>CM076584.1:712095625-713422300 GCA_034641835.2 Pinus albicaulis
AAGTGGTATCAGAGCCTGGTTGCTACACTGGGATCTTAAGGGGTATACTAACATAATCCTTGTGATTAGTGCACAAAGGGGAGCAAGCGGAAATGGCAACACAATCACAACCTGAGGGGACTCAAACCCCCACAATTTTGAACCCGGAGATGTGGGTACAATCGACCGTGGAGCAGCACCAAAAGACTAGTCGATTGCTTGAAGAGCAGCAGCAGCAAACTACATTCTTGTTAAATACAGTACAGCAACTTCAGGAAGAAATGATAAGAGTTCGAAGGGACAACGAGAGGTTGTTACAGGACCAAGAGAAGATCCTGAAGAGTTTGTCAGATAGACAGAATCAGGGAATGAAACACCCTAGTGCTGAAAAAGAATTATTAGCAGAACCAGAAGACCAGCAGACTCAGTACAATGTAGATGACAGAACTAAAAAGAGCCTCTCTCAGAGAAGTAAAAATAGAAATTATAATGAGGCAGAATCGGGAAATTTGTCTGGCCAGTAAGACTCTAAAAGACAAAGGGTGGAACTGCAGGGATAATTTCGAAAGATTAAGCCACCGACATTTGATGGTGAGGCAGAAGAGGCAGCTGAAGCCTGGCTGATAAATATAAACAAATATTTCCAGGTCTATGAGTACAGCAGGAACTTGAAGGCCAGACTGGCCATATATCAATTACGGGAAAAAGCCACCCTGTGGTGGGAAGAAGTGAAGAATGTGCGCATCTTTGATGAACGCGACATAACCTAGGAACTGTTCCAGCAGTACTTTAAAGATAAATACCTGACAGAAATATTTTATGACGACAAGGCAAAGGAATTCCATGATCTTCGGCTGGGACAAATGACGATAGAAGAATTTGTGTCAAAGTTCACTTCACTGCTGCGATATGTACCTTATCTCCAAGAAGAGAAGGCTAAGGTACAGAGATTTTTAAGCAGCCTACCTGCTCATATGAGAGAACGGATAGAATTCGTTAACCCCCAGACTATGGATGAGGCTATCCGAAAAGCACGGTTGTGTTATCAGCAAAATAAAATCAAGAGTGATGTGGGAAAAGGCTGGCAGCCTAAAAAAGGGCAGAAAAGTAACTCTACCTTTAAGAACAATAAAAACAGCAGCTTCAGGAATGCAGCACGAAGCACAATCAGCAAGCAGTTTGGGAGAAACCACCAAATAATCAAGTGGCCAGCTGAGGAGAAGCCCACGGAAGCATCAAGTAAACCTGATTTAGGACAGAATTCCAAACCTCCCTTACAGTGTTGGGGATGTGGGGAAGCTCACTATTTTAAGAACTGTCCCAGATGGAACAAAAGTGAAACTGTAGCAAATCTATAGTGTTAGTATGAATCCTTCGTCGAAGTGTACGAAAAAGGACCACTTTAGCTATGCATAACTAATAGCCCTAACAACAAAAGTGGCTGCCAATATCTTCAGATCTGCGGTTAGTTAGACAGAAAGAGCTGCAAAAAACCAGATCTATGCATGGAAAGACATTAAGTAGAAAAAATAAGGGTTTGCTCCATATACCAATAGACAAGACAAGAACAAATTTTGAAAGAATTTTTGTATTAATGGGGCACCTGTGAGGAAAACCAGAAGGAGTATCCAATTCCCCTCAGTGGGATGGGTTCTTGGAAGTCCTCAGCACTTCAGATCTAAGATTTCTCTCTCTAGTTGATGTAGAAAACCCAATGAAAAGAGTAGAGCTCAATGGGAGCAAAATGATGGAGATATGTGACTAAGTGTATAGATCCAGAGTGATCTAATAGGCAACAAAAGGTGAAGAATGGTAGGAAAAACCCTCCTATTTATAACAAAATATTGGGTCATTCTAGATCTTGGTGCATGGGTTAACCAGATCTAGATCCAATTTTTATGGAATATTTTATTATATTTGTTAGAGGGAAAAGGTATTTGACTTGGGTCAAATCCCTTAATTTGTCAAAAATAAATAAATAAATGATTTATTTATCTTTTTAAGGAAGCGGTTAGAGGATAATCAAATAAATAATGATTTATTTAATTATTTATGGGTGATTTGGTCATATTTAACAAGGAATATCATCTAAAAAAGGTTTAAATGATTATTCCTAGAAAATAATAAGATAAATTAAGGTTTATCTAATTAATTTCTTTGATTTTGGGTTAAACATGACTGGGAATAATAATTAAATTATGGTTTAATTAATTATTCCATGAGGAAAATCAAACAAATATGGGTTTGTTTAATATTTCTTTTTGGGGTTTCCTGTTTTAACATAGTGAAAGCAGTTTTACTTAGGGTAAAACTGGTCTTACATGGTGTACTTGGGTCCATCTAATGATAATAGGTTAGATGACCAAAAAATGGTGTAACATATAGGAAGCATCTACAGTAGGAGACGTGGCGCGTAGCATGCATCGCATCAATGCAGCGCTAGAAGATCGACAGGCTAATTTTCAGCCTACGATGATTGAACTTGAAGGTATATTACTAACCAAACCTGTTTCATTTCTGGTTGATCCTGGAGCAAGTCTGAGTTACATCAGTCCTAAGTTAGTAGAGTTATGTAAATTAAAAGAGCAGAAATTTAAAAATTCATGGCTGGTACAGTTAGCCACCGGGGCAAAACGTAAGGTAACGGCGAAAATTCCTAACTGTGTGCTGGAAGTGGCAGAACAATAGATTGAGGTAGATCTAAATATCTTACCATTGGGGTCGTACGATGTGTTATTGGGTATGGATTGGCTGGAAAGACATTGGACAATAGTAGACTGTAAGGAAAAGACCATCTCATGCAGAAAGCAAGATGGTACGTAGAAAGTGGTTCAAGGAGTTAAAAAGCCTGTACGATTACGACCAATAACAACATCTCAGATGGGTAACTGTATTAGAAAAGGGTGACAGTTATATGCTATTCAAGTGGGATACTCAGATTCTAAGGAAAAGGCCCCAATGTTGGAAGATATTCCTGTGGTGCAGGAATTTTTGGACGTATTTCCAGAAGAAATTCCTGGACTACCACCCAAAAGGGATATTGATTTCACTATCGAGTTGCTGCTGGGTGCTTCACTAGTATCAAGAGCCCCGTATAGGATGAGTGTGCCGGAGTTAACTGAATTAAAAATACAGTTACAAGAATTATTAGACAAAGGCTATATCCGCCCAAGTGTGTCACCGTGGGGCGCACCAGTTCTTTTCGTTAAAAAGAAAGATGGGACATTGCGCATGTGTATGGATTACAGGCAGCTTAATAAGTTGATTGTTAAAAACAAGTACCCCCTACCAAGAATCGATGATTTGTTTGACCAGGTAAGAGGGGCTAAGGTATTTTCCAAGATCGATTTAAGATCCGGATATCATCAAGTTCGGATTAAAGATGAAGATATCTGCAAGACAACCTTCTGCACCCGATATGGTCATTATGAATTTGTTGTACTGCCCTTTGGATTAACAAATGCACCAACAACTTTTATGAGATTAATGAATGGTGTGTTTCATCGTTTTCTAGATAATTTTGTACTCATCTTTATTGACGATATTCTGGTGTACTCTAAAAATGAGGCAGATCATAAGGAGCATTTGTGCATTGTGTTGGAAACGCTAAGGAAGCATCAGCTCTATGCTAAATTCAGCAAGTGCGATTTCTTTAAAACAGAAATCCAGTACTTGGGACACGTCATAACAGCTGAAGGAATAGTTGTTGATCCCGAAAAGATCAAAGCCATCATGGAGTGGCAAGTCCCTCGGAATGTGGCGGACATTAGATCATTCATGGGCTTAGCCGGGTATTATAGAAGATTCATAGCAGGGTTCTCCAAAATTGCCTTTCCCGTTACATCCTTGCATAGGAAGGGCAAGCTTTTTAGATGGAAAAAAGAATGCCAAGACAGCTTTGAAAAGCTAAAACAACTTCTAACCACAGCTCCAGTACTGAAGGTAGCTGACCCAAAAAAAGATTACGAAGTCTGTACGGATGCCAGTAAAGAAGGAGTTGGAGCAGTATTAACCCAAGAGGGAAAAGTAATAGCTTACGAGTCAAGGAAACTTAAGGAATATGAGCAGAAATATTCTGCTTATGATTTGGAGCTTACGGCAGTAGTCCACGCTCTCCGAGTATGGAGGCATTATCTCCTGGGTAAAATATTTGTGCTGAAAACAGATCATAGCAGCCTGACTAGCTATTTTAAACAAGCGGATTTAAACTCTAGACAGGCGAGATGGAATGCATTTCTGAGCGAGTTCGACATGGACATTCAGCACGTTAAAGGAAAAGAGAATAGAGTTGCCGACGTTTTAAGTCGGAAATTGCACAGTCTGTTTGCTCTATATTTTAACCAGTTGGAAAGCCAATTGTTGAAGCAACTGAAGGAAGAAGCTCAAGAAGACCCAGAGTATAAGTTTTTGTGGCAGCAGATGAAGAATGACAAACAACATAACAAAGCAACAGAGTTTGGAGAAAGTGAGGATCAGGCCTTGACCTTTCGCGGGAAGATCTATGTGCCTAACCGCATCAATCTTAAAGAATTAATCCTGAATGAATTTCACCGCAGCAATTACGCTGGTCATCCTGGATATCAGAAAATGCTTACAGCAGTAAGGAAAGTTTATTACTGGCCAGGAATGCGTAAGGACATTTCCGAATACATAAACAAGTGTTTAGAGTGTCAGCAGGTTAAAGCTGAGCATCAGCATCCAGCCGGGTTATTGCAGCCTATACCCATTCCTGAATGGAAGTGGGAAGTTATCTCATTAGATTTCATCACAGGGTTACCGCGAACAAGGAAGCAGAATGATTCTATTATGGTGGTGGTGGACAGACTAAGCAAATCCGCTCATTTTATACCTGTGAAATCTACCTATAAGACGGTACAAATTGCGGATATATTTATGAAGGAGATCTTTAGGTTGCATGGCATACCAAAAACTGTGATTTCAGATCGAGACGTCAAGTTTACATCTGCTTTCTGGAAAACTTTATTTTCTGGATTAGGGACCCAGATACACTTTAGTACTGCTTATCATCCTCAAACAGATGGGTAGACAGAGCATGTAAATCAGGTTCTAGAAGACATGCTGCGAATGTACGTAATGCAGCAACCTACCAAGTGGGAAGATTACTTGCACTTGGTAGAATTTGCATACAACAATGGGTATCAGGAGTCTCTGAAAATGAGCCCCTTCGAAGCATTATATGGTAGGCAATGTCGCACGCCTATAAACTGGAGCGGTCCCGAAACAAAACTGTTATTGGGACCTGAAATGCTGGCTGAAATGGAGGCAGAGGTAAAACGAATAAGGCAGAATTTGAAAGCCGCGCAGGATAGGAAAAAATTTTATGCAGACTGGAAAAGATCCTACCGAGAATTCGGGGTAGGAGACCACGTATATGTACGAATTAAGCCTAAAAGAAGCACTATCAGGTGGACCTATTGTGCTAAGATGGCTCCCCGGTACTACGGTCCTTTCCAAATATTGGAAAGAATCGGACCAGTAGCCTATAGATTGGCATTGCCCAGTCACATTCGAGTACATAATGTGTTTCATGTATCCTTACTAAAGTGATACATACATGATGAGAAACATGTAATTCATTGGCAGAATATTCAGGTAGAACCGGACGGAGAGTTCCTGGTAGAGCCTCTACGCATACTTGATCGAAGGGAAATTGAGCTCCGCAAAAGAGTAGTCGTTCAGGTTAAAGTGCAGTGGAAGCACTTTGCACCAGACGAAGCTACTTGGGAGGAAGAAAAGTTTATGAAGGAAGCATACCCCGAACTCTTTCCAGAGAGGGGCTGAAACACCGAGGACGGTGTTACTTTCAGGGGGGGTAGCTGTGACTCCTTCATTAAAGAGACAAATTAGTTACAGTTAGTTAAAATAATATGTTACAGTTAGTTAAAAGACTATTAGTTAATTATTCTCTTTTAGTTTTTATTTTCTTTTATTATTATGGACAAGGAAAACTTAATGGCAATTGCTCAAGACATAAAGCATTATTTTGTTACTGAGTTAATAAATGGAAAATAGAAAATAAAATTAAAGAAAAGGAATCCTTTAAAAGCTGTTGCAAAAGTGTTTCTATGAATAGGAGGTGGTTGGGTTGACAGTTAGGAGATATAGTTACCCACCCCTTTAGGATAAAAGGAGAATCCTGGAAAGGGGTGGGGGTTCTGAAAACTTTTGGAAAAAGGGGAAAGCATTTTTCTTGAGCTGGGAAGCCCAGTGGAAAATTGTTTCCCGAATTCCATTGATTGATCAGATTCCTGTTAGTGACTGGATAGGCCATCCAGAGGTCACAACAGAGGTATCTCCACTGTTAACTCGTGGCACCGTCCAGAATTCAGGAGCTAGGGGGCAAGTGGAGGATGTAATAGCCTCCCTTGAAAGGTTGGGAGGATAACAGCTGGAAAGAAAGGATTACCTAAGACTCAGATAAGTAAATGTTGTGTGATTTGTAAATAGATTTATTCAGTTTTCTGTATGATATTGTTAACTGGATAAATAGTTTAGAGTGATATGGTTGATTGTATAAACATCTTGGAATAACTTCAGCAGATATATGAATGTAGTTTCCAAGGGTTTGAGCTAGCTTTTATCAAATCCAATATCGAATAGAATAAATAAATCTGTTTAGGTTACTGTATAGATTTCAGAAAAAGAAAACAGGAAAGGAACACTACGGACTCTAGTAGTATAAATAACAAAACTAAGAAACATGTTGTTCTTTTTGTATTTCTTTTTGCCCTGAAGCTTCTAGAATGAAGAAAGAAGTATTTTTCTTTTCTGGTCAAAAGATTATTATTATGTCTTGTGATTGTAGTAGCAATAGAGAAATTTCGTTTATGGCAAGCGAACAGGAAAGTAAGACAAAAACGTTTCTGTAAATGAAATAGAGAACAAAACAAAGTGCATGGCAAATTATCGTAGTGCCTGAGAGTGTTAGCCATAAGACGAAAGAAAAAACCAGAGAACGTAATAGCCTTTTACATAAAAATAAAAAAAACCCTAACTTCTGTAGGAAGATAGCGACCTCAGAGTAAAAGGGTAACGAAAGAAATTACTTGAGGTAACCCTCAAGCTCGAGCGGAACCGGTGCCTGACAATTACAGGCTCTATGTACACTTACAAGCTAATATCATTAAGGAAGGAGAAAGCACAGAAAATATAAACCACAAGAACTTCCGCCAAGAAGAATCAATATGAGAAAGTAGATTTACACCTTATGAGTCAACCTTATCAGAACGCAGAAATAGATCATTGCTATTACAAACTGAAAGATATGCATTAAAACTATGAAAACTGAGATTACATGCAAATCGACTACCTCCTTAATTTCTTTTCAAAGCTGTTTAAAATACCAAGATCATGCAGAAAACTTAAGTAAATAGGCACAGTTCGGCCAGTGAAAAGATCTGACCCTAATATACAAATTCGGGCCGGAACTTAATTCCGTTAACCCATTTATTTTTCATCGTTTGATAAATGCGGTAAACCCAAAAATCCACTATGGATAGAAACCGCAATTACTGCCGAGGAGTATAAGAAAAATATATGACTAGCTAGCAAGTTAATCCACAGAGAAGACTAACAGCACAAGGCCTACTTTGGCACAAACCATAGCAACCGAACCCTTGAAGCTTTCGACAGAGCAATAGAATATGTTAAGCTCCTTTGGTAGGATTAAATACCTGTACAGGGGAAATCGTTTAGTTTAGCCGTGGACTTACTGAAAGTGACAGCCAAGGAAAGGCATCGGAGGGTCGATTAATCCACTTACCCATTCTGCACAAGAACGACAGAGACGGAGTCAGTAGAAGGAACAAGGGAAAATTTCCTGTAGGGAGGGTTTGTGCATTGATTATAAAACAAAAACCTATTTCATGTGAGAATTACCTGATGAGGGGTTGAGACCAGTAGTGTACCTTGTAGAAAAATAGTTAAGAAAAATGTAAGGCATTGCCTGAATAACCAAGAATGAAGAGAGGAATACGCAGAAGTTCGGCTAGAACATTTTACTTGGAGAAAGGGTGCAATAAACGTTTACCTCGATATGAAGAAAACATTGACAGAAGACTACCATAACCGGCGAGGACTGTTCTGGTGTCCATGAGGAACTCTTCACGACAAACTTGTTGAGTTAGATAAAACCCTGAGCCCGTAAACAGAAAGATAAGGCAAAAGACAGCCGAATATGGTAACAAGAGAGCTTTGCGCTAAGTTTGACTGCATACCTGCAAGGATTTACCCTATAAATATTTTCCAAAGCGGAGATTGCTAAGTCCGTCGCACAATCATAGGGGTTCCGGGAGAAAAATCCTGAAGCTGTGAACTCTGAGCTGAACAAGGAACTAATGTCGATGAGCACACCGACTGCACTTGCAGCAAATGACAAAGGATAAGCCGGCGGGAAACCATAGACTGCCAAGCGAGTTTATCGCTGCCATCCGGACGAGGTAATGAATGTACCTTCCAGGTGGTACAATTCCAGAGTTTTCATGCGTATAGAAATTAAGGCCAGTTTAATTGATGCACGCCAATCCTGTAGAGTGAGTCATGCGGAGACTTGAATGTGAACCCAACTTGTGACTCAACCCTACACATGTTAAACCAGACTTCAATTTTAATTCGAAGACTGTGTTGGTTTGGTCTACGTGGTACGCCTCATGGATTACATGTGGCAATGGCGCAACTTTATAACCCTCTTCTAGCAACGTTAAAACTATATTTGCTATAAAAGAAAACTTAGCCCTGTTGTAAACTGCTGTAATAGTTTTGGTTCGGTAATTTTTTTTTATGTGTTAATTTTATGTATATGACAAGTGTTATATATGTGACTATTTAAGCTTGTTTTATGCTTCTAATTCACTAAAAATCATCTATAATTCTTGGTCAAACTCCTTAAAACTTATGAAAACTAATGAACTGATTATGCACATGTTTTTAAAACTGAAAGACACTTAGTAAAACAAAATAATACAGTCATTTCAGATCATATTGGTATCAGAGCTAGAGTTTATTCTCTGGTGTTGTTCAGTGCAAAGAATTGTTTAACTGTTTGCATGTTTTAGATGGTTACAAGGCTTAGGCTCAAAAGAGGAGAAGGAAAAATCGTGGAAGCAGAAGGGTCTCAAAAGGAGCCAAAGAAAAGCAGATCAAGGTTGCCACAATCTCTAATGCCTAGTTCACCTCCTAAAGAAGCATAAGCTCCATTAAGCATGCCTCATGAGGAAGGAGAAATCCATGAAGAAGTTGACCCTAAGGAGGAAGAAAGAGTGTTCAGGAAAACATTTCTTGACATCACTGAGATGGTTAGAATTCTTTATCAAGAATGAAATGAGAGTCTGGAAGGAGAAGGATCTAAATTTCAAAAGGAAGGACAAGGATCCTCATGAGGTCAACATGATGAAGAAAATTCAAAGAATGGAAATGGAGGAAATGGACGCAATAGAAAGCCTCCATCTTCACCCTCACTCTCATCATCATCATCCTCTACTTCTTCTTCAGTACATCAGCCACAAAATTCCAAGAGCACTGATTAAAATCCTTTTTCTAAAACTTGATGTTAAGTTTGAATTGTCAATGTTTAATGGTGAAGTAAATATAGATAAGCTAGATAATTGGATTAGAAAATTGGAGGTCTATTTGAGAATATAGAACCTTTAAGATGATGATACCAAAATTCAATTAGCTTCTTTGAGAACGAAAGATGCAACACTTGTTTGGTGGGAAGCCAAGACAAAGGAGGAAATCAAGAAACATGGTAAGGTTATTTTATCACGGTCAGATTTTATTGCCGCTATTAAACAAAAATTTTATCCATTAGCTCATATGCAGAAAGCCATCATGAAGTAGCAGAACTTTAGGCAATTATAGGGACAAAATGTGCAAGAATACACCCAAGAATTTAGGAGAAGAGCTCTCTTATTAGGGGTGGATTTGCAGAGCCAAGATACTTTGCTAAAGTACATAGGAGGCTTACATAGCTACCTAAAACATATTATTCTCATGTTTAACCCCACTAGTGTAGATGAAGTTTGTGTTTAGGCCACTCATCTAGGAGCTAGAGGGAAGAACATTTTTGAAGAGGGTAGAAAGAAACCTTTTAAGGGTAAATCCAAGGAAAAGACCTCAAAAGGTTAAAACAAAAATAATGCATTTGTTAAGAAAGAGGGAGAAAAAGTGACTTGTAAACATTGTTCAAAATAAGACCATGATGAAACTAATTGTTTTAAAATACATCTTGAATTTAGGCCAAAGAAACCCAATAACAAAGGGAAATAGAAAACTGCTACTACAACTCAACATGATTTAGGATCTAATTCAGATGATGAATCTAAAATAACAGCCATGGGATTGAAGAACATGAAGGGAAAAGAAATTGAAACTAAACCCAGTACCAGTACATCAAACTATCACATAAACACTTTAAATGAAGAAGAAAGAATATAATTGTTTCATGTGAGGGTCATATCCAAGCATACCAAGATTGACACACTGTTTGACATTGGGTCACAAGAAAACTTAATCTCTGAAGATTTTGTCAAGAAATATAACCTTGAGACCATACCACATCCAAAACCATATCCATTGGGTTGGATTTGTAAGGATGAAAATCTACAGGTTTCAAAGAAATGTATATTGAGGTTTGCAATCACTGCAAGATTTGTTGACATAGTTGATTAGATGTGGTTCCGCTTGACATAACTGGTATTTTATTAGGGATTCCTTACTTGTATTAAAAGAAAGCAATCTTATATCGCCATGAGAACAAGTATCATTTATTCAAACATGGCAAGGAGTTCATTGATAGAACACATCGCAAGAAGACAAAAATTTCTTTGGTAAATGCTGGACAAGTAAAGACGCTGGTAATTCAAGCAAGAATTTTGTTCTTATTATGATTAAGCCCAAAGATAATATTAATCATGAATATTTTGAGGGATGTGATCCTAAGTTGAAATTAGAATTATCTGATGTGGTTAAAGGACATCATGAGATGTTTCATGAGCCAACAAGATTGCCTCCAAAAAGGGAAATTCAACATGAGATTCAGTTGCAGCAAGATTGTCCTCTCCCAAACATCGGTATGTATTGCATGTCGATAATGGAGAATGTTGAAATAAAGAGAAAAATAAAAGAGATGTTGGATAAAGGAATCATAAGGCCAAGCACCTCGCCATGCAATTCACCCATAGTCTTGATAACAAAGAAATATGGGACTTGGCACATGTGTGTAGATTTTTGAGATTTGAACAAGATTACGGTAAAAAATCGATACCCACTCCCAAGAATAGATGATTTTCTTGATCAGCTGAAAGAAGAAATTTTTTTCACGAAGTTGATATCATCAAGTAATAATTGCAGAAAGTGATATATGGAAAGCTGCATTCAAAACCAAACAAGGACTCTTTGAGTGGCTAGTTATGCCTTTTGGTTTATGTAATGCACCAGAAACGTTTATGCAAGTTATGGATAATGTTTTGCGACCATTCCTTGATGAATTTATTATTGTGTACTTAGATGACATTTTAATTTTTAGCAAAACAAAAGAAGATCATGTCTTGCATGTGGATAGAGTTCTTTATATTTTGAAGAAAGAGAAATTGTTTATGAAGATGTCAAAATGTGAGTTTGGAAAGACTTCTTTGGTCTATTTCAGACATATTGTAGGAGGATGAGAATTGAGGATTTATCCTTCTAAAGTGGAGGCCATTGTGAATTGGCCCACACCCAAAACAATTACCGAGGTAAGAAGTTTCTTAGGTGAAACTCAATATTGGAGGAAGTTTATTGCTAACTTTTCTTCCATCGGAGCTCCTATATATGTAGTGACAAGTGTGAAGAAAGGCTTCCAATGGGGAGGAAAATAGCAACAATATTTTGAAGCTTTAAAATACAATATCAGTTCAGCTCCAGTCCATGCACTACCAAATTTGAGACAACCATTCGAGACACATACTGATGCTAGTGATTATGCCATGGACGCAGTTCTTTTGCAGCATGCTAAGACTATCGCCTTTCCTTCAGAAAATTTTAATGGTGTTGTGACTAATTATGCTACATATGACAAAGAACTATATGCGTTGGTACAAAGTGTTAAGAAGTGGAAACACTACTTCATGGGTAAAGAGACAATTGTACATACCGATCAACAACCATTACAGTACTTGCAGTTGCAAACAAAATTGCAAAAATCAAGACATTTTAGGTGGATGGGATTTCTTCAACAGTCTCCCTTGGTTATAAGGTGAAAAAAATGTATATTCAATAAAGTTGCAGATATGCTTTCGAGACCAATCATTAGTGCTTCTACTTTATTCAAAAATGATTATGTTGTACATGAGAGTTACATAGAACAATATCCACATGAAAGGATTATCACATGAATAACAATTTGTTGTTTCATTTGGGAAAGCTATGTATTCCATAAGGAGAGAGGCTAAGTGTCATGAGAGAAGGTCATTCTTCTCTTATTGCTGGAAACTTTGGGGTAAGCAAAATAGTGGCACATCTATAGAGGTATTGTTATTGGCCTCACATGATAGATAGTGTGTCATGTTTTATAAGAGGTTGTTCTATGTGTGCAACAAGTAAGCCTAGTAATAGGAAGCTTGGATTGTACATGCCACTACCGGTACCATCAAGGCCATGGGAGAGTGTCTCCATGGACTTTGTTGGAGGTATACCTATGTCAAGAAAGCAACATGATTATCTTTATGTAGTTGTGGATAGATTCAGTAAAATGTGTATACTTATGCCATGTAAGAAAACCATTACTGCTAAACAAACTTGTTGGACTTTATTTTCAAAATGTTTGGGTTCATTTTGGATTGCCCACTTCTATTGTTAGTGACAGATATTCCAGGTTCATTAGGATTTTTTTTTCAAATCTATGGAGAATGATGTAGACAAAGTTGAAAAAGAGTACCGCTTTTCATCCACAAAAATATGGACAAACCGAGGTGGTGAACAGAACAATTGTGCATCTATTGAGAGGATATTGCAGCAAACATCCTAAGTTGTGGTATGAACAACTGCATTACATTCAACACACTTACAACCGAGCAAAGCACTCTTGAACACAAACCTCACATTTTGAAGTATGCTTTGGGTATTTGCCAAAATATCCATTAGAATTCATCTTTGGGAAGGATGTTGCAATTGATGGCCATAGTGATATTGATAAGGGTCAAAAGTTCATTGAGAAAATTCAGATGATACATCAACAAGTTCAAGAATAGCTTGATAAAGTCAAATCAAATACGAATAGAGGCATGACAAACACCGGATTGATCACAAGTTTCAAGAGGGAGATGAGGTATGGTTGCACATTAGCAAAGAAATGATGCAAGGGGAAGTTAAAAAGATCAAACCCATTCACTATGGTCCTTTCAATATCATAAAGAAACTTGGTAAAAATTCATTCCAACTTGACTTGCCTTCTTACATGAAAATGTATTCAGTTGTTAATGTTGAAAACCTACACTTGTATGAGCCAAATTTGATCGATGATCAAGGAAGTGATGTTCAAATACCTTCTATTGAATATTTCTCACCATAATTTCTGGATGAGCTCAAAGAAGATACAATTCTTGACAGGAGGACAAGAGCCCCAAAGAGGGGAAATGTTGACTACCTTTGAGTTGGGCTCAAAGGTACTAAACCAAGCAAGGAGAAATGGATGGAGATTGGAAAGGTGAGGGAGCTGTATCCTCATCTACTGAACATGTAATCAAGTCTTTTGGGGTCCAAAAGCTTCCCAATGGGGAGGAATGATCAGGAGTTCACAAATTTTGCTCAAAATTCAAAGTTACAGGATTGAGTTGAAACTAGGATGGTTGCGTATATCTCTTCTTCATGATTGTGACACCGTGAATGGTTCGAAAAATCGATGTCGTATGACGAAGATATCATGTTCTAACCGAAATGCCAAATAGGTAAAATTGCGAAAGTTTGACCAGGGTTGACTGGGATGCACAGTCAACAAAGTGGATGTACAGTAAGCAAAAGAGAATATTCCTTGGAATATTCCTTTCTTCAGGCCAATCAATGGTTGACAACTGTCACAATTTTATTCATTTTAAGGGTTCGAGGAGCCAATGAGAGACTGCCACGTGGCCATCCATGAGGCCGCCACATGGCCCTATAACTGCACATTAAAAGTTATGTGAGGTTCCATAGGAATCGACCCCCAGACCTCTGGCCGGGCACACACATACCTTACCACCTGCGCTATGCATTGGTTCTTAACCTCCAAGGGTTTCGGGTTTGTATTATGGTTTAGTGAAATTACGTATGGGAGTTGGGAACCGCCTGCGGTCCAAACCCACTAGTGGCTTTGAAGTATTGTCACATGGCGATAAAAAATGTTAACAACTCTGTGCAGTCAGCATTAACCATTGGATATCAACCAAGGGTTCAAATCATTCAACCAGAGTCCAACGCAAGTTTCACCCGACAGTTATGATATCCACAGTTTGGGGGTGCGCATGTGGCCACCACCTAACTGCAACAATAAATCTATGGTCAATTTGGCGGAACAGTTAGCGAGCGCACCTAAATTGGCGGCCAAGCCCAATTTTAACTCTATTTAAGTGGAGTTCTCCAGTTTTAGTGGAGCTTTCCTAGGTGAAACTCGCCAAAATTGTAGGAGGCCCAATTTTAGACCATTCTGAGTGAATGAAGAATCATTTTTGACTAATTGGAGCATTCTGAAGCCATTGGTACAGATAAAACAACCATTAGAGCACTTTAAATACATGTAATAGCAAAGTTTTGAGCATAATGAAATATGGACATGCCATTAGGATCTGGACCAACAGATGTAGCTTAGAAGGGGCGAACTTATTCATCATGCCTGCTATGTAGAAAACACGTGGTGACTTATTTCTATGTTGTACACTACTGTTCATTGTTATTTAAGTTTTTTTTATGCTTATAATTCACTAAAAATCATCTATAATTCATGGTCAAACTCCTTAAACCTTATTCAAACTAATGAAATGATTATGCACATGTTTTTAAAACTGAAACACACTTAGCACAACAAAACTAATACATTCATTTCAGATCACTACTAGGGGTTCCAATTTTTTTGTGTTTTCTCAAGTTTCCAGAAGAAGTTGTGTACAAATGTAAGCTTTCTCATTTTCATAATGAAAACAAGTCTGTGTTTTTCTTCCTGAAAAAATGACTTGTTTTGTGCTAGAAGCTATGGACTTTTTCCAATCTCCTTTTTTCTAATAACATTTAGAAAGAATCAATTAAAGAAAATTTATTTGTCTCCTTCATGTAGAAATGGATTTTACGAGCTGGATACGTGAGAGGAGATCACATTTCTTGCTAGTAATGATTTATTTGTGGCCTTTGTTACTTTTCTAGCAACAAATAGACAAAAATAGAGGGATTATTTGAAGGTGGGAAACCTTGGGAATATGGTGTTGACATTAAGTGTAGATGATTCTCCAACAACGTAGGTTCACTATGTGGAATTTTCTGTTGCATCTCAACAGTGTTGAAAAATTCAAAAAATTGCATTGACGCAGGTTCATATAAATTAGCAAGCAGGGGAACCCACTATAAAAGAGGTTGTGTTGGCTCATTAAATTCTTTGTATTCACATATGCAAGAGAAGTGTTAGATGAGATGGAAGTGAAATAGGTGTGGAGATTGTTGCAAGAGTGACAACCCATTTCAAATGGATTGAAACCTCTTCAACGTAAACCTACAGATGTTGGAGCCTTTTTGCGAGGTTTCAAACATGTCAACTCAGTTGGGATGCCTTTTTCATTTGAGATATCTCTATTTTAACAACAATTGCAATCACATAATTATAGTGTTTATGAATGTTGGATTCATATTCCAAGGTCTTTTGGACCCATGATGATGGTTCATATTCCTTATAATAACCCTAATGGATTAGGTGTTTTCAATATCCTAGGGAAGTTTTAGCCCTAGGGTTTCCTTAGATTACTAGGGTTTCTAATAAAATTGTCTTTACTAATTCAGTTACGAGAGAAATACATTAACTAGTAGTACAATATAAGAGTAAAAAATATGATCAATAACTAATAACCTAACCTTTCCTATGGAAAAAATTTTGAATGATATTTATCAACAAGCAATGCAAAATGCTCAGCTTAGCATCATGATAGTGGATAGGTGTGCAAATAAAACTAAAAATGAAAACCTATAATCTTAAAATAGTCATGAATTTGTTGTCATTAGCATGGATATGGAGAGTGATAATACTAGGTATACAGGTCTTATGAATGGGAAATTTGAAGAGAGGGTTAAATCAGTGGGGACTACCATAGAAAGAGAGGATGATCTCAACTAGCAGAGTGCTAAAATCAATCCATAATCTGGAGCGAGTGTCGAAGTAACCAGAACTAGCATAGAAATAAAAAATAGTCTTACTAAATATGATCTTATGAACCTGGAATCTGAGCATAGTTTTCGAATAGGTATAACTAGCACGATTGGAAATCTTGTCTTGTCAACCAGGAATCTAAATTTATTGTTATTGTAGGTTGCACAGCATCTAATGAAAATCATCCTAAGAAGGAGTTTAAGGGCTTAAAAGGGAGTAATCTATATGGAGTGAAATTATTAGGAAATGACAATGAACAAACAATAATCAATTCTCGGTGGATTTTAGAAAATTTTCATACCAAAGGAAAATCTCTGACCAAAATTCTAGTTAAAAAGAAAAATGAAAGTAATGCATTGTTGAAATATTGAGGATCTGGATATAAAATTTTAAATGGAAGAGTTATTTGTAGTCATATATGTGGAAGTGGAGAAATAAAATGAGTTTGTCGAGAAAAGAAAACTCTTGAATATTCTCAGGTAAGTGTTACAAAGTTTTTAGAATTCTTAAGTCAAATAGTAGAGGAGTCATATTCTATGGTACTGAAGACTACTAAAAATATGGTACATATATATAACGACAAACTAGCTTCTTCTATGGAGAAATTTGGAGTAATTTACATGGGTAGTGGAATAAGTCGGTTTACCACCTCTGACTTTCAAGAAAAAAATTATATTCCAAGGCTACATGATGTTGGTCCTACTGCTTTTGTTTCCCCTATGAAATATTCATTGGATATTGTGTTATAAAATAAATACATGACTAAGACAAGTAAATATGATTATGAAAAAATAAAAGCATTATATGCAATACAAGGACATGAGGTACAAGAAGATTTTAATGCTTCTCCAAAAAAATTAAAAACATAACTTGAAAAGTATTTATCTATTGAAAGTGTGTTATGTGTAATAAAATTTACTTGTAATTCCCTAGGTTGTGAAGAAGTGGAAACACTGACACTGCAGGTTTTGCCTCTTTCCAAATTACAAGTTGGAAAGGAATGTGAACAAGTCACTCACTATAATAATAGTGGATCATAGATTATGAAAAATATTCTTACTAATGTTATTACCCTCCAGAATGTCTAGGATATGAGTGTTTTGTTATTGACAGAATCTAAGAAATTTGACAAATTTTTCATTGCTAATTTGAATGAAAGTGATGCAATGAAAAACTTGCAGACTAAAAATATATCTCAAACAACAGAGTGCTCATAGGAATCCAAAATATGGAGAGAATGTTCAAGTAAATAGAAATATCATATAAATAAACAATAGTATTACTAAATATGATCTTATGAACTTGGAATCTGAACATAGTTTTAGAGCAACTAGAACCAACATGAAAATAGAGAGCTATATTTCTAAAATAATATTTTTGAAGGAATAGCTATTATTTGATGATAATGAAGGAAATAAGAATGTGTCATGCTCTTCAGAGAGATTAATGCTAATGATATAATGAATTTATTTTCTTAACTATGGATCTCTACCAAAAGAACCTTTGATGACAACAACTCCCGATGATATTATTGGCATAATGTTTTCTACTCAAATTTTTGTTATCATTCCTAATTCTAGTGACCTTTATTATTGGAATTTATTTGTTGTGAAGAATCTCTTCATAGAACTTGAAATTCCTAATTACATGTGGTCCAAAAAATTTGATAATGTCCCCAATGTGGTTTTTCAACAACTTGTAGTGGCAATGGTTCATCCAATCAAAGGGAGATGTTGTGGGAAAAATCTTGGAATTTGGCAGCAACAAAACTTCATAGGAAAAATATTTAGTAATTCTTGTAAGGTTCACACTCACAAAACTTCACTATTGATTATGTCATCATTTTTAGCTAGCACTATGTTTGGAAATGGTATGAGGAATATCAGCCAAGCCATGATTTTCTCTAATTTAGGAGTTATGGGCATGAGGTAAGTTCACATGGAAGTTGCAAAACGTCATTTTTTAGTTAGTAGATTAGAAAGCTTTCCTAATATGGACATGGTTGGGTATATGGAAAATCCATGAGCCAGTATGAGTTTACCATCTCCATTTAGGTCACCATCTCCTATATGGATTATTTCAACTCCCATTCACGAGGGGGTTCAAAAAACTAATGTTTCAAGGAACCTTTACACTCTCCAAAAATAACTCCGTCAAGGAATATTTATCTAACCCCATGACCTCAAATGTGTGTAATGGAAAGAAAAAAATATTGAACTTCTTGCAGTCCATCATTACCCTGGGTATCTCCTCAATAATAATCTAAGTTGAAATTTTCATTTTGTCCCTTTGGTGTGCCCAAACCTATTCATGGAACCATTAATGGTTGGAGTTTCTTAGCACTTTTTGTACCTTATAAAATGATCAGACTTTTGACTTCTTTTGTTCTTCTTCTATGACTAGAACTACTATTTCTTAGGTTGGCACTAATGATAAGATAGATTCCAAAAATGGTGGCATGGGAATTGAAGGACAATTGAGCATTGAGAATAGACACAAAAATAGGACGAAGAGTCGTATAATAGAAGGGATTGTTGAAACTATTAGGTTGACTTTTAGAAGGTTGACAATGACTGCCTCTAGGGGTTCTATACCTTTTTCTACGTCTCATGTCGTAGTTTTTTTAGGGGTCAATGGTTGTTGTTCGGGATAGGCATAATGTTGAAATTTCAAATTATTTCTTGACCATATGTTCAAGTATGCCATTTTTACATTCTCCTTCTTATTATCAAATCATACAAAGAAGAGGGGGAGAGCACATATTTAGTTCTACCGAAGAAAAAATAAGTTGTATAGAGAATACTAGATGATATTCTGAAGAGGATGCTTCTTTCCCAACTGTTATCGCTCTATAATTTATAATATTGGCAAGACTAAATTATCAAGAACAACATCAAAACCACTTTGGAGCCTAGGATCCAACCCTCCTAGACTCAGAGAGGGATCTCTCTATAAGATTTAGATTTGATTTAAGCTTTCTAATATTAGGCTAGTTAAATTAAATGTGAGAGTTGTTTTTGATTGATTTTTTTTGGTTGCATTTAAGTGATTTATTTAAGCTTTCTATATTGGGCTATGGAGTCAACATAGGCTAGGTGTATGCATTAATTTTCTAGAGAAAATGCAAGACATGCTAGATGCATATTCTGGTGTTTTATGAAAGAGTGAAATTATGAAATGGAGAAAAGAGATTTCAGTAGTGATTTAAGAGAAATTAATAATTATTAAACCAGACATCAGAAGAAAACATTAAAATTGTAAAAAAAATCACAATTAAGGTGCTCTATGGCAACAAATCTTAATCTAAATTTCCTATTTTACAATTAGAATTTAAATGATACATATGAATGGAAGACAGTGGAAAACATTAAACATGATAAAGGAAAAACATCACCAGGATAACACAGCACATGAATCTTGCAAATTGGTCTTTTTATTGATGCTCCAACTCCAAAATTACAAATACTTCAACGAAAAACACTTACAATCTAGGGTAAAACCCCAAATACTGAATAAAATGATCTATTTAAACTAATTCCTACTGATTTACATATCAAAAGTGGCAATGTGCTCATTTATTAAAAAATAACTGAATTTGGACATTTGTGACCAATGCATGGACACATTGTAACTGTTTTTTGACAGATGTCTAAAGTTTCTGAAAAGTCGTTATTGATCATTGTAGTGGTTTGATGTGCTGGAAAATTCGATGCTGCTATGTTGTACTGATACAATGGATATGCTAATGTGGATAGCTAACTGAGATGGTTTTTCTGTCATCATGCTGAGTTGTCCTTATTTTTGCAAGTCACCCAATTTCTCCCAATCCTCTTGACTTGGAATTTTTATCCTAATTAATCTTTTGTATATCTCATTAGTTTCTGTGTACTTGATAAATGTTGACTTCACTTAAAATATGTGCTTGATCTCATGCTGTATTAATATTTTTTTACTGAGAACTTCTTAGAAATCCCTCCCTGTCATTGTGTTCTTCATATTCACATTTTTGGATGAATCCTTGGAGATTTCAGTAAGCTTCTTTACATAATATGGCTTTTCCATAAGTTTGTCATTAATCACAAATAATGAAGGCAATCCTTTATTTTTTAGAGGTTCCATCCCGTTGAATAACCTGCTCACTCTAATCTAAAGCTTATTACACTTATCTTCAACCTGTGCAACTAAATTATTCTTGTTTAACACTTTTTTAACTTCAAGTATAGTTGTTTTGCTATCTTCTACTCCTAGGGGTTTCAATTCATAACTTATTTTGGAATTGAGAAATTTAATAATGTTATTGGCAGGTGCATGCTTATCACCAAGTTCTTCATTTTATTTTTCTATAGAAACACTTACCAAATGAATCAAATCCCTCTACTCAAATATTATCTAGATAGATGGCCAGATCTCATTCATGGAGTCAATTATATTCTGCCAGATAATTTCTTTGAATCTTCCTCCCATGTTCCCAATTGAAGATTCTTGAAGGGACTTCTGCAAACTTTCATTTAACTTTTTGCTGATCTTAAACTCTGTAGCATGTGCTGAATATTTCCTTTTTAGCTGATCTTGTAAGTCACTAACTTGATCTTGCAACCTTTTAATTTATGTTTTTTGTAAGGACATGTTTTCCATAACCTTAGCTAGCTGCTCAATGCTTTCTCCTGGTGTACCTGTAGCTGTAGAAGTTTTTGAATGAATAACATCAAGAGGAACTGCTTGTAGTGGAATCATGCCTTGGCTTCTTCTTCTTTTGCTTCCTTCACTGCATCTCTTACTGCTTTCTGTCTTTCTTTTACCATTTTCTCCATCTCATTCTCCATTTTCTTAATCTCCTTAACTTGTTTAATGATCAGTTGCATCATTTCTACCTTTTGTGTCTCATTTTCTTCGATCTATTTTGTCATAGGATCTTATATTGCTAGCATCTTCAGCTACCTCCTCAAAGTAGCTATATCTGCATTCTTATTTTTTACAAGTGCTCCTGCCACTCCTATATTTGATAGATTTTACCCAATTTGCATCACTAAATTCTCCAGGGATTTAATCCTTGAGTCTTTGGCCATGGAGGAAATATTTTCCATCTTCAACTGTGACTGTGTGTTGGACAATTTAACCTACAACTTTGAGAGACTCATGGCTATACTAGTTAATGTGGAGGAGATCATTTCTCCTATCTTCTTATGCATCTCCATTTGGTCTATTGGATGAATATTCTTTACATCTAATTCAAACGAGTTATTCTTGTACTCTATTGCAGTTCTGGGCTGATGGATTTGTGCTTCTAAAAAGGTCAAGTTTATTATTCTCTTTTTAGAGTCAAAAGCTGATAAAAGCCTACTTTGGGAGCTATTTTTTTGTTTCCAAAACCGATTATAAGTGTCTCTCTTAAGTACCTCATTAATTATTTTGATTTATTTAAATGTATCATGTGTATCATCCTCCTTTTGGCCTACAGTGGTAGTGGATTTTGGAGTCTACAAATTCTTTTGTTGGAAAGGAACGATGGAAAAATATGTGGAGAAAACTATCTAGCCACCTGCTGGAGAGGAGCTTGGTGAATCTCTGATTGTGTTGGAAATATTGTCATTTATGGCAAAGGTACAAAAAGGAGTAGCAATATAAGTATAACCTAAAGCAGAGAGAAGCACAAAATAGGAAAAGGAGCGGCATGGAGAAGCTATAGCGTGATTATTTAAGGAAAAGAAGCAGGAAAAGAACAAAGGTAGTTAAGGCAGCAAAAGGAAATAAAAGGCACCAAAGGCAACAGAGATACAACAAAGAAGCAGATACAACAGAGGCATCGGATGAAGCAGAGAGGAAAGAAAATTTCTTCAATGCATAGATGATTAAGCCAAGAGAAAGAGGCGAGAGCCGAGAGACAGAGAGGGATTTAATCAGTATGAAAAGGGTATATGTAGAGTGTGATAACTCAGGAAGACATTTAGTAACATAGATAAGCTCAGGAACAAGCACAGGAGGAACAACATGGAGAAGCCAGAGTTATAGAGCGGGACAATGTAAACAAATGAAAAAGCAACTAAGGCAGAGAATTTTTTGAAGAAGTCCAAGGGAGGCGAATGAACGGTAAGGATTAGATCGCAAATATAAAGGTGAGAGATGGATGGTGGAGATCGAATCGCATCAGGAGCGATGTCTCAAATCGCAACATTTAAGAGTTAAGTGTTAAGGCAACACATGGTAAGTTAAAGTAGTTGTGATGCGAAGTGGAGAAGGGACACGTGGTGGCACAACGCAATATCGAAAATTGCACAAAATATAGTTAACCAATAAGTTGAATGGCTATAAGTTGCGAACTATGAAGTATGGCAGATGACGTGGCCTCGACCCCACAGATCGCAGGAATTTATGATGACATGGCAGGGTGATGTGGCGGTGACATGGCAGGGTGATGTGACATGGTGATGTGGACCTTGCCTGCATATCGCACATCACAGTGCTTAAGGGATAGCAGGAAGGCAACTGCAAGTTAAGTTAAAGTTTTTGCGATGCGAAATAGAGGGACACATGTTGACCTCGCGCAACATCGCATCACGCAAGAAATAGGGTGTAACTTCAAGATATAGCAAGGAATATTACTTTGGTTGCGATGTGTAATATTCCCAATTAGCTTTCAGCTAGTTGGAATATTATATGTTGCTTCTATTTTCAGTCTAGAGGAATAAGTGGGGTTGGGAGACCCTAATCTCTTTAGTAGGAATAAATCACTTCCAGTATGGATGTGGATCAGTTCAAATAGCCAAAATAAAGCCACCTTGGGTGTGAAAGTGGTCAATGCATGTAGACTATATGAAGGTTGACCAAATCAACAGCGTTGCCAAAGAAGAGAGTGGAGCTAGTGGGGATAACGTAGTTTTGGAGGAGGAGTCTTTACATGGAAGTAACCTCATAAATGAGTGGTCTTTGGAATGTTGTGTAGTTTGAAAATTTCTCTCATAAAAATATCTACTATCTGTACAGTCTTGTAAGTAGACTTTACAGGTCTAAAATGTGCAGCCTTACTTAATCTATTGACCACCACCATAATAGAGTCATTGTGCCTCTTTGATCATGGTAAACCCGTAATGAAGTCTAGGGATATGACCTCCCACTTCCATTCGAGTACTGGTATGGGCTACAACAATCCTGCTGGATGTCGATGCTCCATGTTGACCTGTTGACACTCCAAAAATTTGTTTAAGTATTCAACAATGTTTCTACACATACCAGGCCAAAAATACATTTTTCTAATTGCATTTAACATCTTTTGGTATCCTGGGTGTCCTGCATAATTACTTCGATGATATTCATTCATGATTAGCTCCCTTAGATCCACTTGATTTGGTATATATATATTTCCTCTAAAGGTTAGCATTTTTTCTTTACTAACTCCATACTCAGAAGTGTTTCCTTGCTTTCTGGCCTCTTCCATTTGCTGCCATAAAAATTGGTATTCTGGATCCTTCCGTGCTTCCTCTTTTACTTGGTCAAAAAATTTTCATTGAAGCTGGTTATAACACAATGTAGTTTCCTAATTAAGGCGTCCGCTACACATATTTCTTTACCCTTCACATGCTGAATATCCATATCAAACTCACTTAGGAAGGCATTCCATCTTGCCTATAGGGAGTTTAAATCATCTTGCTTGAAGTAACTGGTCAAGCTACTATGATCAATTTTTAGTATAAACTTATTTCCTAGAAGGTAGTGTCTCCATACTCGGAGTGCATGTACCACTGTAGTTAACTCCAGATCATAGGCTAAATATATTTTCTCATGCTCTTTTAACTTTCTTGACTCATAGGCCATTACCTTTCCTTCCTGGGATAAAAATGCCCCAACTCCCTCCTTATAAGCATCTGTACAAACCTCAAATTCTTTGTTGGTGTCATCTACCCTCAACACTGGTGCAGTGGTCAATAACTGCTTCAACCTCTCGAAACTATTCTGACACTCATTAGTCCACTTAAATACTTCTCCCTTTCTCTGCAAGGAGGTGATTGGAAATGAAATTCGAGAGAATCCTTCAATGAATCTTCGATAGTACCCAGTCAATCCCATAAAGGATTAGATATCCACCACATTTTGGGGAACTGGCCATTCCATGGTTGTATTAATTTTCTCTAGATCAACAAAAATCCCTTCTGCTGAAATAATATCGCTTAAGTACTTGATTTTTGTTTTGAATAAATCACATTTGCTGAACTTAGGGTACATCTAGTGTTTTCTTAAAATTTCCAACACAATTCTTATATGTTCTTCCTGGTTCTTAGAATAGATTAAAATATCATCAACAAATATGAGTACAAAGTTATCCAGGAAGGGTGAAATATACCATGCATTAACCTCATAAATGTCATTGGAGCATTTGTTAACCCAAAGGGCAGCACTACAAACTCATAATGCCTGTACCTGGTATGGAAAGAATTCTTATAAATATCTTCATCCTTGATCTGGATTTGGTGGTATCCATACCTTAAATATATTTTTGAGAATATTGTGGCCGCCTTCACCTGATTGAACAAGTCGTCAATTCGCGGTAAAGGATATTTATTTTTTACTGTTAATTTATTGAGTTGTCTATAGTCCATGCACATTCACATGGTTCCATCCTTCTTATTTACGAACAGCATTGGTGCTCCCCAAGGGGGCACACTCGGACAAATGTATCCTTTTTCCAACAGCTCTTGCAACTGTATTTTTAATTCAGTTGGTTCTGGAACACTCATTTTGTAAGGAGCCCTTAACACAGGTGATGCTCCTGGCATTAATTCAATGGTGAAATCAATATCTCTTATTGGTGGTAATCTAGGTACATCTTCTGGAAATACATCCATGAAGTCTTGTAACACTGTATGTTCTCCATAATAGGATACTTCTCCTTAGAATTGGCATATCCCACCTAGATAGATAAATCTGACATCCCTTCCTTATATACCTATTCATTTGAGATGATGTGATAGGAAGAAACTGTAATGGTTTCTTGATTCCCTAAATATCTTTGTGTGTTCCATCTTGCATTCTATAGTATACAATATTTTCTTTACAATCCACCAAAGTTCAAAGTTTCTCTAGCCAATCCATACCTAGCAAAACATCATAGGACCCTAATGGAAATATGTTCAGGTCCACGTTTAACTATTGGTATGCAATTTCCAATGTGTATTTTTGAATTTTGGCAGTTAATTTTATTTTTTCTCCTGTGGCTAGCTGTACCACCCAAGGGTTTTTGAATTTCTGACCTTTTAATTTACATACTTCTAATATTTTTTGGTTTACATAACTTAAACTTGCACTTGGTCAAGCAAAATAGAAATAGACTGAGACAGTAACTTTCCTTCCAACTCAATCATTGTTGGATGATAATCTACTTGTCGATCTTCCAATGCCACGTTGATTTGAGGTATGTTTCCAGCAATATCTCCTACTGTAGAAGCCTCTTGCAAGTTTATAACTGTTTCAATTCTCCCTCGCTGTGGGAAATTTTTATAATAATGTGTCTCACCACACCCCCAACACTGTAGAGGTGGCTTGATTACTTTCCCTTTCCCAGGTTTGCTAGAAGCCTCTGTAGGCCTCTCTTCAGCAGGCCATCAGGTTCTTTGATGATTTCTGCCAAACTGGTTTCTTACAGAACTTCGTGCAGAATTATTAAAATTATTACTTCTGGCACCCTTAAAGTTTGAACTGTTTTTCTGTCCTTTTTTTGGCTGTCAACTTTTTCCCACTTCCCCTTTTGCCTTGGACTATTGGTAGTACATCCTTGCTTATGAATTTCTTCGTCCATGGTCCTAGGATTTACAAATTCAATTTGTTCCTTCATGTGGGTTGGCAAACTACTCAGGAAACTTTGAACCTTAGCATTTTCATCTCTGAGATATGGTACATATCTTAATAGGGAGGTGAACTTGGTAATAAAATCGTCCATAATCATCTGACCTAGTTTCAAGTCATGGAATTCTCTATATTTTTCATCATAAAAATGTTCTGTGAAATATTTATCTTTAAAGTATTGCTGGAATTATTCCCATGTAACACCTTGATCTTTAATGCTGCGAACATTATTTATCTCCTCCCACCATAGGGTGGCTTTCTATGTCAATTGATATATGGCCAATGTGGCTTTAAGGTTGCTGCTGTACTCATACACTTGAAAGTATTTATTCACATTTATCAACCAAGCCTCTACCACCTCCTCAACTTCTCCATCAAATGTAAGTGGTTTTACTTTTCGAAACTCACCCTGAAGATCCACTTTTTTCTTCTTAACTTCCTGCTGATCCGACACATTACTTGAATCTACTTCATTATAGTTCTTGTTCTTTTTTCTTCGCTGTGAAGGGCTTCTGCCCATTATTTCCATGGTTGGGTCATTGTTTTGTTGTTCGTTTTCTTCTTTCATACCCCTATCAGGTCTAGTTTGTAACACCCCTTGATTCTTCTTGTCAGAAAGGCTCTTAAGTATCCTTTCCTATTCCTGCATCAAACGCTCATTGTCACTTCTTACATGGACCATTTCCTCCTGAAACTTCTACACAGTACTTAACAATATGTTGGTCTAGTGTTGTTGTTCCTCCACCAGTCTACTAGTCTACTAGTGCTAATCCACACTCAACTGAATCCACATTTCAAGATTCATCTCTGGTTGTGTTTGAGGTGTAGGTTCCCAGTATTCCAAGGTGTTTGCTGTGTTGATCCCCTTCTCATATTTTCCTTTGCAGTACTAATTATTTTCTGTGCATAAGTATACACACATTTTTAAACTTGTTAGGTGACCCCTAGGGTCTCAGTGTGCGAACGCTGCTCTAATACCACTTGTAACACGTATACTATAACCACATAGTATTATTAAAAAACAAAATTTAAAACTTCTCATTGTAAGGTTGAAACATAATATGTAACATTAGAAAACATTCTTAATAGCAGGGTACTTAATCCGTGAATTCACTTTGAATTTGTATTTACTTTACTATTTTATTTTACATAGTTTTCACATATGGTTTCAAATACTCATAATATTCACATTTATGAGGTACCTATCTCAGAATTTGTTTTGGTACTAGCTGTCCTAGTCACGTTCTGGCAATTTAATTCTCATTCCAACTAGGAGATTTTATATGTTTGTATTGTTGATTCGATGAGCCACTGACCCCATCTCACACTGTCTGATGCTATTGAAGATCTACGGTAAGGTTAACGACGTGAAAAATGTTGGTAATACCCCATAACCCTAACCACTCAGTTTCATTTTCACTCTAGCTGTGAGGCGGCTAGGTCTGCAACCCTCTATGGATTGTTCTCTGCAAGTTCGACTTCTTGCTCCGCTATAGCTTAATTCCACTGCGAAGGGTATGCTCGTAGGGTTTAAATTCACCCTTGGTGGTGCACCGAGGTTGGATAGCATCCCTGCGGAGAATAAGAGGATTTCACAGAGAAAAAATGAGTTTCTTTTATCACAGGTGAAGTTTCGTCTTCACCTACCAAGCTATATTCGTTTCCTACGATTTTTTTGATAGGATATTCTTTTCATGGTTTTAATTTCATTAATTTAACTCTGAAAGTTCCTCCTCAGCTCTTATTCAAGTTTTAGCTTGGTTCTCAGCGAAATATTTGGATATGTATCAATACAGGTAATAAAATTTTCCTGGTCTTCATTTTCGGTTTTTCTTTCGAGTTTTCACCACGGTTTAATGTCGATAAGCCTTTAATTTACTGTTCCGGCTATGGATTTTGCAGATACTTTCTTATATGCGAATTCCTTTTCTTCAAGTATCTCCTCAGGGTTGAACATCTTTTTGCTAAAGCGCCTATTACCCTTCTAGGTACTCCTTAATGTGTCGCTATGGTTCTTTCGAAAGTTTCTTCCCCTTATCCGCATGCTTTGTTTGTTCATTCTAGATTTTGCCTTTAGCCTACAGTGCTAGTTGGCTTCCTATTGAAATATACTAATCTTTGAAGTTGAAGCTGCTTTCTCCTGTGTTTGATTGGAGATTCGGTGTTTGTAAAATGATTATACTTTTATAGCAGTTTTATTATCTACTATGAGAGGGTTTCCTCCAGACCTACCCCTCTGGTTCCGGTGGAAATTCCCAAACACAGTTTTTGTGTATTGTATAATCTCTTTGATTGGAATTATATTTGCTGTGAAGATATGATTTTTTTTTTCCTTTCAGATGTTTCCCCAAGGGGTTTTCCATTTCAAGAAAACGGATTCTCATTTACACTTTTAATACAAATACCATGAATTCCTAATTTTTAATTGAGTTTTATGCTAACTGTTTATTTCTTTTCTATGGTTTGAGCCCCTAGATGACCCATGCATTTAAATATTGTATGCATCTCTATTTAAGGTCATCCAGTTCTGAGATTTAATCTATTATATAGATGTTACCTATGTACAGTGTAGCTTTGAAACAACGAAGAAATCTTTATTCTGGCACTGTCATTTTCTTGTTTTTCTCAATAATATCATCACCACAATTTTATCTATTTTTACTTATGTTTTGGTGTCCGGACCACCTCAAAATCCCTGTCTGTGTATAGCTAGGTTTGAGTAACAATGTGTCTTGGGTTAAGGCTCTACCTCATACCCAAGATCGACAGTTTACTCCTCAATAATTTATAAGTGTCAGAATTTAGTATTTTGATTATCTGTCTTCAGTTTGCTGTTATATCGTTTATTCTAATAGCTTGTCCTTTCGTCTAATCGTCACTCCTGTTTACATAACTTTTATACATTCTTAATCGATACAATTTAGTTCTATACACTATTTTATTGTTTTTGAAGCAATATAATCATAGTAATTAATGTATTCGCATAACACAATTTCCATCGTACTTACATAACACAGTTACTATTGCTTAAATCTTAACATAGCTAATACTGTATTTTCCCTTATAACTTTCCCTTTTTAGAGTTACATTTACTATACTCAAACACTTTATAAGGCTAATTAAAATTTCACATAACTCAAAATCAACTTGATAATTCATAAATAAATTACAAATTCCATTCTTTTTCAAACATATCTTTTCATAGATTTATTTTTCTTGATTATAGTTAAGTGCATACCTGTGTATATTAGAGATAATAACATTTCTTTTTCAATTTAGTGAAATGCACTAATACTTATCTGAATGTGCAATTTGTTTCTGATTTCCACCCAACCTTCAAGAGAGGCAATTATGTCCTTCTCTTTCCCTTGTGCTCCACACGTGATAAGTTCACGTTGACAATGTTTTCTGCTGTGACATCAAGACCCCAAGTCCAGTTAGAACCAGAAATTCTCAGGAATGTTGAGTGGTTTCCACTGGTCTCTACCAGCTCAGGAAATTCCTCACTCTCTTCCCTTAGTTTATGAACAAAACCCCTATTCCTCACTGGGATAAGCCTTTTATCCTCAGAGGAGCAGGTAACTGTTCCAACTGTCCAACCACCTCTCAGTTCTTGGAATACTTTTACCATCAGCCTTTTACCTTTTTATGGAACTACTTTTCCATAACAAATTTTTATTTCCAAACAATTAAACAAATAAACTTTTCCAGAAATAATAATTGTTTTAGTCCTCTTTTTTGAAATAATAACTAAAATGCCATATTACTAGTTAACAACTAGTTAATGCCAAAGTCAGCTGTAACATAATTATATATGAAATTCATTGAATTGTTACTTGAAATTCATTTCAAAATATTGTTTATGAAATTTTCTTGAAATTTATTTAAAAAATAATTATATATGAAATTCATTTCAAAATATTGTTTATGAAAGTTTCTTGAAAATTTTGTTGAAATTCATTATGTAGAATATATATGAAATTCATTGAAATTTTCCTTGAAATTCATATATGTAGAATATATATGAAAATTTTCTTGTAATTCATTTCAAAAAATAATTATATATGAAATTTATTGAAATTTTTCTTATTAAAGTTTCTTGAAAATTTTCTTGAAATTCATTATTTAGAATATATATGAAAGCTTCTTGAAATTCATTTCAAAATACTGTTTTTATTATCTAAAATATATATGAAATTTTCTTGATATTCATTATTTAGAACATATATGAAAGTTTCTTTAATTTTTTTTTAAATTCATTTAAAAAATAATTATATATGAAATTCACTAAATTTTTTCTTGAAATTAGAATATATATGAAAGTTTCTTGAAATTCAGAATTTCAAAATATTGTTTCTGAAAGTTTCTTGAAATTTTTCTTGAAATTCATCTAAAAAATAATTATATATGAAAATCATTGAAATTTTACTTGAAATTCATTATGTAAATGAAATTTTTCTTGAAATTCATTTCAAAAAATAATTATATATGAAATTCATTGAAAATTTTCTTATTAAAGTTTCTTGAAAATTTTCTTGAAATTCATTTCAAAATATTGTTTTCATTATCTAAAATATATATGAATTTTTCTTGATATTCATTATATAGAACATATATGAAAGTTTCTTTAATTTTTTTTTGAAATTCATTTAAAAAAAAATTATACATGAAATTCATTGAAATTTTTCTTGAAATTCAGAATTTCAAAATATTGTTCCTGAAAGTTTCTTGAATTTTTTCTTGAAATTCATCTAAAAAAATAATTATATTTGAAATTCATTGAAAATTTTCTTGAAATTCATTTCAAAATATTGTTTCTGAAATTTTCTTGAAATTCGTTATTTAGAATATATATGAAAGTTTATCGAAATTTTTATTGAAATTCATTATCTAGAATATATATGAAATTCATTGACATTTTTCTTGAAATTCATTTCAAAATATTGTTTCTTAAAGTTTCTTGAAATTCATTTAAAAAATAATTATGTATGAAATTCATTGAAATTTTTCTTGAAATTCAATTTTTTCTTGAAATTCAAAAATTCAAAATATTGTTTCTGAAATCCAATTTTTTCAAAATATTGTTTTTGAAATTAAAATTTTTCAAAATATTGTTTCTGAAATTCATTTCAAAATATTGTTTCTGGAAGCTTCTTGAAATTCATTTCGAAAATAATTATATATGAAATTCATTGAAATTCAATTTTTTCTTGAAATTAAAAATTTTCAAAATATTGTTTCTGAAATTCATTTCAAAATATTATTTTTGAAAGTTTCTTGAAATTTCTTGAAATTTTTCTTAAAATTTATTTCAAAATTTTTCATAAAATTCATTTCAAAATATTGTTTCTGAAAGTTTCATGAGATTCATATAAGAAATAGTTATATATGAAATTAATTGAAAGATATTGTATATGATATTCATTGAAGTTTATGAATTTTTCAATTCAATATTGTTGTGAAATAATATTTTGAAATTCATTTAAAAAATAATTATATATGAAATTTCATTCATATTGAGGTGAAATAATATTTTGAAATTTATTTAAACAATAATTATATATGAAATTTCATTGAAATTTTTCTTGTTAAATAATATTTTGAAATTTTGAAAAAATAATTATATATGAAATTTCATTAAAAGTTTTCTTGAAATTCATAATTTTTCTTGAAATTTCCAATCTCATATTCATATTGATGTGAAATAATATTTTGAAATTCATTTTAAATAATAATTATATATGAAATTTCATTGAAAATTTTCTTTTCATATTAATGTGAAATAATATTTTGAAATTTTGAAAAACTAATTATATATGAAATTTCATTGAAAATTTTCTTGAAATTCCATCATAATTTTTCTTGAAATTTCCAATCTCATATTTATATTGATGTGAAATAATATTTTGAAATTCATTTAAAAAATGATTACATATGAAATTTCATTGAAAGTTTTCTTTTCATATTGATGTGAAGTAATATTTTGAAATTTTGAAAAATAATTATATATGTCTCATATTCATATTGACAATGATGTGAAATAATATTTTTAAATTTTGAAAAAATAATTATATATATCTCAATATTCTTTATATTGAGACTGATGTGAAATAATATTTTCAAATTTGGAAAAATTAATTATATATTAAGAAATTTCCAATCTCATGTGATACAATATTTTGAAATTCATTTTAAAAATAATTATATATTTATATTGATGTGAAATAATATTTTGAAGTTCATTTAAAAATAATTATGTATGAAACTCACTGAATGTTTTCAATAATTTTTTTTCTTGAAATTCATTTAAAAAATTCATATTGATGTAATTCATTGAAAGTTTTCAAGAAAATTTTTTCTTCAAATTTAATTGAATTTTTTCGTGAAATTTCCAATCTCATTTCCAATATCATATTCATATGGATGTGAAATAATATTTTTAAATTCATTTAAAAAATAATCATAAAATAAAAAATTCACATTGATGTAATTTATTGAATTTTTTTGTTTAATAATCACAAACATAAAAGCACGGACTTATACCCAAACACAGTAATGGTGGAAAATGCTTGAGCCTCACGACTTCCTGACATATTTTCTCATTATTAAAAGAACGTAATATTACAATTAAATAGATGAGGAGACTATGTCTCAAGATAGTGCGTGCTATCTTGGACACCTTGGTTGAGATAATTTCTCAATCATACACACACCAATATAGGAGCTACCTAAACTAACTACTATCTTAGAGGAACAACCCAATCTAAAGAGTTAGGCATAAATTCATAACTTTTAATATTTAATTTATTTATTTTATTTTCTGGATTTATTATTGTTTTATGAGAGAGGCTAAAATTCCCCCCTTCAATGACAAATCCAAAATGAGAACGAGGAACCATCTTCCAAGTTCTCATGTTGATCCTCAAAAAAATTGCCTGAAAATTCACCAAAGTAGGATGCTGGAAAATCTAGAATCTAAAGAGACCATGAGTCAGCTGCATGTCTGATTCATCTCTGAATTTTGCTTCACAACTCCATCACGTGCCAAGTTGCAAAAGGATCCATTTTTCCTTTGCGTGAAATCAGCATCCTTTGTCCACCAGCAAAATTTGTGGAATGCCCACTAGCTGATGTGAAAAACAACTCATTGTTGTTTTTGTTGTGTTGAAAAATGCTCACTGCTACTTTGTTGTCGACTGCCCATTGGCGAATTTGTTGATTGCCACTGGCTGTTGAAGATGCCCACTGGCTACTGAAGTTGCCCACTGGTTTCTTTTGCTGGTTTTGTTGAGACTTTCAGTCTGACAACCACTGTCAATTTCATTGACATTTTATGCCCTTTGTCAGCTGAAAGGAGAGACAATCCTCTATAAATTATTACCGAACTCCCCCCCTTCAGGTGTAGGAGTGTTGCATTGTTGTACTCCCCCATTCAACTGCATGAGAGTACCATATTATTTTCACTATTGACTGCACTATGTGTGATTGTATTCAGTTGTGGAACTGAGATAATCTTTTGACTGTGGATGAAAATTCCCAAGGATCGATCCATTCATAATGTATCTTCAATCTGGCTGATTTTTGTTGGCTGCGACATTTCTTTGAGGAATGATTGGGCTTACCACAATGGAGACAAGTATGGAGATCAAAACACTGATCTTCCATATGACTGGTTCTTTGAAAATGAGAACATGTCAGTTTGACTGCAACTTCGGGTTGCGTGCATTTATATTTGTCTACAACTTTCTCAAAGCATGATGAGGTGATTTGTTCAAGAAATCCTACACTGAAGAACTTAATGGGCTTTGAATAATCTGGGATATGCAAGTTGCCGTCATATTTGACATATCCTAAGGCTCATCGATTTTTGTTACTTTGGATTTTTTCCCATGGCTTGATGATCGGCTTGGAAGAAAGTTGAACTCAAACAACTTCGACACTTGAAGCTATTTGGATGAATGAATTATCATATATATGGTTCAAAGACTTGGAAGCATCACTCTTCTCTTGCAACACATTTCTTTGTAGTTGCAACTCCAGTTGAAGAAACTCAATGGTTTCATTTGTTTGTTGTAGATGCCGTGAAAGCTCAGCAAGAGTTTCTTTGCTGATTTACACGTTGTCTTCATCACTTGAGATGATCAAATGGTGAAGAATTTTTAACAACTGGATGTGTTGTGCCATCTGAACTCACTCTCTTGAATTGAGGCTCTCTTGTCGTAGATGTCGTTCTTTGAACTGTTTCACTTGATTTTGTTACTTGAATGACAAACTCACTTGCTGTGTGGCTTAAATGGCACGCTCGCTTGATTTGTTGCTTATTGCGCTTGCTTGGAACACTTACTAGAGTTGTATAACTTTCTTGCTTGAACTCTTGAATTTACGCTCGCTTGATGATGATCGCTTTTCTTGAATGCTCGCTTGACTTGCTTGATTACTTCACACTAACTTGAATGAATACTAACACTCGCTTGCAGAAGATGTGAACTTGTTGTTTGTTTTAGAGTTTAAAACTTGCCCACTTGAGGTACTCACTTGATTGTGTTTTAAATGAAGGGTGTCAAACACTGTCGAAAATGCACCCAAAAAAGCTTACAAAGATTTTAATAACTCACATAAAACAAGGAATTCACTTGTCTTAATTTGACTTAGTTGAAGAGAATTGATGCTCTTGACTTATTGTCAATTCAAAACTTGGGTGTTGGTTTCAACCGAAAGTGCACCCTTACAATCTAACTCAGATTATAAATTCTTAAATTTATATGCAAGAATGTTGATGTAGACTGTGCTTTGAAACGCATTAACTTGATTGTATTGAGTGAATTTTCTTGTTGAGGTAGAATTTTGATGTTGACAACTTTGAGTATTTTTTGTAGTGGCGCAAATGCATCTGTTGAGTTTAATTATCCTTCCTTGTAGCTACTTTTTTACAGGTGTTGTGCTTGCTTGCATTGAAATTTATGTATGTGTTAAATCAGATCATTTATGTGTCAAAAATAGACACAAATCAGAAGAAAACATCATGAAGCCATAAAAAAATGCGCCATCACAAACATACTCTTTGTGTACCTAAGATCCCCTTATTCAATTTCGGGCAGATCTAGGACACTTCACCAAAAAATGATATCTTTATTAAGTATTGAGTACATAAGAAATGTCCACCTTCAAGTAATGAAAATTTCAAGCTAGCAATCCTTTGAAAAACCTCGCCTTCAAAATCTGGATGTTCACTGGCTGAATTTCTCAGAAGAAATACAACAATGAATTTCTCGTTCAAACAAATATCCACTTATCACTCCAGTTTGACCAAAAAAAGTTTACCTTATTACTCCACAAATTACAAAAACAAACTTATTACTCCAAATTCCTTATCACTTCAAAGAATCACCTCAAAATAAAACACTTATCTCTCCAAAATGCATTACAAAAATCACTTATTACTCCAAGTATAATTCACTCTGAAACTATAAAAAATTACAAATTTCACTTTATTCCTCCATATAATTCAAAGCACTTATTCTCTCTCATAGTGAAACCATACATCATAATATATATCTCCACTCATTCTCTCATTAAACACTCCACTCATTCTCTCTCATTAAAATAATACAAATCTCTTGTATCCTTTTATGACTCCATAAAAACCTTTATAAACACTCTTTAAAAGTTCCTTTACACACTTCCCATTAAAATGATTATTAAAAATTTTTTATGTCACTTAAAGTCAAGTTTCTTTTAAAACTCTACAACCTACGTATGGAAAGGTATGTTCACCATTCCTTTTATGCATAAGTATCCTGTCATATGAAGTCTTTCAAAAACCTCTCCACGATATACTTTGTATGCACACCTCACATCATTGGGTTCCACGCACAGCCCACAGTGCTGACTCCTCCACAAAATCAAAACGCTTAACCATTTAAAGTTCCCCAGAATTTAATTATACCTATCACTGCATCAAAACACGCAGTCATTTAATGTTCAGTGATATGACCAGTGTGATGAATTATTTCTATCAATCACTTTGAGCATCTTTTTCAATTTCTCTTAACACCCCTCTTCAAAATTTCACCACTCATTTTTATTCGATGCAAGAAACTTATGACCATTTTTATCCATACCCCAAACGGTCGCTCTCGCATTGCGCCTTGTAAGGAACAAAAAATTCAATCACTGTTGCTAAATCTCATCAAGAAAATCAGTTAAAGAATGGCTCACGATGAACCCGATAGGGTCTATAGAGTGGCTGTGATAAGATCAGGAGCAACTGGGTTGGTAGCTGCCCAGGAATTAAACCAAGAGGGAATTATACTGCAAAAGGTTTCCTGGACATAAGGAAGTGGCTCTTTATCTTGAAGATTTTGTTGTAGAGTTTGGGCTGTTGAACTTTATCATATTCAGGACTACTCAATAATAATTCTCAATTTTGAAAATAGTACTTCAAGGCATACCTCTGTTTGTAAAATCAAGCTTCACCTTTTTTGCTTCATGACTTAACCAACAATGTCTTGAAAGGAAGTATAATAAATTCTCGGAATAGTAGAATATTGTAGTCTCACACTTTCAGAAAACCCAAGGTAAAGTAACTATCTTCATAAGCCAAAATTCTGTGATGTAAATACTCTCAAATCTTCTACAGTGCATGGATCTGAACATGATGGAGCATCCGAATGAGAATCAAATTTTGGTGGGTGTGCTCTAGTGATGAACACTACAGGTCTAAATTGACACTGATGTCAATCCCACTTCAACATTCAGAATTCAGAGCAAGGTTCCTTCAACAATGATCTTTCTGTATTCAAGAATTTCACACAACTTTGGATTAGTATCTTCCCTCGATTGATTTTACAGCTCTAGAAAAAATAGTGCTCCAGTGCACATCTCCTCCAGAGTCCACATACAGTGCCAATAAGTTTTTTCTCTTCCTCATATCATGCAGCGATCTGCACTTTCACTTCACGCCTTTTATTCAATGTTCATCTTGCCACTAGGACCACAACTTAGATCTCGCTACAACAACACCACTGCTATGTACACAGATCGACTTCATAGAGGCAACACTCTATGTAACGTAATTTCCATCGAGAAGAATAGCATGTTTGCTATATATGATCCTCCCTAATCCATGTCGTCTCTGCTTGCTCTGGGTATGAGTGTGATTTCATCCAACGAAAATTATTACGGTTCTTTCCTCTTTAATGGATTCAACTGTCAATTTGATAGTGGAGACAAAGGCTTTAGTCATCCACTAAAAATTGAGACATAGCAATAAATACACAACACTGCACTGGAGGATGCTGCAACGCTTAGTTGTTAAACCCTGCAGATAGTTCCTTGTTGCGGTCGATTTCGAATATTTTGACAACAGATATAGCACTAAAATAGATAGCGGAAATTTTACTCAGGCTCATTCTCCTATTGGTGGTTCTTTTCTCCAGCGCATACGGCAAAAAACACACCAAGAATGAATGTTGACATAAAATAAAATTTACTCATACATAAAATGAACATTTCTATCGTGATCAATGAAACTCAAGTTTCTCATCTTCCTCGTCTTCCCACAAAGGAATCATGGCAGCAATTATATGCAGATGGCACGAATTCACACAATGCATAATTAAAAATAAAAACTCACGTACACCCAGAATCTCCATGAGCTCTAATACCACATGTTGAAAATCACACACCATTAACACAGATAAAAACACATGGATTTAAACACAAAAACAATCATGGTAGAAAAGGCTTTAGCCTCACGGCTTCCTCACATATTTTCTCATTATTAAAAGAACGTAATATTACAATTAAATAGATGAGGAGACTGTGTCTCAAGATAGTGCATGCTATCTTGGATACCTTGGTTGAGATAATTTCTCAACCATACACACACCAATATAGGAGTTACCTAAACTAACTCCTATCTTAAAGGAACAACCCAATCTAAAGAGTTAGGCATAAATTCCTAACTTTTAATATTTAATTAATTTATTTTATTTTTTGGATTTATTATTGTTTTATGAGATAGGCTAACAATTTTCAAGAAATTTTTTTCTTGAAATTTCCAATCCAATCTGAAATTCTTATTGATGTGAAATAATTTCCAATCCAATCTCAAATTCATTTTCATGTGAAATAATATTTTGAAATTCATTTAAAAAATAATTAAAAAATAATATTTTGAAATTCATATAAAAAATAAATATATATGAACAATTTCTTGAAATTTCATTAAAAAATTTCTTGAAATTTCCAATCCAATCTAAAATTCATATTCATGTGAAATAATATTTTGAAATTTCCAATCCAATCTAAAATTCATATTGACGTGAAATAACATTTTGAAATTCATTGAAAGTTTTCAAGAATTGTTTTTCTTAAAATTCATTTTAAAAACATTAAAAAAAAACCAAATATGGACATATAAAATTAATTAAAAAAAAACAAATACGAACATATAAAATTAATTTAAAAACTAAAACAAAAAAAATCATATTGATATGAAATATATAAAATTAATTAAAAAAAACTAAATACTAACATATAAAATTAATTTAAAAAAAAAACAAATACGAACATAGAAAATTAATCTAAAAAAACCCAAATACAAACATATAAAATTAATTTAAAAAAGAACCAAAAAATTCAAATTTAAAAAAAAAAAACCCAAAAGAACTAAATATGAGCATATAAAATTAATTTAAAAAAATACAAACATATAAAATTATTTTAAAAAAAATAGCTTTATATTAATATTTGAACTGTAACAAAATATCTTTTCAATTTTGCGGGAAAGTCTGAAGCTTAAAACGAAAAATAAAGGGTTATCGTCAAAGATGGAAGACCAAACTATGCATTGTAACGTTATACAATCTTTAATGTCGCCCTCTCTCATAAATAGGTCATACCGACTCAAAAACTGGACATGCAACCCTTAAATATTACATACCAGAGTCTCGACAAATATACAAGTATACAACCAATATCTCTGAAGGAGACTCGAGATTACAGAGTAAACGAAGAGATAGTGCTTCATTAAATTAACGAAAAAAGACTGCTGTCGAGAATTCTACAAGTCAAATTTCCATGGAACCAAGCCGAACATCTAAATGCTGGAAACTTTGTAAGACCTCCTGCGAGACTCAAAATACCTGTTAAATAAATCACCCAAGGGCCAGTTTAATCCTTAGAGCTCCAAAGAAAAGTGTACCCGTGTTTGTGTCTTGCAGTGTTAAGAGTGAAGGGTTACCTATGCCATAGCAACCATCTTTGATTAGTAGGCTAAACCCTAACTACCCAAACAATATATGGAGATGATGATAAAATATTTAAGAGTTTTACATACCTGAACGAGTTGGCTTGCGGCAGTGGTGACAACTCCTGCACCAAAAACATTGGGCAGAGACTTTCTCATCAGAAATACTGGAGAAAAATGGAAAAGAAAACTATGAGAGCAGACGGAAGGAAGAACTGAAATGGTTAAACTTTCCTGTCGAGGTTGAGGTATCTGTGACCGAGAAGTAGAGACGTGGGTAGCTACATTTCCAGTCATAGGAGCAACCAGACGAAATCTCCAAAGCCATGACTACAGAGCCTAACTCATCCAAGGAGCAGAGTCCAAAAATGTGACAGAGTAACTGCTTAAGTCCTGAAAGGACCACGCATAAACCCTTAATAACACACAAAATAGAGGTGAAGAAGTTGATTAAGCTTGAGATAAACTACATGGCAGGCTGTGATGGAAACTCACCACGGTGGAGGTAACATAATTCCCAGCGCCGAGCGGAAGACCTGCAGAGCCGAATAGTTTGAGGTTTCAGAATGGTTGCAGAGATGCAATGTTGTGGAGCCAACTCAAGAATTAGATAAATTTTAGGGTTTTGGTAGGGGTCATTAACCTAAGAAAAGACCCAAAAACCCTCAATCGTAGATCAAAGCCCCTAAAATCCAATGGTGCATGAAAAAATAGGTGTCCTCCACATTTACAATGATCACATGCAGTATTCATAATAATTAAATCCTCAATTAAAGAATCGAATATGTGCCACATATATAAATTATCGCTTAAATGATAAATGGTACCGTCAGTACTGAAAGCATTTATGGTGTTGTAGAGAAAAGTATAACCATAGTTATGTATTGTTTAATCAAAGCTAATATATATATGGTCAGGGTAAATACGAGCTAGAGACACGTATACGTGGACATCGCATGTGACTAATGAAATTGAAATATGATATGGAAATGAAATTTATAATTATATGTTTGAAAATTGGTGTAATAACTTTTGTAGGGTGAAAAAACTCATTAATGGAATTTATATACAAGGTAAAGACTTGGAGTCTTAAAAATTAACATTCCTAAGTTGTAAAGGTAATATTTTTTTTTAGTTGTATTGTCATGGATGTAACAAGTGGTATCAGAGTAGCGTTTGTATGCTGGGACCCTAAGGGTCACCTAACATGATAAATTGTGTGTGTAAATGATGCACAACAAGGAAATAAAATTGTAGTAGATAATATGAGGAGGGGATCATCACAAAAAACACCTTGAAATGCCGGGGAACCTATACCCCAACCCCAAATAGAAATGAATCCTAAAATGTGGATTCAGCTGAGCGTATATTAGCAATAACAGAATAGTAGACTACTGGAGGAACAACAACACCAAACGAGTATCCTGTTGAGCACTGTATAGAAGCTACAGGAAGAAATGCTTCGGGTTTGGAGTGATAATGAGCGTTTGATGCAAGAGTAGGAAAGGATACTCAAAAGAATTTCTTACAAGCAGAATCAAGGAGTGCTACAACCTAGTCTTGATAGAGAAACACAAGAAGAAAATGAATAGAAATTTAAGGATCAAACCAATGATAGAATGGAAAGAAGCCATTCCCAGTGGAGTAAAAAAAAAATAGAAACTGTAATGAAGTCGAGTCTAGAAATGTGCCAGAACAATAGGAAATTAAGAAACAAAAAGTGGAGCTATAGGGTGAGTTCCGAAAAATAAAGCCACCTACATTTGATGGAGAAGCAGAGGAGGTGGCTGAAGCATGGCTGATAAATATGAACAAGTACTTCCATGTTTATAAGTACAAGAGTAACCTTAAGGCTAGATTTTCCATCTATAAGTTGAGAGAGAAGGCCACCCTATGGTGGGAGGAAGTCCATAATGTCCGCAGTATTGAAGATCAGGATGTGACATGGGATATATTTCAACAATACTTCAAGGACAGGTATTTGAAAAAACGTTTCAATGACGAAAAGTGAAGGGAATTCCACGACTTAAGGTTCAGTGATTTTTTAGTAGCTTGCTGACCCACATGAAAGAACGAATTGAGTTTTTGAATCTAAGGACCATGGAATAAGAAATTTGAAAAGTGAGAATGTCTTACCAACAGTCCAAGGAAAAAGGAGAACTGGAAAAAATTGGTAGCCATGGAAAGTGCAGAAAGGAGGCTCAAATTTCAAGATTTCAAGAACTAATAAATTTAAGAATTCTACAAGGAATTGGGTGAGAAGCTAGTTTGGGATGAACCATCAAAGAACCCGTTTTCCTATAGAAGAGAATCTCACAGAGGCTTCCATCAAACCCGAATAAGGACAAAGATAGAAACCACCCCTACAGTGCTGGGGATGTGGTGAGGCTCACTATTATATAAAAATTACCCATAGTGAGGAAGAAATGATAGAGTAGAAAATCTACAAGAAGCCTCTACTATGGGGGATGTAGACTGAAACATACCCAGAATCAATGCAACCTTGGAGGACCGACAGGAAGATTATCAACCAATGATGATAGAACTGGAAGGTAAGTTACTTTCACAGTCTGTTTCTATTTTGGTTGACCCAAGTGCAATTTTAAGTTATATAAATCATTCTACATGACCATTCATTTGAAAAAATTCCTTCAACATAAAGGGAAATTGTATTGTATATTATGCATATGTATATAAATATTTGAACTGTACCAAAATAGCTTTTCAATGTTGTGGGAAAGACTAAAGCTTAAAACGAAAATTGAAGGGTTATCGTCAAAGATACAAGACCAAATTGTCCACGGTAATGTTATACAATGTTTAATGTCACCCTTTCTCATAAGTAGGTCATACCGGCTCAAAAACTAAACATGCAACCCTTAAATATTACAGACCACAGTCTCAATAAATATACAATATGCAACCAATATCTCTCAAGGAGACTCGAGATTACAAAGTAAACCATATGATAGTGCTTCATTAAATTAATTCAAATAGCCATGGCACCAAGACGAACATCTAAATGCCAGAAACTTTGTAATACTTCCTGCGAGACTCAAAATACCTGTTAACGAAATCACCTAAGGGTCAGTTCAATCCTCGCAACTCTAAAGAAAAGTGTACTCGCATTTGTGTCTTGCAATTTTAAGACCGAAGGGTTACCTACACCATAGCAACCATCAATATCAGTAGGTTAAAACCATAACTGCCTAAACAAGATATGGAGACAAGGATAACAGATTTAAGAGTTTCACATACCTGAACAAGTTGGTTTGCGGCAGCAGTGACAACTCCTGCACCAAAAACATCGAGCAGAGACTTTCTCATAAAAAATACCAGAGAAAAATGGAAAAGAAAATTATGAGAGCAGACTGGAGAAAGAAATGAAATGGGTAAACTTACCTATCAAGGTTGAGGTAGTTGTGATCGAGTAGTAGAGAAGTGGGTAGCTACATATCCAATCACAGGAGCAACTGGATGAAACCTCTGAAGTCATGACCAGAGAGTCAGACTCATCCAAGGAGAAGAGTCCCAAAATGTGATAGAGTAACAACTTAAGTCCTGAAAGGACCACGCAAAAACCCTTTATAGCACACAAAACGGAGGCGAAGAAGACAAGTAAGCCTGAGATAAACTAAATGGTACGATGTGATGAAAACTCACGTCGATGGAGGTAACATAATCACTCGCGCTGAGTTGAAGACCTGCAGAGCCAAACAGTTTCAGGTTTCAGAATGGTTGCAGAGATGCAATGCCACAGAGCTAGCTCGAGAATGAAAGAATGACTAGGGTTTTGGTAGGGGTCATTAACCTAAGACAAGACCCAAAAACCCTCAGTTGTAGATCAATACCCCTAGAATCAAATGACGCATGACAAAATGCGTTCCCTCCACATTTTCAATGAGAACATGCATTATTCATAATAATTAAATCCTCAATTAAAGAATTGAATCTGTGGTACATATCTAAATTATCGCTTAAATGATAAATGGTACTATCAGTACTGAAAACATTTATGCATTTCGTAGAGAAATGTATAACCATTGTTATGCATTGTTTAATCAATGTAAATATATATATATGGTGAGGTTAAATACAAGAGGGAGACACATATACTTGGACATCACATGTGACTAATGAAATTGAAATATGATATGGAAATGAAATATATAATTATATGTTCGAATATTGGTGTAATAACGTTTTTAGGGTGAAAAAACTCATTAATGGAATTTCTATACAAGGTAAAGACTTGGAACCTTAGAAATTAACATTCCTGATTTGTAAAGGTTTTTTTTTTTCTTAGTTGTACTGTCATGGACGTTACAACTGGTATCAGAGCATCGTTCGTAGGTTGGGACCCTAAGGGTCACCTAACATGATAAATTGTGTGAGTAAATTATGCACAACAAGGAAATAAAATTGTAGCAGACGATATGAGGAGGGTATCGTCACAACAAACACCTCAATATGTAGGGGAACCTACAACCCAACACCAGACAGAAATGATTCTTGAAATGTGGATTCATTTGAGCGTAGATCAGCAATAGTAGACTAGTAGATTGCTGGAGGAAGAGCAGCACCAAACCAGTATCCTTCTAAACACTGTACAAAATCTACAAGAAGAAATGCTCCAGGTTAGGACTAACAATGCATGCTTGATGCAAGAGCAGGAAAGGATACTCAAAAGCATTTCTTACAAGAAGAATCAAGGAGCGCTACAACCTAGTCGTGATAAAGAAACACAAGAAGAAAATGAACAAAAAGCTAAGGATCAAACCAATGCAGAATGGAAAGAAGTCATTCCCAGCAGAGTAAAAAAATAGAAACTCTAATGAAGTCAAGTCTGGAAATGTGTCAGAAAAACAGGAAATTAAGAAACAAAAAGTGGAGCTACAGGGTGAGTTTCGAAAAATAAAGCCACCTACATTTGATGGAGAAGTAGAGGAGGTGGCTGAAGCATGACTGATAAATATGAACAAGTACTTCCAATTTTATGAGTACAACAGTAACCATAAGGCCATATTTTCCATCTATCAGTTGAGAGAAAAGGCCACCCTATGCTGGGAGGAAGTCAGGAATGTCCACAGTATTGAAGATCAGGATGTGACATGGGATAAATTTCAACAATACTTCAAGGAAAAGTATCTGATGGAACATTTCAATGAAGAAAAATCCATGGAATTCCATGACTTGAGGTTGGGACAAATGACAATGGATGAATACATAACTTAGTTTACTTCCTTGTTAAGATATGTTCCTTATTTAAGGGATGAAAAGGATAAGGTTCAATGATTTTTGAGTAGCTTTCCGACCCACATGAAAGAAAGAATTGAGTTCGTGAATCTAAGGACCATGGACGAAGCAATTCGAGAAGTGAGAATGTGATATCAGAAGTCTAAGGCAAAAGGAGAATTGGGGAAAACCTGGCAGCCAAGGAAATGGTAGAAAGGAGGCTCAAATTTCAAGAGTTCAAGAACTAATAACTTTAAGAATTATGCAAGGAATTGGGTGAGAAAATAGTTTGGGAGGAACCATCAAAGAACCCATTGGCCCATGGAAGAGAAGCCCATAATGGCTTCCAGCAAACCTAAACAAGGACAAATCCAGAAACCACCCCTCCAATGTTGGGGATGTGGTGAGGCTCACCATTATAATAACTACCCACAGCGGGGAAGAAATGATATAGTATAAAATCTACAAGAATCCTCCAATGTGGGAAATGTAGCGTGGAACATACCCAAAGTCAATTCAACCTTGGAGGATCGACATGCAGATTATGAACCAATGATGATAGAACTAGAAGGTAAGTTACTTTCACAGTCTATTTCTATTTTGGTTGACCCAGGTGAAAGTTTAAGTTATATAAATCCCAAGATAGTAGAAATTTGTAAATTACAAAGTCAGAAATTCAAAAACCCCTGGCTGGTACAGCTAGCCACTGGAGCAAAAAGAAAATTATGTGCCAAAATTCGAAACTGTACTTTGCAAATTGGAAATCAGCAATTAAATGTAGATCTGAATGTGTTTCCTTTGGGATCCTATGATGTGCTACTCGGCATGGATTGGTTGGAGAAACACTGGAAACTGGTAGATTGTAAAGAAAATTTTATATATTACAAAATTCTAGATGGAACTCGTAAAGAGATACAAGGAATCAAGAAACCCTTACATCTACATCCCATTACAGTCTCTCAAATGAGTAAGTGTATCAGGAAAGGATGTCAGTTGTATGCCATCTGAGTGGGTTTTTCTAATTTTAAGGAGAAGACTCCTATGATTGAGAGCATACTTGTAGTAAAATATTTCATGGATGTATTCCCAGATGATGTACCAATATTACCCCCAAGAAGAGACATCGATTTTACTATTGAATTGATGCCAGGAGAATCACCAATTTCAAGGGCACCTTATCGAATGAGCGTACCAGAGCTAACCGAACTAAAAATGAAGTTGCAAGAATTATTGGATAAATGATATATTCGACCAAGTGTGTCCCCTTGGGGAGAACCGATGTTGTTTGTAAAGAAAAAGGATGGAACCATGCAAATGTGCATGGATTATAGACAACTCAACAAATCGACCGTTAAAAATAAATATCCATTACCACGGATTGATGACCTATTTGACCAGGTGAAGGGGGCCGCTGTATTCTAAAAGATACACTTAATAACTGGATATCACCAAATCCTAATTAAGGATGAGGATATATACAAGAATTCTTTCCGTACCCAATATGGGCATTACGAGTTTGTGGTTTTAGCATTTGGTTTAACTAATGCACCAACTACATTTATGAGGCTAATGCATGGCATATTTCACCCCTTTCTAGATAGATTTTTTCTAATATTTATTGACGAAATTTTAATTTATTCAAAAAGCATGAAGGAGTAGAAGGGAAATTTAAGGATAATATTGGAGATGTTTTGGAAACATGAGTTGTACGCCAAGTTCAGCAAATTTGATTTATTCAAAGAGAAGATCTAGTATCTAGGCCATGTCATTTCCGCTGAGGGGATAGCGGTCGACCAAGAGAAGATTAAAAATATTATGGAATGGCGAGTACCCCAAAATGTGGCAGATATCCGATATTTTATGGGGTTAGCTAGGTACTATCGACAGTTCATTAAAGGATTCTCAAAGATTTCTTTTCCATTTACATCTTTTCAAAGAAAGGGAAAAATATTTAGATGGACTACTAAGTGTCAAAATAGTTTCGATAAGTTGAAACATTTTCTGACCATAGCCCCGGTGTAGGGTAGCTGATTCAAATAAGGAATTTGAAGTCTATACTGATGCTTGTAAAGAATGAGTTGGAGCGATTATTTCGCAAGAATGAAGGGTGGTTGCTTATGAATAAAGAAAAATAAAAGAGCATGAACAACGATATTCAGCTTATGACTAGGAGATGACAGCAGTAATGCATGCACTTCGGGTATGGAGGCACTACTTTCTAGGAAAAAGGTTTGTGTTAAAAACCAACCACAAAATCTTAACCAGCTACTTTAAGCCAGCTGATCTAAAGTCTCATCAGGAAATATGGAATGCCTTCCTAAGTGAGTTTGACATGGATATTCAACATGTAAAAGGTAAATAAAACCGTATGGCTGAAGAAAACTGCATTGTGTTTATGAACTGTGCTATAACTAGATTGAATGTAAATTTATAGATCAGATAAAAGAGGGAGCCAGGAAGGATCCTGAATATCAGTTTTTATGGCAGCAAGCGGAGGAAGCCAGGAGGCGAGAAAAACATTTTGAATACGGAGTTAGAAAGGACCAATTCCTAACCTTTAAAGAGAAGATATATATTCCAAATCGAATGGGTTTGAAGGAGCTTATCATTAATGAGTATCACCGTAGCGATTGCTCAGGACACTTAAGATACCAGAAAATGCTAACAACAATTAGAAAGGTCTATTTCTGGCACGGTATGCGAAGAGATATTGCAGAATATTTGAACAGATGCTTGGAGTGTGAATAGGTTAAGGTGGAGCATCAACATCCAGCTCGATTGTTGCAACATATACCAGTAGCTGAGTGAAAATGGGAAGTTATATCTCTAGACTTTATTACTGGTTTACCAAGATAAAAAAGGCACAATGACTCCATTATGGTGGTGGTTGATATATTGAGCAAGGAAACACATTTGATACCAATACAGTCTACCTATAAAACTATGCAAATAGCAGATATCTTTATGAGAGATATTTTTAGACTGCATGGCATTCCAAAGACGGTCATATCAGATAGGGATGTGAAGTTTACTTCAACATTCTAGAAGACCTTATTTACAGGTTTGGGAACCTAAATAAACTTCAGAACTGCTTATCATCCTCAAACAAATGGACAAACTGAGCGGGTAAACCAAACCTTGGAGGATATGCTACACATGTACGTAATACAGTAGCCAATGAAGTGGAAGGAATATTTTCACTCAGTAGAATTTTCCTACAACAATGGCTATCAGGAGTCTCTTAATATGAGCCCCTTCAAAGCTCTGTATTGACAACAATGTCGTACTCCCATCAATTGGAGTAGCCCTAAAACCAAGTTTATGCTTGGACCAGAGATGTTAGCTGAGATGGAATCAGAGGTAAGAAAGATCAGACAAAATCAGAGAGCCACTCAAGATCGAAAGAATGTATATGATGATAAGAAGAGGACTTATCGATAATTTGAAGTGGGCGATCATGTGTATGTAAGGATTAAACCCAAGAAGAGAAAACTAAGGTGGGCCTCTTGTGCCAAGTTAGCTCCCAGGTTCTGTGGACCCTTCCTGATTTTGGAGAGGGTGGGACCTGTGGTGTACCGATTGGCTTTACCCAGCCATATTCGGGTGCACACTGTGTTCCATGTATCCTTACTAAAATGATACATACAACACCCAAAGCATGTAATCCACTGGCAAAGAATTCAGGTAGGTCAAGATTAAAAATCCTATTTTGAAATAGTAAATTTTATGAGCGCTTAACTCAAAGCTTTGTTGAATGCAGGTTGAGCCGGATGGCAAATTTCTGGTCGAACCTCAACGTATACTCGATCAGAGAAAAATCCTGCTCTGAAGGCGAGCCATCACCTAGGTTAAAGTGCAATGGAAGAACTTCAGCTCGGATGAGGCCAGATGGGAAGATGAAGGTTTTGTTCATGAGGCTTATCCAAAACTGCTTACTGAGCTGGTGTGAAACACGGAGGATGGTGTTTACTTAAGGGGGGAAATTGTGACAACTGGCTTAAATGCTAACTAGTTTTTATGTCATTTTATTTTTAAAGAAACTAAAACCTTTATTTATTTTGTGAAATATTACTTAAGGAACTTGAATTAATTATGTTTTGCAAAAATAAAGTTTAGTTATGGAAAAGTGGTTCCATAAAAGTGAAAATGGATGATGGTAAAAGTATTCCAAGAACTGAGAAGTAGTTGAACACAAAACAATTAACATACAGTTACCTTTGCTCTCGGGATAAAGGTACATCCCAGTGAGGAAAAGGGGTTCTGTTCTGGAACTAAGGAAGGGAGTGAGTGGAGAATTCCTGACCTGGTAGTGACCATTAGAAGACACTCAACATTCCCAAATCTTCTTGAAAGAATAAGAAGTATTGGACCAAGGATCTTGAGGTATCTTATGGTAATTCTGTCAACCTATTGGGCTCAATGTGGAGCATGGGGGGAGAAGAGGATTTTATCACCTCTCTCATGGTAGGGTGGATATCCTTAGCGAGTCTGGAAATAAGATAAGTACACAGGCTACCGAAAAATAGAAGAGTTGTAAATTTAAATGTATGGACAGATTTCTTTTGTGCTGGAATATTTAGATAAAATGCTTTATTATGTGTAATATTCCCATTTTAGCACACAGCTAAATGGAATATTAAAATTTTGTTTTCATCACCTAGCAGCTAAATAAATGGGTAAGGAAGCCCATGCTTAGTAAGACAGGAATAAAATCCCTCAAATGTGAAAATAGATAGTCATAAGAGCTGGATTTCACACCCCTATGTGTGAAAGGGAAATTTGCATGAAGACAAGGTCAAGTTTGACCAAGTCAACAGTGCTGGGAGAGAAGGAGGAAAACACTTTTATAGATAGTGCAGTGTGAATGGGAATAGGGTTATTTGGTTGAGAAAACCCTAAAGAGTGGGACCCATGGAGAGAGTTCTTTCAATTTTTTAAAAGGAGGGCAAGGAAGCCATTGTTTCTCATGCCATGCATTATTGATTTTATGGTCTATTCAAACTTTGTGCAATCTCCAAATATTTAACTGAGTTGCAGTGTTTCTTAGCACAAGGATATCCTGCTTAGGAATCCTTCTCCTTCTAAGAGAGGCCTCTTGAATGATCCTATACTTCATTCTCCACATTCAAGCTCAAGGCTAAGCCACCTCCTCCAGCTACACCGTTATTTCTGCTCAAGTATAACGTTGTGTTGTAGGGTGTTGCAGTGGAAGAACTCAACATCATTTCTAGAGTTGATTTTCAGAGGAGGGAGTTTCCATTCCTTTGGGAAGCTAGTGAGGAAGGTTTCATATCTTATTTCATATTTTGGCGTTCGACCAACTCATTCCCTTGCCCCTATAACACAGTTTCATCCAGTGACTGCATTATTTATAGTGAGCATTTGCAGTGGGGCTTTTGCAGATTGTTTGGAGGGTGAGATATTTGGTGAGAGGATCAAAATTTCATATTAGAGATCCATTGGAGGAGGTATTTTCATCAGATGTATCATCTTCAGCCTTATCCACTCATTTCTAGTTCTTGAGTTGCATCTGCTACCCTGCAACTCCGGCATTTTGCAGTTTTTCATATTTTAGCCAATCCTTCCAGGATTGCCTTGAGGTGGTGATTGGGAGCATAGTTCTTCTCTCCCAATATTGTATGACCCATGTATATGGAGATCTATGATGTTTTACACTCTCTGTAGCAGTGCTCCTTCCATGACTGTGCAATTCTTGTTCATAGACATTCTACCATGTAGCAGTACTTCACTTTTGGCATGTGTATTGATGGGAGGCTTGCTTTCCTTGATCCTTTGAGTTGTATTGCTATTTTTTTTTCTGCTGATTCATAATAAAATGGATCTACAGTTTTCGTGCATCTTGGCATGATGATTTTCACTTCTATTTCCAATTTATGTTTATGTATTGCTGATCTCCACATTGGTAATATCTTAAAATATTCCCAATAGTGTAGTTGTTCCAATTTTGGAATATTATAGTGGTATCAGAGCATAGTCTTGGCTCAGCCTGTGGATATGAGCCATGATGCTATCAAGAAAAGAGAATATGAAGACTCCATTATGTGGAGAGAAAAAGGAAGATAAGCTTACAAAGCTTCTTCCAAGATCTGTACAGAGCATTCATGAAGTTTTCAAGAATATAAGGAGGGAGATATGTATAGGACCTCCAAGAGGGTTTGAAACTGAGTCAAACTCTAGATTTTCTTATGAGGATTGTGAGTATGCAGCCACACCCTATGATGTGCAGCGCAGTCTCATGTCTAGTTTTTCTATGAGAGAGAGGGAGGAAGAAGGAATGCCTAAGAGGGGAACTCTTAGTGGTTTCTTGCATGAATATGAATCTCAAACTCAAAAGTTTAGAGATCACATCACTTTCCCGGAGTTTTTCAAGGTCAAGGTGAGGAGGAACAAGCAGCATAATATGGATATATTTCTTCTATCTATCTTTGATGGTTCTCCTACTTTTTCAGCCAAGGCTTGGGTGGAAGAGCTAGACACCTTTCTGTAGTAGCATCAGATTTCCGAAGATGAGGCCATCAGAGTAGCAGCACTGCACCTTGGAGGTAAGGTCTATGCATGGTGGTTATTTGAGTCCTTTAATTTAACGAATGAAAATACTTCCTCCTATGCAAGGTTCATTAAAAAATTGATGGAGAGATTTGGTAGGAATAATTATGAAACACATGTGGAGGAAACAAACACATCTAAACGAACAAAACCCTTGCATGTGATGGAGGAAACCATAGACTCAGAATTACTTCAGAGAACCATAAGGGAGGCTGATATCTTGCATTATACTTTGTTGGAGGCAAGACCTTCATCTTGTATTTTGGCACAAGGAGGCAAAGAGATCCCTTTTTCAAAAGAGGATCCGATCATTAGAGGGTTGCCCATTCATGTTGAGGAGGCTAAAGGCAACATCGTTGTCATTTCTGGAGTTGATCGAGCACCTCATGCAGAGGGAGGAAGAGCTCTTGATCCAACTAGAGGGATTCTTACATCTTTGCAAGGAACTCCCCGGGATCTCATACATGGAGGTCCAAGCACAATCAGTGAGCAACATGATTGTGCAGCATTGTAGCTGGAAGGATGAGGTAGGGAGAAAGAGCAACGTCATGTGATGAGAGGCACACACCCTTCTCTATTTTAGAGGGCTAATGCAAAGAGGAGGCAGACAATATTGCGTTGTGGAAGCAAGGGAAAGGTTTCCCAACCATATGTACAGTCCACTCTTGACATTGAGGTCTCACTACATGGAGGCATTCCAATGGGGAGGCCACGAGATGTATCATTGATGAAAGACATCTTGTCTTTGGATTCACCGCTCTTGGATTTTGGAGAGGTGAAGGGTTTTGAGGATAACTTTGGCATGGGGAATGTCAAAGTAGCAGGCAGCAACATGAGGAGAGCTTCACATGCCAGATCACCAGCGCTGTCTCTTAGGAGGATTGATCCTTATTGGAGATCTCAGCTCTTAGTAGAGTACTCCAAGGATCTTGGTGCATGCATGATTCTCGATGACCCGGATAGAGATGATGAGTATATGGTGGATGATGTGGTCATCTATTTCTATGGCAGGATCTTCTTGACTAGATCTTCTAGTCTCAAGGAGAAGCTGCTACATGCATCACATGAGAACTTCTCTTCGATGCAATTTGATGCATACTTCCATTTGATGGAGGAGTTCACTTGGGAGGGCATCCAACATGACATATTTCAGCATATGGAGAGATGCATAGCCTGGTTGATGACAGACATGGGGACACAACCACTTCCCTACTCATTAGAGGTGAGGGAGAGATTTCAGTTGAGCCATCTCAGCTCAAGATCTCAAGTACACAACGAAGGAGGTATCATTTCATATTTTGTATTGTACTTCTTTCCCTTATTTGAGCAGCATGATGTAACAAGAAGAATTATCTCTTCTTGCATATTGCATGATGATGTACTTGCAACTACTTGTAGCATTGATTTTGGCTACCCTTTTGATGGTTTGTGGGGGAAGCCACATGATCCTTGGTGTGCACCATTGACACCATATTGTAACTTCATGTTTTCATCTTATGAGATGATTGTGGCAGCAAACAAGTGGCTGGTAAAGCACTTGTTATTTCTTACTTTGATGCAGGCAAAGGATGCACTGCGCTGGTTCCATGAGTGGGACTATGATTCACTCTCCGGTTGTCATTTGGAAACTTGTTCTCATTGTACTTTGCTTCCATATATTGCTGATATGTTTATGCTCATGTGGAGCTTTGTTTGGAGAGTGGGCTTGAGATTGGGAATGCCCATTGGGAGTATGATCCTCCCCACTTTACATTTTGTACATTTCATGAGGAACCATGGGCAAACCATGATTTCCACATTACATTTTTTTCCTTCTTGTGGGAGGAACCCCTTGAAGAACTTGAGGAGGCACTTCATGGATCATGAAAAGATGGAGGAGTTAGCAGAGCCAACTCTTTTTCCTATGAGGATGACGAGAGACTCATCTATGAGCCACTCCATTTATATGAGCAAAACATATGGTAAGATTATTGTTGATTTGCATAGTAATTTGTCTATATGTATGCATCTCTTGACCATATATGTGTAGGGATTTGCTCAAAAGAGGAATGTTCTTCCTTCTAGATTTTTTGGTCTACATAAGGCCATTATGGATGATCACTCCCTAAGAGGATATGGGGAGGATATTTCTTATGGAGAGCATACTCACATTGCACATTACATCATTCACTTTCTACAGACTTGTGAGGAGATTGGGGCAGCAAGCAAATGGTGGGGAGGCCACCCATCATTTCATTTTCTAAGGCAGTTTAGGGTTAAAATGTGTTGGCTACATTTGAGGGACCATTGTCTTTCCCCCTTACTTCACATGGCAGCCAGCATGATTCTCCTTATGGTTCCCTTGTTTGATATTGCTAATTCTTTTCTTGGGAGCATGATTGGGGGAGAGACACACTGGGTGAATGTGTCCTTGAAGGGAGAAAACTCCCACACTCTTTGCACTACATGTTCTAAAGGGAACATGGGAGATGGTATGGCCACCACAGCAGCACATTGGTTTCCTTATGAGGTGAGCCACCTGATGAATGTGATGCCATATGATGATGACTTCCAAATCATCACATATGAGATGATTTGGGCCAACATGCTTCATGACGTTGGAGGAGAGACCCTTCATTAGGGGAATTTTGAGGTCTAAAATGGGCCTCATAAGAAAAATGTACAACAAAAATAAAATTTATAACAACCAATAGGATTCAAGATGATGATGTGAACCATGGGGGATGATTCACCATTTTTTAAATAAAAGGGTAAAAATATTAAAAAATAATAAAATAATAAAACTATTTTTTCAACTCGTATTTTCAACTTATCTCCCAAACTTTTTACTCAAATTTCGAGCAGGAGTACTCGTTGGATGCAAAATTTAATTCCTCATCCAAGGAGTACCCATGTTGCATACTTTCGATGACCTCTACTACACGAAAAATGAGAAATACATAAAAAATGTGATTGTAATCACCTTTTTTTATGTATTTCTCATTTTTCATGTAGTAGGACCCATCGAAAGTATGAAACATGGGTACTCCTTGGATGGGGAATTAAATTTCGCATCCAACGAGTACTCCCGCTTGAAATTTGAATAAAAAATTTGGGAGATAAGTTGAAAATATGAGTTGAAAAAGTAGTTTTTCCATTTTTCCCTCTAAAAATTGATGATGTCATCAAATCTTATTTGATTTTTTCCACTATTATTTTATAATTTCCTTAGGAGGCCCATTTTAGACCTCAAAATTCCCCTAATGAGAGGTCTAATATTCATCTTGCCACTTGAGGGCAATATCATTGTAGCCCAGGATCAGCATACACTCTACACTTATCCTAAGTGGAGAGGAGGACAACATGGGGTAGGCTATTTTGTCTACCAAGATCAGATTTCCAGCCCACCTACATTGCCGGAGCCAGAGGTGGAAGAGAATTTTCAGGGGTTCCCATTTTGGGAGTGTTGTACTGTACAACAACCCTCCCCCTTTCTAAATTTTTAGAATAAAATTCATTTAGAAATAGGTCCCCTTTTTTTATCTCTTTTTTTAGATAGAAATAAAAGATTTAGAAGCAATCCGATCATTTTTGAATTAGAAATAAGGTTCATTGATAGAAAGACATATTGCATATCTTTATTAACAAGTGTGTATAAACAAATGCAACATTGAAGGAATTTTTGATCCGATGTAATATAAAGACTTTATCACATCAAAGTATTTAAATGAAAAAATTCCGATGTACGGTAATCGCAATCGCAAATTGGAAATATCATAAGTTGTATATTTGTTTGTTAAAAAATTCCGATGCGATTGAACCAATCGCAAATCACAAATCGTGAAAGTCTTAAACTTTCATATATGTTTTCAATGCGATGTGATTGATCACAATCGCATTTTGGAAAAGCATTATAGAATACACTTGTTTTATAAAATCTCTGATGCGATGGGCCCCCCTTCCATCGTAAATCGCAAATCGCAAATGCAATCTCTTTATTTGATCAATGGTGCAACTCCAATGCGATGCGATCAATCGAAATCTCATTTCGGAGGAACGAATATTACATTTACTCATGATATTAAAACCCCGATGCGATACACCATCGTCGCAATCGGAAATCAGCGAGATCACAAAATCTTGTTTGTTGTCTCTTTTGAAAATGCCCAATGTGATTAATGTTTAATATTTATATTTTACATTGCGCATATATTATGTATTAATCACAATCCCATAATTCAAAAGGAAAGTTTTATGTCTCATTTTAAAACCATCGATCTCCAATTGTACTTTTACTATTAAATGGAAAATCAAACGAATAGATGATGATTTATTCTATTATGAATGCGTGAGTGTGGCTCTTTAGAGGGCATTTAATTTTTAAACATAGAGATAATAAATGGAAATCAATGAATAGATTGTTTATACAGTTGTTCTACTCATTTTCATTTTCACCACGATTGAACTATTTCTCCTTTGTAGAACTAAAGAACACCCATACCTTTCATTGGCAGAGAGAGCGAAAAGTTACCAGATACCGAAATTTCAAAGAGATCCAGGAAATCAAAAGCTGTTGTCGCTACAAAAGCCCCTGTTTTCACCATGGTACCTAAGGAGAAACCAGCTAAAATTAAGCTGGTTATAGACACGTCATGCTAAGGTCTTGGTAAATTATCCTGCGAAGAGGTATATGACCTCATAAAAAGAGAAAAGCCTAAAGTTACTGTGCCAAAAGCAATAGTTCCTAACGAGGATGATTTAGAATCTGATTCAGAAAACTCTCTTCAAGCACTCGTAAATTCGTTCCTGCACCGAATTGCAGCTCGGGCGAACATTTTCCCATATTATGATGTGATTCGGTGGGTAATTGACAATGTGACCATTCAGAATTGAACATTTGTTTTAGCCTCTGGAGCAACATTTGGGTAATTTAGAGTAGAAGATATTAAAGTAATGTACCACCTTTCAGACCCGCAGAAAATCTACAACAAATCCTTCATCCAGGAATTTGCTGCAAATAACGAAAATCAGGCGGAGCCGATTAGAGAATGGAGAAGGGCTCCGAAAAAGCACAAAAACGAGGCATCATGTATGTACTCAGTGGAATCCCTTTCGCCTCCATACTGTTACACCGCAACGATGATGTGCAGATTATTCGGAAATGAAAATTCAGAGAGGTTCTCTATACAAATGGTACCTTTAATTCATTCTGCTATAAACTATGAAATAATGGACTGGGCTTTCATTCTTTCTAATAAGATAGCCAATAGGATTCTTGAGTATAGGAAGGACAAAAACACAGGAAATACTACTCCTTTTTACTTTTGTGCTTATATTCTAGATGCCCTTTGTTTCAATTCTGAGTTTCCCATGTTAGAATGGAAATGGACCCCTAAAGATCCTGCTCCTATTCGTATATATCACAAGTTCTTGTGGAAGGGGCATTTTAAAATCCATGTTTACAGAGTTTGTCACGGTTTCCTCATCTCGGTTTATCAAACTATTTTTGGTTGATTCCCTCCTAGACTTTCTGAGAAGGCTAAAGTTGATTTATCCTCGATTGGGAATTGGTTCGGAGAAGAAAGATTCCAATATATCAGATTTTTCGGGAGTATTGTAGAGCCACAAATTCTTCCCTTGTATGTTCCAGATAAACTGTTAGCACAAGAAATTTCATATCAGCTAACAGTAGAAGGAATGTCCAGGACTTTGAAGAACAACAAGAAGCTAATGTGGCCTACTTTTCCTTTTAAATGTGGAGATTACACTCTCAATAATTTTGTTCATGCTGAGAAATAAGTTGGCAAGATAGCCAATCTCAAGATTTCAACAGTCCAAGGAAGGCAATATGACCTAAGGAAGGTGGCATTTGATTTTACCACTTCAGTTTCAATTGCTCAATTTGAACACGAAGCAGATGAGTTCGATGATTTATTTGTTTCAGTAGATAATTTTTCTCAAGTTTATGATTTGGCCAAGTCCAAATTTCAGATTGAAGAATTGAATAATTTTATGTTATTTAGAAGCCATAGATTACTCAAAGCTCCTTTGGATCAATTAAGAGTTCCTATGCAAGAGGTTGAGTCACAACAGAAGGAAAAAGAGGATACATCTGGCAAAGCAGTAACAGAAACATCTGCCAACAAGGTCATTATATAGACACAAAAAGAAGTAACAGGAACTAATCCTGTTGTACAAAAAGAAGACATTAGCATCAAAGTTGATACTAAGAAGAAAGAAGCAACTGCTAAACTTGATGTACATACTGATCAGCAGTATTCAACCCAGACAGGAAAGGAAAGCATAGGTACTGATACCAATGTGCATACCGAGAAAGGAGGCACACACAGTAAGGCTAATGAACAAGAAGAAAAAGGAGATATAAGAAATAATCCAGAGTCTCAACTTGGAAGAGAGGAAGCTAATAAAAAATTAGTGGAATCTGTTGAACTTATAGTTTCTCCTCATTTGCTGAGCCAATATGAGCAATTTTCCCAGCAAATAGGAAAACAGAATAATCCCTAAGTTAATGTTCTGGAAGACCAAGATATGGAAGTTATTCCTGAACATCCCACAGGTGAAATTATGTTGAAGATAGAAGAAATACCTCCTCTGGTTGTATTTTAAAGTCCCAAGCATAGGGTTGTTGTGATAAAGCAGAGAAAGAGGAGGAGAACTGATTAGGATGCACTTTCAACTTCACAAGTGGAGTTTATGAATATTGTTTATAAAGATGCCGAGGTGAATCCATCTGAGGATCTCACTAAATTATCTCAATACGTAGGTGCCTCTAGTGCTGCAACTATAGATAAAGCTTCTGAAGTCTCTTAGTTGATGAAACAAAAATACTTACAGATAGCTATGCTGGAAGAACAGGGCACAGGGAATCAGCAAAAGATTGTTTTGCTAGAGAAACAATTGCAAGATCAGGAGCTTAAATCTAAATAGCTAGAAGAGTAGCTTATTATTGAAAATAAGAAAATTGATGAACAAGCCTTGAACAAACAACAGTAGTTGAGCCAAGAGGTAGAAAAGCTATAAAATATTCTGCAAAATGAGAAAAATGCAAAGATTGAACAAGAGAAAACGTTCCAATCAGCATTGGACAAGTTCAAGGATGATCCTAAGTTAGCTCAATTCAAAACTGAAGCTCTTGAAATAAACAAACTTCTATCTTAGCAGTTAAATGAATTTTGTATTAAGTTGGCACAAGTTGAGCCTTTGTGCGAAATAACATCATCTTTGATAGATGAATTAGTCACTCTCACGAAAGAAATTGATGATGCTAATGATAAAATTTCCGAGTTCCTTTCATGGTAGGATACAGAGCAGGGAAGAAAAGCTAGTCTTCCCAGAATTGAGGAAAGACACAAAGAAATTGTATTTGTGGAATGGGAACAACAGTTGATGAAATCAGAAAGAGCCATATCAAGAGCTAAAAGTTTGATGAATAATACAACCCAATTGGTTAATGACAGCTTGTACCCCACTAATTTGATCTCAGATTGTACCCTAGGCAAATTACCAAAAGTAAAAGAAGCTGATTCCAAGTGGAAGGAAGAGATAATCAATAAAAATCAACAGATTAGAAAACTTCAAGGAATTTCATGGGATATTATGTCGACTTATCTGATCAAGCCACACAGCCAACAGATGGCCATCAAATTCCTTTCAAATGCTATTCATTGTATCATTCATGAATTCTCTGATGCTACGTACACTGGGCAGTTACATTCAAGAATGAGTCGGCCAATAGAAGTCCAAGATATGCTCAAGATATGCCATTTGGGCACAATCAACATATGAGACAATCAATGAATCCAGTTCACTTTATGATCGCAATTTTTTTTCTAGATTTTTTATTAGATAGATTGTAGGAATAGTTTTAGTTATTTTGTTTTATTAAGTACCTATTTAAACCCCTTTCATGCATTTAAAAAGGGGTCCTGAATTTGTAATATTTTGACTTGGAGATTACATTTCTGTACTCCATTGACTCTTATATTTTTATAAAGGATGACATCTGGTGGTTCTATGAAAAATTGCCTTTAAGAATTGCATTTCTGTATCTTGGAGTCTGTTTTACATTGAAGTTGCTGGATTTGGATATCAAATTTTCATCGAAAAGTATCAAGATGGATATGGTATTTCTATCTATTCACTGTTAATTTCTTATGTTGTGAGATATTCTCTTTTAAATTGCTATCGTTTATGTGTACTCGTTTTACAATATTTCTTTATACATATCATTTCTGAGTGTGTAGAAATATTTATATTTTTCATTATATGTGAATGATATATAAAATGATGAATGCAATGTGTTATTTTAACTCTGTTTAATTTCTTAAATAGAGTTATCTTTATTTGTTACTGCATATTTCAATTAAACTATAATAAATTCTCATGGTTATTGGTTTATTTGAAACGATTTTAAAGTTGTATTCATATTTGATGCCCGGGTTAGTTTTAGAACTATTTATCAGTTATAGATTAGATTATATAGTTTTATTTCAGTCATTTAGTCCCATTTTCCATTAATCCAATCATTCCATCACCAACCCATTTAAATTATTAGGAAACTAGTCCTATCAATCCAGTCAGAGCCACCACACCAAACGGAAAAGGAGTTGTCCTAAGGTCCCGACCGGGTGGTTATCCCCCAATTTTTGAAGCAACGATTTTCGAGGCTTCAAAATTTTTGGTGCTAGAAGGAGGGCTCAAGCTATGAATGGCAGATAAATCCAATCCCATAGGCCATTCTAAGAGCACAACACCCTCATCACCTTCAATTTCTTCTACATCACAAATCACTAGGGAAGAAATTGATAGAACTACTCAAACACCCACTACCAAAGTCCCAATTCAATCAGATAATCCACCTCCTAAATATCCTAAAGTTGAAGCTTTAGTTCATAAACTTCAAGGATTCTCATTCTCATTAGAAGAATCTAAAATATCTAAAGGTAGTGTTACCTCACAATTTGTTTCTTCCACACCTCTCACTAGATCACAAAGTGAAAAACTTGGGATTTCCCCAAAAGAATTTCCTTTACCTAGTAGAGTCAAAACAAGAAGAACCCCATCAGAAACAGAGAGCGATATTAGTTCTTCATCACAAGTTCAATCATATGTTTCCCAAGCCCTAGATCAGAAAAGTGCAATTGTCTCATCATCATCATGTGCTTAAACAACATCTGTCCAAACACCAATTGTCTCTTCTAGTACTTCAACTGTTACTACTCATACACCAGTCGTTTCTTCAAATCCTCCCATTTTTATCCCAATAATGGCATAAGAAGCAAAGAGACCATGGACTAGACAAGGAGCTGTAAATATGGCTGCACCTTTACATGATTTACCTGATCATCCTGAAAAATGGCTGCCAAATTTTAGTCCAAATACTGGTATACAAGCGGAAGAACACATCAATAACTTTATGCTTGCTATAAATTTAAATCAGGTAGAGCATGAAGATGTTGTAGTCAGGTTATTTCCCTATACTTTGCAAGGGACAACAGGATCCTGGTACTTTTCCTTACCTTTAGAGTCTATTACGAGTTGGGATATGTTCGAAGAGCAATTTTTAACTAAATATGGAGATGATAGATCAATAGCTACCCTAATCAATGATCTCTCCAATTTAAAGACACAACTGAAAGAACCCATCAAAGATTTTAATTCTCGATTGAATAAACTCTTGAATAAAATCCCCGCAACATATAAACCTAGTGAGCAGGTTAGAAGTGAATGGTATATTAATGCTTTGCCCTAAAACATAGCAATTTTTGTAGATAGAGCTGCAAAACCAACTTTAGTTGAGAATATGAAAGAAGCTATTTCAGTTGAAAAACGAATGATTGCTCTAGATTGTTAGGGTCCCGTGATTTGGCCGATTGGCGAGCCAAATGACGATGTAACATCAAACCAAGCTTTGGAGCCCAAGGACCTAGCCTTCCTGGACTCAGAGAGGGCTCTCTCTATTAGATGTAAGAGATATCGGTGTGTTCGCTTATGGTGTTCTGATATTAGGCTAGTTATGAAGTGAGTTTTTTGATTTTTTGGTTTTTTAGTTTGTGAGGGATAAAAATGATTAAAGATGTAAAAATGGATAACAAGAAGTTAGATCAATTTGGGCTATGGGGTCAAACAGGTCAAGGAAGCTATGAGATGATGATGCAAGGTTGTTGTAGGGCCGATTTGATTCACGGTAGAAGGGATCTTTGGGCAGAATGGAGTAAATGGACATCAAGCTTGTGAAAGACGAGGGATTTCAAGTGTAACTAGTTGATAGAAGACATAAACATGTTATAGCAAGCCATTAATCATGCTAAATGTAACTATGAGCTAATTAATACATAGAAATCAAACATTCCAGCCATGCATAGAAGTATAAGACCTTCTAACTTCGGGAAATGGCTATCAGACTTTGGGGAAAACACATAAGAAGGACTAACAACTCAAAATACTATGTCGGAACGCCTAAACATAGTCTCTAAGTCATTGGGCACTTTGACAAACAAGCTTTCATAGTTTTAGGCAAAGGGCTAGATCGGGACTAGGCCTCCTTGGTTCAACAAGATGATCAACTAATCAATCAAAGAGAAAGTTTTATGGACAGAACTATGGACAGCTTATAGGTAGGCAGGGCACACCATACATCCTACTCAACATGCATAGAACTTGTAAATAAAACTAGCAAACATTATCCTTAAGTTACTAAAGAGAAGTTAAGAATTCTTTAGCATAACTAAGGAAGAAGAAAACATCAAGCTATGAAGATTCAGGAATTTTGAGGTGCCTCCATGGGCATATCTCAAAAATAATCTCTACTGATCTATAGCAGCAAGAAGCATGTATTATGAATGAAAACTAGAAGACAAAAACATAGCAAGAAACACTATACCATTCTACCATGTCATGGAATCCATCACCAATCCTTCATCATTCATCAAAAGCATCCAAGAGTCTGTCCAAAATCATAACACAAGTATGTTCTTCAAAGCTCATATGACCAATATATTGATTCTTCTCTCAAGTTTAGCCTCTAATTTACAATGAAACCCATGGAATAAATAGGCTTGAGGGAGGAAAACCTCATGGAGCAACTAGCTATCCCATTGGCCAAGTCAAAATATCTAAACTTGTCCTTGAGGCTTTGCAAAGCCCAAGGCACAAAATATCCCATAAAAAATCTAAAAAACTTCTAAAAACGGAAATTATATTGACTTTACATCATTTCCCAAGTATAAAAATAGCTAAACGCACATTTGGGAAAAGCAGATTTTTGAGGTTCAAAAATTACAAAAATACTTCATATTTATGTCTGAAAAAGGTCCCTTGACTTGCTGGAGGCAATTGACAGCCTTCGTGATGTTGAAACGAGGCTCATGATATCTCGTTGGAAAGCTCTTTGTGTCTAATTTCAGGCACAACTGAAATCATCTCAATCTGATGCCTAGAAGTTCCCCAAAACTGTACCTGTGTGTAAAAAACCAGGAAATAGCAGACTGCTGATATGAGGGGCAGAATGTGCAAAAAGCGAGCATTTTTCGCCAATTTGAGGGGGCGAATGATCTCCAAATGCTCTGAAAATCACTGGTGACCTGCTCATAGAATTATGGCATCCATCAGTATCATCTTCTTCTCTTGACAACTCCTCAAACTGAAATGGCGAAATTATGAGTTTTCGACCAAAAACCCAAAAAATGCCAAAAAACAAAAAGTTGCCGAAATAGGCCCAAAATTGGCATGCATGACCCTCAGGGGTCCATAGCAACATGCTTTGAGGCTGAGGCCAAAATATCAAGGGCTGATATTCTTTTTCCTTCTTTCCGTGCTAGGCGCTTCCCCTTTGCCTTCTTCAATTTCTCTTGGGCTGCCTTTAGTTTGCGCCGGGAAAACTGATTTAGCTTTTGGAAGTGATGTGTCATCTTCCTCTGCAGCTCTAAATCTCTATTCGCCCTCTCAAGCTTCATTTCCAAATGTTTGTTAGCTCTTTCAAGCCATTCCTCTTTGTTTTCTTCAATTTCCTGCTCAAGGAGTGTAGTGAGAGGAAAGGCTTGGAGATGAGCTTGCTCTTCTGCTCTCTGCTTTTCCAAGGCTCTTTTAAGCCCGATGGTCCTAGGCCTCTTCCGCCTAGGCTAGTCTTCCTCTTCCTTTTCATCAAACTCCCAATGAGTTCTTCTATTCTCTCTTGCACCCTAGCTGCCTCATTTTTATATTTGATCACCCGTGCCTCATGAACAGCTGTGTGCACATTCAGTTGTTTGTTTTGAATCTCTAAGAAGTGGTTGAAGTTCCTTTCCCTTTGAAGATCCTCCTCTAATGCCTCAATTTGTCCCTCTTTATGAATTAGGAGGTTTTCGAGAAGGCGGGCCTCATTATCACAGTCATCGCTTTGGATAGGGATGACAGCTAATTCACCTCCATGCTTTGTACTTTCTCCAACTTTGCTTTTACCTTTGAAAGCCAATCTTGCGATTTTCCTCCTTGGCATGATAGAAGATGTCCTTTTGGGCAATTTCCTCTTGCTAGGAACAACCTTTGTCACTTTTTGAGTGGCAGCCTTAGACCCTCTCTTCCTTGCTGTGCTGAGTTTTGTTCTTTTGGGAGAAGGAGAAACAACTGATTTACCTTTGACATCTTCCTGAACTTGCTGCTCCCCTTGAGGCTGCTGGATGTCTTCTTCTTGCTGTTCACTTGGCTACCCCTGTTCGCCAACATTAGCTTGTTGCTCTTCATCAATGTATTGTCCAATTTGTGGCTCAGGAGGTATCTCAATTTCCTGCCCAACCTGCTGTTCTTCATCTTGCACCTGCTGCTGTTCCTCATCATCTAACTGCTGCTGTTCCTCATCATCTAACTGCTGCTGTCCCTCATCATGGACCTGCTGTCCTTCATTTTCTGTTTGCTGTTGTTCCTCATCATAGACCTGCTGTCCTTCATCATCTATCTGCTGCTGTCCCTCATCCCTTTCCTCTTGCTGCTGTTTACTACCCTCTCCTTCCTCCTGTTGACTTGGTTGTCCAGCAGTCATTCTGAGCCTTCTAGGAGTAGGCCTACTGGACAAAGGTATCGGGCGATGGATAGGCTGAGTGGGAGACACATGAACAGGAGGGTCAGTAGAGAAATCTGGATGGCTGATGAATAAATCCCATGGAACCTCTTTCTTCTCTAGCTGGTATAGGAAGATAATATTGATCAAAGAATGATGAAAAAGAGAAGGGATTTGCTGAGGTGGGGCCTTCTTTTGGACAGTAGATGCCATTTTCTCTATGCTCTTGAGCAAAAAGTAAGGGAGGTTTAGTTGCCTGCTTCTAGTAAAGTGCATCAATAAACGGACATGATAGGCATAAATTCGATCAAACCTCCCTTCACAAGTGAAATATTTCATTATGAATTTCATAAGAGGAGCATAGCTGTCAAGGAGATATGAAAAAGGGAAAATAGCAGTGAAAGCCTCTCTATGTTCAGGCTTGATGAAAGGCTTGTAATCCTCTAAGTCAAGATGAGCCTGTTTAAACCATTTTTCGCCGTGATACGGGATCTTGGTGGCCTTGGACACATACGTTGGAGAAATTTTGAAATCAAGACTCGCCACTTGGAAATGTTTTTCTTTGAATCTCAGGGCGCACAAGCGTGTTAATGGAAAAAAACTCTTGATTTCTTCTATCTTCTGGCAGAAATCTAGGCAACCTACTTCATGGAAGTTGAAAAGTACAGATGGATGAGCATTAATATCTTCTGTAGATATGGGCTCATATCTTTTATGTGGACCGCTCCTGCTGTCTTGCCTTGGAGGCATTTTGACCTGAATATGCTTTGGAAGAGGCAAACTGCCTTCACTGTGTGTAAAATGCCCTGCTGGAGTCAAACTGTGTCAATAGGCTACTTGGACAGATAAACAATGTGATTTGGATGGTTTGCAACAATGTTTCTTTGAATACACAACCTCTGCTGTCTTTAGAAAATGACCTTCTACTTTGAATGTACCATAGCCAGGCAGATTTCTCAATAGGACACCAGATAGTAAAAAAAAAACGAGGCAGACTGCTGTGTAAATTCCTTGTACATAGTGTTAAGAAATCACTCTTCTTGTGAATTTTGTTAGAGGCCAATCAACACACCTGTATCTGTGTCTCCAAGGTAAAATTCAATCATAAAAACCCTGCTCTTCAGAAAGTGTCCTTCCACCTTTCAAACATCTCAGTCAACAACTTCTCAGTAAGAAATGATACAGTGAAAAGAAAGGTAAACTGCTAAAAGGAGTTTGCTGTGAGAAGTGCTTTGATCACCCTGTTCTTGTGAGTTTTAAGATGTCACTCAATACCTCTTACTCTTTTCCCATGGTAGATTTTGCAATCATTAAAACTCTGCCTTGTATAAGTGTGCCAACATTGAACTAACTTGCATATGTGAAATCAACCCTTAGTGCTATTAAACAGTCACTGTCACAGTCCTGAGCAAAGATGACAGAGTTTGAAAGACTCCAAAGTTTTTAGGCAGAGGTTATGTGAGTTTTCTCCTTTTAAAACAATCAATGGATCTTTATAAATTAACCCTCTGGCTTTGGCAGAAAAAGACCTTTACTCTATAAGCACATCCATTTATCAATCTGAAGATAGTGTGAAAAGCTTTCCTTTAGATATAAGCCCTGTCTCTTTATACAAAATTTTTCCTTTTACCTCTTTAGAGGTTTCCTTTGAGGTTGCAGTCAAAGATCTTGCACCAACAAACTCCCTTTAAGCCAAAACACTCTTTCTTTGTAGGAAAAACCTCTGTCCTATCTTGAATACCAACTTGTGTTGAAATAAGTTTGAATGAACAAAAATAGTCAAGTTGAAAAACTCAGGAGTAAACTACCCTTTCTGTAGTTTATGGATTTAACCTCTTTCCATTGATGCTTGTGAAAGTATAGGATCCCTGATCCTTTTAAAGTGAAATCATCCTGCTCTTAGTTTCAAAACCAGTTATCTCCTGTAGGTGCTTTTGAATGACACAGCCATCATTTTATTACAGCTTTACACCTCAAAATCTCACGCAGCAAACACTATTTCTTCAGCTATGGTGACGAGGTTTTGAAATTTTTGAATGTAGAGTGGTGAAAATTTGTAGCAGTTTAACAGTGAATAAGCTTGTTTCAAACCTCATTTCGGCTCCAAATACCATCAAACAGTCACAAATTTTTAGGGACAAAGTGTGTAAATACCTCAAAACACGAAGCACAACTCTTGTGGGGCGCTGGAGGTGGCTCTGGAGTTCCTTAGGCCTGCGCGGCACTCTTCAGAGAAAGAACGACGCGCATTTTACCTACGGGTGGCCCTGTCGGGTCGGGTGTCGGGTCGGGCAGGCGCTGTGTACAGGCGCATCGCGCGTTTGTACAGGCGCATCGCGTGTACACTGGCTGCCCGTGTAAACTCACTCCCAAGCGCGTCGCGCGAAATGACAGGCGCGTCGCGCGGCCAAAATTGCTACAAATCTTGGAATTTTGACCCGGACCCTCTTCGCTTATGCTGTGAACACCTTGATTGCCGTTTTGAAAATGAAATTTCCTTCTTCGATTTACTCTTATGTTATTTCAAATGCTTCAACGGTCACTTGGTCTTTAAATGTAAAGTGAAATTTTTGTTTGGCCTTTTTGCAGGGTTTTCACAGTCTTTTTGATCCTTTTTAATAACTTCGGTGCATTCCATATCTGCGTTGGAGATTTTCCACACTTCTAGACCGTGTCAATCACGGGCCAACCTCTTTATAAAAACAAAAATGGCTTAAAAAGCCAGAACTTTGTCTCACTTATGCACAGGTGTTAGAAAAGTGACTTCCAGCTTTGTCCCTTGGGTGACATTTTGACATCGAACTTCAAACTTTGAAAAATAACTCCATAGCTTCCACATCATCTCTACCACTGTTTTTAAAGATGCTGGTGATATTTATGATGTAAAACAACCCCTTTTTAAAGATGTCAAGGAAATACCTAAATGCTAATTTGTTTCTGAAAGGACAGGGTTTTGCACTGTCAACTTGCTTTGACAACCCAGGAGTTTACTTGCTTCTTCAACTTTTTCTCCAATGCAGGTGTCAAACTTGCTGGTCTCCTTGGACTTGATCTAAGAAAAGCTCACCCTTTCAACATAATTTCTTGCTTATACCATTTATGATATCTCTGTCCTTTTTGAATAATGAGAAAGCTGTATTTGTTTTAAAACTCCCAAAACACTGACACTCTATCAAAACCACTTCTTTGTCTATTCATAACTGGTATACTTATTTACAATGTTGAAACACAGTTACCATTTTCTTTGACTAGTGCATTGGTCTTTTTGTAAGAGAAACATTCCAAAGCTCAACTCTGTCCCCTGCTTTGACACTTTAGGTGATATTTTAATAAGGAAAAATCATCCACAATCTGTCAAAAGGCATTTGAAAGCTATTTTGTTACTTAACAGGAGATGGCCTGTGCTCTTCCAACTTGTTTGATAATTTCTGCTTCCAGGCGATTTATGAGCTCCTTCTTTGATTGTAAGTGCCATATTTTGGCTGCATCCCTTCATACCACAATTCTCTGTTTACTTAGGCGCTCCTTTAGACTTTTGGCATGTGACAATGAGGTGACTGTGTGGCCTCTTCCCCTAAGGAAACTGCCCCTTTTTTGTATTAATGACCTGCATATATTCAATATTGTCTCCTGTCCACTATAGGTATAGTTTGACAGACATTTCCATTTGAATAGGAAAACCAATACTTTTGAATCAGAAACACTATCTTTTACCTGTGTACAGACTTTTGCTTTCTTTCATTGTCTCTTTTCACTGCATCTTTTGACCAATCAGTTTTCAAAAACATCCAATGCCTTGGCCATCTGCTCATGAACGAAGGAGGCCCTTCACTAGGCAAAGTATCTGAAGATTGTTTGACAAATCTGTTTGACACAGATTTTCCTTGGATGTGATGGTAAGCAAACAACTTGAAAAACATCAATACTAGCACCTCCGCTTGCAATCATCACTGTGCTTCAGAAAAACCCTAGCCAAAGTGTCATTGTCTTCCTGCACTGCTCTGAGGGTGACTGAAATGTCATCATTTGCTTTAGTCAACTTATGACAAATTTTTTGAAAGATAATCTCTGTGACTATGGAGGTCAGCACCCTTTGAAAGACAAACAACTTTTCTTCTGCCTAGGTGATGACATGATCTGTCAGCATCTCTTCAATTTGGTCTTGTGGGGAAAACAAGCTTCCTATGATTAGAATTTTTTTTACTCATGATATGCCTTTCTAAAGTTTAAAAATTCATATGATTTGAAACTTCAAATGACCTCCTTTATCAGACCAAACTCTGTTTTCCTTTGAACTTGCATATTTCAGACTCTATCCCTGTTATGATCATCACTCACATTCATAAAACCTGGAGATATTGTTTCACTGTTCAGCAAAAAGGCAAACCTGGACTTTCGCAATCTTTAAAGTCAATACTGGCCAGCGCCCTCTGCTTGTAGATGAAGGAGGCGCCCTAACCCTCTGCTTGTAGATGAAGGAGGCGCCCTAACCCTCTGCTTGTAAATGAAGGAGGTTCTAGGCCATGACAATTTACCAGTTTGCTGAGACAGTGGTGTCCTTTTCTTACTGTGATTTTCATGCTGGAAGGAAAATTGCAAGGTCTTGATGAGTGACTTTCTGTTTTGCAGATATTTCTCAGGCTCATGCTACATTTAGAAGCAGCTGTTCCTCTAACTGTGGATTCAAGAATTTTCTCCTGAGATGAAGTTATATTTCCTGTTCTTTGCAGAATCCATAAAACACTGTGAAACACCTAATAATCAGCTTGAGACTGTGTTTTATGCAGTGCTGAGACCTAGGGGGTGTGAGTGGCGCGACTTAGAGCTGTTTGTCAATTTCATTTGTAGAGTGGGAGGTCAGTCATGGTTGGTCTGTAGCAGATGGATGCTTTTTGGCTTTTTGATGATTACCAAGGGTAAAATGTCTTAAAGCGCCACTTCCTAACATAGGGGAGACTTTTGCAATAGACTTGGACTTTTCCTTTTGGAGCTGATGGACAGACCAGGGGGGATGAAACTAGAAAAAATAGTGATAATGGATTTTGACTTTGACATGGGCGGACTGATAAGTAAAAGGGCGAAAAAAGTTTTATGAGGGTTTTCTAGATGACAGATTGACATATGGAATTTAGCTTCTAGAAAACTCAGTTATGGATATAGTCATCACTAACATGTAAAAATACTGATGGCTAACAGTGGCTCCATTTGGGGAGGGCAGCTCCTCGTCAGGAGGTGTCCAGAATTCAGATCTTTGGCTTATGAAGACCAGTGCCTTATCCATTGGTGCAAAATTTACCCTTCTTTTGATGTTATTTCTGAAAAGTGACAGCATGGTTAACATCAATGATACTTCTACCTACCCCACTATCTTTCCTAACATTTTTTCTTCTCTTTGGCGCATTTGAACTAGCAGCCCTTTGACAATGTATATTTTTCTTTTTGCAAAATGAACCTATCTATTTCTACTCTTATATCTGCCGGGAGTTCAGATTAAGCTGATGAACTCCTTCATTGCTCTACCTATGCTAGATCGACTTTCAAGATTAAGCAGTTTGACAGGATTTTATTCTCTAATCTACAACATGAAATTTAAAATGATCAAATCAGGATTAGGTAGTCTGATTTGTCATGCTTTTGCGGCATAAAAGACAAGCTGCACACAAATGTTATTTTGCAACAAAAGGAAACTAGACAAGCGGGGCTAAGATGTACAATGTGTTTTTCATCCCTCGCTTCTCTCTTTGGTTCTGTTTTAGGCATGTGGAACCAGAATCTCTCCCTAATCTAAGCTCTGTGATAAGTCAATCTTACACAATGTTGACTGTCTTTGCACTCACTAACTTATCAGCAAATAAATTTAAACATGCTCAGCTATGATTAGGCTAGATAGCTGAACAAGACATTGCAGTACTAGTAGTGGCATTTAGGCTTGCTCACTTTCTGAAAGACTATTTTTTAGAACATGGGGCCTTTGTCCTATCTTCACTTGCCCTCTTTTCTGTTTTTTCTGTTTTTGACTTTCCTATCTTTTATTGTTTTTGACTTTTCTATTTTTTCAATATTTCAAACAATGGTATGTACAATGACTGAAAGTGTTCCAAACTCAAAAATCTTGGAAATGACGGAATTTAAGCATCTTATCCTCGTAAGGATCTCCTCTCACCCTTGGCCCACTTAACTCTTGAAAAGAAAAATTTGGGAAATTCTCTCTCTCTAACATGACATAAGGATTCATGCAAGAATCTCTGAACAGCCCGATATCTTCCCTTTGCACCTCTCTGAATATCTGATTTCCACTCCTTTCCTTACTGTATGCTTTCCTCAAGTAATGCATGTATTCTTGGTCATTCTTAAAATAGATAATGACATCATCAAGGTATGCAAAAATGTAGAAATTTAAAACTGGGAACATGGCCTTCATGAACAGATTTATGATATTAGGTGGTTTTGCAATTTTGAACTTGAAATCTGATCTACCTCCCGCAAACTTGAAAAAATCTTTAATCTGTCTACTTTGCAAGGGAATCTTATGATCATGACCTGAAACATCATCTTGCGAAAACATATGATTAAAAGCACTTTTATTTGGTAACTCATGGTCTTGGGTAGAAAAAACATATTTTCTGTTATAGGGATATGCAGTATTACTTCTAAAATCAAAGCATACTCTATGGCCATCTGTTTTATCCCTGATTATTTCAGTTTGTTTCAGATTGTTATGTTTTCTCTTGTCAAAGCTGTTCTTTGAGGGGAAGGTATTGACACAGTAGTTTCCCTTGCTTTTTTTGTAGAAATTGGTATTCTGCATGAGATTTCTGATTTTAGCATTTCTAAGTTCTTCATGAAAAAACAAAATATGAGCCAATTTCAGTAGTTCAGGTATGCTGGGATTGCAACTGTCATCCTTGCTCATAAGAAGTTTATCTGGCATTTTCTCAAGATTTTGAGCTGCTGAGGTTATAGTTAAAGCTTTATTTGCAGTAGGAGGGTCACATGATGGTAAATCTTTGAGGTATGGTAGAAACATTAAACTTCCTTGCTCCCGGGTTCCAAACAGGTTTATGATGTGTAGATCTTCTAAAGCCTTTACCCGGAAAAAATTTCCACAAGTTACTGTTGGTGTTTGATTAAAGCTAGAGCAATTTGCTTGATAGTACATAAGAGTTTGCGCTTATTGCTCTAATCCTACTTTGGAAAGGAGAAACTTACTTTCTTCAAGACACAGTTGTTCATGATCATGATAGTTTTGAGTGTCTAGTTCATCATAAGGCACCAGGGACAGCTGATGTGGTGGATCTAAGTCTACATCAGTTTCTTCTGACTCTTCCTCCATGTTTTCATCAATATGCATAATGAAAGAGTTCAGGTCGGAACGCAAGGAACACATTGGAATGTTGTCTGGCCTATCTTGACTGCTAATCATATATTTCATGTGTGATTCGCGGTAGAGGATTCTGGTCTGACCAAACACAGGAATAGTGGCATATGACATGTCCAGTTGGATATTCCCTTGGAGTTTGGCTCCCCAAGATCTGGATAGAAGCATCCCGTACTTGGGAGGAATGTCTGCCACTACTATATCCATGATTAGATGTTTCGCAGGTATTTGGGCCAGACTAAAACAAAGTTCTTTGATCAAACCCAGGCATTGGACTCTACTTGAATCAAATGAATATAAGTCTTTGTATGGTCTTGTGATTTCCAAGCCTAATCTTTCCATTACTACCTTCGGCATAAGATTATGCGAGGCACCGGAGTCTAGCATGGCATTGTGGAGTATTTGGTTTTGGATGTTTAGGCTAATGTAAAATGGAAGAGTAGCTCCCTCTTGGAATTTTCCCTCTACCTTTGGACCAAACAATACTTCAGGAGTGTCATCAGTGAGATTAACAGTGTTTGCATCATTTCCTAGATTTAAGACTTTTAGTACTTGGGATTTATAAGAGTTTTGGGCAATGAGTTCAGTAAGAGGCATGGTGATCTTGATCTTGGCAATTTCGCCTTCAAAGCTAAAAGGCAACTGAAGTTTAGATATGTTTGTTTCAGCTTTTTCAGCCACGACCTTGTCTATGTTCTGAGTTTGTTGACCTTGTTTAGGGATTTTGTTTGCCATAGTTGTTTCGGTGACTTTTGTAGAAGTACCAGGAGTATCTGAGAGAGGACTAGTTTGGGTAACTTTGGCTTGGATTTGGTTAGTCTTCTCAACCTTGATTTTGTCACTACCTACTGCTTTCTTGAGGATGGTATTAGGGACTTTAGTAGTATCTGAGTTACCTTTCTTGGCATTATGTTGGTTTCTTTTGCTTCTAAGGTCATATTGCCTGTGAGCTTCTATAATGGCATTCTGAAAATCCATGCCAGGGTCATCGAGATCTTCATAGTTGGTCTCATCTTGATTAGGAGAAAAGAACGCTTGTTCTTCTTCTGTGAGGTACACCTCACTCTCATTATCAGATCCTATGAGGTTTAAATGATGTTCATCAAGAGGTTCTGTATCCCTATCATCCTCTTCCACATAGTTTTCATTGAATGGTGGCCTAATCTATTGGTCATTTTCTCTTGGTCTGTTTTGGGGCTGTTCCCTCCTAAAGTTTTGGTTTCGGTTTCTGTTTGGAGGGATTGGCTGATTGTCCCTAATAGGAGCCTTTTCATTTATCTTTTCCCACATTTTGGCCATGGATTTGACTAAGTCATCTATTCGGGGATATAGGGAAGGTGATGAAGTGGAGCCCTCATCTTTATAGGTGACCTTTCTTTCTGATCTAGTCCTAGCTCTTTTTTCAGCTAAGTTGGCATCTGCTTTTATGGCTATTTGTTGCATTTCCTCTAAGGTAGGGGGATCCTTATCTCTCAGATGATATGTCATGTCCGGATCGAAACCCTCGGGGAATTTTGCCAAGGCTAGACCAAGTGGGGGTTTGAAAATGAGGTGGTAGGGAGTTATATACACTGTTGAACCTAGTGCAGTAAGCTTGAACACTTTCCCCATTTTCCCGTTTTAGATTGTTATATTCTGACAGGATTTGAATGGGGTTTCTTCGGATTTCCCACCTATTTCTGAAGACTTGATGTAGTTATGGGATATCATGGATGCTGTTTGGAGTCAAGCTTTGAACCACGCTTTAGGTTCACCACCAAGACTTTGGGCAAATATTCTCATTCTGACAGTCTCGTCTTGTACCTCCAGGTATTCATAAGCATCAGTCATCCTACTTATATGTTGTTGAGGTGTGGTGGTGTCTTCTCTAGTAAAGTGTGGGATTTTGTCTTGATATTTATTTGGGAGAGGAGCCAAAGGCGGTGGCAACACCAAAGGCGCGTACCAGGCTGCCATGACGGGAGCTAATGGATGATGTACAAGATGGGGACTAGTAGGCTGAGATGGAGTGGTTTGAACAGTGGTGGTTTGACCAGGTGTGGCGGATGAACTTGGACCAGTGATCTGGTTTTGAGCAGATCTGGGATGATAGGAGCCAAATTGATAAAGAAGCTGGAAATCAGGAGGAGTGGTGGGTGAAGCTTCTCTAATAGGACTCTGTGGTAGGTCTAGGGGTTCAAGATCGTCAAATTTTATCCTACTATATGATTTGCTCCTGGGAAGATTTTGTTAGGAATTTACTGCAGAAATAAAACAATTTACGGAGAACATAAAGAATTTACTGAGAGAAATAAACATAAAAATAATCATGAAAGAACCCAGCAACAAATCACATAAAAATAAACACAATGTTTATCCGGGAAAACCCCAAATCCGGGGAAAAACCCAACCAATGAAATTTCATTAGCCATTGGCCAAAACCCTGGCCCATCCGGCCAAGTGAGCCTTCACCGCTCACCTCCAGGCCTCCATTACAATGAAGTCTCTCCAGCCCTTTTATAGGCTCCATCACATGCAATACCATGGGTCAAAACCATGGGTGCACAAAACCATGTGCCCCAAAACGACCACTATTTACCTTAGTCCACATTGACTCTACCCCGAGTCATGTTTACCTAACAATTCTCCCCTTAAACTTGACTTGGGGCTTCTTGACTAAATCCAGCCAAACCTGCTAAGTGAGACAACCCCGCTCACTCTAGCTCTTCCCCCCTCAAATTTTTACCCAGGGTAATTGTTAATTTGGCATCCCCCCTATCACCTAAGTCTAACCCAAAATTTACCAGTGATTACCCAGGGGTACGCATGCCATACCAGGTCTTACAGCAGTATACCCATTTACATGTAATAAATTAACTCCATTATAATAATATTTTTTTTTTTTTGTTTCATTGTTACTGCCTTGTACATATGAAATAAATTTCCATATAAAAATAACCCATCTACCGGATTACATGGGTCACCAGCCTCTGTAACCGCCAGTCCTCTAGGAATTCTCTTCAGATACATGGTTCATTAATTTGATTAATCCTCCTGCAAATATCCTCTCTCATTTTCTACATGATGTCCTCTCCAAAGAGGACATCATAGTTGTACATAAATCTGTCCTCTACGCTTTTGCTGGTCCAATCTAATCTTCATTTTCATTTGATTGACACATTCTGTCAAACACTTTGCACGTAGCTTGATGTGCAGGTTTGAAACGCCAACGAAAACCAATAAAAAATTTGTCTGCATGCTTGAACTTTACTAGGTATGATGTCTCCTTATCTTCATAGATCTTCACCATCGTTGGCAGCTGCAGCGGCATTCGACAACCGGAGAAATTTAACCAGCATCTGCATCTCAATCTCTCGACTGCAACCCTCGTGTAGCGCCTTACGAGTCCTCTTCCAACTTGAAAAATGTTTCCGGCCGTTGCTCACCAATGTCTTCTCACGAGATAGTTGCACCAAAATCTGATCTGCGCCTAGATCCGACCTTCGAAAAACAACAATACCGATATCTCTGACGTGTCCGTGAGCACCCTATCGCAACTGTTATCCTTCATTGGAGTCTTCTCATCATAGCTCCATATCAAATTATCATTGACAAAATAGATAAGCGATCTTGGTCCACAATGAAATCCCGTTGCACCATCACCGAGCAGCATTTGGGCATTCTTGTCATCGCTATTAATGACCTTTATCTCCCTCGCTTTATCATCGCCAACACTAGCATTTCTATCCGAACTGTCTGAATCTGTTTTGAAATCCTTATCTTTACTGCAATTGAGATAAGCAAGCAAAGAAAGCGCATCACCCTATGCCTCGCCTCCATTCCACCAATTTGGAGGAGATACAACCGAGGCATCAGCTTCAACTACTTCCGCGGGCTCTCCTGCCCTTTTTTTTTTTTTTTGTTTAACAGAAAAATAGGTCGCAGAACGAACTGCCAAGACCAAGCTCTTTTGGCTGTGGCTGTGATTTTATCTTTTGGATTTCATGTCTGTACCATGAAAGATCATCTCCTAGAGAAGAGTGATTATATCCTCCTCAGCCCAGTAAAGGTTCATACCTGAACATCGTGCAGATCTTTGCAGGTAGCACCAGAGTGTTTGTTTGCAGCCTCCTGGTTCAACCGTTGCAGTGGAACGACATCGTTCTTTATTTCCCAGGCCAGAGAAGCATTGAGGGCCACAACATACGTGCCTTGGTGGCTCAATACCACGCCAACCCAGCACGATACTCAGCCTCTCATCATCTCCAAATCATTTCTTTCCAACAAGCCAACCATTATATTTGTATTCCAGGTCCACACTTTCAATCTCAAAGCTATTATCAAAAACGATCTCGTTAGAGATTCCAGATTAACCTTGGGCACAAAGGCATCCCTCTGAAGCCCAAACCCTGGACCATAGCTCTGATACTAATTGTTAGGAATTTACTGCAGAAATAAAAATTTTTACGGAGAACATAAAGAATTTACTGAGAGAAATAAACATAAAAATAATCATGAAAGAACCCAGCAACAAATCACATAAACATAAACACAATGTTTATCCGGGAAAACCCCAAATCCGGGGAAAAACCCAACCAATGAAATTTCATTAGCCATTGGCCAAAACCCTGGCCCATCCGGCCAAGTGAGCCTTCACCGCTCTCCTCCAGGCCTCCATTACAATGAAGTCTCTCCAGCCCTTTTATAGGCTCCATCACATGCAATACCATGGGTCAAAACCATGGGTGCACAAAACCATGTGCCCCAAAACCACCATTGTTTACCTTAGTCGACATTGACTCTACCCCGAGTCATGTTTACCTAACAGAGTTTGTGATGACTCTAGTTCCAAAGGTGAATCTAGTAGGATAGTGCGATGTTTAGGTACAGATGTTGCTCTACGGATGGATCTACCAGTAGCTAGATGGTCAGTTTCGGAAGCTTGCCACAGAATCTTCTCTGGGTCATCTACTATGATAGGGGGATTTGGGTCTGGATGGGATCTGGTGTTGATTCTTCGTGAAGCCAGATTTTAGATCCAGAGTTTAGAGAGAATGGTATTGGTGAATGCTTCTGGATGAGTGGTTTTTCTAAAGCTTTACTAAGGTGAAGGATGGTCAAAAATAAAAGGGATGGATTAGTGGAGTCGCCAGGTGGAAATGAGTTGTTTTTATGAAGATAGCTATGGTCCACCACCAGTAACTAATCTGAGAATGTTTTTGGATTTTCTGAGTTTTAGGTGCAGCCTATGGTTTGTTAAAGTATCCTAGACTTGTTTCAACACTTTGCTAGGGTGATTGGAACAAAAAGAGTTTACTCTAAAAAATGGGTCTATGGACTGCTTGCTTGTTTATGGTACCTAAAGGACCAAAGAGTCTATAAGAGTTTGCTGGACTATTATGTACTCAGTGTCCCACCATCTCCCGCTATGTCAGTGAGTGATGGGATAGGCTTGTTGTATAGTAACCTATAGTTCGGTAAAATAGTAAGGCCTACTAGAGGTTAGTGGAGTCGCCAGGTGGATTATCAGTTGTCTTGAGGTATAATTGTATGGTCCACCACCAGTAATGTTAAAAGCCAATCTAAGGGAGTTTTTTGTGGTTTTTTCTGAGTTTTATGTGCAGCCTAGGATGTGAGAGTGTTATAAAACTGATTCATCACTTTGCTAAGATGGTGAAGTAGAGAGTTCACACTAAATGATTCTAAAGGCTGATGGTTTAAGTTAAAATTTGAAGGACTAAGGAGTCTATAAAAGTTTTCTAGACCATCATGAACTCAATAAGTCCCACCGTGATCGCCATTATGCTAGTGAGCGGTGGGATAAGTCAATCAGCTAGTATTCTCAAAAGTATCTAAAGATGAGGGAAACTAAGTTTTTTGTTACTCAGAGTCCCACCGTGATCGCCATTATGTTAGTGTGGCGATGAGGTGGCTAAATCGGATGGTATTCTAAAAAAGTAGTAAGGCCTACTCGAGGCTAGTGGAGTCGCCAGGTGGATTTTTAGTTTTTTTTTTGAGGCATCTGTGTATGGTCCACCACCAACACTGTCAAAAACCAATCTAAGGGAGTGTTTTGGGGTTTTTTGAGTTTTATGTAGTCCTGAGGTTTGGAAGAGTGTCCTACAGCTGAGTCATCATTTTGCTAGGATGGTGAGACAACCAGATTCTACTCTTCTAAGTTTGACTGAGATTTTGAGAGTTCCTAAGGGATACCTAGGATGTTTTGACTCAATGTCCCACTGTGATCGCCATTATGTTAGGGTCCCGTGATTTGGCTGATTGGCGAGCCAAATGACGATGTAACATCAAACCAGGCTTTGGAGCCCAAGGACCTAGCCTTCCTGGACTCAGATAGGGCTCTCTCTATTAGATGTAAAAGATATCGGTGTTTCTCTTATGGCGTTCTGATATTAGGCTAGTTATGAAGTAAGTTTTTTGATTTTTGGTTTTTAAGTTTGTGAGGGATAAAACTGATCAAAGATATAAAAATGGATAACAAGAAGTCAGATCAATTGGGCTATGGGGTCAAACAGGTCAAGGAAGCTATGAGATGATGATGCAAGGTTGCTGTAGGGCCGATTTGATTCACGGTAGAAGGGATTTTTGGGCAGAATGGAGTAAATGGACATCAAGCTTGTGAAAGACGAGGGATTTCAAGTGTACCTAGTTGATAGCAGACATAAACATGTTGTAGCAAGCCATTAATCATGCTAAATGTAACTATGAGCTAATTAATACATAAAAATCAAACATTCCAGCCATGCATAGAAGTATAAGACCCTCTAACTTTGGGAAATGGCTATCAGACTTTGGGGAAAACACATAAGACTGACTAACAACTCAAAATACTATGCCGGAACGCCTAAACATAGTCTCTAAGTTATTGGGCACTTTGACAAACAAGCTTTCATAGTTTTAGGCAAAGGGCTAGATCGGGACTAGGCCTCCTTGGTTCAACAAGATGATCAACTAATCAGTCAAAGAGAAAGTTCTATGGACAGAACTATGGACAGCTTATAGGTAGGCAGGGCACACCATACATCCTACTCAACATGCATAGAACTTGTAAATAAAACTAGCAAGCAGTATCCTTAAGTTACTAAAGAGTAGTTAAGAATTCTTTAGCATAACTAAGGAAGAAGAAAACATCAAGCTATGAAGATTCAGGAATTTTGAGGTGCCTCCATGGGCATATCTCAAAATCAATCTCTACTGATCTATAGCAGCAAGAAGCATGTATTATGAATGAAAACTAGAAGACAAAAACATAGCAAGAAACACTATACCATTTTACCATGTCATGGAATCCATCACCAATCCTTCATCATTCATCAAAAGCATCCAAGAGGCAGTCCAAAAATCATAACACAAGTATGTTCTTCAAAGCTCATATGACCAATATATTGATTCTTCTCTCAAGTTCAGCCTCTGTTTTTACAATGAAACCCATGGAATAAATAGGTTTGAGGGAGGAAAACCTCATGGAGCAACTAGCTATCCCATTGGCCAAGTCAAAATATCTAAACTTGTCCTTGAGGCTTTGCAAAGCCCAAGGCACAAAATATCCCATAAAATATCTAAAAAACTGCTAAAAACGGAAATTATATTGACTTTACATCATTTCCCAAGTATAAAAATAGCTAAACGCACATTTGGGAAAAGCAGATTTTTGAGGTACAAAAATTACAAAAATACTTCATATTTATGTCTGAAAAAGGTCCCTTGACTTTCTGGAGGCAATTGGCAGCCTTCCCGATGTCGAAATGAGGCTCATGATAGCTCGTTGGAAAGCTCTCTGTGTCTACTTTCATCTGCAACTGAAATCATCTCAATCTAATGCCTGGAAGTTCCCCAAAACTGTACCTGTGTGTAAAAAACTAGGAAATAGCAGACTGCTGATATGAGGGGCAGAATGTGCAAAAAGCGAGCATTTTTCGCCAATTTGAGGGGGCGAATGATCTCCAAATGCTCTGAAAATCGCTGGTGACCTGCTCATAGAATTATGGCATCCATCAGTATCATCTTCTTCTCTTGACAACTCCTCAAACTGAAATGGCGAAATTATGAGTTTTCGACCAAAAACCCAAAAAATGCCAAAAAACAAAAAGTTGCCGAAATAGGCCCAAAATTGGCATGCATGACCCTCAGGGGTCCATAGCAACATGCTCTAAAGCTGAGGCAAAAATATCAAGGGCTGATATGCTTTTCCCTTCTTTCCGTGCTAGGCGCTTCCCCTTTGCCTTCTTCAATTTCTCTTGGGCCGCTTTTAGTTTGCGCCGGGAAAACTGATTTAGCTTTTGGAAGTGATGTGTCCTCTTCCTCTGCAGCTCTAAATCTCTATTCGCCCTCTCAAGCTTCATTTCCAAATGTTTGTTAGCCCTTTCAAGCCATGCCTCTTTGTTTTCTTCAATTTCCTGCTCAAGGAGTGCAGTGAGAGGAAAAGCTTGGAGCTGGGCCTGCTCTTCTGCTTTCTGCTTTTCCAAGGCTCTTTTAAGCCCGATGGTCCTAGGCCTCTTCCGCCTAGGCTGGTCTTCCTCTTCCTCCTCATCAAACTCCCCAATGAGCTCTTCTATTCTCGCTTGCGCCCTAGCTGCCTCATTTTTATATTTGATCGCCCATGCCTCATGAACAGTTGTGTGCACATTCATTTGTTTGTTTTGAATCTCTAAGAAGTGGTTGAAGTTCCTTTCCCTTTGAAGATCCTCCTCTAATGCCTCAATTTGTCCCTCTTTATGAATTAGGAGGTTTTCGAGAAGGCGGGCCTCATTATCACTGTCATCGCTTTGGATAGGGATGACAGCTAATTCACCTCCATGCTTTGTACTTTCTCCAACTTTGCTTTTACCTTTGAAAGCCAATCTTGCGCTTTTCCTCCTTGGCATGATATAAGATGTCCTTTTGGGCGATTTCCTCTTGCTAGGAACAACCTTTGTCACTGTTTGAGTGGCAGCCTTAGACCTTCTCTTCCTTGCTGTGCTGAGTTTTGTTCTTTTGGGAGAAGGAGAAACAACTGATTTACCTTTGACATCTTCCTGAACTTGCTGCTCCCCTTGAGGCTATTGGATGTCTTCTTCTTGCTGTTCACTTGGCTGCCCCTGTTCGCCAACATTAGATTTCTGCTCTTCATCAATGTCTTGTCCAATTTGTGGCTCAGGAGGTATCTCAATTTCCTGCCCAACCTGCTGTTCTTCATCTTGCACCTGCTGCTGTTCCTCATCATCTAACTGCTGCTGTTCCTCATCATCTAACTGCTGCTGTCCCTCATCATGGACCTGTTGTCCTTCATTTTCTGTTTGTTGCTGTTCCTCATCATAGACCTGCTGTCCTTCATCATCTATCTGCTGCTGTCCCTCATCCCTTTCCTCTTGCTGCTCTTTACTACCCTCTCTTTCCTCTTGTTGACTTGGCTGTCCAACAGTCATTCTGAGCCTTCTAGGAGTAGGCCTATTGGACAAAGGTACCGAGCGATGGATAGGCTGAGTGGGAGACACATGAACAGGAGGGACAATAGAGAAATCTGGATGGCTGATGAATAAATCCCATGGAACCTCCTTCTTCTCTAGCTGGTATAGGAAGATAATCTTGATCAAAGAATGATGAAAAAGAGAAGGGATTTGCTGAGGTGGGGCCTTCTTTTGGACAGTAGATGCCATTTTCTTTATGCTCTTGAACAAAAAGTAAGGGAGGTTTAGTTGCCTGCTTCTAGTAAAGTGCATCAATAAACGGACATGATAGGCATAAATTCGATCAAACCTCCCTTCACAAGTGAAATATTTCATTATGACTTTCATAAGAGGAGCATAGCTGTCAAGGAGATATGAAAAAGGAAAAATAGCAGTGAAAGCCTCTCTATGTTCAGGCTTGATGAAAGGCTTGTAATCTTCTAAGTCGAGATGAGCTTGTTTGAACCACTTTTCGCCATGATACGGAATCTTGGTGGCCTTGGACACATACCTTGGAGAAATTTTGAAATCAAGATCCGCCACTTGGAAGTGTTTTTCTTTGAATCTCAGGGTGCACAAGTGTGTTAATGGCGAAAAACTCTTGACTTCTTCTATCTTCTGGCAAAAATCGAGGCAGCCTACTTCATGGAAGTTGAAAAGTACAGATGGATGAGCATTAATCTCTTCTGTAGAGATGGGCTCATATCTTTTATGTGGACCGCTCCTGCTGTCTTGCCTTGGAGGCATTTTGACCTGAATATGCTTTGGAAGAGGTAAGCTGCCTTCACTGTATGTAAAATGTCCTGTTGGAGTCAAACTGTGTCACTTTACTGCTTTGATAGATAGATAATGAGATTTGGATGTCCTGCACCAAGTTTTTGTAATACACAACTTCTGCTCTTCTTAAAACCAGCCTTCTACCTTTGAATGTACCTCAGTCAAGCAAAATTCCTCAATAAGATACCCTATAGTAAAGAGGAGACAGACTGCTGAGTAATTTTCCTGTGCACAGTGTTAAAAAGTCACCTTTTCTTGTGAATTTGTTAGAGGCCAATCAACACACCTACATCTCTGTCTCCAAGGTAAAATTCAATCATCAAAAACCTGCTCTTCAGAAAGTGGCCTTCCACCTTGAAAATAACTCAGTCAACAACTTCTCAGTAGGAAATAATACAGTGAAAAAGAAAGGTAAACTGCTAAAAGGAGTTTGCTGTGAGAAGTGCTTTGATGACCCTGTTCTTGTGAGTTTTAAGATGTCACTCAATACCTCTTACTCTTTTCCCATGGGAGATTTTGCAATTATTAAAACTCTGCCTTGTATAAGTGTGCCAACATTGAACTAACTTGCATATGTGAAATCAACCCTTAGTGCTATTAAACAGTCACTGTCACAGTCCTGAGCAAAGATGACAGAGTTTGAAAGACTCCAAATTTTTTAGGCAGAGGTTATGTGAGTTTTCTCCTTTTAAAACAATCAATGGATCTTTATAAATTAACCCCCTGGCTTTGGCAGAAAAAGACTTTTACTTTATAAGAAACATCCATTTATCAATCTGAAGATAGTGTGAAAAGCTTTCCTTTAGATATAAGCCCTGTCTCTTTATACAAAATTTTTCCTTTTACCTCTTTAGAGGTTTCCTTGGAGGTTGCAGTCAAAGATCTTGCATCAACAAACTCCCTTTAAGCCAAAACACTATTTCTTTGTAGGAAAAACCTCTGTCCTATCTTGAATACCAACTTGTGTTGAAATAAGTTTGAATGAACAAAAACAGTCAAGTTGAAAAACTCAGGAGTAAACTACCCTTTCTGTAGTTTATGGATTTAACCTCTGTCCATTAATTCTTGTGAAAGTGTAGGATTCCTGATCCTTTTAAAGTGAAAACATCCTGCTCTTAGTTTCAAAACCAGTTATCTCCTGTAGGTGCCTTTGAATGACATAGCCATCATTTTATTACAGCTTTACACCTCAAAATCTCACGCAGCAAACACTATTTCTTCAGCTATGGTGACGAGGTTTTGAAATTTTTGAATGTAGAGTGGTGAAAATTTGTAGCAGTTTAACAGTGAATAAGCTTGTTTCAAACCTCATTTCGGCTCCAAATACCATCAAACAGTCACAATTTTTTAGGGGCAAAGTGTGTAAATACCTCAAAACATGAAGCACAACTCTTGTGGGGCGCTGGAGGTGGCTCTGGAGTTCCTTAGGCCTGCGCGGCACTCTTCAAGGAAAGAACGGCGCACATTTTACCTACGGGTGGCCTTGTCGGGTTGGGTGTCGGGTCGGGTGGGCACTGTGTACAGGCGCATCACGCGTACACTGGCTGCCCGTGTAAACTCATTCCAGGCACGTCGCGCGAAATGGTAGGCGCGTCGCGCGGCCAAAATTGCTGCAAATCTTGGAATTTTGACCCGAAACCTCTTCGCTTATGCTGTGAACACCTTGATTGCCGTTTTGAAAATGAAATTTCCTTCTTCGATTTACTCTTATGTTATTTCAAATGCTTCAATGGTCACTTGGTCTTTAAATGTAAAGTGAAATTTTTGTTTGGCCTTTTTGCAGGGTTTTCACAGTCTTTTTGATCCTTTTTAATAACCTCGGTGCATTCCATATCTGCGTTGGAGATTTTCCACACTTATGGACCGTGTCAATCACGGGCCAACCTCTTTATAAAAACAAAAATGGCTTAAAAATCCAGAACTTTGTCTCACTTATGCACAGGTGTTAGAAAAGTGACTTCCAGCTTTGTCCCTTGGGTGACATTTTGACATCGAACTTCAAACTTTGAAAAATAACTCCATAGCTTCCACATCATCTCTGCCACTGTTTTTAAAGATGCTGGTGATATTTATGATGTAAAACAACCCCTTTTTAAAGATGTCAAGGAAATACCTGAATGCTAATTTGTTTCTGAAAGGACAGGGTTTTGCACTGTCAACTTGCTTTGACAACCCCGGAGTTTACTTGCTTCTTCAACTTTTTCTCCAATGCAGGTGTCAAACTTGCTGGTCTCCTTGGACTTGATCTAAGAAAAGCTCACCCTTTCAACATACTTTCTTTCTTATACCATTTATGATATCTCTGTCCTTTTTTAATAATGAGAAAGCTGTATTTGTTTTAAAACTCCCAAAACACTGACACTCTATCAAAACCACTTCTTTGTCTATTCATAACTGGTATACTTATTTACAATGTTGAAACACAGTTACCATTTGCTTTGACTAGTGCATTGGTCTTTTTGTAAGAGAGACATTCCAAAGCTCAACTCTGTCCCCTGCTTTGACACTTTAGGTGATATTTTAACAAGGAAAAATCATCCAAAATCTGTCAAAAGGCATTTGAAAGCTGTTTTGTTACTTAACAGGAGATGGCCTATGCTCTTCCAACTTGTTTGATAATTTTTGCTTCCAGGCGATTTATGAGCTCCTTCTTTGATTTCAAGTGCCATATTTTGGCTGCATCCCTTCATACCACAATTCTCTGTTTACTTAGGCGCTCCTTTAGACTTTTGGCATGTGACAATGAGGTGACTGTGTGGCCTCTTCCCTTAAGGAAACTGCCCCTTTTTTGTATTAATGATCTGCATATATTCAATATTGTCTCCTGTCCACTATAGCAATATTTTGACAGACATTTCCATTTGAATAGGAAAACCAATACTTTTGAATCAGAAACACTATCTTTTACCTGTGTACAGACTTTTGCTTTCTTTCATTGTCTCTTTTCACTGCATCTTTTGACCAATCAGTTTTCAAAAACATCCAATGCCTTGGCCATATGCTCATGAATGAAGGAGGCCCTTCAGTAGGCAAAGTATCTGAAGATTGTTTGACAAATCTGTTTGACACAGATTTTCCTTGGATGTGATGGTAAGCAAACAACTTGAAAAACATCAATACTAGCACCTCCGCTTGCAATCATCACTGTGCTTCAGAAAAACCCTAGCCAAAGTGTCATTGTCTTCCTGCACTGCTCTGAGGGTGACTGAAATGTCATCATTTGCTTTAGTCAACTTATGACAAATTTTTTGAAAGATAATCTCTGTGACTATGGAGGTCAGCACCCTTTGAAAGACAAACAACTTTTCTTCTGCCTAGGTGATGACATGATCTGTCAGCATCTCTTCAATTTAGTCTTGTGGGGAAAACAAGCTTCCTATGATTAGAATTGTTTTTACTCATGATATGCCTTTCTAAAGTTTAACAATTCATATGATTTGAAACTTCAAATGACCTCCTTTATCAGACCAAACTCTATTTTCCTTTGAACTTGCATATTTCAGACTCTATCCCTGTTATGATCATCACTCACATTCATAAAACCTGGAGATATTGTTTCACTGTTCAGCAAAAGGCAAACCTGGACTTTTACAATCTTTAAAGTCAATACTGGCCAGCGTCCTCTGCTTGTAGATGAAGGAGGCGCCCTAACCCTCTGCTTGTAAATGAAGGAGGTTCTGGGCCATGACAATTTACCAGTTTGCTGAGACAGTGGTGTCCTTTTCTTACTGTGATTTTCATGCTGGAAGGAAAAATGCAAGGTCTTGATGAGTGACTTTCTGTTTTGTAGATATATCTCAGGCTCATGCTACATTTAGAAGTAGATGTTCCTCTAACTGTGGATTCAAGAACTTTCTCCTGAGATGAAGTTATATTTCCTGTTCTTTGCAGAATCCATAAAACACTGTGAAACACCTAATAATCAGCTTGAGACTGTGTTTTATGCAGTGCTGAGACCTAGGGGGTGTGAGTGGCGCGACTTAGAGCTTTGTCAATTTCATTTGCAGAGTGGGAGGTCAGTCATGGTTGGTCTGTAGCAGATGGAGGCTTTTTGGCTTTTTGATGATTGCCAAGGATAAAATGTCTTAAAGCGCCACTTCCTAACATAGGGGAGACTTTTGCAACAGACTTGGACTTTTTCTTTTGGAGCTGATGGACAGACCAGGGGGGCTGAAACTAGAAAAAATAGTGATAATGGATTTTGACTTTGACATGGGCGGACTGATAAGTAAAAGGGCGAAAAAAGTTTTATGAGGGTTTTCTAGATGACAGATTGACATATGGAATTCAGCTTCTAGAAAACTTAGTTATGGATATAGTCATCACTAACATGTAAAAAATACTGATGGCTAACATAGATAAGAAAACTTCTATTGAGGAAAGAAAATCAAAGAAAGTCACTTTTAAGGATGATTCAAAGAAAAAGACACCAAGAGATCCATATGACATGGAAGGCTTACAGAAAGTTCTTAAAACCATGTCTAATGAGATGGTTGAGATCAAAAAACAAGTAGCAGAGACTTCTACAAAGAGGCCATTCAGAAATTTCAAGAGAAATCAAGCTGAATCTAAACCTCCCAATTCAATCTGCAATGCAGAATCATAAGAAGAAGAAGAAGAAGATACTCCTGTAGTATCAGATGATGAAGAAGAAGGAGAAGAAATATCTGAATTACATGGAATGTGGGATTTCATTCTCCGTAACTCGGAAAATGAAATGGAACAAGAAATTATGCCTGTGGGTACAAGGAGAAAATCTACATCGGAACCTATTCAACCTGTTCCTAAGAAGAAAAATACAACTCCAAGTACCAAAGACAAAACTCTTGCAAATAAAACTTCTCCTTTACCCACTCAAAATCAGCCATCATCTTCCAATCCTCCCACATCATCATCTAAGAGTCTAGTGGTATTAGATCCGATGGATTATAACATTTTTGAGGACATGAAAAATACTAGAGAAAACATCTCTTTACATGAACTCAGAAAACTTAAAAATCAACAAAAGATGCTATTAAAAGAGTTAAATTCTACACCTATTGCTCCTCTACCAAGCGGTGTAGTTGCCAGAGCAGCTAAAGGGACTAGTAAGCCACCAGACAAAGTAGATGCCACAGATACTGTTCTTATTGGAGAAAGATCAAATTATCAGACACCTCCATTTTTGTTGACTTATGAAATCTACAATAAGAATTTGCATAATTGTTTAATTGATTCTAGAGCATCCTGTAATATAATGCCTACTTCAGTCTGTGTGAAATTGAATATTGAACCACAAAATTCTGCAGTTCACATTGTACAGTTAGATCGCTCTAAAGTTCAAGTTGTAGGAGAAATCAATTCAGTTACCATTAGACTAGCTTCCGATCCTAGGATTGTCCAAAGAATTGATATTCTAATTGCAAATATTCCTGAATTCTATGGGTTAGTCTTAAGCAGGGACTGGTCTGCAAAGCTTAACGGTTATATCGCAACCGATTATTCGCACATGTGGCTTCCCTACAAAGGGAAACCAAATCAAATCAAAATTGAGCGAGAAAAACACATGACGCACACCGTAACTGAATTTGAACAACCAAATTAACCTATAGATTTCAAAAACAATATCCTTGGAGGTTATTCTGCTGAATCATTTCTTGGGAATTTTACTGCACCACAATCACCCTTTTCTGTAAATACTTTTGTTTCTCAAATTGAAAATTTTTCGCAATCTTATTCTTCTATAATTGTTAATATTTCTGATACATTTGGAGATAAACCTATAGATAAAACTTTATTTTGGTCATTATATTTTCATGGATCAAAATCTAGTGATGGAGCAGGAGCAGGATGCATCCTAATTGATCCAGAAGGAGAGAAAACCATGCTATCATGTAGATTAGAATTTGAGTGCACTAATAATACTGTAGAATATGAAGCCTTGATTCAAGGGCTTTATAAATCCATAGGGTTAAATGTAAAATAATTTAAAGTATATGGAGATTCTGAAATTGTCATAAGACAAGTGAGGAATGCCATCCATTGTCTTTCAGGACATCTTAAACATTATCAAACCCTAGTACAAGACCTTACCACTCAATTTCTAGCATTTAATATCTCTTCTATTCCCAGAAATCAAAACACATCAGCTGACTTCTTAGCTAATGTTGCATCCAAACTCCTCCCTACTGAAGATTGCAGTCCTGATAGATTTTCAGTAGAATTGATTTTTTGTCCATCTGTTCCCGATAATATCACAAACTGGAGAGTATTCTACCACGATGAGGACATATTGAATTTCTTGACTTCGGAGAAATCCTATGATGAACAAATTATTGATGAAGACAATCATGATCTGCAAATTACTTCAAGAAATAATGAAAATCCAATTCCTAAATTTGTTGTTAAACTGGAGGATCTATATGATATTAAAGACAGATTCAAGAAAGTTACTAATGCTAAACTTCAAAGTTCAACTTTTAAGTTTGAATTAGTGAATCTTGACTCTGATTCTAAACCTCATAATATTAATCTAGGACTCAATTTAACTCCAGAAGAAAGAGTTGCTTTCATCAAACTTCTGAGTAAGTATAAAAATGTCTTTGCTTGGAATTATGAAGACTTAAAGACTGATGATACTTCTGTTATTCAACACACAATTCCAATGCTATCTAATGTTAAGCCCGTTCAACAAAAGTTAAGAAAGATTCATCCAAATCTTGAAGATCAAATCAAAACAGAACTCAACAAACTTTTGAAAGCCAAAATCATTTTTCCTGTAAGGAATTCTAATTGGGTTTCCAGCATGGTACTTGTCAGGAAGAAAAATGGTGATATTAGAATCTGTATTGATTTCAGAAATTTAAACAAGGCATGTCAAAAGGAAAATTTCCCATTGCCAACCATGGAGCAAATACTCCAAAAGGTAGCTGGTTCTGAACTCATGTCCTTCCTTGATGGATTTTCAGGCTATAATCAAATATTAGTACATCCAGATGATAGGTTGAAAACCACTGTCAGAACCAAATGGGGAACTTATGCTTATCAGAAAATGCCTTTTGGTTTAATAAATGTAGGAGCTACTTTACAGAGATCCATGGACAAAGCATTTAAGGGTGTGATCAATAGATCAGTTGTTATTTATCTTGATGACATAACAGTATATTAAAAAACGAGAGCCAATCATCTACATGATCTGAAACAAATATTTGAAAGATGTAGAAGGTTTTGTATTTATTTAAACCCAAAGAAATCCTTCTTTGCTCTAGATGAAGGAAAACTCTTAGGGTTTTTTGTGTCAAAATATGGTATAAATATCGACCTGGACAGAGTGAAAGAAATTTCTGATATTTCTTTACCTCATAACAAAAAGTCCATGCAATATTTTTTAGGACAGATTAATTTTTAAAAAAGATTCATTCCCGATTTTTCTCAAATTGTTTTACCTATGCAGAATATGATTAAGAAAAATTTAGTGTTCAAATGGGGGTATAAAGAGAAAGAAGCCTTTGATGCAATCAAACAAGAAATAATTAATGCACCTGCATTGAATACTCCTGATTTTTCTAAAGATTTTATTTTGTATACTTTGGCAACCGAAACATCCTATGCTGTTGTTTTAACACAGCTCAATGATCATCAATTAGAAGCACCAATTTATTTCTTCAGCTCGAATCTGCAAGGAGCTGAGATAAATTATTCTGATGTAGAAAAACAAGCCTTCGCTGTGTTTAATTCAATAAAAAAATTTAGACCTTTTATCTTAAAAACACATACAAAAATTATTGTCCCATTCTCTGTGGTGAGACAATTATTAATTCAAAAGGAAGTAGGAGAAAAAAGGGCTAATTTGGTCACAGATTTGCAAGAATATGATATTGATATTAAGCCAGCCAAGATTGTTAGAGGTCAAGGTTTTTTCATATTATTAGCAGGAGCTCATAACATACCAGAAAATCAAGATCCAGACAATGTTATTCAAGTAAGTCAGAGAAGTGTTACAGATTCTGAATCGCAGTATGCTGATTTGATCTTTTACTTGAAAAATGGGTATTCTCCTTCTAATCTCAGCTATAAGAATGAACGTGCTTTAAGATTGAAGGCTACTAAATATGAAATCATTGATGATGTGTTATTTAGAAAGAATTATGATTCAATCCTATTAAGATGTCTTGAAAATACTGAAGCAAAAAAGGTATTGCAGGAATTACATGATGGGCTAGCAGGCAGTCATTTTGGAGGTGATACCACAACTCACAAAATCATCCATGCTGGATATTATTGGCCTACCCTTTTCAAAGATACACATGATTATGTGAGAAAGTGTAAAATTTGTCAAACTGCTAGTGGAAGACAAAGGAAGCCAGCTTTTCCTTTGCAACCAGTAAACATTGAGCAACCATTTGAGCAATGGGGGCTTGACATCATTGGTGATATAGTACCTCATTCTTCTAAACAGCAAAAATACATCTTCATAGCAACAGATTACTTCAAAAAGTGGGTAGAAGCAATCCCTCTAAAGGTAGCCAATTCTGATGCAATTATTGATTTCATCGATCAATTCATCATTACCAGGTTTGGTGTACCTAACGCTCTAGTCTTAGACAATGCATCTTATTTTTCTGGAAATAGTATAATGGAATTTGCTATGAAAAGAGGTTTTAAATTGAAATATTCAGAAAATTATTATCCACAAGGTAATGGTTTAGCTGAATCCACTAACAAAAATCTCATCAAAATCATTAAAACGACCATTGATCAAAATCAAAAGAATTGACACAAGTCTTTAATTTTTTCACTATGGGCTGATCGTATTACTCTTAAAGCTTCAATAGGAACTTCACCTTTCAATTTAGTTTATGGAACGAAGCTGTGATACCATCAAATCTAGCTCTCCCATCATTAGCCCTAGTGAAATTCATCGAAGAAAATCCTTCCTCATCCATTCAGTTGAGATTTGATCAAATCCTTAAATTAGAAGAAGATAGAGAGAAAGTAAAAGGTATTCATGAAAAACATCAACAACTTGTAAAATCTTCTTTTGATTCAAGTTCCACCGGCTCAAAAAATTTGTCAATTGGTGATCTTATTCTGAAATGGGATAAAGCACATGAAGAAAAAGGTAAGCATACGAAATTTTAGAAAATGTGGCTTGGACCATTTCAGATTGCTGAAAAGATAGGCTCATATACATTCATAATCCAAGATTTAACAGGAAAGAGAGAATCTCTTCCTGTAAATGGGCTTGTCTTAAAGAAATTATTTTCATAAGGAGGTAACCCCTTCTTACCTGTACATATTCCTTTCTGCAATTTTTGTTTGTTTTGTAAATAAAGGTTGTTAATAGTCTCTAATTGACTTTTTACTATTATAAAATTGTCCTAGGAAGAATGTTATAAATACTTATTTTGTGTAGATAATAATTTTTAGGGAAATGATTACAATTTTGGATAGTTTAAAATAAAATGTTAAACTTTGAAAATTTGTTCAAAACATTTGCATGATCTTTTGAAGCTTTGAGGAAAATGTAAATCATTATAAGTTTATTAAGCATAGAAAGGTTATCTTTAAAAAGTAAAGACTTTTTCAAGCTTTAGCAAACAAAAAAAAAAACTCTGAAAATGGTCATCCATTGATTCTTAAGGATACAACTATTTCACCCCATCCATTTAGGTTGTGATTTTTTAGAATGTAATTCTAAGAAATTATATGGAAAAATTTAGGAGATAAGAGGTCTCATCACGAGCCTGCTTACCATGATCATAAGAAGTAATAAAACTAACATTACTAATACTTCATACCAAAATAGGGTAATGGCTTATAAAAGTAAGACAAGGGGTCTCATCACGAGCGAACTTATTCAGTTTAATTACAACTAGTGAATGGAATTGTTACTAACTGGCTACCAAACCAGAACAATGGATCTTAAATTAAAAAATAAATAAAAGACAAAAAACATGAGATAATATGTCTTATGAATTTATTTTTAAAGATTCATAATCTTAGTTGGATGGGATAATGAATGGTTGATGGTTAAAAGGTAACCCTGTCGAGACTATGAATGTTTGCTGGCAGCAGAGGCAATGCCTATGACAATAGAGTATATCACAAAAGCTAGACTTGAAGAGGTCCACTTACTTCATTATTAACAACCGATCAAAGCTTGAAATAACCCAAAAATGTTTTTATTCTTAAGGAATTAGAAAGAAATTGTAAGTGATTTTTTACTCTTCTTCAGAGTTAGATTTTATTTAAAAAAAATTTCTAAGATAGTTTTCATTATCTTTAAAAATGTTTACTTACTAGAAATATAGTGTTCATTTTATTTTTTCAGAGATAACTATTTCTTCCAGTGAAGCACCAATTGTTGTACTGTACAACAACCCTCCCCCTTTCTAAATTTTTAGAATAAAATTCATTTAGAAATAGGTCCCCTTTTTTTATCTCTATTTTTATATAGAAATAAAATATTTAGAAGCAATCCGATAATTTTTGAATTAGAGATAAGGTTCATTGATAGAAAGACATATTACATATATTTATTAACAAGTGTGTATAAAAAAATGCAACATTAAAAGCATTTCCGATCCGATGTAATATAAAGACTTTATCACATCAAAGTATTTAAATGAAAAAAGTCCGATGTACAGTAATCGCAATTGCAAATCGGAAATATCATAAGTTGTGTATTTGTTTGTTAAAAAATTCTGATGCGATTGAACCAATCACAAATCGCAAATCACCAAAGTCTTAAACTTTCATATATGTTTCGATGTGATGTAATTGATCGCAATCGCATTTTGGAAAAGCATTATAGAATACACTTTTTTAATAAAATCTCTGATGCGATGGGCCCCGCCGCCATCGCAAATCGCAAATCGCAAATTCAATCTCTTTATTTGATCAATGGCGCAACTCCAATGCGATGCGATCAATCACAATCACATTTTGGAGGAATGAATATTACATTCACTCATGATATTAAAACCCCGATGCGATACACCATTGTCGCAATCGAAAATCGGCCAGATCGCAAAATCTTGTTTGTTGTCTCCTTTGAAAATGCCTGATGTGATTAATGTTTAATCTTTATATTTTACATTGCGCATATATTATGTATTAATCACAATCGCATAATTCAGAAGGAAATTTTTATGTCTCATTTTAAAACCGCCGATCTCAGATTGTACTTTTACTATTAAATAGAAAATCAAACAAATAAATGATGATTTATTCTATTATGAATGCATGAGTGTGACTCTTTAGAGCGCATTTAATTTTTAAACATAGAGATAATAAATGGAACTCAATTAATAGATTGTTTATACAGTTGTTCTCCTCATTTTCATTTTCACCATGATTGAAATGTTTCTCCTTTGCAGAACCAAAGAACACCCAACCCTTTCATTTGCATAGTGAGGGAAACATTACCGGATACTGAAATGTCAAAGAGATCTAGGAAAGAAAAAGCTGCTGTCGCTGCAAAAGCCCCTTTTTTCACCATGGCACCTAAGGAGAAACCAGCTAAAATTAAGCTGGTTACAGACACGTCGTGCCAAGGTCTTGGTAAATTATCCTGGGAAGAGGTATATAACATCATTGAAAGAGAAAAGCCTAAAGTTACTGTGCCAAAAGCAACAGTTCCTGATGAGGATGATTCCGAATCTGATTTAGAAAACTATCTTCAAGCACTCACAAATTCGTTCCTGCACCGAATTGCAGCTCGGGCGAACATCTTCCCATATTATGATGTGATTCGGTGGGTAATTTACAATGTGACCATTCAAAACAGAACGTTTGTTTCAGCCTCTGGAGAAACATTCGGGTCATTTAGAGCAGAAGACATTAAAGTAATGTACCACCTTCCGGACCCGCAGAAAATCTACAACAAATCCTTCATCTAGGAATTTGCTGCAAATAATGAAAATCAGGCGGAGCCAATTAGAGAATGGATAAGGACTCCCGAAAAGCACAAAAACGAGGCATCAGGTATGTACTTAGTGGAATCCCTTCTGCCTCCACACTGTTACACTATAGCGATGATGTGCAGATTATTCAGAAATGACAATTCAACTAGGTTCTTTATACAAATGGTACCTTTAATTCATTCTGCTATAAACTCCGAAATAATGGACTGGGATGTCATTATTTCTGATAAGATAGCCAATAGGATTCTGGAGTATAGGAAGGACAAAAACACAGGAAATACTACTCCTTTTTACTTTTGTGCTTATATTCTAGATGCCCTTTGTTTCAATTCTGAGTTTCCCATGTTAGGATGGAAATGGACCCCTAAAGATCCTGCTCCTATTCATATATATCACAAGTTCTTGTGGAAGGGGCATTTTAAAATCCATGTTTACACATTTTTTCACGGTTTCCTCATCTCGGTTTATCAAAATTTTTTTGGCCGATTCCCTCCTAGACGTTCTGAGAAGGCTAAAGTTGATTTATCCTCGATTGGGGATTGGTTCCGAGAAGAAAGATTCACATATATCAGAGTTTTAGGGAGTATTGTAGAACCACACATTCTTCCTTTGTATGTTTGAGATAAACTGTTAGCACAGGAAATTTCATATCAGCTAACAGTAGAAGGAATGTCCAGGACTTTGAAGAATAGCAAGAAGCTAATGTGGCCTACTTTTCCTTTTAAATGTGGAGATTACACTCTCAATAATTTTGTTCATGCTGAGAAAGAAGTTGGAAATATAACCAATATCAATCTTTCAACAGTCCAAGGTAGGCAATATGACCCAAGGAAGGTGGCATTTGATTTTACCACTTCATTTTGAATTGCTCGATTTGAACACGAACCAGATGAGTTTTATGATTTATTTGTTTCTGTAGATAATTTGTCTCAAGTTTATGATTTGTCCAAGTCCAAATTTCAGACTGAAGAATTGAATAAGTTTATGTTATTTAGAAGCCAAAGATTACTCAAAGCTCCTTTGGATCAATTAAGAGTTCCTATGCATGAGGCTGTGTCAGAACAAAAGGAAAAAGAGGATACATCTGGTACAGCAGTAACATAAACATCTGCTAGCAAGGTTATTATACATACACAAAAATAAGTAACAGGAACTAATCCTGTTATACAGAAATAAGACATTAGTAGCAAAGTTGATACTGAGAAGAAAGAAATAGCTGCTAAACTTGATGTACATACTGATCAGTAGTCTTCAGCCCAGACAGGAAAGGAAAGCACAGGTACTAATACCAATGTGCATACTAAGAAAGGAGGCACAAATAGCAAGGCTACTGAACAAGCAGCAAAAGGAGATATAAGCAATAATCCAGAGTCTCAACTTGGAAGAGAGGAAGCTACTAAAAAATTAGTGGAATCTGCTGAACTTATCGTTTCTCCTCATTTGCTGAGCCAATATGAGCAATTTTCTCAGCAAATAGGACAATAGAATAATCCCCAAGTTAATGTTTTGGAAGACCAAGATATGGAAGTTATTCCCGAACATCCCACAAGTGAAATTATGTTGAAAATAGAAGAAATACCTCCTCTGGATGTATTTTATAGTCCCAAGCATAGGGCTATTGTGAGAAAGCAGAGAAAGAGGATGAGAACTAATCATGATGCACTTTCAACTTCACAAGTGGAGTTTATGAATATTGTTTATAAATATGTTGAGGTGAATCCATCTGAGGATCTCATTAAATTATCTCAATACGTAGGTGCCTATAGTGCTGCAACTATGGATAAAGCTTCTGAAGTCTCTCAGTTGATGAAACAAAAAGAATTACATATAGCTATGCTGGAAGAACAAGCCACAGGGAATCAACAAAATATTGTTTAGCTGAAGAAACAATTGCAAGATCAGGAGCTTAAATCTAAACAGCTAGAAGAGCAGTTGAGTATTGTAAAGAAGAAAATTGATGAACAAGCCTTGACCAAATATTAGCAGTTGAGTCAAGAGGTAGAAAAGATACAAAATATTCTGCAAAATGAGAAAAATGCAAAAATTGAACAAGAGAAAACATTCCAATCAGCATTGGACAAGTTCAAGGATTATCCTAAGTTAGCTCAATTCAAAACTGAAGCTCTTGAAATAAACAAACTTCTATCTCAACAGTTAAATGAATTTTGTATTAAGTTGGCACAAGTTGAGCCTTTGTGCGAAATAACATCATCTTTGATAGATGAATAAGTCACTCTCAGGAAAGAAATTGATGATGCTGATGATAAAATTTTTGAGTTCTTTTCATGGTAGGATACAGAGCAGGGAAGAAAAGCTAGTCTTCCTAGAATTGAGGAAAGACACAAGGAAATTATATTTGTGGAATGGGAACAACAGTTGAAGAAATCAGAAAGAGCCATATCAAGAGCTAAAAGTTTGATGAATAATACAACACAATTGGTTAATGACAGTTTGTACGCCACTAATTTGATCTCAGATTGTACCCCAGGCAAATTACCAAAAGTAAAATAAGTTGATTCCAAGTGGAAGGAAGAGATAATCAATAAAAATCAACAGATTAGCAAAATTCAAGGAATTTCATGGGATATTATGTGGACTTATCTGATCAAGCCACATAGCCAACAGATGGCCATCAAATTCGTTTTGAATTCTATTTATGGTATCATTCCTGAATTCTCTGATGCTATGTACACTGGGCAGTTACATTCAAGAATGAGTCGGCCAACAGAAGTCCAAGATATGCTCAAGATCTGCCATCTCGGTACAATAAACACAGGAGAAAATCAATGAATCTGGTTCACTTTAAGATCACAATTTTGTTTCTAGATTTTTGATTAGATAGATTGTGGGAATAGTTTTAGTTATTTTGTTTTATTAAGTACCTATTTAAGCCCCTTTCATGCATTTAGAAAGGGGTCCTGAATTTGTAATATTTTGACTTGGATATTACATTTCTGTACTCCATTGAATCTTATATTTTTATAAAGGATCACATCTGGTGGTTCTATGCAAAATTTCCTTTAAGAATTGCATTTTTGTATCTTGGAGTCTGTTTTACAGTGAATTTGTTGGATTTGGATATCGAATTTGCATCGAAAAGTATCAAGATGGATATGATATTTCTATCTATTCACTGTTAATTTCTTATGTTGTGAGATATTCTATTTTAAATTTCTATCGTTTATGTGTACTCGTTTTACAATATTTATTTATACATATCATTTATGAGTGTGTAGAAATATTTACCTTTTTCAGTATATGTGAATGATATATAAAATGATGAATGCAATGTGTTATTATAAATCTGTTTAATTTCTTAAACAGAGTTATCTTTATTTGTTACTGCATATTTCAATTAAAATATAATACATTTTCATGGTTATTGGTTTATTTGAAACGATTTTAAAGTTGTATTCATATTTGATGCCCGGGTTAGTTTTAGATTTATTTATCAGTTATAGATTAGATTAGATAGTTTTATTTCAGTCATTTAGTCCCATTTTCCATTCATCCAATCCTTCCATCACCAACCCATTTAAATTATTAGGAAACTGGTCCTATCAATCCAGTTGGAGCCACCACACCAAACGGAAAAGGAGCTGTCCTAAGGTCCCGACCGGGTGGTTATCCCCCAATGTTTAAAGTAGCGATTTTTGAGGCTTCAACAGGGAGGTAACTCATTTTGCATGGATGATTTCTTAGGGGATGGAGGATCCACATGAGGAAGATGTTCCTCAACACATTTTATACTCCATGCCTTTGGAGGAGGCTTTCCAGTTCTATCCTTGCAGTTGCTTGAGGACAAGCAACATTTGGGAGGGGAGGACTGTAATATTCCCTTTTTAGCACACAGCTAAATGGAATATTAAAATTTTGTTTTCATCACCTAGCAGCTAAATAAATGGGTAAGGAAGCCCATGCTTAGTAAGACAGGAATAAAATCCCTCAAATGTGAAAAGGGTTAGTCATAAGAGTTGGATTTCACACCCCTATGTGTGAAAAGGGACATTTGCATAAAGACAAGGTCAAGTTTGACCAAGTCAACAACGCTGGGAGAGGAGGAGGAAAACACTTTGATAGACAGCGCAGTATGAATGGGAAGAGGGCTATTTGGTGGAGGAAACCCTAAAGAGTGGGACCCATGGAGAGAGGGTTTTCACTTGTTTAAAAGGAGGGAAAGGCAGCCATTGTTTCTCATGCCATGTATTATTGATTTTATGCTCTATTCAGACTTTGTGCAATCTCCAACTGTTTAGGTGAGTTGCAGTGCTGCTTAGCACAAGGATCTATTGCTTAGGAATCCTTCTCCTTCCAAGAGAGGCGTCTTGAAGGATCCTTTACTTCATTCTCCACATTCAGGTTCAAGGCCAAGCCACCTCCTCCAGCTATAACGTTATTTCCTCTCAAGTATAATGTTGTGTTGTAGGGTGTTGCAGTGGAAGACCTCAACATCATTTCCAGAGCTAATTTTTAGAGGAGGGAGTTTCCATTCCTTTGGGAAGCTAGTGAGGAAGGTCTTAGAGCTTATTTCAGATTTTTGGAATTGGGCCAACTCATTCCCTTGCCCCTACAATGTAGTTTCATCCAGTGATAGCGTTATTTCTAGTGAGCATTTGCAGTGGGACTTTTGCAGTTTGTTTGGAGGGTGAGATATTTGGTGAGAGGATCAGCCTTTCACTTTAGAGATCCATTGGAGAAGGTATTTTCATCAGATGCAGCATCTTCAACCTTCTCCACTCATTTCCAGTTCTTGAGTTGCCGCTGCTACCCTGCAACTCTGACATTTTGCAGTTTTTCATATTTAAGCCAATCCTTCCAGGATTTCCTTGAGGTAGTGATTGGGAGCATAGTTCTTCTCTCCCAATATTGTATGAGCCATGTATATGCATATCTATGATGTTTTACACTCTCTGTAGTAGTGCTTCTTCCATGACTATGCAATTCTTGTTCATAGACATTCTACCATGTAGCAGTACTTCACTTTTGGCATGTGTATTGATGGGAGGCTTGTTTGCCTTGATCCTTTGATTGTATTGATATTGTTTGCTGCAGATTCATAATAAAATGGCTCTATGGTTTCCATACATCTTGGTATGATGATGTTCACTGCTATTTCCAGTTTATGTTTATGTATTGCTGATCTCCACATTGGTAATATCTTAAAATATTCCCAATAATGTAGCTGTTCCAATTTTGGAATATTAAATTATGGTATTATGTAAAAAAACTCTGTTAATTAGTAGTAACTATTTCAGGAAAATATGAAATGAGGAATTTTACTTTGTGAAGTTTGGTGGAATAATAAGTCCGTATTCTATGTAATTTCCTTCAGATGTATGGTAGAACAAGAATATGCATAATTATAAGTATAGGCCATGTAATGAAATATTACACTGCAAAATTATAGTCTGACAGTCAAGATAATAGTGCAGGAAAAACTAAGTTAAATTACAAACAAAATGTATTGACCAAGAGGTATGGACCCGTTAAACCGTATGCTCAAGGCCAAGACGAAATCCCAGGTTCTGAGTAGGTTGTTGACCGGAAATATTTTATATACACGAAGAACAGATAGGAGGGAAACCTCCATCCTGTAGATGGTCTAGAAATCCCTAAATAAACGAATAATAGGAAATAGAAATAGAGATCAAAGAATGTTTAAACTCTAAAAGACTCAGAAAAACAGAGTGAAATTCATATATCTATAAAGAAGAATTCTCCTGTAAAAAATACTGAAGTAAAACAATGGGCTAGAACTATGTTACAGTAAGATATTGTAAATCATTCTACACAACCATTCATTTGAAAATATTCCTTCAACAGAATGGGAAATAGTACTGTATATTATGCATATGTATATAAATATTTGAATTGTAACAAAATAACTTTTCAATGTTGCAGGAAAGACTGAAGCTTAAAATGAAAAATGAAGGGTTATCGTCAAATATACAAGACAAAGTTGTCCACTGTAATGCTATACAATGCTTAATGTCGCCCTTTCTCATAAATAGGTCATACCAACTCAAAAACTAGACATGCAACTCTTAAATATTACAAACCAGAGTCTCGACAAATATACAAGTATGAAACCATAAAGGAGACTCGAGATTACAAAGTAAACCAAAGGATAGTGTTTCATTAAATTAACGAAAAAAGACTGCTATCGACAATTATATAAGTCAAATAGCCATGGAACCAAGCCGAACATATAAATGTTAGGAACTTTGTAAGACCTCCTGCAAGACTCAAAATACCTGTTAAAGAAATCACCCGAGGGTCATTTTAATCCCCGCAGATCCAAATCAAAGTGTACCCACGTTTGTGTCTTGCAGTGTTAAGACTGAAGGGTTACCTGCGCCATAGCAACCATCTCTAATCAGTAGGTTAAAACCTAACTTCCCAAACAAGATATGGAGATGAGGATAATAGCTTTAAGAGTTTTACATACCTGAACAAGTAGGCTTGTGGAAACAGCGTCAACTCTTGCACCAAAAACATCTAGCAGAGAAATTCTCATAAAAAATACCAGAGAAAAATGGAGAATAAAACTATGAGAGAAGACCAGAGGAGGATATAAAATGGGCAAACTTACCTGTCAAGGTTGAGGTAGCTGTGATCGAGCAATAGAGACATGGGTAGCTATATTTCCAGTCATAGGAGTAACCTGATGAAACCTATGAAGCCATGATTGCAGAGCCAGACTCATCCAAGGATTAGAGTCCCAAAATGTGACAAAGTAACCGCTTAAGTCCTGAAAGGACCACACAAAAATACTTTATAGCACACAAAACAGAGGCTACTAATTAAATTAAGCCTAAAATAAGCTACATGGCAGAATGTGACCAAAAATCACCACGGTGGAGGTAACATAATCACCAGTGCCGAGCGGAAGACCTGTAGAGATGAATAGTTTAAGGTTGCGGAATGGTTGTAGAGATGCAACGTCGTGGAACGAGCTTGACAATGAAATAATGATTATGGTTTTGGTAGGGGTCATTAACCTAAGCCAAGACCCGAAAACCCTCAGTCGTAGATCAAGACCCCTAGAATCCAATGAAGCATGACAAAACTGGTGTCCTCCACATTTGTGATGATCACTTGCATTATTCATAATAATTAAATATGCAATTAAAGAATCAAGTCTCTAGTACATATCTAAATTATCGCTTAAATGATAAAGGGTACCGTTAGTAGTGAAAACATTTATACGTGTGTAGAGAAAAGTATAACCATAGTTATGTATCTTTTAATCAAAGTATATATATATATATATATATATGGTGAGGGTAAATACGAGCTGGAGACACGTATACATGGATATCGCATGTGACTAATGAAATTGAAATATGATATGGCAATGACATATATAATTATATGTTCAAAGATTGGTGTAATAACTTCTGTAGGGTGAAAAAATCGTAAGTGGCATTTCTATACAAGGTAAAGACTTGGAATCTTAGAAATTAACATTCTTGATTTGTAAAGGTTTTTTTTTTTTAGTTGTACTATCATGGATGTTAGAAAAAGGAAAAAAAACACACACACACAACATAAAAATGTAATCCCCCTCACATCTCACTCCCTCACTACAACTCACAATCACACAACATACACACAACATAAAAACGTAACCCCCCCACCCACAACTCACTCCCTCACTTAAACTCACAACCACACAACATAAAACGTAACAACCCACCACGCCCCCACCCCCCCCTCCCCCCCCCACACTCACAACTCACTCCCTCACTTCACACAACTTTCATACTCCCTTACTTCAACTCACAACTCACACAACTTTCATATATAAACGCTACTCCACCACTCACAACTTTCAACTAACATAATTTTAAACTCCACCTCTCACAACTTACGGAAAAATGATATACAAAGCCCCAATGAACTTATGGAAACTAATATAATACACAAAGGCAAGTGTTATTCTATACAATAAAGCATTTCACAACATGCAGAAAAGCATATACAAAAACCCACGTTGATGTTTCCATGTCATTTCAATTTGATGTTAATGCTTTGGAGTCTGTAAAGATTTAAGGAGTATAAGTTGTTTTAAACTATCAATTGCCCCAAAAATCTGCAAAAGAGGTCGATAGAGTTGTTAAATAGAAAAAAAAATGTTCTTTGGTTTCCTAAATAATAATTGATATATTTAATAGAAGTTTTTTAGTTTCTATTAAATTTAACTGACCATAATTCAATTTAATTGAATTAAATTGTTACAACTCAAATTAACTCAAGCTAGGCTCCTAAAATTTAGGAATCATCGTACACAACGCAAGTTCTTACTCTAACTCGAATTAACTAATATAACTAAGTGAAATTAGCTCAGTTTACTTTTAAAAGTTGTCTTCTGACATGGAATTTCATTTTTCCTCCTAATTTAATCATAGGCAAAATTAAATTAGGAATTTCTTGTTGCATTTTCAGCAAACATACACAACTGCGACCTTGGCTTCATTAATGAGAGGGTACAATTTTTTCAATGAAGTAGATCATTTAGATAGTGATAAGGACGCAAAAATTCTTGAAAACCCTCTGGAAGTGGAATTGTCTCAAGGAAATGTATGATTGCATCCTTTACACCTATACCTAACAACTCCTCATAATGAATTGATATTCGTAAGAAAAAATAAAAAAATAAAAAAATAAAACCTTCAGAAAAACCAATGATTGTCACTAGGCTCAATGAAAAGAATAGTAGTAAATGTATTGGCATTGCCAATTTTAAGTTAACTTATCTTTTAAGTTAGTTTTTTGTTGGATTTTCTAGGGACCAACCAATCCAAGTTCCTTATTTTTCACGCAATCTCAGGATAGCTCTTTTTTTTCTAATATATTAGATTTGGTTGGATTTACCCTAGGACTAACCGATCCAATTTTGTTAGTTTTGTTATATTTACTTGTTATAAAGATAATAAAATTTTTAATTAAAAAAAATTACGATATTAATAGTTATAATAGATAATACAAATTTTAATAAAAACAAATTACAATATTAATAGTGATAATATTTTTAATTTGTTAAGGTATGAGAATGAAAGAAAAAAATTTGTTTTACTATAAAAATTACTCATCGTAGATTTCTTAAGATTTTAATAATAAATATTATTATTATAATTTTTAAAAAAATAATAAGAAAAAAAATATATTTTAGGATTGTAAATTTTTAAATTTGACTTTATTATTTTTGTGTAACAAATTTATGTAATATAAACATCTTTTAGTCATTGTTGATGGAAAAATTCTACTTTTATCATAATTATGTTGCATGTTATTCTCTTCCACAAACCATTTCACAATCTGTTTGGCCCATTAAAATTTATGCTTGTTATATATAAAATATATTAACAAGTTATCGAGTTGAGTTTAATAAAATAATTCTTAAATCACAAATTTTCAACTTCTTTCTATTAAATTTAAAACTGTGATTTAATAGAAACCAAATATCATTACATTAATAACCCTTGGCCTCATAAATTTTGAAATAAATATCTTTCTTTTTGTAACCTCTAAATAAAGAACCAAAACTAAAACCTTTTCTAAATATTAAACCTTCAATGTTTCCTGCAAACTGGTAGATGTCGAAACTCATGTCATACTTGTAGGAAGACAAAAACATAAATACTAAAACATATAAATAAAGAGGATGATTCACTAAAGGGAATAGAGAGTGTGTTTAGTGATGGATGGCCAACGATGAAGATGCAAAGGAAAACAAGAAGATTCATGAGGAATTAAAATGCCTTGCTCCATTCCCATGGAAACTAGTGACTTGTTAAATCTCATCCGAGATCTAGTGAATAGATGTTAGAGTGTCGATGTCTTGAGGTCCTTAGAAGGTGTGTTATAGACTCAAGGTGTATTAATGAGTCTATAGTGTTGGAAAAATATTGGTTGTCATACTCTCATTTCCTTTATGGATTGTTTATGATGTAAAATGATCCATATTCATATTTTAAGATTCTTTGACGAGGCAATTAATATTTGTGGAGTTATAACTCTATTAATGCATTGGGGCAATATATGTTATCCATTGAATTTTGTATTTGGTTAAATCCAAGGAGTGGCACATATTGCCCTAGTACATTAATAAAGATATAGCTCCACAATATTGATAGCCATTTGATGAAGAGAGAGATTTCATGGCTAAAGCTATGTGTTTTCTCCAACTGCTTTGATCTCAAGCTAACCTCGATACGAGTCTATGTAATGAAGAAACAAACATTTCAATTGATAATGATGAAGTAATATGATAAGATTTCGAATTTTCTTTAATAAATGGAAACGAAGGCTTTTTTTTTGTGCAAATACGAGAATACATTTTCGGTTTAAATAAATATTTTCAAATGTCTTGGCATCGTAAAATTTAAATAATCTTCTAAATTTTAAAAATTAAATTAATCATTTAAATTTTTTTTTTAATTAATCCAATTTTTTTGAAAAGGTTTGGGGTTACAAATACATCGAATTTAATATTAATATTAATATAATGCAACACTTTCTTTGTCTTATATTTTTTTTGGTTTTTTTTTTTTTTTTTTCTTACGGAAAAGTATATAAAGGTATAAAATAGTGTTTTTGGGTGGTGTTATTTTATATGTTGAATGAAATAATGATTGACTCAAGATTGTGTGAGACTTTATTGAACTTAGATATTATGATGATTGTTAAATAATTATATAATTTTATGTAAAATAGTATAATCGATTGATTTATAGGAACATAGATGGAAATATTTGCAACCAAAGATTTAATTATTGAATTGGATATTGACGTTCTTAGGTAGATGTAGACATTTTATTAATCCTTCACAACTAGCATATTTTTCTTCTACAATAGTCTCACATTTGACAACTTGTGCTCTCATTGAATCGATGTTGATTCAAATGGAGTCAACCTTCAACCCACCATATGACTAGATGTTCCTAGGCCTTCACCAAGGTAGCCCCTTGGACTTGGCATTTTTTTTCATGTGACCAAGCCATAGAAGAAGAGTAATACTTGGAATTTTTCTTCATGTGACCAAACCATAGAAGAAGAAGAAGAAGAAGAAGAAGTTATTTCAACGTCCGCGAGGCTAAAGATAAACTATGGGACATATTTCTTCTTTATCGGGCTCTTGTATTCGACCCTTTTCCTGTGAAGTTTCACAATAAACTCACACAACTTATCGACAAACCCTTTGTTGAATAGATTATCCCAAGAGCTAGATGCCAAAATATCTGCATAACTTTTCCTGCTGTCTTTGGAGGCCTCACATTCTAAAATGAAATGCTTTTCTGTTTCCACTTTTCCGGAAGAGAAAAAAATAAATACTCTTTCCTCTCACACTTATTTTGGCCTTTTCCAGCAACCAGTTTCACAATGGAGCTTATAATAATTAGTCCTTAATTGAGCAATAAGACATTTGGCTCTCCAAGAAATATTGGCCCCTATGTATGCTTTTTTTTTATTATGGTAAATGGATATATCATTCTACATTAACGATATTCTCTCTTATAGCTTTAGAAACTAATGAAAACCATACACTCAAAATCTTAAATTCAAAATATCAACAAGCTGTAATCAAGGTTAAAAATGAAAAAATTACCATGAAGATTGAATTTTTTAGTGAGTGTGAGAGGTTTCATCATCATTTCATTTTTGTCATTGCCAACATCTTGAAGATCACATCTTCCAGCTATTGAGCATATACTCCATAAAATTGTAAGAAACATGAATGTCAAGCTTGTAAGTAAGCCCAGACTGAATAGATTCTCTGATTGAGCATTCTCATTGGATGAAACAATGGCAAACTAACACAATTGAATATAATAAAATTAAAGTGGGAATTGTCAATGTCTCTGGAATTCAAAATTCAACACTAACACAAGATGTAGAATGTTCACTATTAAGTATCTTAAAATACAATATGAGAAATTCACATAGAATTCGTATGCATCTCCTGAACCATGACTAGAAGTTGAAACCTCACACGAGTAGGGAAGAGTATAAAAACAATGCAATTGCAGAGAAACATTAGTGTTGAACAACTTTCATTTATCCCATTTTACAACCTATGGGCTTACCTTTTGACCATAATTGAATCATTAATAATGGACCATCTCCAATGAAATTACTAGTAAATACAACCTGCTAATCATATTAAACCTGGCATGTAATAAAATGATAAAAGGGATAATTTGGTGATAAACTCTTGCTAAGACTATAATACTTTGGTAACATCTTCTTCATAACAGTTTAGTAGTAATGATAGTCTTCATTGTACTATCATTACAAATGGGTGATGCATGGTTTGTTGGAAACTTGAAACTCTTAAGCACGTTCTATGGAACTGCAAGGTTGTTGAAGCCTTCTTGATATAGCTAGCTGCATAGTACAATCTTCTCTTTGTTGCTCCTTTTTATTAGAAATAGGTTCTTTTTGGTGACAAATGGGTAATCTCTAGGTACATAGACCATGTGGAACCAGATCAGACTGACATACATCTTCTTCTTATGGAAACAATGGTGTGGAACAACCTACATCTTCTTCTTATGTAAACAATGGTGTGGAACAACCTTCTAATATAGTCCATTTGGGAAAAGTTTCAATTAATAGATTGTGATTGGCTATGCATATCTCTGCTATTATTTACATATTTAGGGAGACTATAGATTCCCTAGAGATCAGAGATAAGCTGGACATGCTAGCTCTCCTTGATTATCTAGGGAGGGTGAACCTATTTTGTGACTGTCTTTTGGCTTCATAATGTATCATTCTTGATCTGCATTTTTATTGTTCTGTAGTGAAATATGAAATGTATTTTTCACAAAATAATTGATAGAAGGCTAGAGAGTGTGACCATACCTATTTGTCTTCCCCTTAAGATTGACCTTCTCTGAATGAATTGCAAGCTCTCCAGATATAACATAATTGTAGTCTTTAGGTCACGTGTCAAGAGTCATCATGGCCTATAGGCACCAAAACAAGCATTAGACTAAGGGAATTGAACAACATAACAAAAAATATTTGTTATTGATAGAAAATTTTAAAGGAGAGAAGCCTATTTCGAGACTATTCTAACAAATAACCATCTATATAAAGGAAAATATTACTGTGTCTAATCTCAAAGATAGTGTGACATAGTGTGACATACAGTGAATGGAAATACCCCACACCTCCACTTGGAAATTGGCTGAATCAAGTTTGTGACAGTAGCCATGTAACCGTTCAATGAATGCATGACATGATAGAATATTAATTGACCTAAATTTTGCATGAAAAAAAAATCAACTTGTTCAAAGGTACATATTACTCTGAAACTCCCGATTAGCTTCCTAGATTATTGGGTCACTGAATCGTAAACACATATGAATGGCCTGTGTAATTAAAATGGTAAAATTCACTTACAAATGCATAGTTGCAATCAATATTAGATGGTAAAGAGGCATGATATTGATAACAAAAAAAATGACATACACTGTCAAATTTCTTAGCCGTGTAAGTGTCAGCCTTCTGCAAAACCCAACACTTATTAAGGTCAAGATTTTTTTGTTGGAATATCATACAAGAATCTAGATTTGTTAGATTCTATAAAAAAATTATTTGTTTCAAGAAAAACCGAAACAAATCTGAAATGGAAACCATCGTAAAAGCTTGAAAGCTCCTAAAAATATTACAGGCCTAGGTCCCTAGGCTACTGGTTTGCATCAAACATATGTTGTTCCAGTTATTAACTGGTAAATGAAATTATACTTAGATAATCACAGTATGACACTTTGTCTAGTATTGTATAAGGTAAGAGAGAACATCAAACCTTCCGCTTGGCTAGCTCGTCCTTCGCTAGTTTTGCCAGAAGTTTTTTAGTTTCTATATTAGTATCCAAAAAAAAGGACAATTTTAGTCTGTCTAGATAAGAAAATCACTCTAAAACCACTCTTAATTTGATACAGAAAACTGAGGAAGAAATTGAAATCTGTTGATGACTGTCTTCTCCTAGACTCATACGAACTTTGTAATCATATCTTTCAATATCAACTATATATAAAAATCGATGATACTTCAAGAAACATCAATTTTTGAAATCAATCCCCCATTATAGATACACTCTTAAACTTGCATCTAAGTTTCTTGTGAAAGGTTGTAGATGTCTAACTTACAAAATATGTTGACGGGGTAATGAAAAACAAAGTTTTATTGGAACTGTAAATAATATCAAGCATTTGGCTTTAATTGAAACTATATTTCCAATAACATTAAATATAAAAAATATCTTGCCCTCTTTTAAAGACCAAATGATTGAATTTAAACATGATAATGAGCAATTAGAATGTTTAAAAATGTTAAAATGGAGGATGAAATATAGATAGGTTTGATTCCTTGAAGCTTTTGAGGGGAATGAACTAAAATGGGTTCTCCCCAGACGCATTTTGGGTATTTTCGCTTATTATCGTACTACCAAAACAAAAAATCAATAATATCAGGTTCTCTGAAATGAAAATAATTTAATAAAAAAATGGTACATACATTTGACAAGTAATTCAATCCCTCTATCTCCATCTCCTTGAGAATCTACATTTGAAAAAGTAGTCATCACCTCTATAAAGCATTTTCGAATGGTAGAAACTGACATAATAAAAAATTTGGAAAATTCTAGTTAGCTGCTTTTAGATAAAATGTGAAAGATATTTCAGTAGAGCAGCTAACGATGTTGAAAGTAATGATGGAAATTTTTTAGTGCTTATGCTTTCTTTTAGTATGCCCTTTATTTCCTGTACAAATAAAGAAATTTTCACAATCACTACACTATAATTATATGAAAACTATAAGGAAATTTATGGGTTAAGCCGAATAGCCACAATATTCTCAACGAGGCCTTCTCATAGTATAATGACACCATGATACTTACCTTGAATATGCCACCATGATACTTACCTTCAATATGCCACGATGGCAAGGCATGTTAAAATATTAAGGTCATACTTTCTTATGGATTTAATTTTTCCATTGCTAGAAAATTCAAGAAATCAGCTTCGGTGCCTCCCGTAGAACCAAGTAATGTTGTACACTGTGATGGTTATAGTAGATGTGCTTTCTTGACTACATATTACAGGCCTTCAAGAGTTTCTACAAAGACTGAGTGGAAAACTCTGAAAAACTCATCAACTTTGAAGTCAAATCGACAGTTGGTTGAAGGACCGCGATTTGAACTTCTACAAAATGAGCAATAAGGATTTCGTCTCATTGCTGCAGGGTGGTAAATTTAAAGTTATTATGAATACTGCAATTTAATGGAAACTCTCAATGCTTCCATGGAGGAAGCCCAAGTAGGCCCTTCTGTTGAGTCCTCTATGGAGCAATTCATGAGAGTGTAGTTGCCTGATTTCTAAAAATTCTACAAAACAAAGAGTTAAGTAAGATCTCATTGAAATTCATATTTGAAAATAATCTAAATTTTTCTTCAAATTAATTTCAAAATATTGTTTTTGAAAGGTTTTTGAAATTCATTTAAAAAAATCATATTGAAATTCATTATTTAGAATATATATAAAAGAATTTTCTTGAAATTCATTTAAAAAATTCATATTTAAATTCATTATTTAGAATATATATGAAAAATTCTTGAAAATTTTCTTCAAATTCATTTAAAAAATAATTCATATTTTTGTTGAAATTCATTTAAGAATTTCAAATTGAATTCATTATTTATAATTTTGAAATTCATTTAAAAAATAATTCATATGTTTCTTGAAAATTTTCTTGAAATTCATTTAAGAAATTCATATTGAAATTCATTATTTAGAATATATATGGAAGAATTTTTCTTGAAATTGATTTAAACAATAATTCATATTTTTCTTGAAATTCATTTAAAAAATTCATATTGAAATTCATTATTTAGAATTTTGAAATTCATTTAAAAAATAATTCATATGTTTCTTGAAATTTTTCTTGAAATTCAGTTAAAAAATTCATATTGAAATTGATAATTTAGAATTTATATGCAAGTTTCTCGAAATTTTTGTTTTTGAAAGTTTCTTGAATTTTTTCTTGAAATTCATTTTAAAAAAATTTCATATTTTTATTGAAATTCATTTAAAAATTTACATTGAAATTCATTATTTAGTATATATAGGAAAATTTCTTGAAATTATTATTCCTCAATGTTTTTTGAAAATTTTCTTCAAATTCATTTAAAAAATTCGTATTAAAATTCATTTAAAAAATTCATATTAAAATTCATTATTTAAAATATATATGAAACTTTTTTGAAATTAATTATTTAGAATATATATGAAAGTTTCTTGAAAATTTTCTTGAAATTCATTATTTATTTAGAATATATATGAAAGTTTCTTGAAATTTTTCTTGAAGTTCATTATTTAGAATATAAATGAAATTCATTGAATTTTTTCTTGAAATTCATATCAAAATATTGTTTATTTAGAATATATATGAATGTTTATTAAAATTTTTCTTGAAATTTATTATTAAGAATATATATGAAATTCATTTCAAAATATTGTTTCTTGAATTTTTTCTAAAAATTCATTATTTAGAATATATATGAAAGTTTTTTGAAATTTTTCTAAAAATTCATTATTTAGAATATGTATTAAAGTTAGTTGAAATTTTTCTTGAAATTCATTATTTAGAATATATATGAAATTTTCTTGAATTTTCTTGAAATTCATTTACCAAATAATTCAAATGTTTCTTGAAAATTTTCTTCGAATTCATTTAAAAAACAATTCATATATTTCTTGAAAATTTTCCTGAAATTCATTTAAAAAATTCATATTGAAATTCATTGTTTAGAATATATATGAAAATTTAAAATATATATGAAACTTTTTTGAATTTTTCCTTGAAATTCATTATTTAGAATATATATGAATGTTTCTTGAATTGTTTCTAGAAGTTCATTATTTAGAATATATATGAAAATTGTCTTGAAATTTTTATCCAAAATCATAATTTAGAATATATATGAAATTCATTGAAAATTTTCTTGAAATGAATTTCAAAATAGTGTTTCTGAAAGTTTCTTGCAATTTTTCTTGAGATTCATTTAAAAAATACTTTATATGTTTCTTGAGATTTTTCTTGAAATTTATTTGAAAAATTCCTATTTGAAATTCATTGAAAATTTTCTTGAAATAAATTTCCAAATATTGTTTTTGATTTTTCTTTAATTTTTTCTTGAAATCCATTTAAAAAATAATTGATATTTTTCTTGAATTTTTCTTTGAAATTAATTTAAAAAAAATTATATTGAAATTCATTAGTTAGAATATATATGAAAGTTTCTTGAATCTTTTGTCTTGAAATCCATTTAAAAGATTCATATTGAATTTCATTATTTATAAACTCGAAATTCATTTAAAAAATTCATGTTAAAATTCATTATTATGAATATATATGAATGAATTTTTCTTGAAATTCATTTAAAAAATTCATATTGAAATTAATTATTTAGAATATTTACGAAAATTTAGAATATATATGAAAGTTTCTTGAAAATTTTCTTGAAATTTATTATTATATATATATATATATATATATATATATATATATATATGAAAGTTTTTTAATTTTTTTCATGAAATTTTTATCAAAATTCATTGTTTAGAATATATAGGAAATTCATTGAAAGTTTCTAGAAATTTTCTTGAGATTCATTTAAAAATTAATTTATATGTTTCTTAATATTTTTCTTGAAATTTATTTAAAAAATTAATATTTGAAATTCATCGAAATTTTTCATGAAATCAATTTCAAAATATTGTTTTTGAGGTTCCTTCAATTTTTTCTTGAAATTCATTTAAAAAATAGTTCATATTTGTCTTGAATTTGTTTTTTTTTTAATTCATTTAAAAAATTCATATTGAAATTCATTACTTAGAATATATACTAAAGTTTCTTGAATTTTTTTTCTTGAAATTCATTTAAAAATTAATATTGAAATTCATTATATATAACCTTGAAATTCATTTAAAAAAAAAATCATATGTTTCTTGAAAAGTTTCTTGAAATTCATTTAAAAAATTCACATTAAAATTTATTATTTTGAATATATATGAAATAATTTTTCATGAAATCAATTTAAAAAAATCATATTGAAATTCATTATAGAATATATATGAAAGTTTTTTGAAATTTTTATTTCTGAAAATTTCTTGAAATTCCTTTAAAAAATAATTCATATTTTCCTTGAAATTAATTTAAACAATTCATATTGAAAATTCATTATTTAGAATTTTGAAATTCATTTAAAAAATAATTCATATGTTTCTTGAAATTCACTTAAAAATTCATATTAAAATTCATTATTTAGAATATCTATAAAAGATTTTTTTCTTGAAATTCATTTAAAAATTCATATTCAAATTCATTATTTGGAATATATCAAAGTTTTTTGAAATTTTTGTTTCTTAAAATTTCTTGAAATTTTTCTTCAAATTCATTTAAAAAATAATTCATATTTTTTCTTGAAATTTATTTAAAAAATTAATATTGAAAATTTATTATTTGGAATTTTGAAATTCATTTAAAAAATAATTCATATATTTCTTGAAATTAATTTAAAATTTTCATATTGAAATTCATTATTTAGAATATCTATAAAAGAATTTTTCTTGAAATTCATTTAAAAAATCATATTGAAATTCATTATTTAGAATATATATCAAAGTTTCTTAAAATGTTTGATTCTGAAAGTTTCTTGAAATTTCTTGAAATGTTTCTTGAAATTCATTTTTAAACATAATTCATATTTTTTTGGAAATTCATTTACGAAATTCATATTGAAATTCATTATTTAGAATATATATGAAAGTTTCTTGAAATATTTATAGAAATTAGTTATTTAGAATATATATCAAAGTTTCCTTAAATTTTTCTTAAAATTCATTATTTAGAATATATATGAAAGTTTCTTGAAATTCATTTAAAAAATAACTCATATGTTTCTTGAAATTCATTTAAAAAATAATTTATATGTTTCTTGAAATTCATTTAAAAAATAATTCATATGTTTCTTCAAATTCATTTAAAAAATAATTCATATGTTTCTTGAAATTCATCGAAAAAATAATTCATATGTTTCTTGAAAATTTTCTTGAATTTCATTTAAAAAATTCTTATTGAAATTTATTATTTATAATATATATGAAAATTTAGAATATATATGAAAATTTCTTGAATTGTTTTTAGAAAGTTTTTTTAAATTTTTCTATAAGTTCATTATTCAGAATATATATGAAAGTTTCTTGAAATTTTTATTGAAATTCATTACTTAGAAGATATATGAAATTCATTGAAATTTTTCTTGAAATGAATTTCAAAATATTGTTTTTTAAAGTTTCTTGAAAATTTTCTTGAAATCATTTAAAAAATAATTCATATGTTTTTTTTATTTTTTTTTGGAAATTCATTGAAAAAATTCATATTTGAAATTCATTGAAATTTTCTTGTAATAAATTTCAAAACATTGTTTTTGAAATTTTTTTAATTTTTTTTTAAAAATTAATTCATATGTTTCTTAATTTTTTTTCTTATAATTAAGTTAAAAAATTCATATTGAAATTCGTTATATAGAATATAAATGAAATATTGTTTCTTGAAATTCTTTTAAAAATTTCATATTGAAATTCATTATTTAGAATATAGATATGAAAGTTTCTTCAAATTTTTGTTTGTAAAAGTTTCTTGAAACTTTTCTTAAAATTCATTTAAAAAGTAATTCATATTTTTTTGAAATTCGTTTAAAAAATTCAAATTGAAATTCTTCATTTATAATATTGAAATTTATTTTAAAAATAATTCATATGTTTCTTGAATTGTTTCAGGAAATTCATATTGAAATTCATTATTTAGAATATATATATATATATATATATATATATATATGAATTTTTCTTGAAATTCATTTAAAAAATTCATATTGAATTTCATTATTTAAAAAATCTATGAAAGTTTCTTGAATTTTTTGTTTCTCAGAGATTTTGAAATTTTTCTCGAAATTCATTTAAAAAATTCATATTGAAATTGATTATTTAGAATATATATGAAAGTTTCTTGAAATTTTTCTTAAAATTAATTTAAAAATTAATTCATATTTTTCGTGAAATTCATTTAAAAAATTGATATTGAAATTCATTATTTAGAATATATACGAAAGATTCTTGAAATTTTTGTGTCTAAAAGTTTTATTGAAAATTTTCTTGAAGTTTATTTAAAAAAACCATCTTGAAATTTTTCTTGAAATTCATTATTTAGAATATATATGAAATTCATTTCAAAATATTGTTTATTTAAAATATATATGAAAGTTTATTGATTTTTTTTTTGAAATTCATTATTTAGAATATATATGAAATTCATGGAATTTTATATTTAAATTAATTTCAAAATATTGTTTATGAAATTTTCTTGAACTTCATTTCAAAATATTGTTTATGAAAGTTTCTTGAAATTAATTAGGTAGAATATATATGAAAGATCCTTGAAATTCATTTCAAAAAATAATTATATAAGAAATTCATTGAAATTTTCCTTGAAATTCATTTCAAAATATTGGTTACTAAAGTTTCTTGAATTTTTTTTTGAAATTCATTGTTTAGAATATATATGAAAGTTTCTTGAAATTAATTTCAAAATTTTTTTTCGTTATTTAAAATATATATGAAATTTTCTTGAAATTCATTATCTAGAATATATATGAAATTTCTTGAAATGTTTCTTAAAATTCATTTAAAAAATAATTATATATGAAATTTATTAAAAAATTTATTGGAATTTATTCAAAAAATAATTATATATGAAATTCATTGAATTTTTTCTTGAAATTTGTTTCAAAATATGGTTTATGAAAGTTTCTTGAAATTTATTTAAAAAATAATTATATAAGAAATTCATTTCAAAATATTGTTTATGAAAGTTTCTTGAAATTCATTATGTAGAATATGTATGAAAGTTTCTTGAAACTCATTTAAAAAAATAATTATATATGAAATTCTTTGAATTTTTCCTTGAAATTCATTTCAAAATATTTTTTATTAAAGTTTCTTGATTTTTTTTTTGAAATTCATTATTTAGAATATACATGAAAGTTTCTTGAAATTCATTTAAAAATATTATTTTCATTCTTTAAAATATATATGAAATTTTCTTGAAATTCGTTAAAATATATATGATTTTTTTTTTAAATTTATATAAAATATAATTATATATGAAATTCATTGAAATTTTTCTTAAAATTGAGAATTTCAAAATATTGTTTTGAAAGTTTCTTGAATTTTTTCTTGAAATTCATTTTTAAAATAATTATATTTGAAATACATTGAAACTTTTCTTGAAATTCATTTCAAAATATTGTTTCTGAAACTTTTCTTGAAATTCATTTCAAAATATTGTTTCTGAAATTTTCTTGAAATTTAGTATTTAGAATACATATGAAAGTTTATTGAATTTTTTCTTGAAATTTATTATTTAAAATACATATGAAATTCATTAACATTTTTCTTGAAATTCATTTCAAAATATTATTTTTTAAAGTTTCTTGAAATTCATTTAAAAAATAGTTATATATGGAATTCATTGAAATTTTTCTTGAAATTCAAAATTTTCAAAATATTGTTTCTGAAATTCAATTTCTTCAAAATATTGTTTTTGAAATTAAATTTTTTCAAAATATTGTTTGAAATTAAAATTTTTCAAAATATTGTTTCTAGAAGTTTCCTGAAATTTATTTAAAAAATAAATATATGTGAAATTCATTGAAATTCAATTTTTTCTTAAAATTCAAAATTTTTAAAATATTGTTTCTGAAATTCATTTCAAAATATTATTTCTGAAAGTTTCTTGAAATTATTTTTTATTTTTTTTCTAAAAGTTTCTTGAAATTCATTGAAATTTTTCTTGAAATTCATTTCAAAATTTTTGTTGAAATTCATTTCCAAATATTGTTTCTCTTCAAATTCATTTAAATTTTTTTTATGATGATGATGATGATGATTAACGTCCACTGACATCAAAATTTGGTCGATCGGAGCTAAAAAAAAGAGTTATTTAATTTGATTTAAGATTTTATTCCTATGCTCAAAAAGCTTGGAGAGAAGTCTCCCGAGCTAACTATAATTTTGACATCTTAAAAGGCTAGGAAGGTCAGTATTGCAACAAATATTATGAAATTGAGCTCTAATGTGGTTGTACGGAGGGCACTCTAAGAGGAAGTGATTTTCATCCTCGATGTTCATATTCTCAGAGAGATAGCAGATCCTTTCTATCCATGGTGTTTTAGGAACTGTCCAATGACCTGTTTCACTATGGAGCTCATGAGAGTTCGTTCTAATCTTGGCTATATTAATTTTCTTATTTGAGCTAGTTAAAACAGAGAGATAATTTTGATCTTCTAAGGTGGGGTTGATGACCTCCTTATAATACCTTAATTTTCTTTTAGTTGCTAGATCATTCTCGCACCACATTTTTTCCTTGAACTTAGAAGTAACAGTTTTTTTAATGTTATTGGCGTCTTGCAATGCAACATTCTCTTCTATCAACCAATGGTTTAACCAGGCCATGGTGTCTTTATACCAACCTCGTTTAAGCCTTCAGTGATTTTGGCTAGAATTTAAAGCTAGCTCATTGAAAGATATTGTATATGAAATTCATTGGAATTTATATTTTTCTTGAAATTTTATATGTTGATATTTGAAATATATAAAATTAATTAGAAAAACCATATACGAACATATAAAATTAATTTAAAAAAAACATATAAAATTAATTTAAAGATATAGAATTAAAGTAAAAAAACAAAAAAACCAAATACGAACCTATAAAATTAATTTAAAAAAACAAAAAAAAAAACCGAATACAAACATATAAAAATAATTAAAAAAAAAACCAAATAAGAAAATATAAAATTAATCTAAAACATAAAATTAATTTAAAAAAAACCAAAATATTCATATTTAAAAAAAAAAAATCCACAAAAAATCCAAAATATTCATATTTAAAAAAACACACACCAAAAAACCAATAATGAACATATAAAATTAATTAAAAAAACAAAAACCAAATACGAACATATAAAATTAATTTAAAAAAAAACCAAAAACTCCATATTAAAAAATAAAAATAAAAAAATAAATAAATACTAACATATAAATTAACTAAAAAAAAATCAAATATGAACATTTAAAAAAAAATAAAAAAATTCATATTTAAAAAAAAAAACCAAAAAAAAATAAAAAAATTTAAACATATAAAGTTAATTCAAATTGTTTTTTTTAAATTCATATTTTAAAAAAAAATACAAACATATAAAATTAATTTTAAAAAAAATTACAAACATATAAAATTAATTTAAAAAAAAATACAAACATACAAAATTAATTTAAAAAAAAATAGAAACATATAAAATTGATTTAAAAAAAATACAAATATATAAAATTAATTTAAAAAAAAATACAAACATATAAATTTAATTTAAAAACAAATACGAGCGTATAAAATTAATTTAAAGAAAAAAAAACAACAACAAATACGAACATATAAAATAAATTAAAAAAAAAACAAATACCAACCTATACAATTAATTAAAAAATTAAACCAAAAAAATCTAAATATGAACATAAAAAATTAATTTAAAAAAAAACCAAAAAAATCATATTTATGTGAAATTCCAATCTCATTGAATATATATATATATATATATATATATATATATATATATATATATATATATATATATATATATATATATATATATATATAAGTAAAAAAAACCAAAAAATCATATTTAAAATAACCCAAAAATTCATATCTATGTGAAATTCCAATCTCATTGAAAATATATATAAAATTAAACTAAATTGTATCCCCAATTAAAAAATTCATATTTATGTGAAATTCCAATCTCGTTAAATATATATATATAATTAAACTAAATTTTATGGTAATTAATTAAAAACCCAAACATAAAACCAATTAATTAAAAAATTAAAAAACTAAAAACTAAAGAAAAAAAACACACAACATAAAAACGTAACCCCCCTCACAACTCTCTTCCTCACTACAACTCACAATCACACGACATAAAAACATAACCACCCCCGCCACAGCTCACTCCCTCACTTCAACTCACAACCACACAACAACTTACGGAAAAATGATATACAAAGCCCGAGTGAACTTAGGGAAAATAATATAATACACAAAGCCAAGTTTTCGTCTAAATAATAAAACATTTCACAGCTTATATACAAAAACCCACCATTGATGTTTCCATGTCATTTTAATTTTATGTTAATGCTTTGGACTCTGTAAATATTTCAGGGGTATAATATGTTTTAAACTATCAATTGCCCCAAAAAGGTGAAAGAGAGGTCGATATAGTTGTTAAATAGAAAAAAATGTTCTTTGGTTTTCTAAATAATAATTGATTAAAAAGGTGGAAAAAGAGTTGTTAAATTGAAAAAAATGTTCTTTGGTTTCTTAAAGAATAATTGATATATTTTAATAGAAGTTTTTTAGTTTCTATTAAATTTAACTGACGATAATTCAATTTAACTGAACTAAATTGTTACAACTCAAATTAACTCAATCTAGGCTCCTAAAATTTAGGATTTAACTCTCTATTTTCTTCAAATAGAGGGGCTCGGCCGAGGTTACGAGGTCGAGGAATGAATATCGCTTGTCTGTAATCAGACAGGGCCCGGTAGGGTGAGGGTGAGCCTGCCGAACTCTCGACTAAAGGCCCGAAAGGGTGAGGGTGAGCTTGCCGAACTCTCGACAACGGAGAGGGTACGATGGGAGAAATTGAAGGCTTGCGAGACTCTCGACAACGGAGAGGAGACGAGCCCAGCTCTCTTTTGGGGGAGGGGGTGAGGTTACGAACGATGGCGGCTCCCAGGAGCCAAAGGAGGACGGGAGTCCCTCACTATTCATATGGTGAGGGGAGGGGCCCCAAAAGCCGCCATCAACCCCGAAGAACTATAAGACGCCATCGGTTATCTCTCTATTTCACAAAATAGAGGCCGTGGAGTGACTTGCTGAACTCTCGACATAAGGAGAGGGACTCATACATTCATATGTGTGAGGGTGAGGTAACGTGTGAGGAGACGAACAACTCTCTTTTGGGGGAGGGGGTGAGGTTACGAACCCACTCTCCCGACCAAAGAAGGGGGAGGGGCCCCAAAAGAGAGGAACGCGAAGAACACAAGGCCACCATCGATTTATTTCTCACCTTCTTCATAGAGGTGAGGGACTCGGCCGAGGTTACGAGGTCGAGGAGAGGAGTGTTAACGCTAACCATTCATATGGTTAGGCCCGGTAGGGACTCACTATTCATATGGTGAGGTAACGTGTGAGGGTGAGCTTGCCGAACTCTCGACAACGGTGAGGTAACGTGTGAGGAGACGAACAACTCTCTTTTGGGGGAGGGGCCCCAGAGAGGAACACGAAGAACACAAGGCGGCCATCGAGTTGCCGCTCACCTTCCCTAAAGGTGAGGGCCGCCATGTTCAAGCTTGACTCTCTTTTGGGGGAGGGGGTGAGGTTACGAACGATGGCGGCTCCCGACCAAAGAAGGGGGAGGGGCCCCAAAAGAGAGGAACTTGAAGAACACAAGGAGAGGGACTCATACATTCATATGTGTGAGGGATTTCTCGCTCGACCGACAGAGGAGGTCGAGGCCCGGTAGGGACTCATACATTCATATATGTGAGGGATTTCTCTCTCTATTTTCTTAAAATAGAGGCCCGGAGGAACGGAGTCACTCACTATTCATATAGTGAGGGTGAGGTAACGTGGGAGGAGACGAGCAACTCTCTTTTGGGGGAGGGGCCCCAAAAGAGAGGAACTTGAAGAACTAAAAGAAGAGGGACTCGACTGAGCTTACGAGGTTGAGGCAGAAAGTGAGACTCACTATTCATATGGTGAGGGATTTCTCGCTCGGCCAGAACGGAGGAGGGGGAGAGGGCGCCATCATGCCCCCGGCGGGGCTCGTGGTGAGGGAAAGACTGTTGTGGAGGTTAGAGCGAGAGCGGATAATGCATATATTATATATGTAATTATTGACCGATAACAGAGATACTTCAGTTCAAGGCTATCGCTGGTAATTCGTTATACATTCTTTATATATGTAATTATTGACTGATAAGAGAGAGAAGAGAAAGAACCCTTTCTTGTTAATGGGTTGTTCCCGGCCTCCGGAGGATAACTCATGGTGCCTTACCTAGCCCAGAACTTACTTATAGATGCCGTACCTTCCTCTAGTAAGGCCTTGCTTCATTATATATGTAATTATTGATGGTAACTTCACTGACTTCTCTTTGTCCTCTACTTTCTCATACCGGGTGAGAAGGTCAAAGGAGTAGGTGAGAGTGAATAGAACCTGCTTTGGGATAGGGAGAAAATATATCATTTGTACAAATGGATGTACATCCAATAGAATCCCCGAGGATTAGGGTGTATTGTTCCAGACGGTATGCGGTATGATGAAAGATAAATCTTTGGTATGCTAGTATGCTAGGATGTTGGGATGATGACTGATGCTGGGATGGATGCTGGGCTGGATGATGTTAGTAGCTGTAGATTAGGTAGCTAGGTATAGAGATAGAGCTAGCTCATGCTTGGGGCGAGGCTGGAAGGGAATAAACATAGTTTGAATGAGGCTAGCTTGAGACATACTTGGAATGAGGCTGGGCTTTATAAACCTAGTTTGGACAAGGCTGGAAGGGATACAATGAATAGATAAGAAGTTGGTTAACCTGCCCTAATAATTAAGTGGGGTTCCCCTCCTTGGTCGGGCCTTCCCACCAAGACCTATTCGTTTCGTACAGTTCAGGAAAGAAAGAACCTAGGAAGGAATAGGGAAAGTGAGAACCTTTCATATGCACTGAAGGGTGAATCTAGAAACCATGGACACGACCCTCTCTACCACCTCTCTACCGGACTTCCCTCTGACTTGCCTACATGTTCGTAACCTTGCCTTCTTCGTACACCCTCCGGCAGGACTAGTCTAAGCGTTCCCTACCGGCCCGGAGTCGATAGCTTGAGATTCAGTGGCTTGTGAAAACGCCCTACCCTTTCAATCAGTAGTCGGCTACGTAGTCGGGTAGATGGATCAGACTTCATCCTCATTTGTTTGTATGTTTATTATATTATTTGAATGAGCAGCTCCACTACCCTGTTGAAACAGTTTTAGACTGCCATGGTAAATGAATTTGAGATGAGTGATTTGGGTGAATTGCAATACTTTCTTGGTATGCAAATAAAGCAATCAGCCCAAGGTATCTTTATCACTCAAACCAAGTATGTTGAAGACCTTTTGGTTAGATTTGCAATGCAAGATTGCAAGCCTGTTGGTACTCCAACAGTTGTTGGTTGCAAATTGATGAAAGAGGACTATACTCCTCTTGTGGATGCAACCCTTTATAGGTCTCTTGTAGGTAGCTTTATGTATCTCACAGCTACTAGACCTTAGATTATGTTTTCAGTTAGTTTGGTAGCACGATTTATGCACTCACCTCATGAATATCATTGGAAGGCAGCCAAGAGAATTATTCGATATGTTAGTAGCAAAAAAGATTTGGTTTTTTTTATAATGGTGCTGTTCTTCGCCCTCCAGACCGATTCACATAAAAACCAATGCTGCTCTGCATCACTGTCGCCTCTCCCTGAGAACTCAGGTAGGCACATCTCGAACTATTTGTCGTCCCATCCATGGTGCTGGCCTGAGATTGTACAAGAACGAATCCTTGTGGACCTGGCTGATTCACCATACTTTATCCACCACTTGGCTCAGAATTAGAGTTCGACACTATACTACTACCACTACCTGTACTTGCTCCTAGACTCTTTTGTGCACCACTACCGTTCTCCGAACCACTATCAGACTGCACTTTCAAATCAGAACTTGAAGGAATACTAGTCATTACCTTAGTTAGATGAAGCTGCGTACAACTTATGGAATGCTTAGTTACATCAATAGTGTTCAGCTTAGATATAACCCTTATAGCTACATGTATTTACATAATAAAGCTAAAGTGGTAGTTAAGCTTCATAGTAACACATGAGACTCGTAACCAATACTATATGTTCCTATTAGTTGAACTGATCAGCTTGTTAGGGTATAAGCAACTTTCAATGAGAGTACTACTCCTGATTAGGTAGAATGACAGATAAGCTCGTACTTACCTTATATACCAGTCTTGTTACCACTTATAGTAGTGAGATTTAAGTAATGCTTGTAATTAAGAGAACATACGTAATGATGTATACTTTTATTAGTGATAAAGCCATACTACTTATACATATCACATAAAGCTGGAAACATCTATGTCCAATATTCACTTACATACCAGCTTGTTCCCTAAAGAAGCATGTTGGAACTTATGTAAAACTAGTGAGCATAGTAAGCATAACATAGCAGTTAAGCTTAAGCTAATCATTAGGGATAAGTGATTCCATATCAAACATGGTTAGAGCTAACACCATTAGTATGAGTGTATGTGTTTCTCTATAATGTATGTAAAACCAATGACATCTATTACTATGCTATTGATTACATATTAGGATAGAAGCTTCACTAAGGACGTAATTCCATTGCTTCTATATTATGGATATAAGGTAGATACTAGTATGATTACTAAGCTGCTTAACACTGTTTACTATTTCCATATGCCTTGTGTTCTCAATATAGATGGTATCCAAGCTATCATAGTTGGTCCTAAACACCTCATCTAACAACTTCCTTACCAAGAAGATCCTGTGTGTTCCATTAGTTACATGGTATTCAATCACCTTCTAATAACCATTGTATCGTCACTAGTAAATACGCTTGCTTCTAATCGTATGTTATACTCATACAACAATCTCCTCCTGGGACTCGGTCAATGGTAGAGATAGGTAGTACTAATGCCATAGGATCCGTATAGAGCTCATAGGTTAGTGTGCTTAAGCTGTACCGATTTATGTACATGTAGTGAGTGTATCTCCCTAATCAATAGACCCAGTGAACACATGAAATACATAGGGTGTTCACATTGTACCGATTTATGTACATGTGGCTATTGTGTTACCCTAATCAATAGACCCTCTGAACACGTCAAATATATGGGTGTTTACAATCTCTGATATCTATAACATACACCTATCTTACTGAATATACGTGGTATCTATACATATTACCTATATTATGGAAATGAGATTGGTACTATTACTACTACTGCCTAATTTCACCATATTGTAGCCTGTATGATTACCGTGGAATGCAATGAATAAGGGAACATGAAAAGGCATACACATATGGAATGGCAGTTATAAGGAAGTAAATAACCAATATGAATAGGATAGTACAGATCATAGCCTCCTAGTAATGTGATGACATTGAGCACATGGTCAATACGAGTCCTGGTGTCACCATTACCTTTCATACTAGTACTAATACAGTGGATCCTAGCTCATGTCTAATCAAGCCCTTGTTTAAACCTGATAAAAGCTCTTTTTAGTTTATTACCATGTTTCTCCTTCTTCTCCTAGTATTGTTCCCATCATATCGATTAGACTTATATCATGTATTGTAAATCACATGGTATATCTTATATATGGTAATCGAATAGGATAAGCTCTTGCTCTATTCAATGGACTTAGTATCTATCTATCTGCTCTGAGCACTGGGATTCACTTATATCAATGCAATTACTTCACATGATGTTATACATCGCTTACTCTGCTCTTGATTAGCTGTTATGTAAATTGGGTTACATATCGTACTTTATTATCTAAAAGGAATTGTTACAACTCAAATTAACTCAACCTAGGCTCCTAAAATTTAGGAGTCATCGTGCACAATGCAAGTTCTTCCTCTAACTTGAATTAACTAATATAACTAAGTGAAAATAACTCATTTTACTTTTAAAAGTTGTCTGCAGACATAGAATTTTTATTTTCCTTCTAATTTAATGAAAGGCTAAATTAAATTAGGAATTTCTTGTTGCATTTTCAGAAAACATACACAACCACGACCTTGGATTCATCAATGAGACGATACAAATGTTTCAATGAACTAGATCATTTAGATAGTGATAAGGAAGCAACCAATCTTGCTAACCCCCCCGAAAGTGGAATTTTCTCAAGGAAATGTATGATTGTCTCCTTTACACCTATACCTAACAACTCCTCATGGTGAATTGATATTAGTAAGAAAAAATAAAAATAAAAAATAAAACCTTCTGAAAAACCAATGATTGTTCCTAGTCTCAATGACAAAGATAGTAGTAAATGTATTGGCATTGCTAATTTTAAGTTAACTTGTCTTTTGAGTTAGTTTTTTGTTCGATTCTCTTGGGACCAACCAATCCAAATTCCTTATTTTTCATGTAATTTCAAGCTAGCTCTTTTTTTGATATTACATTTGGTTGGATTTCCCCTAGGACTAACTGATCCAATTTTGTTAGTTGTCTTATAATTACTTGTTATAAAGATAATACAATTTTTAATTAAAAAAAAAATACAATATTAATAGTTATAATAGATAGTACAATTTTTAATTCAAAAAAATAACTTAATAGTGATAATATTTTTAATTTGTTAAGGTATGAGAATGAAAGAAAAAAAAATTACAATAATAAGAAAATTAATAAATATTTTAGAATTGTAAATTTTTAAATTTGACTTTATTTTTTTTGTGTAACAAATTTATGTAATATAAACATATTTTCGTCATTGTTGGATGGAAAAATTCTACTTTTATCATAATTATGTTGCATTTTATTCTCTTCCACAAACCATTTCACAATTTTATTGGCCCATTAAAACTTATGCTTGTTATATATAAAAGATATTAACAAGTTATCGAGTCGAGTTTAATAAAATAGTTCTTAAATAAAAAATTTTCAATTTCTTCCCATTAAATTTAAATTTTGATTTAATAGAAACCAAATATCATTACATTAATAACCCTTGGCCTCATGAATTTCGAAATAAATATATTTAATTTTTGTTTAACCTCTAAATAAAGAACCAAAACTAAAACCTTTTCTAAATATTAAACCTTCAATGTTGCTTGCAAACTAGTAGATGTCAAAAGTCATGTCGTACTTGTAGGAAGAGGAAAAAAGAAATACTAAAACATATAAATAAAGAGGATGCTTCACTAAAGGGAATAGAGAGTGTGTTTAGTGATGGTTGGCCAATGATGAAGATGCAAAGGAAAACAGGAAGATTCATGAGGAAATAAAATGTCATGCTTCATTCCCATGCAAACTAGTGACACGTAAAATCTCATCCGAGATCTAGTGAATATATGTTAGAGTGTCGATGTCTTGAGGGGATGTAGGAGCATCTGGCTCAGAAATTTCATTGTATTTTAGTAGAAATAGGGGGCATTGTGTTTTAAGAAATATGGTTTCCTATGTATTAATTTAGTGTAATTATTAATGTTTTTGAGTGATTATAATACAAGATACTTAGAATATGGATTAATTAAATATTGAGAGGAATTTTTCAAATGTTCTTGAATGTTGGAGAAAATAAGAGAATTAGGAGTTGAAATATTTTGGAATTTATTGTAAATCTTAGATTAGAAATTGTTTTCATGATTTTGTGGATTATAGAGGATCCTTAGGGATTAGTTGAGTCAAAATAGGACTTACATGATATTCAGGATTTTTTTGAGCAATTTTTGGATCTAAACCAGAATTGGTTGTAGAATCCATTGGTATAAATTGTAAGCCTCAAAGGCATGAAAAAAAAACAGTGAAGGCAGAATTCAGAATTCATAATAGGGAATAGATAGGGTTCATTTGTAGCCTATGGGCTGAGAGATGACAAAGGCCACTGAGTAGAATATCAGTGCAGAATAGAAATCCCTTGTAAATATATGTTTATAAATACAGAGAATTCAAATTTTGAGTTTATGTTGAGTGTATAGTGTGATTTAATTACAAATATATCATATTATTTGCATAACATAGGTATGCAGGTGAATTCAAGAAGAATCTAATGGAGAATCACACATAGAGGTGATTAGCAGTGGTCAGACTGGATTTGAATCCGATTGAAATACCGAAAACCAAAATTTAGGAGAGATGGGTTATTTAAATATGTAGAATAAGATCAGGAGAGAGTTACGTTTAAAAAATACGAAGGACAAAATTCAGGAGGAATTTGTGCAATAGCGTTATAAAAAACGGAGGAAGTTGGAGAAATAAATATATAGAGTAGAAAACCAAAGACAGATCAACCCGAGAAGACTATTACACTGTGACTAAAGAGTGCGAAGGCAGCGAAGGATTAATGGTTGAGATCTTATTGCAAGATATTAAGTTAAGAAATGGATGGAACCGATTTCACCACCTGTCAACCGAAGGATGGAGTGGTCTCTAAAAAAAACCAGTGAGCGGTATTCACGCAGATTGAAAGTAGTAAGTGGTAATTAATGGATGAGTGTGATAGTGTTAAGACAGTGAAACGTAGCAAGAAGAAACAACTTTTATTGCATGTTAATTTTCATGCTAATTAGATCAGCGATGGAATGCGAAAGGCATCGGATCATGGGCGTGAAAGGATCGACGACAGAGATTGAACGAGAATCGATATATGTGAAAAGCATTGAATTGGCGAAATAGTATGTTATAATGTTTTTATGACTTATGTTAAGGTTTGAGGTTAATTTTGCAAGGACTTGTGAAATATATGACCAGAATGTATAAGCAAAGATTTGGATTTTAATTAAAGTTAGAGTTTAAGATCTTATGGTGAGGTTGTATTATTAACCAAAGTATTGTAGTATGGAATAAAAAGGGTTCAGCTTAATTGTAATAAACCTTGGATAAGCTATGTAATGCTTCTGCATGGAAATGAATGAAAGGATGTTAATCTCTCAAAATAAGATTTGTACTCTGGTTTGAGTGTCACACCATGTTAATGGAGTGATGATCTGGAAATTGATATCGACATGTATGGGAATGTCAACTGTGGGTATTTCATAACTTAGGCAACGTCAATTGGGTATCAGAGCAGAACAAGGAGATTCGGTGAAAGGAAATAAGAACATAGTTATGTTTTGAAAGTATGTATACAAGTAAAATGGTGATTTTAGGAAGCAAGAGGAGAATGAGATTTGAATCTGACTGAGTGAAGAAGAGAAAATATACTTTCAGTGAAGTAGATCATTTTATTGAAAGGAAAAATAGAGAAATTTTTTTATGAAGGGATAGTGACAACTAAAAACAAAAAGAAAAGTTAGACAGTAAAATCTAGCAAATCAATGGTTGATTTCTCGAGAATAATGGAGATCGATTCGACTATTGAAGAGTGGAGGCCGAATACATTATGATATTGCATGAGTAGTATTTTATATTAATTCTGATTTGAGTTTTGCAAGTTAAAAACATAATTATGATTGCTGTTTGTAGCTAATGAAGTATCTCAGTAAAACAATATGAAAGCCTTAAAAGAAGTGATGAAGGAAGCTGGTAAGGATGTATGAATGAAAGAAAAGTAGAGCAGGACCTTGAAGAAATCAAATAGAGATTGGAAAAAGGAGATAGTTTTGTTCTCAAGGGCACAAATGAGTTAAATCCTAGAAGGAGCAGAGAGAAATGCCCAAAATAAGGTTCCATTGAAGGAACTAGTGTTTTCCAAAAGACCAAATCAGAGGATTGATGAGGTAAGTTGTAACAAGGAGGAATTTTATTGTAGAGGATTAGTGTAGCTCACAGTGAATGAGTGAAGAAGTCATGAAGATAGATTTCTACTAATAGTCATAGAAAATATAATAAATGTTCTGAAGAAAGATCAGAATATAAGGAGATACTAAAGATAGGTGATACTCAGAAAATGGTATGCATAAGTTTTAATTACGTATAGATATTTTGCATATTGAAACAAATCAAAGAAGTTTCATGTTTTTAGGAGTCAATGAGCCGAGACATAAATTGATTACAAGGGTATGAAAGTTTTCAGCAGTTGAATGAATGGCAAAGTTTGGCACAAGACTACAACAGTAAAATTGTAGGAAGAACTCTTTGAAGTTATTAGAAATTGTAGTAGAACCTTATTCTAGCTGAGTCTTTGAATAGACGGGGAAAAATATGTCCTGAAAAGAAGTGAGTGTAGTAACCAGCAAGAGGGCAAGATTACTTAGTGCATGTTCTAATGAAAGGGTACTTGGAAACTAGACAGAGGAGAAGTTTGGTGAGAATATCAACTTAGAAGAAATTTCATTGGTTGCTGGTGTAGAAGGTCACACAGAAGTAAATATGGTTGTCGGAAGTCATAGAGAAGGTTTAGAAGAAGGATACAAGATGAAAGAAAAAGTTGCTAAAACAGTCCGCAAGAACTAGATGAGTCAATAGGAGTTTAACAAGGAGTTGGCTAAAATAATAAAAGAATTTGATGTGTTAACAAAGCTTATAGAGGAAAACCAAAGGCAAGGTTGGGTCTTGAGTAAAAAGAAATTGTCTAAGCTACAAAGAAGGCTAGGACATAAAAAAATGAAGTAGTTTGTAAGAAAACTCAGAGAAGAAGAGTCAGAAATGGAAGTTTCCATTTGTAGACTAGAACAAGGTGAATTTATGGGTGAAAAGGATAATGGGATAGATCTCATAGACTATTGGAATATTTCAAAACAATTTGAAGTAGTTGAACTATAGCAAAAGATAATTGTTGAAGAAAGTGATAAAGAAATTGAAGGAAAATATAGCAGAGAATTTGAGAACTATGATGATAATTCTGATGGAGAATGTATGATTGGAATATCAAATAAAGTTGAAAAGCTTCTTGGTTTTAATATTAATGAATTGTGTATGATTGAAGGTACATCACAGGGTGATGAACAAAATTCGGATTTTGTTAATAAGGAGTAGAAACTAAAATCTGTTTAGATTAAGACTCAGATAGCAATATTTCAGAAACAAAAGGAGACAAAAAAGGTCTAATGGAAATATGCAACAAAAATTGGAGCTGGTAACAGTAAATATTTGAATAAAAGATATGAGTTTAAACATGAAGAAAATGTATTTACTATACCTAATGAGTTGGAAATTCCTAAGCATGGTAATTTAGATTTAGAAAAAGAAGAAGAATCATTTCATGATAGTATAACAATAAGTAGAGGTATTGAAAACTGTTTAAAGTTTCCAAATTCTACTCCAATTGAGATTATTGAGTTATATAGAAAATTATATCTTCAAAGAAGAAAGTTGGAAAAGCATAGGATATATACTCAGGATAAATTGATGAAAAATGAAGAGAAAGAAATTGTCAAGAATGACAATCATAAGAGAATGATAATGGAAGTTCAGAGCTCATTACAGTAAACAAGAGAAGAAAGACATCATTAAAGCATATGATGTGATGAAAATACTTATTGACATTTTTGAGAGTTCTTTAGAGAATTATTTGGAGAATCAACATACTGAAGTGTTGATGGAAAAGAAACAGTTAGAGCAGCAAGCCGAAATGTTTCCAGATGAAAAAGAGACACAAAGTTTTTATGCTTTTGATTTCAATGGTTGTTTTATGACTACAGTTTTTGATGAAGATGAGAAAGACATGTTTCAAGTTGAAGAGTCAGTTTTAAAACCGAGGAAAACTGGAAGTTTCCAAATCAGACATGATGATGAGGAAAATGTAAAGCATGAAGATACCATGCATGAAGAAGCTAAATTGACTGTAAAAATAAATCAAGGAAGTGAAGAACAATCACTGAAGGTTGTCAAAGAAAAGGACGGGAAATATGCTGAAATTGATGAACAACATAGTGATGTATTTGAAAGGAATCAGGTACAAAGGAAATTGAAAGATAATTTTTTTTTTGAAAATAAATTTGCAGATTTTGAACAAAAGTTGTTTGGAAAGCAACAAGAGGGTAAGGATGAAAGGGTGGAAGTAAGACTCCAACAAATTCAAGGAGAAAATAGCAAACAATAGTTTGAATATGAGTGGAATAGAGATATTAGAATGCTGGAGAGAGTGCTGGAAATTCATAATTCTATCATGAAAGAGAAATAGCTTGAAAAATTACAAAAAGTAAAGATGCAAGAATTAATAAACAACAGCAACAAAATGAAGCAAAGAGAAGGAGGTAACAGTGAATGGCAAAGTGAGTATCAGTCCAAGGATATGCTGGAGACGGAGATTGAATAATTATGGCAATTAATGATGAAACACTGTAGATGGAGGAAATGGACAATAACAGAAAGAGTGATCAATCAAAAATTTAATTCGATTCACAAAGAGAGTAAGACGAAACAGAAAACAATAAGAAATCGTGAAAGCATATCTAGTGGGGAAATGCAACATAAAGTGTGGAGACCTGGAGAATCCATTGGTATAAATTGTAAGCCTCAAAGGGATGAAAAAAAACAGTGAAGGCAGAATTCAGAATTCATAATAGGGAATAGATAGGGTTCATTTGTAGCCTACAAGCTGAGAGATGAGAAAGGCCACTGATTAGAATATCAGGCCATAAAAGAAATACCTTGTAAATATATGTTTATAAATATATAGAGTTCAAACTTTTGAGTTTATGTTGAGTGTATAGCATGATTGAATTATAAATATATTGGATTATTTGCATAACATAGGTATGCAGGTGAATTCAAGAAGAATCTGATGGAGAATCACACATAGAGGTGATTAGCAGTGGTCAGATCGGATTTGAATGCGATTGAAATATCCAAAACCAAAATTCAGGAGAGATTGGTTCTTTAAATATGTAGAATAAGCTCAAGAGTGAGTTACATTTCAAAAATACGAAGGACAAAATTCAGGAGGAATTCGCGCAATAGCATTATAAAAATCAGAGGAAGTTGGAGAAACAAATATACAGAGTAGAAAACCAAAGACAGATCAACTCGAGAAGAGTATTATATAGTGAATAAAGAGCGCAAAGGAAGTGAAGGATCAATGGTTGAGATCTTGTCGCAAGAGATTAAGTTAAGGAATGGATGGATCCAATTTCACCACATGTCAACCGAAGGACGAAGTGGTCTCTAAAAAAGACAAGTCAACGGTATTTGCAGATTGAAAGTAGTAAGTGGTAATTGATGAATGAGTGTGATAGTGTTAAGACAGTGACACGTAGCAGGAATAAATAGCTTTTATCGCATGTTAATATTCATGCTAATTAGATTAGCGATGGAATGTGAAGGGCTTTATATCATGGGTGTGAAATGATCGACGACAGAGATTGAACGAGCATTGATATATGTGCAAAGCATTGAATTGGTGGAATAGTAAGTTATAATTTTTTTATAACTTATGTTAAGGTTTGAGGTTAATTCTGCAAGGACGTGTGAAATATATGACCAGAATGTATAAGCAGAGATTTGGATTTTAATTAAAGTCAAATTTTAATATCCTATGCCAAGGTTGTATTATTAACAAAAGTATTGTAGTATGGAATAAAAAGGGTTCAGCATAATTTTAATAAAATTTGGATAAGCTATGTAATGCTTCCGCATGGATATGATTGAAAGGATGTTAATCTCTCAAAAGAAGATTTATACTCTGGTTTGAGTGTCACACCATGTTTATGGAGTGATGATCTAGAAATTGATATCAACATGTATGGAAATGTCAACTGTGGGTATTTCGCAACTTAGGCTGCGTCATGACGTCTTTAGAAGGTGTGTTATAAAATCAAGGTGTATTAATGAGTCTATAGCGTCGGAAATATTGGTTGTCATACTCTCATTTACTTTCTGTACTGTTTAGGATGTAAATGTATTTTTATTCACATTTTCATATTGTTTGATGAGGTAATTAATATTTGTAGAGATATAAATTTATTAATGCGCTGGGGCAGTATATGTTATCCATTGAATTTTGTATTTGGTTAAATCTAAAGAATGGGATATACTGCCCCATTACATTAATAAAGATATAGCTCCAGAATAATGATAGCCATTTGATGAAGAGAGAGATTTCATGGCTAAAGCTATGTGTTTTCTCCAACTGCTTTGATCTCAAGTGAACCTCACTGCGGGTTTATGTAATGAAGAAACAGAGAATGCAACTGATAATGATGAAGGGATATGACAAGCTTTCTACTTTTCTTTAATAAATGGAAACGAAGGCTTGTTTTTTCGTGCAAATCCAAAAACACATTTTCGTTTTGAAAAGTTTTGGGGTTACAAATACATCATATTTAATAATGATATTAATATAATACAACGCCTTTGTCTTAGAATTTTTTTGTTTTTTTTTTTTTTTTTTACGGAAAAGTATATAAAGGTATAAAAAGGTGTTTTTGGGTGGTGTCATTTTATATGTTGAATGAAAGAATGATTTACTCAGGATTGTGTGAGAAATTATTGAACTTAGATATTATGACGATTGATAAATAATTATAGAATATTATGTAAAATGGTATAATCGCTTTATTTATAGGAACATAGATGAAAATATTTGCAACCAAAGATTTAGTTATTGACTTGGATATTGACGTTCTTAGGTAGATGTATACATTTTATTAATCCTTCACAACTAGCATATTTTTCTTCTGCAACAGTTTGACATTTGAAAACTTGCGCTCTCATTGAATCGATGTTGATTAAAATGGGGTCAACCTTCAATCCACCATATGGCTAGATGTGCCTAGGCCTTGACCAAGGTAGCCCCTTGGACTTGGCCTTTTTCTTCATGTGAACAAGCAATAAAAGAAGAAGAATACCTGGAATTTTTCTTCATGTGATTAAGCCATAGAAGAAGAAGAAGAATAATAATAAGAAGTTATTTTAACTTCCACGAGGCTAAAGATAACCTACATGACATATTGCTTCTTTATCGGGCTCTTGTATTTGACACTTTTCTTGTGAAGTTTCACAATAAACTCTCCTAGCTTCTCGATAAACCCTTTTCTAAATAGATTATCCCAAGAGAAAGCTACCAGAATATCTACATAACTTTCCCTACTATCTTTGGATGCCTCACATTCTAAAATGAAATGATTTTCCGTTTCCACTTTTCTAGAAGAGAAAAAATACATACTCTTTCCTGCCACACTTATTTGGGCCTTTTCCAGTGCCCTGTTTCACAATGGAGCTGATGAGAATTAGTCCTTAATTGATCATTAATAATTTTGGCTCTCCAAGAAATATTGCCCCCTATGTATGCTTTTTGTTGATTACGGTAAATGGATATATCATTCCAGATTAACGATATTCTCTCTTATAGCTTTATAAACTAATGAAAACCATACACTCAAAGTGTTAAATTCAAAATATCAACAACCTGTAATCAAGGTTCAAAATGAAAAAAATACCATAAAGATTGAATTTTTTAGTGAGTGTGAGAGGTTTCATCGCCATTTATTTTTTTTCATTGGAAACATCTTGAAGATCACATCTTCCAGCTATTAAGCATCTACTCCATACAATGGTAAGAAACATGAATGTCAAGCTTGCAAGTAAGCCCAAACTGAATAGATTGTGTGATTGAGAATTCTCATTGGATGCAACAATGCCACACTAACACAATTGAATATAATAAAATTGAAGTGGAAATTGTCAATGTCTTCGGAACTCAAAATTCAACACTAACACAAGATGTAGAATGTTCACTATTCAGTATTTTAAAATACAATATGATAAATTCACATAGAATTCGTATGCATCTCCTGAGCCATGATTGGAAGTTGCAACCTCACACAAGTGAAGTTGTAGGGCTATATAACAATGGGGATCTGAGTATCTAGAGATGAACTTCACTGCATAACAACAATCAGAGTTTGGATTTCTTCATGCTTTGGTGCTTATCCAATTTTTCTACAATGACTAAAATGTGATATGGTGAGGTTTTTTTCCAATATGAAGGTGTCTTTCACATGGCACAAAGAGCTCATGCATGCTAATGATGCTTGCACCAAGTTATTAATGTGAGTTATTGCATGGCTACTTCATTTAGGTAATGGAACCTAACCCATTTTTAATAATAAATTATCAAATTTATTTTCAGCTATAAAGCCTAAGAGCTCAAATGTAATTTTTGTGTATTTTTTTCCTAGGTTTATAATAATTTTTCTGTCTCCACAGTTTTTGTATTTTAAAAGTAAAGAGATAATTGTCTCCACATTGGATTACAATTTTTTAGTTTAATAAAAAATAATATTATTTTTATTTTTCATTTAAATATTATAGGGTGATACTCTTAAGGAGCACAATCCATAATCCCCATTGTTTCATTTCTTGTACCCATTTTTTAAGAATGAGTAGAGTCCATCATCCCCATTATTTCATTTCTTATATCCACTTCCTTAGCAATCTCATATTATAGGGTAAATTTTGCCACATGAATTTTTACATACTTGTGGGTTTGCCTAGTACTGTGGCATACAAACGTGGAATACAAATTTGTGATGTTTATCCAATTTGTACTCAATTTGTTTTTATCCTTTAATGCTCACTATGGCTTGCTTCCATTCATATTGAACCTCATGAGTCATTATTATAAACTAAAATATAGAATACTACACAGAAACAATGCTTTGGATATTATTCATATAAGCATTGAGCTTGGCAATTGATATTTGTGATGGAAAATTATTATTTTACTTGTAGAATTGTCATACATAAAAATAAGTCATCTTTGAACATTATTACCTTAAGCATTGAACTCTCTAATTAATGTCATAGAAAAATATTATTTTACCAAACCAAAATTTGTCATGGGCAACTTAATGATAAAAAGACATATTTGAAAACAAATTTAATTTATATAGCTTCCAAAATACTTCTACTACTTCAATCCCAAAATTTTGTAGCTACAAAATTATCATAAAGTCCATAAAAATATTTCAAAGGACATTTGTAAGAGTTGTATTTATACCTTACCCACGCCTACTTGTCCTCATCATTTCCATAAATACACCACCTTGAAGGCATCGCTAAGTTCAACTCTAATTTTCTCATAAGCAAGATTAATTTTTAATGATAAATGTTAGTAAGTCTTCCTATTGCAGTCCCTAATATTTTCTTCGTGACCATCGTTGTCATGTCCTTGTAGTAGGACTTAGAAAAAAAAAATGTACTAGTTATATTGAGGCAAAAGAAGATCCTAAGGGAGATAACCCCATTTGACAGAGACCTCAGGTTAGTGACCCAAGTGGGCAAAAAAAATATATATGCATCAAAAGTTTCCAAATATATTCAATAAGGGGAGGCAAGTGGGCGAAAAACATACATATCAATCGAAATTTCCAAATATACTCAATAAGTTATATCTATTTTTAATGATGATAATTTTCACTATGATTTGAGTTTCTTAATTAGACAATTGGAAAACTTATGGATAAATGTTGGGATATATATATCAAAATTGGAAAACTAATGGATAGATTTTGGGATATGTATATGTATATGTATATGTATATGTAGATGTAGATGTACATCTCCATCTACATCTACGTCTACGTCTACGTCTACATATACATATACATATAAGCTGGATATTATGGATAGAGGAACTGATGCCTTTAATTTACTTCTAGGAAATGTCATCCCACTTCACCTTGGCTACATTGGGGTTGTTAATCGTTGTTAATCGAATTCAAGAGGTAATAATGTTAGCTAATTAATGTTAAAAAAAGCTTTGGAGAATAAATATATATTTTTTGGATTAGATAGCAACATGCATTGGATGTCTGCTTATTTCTATGAAATACAATGACAACATAAATGTTGAATAACTCACTTTTATTTATTTAGGGAATAAATGTTGAATCCAAAGATAAATTTGAATGTTGGAGATGCACCTAAGCTCTTTGTGTGAGAGAAAATGCCACTATGCCAAAATTAAAGTACAATACATATATGCATCCATTTCTCCTCATCCAGATCCCTAAAAAAGTTTCACATTCCATCTCCCAACACCAAGCTAATTCATGGCCTTCATAACCCAATTATTGAAGAAGACCAGGGGAATTCCATTTTTAATGAAGTGGGTCTCAATAATTATGATGTTTTATCCTATGGGGATCTATATTGTTCATATTCAAAGTCAAACAGGGAAATTGGGGATGAGGATGAGGCACATTTAGAGAGATTTCGAAGAGTCTAGAAAGCATGGGAAGTTATTAAGGATTCTAAATATAGAGAGGTATATGATTTTGAGTTTTAGGCCTCGAAACATAATGCAAAGGTTATTGCAAATTAATTATAATTAGATGAAATGATCGTTGAAGATGATGGAGAAGGATGGGTAGTTAAATATTTTTACCCCTGTAGATATGGGGATTATTTTGTTTTTGCAGAGATAGAGCTGGTGGAGAGGTGATAATAATATTTATAATTTGTATCGAAATGATATCATTGTCAGGAACAAAACCAGAGGCTGCAATATGGAAAAGGGATTATAGGGTCCACTTTGGTAGAGGATATCGGTAGCAAAAGGATTAGAGGGTCCATTGTAGTAGAGGATATGGGTAGGATCAATGCAAGTATTTCTCTTTGAAAATCAAACTCCTTTTTTGATTGAGTGCATTAGGACCTTCATCCAGTTTCAATAAATTGAGCTTCATGGTCTCGAATGAAGCCTAAAGGAAACTTTAATATTTCATCAAGCTACAAGGACCAATTGCTAAGCAGGAATATTTTATTCATATAGTATGACCATTTGGCCCCTCTAAGGGATTTCTCTGTTTTTCTAGAGACCGATATTTTACAAAAACAGTATACCAAAATACAAACACCAATATTCTATAAAAACACTATACCAAAATGTATTTTGCAGATCAACAAACATGATCATCTATCTTTGTTGGATTGAGGAATATTGTACATCATAATGTTCCTGGATAGTTATAATGGGTAGTTGCAACAAGTCATGAAACTGGTATGCATCTCCAAGGCACTAATCTAGAGGCATCCATTGAAGTAAATGTATGATTTAGTTTTCTTCTATTATTATAAATGTTCTCTTTGCCATGTTAACAAGTAAAATGAGTTTTCTTCTATTATTGATTGATCAGTATTCAATCATTTCTTCCAACAAAGGCTGACATTTGCATGCACACCACCATGATTTTGATATTAATTACAACATTGTCATCCTTTTATTTATCAATTCCAAACCCTCATGTGAGCTATAATTTCACCTTAACTATAGTACCCCTGTTCTCTGAATTGACCCCAAAAACATTTCTGCAATTTTTTTGATATTAATTACAACATTGTCATCCTTTTATTTATCAATTCCAAACCATCCTCCCAGCTATAATTTCACCTTTACTATAGTACCCATGTTCTCTAAATTGACCCCAAAAACATTTCTGCAAACTTTTCAAGATGCCAGATTTGAGAAAAATGCACATAAATTCAACTTAATATTTCAACATTTGAATTCCTAGAAAAAAAAATTACCAAATAACTTAGAAGGTACAGTTTTATTATAGACATCTAATTTTTTCACCCAGGTTGTAAAATAGAAATGGGGGAAGCCCTACACTTATCTCCTTGAGATATTGAAATTCATGAGGTGAGAATGTAAATAAATCAGAGGCCATTAACCTTTTCAATAATATATTTTAGCTTCAATTTCAAAATAGTGATAGTTATAGTTATATAAATAAATACAAAACTTGCTTTTTTTAAAGGTGCAACTTTTTCATCCCATGTCTAAAAAAATCCAAACAGATGTAATCCAAAGACATGGAAAAGTTTTGTCAAATATTGATTGAGGAAGATACTTATCATTGTAAAGAAGCTCCTTAGAAATTCATGAGTGAAATTTTACTGCAAGATTGGATATCATGGACAAATTTTACCATCTAGATGCAAATGAGCATATTATGTTAAATGTCTATGATGAAGACAAAAAAATAAATCAATCAATCCAAACCAAACATCGAGCCTGAGAAGATTAAAAAACATAACAGTTGCTGTAATTTACAGTTAGAATTATTAAAAGAAACCAAACAAAAAAAGACAAAAGAGTGAGATTCCACCATTCAAAATATTTATGAATAGTACTGTGTACAAGATATTTATACATAGTTTCATCCAGAATTTAAAAAAAAAATCACAAAACATTAAAACATCAGTATTAGGACTTACTTTGCATTGGAAAAGAGCCATGTCGACCTCCACAATGATTGCCATCAAGTTGGCGAGGAAGCTTCGAAGTGGAAACTATTTGAAACGTGGGCAGGAACATTTGGTAATACCTCGGACATTGAGTTTTGAGAGAAACCAGAGCATCCAGGTTCCCAAAGGCCCCACTGCGCAGCCCATCCATAGTTTTTTCCTTGTTGGATTGTGAACATCTAAAATAGACAGAACTGTTTCCCCTATCCACATCAATAAACTAGCTAAAATAAAGATGCAATGCACCATGTAGTCCTTGTTCTCAGAGCTCCCTTGTGGTAGATCATTGCAAAACGCCCACTTTTTCAGAAGCTTGGTTGTTTGCATTCCATCCAAGAAGGACGTATGTGCTAGCTTAGTTCCTGTATTATCATTTATTTTAATTAGTTGATAACAAACTTGATCTGTCATTAATCTTCTTAGAAGTATTAATTTGGGACAAATTGCAGAAAAGGGATTGGGAGGGGCTTAGAAATTTTTTTTTTTTTTTTTTTTTTTTGTGCAGATTCCATGTATCTAATGAAAATGGAGTAAATTTGTTTATGTGGTGCTTATTGATGAAAAAATTATTAATTTTGGATAAAATATAGAATAGGGATTGGTAAGGGTCTGTAAAAAGTATTTTTAGCAAATTAATTGAGAATAGAAATGATCTTTTCATTTTGAATTTTGACTATTAGAAATAGATGTGGCTAGAAGTGCTATTCAAAATAGATGTGTCTAGAAGTGGGGTTTCTAAAAGAACTAAAAAATTTCTAGTTAGGAGATTCCACTGAAATAGGTTTGAGGAATTCAAGAGAGAATTTATAAAAAAAGGCTTTTAAAAATCTTTCATTTATAGTGGCATAAGCATATGGTTGGCTAGGAAGCTTTCAAATTTTGAATAAAAATACATTCCTCCAATAAAGTGTGTAGTCAATGGGATAATATATTGAGGTATTTTCCCTAAGATAAGGAAGAAAACTCAGTGAGGGAGGTGAACATAAAACAAATTGATAGGAGCTTTCCGTGGGTTTTTTTTTTTATAGGATGTCAAAAGCTAATCTTGCTCTATGTAGAGGGGGATAATCCTAATTTCTGAAGATAATCGTTCCATTAAGTTTAGGGTAGAATTGAGGGAGGAGTCATAAAATTATGCAGAATGGATGGCACTAAAACTAGTATTATTGTTTGCAAATGATAAATAAAGTAACAATTTAGTGGAGTTTCCTGATTTTTAAGTTGTCATTAGATGAATAAAATATGAACAAATATGTTACAATGTGTTTCAAATTGTATCTTAAAAGAGGTCAAACGTTCGGTATTGCTTTTTAAACATCTTGCTTTTCAGATGATGTGCACATACATGAATATGAACACTAATAGTTTATGCAAAACTGGAATTCTGATATAACATAGTATTTGGATGATAACAGAAAATAGAAATAGAGAGATTTAAGAATATTATAACCCTCATTTTCATTAAATAATGACATAAGCAAAAAATGCTCTTTTGAGGGTTTTTGATCTCTAATCAAAGTTTACTCTTTAACGAATTTAATCATAATATTCAATTCTATTTATAGATATTAAAGTCATATTTCTAACATTGAAAGGATATCAATTCTTAAGTGAATAAGTGTAGTTTTTTTCTTGACGTATTAAATCTAATAAAACAAAAAAAAACTTTATATTTTTAAAAATCTTTAAAATGTCCCGAGTAAATGTAATTAAAAAAAAAACTTGAGAAAACATCTAGAAAATGAAATTTTGCAACATTTTTGAAGAAATAATAAAATTACAGTATTTTCCCTTTCCAAAGAAAAGAGAATAAATAAAATGCCCGGAATGTGCAATTTACATAATATCACAAACTCAAGGAAAGAGAAAAATAAATACAAATGACCAACTTACCAATAAATAAGGCACATATACCCTGTAAAGCATAGCCATGGGTGATGGTTGATATGAATGACTGGTTCCACGAAGAGAATGTTGTAATACTTCCCATGATACCTGTGCTTAGACCTATTTCCAATAATGGTGATATATTTTTTATGTCTTTCTTCGGAAATGATCCCACCGAGTGGATGAAGAAACATCCCACCTAATATCGCTCACTCAGAATAATGTTAGTCCAGCCCTTTCCTAATCCTCTCAAATCTGTGGTAGCTCTATTCAACATATCATGATTCCATATAACTAATTTTGAAAATAATTTATAGTATAATGTCACATGACCCTAGGTAGGATTGTCAATAGAGCTAGATAGAGTCAAAAACGTCTTAATTATCTAAGAATTGAGTGCTCATTTTGGAAAATAAGTGGTCCCACATACTACCTCGATGGTAACATGACTTTTTCAGTGTTTAACTATGTCAAAATTTTGTATCACTATGATATATAATAACACTTGAAGCCTAAAGGTTTCATTTTCAATCACTTCGAAACTCCATCTATGTCATGGAATTAAACTTAAGAGATAAAAAAGTACATTATATAAAATATATACATCAATGTTATAGAAAAAATAAAAAAGTACATTATATAAAATATATACATCAATGTTATAGAGAAAACAAAACATATGACGTATAAGATTATGTAAAAATCAAATTTGTATGCAGACATATCCTCACAATTCATCATCATGTTTCTCACTCAGAACAAGATTCGTGGGAGAATATTTAAACTTTTCAAGACAAGAACTATTGGCCCTAAAATTGATACACGTGCATATACAATATGAAGCGGAAATCACCTCCCAAATCTCATCATCTGAGAGAGGATCCAAATTATTTCTTATAGTGCCTTCAAACATTGTTGGTTCTTGTGGAATAATGCTTAATTTGGATCTTAGGTTATGGAGGCCTATGGATGAGATGCTGACTCCATAAATGACAATTTTTCCCTTTGTTTGTTCCACAATGTAAAAATTGGATTGACTAAGAGTAGATTTTCCACTTCCTGTCTGCCCCACAACTCTCACCTTCGTGCCTCCAAGGAAAGGGCATGTAAGCCCTTTCAAGACAAGAAGAAGATGTGGTCCATAACACACCTTTTATGGATCAAACTTATAGATGAACTGACAAGAAAATTAATAGTTTAGTATGCATGAAAAAATCATATTTGTATTGAGTTCTGACCTACAAATCAGTTAGATATATTGCTCCTCTAGATGGCCAGTTGGAGTTTGCTCTACAATTCTATATGATCACTGGTGACTCACTGGGAATACGTGAATACTGCATTATTTTCTATGCTGAGATCATCTTGGTCTCCACAAAACAAAGGTACCATATTACCCAGGCTTGTATCATGTTCAAACTTAGACCATATGTTACTGCCAACCCTGCAATGCCTGTAAAGGTGCCATTTGATTTACTTCAATATTTCATGTAAAGAATATGTCTAGTCTACTAAGATCAATTTATAAAAAAATAATCACATGCCAAGATAGTCCTTCTGTACCTACTTGGCCTAATTACATCTGTAGGAGAGTGAATGAGGAACACCAAAAAGAATGCAAACACAAGGTTTGACAGAAAATCCATTTGATACCAAGCCACTCATCGGCTCGAACATTGTGGAGACTAGGTCTAATATATATATTAGTCAACTCGATATTTATTTTTGTGAATTGAGATTCCTGGTGAAAACTTCTAATTGTGGTTTCTCCGTAAATTGATTCTCCAAAATGTTGTTCAATTGGAGATCTACAAACTGATGCCAACTGAGCTAGTTCCGTAGATGATGTTATGTAATGCATGAAATGAAGGTTAGAGGATTTACAAGAATTCTCTTATTCATTACTGTAAAAATCCAAAAGCATGGAAACAAAGAAATACAGATAAAATGTTGTCATGAGAGAATCCTGATATAACTCTATCTATTTGATAACATCCTTTTCAATCAGATTATGGGATCTACCTACACCAAACCTTGAAGTAGAGATAGAACTATCTTATCGCTAATTTATGTCCCTCTGAGAAAATAAAAATTTGCAAGTCTGTAATCATTATTATTGAGAAATACAAAGAATACCTGATACCATTTACAACTAGCACCCACTGGTATAAACACAATGAAGACCTGCCAAGCAATCTAAGACATGACAATTTTCCTAGTTGAGTAGGAATCAATGTGTCCACTACACTCTGATCATTTGATGCCTTCCAATAAACAGAGAACTTCTTAATAACCCACTAGAATCAGATGATTTCCTCAGTCTCTCAGGAAAGGTATTAGCCTATTAAAATAATAAATGTCAACTGACCTGATTCAGTATTCGCCCAGATGGAGGTGCATCAAAAAAGGACATTGGTGCATGAAATATACACCTATGAAAATTGCTATGTTGGTTCCCTGTGATTTTCAAGATTGGTAAGAACAAACACTCCAGGGGCCACATCAAAACCACTTTGGAATCCTAGGACCTAGCCTTCCTGGATTCAGAGAGGGATCTCTCTATATAAGTGTTTTCAAATGATATATCTTTATGCTTTTTTTAATGATATTAGGCTAGTTATGAAGTTCGAAGGACTTGTTTGTTTTTGTTGATTAATTGATAGGTCGACAGATCTCTGGTGTGATTTATTGAGGGAATGTTTCAGCTGAATAGATAGACCATGAGGAAACATTAATCCATTGGGATATGGAGTCATAAAAGAATTTAATTGTTCATCAACTCTACAAGGGTTTTAATAGGGAAAGCTAACTATATCAAGTGGATCTCTTAGATTAGATTGTGATATGAAACAAAAAAAAATTGTGAAGGCAGTAGAACTATAGTCAGTTAAGAATCTTCTAGTTTTACTTTAACAAGAAAATCCTTTCAAGTAATTATTTGAGGCGAAACAAAGGACAGGGTATACCATAGACTTCTTTGGTCAGAATTTAAGAAGCAAACCTTTTTGACAACAACCCAGTAATCCTAGAATTACTTTTAGACAAAGAAAACATTTAAGATAATAGTGAGAGCAGCTAAAGAGAAAGCTAAACCTATCTTCTTTAACTCAACACTCAAAATACCTTCAAAGCAACATTTTGAGGCTGTTGTGAAACTAGCTTCAAAAAGAGAAGAAAAGAGATATCAACGCCTTAGAAATAAGCCACTTCGAGGGGGAAACCTCCAATAAATTACACGAATGAAAAATTCTTGGATGATACAAATTAAAAAACCTCCTTTCTATATATAGGAGTTCATGGGCCACAATGTAATCCTAGTGGGGCCACAATGTAATCCTAGCCGACATAACAATAATAATTTAAGGGCACAATAATAACAATATGGGGTTTACAAGGCTACAATAATAATAATAAGGGGGTTACACTAAAAAAAATAAGGGACTATACTAGTAATATAGGGACCTAACATGCCCCTCTCCTTCAAAAAAGTGTTTTCCTCAACGCTTGAGTATCTCTAGGTGCTTCTGTATAAAATTCTCATCCTCCCATGTAGAATCTTCAGTGGGTAAGTTCTTCCACTTGATGAGATACTTTGAAATTGATCGATTCCATACTTCTCGAGTTCTGGTTTTCGTGACCACTTAAGGTTCCAATATGATTTTTCCTTCCTCATCAAGTTCTGGCAATATTGTTTAAACTAGAATATTTTCACCTATAACCTTCTTTAAGCATGAAACATGGAAATTTGGATGCACTCGTGAAGAAGCAGGAAGCTCCAATTTGTATGCCATAGTACCAATATTTTGCAACACCTTGTAAGGACGATAGTACTTTGGCGATAATTTATTATCCTTCTTAGCTTGATTGAGGGACATTTGTTTGTATGGTTGTAGCCATAAAAATACCTAGTCTCCTACATCAAAAATTCTCTCGCTGCGATGTTGATCTGCTTGTTGTTTCATTCGATTTTGTGCCAAATTCAGGTTGTCCTTTAAGACTTGGAGAACTTCTTGTTGATGCTCGATGGGATCTTCCACTGCTTGAACCTTCGAATTTTCTCTTAAAGATGATGTGATGGATGGTGGATGATATCCATAAAATGCGACAAATGGGGTCATTTTTGCTGCAGTATGGAAGGAAGTGTTATACCACCATTCAGCGAGAGGTAACCACTTGACCCATTATGTTTGTTTATTAGATACAAAACAACGAAGATATCCTTCCAAACATTTATTTACTATCTCAATTTGACCATCGGATTGAGGATGATAAGATGAGCTATGAGCTAATTGAGTACCCAAACAAGAAAATAACTCCGTCCAAAAATTTCTAGTAAAAATGGGATCTCCATCGCTCACAATAACCCTTAGGTTTCCATGTAGCTTTTGAATTTTGTCCATAAATGTAGTAGAAGCTGTACTTGCTTTAAATGGATGAGATAATGCACAAAAGTGTGCATACTTGGTAAGTCTATAAACTACCACCATGATGACACTCTTTCCTCCAGACCTAGATAAACCTGTGATAAAATCCATTGAAATCTCCTCCCAACGTTGACTTGAAATGGATAAATGTCATAAAATACCCGAGGTCTTAATTGTCTCAACTTTATTCTGCTGGAAAACCAAAAATTCCGCCACAAGATTTTTAATATCAAATTTAAGGCCATCCCAAAAAAATTCTTTCTTCACCCTGTGATAAGTTTTTAAAAATCCTGAGTGTCCTCCTAAAGGAGAACTGTGCAATTCCAAAAGAATCTTTTGTTTTAGTTGGGAATTCTTATAAAGATATAAGTGATCTTTGTACCATAAGGAATCATTTTTCCAACTAAATGTATCAGATGTACTAGGATCTTGCTCCAACTTTTGAATGAGTGTCCACACTTCTTCGTCCTTCTTCCATTCATCTCTTGCTTCGGTTATCCAATTTGGTTGGATAATAGAAATGGAACAAACCAATGCTTCCACCTCTTCATTCTTTCTTGAGAGTGCATCTGCAACAACATTTAGCTTCCCTTTTTTGTAGATTATTTCAAAGTCATAACCCAACATCTTTGTGACCCATTTTTGTTGCTCTTCTGAAGATAGTCTTTGTTCCAAAAAGTGTTTAAGAATATCATGATCAGTTTTTACCTTGAAGTGTCTTCCCATTAGGTAAGTTCGCCATTTCTTTAGTGCATGCAGCATTGCTAACATTTCCTTCTCATAAATAGGTTTCTGTAAATACTTTCCTTTGATTGGACGACTTTCAAAAGCAATGGGTCTTCCTTCTTGCATTAAAACAACACCAATTCCATTTCCCAAGGCATCACATTCCACAATAAAGGTTTTTGTGAAGTCTGGCGTAGCTAAGACTGGTGCTAGGCACATTGCCTCTTTAAGATGTTCAAAGGCCTTAGTTGCTTCAGGAGTCCATGAAAATGCATCTTTTTTCAATAATGTTGTTAGAGGTGCTGCTATTCTCCCATAATTCTTAACAAACTTGCGATAATACCCTGTTAACCCGAGAAATCCTCGCAACTACTTTATGGTCGTGGGGAATTTCCATTCCTTAATGGCTTTAATTTTGTTAGGGTCTACTTTAACACCCTCGTGAGATATAATATGACCCAGATATTCCACCTCTTGTACTCCAAAGAAACATTTGGATGTTTTTGCATATAATTGTTTCTCCTGCAATAGTTTGAGCATCCTGTCAACATGTTGAACATGATCCTTCCAAGACCTGCTGTAGATTAGTATATCATCAAAAAATACTAGCAAAAAATTTCTAAGGAAGGGTTTGAAAATGGAATTCATCAACCCTTGAAATGTAGAAGGTGCATTGGTAAGGCCAAAAAGCATGACCAAAATTTCATAATGACCCTCATGTGTTTGAAATGTTGTTTTCGAAATATCTTCAGTATTCATTCTAATTTGATGATATCCTGAACGAAGATCCAACTTGGTAAAATAAATTGCTCCATGTAATTCATCCAATAATTAATCAATCACAGGAATGGGAAATTTATCTTTAATGGTGAGCTTATTGAGCTCCTTATAATCAGGACACATGCACCATGATCCATCCTTCTTGTGTACCAATACTATAGGAGAAGAGAAATAAATTTGACTGGGTTGAATTATACCAGCCTCTAACATTTATGCAATCATACGTTCAATTTCACTCTTTTGGACATAAGGATATCTGTAAGGTCAGATGTTTGGAGGAACACTTACTAGAATCAAATGAATAGCATGATCATGATCACGAATAGGTGGGAGTCCTTTGGGAGTATCAAAAACATTGGAATGACTGTCCAAGACTCTTTGGAGATCTGGAGAAATAGATGATTTTGATGTTGGAACTTCTAGTGAGCATAATTGTGCAATTACTCCTCATTGTTATTTCTTCAGAAGATTTTTCATGAAATTAGAGCTTATTATCTTTCATGGCTTCCCTGTGATACCCCGTAATTTGATTTCCTTTCTTTCGGAAAAAAAATTCAAGAAAAGTTCTTGAAAATTAAAAGCTATTGTCCCCAAATATTGTAACCATTTTACTCCTAGTATGACATCAGCACCTCCGATTAGGATGGAAAGCATTGGACTATTCAATACATATTCCCCCATGGATAGCTTGATATTACGACATTTTCCAGAGCAATTTATAGTTCCTCCATTTTCAACCATCACATGACATTCTGGTGCTGGGTATAGGAAACAATTCAATTCCTTGGCTACCTTACAATGAATAAAATTATGGGTACTACCTGAATCAATCAACACTATTACCCTTTTCTTCTTGATATGTCCTTCTATCTTGAGCTTTTGAGGAGTGGTAATTCTTGCCAAGGCATTTCACGATATGGTCAGACTCATTTCCTCCTCTTCTAGGGTTGGTTCCTGGTGTATATCCTCTTCTTTTTCATTTTCTTCTTCCTCTTCACAATCTATGTAAAATAATTTCTTCTCAGCACACTTATGACCTTTAGTGTATATGCTGTCACAACTGTAGAAAAGCCCTTTTTCTCTTTTTTCTTCCAATTGTTGTGGTGTCAACCTTGTAGGTTGTGTAAATCTAGGAGTAGCAACACTTCCCTCTTTATAGAAGTGAGTGGTAGGCTTCCTTGTCGCCATAATTTTACATTCAAATTTTCTTGCCAACCTGAATGCCTTCTCCAATGAATCAGGTTCCAAAACTCGAACTTCATATTGGATGTTATCCTTTAAAGTACTTATGAAGAGATCAATCATGTGTTCCTCTGTAATATCAATTACCCTTATATTCAATTTTTGGAAGTCCTCAATGTGCTCCCCCACTAAACCCTTTTGTTTGAGATTTATCAATTGGCTAAAGAAGGTGTTGCTCTTTGTATCCTGATAATGTGCTATCATTTCCTCCATAAAAATTGACCAAGTGACAATTTTTTTACGGGAGCAAAGCCATCGATACCATACAAATGTATTTTGTTCAAGATGTAAAGTTGCAATGCATACCTTTTGTGTGTTTTGCACATTATTGAGATCAAAATATTGCTTCATCTGTAGTATCCATGTTACGGGATCCTTGCCATCAAACTTCCTCATATCCATCTTTGGAATATGGTGGTTCTTCCTGCCAACATTAGAGTTTATGAAATCACGATTAGAATTTATTTTGTTCTCATCATGAGTTTCCTCTATGATATTTTCACCATTAGGTATCAACTTTGTCAAACCTTCCATGTCTGTTTTTAGATCATTCTTCATGTTTTCCATTTTTTCATCGATCTTAGCTTCCATGCCATCCATCTTAGCTTCCATGCCAACTTCCATGCCATCCATCTCAGTTCCAAACCATTCATCTTAGCTTCCACGCCTTTCTTCAAACCATCCATCTTAGTTTCCATTTCATTTTTTGTTGCTCTTCGCGATACCGAAATTTTGTGCACTTGCTCATGGAATTTTGATATCTCATGTTGCATTTCTTCGTCTTCATGGGTCATGGTAGAGCGTTATGAAGGCTTAATGGGTGTTGAATTATTTTTAGGAGGAATTTTAGAACCTAATAATGATATCTCTACTCAATAGGCATTTGGAATCAACTAGAACTAATTTTTCAAACAAGACTTATGCAATTTGAAAAAAAAATACACACCTTTTTCTTGATTTTGAGGACCTCGATATTGAAACTCAATTATCTATGTGATTTCGGATCTTCAATATCTGAAATTTGGCCCTGAAGTAGCCCTCGAAATCTTCTTTCGAATGCCATAGGTCGGACCTGATTTGGATTCTTCAAGGCAAAGTTATGTCCAATCTCCCACAATGACCCAATTATGGACTAGTTCAGTAGAGTGAATTTGTATGACTTTCCACGTGTCACTGTTTCCTCCTTTGGATCTGAAATTGATAGAAAATAAAATAAAATATGTGTACTTGCAGCCAATTTTTACATCATTCAAATCCGATACTCAGAGAGAGAGTTATGAAGATTTTCCCACGATCACTTATTTGAGATGAAATTCAGGAGCCTGAAAAAACATAACTTCCACATATCATATCTCCAAAAATATTACGAACCAAGCTTTGAAATTTTGCGATGATGTTCATTAGGATGTTAGCTTCATCCTCTAAAAATTTCCACTTCTGAAACTTCGTAGAAAAAACGTTACAGAAACAATGCCGCGATGACCTGTTTAGGTTAAATTGAGGAGCCTCCAAAAAGACCTAACTTCCACAGATCATATCTCCTACAATTTTACAAATGAAGCTATGAAATTTTGCGAGGATGTTCCTCAAGATTTCGGCTTCGTACTCTAAAAATTGCAACTTTTGAACCCTCATAGAAAAATACTTATAGCGAAAAATCCATGATGACCTCTTTGGAGTAGCGAAACCCTAGACTCCAAAGCTCTGATACCAAATGTTGTGAAACCAGCTCCAAAAAGAGAAGAAAAGAGATATCAATGCCTTAGAAGTAAGTCACTTCGAGGGGGAAACCTCCAATACATTACATCAATGAAAAATTCTTGGATGATACAAATTACAAAACCTCCTTTCTATATATAGGAGTTCATGGGCCACAATGTAATCCTAGTGGGGCCACAATGTAATCCTAGCTGACCTAACAATAATAATTTAAGGGCATAATAATAAAAATATGGCGGTTACAAGAGTACAATAATAAAACTGAGGGGGTTTCACTAACAGCAATAAGGGACTATACTAGTAATATAGGGACTTAACAGAGGCAGACCAAAGGATAGGGCATATCATAGACTTCCCTAGTTTAGACTCTACTAAGTATACTTCAAAGAAAGGCCTTAAAAAAAAATATTTCAAGCTACACCAAAGGACAGGGCTTACCATAGACTTCTTTGGCTTGACTCTATTAAATCATTCCTAAGACAACAAGGTAGATGGAACTGGAGAGAAATTAAGAATTCTCCAATCAGACCTTGCAGAGGAAAACATTAAGATAAAGAAGGCAGACAAAGATAGGGTAGCAAGACAACATGTCCTACTCTAAAATTTATGTTCTTTTATCAGAGAAATATGGACAGAATGGAAAACAGAAGAAAAACAATGACAAAGGAGGAAAACTTCACCATTAACATAGCTCAAGAATCCTGTGAACGTGCTTGTATTACTGATGATCAAAACAATTACATCACTCCATGTACAATATCTCTCTGCAACTCAGAGTTTTCTCAAATCCAGCCTACCAATCCTCAACTAGATCAGCAACAGAAATCAGTCAAATAACCACCAACTAACCAGCACTAAAAGTGAAGCTTACATGTAGTATTTATCTGCAAATGAGGAGGTGATACTTAAGCTAGGGTTTCAGGTGCCATTTATTACAGAGTTAATGAGTTTTTGACCTTTGAGACCATGCAAGGCCCAAGGAAAAAATATCTGAGAGTGTTTCTCTGAAATAGTAACTCCTAACTTAACTTCTAAGTTAATTTCTAGAAATTTTTGACTTTAAGGATTTTTCAATAACTTTACAATAACTGTTGGGAGGATGAAAAATATCTCTGACTGTTTGTAATAACTGATTGATGCTTTATTGAAAGAAAACATGTTGTAGGTGGCAAAATATCTTTCTGAAGAAGTAAATGTTGTGGATTTGATCCTTCGAATTTGTTTCTGGGTAGATCTGCCTCTGTTTCTCCTTAAAAACTCTGTTTTAGGCCTTTAAAATTTGGATTTTCCTTTTAAATTGCCTCAATGTCTTTTTCTTTGATTCTACTTTTTAACCTTTGACTTTATCATTTAAATATTTGATCTTCTGTCCTTATTATCTTTAATCTCTGCTTTGTGGCTAATCTTTTGTTTTTTCCTTTGATCTGTGATTAACCTTCTAACCTTCATTTTCATGTCACAATATTTTGACTGTTTTATTTCTTCACTACGTCTCTGCCTATTTGTGTTTTCTGCGTAGGGATGCATTCTTCTACTGCTGGAGGGTTTTATTAACCACCGAGGATCATGACTCATCGGTGATTAAGCTTGAATTTCACCTCTGGTCCTTTTAAAATACAACAAACCTCTTGATCATCACCCAGATATTCATTGAAACATTTTTCGGACCCTTAGAATGCATTTCTTGCGCTTCTGCCATTAAAACTGCATATAAAAATGAAAAATTAGCTTGAAAACTTGTTCGGAATGATTTTTCTCCGTTTATTGTGGTTTTTCGAGCTTTTCAGGGTGGAGAATGGTGTTCTGGGCCTTATCGCAGAGCCACAAAGATTTGGATAGTTTTGAATCGGGTGACAGTATGCATTTTGGCATGAATGGAGGAAAGAAATTTTCGGGAGTAGAGAGGATAGTTTTCGCATGATCAGGGAGGCAGTAATGGTTTTGGGTGGAGGCGTGCGATTCGACTCAGTGAATGTCGCGTGACAAGAGGAAACCACACATATTGCAAATCTTAAAAGTGTTAACTCTTTCGAAAATAGATTTACGATATGTGCCATGGGCCATCGGATCTCAGGGGTTGAGATCAACGGTGGTTGGGTCATCTGGAGTGACGAGCAGGTGGAGCGGTGGGGTCCGGGCTCCAGGTGACGTGGTGAGTTTTGTCGTGTAGCACGGGGTTTCAAAACATATACACGGGGTTTATTATAAAGCAGGCCAAGTGGAGAGTATTAAAGCAGGGGCTATGTAATAGGCGAGGTTACAGTTATATGAGCGTGGGGTTAAAAATAAAAAAGGGGCTCGGGTTAATAAAAATATTCGGGTTTATATATTAAAAAATAGAGTTTAATATAAAACAGAAATGGACCCGAATATGTTAATTTTACCTTTAAAAACATTGTAAAAAGTCATTCTTACATTGTTTCGGTGTAAAAGGGGGAAAATGCGGAAGGTGGGAGGTTTTGAAGGGTTTTTAGAGAGGAAAGTGGGTTTTATGGGGGAAAATGAGAGAATGAAATTGGTGATAGGTATGAAGGGTGAAAATGAGATAAAAAATCTCATGGTGAGTCCTTTTAGAGCAGGAAGGTAATTTTTGAAAGGGCAGAAATGAAATATAGTGAAAAAGGTCTATTGAGGATAATGAAGGAAGTGAGATTTCTAAAGATAGCTGATAGGAAAAGAATGCTATCTTTTGTAGCTTGCGGAAAATCAATAGTCACCTAGTGAACTTTGTAGAATACAGGAGGATAATGGTGGCTCCAGCTGGGGAGGGAAGCTCCTTCATGAGGTGTCAAGAACCTCAGAGATCAAATTTCTGGAAATTGTAGACCAGTGCCTTGACTTGCACTTTGACAGACTCCTTTTCTTCAATTTTCTGATTTGCTATTGTTCTTTTGAAGCAGTGATCTCCACAAATCTGAAAAACATGATTGCTTCAACTCAATTCTACCTACCCATCATACTTTCCGAACATTTTTTCTTCATTTGGGTGCATTTATATTGGCAACCCTTGATATTATTTTCTTTTGAAAATAGGAAACGATCTGCTTCTACACTTATATCATCCAAAGGCTCATATTTGACTGATGAGCTCTTTTATTCTTTACCTAATCTACTTATCTGTCAAGATTAAAATTTTTGATAGATTTTCATTCTCTGATCTATTAACATGAAATTCAAAACATGATCAAATCAAGATTAAGCAGTTTGATTTGTCATGAGTTGTGGCATTTTGGGCAAGTTGCACACAGATTTTAATTTGCAAAAAGTAAAACAAAAACTTGAGGGCTGCAATCTGGAACTTTTTATGCATCCCTCTCCTCCTTTCGATTCAGATTTGAACATTGCAACCAATATATTTTCCTAATATAATCTACTAATAAGCCAAGTTTAAACAGTTTGGAAAGCCTTCATTCACTAACCTACCAGCAAAAATTTAAAATTTTTTCAATCATGATTAGGCTACATGACTGAGAAAAACCTCCTCTTCAAAAGTAGTGGACTTTGGACTTGCAAACTTTCAGAAATATTCTTTTTTGGTATGGGGCTTTTCCCTTTCTTTTTATCTACCCTCTTTTCTTCTTTTTTTGTTTTTTATTGTGTTTATGTTTGTAATATTTTTCTTTGAACAATGTTATATACAATGAATAAATCTTTAAACTGAGTATTTTCAACAAAAATAATGCTTGAGCATCTTGCCATTGACAGGACCTCCAAAAAATTATGTTCCATCCATCTCTTGTGGGAAGAATGCATTCTTTCCTCTTGCTGAATGGATGATGTATGGACCTTTCCATAGATTTTCAAATTTTCCATGTTTGCCTTTGTCTTCTCTTCTTGAGTCCCACTTCAACACTTTGTGACCAATGTTGAAGTCATTTATTTGGTTCTCTTATGGAACAACTTCTTAATATTTTCCTACACTTGTTGTGTTCTATTATATACTTCTTCTCTAGGTTGCTATAACTGGATAGTCTGGTTTATTCTTCTCAACATATCATTTTCTTCATATTGTGCTTCTTGGATCAGCTTCATGACTGACACTCCTAAACTTGTTGGAAAAATTGCATCTTCTCCATACACTAGTTGATAAGGAGACATTCCAGTTGATTTTTATTTGTTAACCTGTCTCCCCATAATGCATGTACCAGTTTTTTGTGCCATGATTTCTTGTTTTCTTCCTACAAATTTTTAATGATGTTCACCAAACTTTTTTTTGAGGATTCTGCCAACCCATTACCTTGAGGGTAATAAGCTGTAGAATGAGCCAATATAATCTGAGATTTGTGGTAAAAATCCACCATTTTATTGGATCTAAAGGCAACAACATTATCATTGATAATATTTCTAGGACAACCAAATCTAGAGAAAATATGGTTTTCAAGGAATTTGATGATTACTGAGTCTGTGGCTATTCTAGAAGGGATGGCCTCTATCCATTTGGTAAAGTAGTCAGTTGCAGTGAGGATCCACTTGTGTTAGGAAGATGAGGCAGGATGGATTTCTCCAATAAAATCAAGGCTCCATTGTTGAAAATGAGCTTCAACAGAGATAGGATGCAAAGGTAATGGCAACAGTTTTCTTTTGCCTTCAAAGATCTGGAATTTATGGCAGGAAATTATTATTTTATGGATATCTTGAAAGAGGGTGGGCCAATAGTAACCAAATCTAAGGATTTTGTTGACAGTAGTTTTCCAATAGAGGTGGCCTCCACATTCTCCTACATGAAACTCATGCTTGATATTATCTGCATCATTCTCAGGCAAACATTTAAGAAATATACCACTAGCATTTTTCCAATATATAATTTTATTTACAATGCAGTAGTTTACAGCCTTCAACTTTAAAAATCTAGCCTTTGTTTTTGACAAACCAGGAGGAACATTAAAATTAAAAATCACATATAAAATATCAGCATACCAGGATGAATTCAAAAATTATTCTTCAATAAGTGGAGTTACCAACTCCTCCTCTTCCTCTAATGCATCAATCATATTCGTGTCTAGTGCTTGAAAGTTTGTTTTTGCCATGAGTTTAGCCAATCCTTGTCCTTTGATTAATTTAATGGGCTTGATTTCTAAATCATATTCTAATATACCAGCAATCCACTTACCCCTTTTGCCATCAGGACCTTGTGTTGAAATGTCTTTTACCACTGAATTGGGCACAAATGTAATGTTGTGTGAATGCAAAATGTAAACTCTAAAATATTTCAATGCCTTGATTAAGGCAAAATCTTGCTTTTCCGTTATGTCATATTTTAGAGGTGCATCTCTTAATGCCTTGCTGAAAAATGCAATGGGTTGTTCTTGTCCCTTTATGTTTTTTCTGTAATAGGATAGCAACAACTATACGTTCTAATGCAAAGCAGAAGATGAAAAAGTCTTTGGTAAAACGAGGGCTGATTAGAACTAGCGTTTGGGTGAGTGTTGGTTTCACAAGTTCAAAGGATTGCTTTCCTTATATGGTTAATTTGACTCCTATTTCTCTTTTCATCATGTTTGTAATGCTTCTTAGGAGTTCTACAAGATTTGGTATGAACCTTCTTAATAAATTTATCTTTCCAATGAAAGATTGCAGCTCTTTGACATTTATAGGATGATTGATTTGCAATATTATTTCAATCCTTTTTGGGTCTATATTGATCCCTTCTTCAGATATGATATGGCCTAAAAGCTTGCCTTTTTGAAGGCCAAACAGAGCTTTCTTGGGATTCAAAGACGAATTGTACTTTCTACATTTTTCAAAGACTTTCCTTAAGTGAGCTAGGTGTTCTTCATATGCTTTAGAATAGACTGTGATTTCATCAAGGTAAATCACAATGAAGTAGCCTATCTCTTCTGAGAAAGCAATGTCCATGGCTTTTTGGAAGGTGGCACCAACATTCATCAACCCAAAAGGAATTTTCACATACATGAAAGTGCCCCAAGGTGTAGTGAAATTTGTCTTGTGTTGATAATCTCGGTGTACCAGCACTCGATTGTATCCTGAAAAGCCATCTAGCAAGGAAATTATTTTAGAACATACTACCCTTTGTAAGATGTGAACCATTTTTGGTAAAGGGTAGTTGTCATTTAAGGATGATTTGATTAAATTTCTGAAGTCTATGCATAGCCTAATTTCTCTTGTTTTCTTCCTCACTGATACAAGATTTGAAACCCATTCTGAGTATCTTAGAGGGACTATTATTCCAGCATCATACATTTTCTTAATTTCTTTCTCAACCAGGGGTAGTTGCACAGGTGTTATTCTGTGCAATTTTTGTTTAAAGGGCTTCTATTTTTCCTTGAGAGGTATCTTATGCTAAATTATCTATGTATCATATGATTTTAAATCTTCATAACTCCAAGAAAAAACATCAGTAAATTCTTTAAAAAGCGCAAGATATTTCTTTTTTATATGAGCTAGTAGTGTTTTAGACAATTTTATCATTTTGGGTTTTTGTTCACTGCCTATATTGCACTCTTCTATTTCAGTTTTAGTGGGTTCCATATTTGGCCTCTTAGAAACATCATTAAAGTCAAAAAATTCTTCTAGAGGCACCAGTCCCTTTGGCAAGTTATCAGTATTAGATTGCAGCACTTCAAAGTCTTCTTTTTCTAAATTAGTGCATAGTTCTATTTTAGGTGTGCGTTCTTTTGTTAATATATATATATATATCAATAGTGTAAGGGGGTTCTTCTTTGTAAGGTGGTTCCTCAATAGGGTAGTCTTCTTCATACTCTGAGTCTGAATTTGGCATTTCAAACTCATTTCTGGACTGAAGGAAATCCTCTATCTATTTATCTCCTTCAAAAACTTGCCAATATTTTTATGTTATTTGGGACTGTTGGTCTATATTTGACTTGGATTGTGTATTTTTTTTTCTGATAAGGTTTTTGACATGTGTTGGCTGCAAATGCTATACCATTGGCAAGAATGTTTTGGTTTCTAGGGAAAAAGGTAATCTCATATTCTGTGAATGTTTTCAAGAGGTAAATAGCATCATCTTTATAGGCTTCTAATCTTGGATGCTTGGCTATATATTCTCCATTAATCTGCCTAATGACTAAATCCAAATCTCCATGGATAGTTATCCTCTTGGCTCCTAATTTCTTCAGTAATTGTAGTCCTAAGAGGATTTCCTCATATTTTTCTATGTTATTTGTGCATTGGAAATTTAGCTTATATGAGTGACCTTCTGCATGATTTTTCTCTATGTTATGCACCCATATTCCTGCTCCTACACCGGTTTTCATACAAGAACCATCAAAATTCATACTCCAAAGAGGTTCAATTTAAAAATTTTCATTGCGTTGGTCATTATGGTCCTCTTCATATTTTTTATAGTGGTTGCCACTGTGTTGTTCACTATTTTGTTCTTCAGGGTCTGCACTATGTTTTTCATTGTTTTGTCCCTAGTGGTTTTCACTATGTTGAATGTTTTTTACTTGTTCTTCCTGGTCAGCCCTATGTTGATGGTTTCTTTGTTCACCATGATATCCACTACGTTTGCTGTAATATTCTGTTTGGGAAAAATGATTTGATTGTTCCTCCTCTTTTTCCTCTTCTTCTACAATTATTTCTTCATTTCTTGTTGTTTGTTCATTAACATTTTCATCATTGTAAAGGATAAATGAATCAAGATCTGTATGGATAGAATAAAGCGGGGAGTTATCTAGATTTTATTGACTCCTGACCATGTATTTCATATGAGTTTCCCTATATAGTCCTCTTGGTTGACTAAAGACAGGGATGGTGGCATAAGTCATGTCCATTTGTAGGGTACCTTGGATTTTAGCACCCCATGATCTTTAAAGGAGCATGCCATATTTTTTAGGTATATTAGCCACTACAATATCCATTACTAGGCTCTTGGATAGTAGTTATGCTAAGTTGACACATAGATCTTTAATTAGGCCTAGAAATTTAACTCTACTGGAACCAAAAGAGTATAAATCTTTGTATGGTCTAGTTATTTCAAGGCCTAGTCTTTTCATCACTACTTTTGGCATAAGGTTGTGTGAAGCATCGGAGTCTAAGATGGGATTGTGGAGAATTTTATCATGTATGTTTAAATTTAAATAAAATGGAGGAACACCTCCCTCTTGAAATTTTCCTTCTACTTCTTGTAACGCCTCCTATTTACGGAATTTTTTTTTTTTTTTTCTTCAGGTGCCTTTGAATTCCATTATAAATTCCATTACTCTCCTAAAACTATTCCCATTAAATCCATATATCTCACCTAAATATGACATAGGATAATTGTATAATTTATATAAAATTTGTATGCATCTTACCTCTATATATACCACATCTAGGTATATGTCAAAATTCATATATCACATATATATATCATAGGATAATTATATATCCTACATACCATGGGTATACATCTTGTATCTATATATATATAACATATTTATATATATATGTTAAGTTCATATCTCACATATATATACACAAGATAATTGTATATACCATACGCCATAGGTATACTTCGTAACTCTATAATACCTCCATACAGATATCAAGTTCATATATATCATATGCGTATGTTTTTACTTACCTAGGTTAATTGGTGTACTCTATATAGAGCGCTCATATCTAGTAAATCCATATATAATTATATCCATATGTAATTATATCGATATGTCGATTCATAAAGTCGCTAGAACCTTTGAGTACTAACCTAGGTAATTAACCCCATCTCTATGTATAATTATACTATTCTATGACATTATGAGAGGGCGCGTTCATTTCTACGTGGCATGTGATAGATATTATACCTATATCGATGTTTTAAAAAAAACCACTGTTAATCTACTGTAGTTCAAAGTGCACCCATAGTGAATAATTGGTTTCGCTGTCATACTTTTGGGTCACGCCGCAACTGGCAGAGTCCTATCTCGGGTCTGATAAACTGTCAACTACAATTCGGCGGTGCATTGGTAATATGTGTCCCGCTTTTACTCGCATCCTGTGATGAATTCTACTGTGTACATTCTTGCGTTAATTGTCTCGGCATATTATTTCTTTTCCAGCTAATTTGGTACGCCGAACCTCAGACCGGTGATCTGCGTTTACAGATTTCTAAACACCAGTACTACATGGGAGCTGTAGGTGTCGCCTCACCCAGGGTTTAGTACCTTCAGGTATGCCGGCTATGTATTTTCTAATAATTTATTGGATCTCTTGTAGGTGAAACATATCAGCTATGGTAGGGAAAGTGCCGTGTACTACGTTCCTGATCTACGACAAAATCGACGGTTTGAGATTCTGAAGGTTTTCCCAACAATTCTCGGGATCCGACGAGGGTTGCGACAGGGAAATTAGGGTTTGAGTATTCCTCTTTATGAGAGGCCTTTCATTCAGTATCATGGTCAGACCTCTCCCCTATATTTTTTCTTTTCTGGGTTCATTCCTATCGACAGACCCTCTATTTCCAGTATGGCGCAAACAGAGGGGGTCCGCCCTTCTTCGGTCCTCTGTGACAGAGACAACCGAACCACTCGGCGTTTACCGTTTTGGCTATAGTTTGTTCTTCGAGAGTTCGAATGGATAAATTGTATGTTTTGTTGTCCATGTCCACTGTATGGTTTTTAATCTCGCGAGTGTGGGGTTTGTTACACCCGGATTTATTGTGCTATATTTCTCTCGTTCTGCTGTAGATTGAACTCTCCCAAGTTCAATCAAATTGATTTTTAAATTTTGGATTGTAAGTTTTCGTTTGACTGTTCAGTTGCCAGACGTTAAGGCGGTTAGGATTCATCAGTTCCTGATTCCGCCGATCGTATCGAACTGGGTGTACTGACGATTATGGAATGGATTCACTCGAGGAAAGGGTACCGATTTACCATATCGGTGGTCCACCTTCCTGAACGACATTCTTCCGCCATTAGTTTTATCGTTGTGGTGATGATAATCTACCTTCAGCGCGCAAGATTTATTACGCGACTGGAGAGATTTAACCTCAGACTTCTGTCGTATACAAATTGGATGGGTAGGTTGTAGAACTTACTTACAGCATTTAATCCTGTCGTTGTTCGTTAATGGGAGTGTATCGGTTCATATTTGATTTAGTTTTTCTCTAACTCCCTCTGTCACGAACTCGGTGGCTATGGCGGACCAGCAGATTAGGTTTGGTTGACCGATGACAGATTTCTATCATAGGGTTTTGCTGTGACCGTCATTTATCTGAGACCCGACATGGATTAGTAACCCGCATTTTCGTGCACCCCTTTTTTTTCTAAAAACATGGATTTCCTGGTTTATAATCGGGGCGCCGTTGTGTATATTGATCATGCATATTTATATACGGGTATGTCAGCATTATTTAACCGAATCGGTGTTTTTCTCCCGGCATCTAGGTCGTCAGGGTAAGCATCCTATATGCGTTTACTCTGTTACCTATGGCCGGTTATGGTTAACGTTGTCCACAATTATTCCGCGTGCCGCGCACTCTCCACCAGTGGGTGCCATCCCCATAGTTGCGTTTCATATATTATGCAGGCAGATTAATTTGGTTTTCCGTCCCTCTGTTCCATAGATTGCATAGACGCATCTCTTTTCATTTATGATTCATGTATTATAAATTTTCGTTTATAATTTTGTTCGGCAGATTCGGCCGATTCGTGAGTTTTATTTTCTTCATACGTACAACGTTTATATATATATATGAAATTCATTTTAACAGTCTGAGCCATGTCGGCCATAACTTGTCATGTACATATATTCACATCTGCGATGCGCACTCCAACGTCTTTTGGCATTATATGAATCCATATATATATCAGGCACGTTGGTATAGTCTCTTCTCACATATATGACTTAGGTTACTAGCGTGGTGATATATTGATATTCGTGCTTTACACTTCCCATATCTATATATTATTGTGAAATGAGTATACATGTAATAGATCAAGAGATTCGTAGGGCATAAATATAACTTAGCACTTTTCGCAAAAGTTTAGTGTAAATAAAAGTTGAACCTTCTTTTTGGAATATTTCGAGGTTTCAAGGTAGAATTAACAATGATATGTACCTATAGAAAATGATAAGCCCGATTACTCTTGTATAATGATTTTTTTTTTCTTTTATATACTATATATATAAATTTTAGCTCGGTTGCCATACTTTCATACTATTGAGCTCATAAAGTCACATGAATAGTTTTATATATATCTATCCCATTGTCCTTATGTTGTATAATTGAATAATGCTTTAATCTTTGACTATGAGGTTTAACTCAGGAATTGGAGAAAGATTTCAGAACATAATACACTCTATCTGTTGCTATACAGGATACATTGTCTTTGCATGGATATAATTTATTTAAGAGTTAGAAAATGTGGACATGGAAAATGCTACACCTTGGATTTACTTTTAGGAAATCTCTAGCTCAACTACTATAGTCTTTCACTGGTTCTGAGCATAAAGTTTCGCAATTACACACAAATAAGATGTAGGAACTTTCACTTTTTTTTTTTTTAAGTATCCCAATTCATTATATTTACTTCCAGCAGTTATTATGTGTACCAGGTAACTATAGTTCTGCTATATTATTTCTTTAGCAGATTCATAAACACAAAATATCACAATTGGTGCCTACCATTAACAGAACAATAATTTATCACCTATAGGGTTTCAGCAACTTCAGATTTAAACCATCCCTGGTTTAGAGATTCTGAAGTTTCTACTATAGGGATTTTCTGGTCTACAACTAGACAAATCTGGAGGGTGAACACCTAAGGATAGATTATGTTAAATGTAGTACCAAATTTTCTTATTGTCATGAAGTAAAATTTTATATGTAGCCAATTCATACTGTAATAAGACATAGGAACAATAGTTTCAGAACATACCACAAAGTCTGCAAAAATGACCAAACTCCCAACATTAGAATCCTCTTTATCTCCCAGGATTCACCCCCGAGCAGAGATCACCTCCTAGAACAGATCAACCTCTGATCTGCCTAGGAGCAGCTTATTTAAGCTCAAAATTCCCCAAAGCATGTTTCTAATTCTGGGTCCAGAATAGCAGGATGCTTTCTTTCCTGTTTAGCCTAGGCTTCCCATCTTGGGATTCTTTAAAGCTGCTTTAAGCTTTTCCTCAGCTTTTCCAGCTTTTTTCTCACCTCTTCCCAACTACTCCTCTTCATTGGGGAAATTTAGATTCTCCTCAAATCTAAATAATTTTCTTTCAAGGATTTTTGATAGATTTTTGGGGATTTGTTGCCTTATCCATCCTCATGGATTTGGCAAGTGATCTCAAATTCTCTTTTTGGTCACAATGCACAATCATTTTATTTATTTCCTCAAAATAAAATATGCAATTACATTCATACCATCCTCATCCTTTGGGGTCCACCCCCCTTAGGATAAAATTCAAATGTTTAATCTTTTAAAAATTCAACACACAAATTGGGGGTATTACATATTCCCCCTCTGAAAATAAACACCGTCCTCGGTGTGCTTATTCAACTACTAGAGTTCATTTAAACAAAAATGGATATCTCTCCATCATTTCAGCTTCCCTTTCCCAAGTGGCTTCTTCAGCAGTAAAGTGCTTCCACTGCACCTTTACTCTGACCACTGTTTTGTTTCTCAATTCAATTTCTTCCCGCTCCAATATTTGAAGTGGTTATGGCAGAAACTCCCCTTCTGGTTCCACCTGTACAACATTCCAATCAACTATGTGAGAAGCATCATGCACATATCTTTTTAATAATGAAACATGAAATACATTATGCACTCTAACATGGGGTGGTAACGCCAGCTTGTAAGCTACTGGTCCCACCCTTTCTAACACCTCAAAAGGCCCACAGTATCTAGGAGCCAGTTTTGCACAACTTCCTGCATAAAGTGTGCTCTTTTTGGCTTTGATGCGCAAATACACATGATCCCCCACTTTTAATTCTCGATGTACTATTTTCTTATCAGCATAGCTCTTCTGTCGATCTTGTGCTATCTTGATATTTCTCTGTATTTGTTTAACAATTCTTTCCATCTCCTGTAGCGCATCTGGTCCTAATACCAGTTTATCCTCTGGTTGACTCCAGCTCAAAGGAGTACGGCACTTTCTCCCATACAGTGCCTCAAATGGACTCATCTTAATAGAAGATTGGTAGCTATTATTATAAGCAAACTCAGCTAAATGCAGATACTCTTCCCACTTTGATGGCCTATCCATCACATACATTCGTAGCATATCCTCTAAGATTTGATTCGTCCTTTCTGTCTGCCCATCTGTTTGAGGGTGATAGGCAGTACTAAAATTCAACTTAGTACCCATCCCTCCAAACAATCCTTTCCAAAATGCTGCTGTAAACTTAGCATCCCGATCTGAAACAATTACTTTGGGAACTCCATGAAGCCTCACTATCTCTTTCAGGAAAACATTGGCTACATGAGCTGTTCCGAAAGTAGATTTCACTGGTATAAAGTGAGCAGCTTTTGTGAGAGTGTCTACTACTACCATCACAGAATCATGTTGATATTTAGTCTTGGGTAATCCTGTTATAAAATCCATGGAAACTGTGTCCCATTTCCATTCTGCAATTGGCAGGGGATTTAAAAGTCCGGCTGGATGTTGATGCTCAACTTTGACCAGTTGACATTCCATACACCTACTTAGATACTCTGCTACATCTCTCTTCATTCCTGGCCAGAATAACTTCTTCTTCAAGGCTGTTAACATCTTTTGATATCCGGGATGTCCTGCATAAGGCTGTTTATGATATTCATCTAGAATTTCTCTTTTTAGTGACTCTATATTTGGAATATACAATCTGTTCTTGTAATAGAGCAGCCCTTGTGGGTTTTTAGTGTAATCTGTTTTATCCTTTGTCTGTAATTTCACCAAAAGGGCTTCATAGTTGGGATCTTGAGTTACTGCTTTTCCCACCAATTCCTCTATCTCCATCTGGGCACTACTTCCAATGTTGTTTAAATGTTGACAAGCATTTCTACTTAAGGCATCAGCAACTTTATTTTCTTTTCCCTTGATATGTTTTATGTCCATATCAAACTCACTTAGAAAAGACAGCCATCTGGCTTGTCTTGCATTCAGGTCAGTTTTGGAAAAGAAGTATTTGAGGCTAATATGATCAGTCATCAATGTGAACTTTTTCCCTAAAAGATAGTGCCTCCACATTTTCAAAGCATGAATAACAGCTGCAAATTCCAAATCATATGCACTATAATTCTGTTCATGTACTTTCAGTTTCCTAGATTCATAGGCAATGACTGAATTTTCCTGTAATAGGACTCCTCCCAGCCCTTCTCTGCATGCGTCTGTACATACCACAGATTCTTTATCAGGATGTGCAATTTTTAATATAGGAGCTGAGATAAGTTTCTGTTTCAATTGTTCAAAACTATTTTGACATTTCTCAGTCCACACGAACTTAACACCCTTCCTTTGTAATGAGGTGATGGGATTTGCTATAGCAGAAAATCTCTCCACAAATCTGCGATAATAGCCTGCAATTCCCATAAAGGATCTTACTGCTGAAACATCAGTTGGGACTGGCCATTCCTTAATTGCTTTTATCTTTTCAGGGTCAACTGCAAGCCCTTTTTCAGAAATAATATGGCCTAAATATTGAATTTTATCTTTATAAAATTCACATTTACTGAACTTGGCATATAGCTGGTTTTCTTTTAAAGTCTGCAACACTATTTTCAGATGTTCCTTGTGTTCCTCTTCGTTTTTAGAATAGACTAAGATATCATCTATGAACACAAGAAAAAATTTGTCCAAATACTTATTCAACACACTGTTCATCAAACACATAAAGGTGGCAGGGGCATTCGTCAAACCAAAAGGTAGGACTACAAATTCGTAATGCCCATACCTGGTTCGAAATGTTGTTTTGTTGATGTCTTCTTCTTTAATTCTGAGCTGGTGATACCCAGTCCTGAGGTCTATCTTGGAGAAGACTGAAGCTCCTCTCACTTGATCAAAAAGATCATCAATTCTAGGAAGTGGATATCTATTCTTAATGGTCAACTTATTCAGTTGACGATAGTCAATACACATCCTAAAAGTCCCATCCTTCTTTTTAACAAATAAGACAGGTGCTCCCCATGGAGACACACTTGGTCTAATATAACCCTTATCCAACAATTCTTGCAGCTGCATCTTCAACTCCATCAGTTCTGGCGGACTCATCCGATAAGGAGCGCGGGAAATAGGTGTAGCTCCCGGCACTAAATCTATGGAAAAGTCAATCTCTCTTTTGGGAGGAAGATGAAGAATTTACTTGGGAAAAACTTCTTTAAACACTCGGATGACTGGTATAGCATCGATTAACTCCTCCTCAGTTTGCTGTTCTATTTCTTCTACATGCACTGCATAGATTTGGTATCCTTTTCTAGCAGTTCTTTTCAATTGTAAGGCTGATATTTGTCTTATGGAAATGGGCTTTGGTTTTCCTTGTAATGAAAAAGGTTTCCCTTCCTCATCTACACAATGCAATGTTTTATCCCAGCAGTTCATCAGAGCTTTCTTCTTTTCTAGCCAATCCATTCCTATCAGCAGATCATAGGATCCTAATGGCAGTATATTCAGATTTACTTCTGTTGGGAACCCATTTAATTGTATTGCAGTTTTGGGCAACTTATGTGTGACTTTTCTCTTGGTTCCAGTGGCCAGCTGTACCAACCATGACTGCTGAAATTTTTCAGGTTTAATTTTACATTTTTCTACAATTCCAGGACTAATATAACTTAAAGAAGCACCTGGATCAATCAAAACAGTAATAGGTATTTCAGAAATCTTACCCTCCATTTCCACCATGGTTGCTTGATGTTCTGCTTGCCGATTTTCCAAGGCTGCACTGATGGTTGGTATGTTTCTGGCTATGTCATTGACTGTTGTTGCCTCTCGCTCTCTGCTGATCATATGAATATTTCGATGAGGACAGTCCCTCATCATATGGGGTTCTCCACAGCCCCAACATTTCAGAGGTTCCTTCATTCTGACTGCCCCTTCCTTTTTATTGTTCCCTTCGACTGGTTTTGAAACCACTTGGGACTGAGCAGTTTGACTTTCCTTTGATGATCCCTACCAAAATTCCTTAAATATGCTGGTTTTGGTCTTTTGCCTTTGAACTCACCCTTGTTCAGCCAGCTCTTCCCTTGTTCTGCTTTTCCTTTAAACTGCTGATAGCATAATCTTGCTTTTCTCACAGCTTCATCCATGGTCTTCGGGTTGTCAAACTCAATCTTTTCCTTGTACACAGTAGGCAAACAATTTAAAAACCTTTGCACCTTTGCTTTTTCTTCCCTAATGTAAGGAACATATCTTAATAAATTAGTAAACTTAGTGACAAACTCATCAATAGTGAGCTGCCCTAGCCTAAGTTCATGGAATTCTTTTGCTTTATCGTCATAATAACGTTCATTCAAATAATGACTTTTGAACTTAGTCTGAAAGTCTTCCCAAGTAACTGTCTTTTCATCAATGGCATGTACCATTTTTGTCTCTTCCCACCAGAGTGTAGCTTTTCCTTGTAGCTGGTACACAACTAATCTAGCCTTCAGATTGCTCTCATATTCGTAGACTTGGAAATACTTGATCATGTTCAGCAACCAAGCTTCAGCATCCTCCTCTTTCTCCCCATCATAGGAGGGAGGTTTAATCTTTCTAAATTCTCCCTGCAATTCTCTTTTCTGTTTATGCTGTTGTCTAGCAGCCTCATCATCATCAGACTCATCCATCTTTCTCTTCCCGGAACCTTCGCCTTCCTGGCTGTTCCGGGAAGTTAATTCCCTGATGAGCTTTTCCTGCTCCTTATTGGCTGATGACAACATGTCATTCTGGCTTCTCAGTTCAGCCAAATCTCGTTGCATCCTGTGCAACATAGCCATTATCGGGGCATTGGGATCTGGAGTAGCAAACTCATCATGTAGATCCACATAAATCCCTCCACCTTCAGCCATTTCAACTGTATACACTTACAACACAGATTAGCAAGTTTATACACTTCAGAAAAAAAAAAATATGAAATAAGCAGTGAGCACAAAACGACAGCCCAATTTGTTGTAACTAGTGCTCCGATACCATTTGTAACGCCTCCTGTTTACGGATTTTTTTTTTTTTTTTTTTTCTTCAGGTGCCTTTGAATTCCATTATAAATTCCATTACTCTCCTAAAACTATTCCCATTAAATCCATATATCTCACCTAAATATGACATAGGATAATTCTATAATTTATATAAAATTTGTATGCATCTTACCTCTATATATACCACATCTAGGTATATGTCAAAATTCATATATCACATATATATATCATAGGATAATTGTATATCCTACATACCATGTGTATACATCTTATATCTATATATAACATATTTATATATATGTTAAGTTCATATCTCACATATATACACATAAGATAATTGTATATACCATACACAATAGGTATACCTCGTAACTCTATAATATCTTCATACAGATATCAAGTTCATATATAACATATGCGTATATTTTTAATTACCCAGCTATTGGTATACTCTTTCATAGGCGCTCATATCTAGTAAATCCATATGTTAATTATATCATATGTCGATCTACAAAGTTCCTTCAACATTTGAGTACTAACCTAGGTAGTTAAACCCATCTCTATGTGGCACTATACGTGTAACCCTGTATATATAATTATACCATTCTACATACAGTGAAAGAGCGCGGTTCATTTCTACGCAAAGATGATAGATATTTTTGCAATCATATTTTGACAGCTTTTTCAAAAACCACAGTTAACCTACGGTAGTTTAAAGTGCACCCACAGTGAATTGGTTTCGCTGTCATATAATTTTTTTTTTGTCACGCCACAACTGGCAGAGTCCTATCTCGGATCAGATAAACTGTCAGCTACATTTCGGCGGTGCATTGGTAATACGTGTCCCGCTTTTACTCGCACCTTCTTATGAATTTTACTGTCTACATTCTTGTGTTAATTTTCTCGGCATATCATTTCCTTTCCAACACCCGTACGCCGAACTCGCACCTATGATCTGCTAGTTACGATGATTAAACACCAAAAGACATGGGAGCTGTAGGTGTCGCCTCACCCAGGGTTTAGTACCTTCAGGTATGCCGGATATGTATTTTCTAATAATTTATTGGATCTCTTGCAGGTGAAATGTATCAACTATGGTAGGGAAAGTGCCGTGTACTGCGTTCCTGATCTACGGCAAAATCGACGGTTTGAGATTCTGAAGGTTTTCCCAACAAATCTCGGGATCCGACGAGGGTTTGCGACAGGGAATTTAGGGTTTGAATATTCCTCTTTATGAGAGGCCTTTCATTCAGTATCATTGTCAGACCTCTCCCCTATATTTTTTTTTCTGTTTTCATTCCTATCGACAGACCCTCTGTTTCCAGTATGGCGCAGATAGAGGGGGTCCGCCCTTCTTCGGTCCTCTGTGACAGAGGCAACCGAACCCCTCGGCGTTTAACGTTTTGGTTATAGTTTTTTCTTCGAGAGTTCGAATGGATAAATTGTATGTTTTGTTGTCCATGTCCATTGTATGGTTTTAAATCTCGCGAGTGTGGGGTCTGTTACACCCGGATTTCTTGTGCTATATTTCTCTCGTTCTGCTGTAGATTGAACTCTCCCAAGTTCAATCAAATTGATTTTTAAATTTTGGATTGTAGGTTTACGTTTGAACGGTTCAGTTGTCAGACGTTAAGGCGGTTAGGATTCATCAGTTCTTGATTCCGCCGATCGTATCGATCTGGGTGTACTGACGATTATGGAATGGATTCACTCGAGGAAAGGGTACCGATTTACCATATCGGTGGTCCACCTTCCTGAACGCCATTCTTCCGCCATTATTTTTATCATTGGGGTGATGATAATCTACCTTCAGCGCGCAAGATTTGTTACGCGACTGGAGAGATTTAACCTCAGACTTCTGTCGTATACAAATCAGATCAGTAGGTTGTAGAACCTACTTACATCATTTAATCCTGTCGTTGTTCGTTAATGGGAGTGTATCGCTTCATATTTGATTTATTTTTTCTCTAACTCCCTCTGTCACGGCCTCGGTGGCTATGGCGGACCAGCAGATTAGGTTTGGTTGACTGATGACAGATTTATATCATAGGGTTTTGCTGTGACCGTCATTTGTCTGAGACCCGACATGGATTAGTAACCCGCATTTTCATGCACCCCTTTTTTTCTAAAAACTTGGATTTCCTGGTATATAATCGGGGCGCCATTGGGTATATTGATCCTGCATATTTATATATGGGTATGTCAGCATTATTTAACCAAATCGGTGTTTTTCTCCCGACATCTAGTTCGTCAGGGTAAGCATCCTATTTGCGTTTACTCTGTTACCTATGGCCGGTTATGGTTAACGTTGTCCACTATTATTCCGCGTGCCACGCACTCCACCAGTGGGTACCATCCCCATAGTTGCATTTCATATATTATGCAGGCAGATTAATTTGGTTTTCCGTCCCTCTGTTCAATAGATTGCATATACGCATCTCTTTTCATTTTATGATTCATGTATTATAAATTTCTTTTATAATTTTGTTCAGAAGATTCGGCCGATTCGTGGGTTTTATTTCTTCATACGTACAACGTTTATATATATATGAAATTCATTTTAACAGTCCGAGCCATGTCGGCCATAACTTGTCATTTATATATATTCACATCTGCGATGCGTACTCCAACGTCTTTTGGCATTATATGAATCCACATATATATCAGACGCGTTGGTATAGTCTCTTCTCACATATATGACTTAGGTTACTAGCGTGGTGATATATTGATATTCGTGCTTTACACTTACCCATGTCTATGTATTATTGTGAAATGAGTATACATGTAATAGATCAAGAGATTCGTAGAGCATACATATAACTTAGCACTTTTCGCAAAAGTTTAGTGGAAATAAAAGTTGAACCTTATTTTTGGAATATTTCGAGGTTTCAAGGTAGAATTAACAATGATATGTACCTATAGAAAATGATAAGCCCGATTACTCTTATATAATGATTTTTTTTTCCTTTTATATACTATATATATAAATTTTAGCTCGGTTGCCATACTTTCATACTATTGAACTCATAAAGTCACATGAATAGTTTTATATATATCTATCCCATCGTCATTATGTTGTATAATTGAATAATGCTTTAGTCTTTGACTATGAGGTTTAACACAGGAATTGGAGCAAGATTTCAGAACATAATGCACTCTATCTGTTGCTATACAGGATACATTGTCTTTGCATGGATATAATTTATTTAAGAGTTAGAAAATGTGGACATGGAAATTGCTACATCTTGGATTCACTTTTAGGAAATCTCTAGCTCAACTACTATAGTCTTTCACTGGTTCTGAGCATAAAGTTTCGCAATTACACACAAATAAGATGTAGGAACTTTCACTTTTTTTTCAAGTATCCCAATTCATTATATTTACTTCCAGCAGTTATTATGTGTACCAGGTAACTATAGTTCTGCTATATTATTTCTTTAGCAAATTCATAAGCACAAAATATCACAATTGGTGTCTACCATTAACAGAACAATAATTTATCACCTATAGATTTTAAGCAACTTCAGATTTAAACCATCCCTGGTTTAGAGATTTTGAAGTTTCTACTATAGGGATTTTCTGGTCTACAACTAAACAAATCTGGAAGGTGAACACCTAAGGATAGATTATGTTAAATGTAGTACCAAATTTTCTTATTGTCATCAAGTAAAATTTTATATGTAGCCAATTCATACTGTAATAAGACATAGGAACAATAGTTTCAGAACATACCACAATGTCTGCAAAAATGACCAACCTCCCAACCTTAGAATCCTTTTTATCTCCCAGGATTCACCCCCGAGCAGAGATCACCTCCTAGAACAGATCAACCTGTGATCTGCCTAGGAGCAGCTTATTTAAGCTCAAAATTCCCCAAAGCATGTTTCTAATTCTGCGTCCAGAATAGCAGGATGATTTCTTTCCTGTTTAGCCTAGGCTTCCCATCTTGGGATTCTTTAAAGCTGCTTTAAGCTTTTCCTCAGCTTTTCCAGCTTTTTTCTCACCTCTTCCCAACTACTCCTCTTCATTGGGGTAATTTAGATTCTCCTCAAATCTAAATAATTTTCTTTCAAGGATTTTTGAAAGATTTTTGGGGATTTGTTGCCTTATCCATCCTCATGGATTTGGCAAGTGATCTCAAATTCTCTTTTTGGTCAAAATGCACAATCATTTTATTTATTTCCTCAAAATAAAATATGCAAATACATTTATACCATCCTCATCCCTTGGGGTCCACCCCCCTTAGGATAAAAATTCAAATGTTTAATCTTTTAAAAATTCAACACAGAAATTGGGGGTATTACACCTAAGAATTGATATTTTAAACTCAAGAGATTAATAAACCCTGGAGATTATTAATAATACAAAAGAACTAATAAACCCAAGCTTTAAATATTATAAACCAAAGGAATTGGCGAACTCATGGGATAAATATTAAAAACTCAAGAGATCAATAAGGCCAAGGGATTAATATTAAAAACACATGAGATTAATAAACCCTAACAATTAATATTTTAACATAAAAAACCTAATAACACATATTTCATTAAATTTGGATGTTTTCTATTACAAGGCCTTCAACAACATTCATTCTTTTGTAAATCATCATATTAACTTAATTTAAGATAAAAATAATTTAGGAATGTCAAACTAATTAGAGACCATGAATAGGTCAAACATGGGATTGTTAGGTACAATAGTATAAATTCACAATAAGAGTGTAAAACAGAAATATTAGAAACAACTTATTTAAGATAAATCATATTAGTATGCCTAACATCCAAGAAATATATTATAGTTATGGATAACATAATAGAGCCATCGATGTTTGATTTTTGTGTTAGACGACTCTAACCCCCTTTCCCACAACCTATTGTACTTTCACCAACAGGAGAAAATTATAAGAATTGTTAATGGGGAATAATTAAGTGTGAAACACAACTTAATATGGATTTTAGTTGAAATTTATATAGTCTTCATGCTCTTTGATTATTAAATACTTAATGTAACTACTAATAATTTATCATTAAAATATTAATTTTGAATATTAAATGTGTACTAAAAGTCATTTATCTATTGCACATGATTTTCTACATCACGATCTAAATAAACCACTTAAAACCCATTATCAATAAATTCTAATTAGTTTTGTAAAAGATGTATCTTTACTTACATTAAGAAATTTATTTCAAAAATATAATATTACATTTATAAACTTATATCAATACATATAACTAAATGGAACACAATAAATAGTTTCAGGCCTTGTTAGCTTTTATGAGATTATTTTAATTACAAATAGTTTATTTAATAATTTATTTTTACAAAATGTTAATCTTAATGGGAAAATCATGTCATGTCGTGCAAAAAGGTTTAACGATGTTAATTTGTGACGTAACTCTTGAATGAGTCTGAATAGACTACTTAATGCTCGACATTATGAATTAATTAATCCAATGATGTTTCAATAGAAAACATTTTTTTTTCAAAGAGTTTTCTTTTAGAAATAACAATGTCACATTTATACATTCATATTAAACCACGTGAGAGGAAATAAAGATGTTTATTTGTGATGTAACTCTTGAATGAGCTTGAATAGTCTACTTAATGCATGACATTATGAATTAATCAATCCATGTTTTAATAAAAAACATTTTTTTACATAGAGTTTTCTTTTAGAAATAACAATGTCACTTTTATACATTCATATTAAACCACATGATAGGTAAATAAAAATCAATCGATTGTGTCTTGACTTATCGACTTAGATGGCATGATTGTATATAAAAGTAATTGATTTAAAAATGCATAGATAGAAAAAATTATCGATTGAAAATATAATAAACCACTTAGAACTCATCATCGATTGATTTTAAATTATTAGTTTTTCTAATAAATGTATCTTTAATTACATTAAGAGATTTATTTTAAAAATATAATACATTTATAACCTTGTATCAATGCATATAACTAAATAGAATGTAATATTTCATGCTTTATGTCTAGTTGGCTTTTATTATTTCAATTATAAATGATTTATTTACGAATGGAAATTTACAAAATGCTAATAGGGATGAGAAAATAAAATGGTGTATGTTGTAAAAAGTTTAAATACATTTATTTATGACCAATATATTAAGAGAACTTGAGAAATCTACTCACTATTCATTATCAATTAATTATTTCATGTTTTGTTAGGAAAAACATTTCATTTTACATGGAATTTTATTTCGAAAAAACAATGTCGCATTTATACACTTATGTTAAACTTCATGATAAGAAAATAAAATTTGGTAAATGGCTTTATATAGACCACTTATAGCTTAGTATATATTACTTTTAATTTTTTTTTATAAAAAATATATATTTGCTTACATTAGGAGCTACATTTCAAAAATATATCACATTTATAAACTTCCATTAATGCATATAACCAAAGAGAATACAATAAATAGCTTTGAGTCATGGTGGATTCTATGAGATTGTTTAAATTACAAGTAAATTATTTAAGCATTGAAAGTGAAAATATGTTAAAATGGATGGGAAAATAAATATCTTACGGTGCAAAAAGTTTAAATACAAACATTTATCATCTATCTCTTTAATTAATCTAGATGGCCCACTTAACACATTTTTAATTAATTTTTCCATGTTTTATTAAGAAGAGCTTTTTGTTTTACATGGATTTTTATTTTAAAAAAAATACAATATGAAATTAATACTCATTACAGTAGACAAATAAAAGTCAATAAATGGATTCATTATTAACTTATATGGGATAGATGATTACATAGGAAAATAGTTGATTTACAAAAATAATAATAATAAAACAATTATGGCTCATATGATATGATTTTAGTTTATTTAAAATACGAATAATTATTATTAATTATATGTTTTTATTTACAAATGAAAAATTATTTATAATTGATTTTTATCTCAAACAATAAATATCACATTAATGCACTCATATTAATGCATTTTATAGGTAAAAGGTCAATAACGAACTTGGATGTTGTTTATTTTCTATATGATATATGATTTTAATTACAACCATTAATTGATTGAAGTATATAAATTTATGTAAAATATGGATTGAGAAATCAAATATCTTATGCTTCAAACAGTGAAAATCATTTTCTTATGACACATTTCCCATCAGCCTGAATAGCCAATAGTGCTTGTAGCATTTATCAAGTAAATTATTATAATTTATTCAATAAGAATTGCACTTATGTTTGCAATGAGCTCTATTTCAAAACTTATTTCACATTTATATATGAGTATTATTCATATAAGTAAATACAAGTCAATAAAAATACAATCATGCCTTGATGGTTCGTGTAAGGTTATTTCAATGTAAAATAATTCATTTAAGAACACACATACACACACATATTAGCAAAAAAAAATTGATACAACAAAGTCATTGCAAAAATAATTATATATAATAATATAATTCACAATTCCGATTGTATTTTTTTTTAATTAATAGAAAGGTCTAATTTTTTTCCTAAAAATAAAATAAAATGGAAAATTCCCATATAAGATTCCAAAAGATATAAAATCATACAAATTGATTCAGAAAAACTATTTTCAAATTGCATTCAAAAATTGGAATGTACTTCTGAAAATTTTTATAAAGAAAAATATATTCATCCACTACAATGAAGTACATGTTCTATTGAAAATTCAAATGTACTCACGTTTCTCTTTCTTACGATGAAGTGTCTTAAGAAAGGGGAATAAAATATGCATAAGCCAAGTATCTTGCTCTTTTTCTACATAGGATTTTATCAAGATGTAGTTTGATCGATATTTGATGAATTGAGAAGTATGCTTTGTTGTATGTGTTAGCAATACATTCAATTTTCCATAATTATCTCCATATTGGGACCACACATCAGTTAACCTTTTCTCATAAAATTGTGTTGTCCTCCCTGCTTCTAATTTTGTTTGCAAATGAAAATGAGACATGTTCCATGTGAATTTAAAGTCCTATATATCAATATTTGAAATTTCAAGTACTCATCGGATGTACTTGTCAGTGACACTTAATGTCCATATTGCAACATCATAATTTTTTAAGCAATATTTTAACAATTCTGAATGAAAAGGCCTTAAAAAATAGGACCCATCACCGAACTGCCAATCTGCTTCTCTTTGAATATAACAATTTTGTTCATCTTTGGTGTACGATTAGAAGAAAACTCCTTCCATTTCAAATATCAACAACATATTTTGACTTATAGTGATGCTCATTTGCGTCTGCAAATACACTGCAACCACACATATGATATTAACATATCTCCACTTCAACACTTTATTGCTTAATGATATAAAAACCTAACATTTCAAAAATGATGTTAATATTTATTATGAATTAACGGTAATCACAAATTATAATTACTAACCCCAGTAAAGTGAACAAACTAATGATATGTTTACTTTATACGTACAACCTAATACCTTTATTTAATTTGTTTGGAATAAGCAAGTCTTATAGGATCACATTGACCCACCATTTAAATCATTGATTTTAAGTCTTATAACGATTTGTCTAATTTTAATTGAAAGATATAATTACAATGGTTGCAATTAAACAAACTAATTATATATTAGTTTCCACATGTAATATAATACAATTTTTAAATTTCAAACATACTTTGTTATACGCTCTAGAGTCTCTACTTTAGTTTCTTTTGGTGCTTCTTTTAGTAAATATTCTATGTCTATTGTTGGGGCTACATAAATCCTAATATATTTTTTCAACTTATATGAAATAAATTTTTTTATAAAAATGCAGTGAACCATCATTTGCATTACTAATTTCAAAGCCTGTATAATGATAACTTAAACCACAATTGAAAAAAATAATTGTAATGTTTCAATACAAATGGAACAATTATCTATTAATTTCTACATACAATATAATCCATTGTAAAAGTTTCTATAGCATGAGAAATTTTGATACGAAAACATTAAACAACCATTCAAATCAATAATTGTTCTCAATACAATAATATCTCACAAAAATAAAGAACTTAAAATTATTGTATTCTACTTTTGACAAACCAAATCAACAATTCTTTTATTAGTATTGTGAAATAGAAATAAACTTAAATTTAAAAGGGCAACAAAATATAGTAATAATTCATGATGTCATACATATTATGACATGAAATAGACACCAATCATCTTAGGATACTATTAGATGTTATTGAACATCCTTCAAAATAGCCCGCACATCTGTTTCCTTGCTGCATTTAATCAACATTCTCCATATCTTTTCAATCAACCAATCATCCTTTTTATTTGTTCCAATGAATTGAGGGGAAAAGATCACATTTTCTTTTGGATTTCCTTGCATTCTCTCAACTGTACAATCCAATAATAGTATTGGTTGCATCATATTGGGTATGCATTTCCCACACTTTTTTCAATGATTTAGTGTGTATACCTTTTTTGGATTGCCGATGGCCTTATGTCCCTTTTTTGGTTTACACTCTGAAGTAGTCCACATAAACACAAGTTTATCTTGTATTTTTTCTAAAAAGGGACCTTTTTAGAACTCTTGTTGTGTTTTTTTTTGAAGCTATCATCCAAATTGCAACTTCAAAATATTCATTTTTGAAACACATTTCAAAAAATGTATTTGCATGTGGATGAATCAAATTTTTTTTTCCTCTATTTTGTAATCTGCATCAGTTCCCATTTTCACAATATGTCCTTTGTTTGTTTCTTCATCATCGATGCTATGGTAAAAAATGTCCCTTAATTCAAGAATAAATAATTTCTTTTTAGTTATTTGGGCTGCAATACAATAAAAAATAGTCTAGTCAAACCATTTTATTCTTGTTACAAAAATTACTAAAAAAATATCGAGACAATACGCTTACCATGAGTGTTCTTTTGAATACTTATAGATGAAACAATCTTATATTTTATCATCTTCACGAAACCTGGAGTTAAAAATATTAAATCTTCAATTAAATATGATCAAATTATGTAATAAAATATATATTTAATACAAAATTCGTAATTAAAGAAAAGCCTTATCAATGTAACCTATGAAATACACACCCGCACACTTTTAACATTATTTTGATTGTTAGTTTTGTTATTTTTATTTGTTCCTATATTAAATATATACAATGTTATGGTATAGAAGCATTAGAATTTGAAGAATAAAAAAAGGAAGAAGCAATAAGTACCTGATATGGCATTATCTTCATAATTATAACTTTGCACCTCATCATCGTTTTTGTTCTCTTTATTTGTCTTTACATTAAATATATAAAATAGTTTGAATTGTGAAAATGAATAAAAATAATTAAATAATAAGGAAAACAAATGGGAAAATTACAAGTACCTGATATTATATTTTGTTCTTGATTACAACTTTGTTTCTCAATCTTCGGATTATTTTCTTCGTTCTCATTATTTGTCTCTATAATGTACAACGAATATATTATAAATTGTGACAATGATTAATTGAATAAAAAAACAAAAAAAAGAATAAACAACAAATTTCATGTTAACTACCTAATATGATATCATTTTCTTTATTATAGCTATGTTTCACATGCATTTGATCAATTTTTTTGTTCTCCTTGCTTGTCACTATGATAAACATAAAAAAATGTTATAAATTGTGAAAATGAATAAAAGCATCAACCAACTATATAAGAGAGAGAGAGAGAGAGAGAGAGAGAGAGAGACTAATATCTATTTCTATCTCCATCATTTCATGGTCAATGTCTTGATTAATTCCTTTCTTCTCATAATTCCCTATAATGGACATCCGAAAATGTTATAAATATGAAAATTAAATTAATTTTAAAATTTAATATGAGTAATAACCAAACAAATTATGTACCTGATATAATAACATCTTCTCCTCCTATTTCCATCTCTAAATTTGTTTCAACATCATGTGCACTATGTTGATTATTTGTTTGCTTCCCACTTTCATCATTCCCTGTTTTAGAATCCCCATCATTAGTCATTGCAGTAAACATTTTGACAATTAAGAAATTTGACCAAAATAGTATCCAAAGTATTATAAGAGAAACAATAAAGAAACTATAGTACCTGAATTTTCCAAGAAGCTAATGGATCCTTGGTTTGATAGTTGAAAAGATTTGTAACTATTCAACATTATTGTCCTCTATGATTCTATTTGCACAACCAATGCAATTCTTCTTCTATATGTACAACAAGCCTTGATTAAATTTGACCCCACATAAATAGAAATAACCACTTTTGCATCACTACATTGTTGATGTCTTTCCAATAAATCCATCCAGAAATCATAATCTCTCTCATTTTCATCAAGTGTGTCTTCAAATGTGTGAGAGTATTTTGAAGCCTCGAACATTTTTAATTCTCAAGTATAGAAATGTATAGTCAAAACTATATAACTATAATTATTTTGGGACTTATTTTCATAAATTCCAGTAGTCATTTTATATTTGAACTTGGAGTTCTGTATGGAAATTTCCAAAGTTTGACATACATCATTACAAAACTAAAGTTCTACTAAGAGAACTGTAGTAATGTCATTCAACTCGTTTTTTTTATAAGAAATTGAAAAAGTTCAATATAATAGTTCTTGTGGAATGGTTATTTTTTCAAAGCCACTGTATCCAAAACAACAAGCTCAGTATGTAAAATTGGCTGCAACTGACATGGAAAAGAGTGAAAAAGTGTTAACAAAAGTCCAGGCCCTCCAAAATGACAACCAAATTCAAAATTGTTGTCAATCTATTGAATGTTTGTTGATTATTTTATCATTTTGTCAAGGACTCCACATGCTTGTTTAGAAAGGGTATCTATCTTTGTATTTCGTGTTCCTTTTACATAAGTAGACCCCTCCATATTTTTGCAGAAATTGGAAAATATGAGCTCGTTAAATTCATAATGCACGATAATATTTAATGTGGTAAGAGTATTATCATTCAATTTCTCATCATGACTTTGACAATATGCAACCATTGCATACCATATTGTTCGATTGGTTTTCAATTTACAACAATAATCTTTTAATTTTATGGAATTTGTTGGATGATTAGGTGGAATAAAAAACCAAATGGTTCCATTCAGTAAATTGCATACTAGAATTTTTTCAAATTATTTGAAAATGAATATAAAATAGATTTTTAGAATCTCAGATTTTGTACCATAGTTCTTAGCATCTGCAAACATTTGTAAGAATTTATAATGGTAAGAAATTAAATGAGTTAAAAACAATATAATTTAATATTATATAACATCTCATTTCATACATATGCACAAAAGAAAAGAAGCTCAAAGCATATGCAAGTTTTCTTAAAAAAATAAGGATAACATGAACTTCATTAATCAACAATCATTTATTAGCAACCATTGTAACAAAGTACAGACTAATTTTAAAATTTTCATACCATTTAAAGATTTTAGTGTTGTATTTGGTGAACTTCCTTTTTCCTTTGATGATTCCTTTTAATTCCCACTAGCTTCATGGTCCAATGTTTTCTAATAAAGTAAGAACTATTATCATAGTTTCAAATTATCGAAGAAAATATGAACTTATAAATACCACCACTACTCGCATTACCGAATGTGTAACAAATGAACAAGAACAATAAAAAGTGTAGAACTCATAACAATAGTCAATCATGGTGTTGATTAGAGAAAAGTGGCACTACCCCTAAATAATTTATTATGTTCTTTCAATTGTGTCAGAAAGCTAGCACCAGCCAGATTTCTCTAAGATACAAGTAACACATACATTACTAAGAGACAACAATACACCGTGAATAAATAACAACAATAGTTTCTTTAATTAGAAAAGTCTATAAGAAATACATGCTAGTTTCTCTAATAAAAAGTAACGAATATTGTCAAGAGACAACAATACACCGTGAATAAATAACAACAATAGTAGATACTACAACAAATATGTGTTTACACAAAATTAATAATCAACAATCACTTATTAGCAAGCAACTATTGTAACAAAGTATGTACTAATTAAAATTGTCATACCATTTAAAGATTTTGGTGTTGTATTTGGTGAACTTCTCCTTTTTTCTTTGATGACACCTTTGAATTCCCACCAGCTTCATGGTTCATGTTTCTGAAAATAAAGTAAGAAACTTTTATCATAGTTTCAAATTATTGAAGAAAATACACTTATAAATACCACCACTACTTGCATCATTGTATGTAACAAAATGAAAAAGAACAATAACAACCTAGAGAACTTTACAATAATAGCTAATCATGGTGTTGATTAGAGAAAGGCAACTTCAAATAATTTATTATGTTCTTTTAATTGTGTCTATAAGAAATCTAGCACTCGCTAGCTTTCAGTACAAGTATTGCTATGTTACCGCAGGACAAATAACACACCGTAATGATAACAACAATATTTCTTTTAATTGTGTCTATAAGAAAGCTAGGCACTTGCTAGCTCTCATAGTACAAGCACACACATTACTACAAGAGACAAAAATACATCGTGAATAAATAAAAACAATAGTAGATACTACGTCAAATATCATGTTTACACAAATTTATCTTTATAGTCATATATTCTTAGTTTGCTATAGAGACCATAAAAAGGCAAACACATTGGAAGAATTTTTTCTCGTCACATACAAGCCTTTGCCAACAACATTGCATTGTAGTTATAAATTTAGCAAGTAGCGAAACCTCTTATCACAAACACAAACAAGTATTTTGCCAAAAACACTGTAATAATAATCTTCCTAGGACATCTCCATGCTTATGTAAATTTGTCCTTACTTTTTGAAGACAAAGAATTTTTTTTTCTCCATGCCTAAGTAGATCGTTGTTCCATTACAAGAAATGTTAAACCTCAAATAAATGAGAAGGCCTCCTAAAGGAATATGTGGTCTAAGAATGAACATGACAACAGAATCATGTTTCCAACAACATTGCATTGTGAAAAATAAACAAATTAATTAAAAAACAATGTGAATTGATCTTCTATGATATCTCATTTCATACATATGCACAAAGCAAAGAAGCTACAAAGCATATGCAAGTTTTCTTAAAAATAAGGATAACATGAACTTCATTAATCAATAATTAATAATAAAAACATTAAAATAAAAGTACAACCACTCTGTAAAATCGTCATACCATTTGAAATATTTTGATGTTGTATTTGGCAGAATTTTTCTCGGACGATTCCTTTGAATTCCCACTAGCTTGATGGTCCATGCTTTAAAAATAAAGTAAGAAACTAATACTGGCAGTTTCCAAATTATCGAAAAAAATATGAATTCATAAATATTACCACTACTTGGTATCATTGTATTTGTAAAATGTATCGTAAAACAATATGTAGAACTCCACAATAATAGCTAAAGTAATCGTGGTGTTGATTAGAAAAAGGGTTCCACCCTAAATAATTTATTATGTTATTTTAATTCAGCTCTATAAGAAAGCTAGCACCTGCTAGCTTTCCTTCTCGCACAAGTATGTTTAAGCACGCTACCAAAAGAAAACAATAGTAGATTGTTAGGTCCCTGCACACAGTATAGTCCCTTATTTTTGTTAGTGTAACTTTATTGTTATTAATAATTTTTAAACCCCCATTTTGTTATTATTGTGCCTCAAATTATTATTGTTAGGCTCAGGATTACATTGTGGCTCACTAGGACTACAGCATTATGGCCCATGACCCTGTGTATATATAGAGAGGAGGTTTTAAAATTGTATCATTCAAGAATTGGTACATTTAAGTGTAATGTTGGGAGGTTGCCCCCCGATGCAGCTATTTTGCCATGCTGATATCTCTTTTCTTCTATTTTTGAAGCTGGTTACACAACATTTGGCATCGCAGCTTTGGATTCTAGGTTTCGGCTTCTGCCTCCAAACAGGTCATCGTGGCATTTGTGCTAAAGTTTTTCTTTGAAGGAAGATTCAGGAAGCTGGAAATTTTTAGGTGTAAAGTCAGAAATCTTGAGGAAGGCTGTCTAAAATCAGAGCTTGGTTCACAATATTTTCAGAGATATGATCTGGTGTAGTTAGGTATTTGTTCAGGCTCCAAACAAATATCGTGTACATTTGCGCTACAACGTTTTTTTCTACAAAGGTTCAGAATCTAAAATTTATACAGTGCAAAGCTGAAATCCTGAGGAAATTCATCAAAAAATGTCAGAGCTATTTTGTTATTTTAGACAAGTACATGTAGCTAGTTCTTTTCTGTGCTCCCCCATCGTCCGAAGAGGTGATCGTGGAAAATTTCATTAAATTTCTCCGGTACCGGATTGGAGTGCCGTAAAATGAAGTCGGCACATGCATTTTAGTTTCTTGGATATCAATGCCGTAGACAAAGCGATGAAACAGTGCAGGTGGCAAGTCGACAAGTTCGTTCCATCGAACCAGTCCACAATTAGGTAATTGTGGGAGATTGGACACAAATTTGTCTTGGAGAATCCAAATAAGGCTTAATCATGGCATTCAAAAGAAAATCTTAGGCTACCTATGCTGAATTTCAGATATTGAAGATCTGCAACCGCGCAGATAATACACCTAATATCGAGCTCTCAAAGCAAGTAAAAGGTGTATTTTTTCCTAATTGCACAAGTCTTGTTTGAAGAATCAAGTTGAATTGAAGGCAAGGGCCTATTGTAGAATAGTACCAACACAGATTCTAAAATGGCACCTAAAATAACCAACACCCATTGTTTTCTGTAAGTGCTCACCACACTTGAAGATGAAGAATTGCAACATGATCTAATACTTCAAAATTACAAGAGCAAGTGCAAATAAATTTCCACTCTGCAAAGAGCAACAAAAAATGAAATGGAAGTTTCTTAAGAAAGGGCATGGAAGTGAAGATGGACGGTTTGAAGAAAGGCATGGCCAATATGGATGGCGGGAAGGAAGATGGACGGTTTGAAGAAAGGCGGAAGCCAAGATGGATGGCATGGAAGTGGGCATCAAGCTAAGATGGATGACATGAAAGACAACATGAAAACATGAAGAATGATCTAAAAGCATACATGGAAGGCTTGATGAAAAGCTAAAAACCGTAAAATGATTCAATGGTGGAACATAGTAGAAGAATCATGATTAGAACAAAACAAATGTTAATCGTGATTTCATAAACTCTAATGTTGAAGTGAAGAACTACCATATTCCAAAAATGGACAGAGGAAGTTTCCGATGGAAAGGATCCCGTAACATGGATGCTATAGATGGAGCAATATTTTGATCTCCATAACGTGCAAAACACACAAAAAGGTACGATTGCATCTTTACACGAGAACAAAATACATTTGAAGTGGTATCGATGGTTTTGTTCCGTAAAAATTGTCACTTGTCAATTTTTACCAGAGAAAATGATAGCGTATTAAGTGAGGATACAAAGAAAGCAACACCTTTCACACACCGATAAATCTCAAACAAAATGGTTTAGTGGAAGACATTGAGGACTTCCAAAAAATTGAATATAAAGGTAAATCGATATTCCGTAGGAACAATATGATTGATCTCTTCACAGTACTTTAAACGATAACATTCAATATGAAGTTTGCGTTTTGGAACCTAATTCATTGGAGAAGGTATTCAAAGCAGAAAGTTGAATGGGGGACCGTTGCCGTTGTGTTTTCTACCACCAATTCTCCTATAAAGAAGGAAGTGTTAAGCAAAGCCGATTTCCACAAACTTGGCAAGTTTGACACCACAACAATTAAGAAGAAAAAGAGCAAAAGGGCTTTGCTACAACAGACAGAAAATACACCAAAGGTCATAAGTGTGCCTATAAATAAATTATTTTACATAGATTGTGGAAGTGGAAGAATAAAATGGAACAAGAAGAGGATATACACCGAGAACCAGTCTTTAATAGGAAGAATGAATCCAACCATATTTGCACCTTGATCGGGAAATAATTACCACTCCTCAAACTCTCAAGATAAAAGGAAAATCAAGAAGAGAAAGGAAGAGTATGTTGATTTATCTGTGAACACCTATAATTTTGTATTCAGTCATAAGCAAACAAGAATTAAATTGTTTCATACCTTGTTACCCTAACGTTTAAGTGATGGTTGCAAATGGAGGAACCATAAATTGTTTCAGAAAATGCCACAATACTCTCAAGCTAACCATGGTAATATAAAGACTAGTCCAATGCTTTCATTCCCATGGGAGGTGCCTATGTCATTGAGATACAAATGGTTACAATTTTGGGGGATGGTAATCCTCACCAAGAATTTTCTTAAATTTTTTCAAGGAAAGGAAGCCTAATTATGGTATTGAAGGGAAGCCGGAAGGATAACAAGCTCTAATGCATGACAAAGCTTCTAAAATAGGAACAATGAGGCGATCACAATTATGCCTACCAGAAGTTCCAACACCGAAAATCATCTATTTCCGTAGATTCCAACAAGTCTTGGACAATCATTCCAAGGTGTTTGAAACTCCCAAAGGACTCCACCTATTCATGATCATGATCATGCTATTCATTTGATTCAAAAGTGTTCCTCCAAACATCCTACTTTGCAGATATCCGTTCTTAAAAATAGTTGCAATTGAACGTGATGATTACAAGAAATGTTAGAGGAAGTGGTATAATTCAACCTAGTCGGTGCTATGTTTCTCTCGCTCCTTATTATTGGTACACAAGAAGGATGGATCATGGCAATGTCCGGATTATAGGGAGCTCAATGAGCCACCATTAAAGATAAATTTCCCCATTCCCGTGATTGATGAATTATTGGATGAATTACATGAGCAATTTATTTTACCAAGTTGGGATCTTTGCTCAGACATCATCAACTAGAATGAGGATCCAAGATATTCCAAAACAATATTTCGAATTTTAACAGGGTGTTCATTATGAATTTTTGGTCATGCCTTTTGGCTCTTACCACCGCACCTTATATTTTATGTCGATGAATTCCATTTTCAAACCTCTTAGAAAATTTGAAGTAGTATTTTTTCGATGATATACTAAATTGCATAATAGGTTTTGGCATCATGTTGAACATGTTGATGGTGGTGCTCAACTATTGGCAGAGAAACAATTATATGCAAAAGTATCCAAATGTTTTTGGAGTACAAGAGGGAATATCCGGGTCATATTATATCTCACGAGGGTGTTAAAGTAGACCCTAACAAAATTAAAGCCATTAAGGAAATGAACGTCCCTAAGACGATAAGCATTGGGGAGGATTTCTGCTGAATAAAGTTATTATCGCAAGTTTGTTAAGAATTATGTAATAATAGCAAAGACCTCTAACAACATTACTGAAGAAGGACGCATTTTCATGGACCTCAAGCAACTAACTCTTTTTAGAACATCTTAAAGAGGCAATGTGCCTAGCACCGGTCTTAACCATGCTGCATTTCACAAAAACCTTTATTATGTGGAATGTGATTCCCTGCAAATGGAATTGCGCTTTACCAGAAGGAAGACCTATTTCTTTGAAAGTCTTCCAATCAAAGGAAAAGTATTTACATAAACTCATTTATGAGAAGGAAATGTTACAAGCACTGCATGCACAAAGAAAATGGCGAATCCTACTTCAGTCACAAAGACACTTGCGTAAAACCCATCATGATAGTCTTAAACATTTTCTCGGAACAAAGACTATCTTCGAAGACAGCGAAATGGGTCACAAAGATGTTACAAAGATTTGAAACAACTAAAAAGGAAAGCTAATGTTGCCCAGCAGACACCCTCAAGAAAGAATGAAGAGGTGGAAGGCTGGCCAGCAATGCCATTATCCAACCGTATTGGACAACCGAAGCAAGAGATGAATGAAGAAGAAAATACAAGGACACCATTCAAAGTTGCAGCAAGATCCTAGTACATCTGACACATTTGTTGGAAAAATGATTCCTTACGGCACAAAGATTAAGTGAGACCAAAGGAATTCCCAACCAAAAATGGAAAAAGATTCTTCTCCGGAATTGTACACTTCTCCTTTTAGGACACCCGGATTTTTAAAAACTTACTGCTGGTGGTGAAGAAATAATTTTTTTTGGGATGGCTCTGAAATATGATATTTCATGTTTAAAGGAACCAAATGGTTTGCCAATGTAACAAAGTGGAGACAATTAAGACCCCAGACTTTCACAACCTTTATCCATTCGGTCAACGTTGGGAGGAGATTTCAAATGGGATTTTATCATGTAGGTTACCCAAGTCCTAAGGAAAGAATGTCACTGTGTGGTAGTTGGTAGACTTACCAAGTATGCACACTTTTTGGTATTATCTCATCCATTTAAAGCAAGCACAAACAAGTACTACATTTGTGGACAAGAATTCAAAAGCTACATGAAGCCCAAGGGTTATTGTGAGTGACAGTAGGATCCCATTTTTAAGGAAATTTTTATCTAGAGTTATTTTCTTGTTTGGGTACTCAATTGGCTCTCATAGCTCATCTTATCATCCTCAATCACAACAAACTGAGATGGTAAACAAATTTTTTAATGATATTTCATTGTTTTTGTATCCGATAAACAAACACAATGGGTTAAGTGATTACTTCGTTGAATGGTATAACACTTTCTTCCACACTTACAAAGACCCTATTTATGGCACTTTATGGATATCATCCACCATCGATCACATCATCTTTATGGAAAATTCAAGGTTCAAGCAAAGGAAGATCACGATGAGCACGAAAGTAAGAAATTCTCCAAACTTTAAAGGATAACTCGAATTCCATACAAATTCCATCGAACAACAGTGTATCAACATCATACGAGAGAAGTTTTGATATAGGAGATTGCGTATTTTTATGGCTACAACCATACAACAAATGTCCCTCAAGTAAGCTAAGAATGATAACAAATATCGCTAAAGTACTATGGTCCTGACAAGGTGTTGCAAAAGATTTGGTACTATGGCATACAAATTGGAGCTTCCTTTTTCTTCGCGCAGTACATCCATTTTTCCATGTTTCATGCTTAAAAAAGGTTATAAAAGAAAACCTTCAGTTCAAACAATATTGCCAAAACTCGATGAGGAAGGAAAAAAATCATATTGGAACCGTAAGCGGTCAGGAACAAGAACTCTACAACTGCTGAACTGAATACCTCAAAGTATCTCATCAAGTGGGAAGAACTTAATGTACCCAAGATTCTCTACATGGGAGATGATACCTTTATATGTATACCCGCAGCTACTCAAGCGTTGAGGAAAACACTTTTTTGAAGGAGAGGCGCGTTAGGTCCTATATTACCAGTATAGTCCCTTATTTTTGTTAGTGTAACCCCTTATTGTTATTAACAGCCCCTTGTAACCCCTATTTCGTTATTATTGTGCCCTTAAATTATTATTGTTAGGTCGTCTAGGATTACATTGTGGCCCACTAGACTACATTATGGCCTCATGACTCTATATATAGAAAGGAGGTTTTGTAAATTGTATCATCAAAGAATTGTGTGCATTTATGTAACGTATTGGGAGGTTTCCATGAAGCTATTTCTATGCTGATATCTCTTTTTCTTTCCTTACTTTTGGTTTGTTACACAACATAGATAATACAGTCAACATCATGTTTACACAAAATTTATCTTTTAGTCACAAATTTTGGAAAACATAGATTGCTATAGTACCTAGAAAAGGCAAACACATTGAAGAATTTTTTCTATCACATACAAGAGATTTCCAACAACATTGCATTGTATAGTAAATTCAGTGCATGATGAAATTAATTTATCACAAACACAAATCACAAATCACAAACACAAACAGGTCAAAAAAGCATTGCAACAGAAATTTTCTCCTAGGACATCTCCATGCTTGCAAAATTTGTCCTTGCTTTTTGGAGACAATGAGGTTTTTTTGTCCATGTCTATGTATATTGTTACAATATAAGAAATGTTAAACCCCTTTAACGAATAGAAGGCCCTTAGATGTATATATGTACTAAGAATGAAATATGGGACAAATAGAAGCATTTCAACAACATTGCATTGTAGTGCGATTCTATATTACCCCTATCACAAACACAAACACATTGTCAATAAAAATGTTTCAAGGTGAAATAACTAACTTAACAAATAAATTTTCATTTTAACATAAAACAAACACTTGGCAGTCATTGTACTGCAAAATAAATTCAGTGTATTTGGTAGAATTACTTCAGAAAAAACACGGTTACTGCTAACAAAATTAAATGAAGCACATGCTAGATTTGTTTTTATTTTGTTAGCAATATTGAAGAAGAAGCAATGCTCATGGGCTTTTTCTAGAGGTAATGCTACCAAATGCTAGATTTGTTTTAAGAAAACATGAGCACATTGCCAATAACAACATTGCTATGTGAAAGCGTCTTTAAGCATGCCATGCTTCCCTTCTAGAAATAAACAAAAGCTCACGTCAACATTGCAAGGTGAAAGAAATTTAGCGTGTGTTGATTTACTTAGCACAAACACAAGCACTCACAACATAAACATTGCAACAAGGTAAAAGAAATCTGGCACATGCAACATATCTCATAGCACAAACATGAAGAAAATAACAACATTGTACTGTTAAAGAATCCTAATACATGTTGGATTTACTTAGCATAAACACGGGATATTTACAATAACTCATTTATGAGTAGCCTAGTACCTAATAATATTTTCTTCTAGCACAAACAAAGCTGCACACACACAATATTGTAAGGTGAAAGAACATAACGTGCACCACATTTCATTATATCATAAACAATGTGCATAACAATACTGTACAGTGAAAGAAAATGTAGCATATGTTAGATTTACTTCTATAAAAACACAAAACCATATTTTTCAACAATGCGAAAAACACCTAGTGTCCTAAGAAAATTTTCTTAGCATAGACATAAGCACATTTTCAAATAAAAACAATGTAAAGCATTATATTTCTTCAGCATAAATAACTAGATTGTCAAAATTATGATGCCAGCCAGAAGAAAATATAATACATAGTAGATTTCCTTCTTGTACAATTTCGTAAACATATTGTCAACAACAACATTGTCACAAAACAACTAATGAGGTTAGATTTTCCGTGATTTAAACAAAAGCATATTTCAAATAATATTGAAAGGTGAAAGAAATCTAATTCACATTGATTTCTAATGGAAACATTATCACACAACAACACCGTAGGTTGAGAAAATTTAGCTTGTGTTATATTTATTTCAAACACAAACATATAAATGTTTTTAACAACAATAATGCAGACAAAAATTCAAAGACATGTCAGATTTCCTTTTTAGCTTCAAATAAAGATGTTACTACTAACAATATTGTAACAAAGAAATATAACATGCGTTAGATTTTCTTTTGTAGTGCACAAACACAAGTACACAGAAACAGAGGAATAATGGCGTGCTAGACTTATGTTCACTAAAAATACAAACATGTTTCAAAACAACATTGTAGAGTATAACAAATTCAATTAGGGGATCAATTTCTTTCCCAACACAAACACAAACATGTTTCTTAAATTGAAATAAATTTAACACACAGCATTTCCTTCTGTGTTAACATAACAACATTGAAGGATGAAGAAATTGAAAGAAAGGTGAGTTTATTTATATCACAAACACAATGACATTCAAAGGTGAGGGAAACATAATGTGTGCTATATTTCTTCTAGCCCCACCATAAAAGTTGCCAATAAAAATTATATGAAAGAAATCTAATGTGTGGGTATTTCTAGGCATATAAAAGACAGTTACCGTGCTCATTATAAGGTGAAAGACCCTAGCATGCTAGATTTACTTCTAGCAAGAAAACAAGCATGTTGACAACAACAACATTATACAAGAAAGGAAATCTAATACAAAGGATTTCCTTTAAGGTACGCTACGCGTGTCATAGACATAAAATTTGTGATGTTAATTCCTTTCAGTACACATAACATAACAACATTGTAGGGTTAAATAAATCTAACACATGCAAAATTTACTCTAGCACAAGCTAAAGCACATTGTCAATATTAAACATTAAAAGAAAAGAAATCTAACTTCCAGCAACTTCTCAGTCATAGTCACATGCATATTTCCAATAACAATAACATTAAAAGGTCAAAGAATCTAGCATATTTTCCTAGCACAAACAACTATCACAACTACAACATGGTATTCTAAAACAAATCTAGCTAAATTCTCTAGTCAAACTCAAACACAATCGAAGCACAAAAATTTTTGTAAGTTGAATTTACGTGCTAAATTTCTTTGTAACACAAACACAAGCACATAACAAACATTGTAAGGCAAAATATCTACTTTCACAAAGCATTTATTTTTAGCAAAAAATCAGTTTTGTTTTTAACAACAATATTGTCAATCAAAAGAAATTTTAACACGTGCCAAATTTCATTCTATTAAATGAAAGTATTAATAATATTGTGATAAAAAGGTATAACGAGTGATATATTTCCTTCTAGAATAAATAAGCGACATTGTCGATAACACCATTTCTGTTGCAAGAAGGAAATTCAACTCCATGCTAAGTTTTCTTCCTATAGAAAAAAACACAAGCACATAACAACATGGTAGGGTTAAAATAATCTAGCTCGTGCTAGATTTACTTTTAGCAAAAACATGTTGCTATTTCTAGAAGTAATACATGCCAGGGCAAAAATAAACCATTTTTTTCCTGTAGTATTTTTTTCTTTATCATAGACACAAGGCATATTCTCGCTGATAACATGAAAGGGTGAAAGAAATCCACCATGCTAGATTTACTTAGTAAGACAAGCATAACATTTTAAACATACAAAGCAAAAGAAAACTAGGACCTGTTAAATTTATACTAAAATTAACAACATGTATTTACAATAATAATGGTCACAAGGAATAGAATTCAATGTGCTAATATTTCGCCTGAAGACAAAACAACTTATCGTTGCACAAGCCAACCAAATGAAAATTCTTCTCAGCTAGGATTTTTCTCCACAGTTCTCTGTTAAAAAATGGCAGGAATAATTAAAAAAAGGAAAAGGTAAATCAAATTCATGTTGTAATTTTACTGTGATGTAATTTGTTGCCTAGTGGCCTGGTAGAGCACTAGCTTGTTTAACAAGGTGTCCTGCCGTATAATGTTGGACCTCTTTCATGGATGTTCAAATGTGATCTTGAGAGGACAATGTAAAATATTTTGCATTCAGAAAAATTTGAACCGGTGCAATATAAAGTTGGAGTATGTGCTTGTATAGTTTACCACCAGTTTTGTTGGCAGCGCGAGGGTAGATGTTTTTGTTGGCGACAAGGCGCCCAAGCTTGAGGGCGTGCAGTTATTGCTCATTTTGGCTCCTGCATCTCAAATTCCGCAGAGGTGTGAACACATTTCAGCGTACATGGGAATGCTTAGGAAGATGGGTAAACACAAGTTTGTGGTGATATTGGTTCCACATTAATAAATGTGTGTGCATGAATGGTAATTTGATACCTCTATAATACTATCATTCAAACAATATTTTGCATACTCAAATAATTAGTAACTATCATATGCATAAACTCTCACAAAAGAAAATGAGAGTTCCCATGTTAGAAAATTCTTCTCATTCTCATTTATGTTGCTTTGAAATGCTTAAGTATCTCTTCATGTTTTGTGAGCTGAAAGCTAGTTTTAGCCCAAAGAAAGTGACCTGAACAATCATGTCAAATTTTTTAACTACACACTGACGCAACTCCATCATGAATATTGAATCACAGCATCAACTAATCGTAGTGCAATGGACACATTGATTCCACAATTGTGAGTTTTGCTTTTGCATTTATACAATCAGATCATTGTCTTGTCTCGTATTTTCAGTGTTATTCATCGTGTTTACAATGTTGTCTAACTATATATGGTAATAATTATTATTTTTATATATTTAACTTAAAGGAAGTGATCGGTTGTTTGTCATTTTATCAGTCTAATAATACAAAAATTTTGAGAATCAACTTCCGGGAGGTACCACTGATGAAGTTTTCGACCAGAGTTCTGGCTTCAATGAGAGAGAAATATCTAGTTGATTGATATGTGTTACCAAAATTTGCTCCACAATGTTAAATAATGCATGGATTCGTAGTTGCGATGGATTTAATGGCTTAAATCTTTGTGTTTTCAATCTTTATACACCTTAATGAAATTTACAATGATAAGCAAAGCATGTACAAACAAACACACAAAATTTACAACACATTAAACACCTAAAATTTCAACTATGAGGCTGGAGCCAGCTCCTATTAACATAAAATGTTAAAAGAAGCAAAGATGAAAATTGTAATTTAGGCTTGCTCAAGGCAAGCTAACAATGCCTGGTGATGAATTAATTACCTAACACATGAAATGGTTGTCCCCCGCAATCTCTCCGGCTAACTCAGCGAAATCACATTGTCAAGCTGCAAAATGGTTGTTATGTCTCTTGGTGCTCAGCACCCCAGTCCAACCCTGTGCCTCTTAACAACCCACAAACCCACTTAAGGAATCGCCCACAAATGTTGACCTCAGACTTCAGCCTCAATTTCCCTAGCCTCTAGTTGTTCATTTAGTTTCGTATCTCTATTTCTCACCAAGAAAATCAACTCAAAATCTCTGCCACTTATTTATGAGCTCCTTGTCAAAACCCGCAGAAAAACAGAAAGGTTTTGCTTAGTTTTAATGCCCAAAATTGACCTTCAAAGTGTCATTTCTCCTACAAGCATAACCAGAGTGTTTTGCTGATCCTTCCATCTAAAATAAATGCAATCACTCACGATTTCATCAATTCACTTTCAAATAACCTGTACTAATCCCTTTCACAAGCCACTGGTTTTTGCCTGAATAAACAATTCTCCTCATATCCTCTAGTTGTTAGTTGTTAGACCATGCTTCTGATCTCGCAAACTACCTTAAAAATTATGCCAAATTATTTTTGAAAGAGATCTCGTCAAAAACGAAAACTGCAGGTGGCTTGCTCTTAGTTTTGCCGCCCAAAAATGACCAAAATGCTTAGCTCCCCTCTCTACAAGCGTAACCTAACTTAGCAGACAGCCTGGCGTGTTCATCAAAATGCTAGAAAATCACCTGTTTATCATGAATTTAATTCCAAATAACCAGCTCTCAACCTTTCTGTTGCAATCGTTGGCTTTGGTTTCGAACAACTCCTCCAAATATCCTCGTGCTTTCCTTTTTGCATCATTGGAGTGTTCAGAGCCACCAATCAGCAGTATGTGAGTCTAACACTCATGATGTTGCTTCCCACAATCGGCGTATTTTTCGATACCATTGTAGTATTCTCACAAAATTTACAATGATAAGCAAACCAAACATAGCAAAAAAACAAACACACACACTTTACAAGACATTAAACACCAAGAAATATCCATTAATTGTGCTGAGCTGAGCCATTTTATTAATATAAATGTTGGGTACAAAGGTAAGATCAGAAAGCATGGACTTGGTCTTGCTGAAGGAAACCTAACAATGCCCATGTGATGAAATTGGCTACTCTAACATGTAATGTGGTTGTCCCCAACAATCTCTACGTTGACCCAGTGAAAAACTGCACTGTTGACTGTGAACAATGGTTGTTAGGGCCTCATTCAGTGCCCATAAAATTTCGGGAAATTAACCTCAGGTTTTGATCCAATAACCCACAAAAACCCACGAAGGAATTGGCCAAATGTTGACCTCAAACATTTTGGCTCAATTTCCCCCTAACTCCTCCAGCTCCTGGCCGAGTTGGCACCAAAATGGTAGAAAATCCCCCACAATTTCCTTTCCTATGTCCCAGTTGAACCATAAATGTGTGGTATCCTCCTAGCTACCAAATATGAGTATAATTTACCTCCCTGGGGTGGCACTCGTGGTCCACCGAAGAAGAGGGTGACTTGGCCCCCATGAAAGATTGCGTACTTCCTAGGCAAGATGATGCAGGCCCCTACTCCAAAAATTCGTACTGTCGTGGAAATACCTCCTGCTCTTGTAAATCCTTCTCTTTTTTCTTGGAATTTGGTCAAGGAATGCTTCAATGATAGTATAGCCCCTATCTCTGACACCACTCTCCAACAAGAACTGTGTGGGTCCTTTCCTACATCCCAGCTAAACCTGAAATGTGTGGTATCCTCCCAACTACCAAATATTAGTAGAACTTGCCTCCCTAGAGTGGCACTTGTGGTTCTCCAAAGAATATGGTGAGATTTCCCTTTGGAAACCTCTCGTGCTAAACATCACCTGTGACTCAGTTGAACAACTTGAGCAACAATGTGTAAAATGACAAATTATCAAAAGGTACTCAATGTTGCCTTCAACCCTCTATTTATAATTGTTGCTTCGCCTTTCCGTGGGGGTCTCTCATCAAATTATTTTGATCTCCTTTCCACAAAATCAATTATCTCTTGAGGGGTGGCCCCCACATTCCACAAAGGTTGATATTTTCTATTTCTTCTAAGTCCCATGTACCAAAAATGTCTCAAATGCCTAGATTACAAAATGGTTCTATGCTTGGAACTCCCCTAGTAAACTTCATTAATCTTGTTAAATGAAAAATCAAAATTGGTGATATTACATTCTCTTTGGTGTTCCTCATTCTCTTGCCTAGAGATGTAATTATACCAAGCATTGCAAGGTTGAAAATAACATATGGTATAAATCTAAACATGATACAAACCTGGGTAACATGATGTCTTTGTTTTTTGGAGACCAAGATTATCTCAATGGAGAGAATAATGAAATATTCACGTATTCCCACCGAGCCACTAGTGATCATGGAGAATTGTAGACCAAATCCAACTGTCGATATAGAGGAACAATAGATCTATCTCATTTGCAGGTGCATTATGGGCCACATCTTTTGTTTCTCTTGAAAGGCCTTACATGCACTTTCCCTGGAGGTACAAAGGAGGAAGTTGTGGGGCAGACAGAAAGTGGCAAATCTACTCTCATTCAATCCATTTTTGGCATTGTGGAACCAACAAAGGGATTGATGGAGTCAACATCTCAACAATAGGCCTCCATGAGCTAAGATACAAAATTAAGCATTATTCCCCATGAACCAACAATTTTTGGGGCAATATAAGAAATAATTTGTATCCTTAGGAAGACTGCTTGAATGATGAGATTTGAGAGGCTTTGGAAAAGTGCCAATTTGGTGAAATTATACAATAAATTTGATTCCTCAATTCTTGAGAATGGAGGAAACTAGAGTGTGGGTCAATGCAAGCTTGTCTGTTTGTTTTGTTATGGCGGAGGTGGGTCCCTTGTCCCACAAACAAAGAAGTTTCATACACCAATTTGGTGTCTGGTTTAGTCATGACCTTAAAATTTGATAATAATAATAATAAATTACATGTTTCAAATCACCAATTCATCCAATTAGAAGTTTTGACCAGGAGTCTTGGTTCATGGAGAGAAATATCTAGTTGATTGATATTTATACTAGACCTAGTCTCCACAATGTTGGGGCCAATGCATGGATTTGTATTCTAATGGATTTACTATCAAATCTTGCTTTTGCATTCTCTATAATATTCCTAATGTAAATTTACAATGATAAGAAAAGCATGCATAGTAAAAAAAACAAACACACAAAATTTACAACACATTAAACACACAAAAATCTCCATAAATTGTGTGAGTTGAGCCATTCTATTAATATAAATGTTGTGTACAAAGGTAATATGAAAAAACATGCACCTAGGCTTGCCCAAGGCAAGCTAACAATGCCCAGGTGATGAAATCGACTACTCTAACATGCAATGTGGTTGTCCCCCACAATCTTTCTACTAATCCATTTTTACAACACATTAAACACAAAAAAATCTCCATAAACTGTGTGAGTTGAGCCACTCTATTAATATAAATGTTGGGTACAAATGTAAGATGAAAAAACATGCACCTAGGCTTGCCCAAGGCAAGCTAACAATGCCCAGGTGATGAAATCGACTACTCTAACATGCAATGTGGTTGTCCCCCACAATCTCTCTGCTAACCCAGTGAAAATTTGCATTGTTGGCTGCAAAAAATGGTTGTTAGGATCTCCTCTGGTGCTCAGAAAATTACAGGAAATTAACCTCAGACTCTCCTCCAATAGCTGACAAAAACCCATGAATGAATCGGCCAAATGTTGACCTTAGAATTTCAGTCCAATTTCCCCCTAGCTCCTCTAGTTGTTGGCTGAGTTGGGACCCCTATTTGACCAAGCGAATCTACCTAAAAAATTCTACCAAATTACTTATGAGCTCCTTGTCAAAACCCCAAAGAAAAATCAGAAAGGGCTTTCTCTAGTTTTCAAGCTCCAAAATCGACCTCAAAATGCTTGGTCCTCCTCCACAACCAGATGCTTGGCTTGATCCTCCACCAAAATGCTGGAAAATCACCCATGATTTCCACCAATATAATTTCAAACAACCCCAACTCCTCAATCCCTTTCACAAGCCAATTATTGGCTTTGCCTAGAAATTTCAGCCCAATTTCCCCCTAGCTCCTCTAGTTGTTGGCTGAGTTGGGACCCTTGTTTTACCCCGCAAATCTACCCAGAAAATTATGCCAAATTATTTATGAGATCCTTGTCAAAGACTCAGAAAAACCCAGAAAGGGCTTGCTCTAGTTTTTCCACTCCAAAATTGATCTCAAAATGCTTAGCCCTCCACAAGCAGAAACTGTAACCTGTAGTAGATATTGGGCTTGCTCCTCCAGCAAAATGCTAGAAAGTCACCCACAATCTCCCCCAATCTAATTCCAAACAACCCCAGCTCCTCAATCCCTTTCGGAAGCCAATTGTTGGCTTTGCCTCATCAACTCCTCGAAGAGCCCTTGTGTACTTTCCCCTTTTTGCATCATTGGAGTGTCTATAAGCTCACCAATCACTGTGCATGCGAGTCTAACACCTTCATGATCTTGCTAGCTTCCCCATAGCTGGCCAACATTATGCTTTGATACCATTGTAATATTCCTCATGGAAATTTGCAAGGATAAGAAAACCAAGCATAGTAAAAAAAACAAACACGCATAATTTACAACACATTAAACACCAAGAAATATCAATTAATTATGTTGAGCTGCGCCATTTGATTAATATAAATGTTGGGTACAAAGGTAAGATAAGAAAGCATGCACTTGGTTTTGCCCAATGAAACCTAACAATGCCCATGTGATGAAATTGGCTACTCTAACATGCAATGTGGTTGTCCCCAACAATCGCTACATTGACCCAGTGACAAACTGCACTGTTGATTGCAAACAATGGTTGTTAGGGCCTCATTTGGTGCTCAGAAAATTTTGCGAAATTCACCTCAGGTTCTTCTCCAATAACCCACAAAAACCCACGAAGGAATTGGCCAAATGTTGAGCTCAGACATTTTGGCCCAATTTCCCCCTAGCTCCTCCAGCTCCTGGCTGAGTTGGCACCAAAATGGTAGAAAATCCCCCACAATTTCCTTTCCTGCGTCCCAGATAAACCATAAATGTGTGGTATCCTCCCAGCTACCAAATATGAGTAGAATTTTCTTCCCTGGGGTGGCAGTCATGGTCCACTCAAGAAGAGGGTGACTTGGCCCCCACGAAAGACTGCGTAGTTCCTGGGCAAGATGATGCAAGCCCCTACTGCAAAAATTCGTACTGTCGTGGAAATACCTCCTAGTCTTGTAAATCCTTCTCTTTTTTCTTGGAATTCGGTCAAGGAATGCTTCAACGATATTGTAACCCCTATCTCCAACACCACTCTCCAACAAGAACTGTGTGGGTCCTTTCCTGCATCCCAGCTAAACCTGAAATGTGTGGTATCCTCCCAACTACCAAAGATTAGTAGAACTTGCCTCCCTAGAGTGGCACTTGTGGTTTGCCAAAGAAGATGGTGAGATTTCCCTTTGGAAACCTCTGACACTAAGCATCACATGTGACTCAGTTGAACAACTTGAGCAACAATGTGTAAAATGACAAACTATCAAAAGGTACTCAATGTTGCCTTCAACCCTCTATTTATGATTGTTGCTTCACCTTTCCTTGGGGGTCCCTCATCAAAATATTTTGATCTCCTTTCCACAAAATCAATTATTCCTTGAGGGATGGCCCCCACATTCCACAAAGGTTGATATTTTCTATTTCTACTAATTCCCATGTACCAAAAATGTCTCAAATGCCCAGATTACAAAATTGTGCTATGCTTGGCACTCCCCTAGTAAACTTCATTAATCATGTTAAATGAAAAATCAAAATTGGTGATATTACATTCTCTTCGGTGTTCCTCATTCGCTTGCCTGGAGATGTAATTAGACCAAGCATTACAAGATTGACAATAACATATGGTTTAAATCTGAACATGATACAAACCTAGGTAACATGATGTCTTTGTTTTGTGGAGACCAAGATTATCTCAATGGAGAGAATAATGCAATATTCACGTATTCCCACAGAGCCACCAGTGATCATGGAGAATTGTATACCAAATCCAACTATCGATCTAGAGGAACAATAGATCTATCTGATTTTCAGGTGCATTATGGGCCACATCTTCTGTTTCTCTTGAAAGGCCTTACATGCACTTTCCGTGGAGGTACAAAGGAGGCAGTTGTGGGGCAGAAAAAATGTGGAAAATATACTCTCATTCAATCCATTTTTGGCATTGTGGAACCAACAAAGGGATTTATGGAGTCAACATCTCAACAATAGGCTTCCATGAGCTAAGATAAAAAATTAAGCATTGTTCCCCAAGAACCAACAATGTTAGGGGTAATATAAGAAATAATTTGCATCCTTAGGAAGATTGCTCGGATGATGAGATTTGGGAGGCTTTGGACAAGTGCCAATTTGGTGAAATTATACAATAAATTTGATTCCTCAGTGCTTCAGAATGGAGGAAACTAGAGCGTGGGTCAATGCCAGCTTGTCTGTTTGTTTTATTATGGTAGAGGTGGGTCCCTTGTCCCACAAACAAGGAAGTCTCATACACCAATTTTCTGTCTGGTTTAGTGATGACCTTAAAATTGGATGATAATAATAATAAATTACATGCTTCAAATCACCAATTCATCTAATAAAATTTTCCAAAACCTTCTATTTTCTGAACACATAAATAACCATGAAAATTTTAATCCACTCTTACATAAATCCATTAGAAGCAGCCCCTCTTCCAAAAATTAACTCTGCTATCCATCCATCTATAAAATTCAAATCCATGGGTTTTAATCCATTGCAATTGAAATATCTCAGCAAGAGGTTACAACCTTGGACGTACTTTACAACGTGATATGTTTATCCATCCCCAAAAGAAATTTTTTAAACTCTATGACACCATAAATGTCTTCTCCAACCCAACTCTAGAAATGCACCTCTTACTTAGACACAATATTGTTTCAAATGCTATTGCAATTACATTTTTGAAAACTATATGGATTTGTTTGTGGTATGGGAGGCAAGCGATTCTTAATCCATAGGTTCAATAAATTGCATATATTCATCCTCAAATCTTGCAAGGACTATCCTCATTCATCTTGCAAAATGGTGTTGTATTGCCTTAGATGATAGTGCTTTAATTGTTGAGGGTAAAATGATTTATAAAAATGAATCTTAAAGCCTGTATGTGTTGATATACATCCAATGTTGTTGTTGGAAGAATTGATTTCATACCTTATTAACCATGCTATATACCTATGACTTCAGCCTTTTTACAAACTCACATTCCAAACTCTTTCTACTAGCAGTTTGCAGGACAAGACCAAATGCTTGTGGCCATGCATAACAGTTCTATAGTTCTTTCCTATCTTCCTTAGCATACTCACAGCAATATCCATATTTATGCACCTTATCAAATAATGGAAATCTGGGATGATGTGTGATAGGAAACTTGTCCATCATTAATCAACACCCAGAAAACATTTTTAGTTTGCAATTCTTCTAAAGGATGCACATCGTTGAATAGCATGCAGCAACTTGTGAGGAAACTCTCATTTGTACATGCATAAGCAAGCATTATAAAGCATATAGGAGGACCAGCTGATGAATTGATAGATTACCAATGAATATCAAAGGGTAACATTTGATTGTATATTCTCTTCCAGGTTTCCATCTTCTAGTGCTAGTGGTGCTTCTCATTACTCATAAGTAAAACAAGAGAGTGAGGGATATTTTTTTTTGGAATGCCTTAATGCCCTCTCTATAGAATGACCAATACAGTAAATTTTTGCACAACTCATCAACCTAACCTTCATTGTTTTCCTTGAGTTCTCTTACCTCTGTCAAGACTTTTATAAGACTTTTGTCACCTCATCAATACATGTTGCATGCTTTGAAATAGATTGACTGTTCTTCCTATAATTTGTCTCTAACAAATTACTTTAAATTTTCTCATCATCACGAACTTGTGGATTTTAATTATTGTTCCCTTTATTATTCTGCTCCACAATTGATATGTATACACAACATATGGCATGATGTCCTTTCTGATGGATTCCTTCCACATGATGCCCTTCTTCATGTCTCAGTAGACCACCAAATTTGTCAACCTTTGAATTCTACCTAAGTGGTCTCTTCATTTTCTGTCTATCTAAAAAGAATCAAACCCTCAAGATCTTTCCCCAAATTACCCTGTATCTGTTTATTAATAAACAAAGATGTTGAAAAAGTGTTATCCATTGCATAGTGCACATGTCATCCATCCTGTCTATTATAATTAAACACCACGTCTAGGGATAGAAGGCCCTTGCAATAGCTTGCACTCATTGTAACTGTATAGGAAATAGGTGACATCCTATTTAAATATTAGTGGTGGATAGAAATTGCGGCACTGGAAGTAATATCAAGTTATCTATGCTTAATCCATATAGAATAAATGACATATATTCATCCTCAAATCTTGCAAAGACTATTCTCATCCTTCTTGCAAAATGGTGTTGTATTGCCATAGATGGTAGTACTTTAATTGTTGGGGACAAAATGATTTAAAAAAATGAATCTTTAAAGCCTGTAAGTGTTGATATACATCCAATGTTGTTGTTGGACGAATTGATTTCATACCTTATTCACCACACTATATACCTATGACTTCATCCTTTATACAAACTCGCATTCCAAACTCTTTCTACTAGCAGTTAGCAAGATGAGAACAAATTCTTGTGGCCATGCATAATAGGCACATTGGTCAGCATCTCTAGCCGAGCTTCAGATAATTTTTTCTTTGACTTCTAAATCCATGTGATATCCAAAATAAATCCATCATGTCACTGCCAATAACTCTTCATTTGATTCTTCCTAATATGAATGTGATCTCCAACATACTAAATATGGGGAAAGGCCTATAACTAAAGCCTGCCAAGATCTATCTGCAAATATGAAACACTTTCACCAGCCTCCTTTAATACCTTCAGCATGTTTTTATCAACCCAGAGATGTGATTAGTTGATAGATTTACTGCCACAAGGGCAACACCATAAAGGACACCTCGAATTAATTTCCTCCAGGTGCTATAATTGTGCTTTTGACACATTAAATTCATTATCGTTCTTGTTTATTTTTTGATGAGAAAGGAACTGCCTCTATAGTTATTTCCTATCTTCCTTAGAAAACTCACAGCAATATCCATATTTATGCACCTTATCAAACAATCGAAATCCGGGATGATTTATTTTGTGAAACCTATCAACAACGGGATTCGAATGGATTTTATATCAAATCTTCTATTTGCATTCTTCTTGGTATTCCTCATTCACTCTCCCAAATATGTAACATCTTCAAGATAGTAATGAAGGAACACAGATCATTGTATCACCCTTAGATGAGTCTCTTGGCAATGAAGACGGATTTTTGGGTATTAGTTGAGCAGCATAAGAGCAAGATAGGAAAATATGAGGGGTTGATTCCTCACTAGCATTGAAGAGGGGGCACCACAATGGACCTTAGTTACCTCTTTTTTGATAGATCTGTGGGAGAATACTACATTCAGACCCGGTCTTCAGATTTTTGACCTCTCTGGAGAATAAACTTATTGTCACTATCCTTCGTTGTTTTTGTATCATTCATCTTTGCTTAAAATCAAGTCTCATTAGGTGGATAATGGAAGCAGCATTGCAGACCTATTACAAACTGTCAATCCTCGATTCATTGTTCCTGTGCAATTACAGCTGACCTTAACTCCTGAAGAAACCTTGGAAGCTCATTAGTAGCATCAGTTTACTGACCTTGGAAGGCCATATTGATCTTTACTTTTCTTCCCTTATAGAAGTCTGAATTACGTCAAACATTAAGCACCCTTGGAGCTTTAGTTTAAAGTCATTGTTATTAATGACTTGAAATATCCTGTAGCAGCATTGAGACTTGTTGAAACATTGCTGAAGCAAGTGTTTTAGAACTACTCCTACGTGGACTTCTACATGATGGAGGATTCTGGAATGATCTAACCATAATGACAATGTTATCACTCTTTTGAATAACCTCATCATAGTGGAATTTGGTATCTATATAGTCTCAATAATGTCATTCCAGTATTGTTGCATTCATTGATCTCAGCCTCATCTCAGTTGTATACTCTCGACATTCAAGTCTATATGAAATGATATCGGCACACCAATATTGATTCGATTCTTAGCTTTATGACACTTAATTCTTGTGAAGTTATTCAATCTTTGATATGACACAATCATAGTATATCATATATTTTTTGCAGCTACTTAAGGGATGGCTCAGTTATACTTCTATCATCTATACTCTTGGAATAAGCTTCTTGCTAAGGACAGATGGTAGTACTAAGCATTGAATGATGACAAATTCAACCTTGGCACAATTGTATCCTCTCATGATGGCTCGATGATAGTTTGTCTATCCCTCAGAGAGATGCTCTTTCACATCTTGTTGGAATCTATAGTTATCATCCTGCTTCTCGGCATAGTCATTTGACACTATGACTTATATATGTGATTTCTAGGTACTATGGTATTATTTCTTGATGTCAGATCCTTAGAAAAATGATTTATGATTCCCAATACTGCAAGTGCATCAGTGGCATCTAATCTAGAACAGTATGACTCAGATGTGATCTTATGTAATTTAAACAGTGCCATCTATGCTAGAACAGTATGATTCAGCTATCATCCTCCGAATTTGCAGGAGTGGTATCTATATGATGTATGCTATAACCAAGAATTTGATAAGAAACCATGTTTATGTAACCTGATATATATATATATATATATATATATATATATTGATTGCAGTGATTGGCAGAAAGTGCAAAATAGTATTGGCAAACATTGCAGTAATGGGATTGTATATCTATTGATAAGTTTGTGTGATATCTTAAGCACAGTAATAGCAGAACATCATAGATATCAGTGTTGATGTGGCATGGCAACATCATTAGAGAAGCTCTGACTCTAAGCAGGAAGCTATATTCTTGTATCTTGTATTGTTACTTCATTAGCACAATAGTAGTATGGTAGACATTTCAGTTGAGCGATCTGTACTTTCCATCAGCACATCAAGCATGGAAGGTCTTCAATGACAGAAGCATTAACATTGGTTCTTGTTCACGATCAAAGTTGTGAACAAGATGTGTAAGTTCTAGGTTAGTCTAATGTATAAGTTCCTTGTGCACATTATTTTGCCACCACTTTAGCTTCTACTGATCTCTGGTTAGGGTTTGTGTGCTGATATTTGAGGACTGCTCTGTATACTTGATTGGGCTGCCTAATTGGCATTTGGATAGTAACTCAAAACATCATTCATGGCCAGTAAATCTTGTGTTTTATTGTACTATACATGTTAATCCTAAATTTAGCAAAAAGGATCTCACAAAATCCCGCTGATACTTCCACAAAATGAAGGAGAACGTTAGATGTCAAGCCAACATTGTAACCTACAACATTCTTCTTAGGGCTTATGCTCAAGCCTGCCAAGTGGATAAGGTTAATGCACTGTTTAAGGATGTTGAAACAAATGAGATTGGGACAAATGTTTATACTTTTTTCAACATGAAAAATACGACTGGTTTATATTATGTACCAGATCATAGTCTATATTCAACCCCAAAAAAACTATTACATTCATCTGTTACTATTTGAGAGATCAAACCTCCATATTTTCTACATAAACTGTATAATAGTAGGCCCATATCAAAAATTGTGCATACATTTGAAAACAAAGTTTTTATTCCCCAGCAAAACATGAAAACAGAGATACAAAAACATTTATCCCTCCCTATTACATAGTTCAATCGCTCTCATGATCGTGATGCCAAAACAGAAACAGTGATTGAAGAGCACTACTAATGTCCAGTGCAGTTATTACCTGGTTTTATCCCAACAGAAGCCATACAAATATCATCCTCACGTTGTTGTAGAGTTCGTTTCTTACATACCAAACATCATAACGATCTCCTCATACACAAAGCTTATGTCGTCACTCAGCTTCTTTTATATATATATATATATAATCGATTTAGCTTTCGACAGTGATATTCATAGCTGAATTTAAACTTACTGCGTCGGGCTCTAGCAATTCTTCAACGGCTGCAATTGGCAAGAAACCATCCATGACACGGAGTTTATGTACTATTTATATTTATTGATAGCTTCTTGACTGAAAGGTTTTATTGTTCTACCATATTCAGTAACTCGTAGGAAATTTCTATAAAATTTAAATATGTTGAACTTCCTATCAGTAAAACTTTGTAACACTAATGCCATACTATGCAAACTCAAGAAAGATGAAAATACAATAAGCACTATATCTACAAGAATCCAGAATGACAGAAGAAATTTGAATCAGCAATACAAGCCAAAGCATCTCACCCAAGTTTTCTGGTCATCTTGAAATGCTGATCGGTGAAGCCAATAGAAACGTTGTCTTTCTGTCCCTTGTCCTTGACATAAATCTCAAAATAATAAAGAAGCTTTGGGACCGGAGTAGGGAAATTTCCCTATATTGCTCTGACTTCATAGCCATGTTGTGCATCACCGTTATACTGTGCATAGAGCTTATCAGTTGATATGACCAAGAAAGGGAAATTGGTGGTGATATTCAGGTATGTGGGAGCTTGTTCCTCCTCCACTCGATCCTCGGCACCCCTCCTCCAAGCCAGTCGGTCCAGGCTTATCCCGTTTAAGCTCATGTTCACTCCTTCATTGTTCAACATCCTCATAAACTTATTCCAACAAAAAAATCACAAAAACATGAAAAAGATAGTCCCTACTATTGTACTGCAAATTTAAATTCTGCAAAGTTTCTCCAATTTTGTGGAACCCTAATAGTATATTTTCTTTATCAAACCTGACAGCTGAAATTCCTTATCAAATCCTGAGTGTCAAAATTCTTCTAAAACCCTGAAAAAATAATTCGGGCCCCTTGTTATATCCCTTGCCCCATATTATGACAACAGCGTACTGAAGGTCGATGTAGGGAAGGCATGCATGTCAAACAGAGACTTCGAATCCGTTAATGTATTTTTTTTGCGAAGATTAGCCCTTCCAGCTCCTCTCTTTTGCAGCCCACTTCCTTCATTGGACCCCAACTCCCCTCATTGGTCCAATCCACACCTAAAGAACCCTAGATCCCCTCATCATTACAATCCATGCCCCAAGACCCCTCACTAGTAAACCATGATTTTACCCTCAACCCAATTGACGAGATGAAGCTCAACTTCCTTAATCTATCAAGCTTGGCAAAAGCTTTAAAAGAGAGACATGTTTTCTTTTGCTAAGCACAAAGTAAAATAGCTCAACTAGGCATACTTCAAAACGTGTCAAGTTGTTCTAAAATATGACTCCTAACCATTCAATATTGGGCCACTAGGGGTATAATACCAACCTTTGAAGGATTCATCAAAATTGCACAAAGAGGGAAAAAGAAGAGGTCAAAAGCAAACCTTCAACTCCTCGATGAATTAAGGGGTATGTTGGTAAATTCAAGATGCATAAGGATGATAACGAATTGTTTCCTTACTTCCAGCATCACCCCAAAATAAAAATCCTCTAATGGAATATCACAGTCCTCAACTATAGAGCCAATCAACAACTCCTAAAAGAAAACTAGAAATCTAAAAACTTTGTGGTCATGATGATCGAAGAGACTAAATCCTATAGTGAGGTCATTTCAAATATAATAAGTAAATGGGGTAGAGATTTTTATGTGATCATGATAAATGCTCAGGGAAATTTAAGGCGCCTTGCCATCATCTAGAACACTCAAGAGATTCAAATCTTAAATATCTTTTCCGCATTTCACATTCTCTCAATCCAATCTAGGATAATTGGTTAAGCATATACATGTTTTCTTTATAACATATACGGCCCAACCTCTCCAAGATACAAGACTATTTTCCTTGATTCCATTACTCAGATGCATAAGCTCCTTGCTCTTGCCCCTTGGATCCTTGGTGATGACTTCAATTTTATAAAATCATTGGATGAGAAGTGTGGCAGCATTAGAAGGCTTGAAGCATTCTCAACTCTTTTCAAATACATAGTGACATAACTGCACCTAATAAATATTTCCACTACCAATCATACCTTTACCCGCAAGAACAGAAGAGGATGGGCTTAGCAATTGGCATCCAAATTGGATAGCTTCCTAGTCTTTGAATCTATCATTATGTTGAGAGACACTCTGTGGCCTAGTACGGAAGAGAGTTGTAATGGCATGTCTTATTGTAACATACCCCATTATCTTGCCAAAGGTGGTTACTCTGTTACCCTAACAGTGTAAAATCCAAACATGAGGCATACCTAAAAACTCTATTTCTTAAGGGATATTGACAATCAATATGAGGTTGGTTTCATTTTACTTTTATGCGGATTAGATTCAAATTAACACTACGTCCAGTCACAACATGTTACTCGAGAAATTACATAGTTATTTTCCCTTGGATAGTGAGTGGATAATCGTTTCTTTAAATAAGAACTAAAATTCCATACCTAGATTATATAAAAATCTAAAACAACTACATTTAAAGTCTTACTCACATATGCTCGTCCAAATTGATACAATAGCAAAATACACTGTAAAAAACACCCATCAAATTTGAGATTATGTTGCCTTCTTTGTAGGTTTGTTCATATCTGTGCTCATATTACCTATAGGGAGGTTACTCGCATCACTTCGAACTTTTGTAGATTGACCCTTGAGAAGCAGATATTGAATATAGCCCTGCAAAGCATCCACCTCAACTCACAGGCGGGAGAAATTAAATTGAAGGGCCTAGAGCTTGTTGTAAGCTAGGGCCAAGAAAGTTCCTTACTGGCACAAACCCATACGAAGTATAGAGTACATCGTTTCCATTTATTTCATAAACTATTTTAGATGTAATGCCTCAGATTACTAATGATATTGAACAACTGTACCCCTATGTTGATGATGACACCGAACATTTCCTTGACTTTGTGCAAATTCCAAAAAGGCATGTGGGTTCATGTATTTCCCCACATTAGCTTTTGCAGGATTCCTTAAAATATTATAGCCATCTATATTAAAGGTATGTTAATTTTAGTTAATCATGTTATGTTCTATTCTTAGAGTATTTTACTTCAATCTTTCTTATTATTAGCCCGATTCAATTTCATATTAGCAATCACATAATCATCGAAAGTAAATGCTGATAGAACATAAAATAAATTGACAGAAGACAATCCAATAGAAGAGACAAGAATTTGTAAGTCTTTTTATTCAAGAGAGAGAGAGAGAGAGAAATGTATTTTACAGCAGTCAACAGGATGCCTTAGCCAGAAAAGACTTTTTTGGTCAAACCAACCCCTCAACCTCCAATTAGGTTTAGTGAGACACTTACAAATTCAGCCTTCCTTCAGACACCCAAAAATCAGCTAACAAAATAGTCAACGCAGAAGTCAAAATTTTGTGGTAAAACTATTCAACAATGCAATTGATGTCGTGGTCAAAGGTTAATGTTTGACCTTGATTTCTATGCCTTCAAATGCGGCCTTCAAATATCATATTTTCTGAGCTAAAAACATAGTCACACGATGTGGGTTGACCCAAAGTCAACGCTAGTCAACTCTGTCCAGATTTTCCCTAAACTAATCTGAAATCTTCAGCTTCCTGTTTTCACACGAGTGGAGAAGAGAGAAGCCTCTATGGCTGTATGAACTAATCATATGAGAGAGAGATGTGTGAGATGAGTGAATGATTAAATGAGCATCATGTCTCTCTTTTTATATCCATGACTATGGGTGTGTGACACATATTTTGGGGCTTGTGAGCCTACATTACAATTCTGACCGACCTTCAAAATTTTCACGTGTGGAAAATAAATTCGAAATACAAGTTCTACTCATCCAAACTAGATGATATTTATATCAATCTTGCACCTCTCTGAAAGAGGAATCCAACAAAAATATCATCTCCATCATTTGATCTATGAAACATGGATTTTGGTCCTCGTTTCCAAATTTAACATTCCCTCTCAACTAGGGAGAACTCCATTTATCGACCTGTGCAATCTTGTCATCCCGTACCATAATGTACTATCATCATCATCATGTAATCATGTGCCATCTTAATGTCTCTGATTTGCTTGCTCTACTCTGTTATAGAAGAATAATAAGAAAATATCATCGAGAGTGAGTCACAAATACTTTTCCACTCTCCACTGACCCAAAGTCAGTTTAGAGGTAAAAACCTCATCCAAACAAACTGACTTGAAGCTAGTTTAGAGGTGAGAACCTCATCAGACTTTATCTCATATCAAGTTGTTGGAAACATCCCATCCGAGATATACAGAGTATGGAAATACTTGATGTGTCCATTAGTAATGCTATTGGTCTCTATCCTCATTTCCCAACTCATTGGCCAAATGAGAGGTACTTCCCATGAGTCTTGGACTACATGGACAGGATACATGCGGAGCATAGATCAAAGAGATGGTGAACCTAAGGGTAGCATCTTCATCGAAGGTGACATCATGGCATATCTCCACCACTCTTTGACCAGGTACATAGATTCTATATGCCTTCGAGGTTTCACTATAGCCCACAAACATTCCCTTCTTCCCATAATCATCCAACTTGCTTCTCTTTTCTTACGACACATGAAAATAAATAGAACTTCCAAAAACTCTAAAATGAGAGACATTGGGCTTCTTACCAGAGAAGACTTCTTCAGGAGTTTTGGAGTCCAATGTAGAATGTGGGCATCTATTTTGAACATACATAGCGGTGTTGGTAGCTTCTCCCCATAGGAACTTCATAAGACCTTGGTCATAAAGCATGGCATGGGAAACTTCCAAAATGGTTTTATTCTTCCTTTCAGCAACACCATTTTGTTTGGAAGTATACATAGTAGTGGTCTCCCACTTAATTCTAGCTTCCTTATAATAGTCATTGAATTCATTCGACTCATACTCAGTTCCATTATCGGTCCTCAAAATTTTGATCTTCTTCCCTGTCAGATTTTCAACCAAGGCCTTGAAGGTACGAAACCACTTAAATGCTTCATCTTTATTTTTCAAAAAATATATCCAAGTCTTGTGGGAGAAGTCATCTATAAAAGTGATATAATATAAGAATCCTCCCAAGGATATTATGGGCAACATACCAGATAGATCAGAATGTACCAATTGCAAAATATCAGATGTCTTCATGACACTTGAGGGGAATGGTCCCCTTGTATGATTTCCTTCGGAACAACCCTGACATACACCTTCATGATCACCTTTGAAATTGGGAATTCCTGTCACCACCTTCCTTACTTCGGGAAGGACATTGTAAAGATGGTGTGAAAACCTCTGGTGCCATAGCTAGGATTGAAGATTTGTGTCACATGTCATGGCCCCCAACGGACTTCCTCCAACCTGATCAACCCTGAAACCAAGAGTGAATGCTTCTTTGAAGTTCCTGTTACAAATGCATAACTTTCCATAAATGAATGCCACCTTTAATCCTTTGTCTTCCATTGGCAAGATGGACACTAGATTCTTCTTCAAGTTCAGTATGTACAACACATCTTGCAAATGGAGGACTTGACCTTGATTTAGATGAAGAGTCACAGTCCCTGTCCCTTTCACGGGATAGGTGGCATTGTCTCCAAGGATAATCTCCAAATTTATGGTATAGAGTACCTACAATTGAAAACCATTCATGACAAGATGACATCAGTCTGAAAAACCCCTAACCTAACATGTTTCATGAAATCACTTTTTAGGGCTGGAACTGGTGATTAACTTAGGGATTGCATAGTTCCAGAGGTTGAGGTCTAGGATTGAGGCTCGAGACTATGCAATGTGTAGTTCAAGATGGCCAGTGTCAAATGATTGTGCAGTAGAGGGGCTTAAGAGCTCAATATCAGGGCTTGAGGCATGAGGTTGCCCAATGCAAAGTTCTCGAAGGACAGGCTCAAGGAACTCCGCAGTTGAGGGATTCAGGAGGTCAAGCTTGAGGCTTGAGGCTTGAGGCTACCCAATGCATAGTTTTGAGAGTCCTAGCTAAGTGATTGTGCAGATGAGGAGCTCAAGAGCTCAAGGTTGAGGCTTGAGGCCTGAAGTTTCCCAATGTGCAATTATGGAAGGAGAACAAGATGGGAGATTGCATAGTTGAGGGGTTCAAGGGCTCAAGATTGAGGCTTGAAGTTTCCCAATGCGAAATTCTAGAGGGAGGAAAATATAATGGATTACGCAATTGTGCAGCTCAAGGTGTCAGGCTGGAAGCTTGAGGCTTGGCACTACGCAATGTGCATTTAAGGTTGATTTGGAGGTAGAAATTACACAGTTGTGGAGCTGAAGGGTCAAATTTGGGCACTGTGACTACACAGTGCACAATTTCAAGAGGTAAGGTCAAGGCTTGAGGGCTAATACTGTGCAATGCGCAGTTTAGGAAGGTTGAGTGAGGTCAAGTTGATCAAGAGTGAAATTTTTTGGATGAGACTAAGTGTGGAATCAGTGAGACCAAAGTGAACAAGGAAAAAATTGGGCATGATCACACACTTAGAAAAATTTAAGACACAACATTGATCACTTAGAATACATGAACAACATTCTTCCCTCAATGTGACGACATTGCAGTGACTTTCCCCAAGTGCGACACTAAAGATACACTTTGCAACGCCAATGATGACGCTTTTGCAATAGTGCATAAAAATTTGGGAATGAGTGTAAAGCATGTCTGCATGACTAGGGGAATTCATCAACACCAAAGTTACCCTTTGAAACAAGCCAAAACTCCACTTTACACGATAAGCGACACTTTCCATGCCAAAAGACGACATTTTCTATATAAAGAGAAAAGTGCGAACGACACATGCGATATGCGAACGACGATGAAAGGAACACATGCAAAAGCGAATATAACATGAAAACGAAACTAATTAAAGTGAAATCAAGAAAAAGTGACAGTCAAGAACATGAAAGTGACACATGTGAAACTGAAAGTGCACAAAAGCGACAGTTTGAAAAACTCACTGACACAGAAGTACAAACACAACTAGACGCAATAAATTTTCAATAACAATGCGCACCGGCAACATATATCTGATTTTAGTATTTATAGAAGTAAATTTAGTAATGAGGGATTTATTATTTTACCTCTCCCAAATCTTCACCTTAACCTTTAGCCCTTTAACTACCAGTCCCATCCAAGTCATGGGAGTATACAATCTTCAGTCCCCTATAGCCTCCCAGTGTTTAGTGACCAGTTTCAGAAAATTTTGGATCTTCAAGCCAAATCCGGTTGAATTTGAAAGGAAAACCACATGGAAAATTGACCTCACACTAGCTAATAATAATGGGGCAATGGTATAATATTGTAATATTTGGCACCCTCAAGTGTACCTTCCCCAGGCTTTCCAATAATTGCTCATGTAAAATAAATCTATCAAGCCTCTTGCCAATATATGCATCATCGGTCCATCTGTTGTACCATGTGTGGGCATAACTTGTGGGGTTGTATATCCCACAAATTATTCTCCATGAAAAGGTTTGTAAGATATGTAGATATAGGTTCCATCTTGCATCCAATGTTCCTTTTAGGAAAGGGTGGCATTAAAATCCTCTGCAATAAAAAGATAGCATATTTTGAGTATATCATTGTCTTCCATTCTCTTCTATAAAAAATTTTGATCTGAGTAAGGTGCATATAAATTTATAAACTGTATACACTCCTTGTAACCCCGGATGTGGCCAGATAGTAGTATTCCAAAAAAGTAATAATATGCATGGAAACTAGCGAGCATAGGATTCCACATAGCCACCACGCCCCCGGATAGACCCCAAGAATCCACCCCCACCATGTCCCACCTTAGATACATATTCCAAAAATAGGTATACACCTTATCAGAAGAATTCATGGTCTCCTGTCACAAGACCATAACTATATTTCACAATTTAAGAAAAATCCTAATAGAGAGATATTTATAGTGGTCTACTAGGCCACGGATATTGAATGGAATGCAATTCATCACGAGCCACCTTTCTCGGGGGACAGTGCTTTAGGTACCCGGTTGAATGCGGTAGAAATTGGAACCTCGTACATTCCAGGGTTCCCTGATGATGTAATGTCTTGAATAGGTTTATTCCCCCCCCCGACGGCCCCCCTTGCGGCACGTCATGACATTCAATCTTGAGGTAGGGCTTATCTGGAAAGGAGTCGTTCTCTCATCACATTGTTTGGCTGAAATATCAGATAAATACAATGAGGGGTTCTGTAATAGAAACTCAATGTCACTATCAAATGAGTTGTGGGGCGAAGTGGCAAGGGAAAGATCCAATGGGGACTGTACCCCAAGCCATGATCGCCCAGAGGTGACCAGAGGGGGGGATTCTGAGGAGGAGAATGATCTAATGTCTCCGATTGGGTCATCCGGGAGAGGGAAGATAGTATGGGACGGGATTACAGGAGAAGTTGATTTATGAGGGGTGTGTGGTGCATGAGCGTCAGCTGATGGATGAGGGTGTCCAGTTAGATGTGTGAGGTTCCCAATGTACACTGATTGACGGATAGGGGGAAGGGGAATGGTCAAAACCTTCAGGTTATCTGGTGCCAGTGAGAAGGGGGGTTATCTGGTAGTAGTCTTTGTTGTTGAAACATCACTGCTCTTATATGATCGCCTCCCGAAGTTACACCTCCGACAGTTTTGAACCAGGTTGCCTATGTCGTGATACAATAGGCATCGAAAGAGGATGCTCCAGTAGTCAACCCGCTGTTGGTGAATTACACAGTCCCGAGACAAATCAATCTGAGCAATAAGGCCACCAACAAACCCCAGCTCAAATACAATCTATGCAACCCATTTATCAAACATTCCAAGTCCCCTAGGATCCATGTATACAAATCTGCCAATGGAATCCCCAATGGAAAAAAGGACCTTAAGAGTCCATAATTCCAGCGGCAACCCCGAGATTTTAACCCATACTAGATGATTGCATGGAACCTCTGATGTTGGATTAAAACCAATATACTAGGTATGTAATGACAGTAAGCATCTACCATGTACCCATGGTATTTTTAGAATCCATGCAGCGTCCTCCATATTTAGGAAGTGAAAAGTATACCATTCATTCAGTAATCGACACACCTTATGCGAATATCCTAGAATGCGACACCACTCAGTGTTTACCCAATTCTATATATCCCTGTCGCACTCCCGGTCGAAGTGCCATCGCCCGATCAATGCCCTCTTGTGAAGCCTTGCCACCCTATCCCACATGACATCATAGCCAAAGCTCAACAATTTTGTCATAGCGGAAGGATGTTGAGGTTTATCTCGAGTGCCCGTGTGATGTGCAACTGGTATCTGGTCTTGACAGCCATTTTTTGTGCAAGGGTTGTATCGTGAAGGATATCCGAGGGTCCTTCACCCCCGATGTCTCCCATGTGTTCCAACTGTCCCCTCCTTTCTGGCATCCACCGCCCATTGAAAGGCCTCTAGCATAGCCTCATGTCCAGTGATGTCCATGTCCAACGATGCCAAGTATTCATTGAGATGTGCCATAAATGTATGTGGTCATCTCCAACACAAATTGGAGAAGGATGGAGGAATGAAGATGCTCAGTGTTAATGAAAATATGTGAATATAGGTAAAATAACATTCGCTAACGCTTAGCATTTATCAGATCTTGCAGAAAGGGGCAGTGTCGAGGTGCCCGCAACATTGGGGTTAGTAAAAGTGTGCAAAGATTTGTCATCGACCTACCCCAAGTTCAACGCCCATAAGAATCGCCCACGGGAAGTTAATATAAAACACTTATAGTAATAGTGAAGATCAGCACCTGTTAGCTTACTATTCTTTCTACGATATTGTAAACATATGTCTATCACACGCTACTTTCTCCAGCAAGAAAACCTTACGGTTTTTGAAACTATGAATTTGGCACTATATTGACTTAGACCTATTTACACTCCTTTTATTGTATTTTCTATTTTTGGGTTGTGTAACTGGTCCGAGAGTTTTTTCCAACCTATGTGACACACAGGGGGTCAGGGATGGGAACAACTTTTGATATGTTTCTCATCCACTATATCTTTTGTATTTGTTGTTTTACATGGGTGTACATATTTATCTGACTTATGATGATGCCTGATGTGTGCTGCTTGGGCATATTATTCATGAGACATGATTGCACTTGGCTGGTGGAATACCTTTCTATTTATGATGTGTGTTGCTTTCAATGGTGGATTTAGTAATATGTTTAAATGCTACGACATATGCACTGACATATTATATAAGCCAAATTTTTTTCGAACTGAAAATAATATTTATTATTGTTATTTTATAATAATACCAAATAACATTAGCATAATAACGTCTTCGTCATTAAAATATAGAATACAAGTTGAAAGAAATAATAAATTTTCCCTTCGATAACAAAATGTTAAAAAAACATTTACAATTTAAAACAAGTAAAAGCAATAATAAATTTTCCCACCCATAAAAAAATCTAATACACTTACAATTTAAAAAAAGAAGTAAAAGCAATAATAAAAATGTAAACAAACATTTACAATTTAAAACAAATAAAAGCAATAATAAATTTTCCCTCCTCTAACCAAATGTTAAAAAAAATTCCAATTTAAAACAATCAACAAAACCAACCAATGAAACCAATAGTGACTTTTTCCCATCAAATGTTAAAAGGCCATCTAAAAAACCAAAACTTCTACCAAAACTGAGTTCAAATCAGGTTTTTCTCATCCAACTGAAACACTTCGCGTCCAAAGAAAGTGCCCACAAAGCCAAAGAAACCATCACTGATACTGAAAAAATCACTAATACTGAAAATGAACTTGTGTATAATATATATAGGTCTGAAGCATTTAAATAGCTGCAAGCACAAATCAAAGAGAGCTCCAGATATTCAAGTTACATTCATGTTGCATACATTCTAAATCTTCGTATGCCCATGCTATCGATTTTGAATAGCCTTCGACTTTCCAATTCTTCTAGTGTGGGTGAATTGACTTTTCAATGAATCGACGACAAGAGCTTTGTAGGAATTTTCAGTAGGGTAGGTACGGTAATGTAGTTCCAAATTTGAATGCTCTCTCAAATCACTAGATGGGATTCGAACTCCTGATCTCTGTTTCAAAATTGCACTTGATTGACTATCATATACAACCCTCTTCGTCAAGATGCTTGTCTTTTGGGTCACCGTTAGTCCTCTTTGAAACTTTTATAATGGTCAATATATAGTTTGATCGACACTTCAAGTTGTTACAGAGTTTTTTTTTTTTGTTTTTGTACATGAGGTTTTAGGGTGTTGGCTAACGGCAAATTGGAAATGGGCACTCTAATAGAGGTGGGAAACCTGCATGCTTCTTTGTCCTAAATGCAAAATTAAACTTTGTTAAACCCCCACAAGGCAACTCTTTCAATTGAAACTGCCTTGATTCTCTGTCAAAGAACAGAGTGATTATTGTTTTCATAGGTTTTCCGAGTTAATCATGTTGTAGTTATGCGTATGTATTTTTTTGAACTTCAGCTTGCGCAGAATGTGATGTGCTGATAGTCCAGAACTTGGGAGTAGCAGTGGTCACCGTATCTCAAAACTATTTGATTTGGAAACCCTTTTCCATAATACACAAGTGGGAAAAGTTAGTAGGAGGTTTAGCTCCAATGGAATCACTAAGATAGAAATATTCATCCCAAACATCACTAATGGAATTCAAGGACTTGTGTTTTTATAATTCCAAATGCAGATTTGACCATTGAACTTAAAGAAGTTGAATCATTGTTAAGGATTTAATGATTGGATTGAAATTGGGGCTTCATTTCTACATGGAGAAGCTTGTAATTTCCACAAACCATAGGCCACACATAACCACTTTTGGCCAGTGCTCATAGGAATTGGACTCAATCAAGGATGAAGAAACCTTTTGTAGCTGGATGAATGGCCTTAGATTTAAAGAGAAAGGGACTACGTGATGATTCATTCCAGGCCTATAGCTATGCCAACAAAAGCGAAAATGCATTAAATTTGCAGATCATGTCATGGGCCTTGAAATGTTCAATCTTTTGCATAAGCCATTCGACCTCCAAAGCCACATTAGGGACTAAAGTTGCATTTTCCACATAGGCAGTTGTGGAAGTGGGTGAGGATGGGGTCCATGGTGCAACACTAGAAGCAAAGTTGCTCATGTCAAATTTAAGCATAAATTCTTTAAAATAAGTGTTTGTATTTCTTTGCCCAATTGGCATAGGATTTGAAAGGCCATTAGGAGTGGGTTCACCTTGTGTTTACTCTTCAAGTGCATTTATAGAAGCCTTGGTGACGATGGAATAAACCCTGGTTACATGCGACGTCTTCTTGTGGGTAGATGTAGGGGTTTGGGATTGCACATTATTACAGGAGACTCTTGCTAGTCCAAGCAAGAGAGGAGGACATTTCCAAGTCTTAATTTCCATCGATTTTTTACAAATCAAGAGAATAAGGAAGGGATATGAGCAACAACCCTAATTCTCAAGTCTCTACATGATGAGAAAAATCAGGTTGATTTATTTTTTGTTAAGCTCTTAGAAAATAAACACACACACAGACACACGTCAACATGTTTTTTTAACAACATATTAAATTCTAACATTTTTTTAGGAAGTTCTAACAAAATCTGCTTAATTTTCTTTGCTGAACATAAGAGGGATTTTATCATATTATTTTGCACCAACAATATTTTTTTTCCAAATTCACTGAATTTGAATGAAAACCACACAACTTAGTTCCAAACATTGGAGGGAGTGGGTAATCTAAGAAATGACCAAAAATGTTGATAAAAATCTACACAAAATCATAATCACCAAGAAAAGCTACCCTCTAGTGTAGAGGGCAAGAGAACAAAACAAAGAATCATAGTAGATGACCTTCCAAATAGGTTTGGCAAAGAGACAACCCCAAATAATATGCTTCAAATCTTTCTTTTTCCCACAATGCACGTAACATCCATCAATAAAAGTTAAGGCATGTTTTGATTAATGTATGTTTCCATGGAAAAATATGCAATGGAATGAACCAACTTGTAACCCTAAGCTCAAAGGCCCAAGGATACCTCTAGAGAGTGTCCACTCGTTTTATCTTTTTTCAACTGAATCATTTATGATGCGTGTTTGATTTGCCGTATGAAAAATTGATGACCTTTGTCTAGTCCAACCATACATATGAACAGTTTCGAATAATCCTTCTCTTTCAATCCAGAGAGGGCTGAACTCGAAGGGGATTGGGCCCATGTCTTCATCAGCTTCCACAAGTAGTTGAGTGGGCTTGTGATCTGAGGTGAGTTTCGGGAGGATTTTAGTTGAGATTAACATTTTTTCCATCAGCATAGTGCCTTTGACTATGAATTTGTCTAGTCAGGTAGAAATGTGATCATCCCCTAATCTGTCGTTGGTCTAGGTATAGAGGCCTCTCACCGGGTTAAAATCGAGGAGATCCCACTGCTGCATTAGATCTTCCACCATCGACAAAATTTGATCTCTATTTCTGTTACCTCCCATCTTTTCTCTTGGTTTCAAGACTGTGTTTAGATCTCCGGCCAGAATTATATTACTGGGGGAGTGAAGCTCTAGGAAGGCAAACAGAGAGTTCCAAAATTCTCTTTTTTCAGCATGAAGTACAGGGACATAAATATTGAATAAGGTGAAGGTCAACTTACTTGTGAGATGCTTTAGCTCTATGAAGATCCAATTTTTGTCTCATAGGTGTCGAGCAGTTGGAAGTGTTCGTCAGACCATAGAGTAGCTAATCTTCCTAAGGATCCCCTCGATTTTATTGCTTTGCCTGCATTTTTCTTCCACTTTGACTTGTTGATTTCAAGAAGGGCAAGCCCTTCAATTTTAGTCTCTTGGAGCATGAGGATGTCTAAGGGGGTCTATTTTCGATAGATATTTGATGGCTTCGATTTTTGGGTGGTTCCCCAAGCCTCTGCAGTTCCAAGGGACTAGACACATTATTTACTGGGGGAGGGGTTGGAGAGTCCTCCCTTGGGAGGCCTTGCTCTGGTGTTTCTCCCGATGGACATTTCTATTATGGGTTGGCTTCCTTGCATTTTTAGCCTTTCTGCATCCTCTTCCCTGACTTCTTTATATGATTTCCTTCTGGCTCTTTTTGAAGGTCTCTCAAAGGTCTCATCCTCTGAGGAGTATGAGTTGTCTACAAGATTTTTCTTTGCTATTTCTGCATATGAAGGGTTGGAGGGGCTGCCTTGGGATGCTCCAAGTGGGTCTGTTTCTTCGCCATCTTTATTGAAGGAAGGTGTCGCGTTATGTTCCATGCTATCAGGGGCTGTTTCTGGAGGGTCTGCAGGAGTGCTTTACTTTTTGTTGGGGATTTGGGCCTCATTCGAGATGGGAATATAACTCCTCTCTTCATTTCCCTAAACTGTATTGGTGTTCCCCTTTATGATTCATTTTTCTCGCAATATCTTGCGAAGTCTCCATAACCATGACAATGTCTGCATTTGAAAGGGAGATGTTCATAGTCCAGCTCTTGAATATGGGGCCATCCGACAACTGTTAGATTGATTGCTTCTAGCATCCCTTCTTTCAAGTCTACCTCGACACAGATGCAGGAATAGGAGTACTGATATTTTCTAACAACTTGATCAATATATTTTTCGAGGGTATTGCCAATAATCTGAAGGGACTTTTGGTTCCAACAATGTAGTGGGAGGTGAGGGAGATGCACCCAAACTGGAACGGATGAGGGAACATCTTGGGAGGGGTCAAAGTTAGGTGACCACTTGTTTAAGTATAAGCCTTGTGGTCCCATGAAGTATGGGCCATTCCTGAATATGAGGCTTCTATCCTCTACACTTTCAAACACAAACACAGAAAAGTATTTGCCGAAAAAATAACTTTTGATGCCTTCTTTGATTAATGGGATCAAGTTTCTCTTTACCTAGTCTTCCACTACTTTGGGAGATGGCCAGAGTCCCGTAAACTGCCCTATGAGGCCTCTTTCTACAAGATTCAGGGCGACTCTACATGTTTCTTCTTCCGAGAGAGCCATTGAAGAGATGCTGTCCTTTTTTTTACAAACTTCTTCTACAATGTTGTTGGAGGGCATTTGTAGCTTGATGCCACCAAGTTCTTAAAAGCACTCACCTCTGGTGGAAGAGGGAGGGGTTCAGATCCCCCTCTAGAGGCCACGACAGCTGAATGGAGTAGCTAGGTCGCGTTGTTCGTGCGCAGCAGTAGCCACAGGCCCCCGATTTTCTTTACACCTTTAAGATTATTTTAAGCATAGGAGAGCTCTCAATATAAAATATAAGGCACTATAAACTATGTCATAGAATGTGAAGTAACCATTGAAGACAAACATATGTGAGGCTGTCATGATTTTTCAGTTTCAAAGAATTTTTCATAAGCATCATCTTGCAACCCTCTAACAATTCATTTAGCAGCTACAACCAGTCCCTGTGTGTGAACATATGCAAGTCCCAACACTCCTTTGTCTTCCAAGGTATAAATATCCCAAGAAGCCAATGGGAGCTAAACTTGAAGTATGCCCTTCCTGAGTTAAAGGAGAGTGACACATGTGATTCTCTAATGCATGTGTCATGCACTAGACTAGGACTAACAACGACAAGTCTTAGTGAAGGCCATGTGGAGAGAATGGATAGACACATCATTCTGATCTTCACCTTGAAGAAAAAATGGAGGATTGGGTAATCATCTGGCATTCGATACTCTTTAAGAATGAGATAGGGAATTCAAGATAAGAGTAGTCGAGGACTAATATTCTTTGAGCGCTAGCTATTGAAGAGAAGGATAGTCCAAGAAGGTCATACTCTGGGAACACCTAGGTGGAGTATGTAACTTGGAGAGATAATGACTATGGTGTCTATAAGTCATGTGTCTCGCCAACATTGTAGCCCATTGTCTTGTTGAGAGATGGAGCTGTTAGTGAAGGCCTTGCACTAGGACAATGTTGTTTGATATGATGCTATATAGATGCGATTACCAATCCGATTCTTCTTATGAGATTCTTTAGTTTGAAAGTGACCATGTACCTGTATGAGTACCTCCCTAGTTAAGAGGGAGTGTTGAAAAGTGTAACTAGGATCAGTCTTCATATTGACTATGTGATTATGTATATATGTAAAGAAGAAGACAAAGATAATAAAATGTATATTTGTTGTACATGCTTCATGAGTTTCATGAGCAAGATTTTATTTTAGGTTAATAGACTTCTTCTTGATGTGTATTATGGTTTTGTCTTCTAGGTATAAATGTAATTAAGTGTCTTATCTATGAAGGATCTAGTCTAAATAAATGCTCCAAGACCATGCCAAAGAAACCCTGAATGAATGGCTTAATTCAACCCTCCAACAATGCTGAAAGATAAACTAAAATGATGTGTTCAAGTCGGCCTACAAGCTAAATGGAAGGTTGGTTTAAAGAAAATAAAGTTGTCTCTATATATACACATGTTCTGAGGTCATTTGAAGACAAGAAATTTTGGTCATCTCTGAAACATAAGTGTGGATTTTTTGGATGAGGTTCAGTGTGGATTTTTGACGAGTTTCAGGACTGTTTAAGATACATACATCCTTGTGGTATCTTAGTGTAATAAAGTGTTGCGGTCTCCTAGAACAGAAGTGTGGACTGTCTCTGACTGTTCATCGAAGCTTATTCGTATAATCCTGAAGTGGTTACAGCGTATAGGGTCTGGATACATGTAACGTTCAAGGGAAATGTTCCTTTGTTAAAGTGCGGATCAAAATTGAGAAAGTTTTGCAGACTGTCTAGAAGTGAAAGAGCTGATCAAAGGTAACATTGGTATTCATTTCCAGTTCATGAAAAAATTGGAATAGTGGTCTGGGCAAATCTTGTGATCGAGGTCCATCGTTGCTGCTATCTGGGTCATGTGAGGGAATATCTTGTAGATATTCATAACGTGAATCTCATTTGCTTGAAGATGAAAAATATGTGAGAACAAGAGGCAGTATCACTTACTCATACTGCTTATATCAATGGAAATTCCAATGATGACTGATCAATGTGCAAGGTCAGGACTCTATTTAAACTCTGCTTGATAATGGCTCACAGTTGAGGGCTTTGATTACAGGGATCAAAGCATATCATGGTTTTTATCATAGGAAGTACCTTGGAGTACAGTGGCCGAAGTACCTTGGAGTACAGTGGCCGAATCTTCTTCAACAAAATAACACCTAGAATCTACAATACCATCATGTATATTAAGTTGAAATTTTCTAGATAAGATACCTCAGGTCTGTAACAATAAAAGTGACCGAAATTCTTCAACATCTTCAGATTTTGATACATATTTTCACCTATAGGGAGCCTTGATCTCTAATAGAATAGATGCCAAATGAGTGCCACAGTGCCACTTGAGGATGCCTTGAGAGTGGACAATTTAATCTGCTAGGTAAGAATTCTTATATGCAGATTAAACTCAGTCTGAGGCACAAGCATCACCTTGGAAGATAACATAACATATGTTTGATTTATGCTACAGATTGGGCTTTCCTGTCTTCAATCCATCATATGTCGGTGAATGCCAATGAAATTTTTGACAAATAAAACCCCAAGAAAAACCCCTTTGGCAAAGACATGCAGGGCTATATATATTATAAGACCATCATTAATGTCTTAGGTGTGTATCAATAGAGGATCCGAAGCTGCTTAGGAACAAGTCCATGTCTTCAGATTTGTGAAAGAAGACAAGATCAGATAACTCCTTCAATATACCATCTTGGAGAAAGTTATCTTCTGAGAGTCATGTGGACTTCGTGAACAGACTACAGTCCTGCAACATTTCGGATCATTAATTTCAGTCTTAAATTTATTTAGAGAAAGGTTGAGATAAGACAATCGTCCAGGGATCTGCATGCCAGCATTTTTTCCAATCATAAGAGAAATCTTGGACCTATGAGAGGTATGGATTTCTTTCATTTTTATTGCAATTGGATGACAAGGGACTAGATCAATGGATCCCAAACTTCTGAGCAAAAATCTAGACCCTATATTCAGATATATTTGTTACAAATATGTGAGTATGAAAGAGACTTGGTCTTCTTCAGAATTTAATACCAAGGTCTGCACAAGACAAACAATGACCTCAAATTTCCACAGTTGCTAATCAAAAAAGACTTTTATGTATGATCCAGAATGAGACCTAGATTCCTTTCAGATGTTCCGAAGTCAGAGGTATTGGCTAGTTCTAGAACTCGATGATTCGACATTGGAATTGTAATAGAATTACTCATCTCAAGAACAATCAAGGTAATAAGCTAACTTCTCGTCAGCAAATTGAGCACAAACCAATAAAATTTTTATGGTCTCTCCTCTCAAAACTCAAATAGGATGGTTTCACTGCCATTCACATGATCACTAAACACATCCCCTAATTAGTCTTGAAATAACACACTACCAGTACCATGAGGCCCATCACTTTAATAGATGTCAAATTGACTGTCATGGATATGCCTACCAGAAAATATCCAAGTCCTAATTTTTTCACCAGAAATTTCTTCCACCACATTTGGTTCACCATTAAAAATGAGGTCTAGGCATTGAAGAAAAGTTACACTAAATCTGGGGTGCCTTTCCAACCATAAATGCTACCTTCATCACTCTAAATCCAAAAGAGGACAAAGCACTCAATCCCTCCCAATTCCAAGCTATAGGTCACTGCTATGTCATTTACCAAATGAGACAAGAGGGGTGCACTAGCTGTAATACAATGATTTCATCCTATAGATCTAGTCACCTCTTAAGGTTTCCATCTCACACGACTACTAGACATTGTTGGGTTTTTACAATCAAGGGCTATATACCTTGGCTCATTGAGGTTTTTTACTTTTCAACTTCCACTAGATCTACTCCCTTCAACCACCAAAAAATTGTAACGTGCATATTTTTTCACTAGTGTGGCTAATTACAATTAAACTGCAAGATGCAGAATTTTGGCTTTATTTCCACATCGGGTTCATAATAGTGATTTTGTGCAGTATTTAGGTGTTAATCCCTCAAGAGGTTTTCCTTCCATACATATCAAAGCCCTATCTTGCAAGGCAATTTTTTCCTTGCCTAGGTACTAGATTGAAGTCTGCCATCAGAGACCAAATTTTTATGCCATTTCTGAATTGGTATCATAATAGTGATTTTGAAAAGTATTGAGGAAGTTATGATTATTTTATGTTATGATTTTGTTCAATATCACTTGGAGTAACAATCCTCGTGGAAAAGGGAGATCCATTGGATGTAAAATTTACTTATTTTTTTCACAAACTCTAGATCTACTTGTGCTGCTTCATGGCATAGTGAGAGTCACAGAATTATATTTTTTGTGCAAGATCTATCATAACAGCAAGATGCATTTGCACAACCACCACATTTGGGAAACCATGATGGTCATGTTCAAGACCATGTAGCATGTTCTCCAACCATCATTGGTCTCTAATCAAGAGATCTTAATCCTATGACTTTTTTTCTAATGTCAATGATATTTATTTTTATCCAACATCTTCTATCTCACCTAATATTCTTCTTGCTGACCCCTGCATTCTCAGTAGCATCATAACACTTTTAGTGTTATTATTCATTAAGTTCTGTACCTCTGGAATTGGAATTGTGTTAGGTAGCTACATAACAAATTTGAGTTTTCTTCCAAGTCTAGGTAATTTTCTATGATTTCTGGCACATATGCAAGCCTTGAAAGCATGAGAACGTGCAAGAATAAACTCTTGGGATAAATACCCATTTCATTATAAGGGCTTATCATACATTGATGTCATAATGTCAGCAAGGACATTTGTAGATAGCTTGACACAAAGACAGTGTCAGCAAGGACATTTGTAGATATCTTGACACAAAGACAGTGTCAACAAGGACATTTGTTAGCATGCATCTTGGTGTGCATTTGTGGCTTCTTCAGCACAAGCATACACCACAGTGATGATTTGGTTTTGTGCTTGTGCTGAGGTGAGACATGGCATTTTATAAACAATGCTGGTCAATGTTCCTAGAACAGAGTTTATATTTTTATCATCATTGTTGGCATGCAAAGGTTTGTTAGACCTTGTATATTATCATGATGTATATGTATTGGCTAAGTTAGTGAAATTGGCACCTCCCCATTGACATATTTTCATCACCAAAATTCCAAATAGAGCAAGGTTGCAGTGAATGAACTCCAGTGTTTTTACTGAGACAAACACCATGCTTCTTTCAAGTAAAATGTCTAGTGCTACAATTCTCAGGGTACTTAAGGACTTGAGCTCTCTTGCTTGATCACTTAACAAGGAAAAGGATTATTAGGTACTACCTTATAGAGATCATGATGAAAGTGTCATTATATTCAAGAGTCCAAATTTATCTGTTTAACTTCTATGGCAACAATTGGGTCTCTGCATCAGTAAGATAGAAAAACTGGTCATCTTCGTTGTCTATTGTATCTGTGTCTTCTGGTTCTAATGGAGTTTTACTCCCTCTGCCACCATATATTGACATAATTTTTTGTAATATGTGAAAAGTTGCAACCTCATCCACTGACACTTACCCAGCTAGAATACAACAGTGATGAGATAAAATCAGCTGCAAGTTCATCTCATTCCTCAGTGCTCAAGATCTCGGCCCATTGATTACACAGAATCCAAGGGAATATCCTTCACTTGACAAGTCAAACAGCCAGTAAACCCAAGGCAACAATCTCAAGGTGATGCCACACGTGCTATATTATTAGATTGACTTGGTAAACTGATATCCTATTGCCTGTTTAGATTGCTGGGTGTTTTTTTTTTTTTTTTACAGACTTTAAACACATGCCCAAACAATTTCCTTGTAAGCACTACTAAGCATAGGATGATAATATGGGAATTTTCCCGGATTGGATTCCAGCTAGCTATTGCCTCTGCTTTTAGGCATATGGAAAGTTAAGTGCATTCTAGGGGAATTTTATTGCTTGTTTCTTTGTGTGAAGCTATCTACAAATGTCCTTGCTGACATGGTGACATCAACGTAAGAGAAGTCCTTATAATGAAATGAGTATTCATCCCAGGAGTTTATTCTTGTGCATTCTCATGCTTTCAAGGCTTGCATATGTACCAGAAATCATAGACAAGTACCCAGACTTGGAAGAAAACTCAAAGTTGCTATGTAGCTACATAACCCAATTCCAATTCAAGAGGTACAAAACTTAATGATAATAACACTGAAAAGTGTTATGCTGCTACTGAGCTCTATTCTGTAGAAACAAAGATCTCAACGAGTTAAAACTCAATTCATGGACCATTGAAGGGATAGATTCAGCATTCAGTATTACAATGAGAATATATGAATTACACCAATCTTATCTATGCATTCATAAGTAACATCTGACAAACACCTTTGGCATCTAGCTTTTAGTTTTTACTGGAGATGCATGAACCATTATTTAAACAAAATGAAATCTTTTGGGAAGTCCATTCAAATGTGGAACACTACTATGGAAGCCAAGTTCAACATTGATATAGCATGCATTAAATTTGTTTGCATTGAATTGTTCTTGTTTGCAATATGCTTGTGTTTTTGCTAGAAGTAAATCCACCATGCATTAGATTTCCTTTACCCTACAATATTCACCATGATTGTCCATATATCCCCAGGGAAGCGTTGGGGCCAATCTGGAACTGTACTTCAACAGAACTTTAGATTGGGTAGAATCCTTGAGGAGTCCACCTCTTGGATCATCACCTTGCTACGGGAGACCAAATCAGAAGTAGCAAGATGGACAAGCTTCAGTTGGTGCAGAAGTGACAACGCAATGGTTATAGAGTGCCAGAGTCTGAGCAGCGTAGAGCAGAGTTGGAAGCAATGCAGGAAGGCATAGTGTAGATTCAACAACAACGCAACAACTTCAGAGGGACAATGCAGATCCTAGTAGCAATCAGATCTTCAGTACAAGATGCATCCTACTGAACACTTAGTTCATATTTTGCATGTTTTTTTTGTTGCAGTGCAGTAGCATGCATGGTCAAAAACAACATGGATGCAACAACGTAGTGTTGGTGGGAAACAATGTCATACATCAGCAGTGCAAAGGGGATGTTGTAGAATCAGAGCAGTACTTCAACTGGATGTATTGCTAGAGCACATTCCTCAATAAGAGGGAGTGTTTATTTCTAGTAGCATCAAAGGTGCTCTAAGTATCAAAATTTGTAGGGAGGCTTAGGCACATGTATTCCAAAGAACCCACAAAGGATTTTGGAAAATTCCACTTAGATTATGTTTTATGGAAATAATTAATTATTTTTAATGGGACCCTAAGTCTAAACTTAGGAAATTAAAATAATTAATAAATATTAATTAAAATAGAGTGTGAATCTTCTAGAAATGTCAGAGATCAAGTCAAGTTAATCTTAGTTGTTGATTAGCGATTTGACCTCAATTTTTGAATACTCAATGAGAAGATTGTATGGACTTGATGGATCATTTGGAAAATAGATCGAGAAATTTTTTGCAGAGAGGGCCAGAGATAATTTTTTATTGGAAGATTTTCCTGATCTAGAGAGTGCAAAGAAGAGGAGGCAGTAAAAGCCCAATAGAGTATCACAGAGCCAACCGTGTAGAGGCTATGCAGGGACTCCATAGAGCTTCAAAGAGAGTTCGATTTTTTGTTGAGGAAACAAAAGGGGTTTAATGCCATTAACCAGAGGGAGTTTCTGGAGGCCAAAAGGGCCTCGTTTCCAGTTAGCAGAGAGATCTAGTGCAAAGAGAGAGGGAAATTTTATTTTTGATGCAGAGACCGTGCAGAGTGACATAGTCACTGCATAAAGGCAACACAGAGCAACTCATCTCTAGCTAAGGTCAGTGTTGGATTCCCATGGCAGAGTGAGATCTTCTCACGAGATTTTATTTGTCAGTTTTCCTCTGTATGATTTGTTAGTTTCGACCGTCATAGATTTGTACTCATAAAATTACTGCATAATAAACAAACCCTTAGTTGCTACACTGATTTTTCCACATTGGGTTTTTCCGGGGACATTGGTCCAAAAATAACGGTGTCATGTGTCTATGATTTACTCTTGCTCAAATCTTGTTTCTACACATTTATTTCCGCAGTTTAATTTTTTGAAGGCTATAGTGTATGGGTTTCAGTATATACCGTAGAACACAGTAAATAATTTGTTCAAGTAATTAACAAATATAAGAATTCTCATCAGTTGCGGCAGTAGTATTCGGGCAATCAAATTTTCACATGGTATCAGAGCTTGTTTAGCTGACTCATGATTTCCTGAGGAATTCAAGTTAGAGATCTGAGTAGTGAGGGGCATAGATAACATCTGGAGAGGAAGATACTTTCTCAACTAGTGGAGCATCAGTCTGAGAGAGGCAAAAGAGATCTAGCCAAAGCAATCGCTGAAGGAAGAGGGCTGACGCAGTGACTACGTAGGCTCACGTAGAGGAAGAGGAAGGGTTTTCAAAATTTTGATGGTGGATCAGTTTTGGAGGCCAAGATCCATAAAGTGGCATCAGGAGGTTGTTCCTCAGGGTCCAAGGAGGCAAAACAACTTGGCTGGGGCCGAACACTGAGCCTGGAAGGGGGTGACGTAGAGGCTGCAAGGTGATTTCCAACGAAGGAGATGAAGGCAAGGTTGGGTTCAATTTATTCATATTCAAGGGTAGAGAACCACAGGATGGAGGAAGATATTGGTTTGGGCACATTTATGATTTGTCTTGGGCATTTTATCTTCATCACAGGTCTGAGTTCAAGTAGATAGAAGTCACACCTGTTAAGGGTGATTTTGATAACAGTTTGGGATTGTTGTGAAGGTGTCATTCTCCTTGAAGCCATCTACACTATTTTGGGTCAGCTACAGCTAGGCCACATGGCTTAAGAACCGTATCCTGGAGGCCGAGAACCTACAGCAAGAAAGCCACAATCAAGGTTGCTTTATCCTGAGGCTGTGTAGTGGGTTTTGAAGCCTATAAGAAGGCTTATGGGCTACCAGCATTTGAAGAGTCTGGTTGAAGGTAATCTGTAGTTTAGTAAAGGTATTTAAGGTTGTGAATGGGGTAGTTTCTCACTGTGTTTACGCCCTAGTCAGTTCTACTAGAATTGCAGAGAAGGCACAAGTCCTTGGAGCCCACACCAAACATCAGATTTGGAACCTTGTTGGAACCTTCCTCTTATCTAAGGGCAGTAGTATTAAACCTTCTCATTTGAAAATCATTCTTACTTTGAAGTATTATATTCTCTCTCTACTGAACATTTGACATTAATCATCAGAATAATTGATAAGGGTTTTCCCCATCTTGATGTTTTTCCATAGCTTGAGCCATATTCGTATGTTCTTTTGTCTTGGATTATCTTCAACTTTTATTACTTATGTTCTTTCATTAGTTACACTTATGATTAATGAGATTGCTAATGGATTAATGGGAAAATGATGTAACTAACCTATTTTAACAATATAACAGGATGCCACGTGGGAAAACAAGCAGATTTTGCAACACCTAGTTTTACAGTTGCTTGGGGATAAGCAACATCTGGGATGGGAGAACTGTAATATCCCTTCCTAAATAATTTTGTCAATAGTACCACAAATTTTCCATTTTGCTAATTTTGGGGGCCTAAGATAATTTTGGAGAGGAAACATAGGACAAGGGGGTTGAAATGTTTGCCTTGGTGTAATGTGGGGGCTACCCCCCCAACTAATATGCACTCCTTGAGGAGAGATAAATCGTATGGCCAAGGGAAGAGGTTTGAATTGCTTAGTGAGGGGCACACATGGAGAAAATGAACATAAATTATAAATCGAAGAGAGGAAGCAACATTTGAGGCCTTTTGATAATTTGACAATTAAAGTGTTGCTCTAGTTGTTTAGCAGAGTTACATAGTGTTGATCAACACAAGAGTTTCCCAAGGAGGAAGCTCAACCTTTCTTTGATGGACTCTGAGTACCACCCTAGGAAGGATTCTTCATAAGTTTCAGGATTTTGATAGAGGGCCACATATGTGGTATGGTTTTTGGGAAACTGAGACGCATTCAAGAGGCCACACAGAGAGTTGAGGAGGAAGAGCTGGAGTTGGGAGTTGTAGCATTGTCGAAGTAATTTTTGGTCAATTATAGGAAAAAGGAGGAAGATTTGCAAGGGTAGAATTAAACACACAACATCAAACTGATTTTCTGTAGGAGAAACTACGTCATCCTACCTAGAAACTGCGCAATCATTATGGAGGCACAATTTTGGGGTGGCTTGTGAAGGGATTTTGAGAGCTGGGTTTCTTGGGCTTGGTTTGGGGTGCAATTGAGAAGCATTTTCCAGCCATTTTGGGACATTCATTCAAACATCAGTCACAATTATAGTTTTTCTGCACTTAGAGCAGGGTCAAGCAATTTGGGGCCATTTTTTGAGCATCAAAACCAAGGCAAACCCTTTCTGGGTTTTTTTGTGTTTTTGATAAGGATTCCATGTCTAATTTATCAGAATTTTCTGACTAGTTGGTGTTGAGATTTTTGAGTGTTGGGGTAGCATTAGATGTGCTCTAGCTCCCAAACATTGTGGAGGGACTAGAGTACATGAGATCTCCAAGACCCAGAAAGGGATTTGAGAAATTCCATCCATTTTAAGAGATAATTAGTTAATTAATATTTTTAATTAAGGACCTTAGGTCTGATTAGGAAAATTAAAAGATTAAAGGTAGTTAATTTAAACATGTGATGGAAATGACTTAAGTCGCATGAATTAAGCTTTCTTTTAATCGTAGTCGTCGATTCAAGATTAGAACACAATTTTTGGTTTCCCAACGAGATAAGTATAAAGGAAAGGCTTGGGGTAAGTTGTAGAACACACACAGAGGCAGAGCACTAAGATTAAGCTGGAATTATAGGGTGTGGTTTGCTAAGAATTTCCATAAGTGTTTCAGCTACAACGAGGGGTAGTATTTGCGATAGGGATGATCTGATCCCAAGCCAAGAGTGAGCAAGAGGTAGAGAAGCAGCAGTCAAAGCAGTGCAGAGGGAGCAACAACTGCACAATGCAGAGGGCTTAGTGCTACACAGGTGCTTTGCAGGCCTAGAAAGTGCAGTGCAGAGGCAACAGGAGGCCATCAAGGCTTACGTAGGCCAAACTACAGCAATGTAGGGACAACGTAACCTAGTATGCGGTTACGCAGCCCTCTCCTGAGCAATGCAGAGGCACATGCAGGCTAGCAGAGCTGACCCAAAGGGTTTCAGAGCTACGCTGGGGTTTCTGAAGACAAAAAAGGTTTGAGTTCTGTAAATCCCTTTTAAGGGTGTGAATCAATCCAATTTTTCGTCCCTGAAACTGAGGTATTGCTACAGATTTTTTCTCTGTCGGGTTAACCAATAAGGTGCCCAGATTTGTTGTACTTAGAATCTACATAATAATAAAAACTCGCCAGCAACTAGAAGATCAGTTTCCCTGCATTGGGTTTTTTTGAGGACAGTTGTCCAGAAAATCTTGTGTGTCACTTTGTCTATGTGCATATATTCAATTTAGATCTGGATCTGTGTAGGCCGTTAAAGTGTTTACTTTGATGTTAATGTTGAACATTTCAGATTAATAACTTGTATAAGTAGGAGAAGTAAATCATAATTTAACAATAGGGTTTCTGCATAAGTAATATTCATAAATTTTCACAGTTAAGAGGGGGCTAATCAGGGTATCAACACAACCAACAATTCAAAAATCACAAGGTGAGTGAAAATTTTTAGTGGGAAAATTCCAACAACAGTTAGGCATTGATAAAACATCCACTAGAGGCTTGTAGCTTGCCTTGCGAAAGCCAAGGTGCACATTTTTTTTATATTGTACTCCAACAATATCTTATAATAAAATTTTCCCGTTTTGGTGTGTTTGGAGCATTTATGTTTTATGGGCATTTGCTGAAAAATATTTGTGTTGGGTTTATTGCATGTTTTTGTTATCACTGTTAATATTATACCTTGAGAGGCTTGATCAACATATCAAGTCAGATTTGAAACAACATTAAAGTAATCCTTATAGATCGAAGGACATTCTTTCAAGCACACATGAAGAGCCTAGGAGACACCTTCATTGAATGATAAAATGATAACATACTTTGAGCATCTTTTTAGTTGACAGTAGAGTGCATTGATGATGACATTAATTGAGCATTCTTCAAGCCTTTGTGGACTCTTGAAGCATAGTTGAAGACCAACACTTGAAGAGTTGTTTTGTTGAAGCAATCACCCCTGGAGTATTGTTGAAGACCAACACTTAAAGACTTGTTTTATTGGAGTAGTCATCCTTGGAGAATAGTTGAAGATCAACACTCGAAGAAATGTTTTGTTGGTGCAACCATAAAAGTTTTGCTGAAGTATACATGAAGTTTTTGTAGAGGTAGATTTGAGAGCAATTTCCAGACCTATCTTGGATACATTTTTTAGAAGTATTTGGAGTTTTTGATGGAGGCTTGAAGCAGTATTGAGTCACCTTAAGGAATCGAATCAAACTGAGAGGGTTGGATTTGTAGAGGATTAGAGTTGTCGTACAAGGTTGGAGCTTGGATTTGTAGTTGAATATTAGAGTTCTCATTCAGGGTTCAAGCATTGAAGGAGTTAAGGAATTTGTTGTACAAGTTGGAGCTTGGGTTTTAGATTCCTCAAATTCATTAATAAAATTATTTTCTTGTTGCACATCTTGTGTTTTGGTTTAATGAGTGATTTTAACTGGCATAATATAACAATTGTAAAGAAATATTGATTCAACCCCCCTCTCAATATTTCCAACACTAGCACACCTTACATTTTTTCCACCTTGCAATATTTTTATTGACATGCTAGAAGGAATTTTCACAATGCAATGTTATTGTTCGTAATCTAGTTGTTTATGATAGAAGGAAATCTAACATGTGTTAGAGTTCCTTCACCTTGGAATGTTCTTACTAGCAATGTGCTTGTGCTTGTGTTAAAACGAAATATAGCACACACTAGATTTCTTTTGGCATGAAATGTTGTTGTTGATAATATGCTTGTATTTGTGCTACTTGTAAAGCTAACACTGGTTAAATTTCTTTCACCTTGCAATGTTGTTATTGGAAAAATGCTTGTGTTTGGGCTAGAAAATATGCTAGATTTCTTTTGCTTTGCAATATTGTTGTTGTCTATTTGGTTGTTTATGATATAAGGAAATCTAGCATGTGTTAGATTTCCTTCACCTTGGGAATGTTATTGGAAATGTGCTTGTGTTTGGGCTAGAAGTTGTGCTAGATTTCTTTTGCTCTACAATATTGTTGTTGTCAATTTGGTTGTTTATTATAAAAGGAAATCTAGAACGTGTTAGATTTCCTTCAACTTGGAAATGTGCTTGTGTTTGTGTTAGAAGGAAATATAACATGCGTTAGGTTTCTTCTGGCATGAAATGTTGTTGTTGGTAGTATGCTTGTATTTGTGCTACATGTAAAGCTAACATGCATTAAATTTCTTTTGACTTGCGCTGTTGTTATTGGAAATGTGCTTGTGTTTATGATAGAAGTTGTTCTAGATATCTTTTTCCATGCAATGTTGTTGTTGGCAATATGATTTTGTTTACGTTGGAAGAAAATCTAACATGCTAGATTTATTTCACCCTACAATTTTGTTGTGTGCTTGTGTTATTCGTAAATGTAACACGTGTTAGATTTTCCTCACCTTGCAATGTTTTTATTGCCAACATGCTTCAATTTTGGCTCGAAAGAAATCTAGCATGTGTTAGATTTATTTTTCACTGAAATGTGGTTGTTGACAATATGATTTTGTTTGCACTAGAAGTAAATCTACCATGTGCTAGATTTCTTTTATCTAGAAATGATGTAATGTGTTTGTGTTTGTGCTAGAAACAAATCTAGCATACATTAGATTTCTTTCACCCTTCTATGAGTTTATTGACAATGTGTTTGTCTATGCGTTAGAAGGAAATCTAGTGTGCACTAAAATTCTTTCGCATTGCAATGTTGTTGTTGGCAATTCAATTGTTTGTGCTAGAAGGAAATCTAGTATGCACCATATTTCCTTCACCACAATGATGTTATTGGCAATGTGTTTGTGATTGTGCTAAAATGAATTCTAGCATGTGCTAGATTTCTTTTGCCCTAGAATGTTGTTGGTAATATGCTTGTGTTCATGCTATAACAAAATCTAGCATGCGCTAGATTCTTAAGCCCTACAATGTTATGTGTTTGTGTTTGTGCTAGAAGGAAATCTATCACACCAGATTTCTTTTGTCTTGCATAAAGTATTTTTGACAATATGCTTGTTTTTTCTAGAAGAAAATCTAATATGAAATATGTTTCTTTCACCCTACAATATTGTTATGTGCTTTTGTTTGGGAGAGAAGGAAATATAGCATGTGTTAGATTTCATTCACCTTGCAATGTTTTTATTAGTGACATGTTTGTGTTTGAGATAAAAGTACAAATAGCATGTTAGAGCTAATTCACCTTTCAATATTGTGATTGGAAATATGCTTATGTTTGTGATAGAAGAAAATCTACCATGATTTAGATTTCATTTACCCTACAATATTGATTTTGACATTATGTTTGTGTACTGTGGGAGGAATTCTAGCATGCACCTAATTTTTTTTGTAATGCAGTATTGGTGTTAGAAACGTGCTTATGTTTGTACTATAATAAAATCTAGTATGCAATATATTTTTTTCGCGATGCAATATTGTTGTTGGAAACCTGCTTGCTTGTATTTGTGCTAGGATGAAATATAACCTGCATTGTATTTCTTTTGCAATGCAATATTGTTGGAAATGTACTTGTGCTTGTGCCATAAGGAATTCTATCATGCATTTGATTTCGTTTTCACTACAATTTTATTGTTGGAAATGTGCTAGAAGTAAATGAAATATAGGTTATATATCTTCCACCCTGCAATGTTGTTTTTGGCAATGTGATTTTGTTTGTGCTAGAAGAAACTCTAGAATGTGTAAGATTTCTTTTACTTTGCAATGTTTTTGTGAGTAACATGCTTCTATTTAGGCTAGAATATTTAGCATGTGGTGGATTTAAAACGCCTTACAAAATTTTTGTTGGCAATGTGCTTGTGTTTGTGCTAGAAGGGAATCTAGCATTTGCTAGGTTTATTTGACCGTGTAACATTGCTTCTAGCAATATGCTTATGTTTTTAGTATAAGGAATGATATTGATTGTTAGCTTTCATTTAAGGTGCAATGTTGTTGCTCGAAATGGGGTTCTACTTGTGATAGAAGGAAAGATAGAACACATTATATTTCCTTCATAATGTAATGTTGTTATTAGAAATATGTATGTTGTTATGCTAGAAGGAAGGTTATAATGTGTTAAATTTCCTTCATCCTACAATGTTATTGTTGAAAACGTGTTTGTGTTTGTGATAGAGGTAAATCTTGCATCCCTTGATTTTTTTTCACAATGCAACATTATTGTTGGAAATGTGCTTTTATTTGTGTTAGAAGGAGTTATAAAATGCACTAGATTTCTTTGGTCTTGTTCCAAAAGGAAAACTATCAAGATTTCACCCTCACCAAGGTTAGTACTCTGAAATTATTCTTGGCAATGCATTTGTGATTATGCAAGAAGGATACCTAGTGATTACTATATTTCTTCTAGACTCCATTACACTTATGCAACCAATGCTCTTTGGGTGACATTGTCTCAATAATCAAAATGGTTAGAGTTATATCTTTTCATGTGCCCTTTTATTGAATTTGGAACAATTTATGGAGATCAATGATAGTGCAAAAGAATTGTATATAGATATATGTTGTTGTTGGCACTACATTTGTGCTTGAGTTGGAAGGAAAGATAATGGTATAGCTTTCATTTTGGCACAAACACAAAATTCCAATCATAATTATTTGATCCATGGAGAATAATGTGATCTTTGTATAATTTTGAAGTCTATGAATAAATGTATTATTGAGGTATTCTAAATTTTGCTTCCAATGTAAATGTATGCAACTTAAAGTAGCAAGCATAATTTTTTGACATGTATTGTTTTTGTCTCCATTTTTTTGTATAGTTATGAACTTCCAAAAATAATTTCACTATTGTTTGGATGCATAAGATAAGACTCTTCCTCATCAACATAAAAATCTAGGAAAACTAAAATCTACACTTTTTGAGGACCTAAAGTTAACATCCCTTTGTATTCATCCTCAATAGTATGTCCTTAATGAGTATAGGTAGGGAGTTATAACTTGGAACTAAAGATTTGTAAAATTCAATTTCTTTTCTTTTAGAATAAAAATGATAATTATTTAGTATTTACAGTACCAAAACTTTTATTTGGAAGGAAACATCTAGTTTTCCTTTTGATTATCAAGTTCAAAAATCAAACATCCTCTCTAAGGGGATATAATTTCTCCTTTTCATGGGGCTTTTAGACATCTTATGTAGCATCAATCTCGGAATTTCTTAGATTTTACAATTGACCACACTAGAAAATTTAGTGCAATTTCCAACGGCCAAATCGTCGCTATTCCGACACACAGTCGTCGCAAGAGCGACAGTTCAAGGTTAGGAAAAACGTGGTTTGTCATGCGGTCGCAATTCCGACGCATTTACAAAGTGTCGCACTACCGACACCTTTTCTGTCGCTTCCAAACACACGTCACTCTTCCGACGTTTGTAAAGTGTTGTCATTCCGACGAAATTTGGTCTGACGTTCAAGGTTAGGAAAAACGTGGTTTGTCATGCGGTCGCAATTCCGACGCATTTACAAAGTGTCGCACTACCGACACCTTTTCCGTCGCTTCCAAACACACGTCACTCTTCAAATGTTTGTAAAGTGTCGCCATTTCGACGAAATGTCGTCCAACGTTTTGAACGTCACTCTTCCGACGTATTTATAGTGTCGCTCTTTCGATGTGTCTAAACTATCACATTTCTGACGTCTTTATACTGTCGCTCTTCCGACGTTTCTAGAACTGTCGCAATATCGACAGTCATCACAAGACCGACGAAAATGGAAATCGTTCAAAACGTCAGAAGAGCGATGCTTACAAGGCGTCATTATACCGATGGCGGTTTCAATTTAAAAAAAAAATGAAACTTTAAAACAGGACAATAAATCTCCAATGTTTGTTATCACAATAAGAAATCAATGATCAATGATCACGTCAAATTTTCCTCGTAGCGTGACGGGTGTAATAAATTTTATTGTAAAGGTTGTTGGCCAGTGAAAAATGCTGCATTAAAGGAAATGCATTAAATAAAATTAATGAGGCTACGAACTCCAAGCCAACTGGCAACAACCCTGATAATTTTCCTTGCCAACTGGAAACAACCCTGATAATTTTCCTTACCAACTTCCAAGTTGTGACTCGGGCTTCAAACTCCAAAGCTAAGAATTTTATTTTCATCGTGTTGGAGAAGAGAACTGCAACCTGTAGCAAAAGAGAAATTCCTCAGTTTCACTGCTCAGGACTCGGAGTCATTCCTTGCTAACACGGTATGTGGAAATTTTGATAAGATAACTTTCTTCACCCTCGTTTTTACTAAATTTATTCTTTTGAAAAGGGCCTGGTTCCATTTCAGAAATTTTCAACTTTCGACTTCTACAATTTGTACATATGATTTTTGGACTGAGGTTTTGTTATTAATGAGGAGATAGTGTCTTGGTTCTATCTGTATAAAATAATTGCCTTTTTTTTTTCTTCATGTTCAGGGTTTTTGATTTTATCAAACCCTATCTCTCTTTTAAGCATGCTTGCAAATTAATATATTCCAGGAATGTACACAATTCCAGGCTTCATGTACAACATATTGTATCAACTATATTTTAACAAGTGATTTGCATGCCCATATAGTGTTACAGATTACAGGGCTTCATTTGGAGAATAAATGATAAGCCTAGGAGCACTAAATCCAAGTAATTCCCCTCATCCCTTAAAAGACACCTCTAAATATAACTAGAAATTTCAAATAGTTAGTAAAGGAAAAGTACAAAGATATAACAGATATGTGTTGAGCCAAAAAACTGTGCATTCACAACAAAACTGGGATGGATAAAACTTAAAAACAATTATGGACTTTGACAAAAAATCATCTTATGCATACAAAATTAAAGAAGCATTGGCATACTACTATGTTTACAAATTTAAGGATAGGCAGAGTGAGTCTCCGGGCAACACAGTTTCATGTGGAGACCCTAGATCCTTGTACCCACAATATCTAGTGACTTAAAAAATGATTCCCAAAACAATGCCTTTGCTATGCATGTAAGAACACCACCTGCATAATGAGGGAGATGTAATATTGTCCGAGAAGCAGATTTATACAGAGTGGTCCAAGATTGTGTATTTATGGAAGATACAACTAATTTTGGCATGAAACATGTATCCAAGATTTCAATTTGGCCTTATTTTAGAGCCCATTGATGATTTACTATGAAACCTAAACTTTAAAAACAAACACATTTAAATCACACGATCTCCATCACAAATATCATAAATATTAACTGTCTTTTGGGCACTAGCAGTAGATACCATAAGAGGCCCACATGGCCTGTACCACCAATGTTGACTCTCTGGCACAACATTTGCAAAGCCAAAATTTCTCCCCGAGACATCCCTCTCTGCCAAAACTGGAGAGATGGTACTGGACGTTGAAGTGAAGGCCTCTGATTTAGTATGGAATGCCATAAGTTCTTTATTATAAAATTCCCATGAACAGAAACCTGAGCCCAATGTACAACCTACAGATTCTTCCACAACATATTTACCAGAGCGACCATCTGAACCAGCTGCTCTGATCAACCAACAATCACCCCACATGTTTGGGGTAAGCCCATATGGAGCTTTATATTCAGCCTTCTCAAGGAGATTGGAAAAAAACAATACTGAGTATTACTCATACATCAACTGCCCTTTATGTTAAGGGAAAATTTAAAGAGTGCATAAATATTCTTGAAATCCCAATCATAGTTTCTAGAAAATTTCAACAGTCTTTGAAATGAACTACATCCTATTTAAACTACATCAAATATTTAGGCAAATCATTTTTTTTAAATAGAAATTGGTGAATTTTATTTCAAATATAGAAATTTAAACCATGAGAATAATCTAACCCCTAGGCTTTTCCCTATTTCTAATAGAAAATCCCAAAATGTATAAATTATAACACCCATAAACCCCAAAATTAAGTACAATAATTAAAACCTCCACACCTCTGAATTTGCTATATCGTGAAAAGAGCAACATCCATCATCATGGGAAAGAAAAATCGATTCTCCTTCTGATACAAGCCAGCCTACAGTAGATGTCTTATGGCTGAGTTGATTCAATCGATCACAGGAAACCTCTTCAGTTTCTTCAATATTGCCAAAATTCTCTGGCTTGTTTTCTTGATCATCATCAAAGTCCATATTTTCATCACATTGAATTAGTTGGGGTTCATTACGATCAGGTCCAGTGCCTATTGCAGAGCTTCGGACATCCAATCCAATATTGGAACTACCATACCCGTTCCCATTAGAGATTGTAAATCCTGTTTCTGGCTTTAATTCGGTAAGTTCAAGAGCACTAGAAATGGATTCAGTTGATTTAGACTTGGTATAGTTGTCCTCTAATTTGTATTCCGATACAACACTATACTTGTGCTTCAACGCAGACAGAAATTCTGCAGCAATGGGATCTTCATCTATGGGGCTTATGGATCTGCCCTCAAAAGCATCCCAAATATCTAATTCATTTTCATTCAACTGATCATGCAAATCCACCCTCGTCTTCAGCACAGCAAGCTGAACTGAAGGCTGGTTTTTCAGCAATTTATGGTGGGGGTAAAGCCTGTATTCCAGATCTTGACTATTTAAGTGTTTAATTGGTTTTCTCAGAGACCCGACCATAGAATCAAATGAATCCCGTGAATCCTGCAAAATAATAAACAATAGTAAGGCCATTATTTATTGGTTTGAAATAATAAACAACATGCAACAAACCCGCATAATTAGTAAACTATTTAAATACAATGTTGGCAATATGTTTCCTATATCCTATTATATGATTGTCCTTGATGGAAAGCTCTATATTTAATGGAGAATCGATATAAATAAGGATGAGTTAATTCATGTGTGAACATATGTATGCATCCTGATGAAGGATAATTTACATTCGTAAGAAACTCTGTGCTCTGTATGTTGATCGAGGAACCGATGTTAATACGGTTGACAGTGTATCCAAACTGGTAGACAGTGAAGTTATATATATTCGTTAAATATATGATGGAAGGGTCTACACTATTAGTAAGGAGCTGACTGGCTTTCATGGAGAAAGGAACTAGGAGCGAGAGCAAACTAGTTATAATGCGAAAGAACTAAAACATAGTATTTGGCATTGAACTTTCGGTGGAACACGGACTAACCCTTTGGAATCATGAATGGAACCTAGAAGGAAAGAGGTGGAACATAACAAACGGAAGCACGACGGAACCCTGCGTGGAAGAGCGGAACCGTGACCGAGAAAACAATAAAGGTGGTTTGTGGTTTCTATCACACACCTTCGACGGGCAAGCAATTTTCAAGAGGTTGGGAGCAATTCCATAGAACACGCGACACACGTCCTTGTACGACTCCACAAAACCACTTGTCACTACGTGCCATCACGCATTATTTCTCGACCCGGGATGCCCAGCGATATTGATAAGCACCGTTGATCTGGGAAGGGGTCATCGGACGGTGTTCATTTGCTATAGATGCGCGAAAGTTACCCAAGGTACGGCGTGCCATCGCGCATTATCATTCGTGCAGCATCAACGAACGATATCTATTGGCTCATCCGATGTCGAGCGATGTGTTCTTCGTCTTCGGATGGAAACAATCGTAAGAGATGGGCCCCAGTTTTTTAAATTATATTGATTGGGCCGTCGATTATGTATGTGGGGCTGGAACCAAAGGTCTATTTAAAAGCCTTTTGATAAAAGCGTTGGTTATTACTATAAAGTTCTATTATATATTTAATTTCCAAAGGTTGTAAATAATATTTATTTATCAAATTCCACAAATTTGATAAATAAAAGAAAGAAAACCATCAGTGGCACGTTATTGGTACTTTACCTTGGCTTTAGCATTATTTGGCAGAGATAGAGATTACCTTTGGGACAATTCGAGCATGGAAGAACAAAGATCGGGATTTCAATTTGGATTGGTTCGAATTTTAAAAATACCATTAGCAATTGAATGGTTTTGACCCATGGTTTCAATAAAGGGGAAAACTATATAAGGTGATGAGAATCATAGTACGAGGTGTGCATGCAGAAGCATTGTAAATAAAAATCTCTTTATGAGATCTGCATGATCGAACTCTGTTGTCTGATAACGCTGAATCCATGATGCACCTATGGAGTTGATCGAGGAAATGAAAAAGCTCTAGGAAGATCAGCAAATAAATAATAAATATCTGATGCAATTCTGATGAATAAATTGAAGAAATTCGGTGGATCTGAGGGTTGAAGTCTTCTACATAGAATTGGAAGCTTTCTGCCAGTTCAAGCTAGTGTTAAATCAGGGGGTCGAAGCTCCTTTCCAAGAGAGGCTGGAGAACAAGAGAAGGTTGAAGCCTTCTGCAGGTTGGTGCCTGCATGCTGGTATGAGTCTGCGCCAACACAAAATTGTAAGATGTTTTCTTTTTAATAAATATTGAAGACTGAGATGACAGCAACGGTGTTTTTCTCCCAAATTGGGTTTTCACCTTAAATACTGGTGTTCATATGTGTTCCTTTTGTGTAATGGCTTATTCTGTTATTTATTTTCACATGTTTACTAAAAGAATGATGCAATAATCTAAGTAAAGAATTAACAACATAATAAGATCTCTAGTGAAAAATTTTCAGTCAACCCTAAATATTGATTCACCCCCCCTCTCAGTATTTTTTCCAACAGACAATAATTCCTACATATTAAAATATAAAGTTATAACATACCAGCTCATACTCGAACATAACATCTATATCAATATTCTTCTTCTGTATCTTCTTGATCTTCATCCAACTGATCAACATATATATCAACATCTGATTCAGAAACGATGTTGAAATGATCGACCATGTCATCATCATCATCAATTGTGTCATTTTCAATAATATCCTCATCAACATCATCATTAATAATTGTTGCCTCATCTCCTGTGCCTGGTTCATCTTCTAAGATATCTTCTTCATCTGCAAATGCATCTTCCTACTCATCTACCACTGCATCATCTTCTTCTTGATCAATATCATCTTCTTCCTCTACAGTATACTCTACTGGCCTTCCTCTTGGATCATATCTAATACCAAATGACCATTCTTTGTCACCTGGAACCTCTGAGTAAAAGACTTGTTTGCATTGGCTTGGAAAAATATAGCGATCTTTTCCTGCTTCAGACTTTGATGTTTTAACCATTGGAAATCCATTGTCATGTTGAATAAGTGTTCTATCATCATCACGTACATTCATTCGTAGCCTATACCATTTGACGTCAAACAAAACTATTTTGAAGGAATTAAAGTCACACTCAACTATATCATCTAAGAACCCATAATATCTATTTTAAGATTCTCGAGGATGTCTGTCACTCCTGGAGGAAACATTAGTGACCTGGAATACTGCATTTATCCCACTATCAAAAGTTTTCTTGTTATCATCCAACTATTTAACGCGAAATTGACGACCATTGCACCACATAGCCTTGTGGTGTTTCAACTGCAATATGCCAAACATGAAAAAGATGCATTCTCAATTAATAATTAAACATATAATTTACACAACATGAAAATTAATTGAAAAATCAAACTTCTTGTCACATTATAAATATAGTATAAAATAAGTAATGAATAAAATAGGTGAATTAATTTCTTACCTTTCTATCTTTCAAACCATATGCTAAATCGATTTCCCTGTCTGTAACGTTCCCATCTCCACTACGATATGCTTCTCTAATCAATTCAGACAGTAGTTGCCATGATAACCTACCGTCGTTATGTGCTTTACATGTTTCAATCCATTCACTCATCCACTCAAGATTGTTTGCAATGTATAAAATTAGTGCCTCATAATCTTGAGCACTTGAATAAAAAAACAATAATTCACCAATATTAATAAATATTACTTATAACCATGGTAAATTATATTAATTAATAAACTATGAAAGAATAAGACCTAAATGAATATAATGATCATATACATGATGTAAAAAAATGAAACATTATATGTTTTATACATAATAAATCTTTTACCTCTCACTTTCTTCATTCTACCTTTTCCCAACATGTGCTCCTCTTCAAATTTTTTGATGGAGTTCACATCCCAAATGCAATCCACCGCCTTCATGGCTGGCACAGCTAATTTAGGAAGACAATGACTAATATACACCATGGATTGATATACCACATATCCCTCCACCATAGAACCCTCAAGTCGTGCTCTTTTTTTAACCAAAGCCTTCAAGGATTTCAAGTGCCTCTCGACCATCCACGTTGACCTTGAGTGTACCGGTCCACACATTTCAATCTCCTCAACTTGGTGTATCAAGTAGTGTTCTTGTGCATTGAAAAATGTTGGCGGTAGATAATTTTGCATTTCACACATTAGCCAAGGAATTTCTCTCTTCCAATACTTTATTTCATCTTGATGGATTTCTTTAAATGAAAACCATCTGCAAATCATCACGCAAGGTTATTTCAATGAAACATAATATATATTACATTACAAGTAAATTAATACATAATTTCATCAAGTACGAAAAGAAATTGTAGCAATTAGATTTTGCGTATAAATCAAAACTACTTACGTCATGTATTTACTAAGACCATATATAACTTGTTTAACATTGTTGTCGAAGTCGTTTGGGAGAGATACAGGTAGAACATACTATAACAATAAAAAATGAATCATTATTGGTTTCCAAATTAAACAGAAAAAAGGAAAATTTAAAATATGTATTCAAGCAATAACAAAAAAAAATGTATACCAAAAAAATTACCTTAACAAAGGTATGCCAATCATGTGTTTTCACCCCACTGAAGTCACCTTTCTTCGTTAAGATATTATTTATGTTTGAACCAAAACCTGTTGGAAATTTAATTCTTCTAACGACCTCTTTTACATCATTGCTTTGTTGCTCTGTTAATAACCATGGAATATTATTATAATTTCGACCTCCATTTTTATTTGATTCATCGATCACACTTTTCATTGCATGATTTGATTTCTCAATGTCAGCACAAATTTTGTCAATTTTATCTCTATCATGTGCACCATCTATGGTTCGCCATAACATTTCTATCACATTCTTCTGGACATGCATTGTATCAAAAAAATGAGCTATTTTTAGGTCCTCATAGTAGGGAAACCTCATGAATTGAGAAGGATAACATTTCATTCCTGGTGGAAGTACAATATTAGTACCTTCACGGCGACGATGACCAAAGAATAAAATAAATCAGAACAATATTAATTATAAAATACAATAAAATAAATTCATTAGTTAAAACAAAAATTCCAAACATTACATAAAAAAATAATATATATATATATATATATATACACACAAATTACGTACCAGCTGCTCGACGATTATTAATTCTGTTATATTCCAACATCCACAACTGAGGTGTCATTCTTCGTGGTTTTAATCTATTTTCTTCTTTATCATTGAAAAGATGTTTTTCAGTAGTATGATACTTATGGTTCCTAGGGAGGAAGTGCCTAAACTCATCAAACACCATCTTTTTTAAGTCTGGCGAATGACAATACTTCATCTTAGGGCCACAAACTGGACATGCAAATCTACCCTTTGTTTGAAGGCCTGCAATAGATGGATCAATAACAATTAATATACTATGAGATCATTTTTAAAACATGCAATATGCTATATCTAATTTAGATAATTATGTATTATATTAAAGTGCAATGAAATATTACATACCACAAACATGTGTTAGTCCTGGGGCATCATGAATTGTCCATACAAGCATTCCACGACATTGAAATCTCTTCTTCTTGATTGGTTTAGTGATGTCATACATAGTGATGCCATGCCATAACTGTATTAGCTCATTGATAAGAGGCTCAATATATACATTCATATCTTTGACCTGGTACTTACCTAATTGTTCAAAATTACGGTACATAATAATTACTCCCATGATATATGTATATATAAGTAAGTAAATAAATAAAATATATATTTATGAAAACAACGAGAGAAATGAAAATGTTACATTCAAAGAAATAATGTATCAAATACATGGAATAATCATAGTCAACATTATGTGCTCCCTCTTTATTGACATCCAAGGAGGAATGTTATTGTTGATAACGAAAATAGGCCACACTGAGTAAGTAGATCTAAGCTCTCCGAATGGATTAACACCATTAGCTGCCAATGAAAGCCTGACATTACGAGGTTCATTTTTAAAATCTACATAATTTTCCTCGATTTCTCTAAATGCAAAACCATCTGCAGGCATTCGAAGAACACCATCTCCACTTCTATTATTTGAATGGTAATCCATAAGTTGTGCTATGCTGTTACACCTGAACATTCGCTACAAACGTGGAATTATGGGAATATGACGAAGAACCTTTTGAGGCACCTTTTTGGTTAGTTGATCTGTTCGATATCTACTGGTACCACATTTCGGACATTCTGTTTTCAACACATGTTCTCCGTAATATATAATATGATCTTTAGGACATGCATCTATAGTGTTATATTCCATTCCAAAGTGTTTCATAATAGCACGCAGATCTCGATATGTTCGAGGTAAAGTATTTGGCGATGGTAACAAATATTCACCCAACAATCTACAACAGAAACAAAAAGTAGTGTCTTGTAAAGATTATTAATCATATATATATATATATATATATATATATATATATATAATAGTTATTAAAACCGGAACCGGTGACCGGATCGGTGGAGCTAATGAACCGGGTTTCGAACCGGTGACCGGATCGGTGGAGCTAATGAACCGGGTTTCGAACCGGAACCGGTCTAACTGGTAGCGATCAGATCTCAATGAACCGGTTTAAAAAAAAATACATTAAATAATTATTTTTTAATAAAATGAAAAATAAATAAATAAATAAAAACTATTTTTAAGATTTGCAACCATGATTCCAAGCCAATAGAGACAAAATATGAAAATTTTGCTCATTTATATACCATGCAAAGGTGAATATATCAAAATGGCAGTAAATGCAATACATATCATCGAAAAATACATAAGCAAACTTGTTGAAGTAATGTATCAAGTTTCTCTTATATTATTCACTGTGTTTTATTGCTGAGTTAATATTATAATATACAATCTGTCCCTGCTCAGATCTGTTGTCAATTCATTGTATCAGCCTTAAAGACAATTCTGGGTTCAGTATATATATATATATATATATATATATATATCAGACCAGCATTTTGAAGATCTTGTATTCTTCATTATCTATGTTTGCTTGCCAATAAATTTCTAGAAAAACATCTACAACACTTAGAGGTATTGAATTGGTTTATGAAACCCACTATTAGTGCTATTTGTAACAATTTGAGAGAGAATTACAACTTCAGCAGTCTGCTCACAATGTGTTTGACAAAATTTATCACTGAAAAGATTCATTAAAACCCAGAAAACTCAGTCGCCAGTTTAGTGCATCTCCAAGCGGGAATTTTCTAGTGGTCAATTTATTATTGCCAGTCAAATTTTCATTAGGTTGTATGTTGTTGTCCCTTGAGTGGCGTCGGACCATTTGCATCAGTCTTGATGCCATGATCAAATTTCTTGTATGCTGTGTGAAAGGTTTTGTATTTATGCTGTTACTATGTGTGAGTAGAGAGAGAGGGTCTGACAGTTCCTAGCTGAGTGTGAAATAAGGTTGCTGCTGATTGTTTTGAGAACATAAATTGTCATCAAGTACACTTGATGAGTTGCATGCTGCCAGGGATTTTATGCTAGCCAGCCTTGTATTTATCAGTCATCATGTGTCTTGTTGCTACTATAAGGTGTTGAGTATGAGTTATTAGAGAAGTTTGTTGCTAGTATAATAGAGGAATTTGCAGCTCATGGAGGAGACACTGAGGAATTTGCAGCTCATGGAGGAGACACTGAGGAATTTGCAACTCATGGAGGAGCACCTAACCGGCCGGTTAAGTACGGAACTGACCGGTTTATGCATAAACTGGCCGGTTCCTTACTTAACCGGCCGGTTAGGTCCGGTTAACCGGCCAAAACAGGTGAGAATAGGCTATTGACCGGGTTGCAAGACCGGTTCCAACCGGCAGCTGTCCTGACTGGCCGGTTTTGATAACTATGATATATATATATATATATATAACTTATTATTTTACACATTTATTACAATTAAAAAAAAGGGAAAATAATCAACATTTACATATATGTGATCATATATACATATTGCATATCTTAGGAGTTGTGTCATACATCTGTTCGACAAATTATTCATAACCTTTAAGTTCACTAGCAACAATAGCAGAGAGCTGGTGAACTTAAAGGTTATGAATAATTTGTCGAACAAATGTATGACACAACTCCTAAGGTATGCAATATGTATATATGATCACATATATGTAAATGTTGATTATTTTCCCTTTTTTTAGTTGTAATAAATGTGTAAAATAATAACTTATATATAAGTTATTATTTTACACATTTATTACAACTAAAAAAAGGGAAAATAATCAACAGTTACATATATGTGATCATATATACATATTGCATACCTTAGGAGTTGTGTCATACATCTGTTTGACAAATTATTCATAACCTTTAAGTTCACCAGCAACAATGTAGCAGAGAGAAGAGTTGCATTTGAGTGTTCAAAAAGTCGTTCACTTGACCTTTCAATCAGAGATTCATCATAAATACCGTCACTGCTATCTCCACCATCATCATCTGACTCACCATACAAGTCTTGGAGCATTTGATTTGTCCCATCATTAATGTGAACTATCTCATTACTGTCATCATGATCTACCTCCATGGGATCATTAAAATTACCTTCATCATTCACTTCATGTTCTTCACCTTGTACAACATCATTTCCAATACTAATATTTGCTGCAATATTCTCTTGTACTGGTGCAACATCATCTAATCTACTACTATTTTGCTGTGGAAGCTGGTTGATCATCTGCAAAAAGTTGGGGGGCAACTGTGCCTTTATGAAAATTACAAACATTAATAATTAAACATTAGTGTGCATATAAAAAATATTAAAATAATATTAAATTTTACAATATAATCAAAATGAAGATAGATAATTAATTACCATGGGATGATAGTCATTCGATCCACCATCAATGTGCCCATATTTCCTACAATGCACTGTTGATGTTGCTATTAAAACTCTAACATTATTTCTCATACAACATTTTTTACAAGGGCAATAAACTCTGCCATCACCCCTTTCACCCTTTTGAATTTTTTTTCTAGCTCCAATGTTTTCTTCCATTGATGCAAATTATCCTATAAAGAAAACAATAAATCTCTCTCAATGGTGTAGAAAACCCAAGACTTGTTGAACTAAATGGGAGCTCAATATATAAGCAAAAAGAAAATAAAAGTGGGCATTTTACAAATTGTGAGCTTTTTACAAAATGTGGGCTTTTTACAAAATTGTGGGCTTTTTACAAATTGTGGGCTTTTTTTATTCTTAATGCGTTTTCTGTAGAATACTAAATAGATTTGTCCAAAATTTCAGATGCAAACTGTAGTCTCTACTACGTTTGGAAAATTGGAAGTTTATAAAAGATAAACTGTGAACATAATTGTACCACTATGATAAGAAGTTGTCATAAGCATTCCTTCTGCCTCACAAACGTGGAACTACCTTAAGAATGCTTACGGTTGATATAAATATTAGAGCATGGCAGTTAAATGTAGTAGTTATGCTAAAATACTGAATAATAGCTTGAGAGTGCTCTTCAGATACTGTACGAATGCACCAAATTAAGGCTGTACCATTACTAAAGATAAATGGCCAAAAATAGTCAATTTTGATATCGTGAAGTTATGTCTTTCTCGGTAGAAAACTGGGGATAGGATGGAAAATATGAGAGAACTAAGTTCCAAGGACTAAAAAACCAAGGCCAACATAGTTCTACCTTGAATCAGAGACAAAACAAAGCTGCCCAAAAAAGTGTTTGAGACCACCCATTGAAGCTCCTATATATAGCAGAGTCAACATTTCCGTATTGAACAAGTTTGTATAGTCAAAGCCACAGCAAGATCAGATAGACACGATCATAAATGAGAACTAGAGCCAAAGCTAAGACAGATCCACGTTTAGTATAACAAGACAGCCATAGCAAAGGATTTTACCACAGAACCAGATCATGAGAGATAGCAAGATTCTTGCTTCCACTGTGGAAATGTAGAAACTGTACAAGGGCTTTGCTTCCAGCATATTTCACTGTGACAGTAATTGCTATGGTGTTGTAAGCGCTCATTAGTAGAATCTTAAAGCCATTCTGGAATTATTTTAACCTGGAGAGGGTTTTCCGTGGTTATAAATCTTCATGTTAAAATTCCATTGTCGATTGGTTGTGTTTGATATAATGTTTTTACAGTCCGCAGTTGAATTTTCGCACGGAAAATTATCAGTCTAAAGCGGAGCAATTTTGCGATGTTTCTTTTTCTTCCTATTGTGAAGTATTTCGCTCAGAACTCTACTCGTTGTAACAGAGGTCTTGGGCATAGAATAGGGGACTTGGGTTTTTTGGAATCAAACTTCAGGTTAAGATGCTCATCTGAAGAATGGCACAGTGAGCCTTAGCATGGAGTTGGGAGTACCAATTTGAAGTGCAGTTAGGGCATTGCACAATAGACCAGTTAGATTTCTGGACCCTAATACAAAAGTTTCTTCTTCTTTCAAAACATGTTTCACCTTTTCTGTAACCAATGTGGGTCCTGTTCTTGTTTCAATTGGGGATGGATGAGCATTTTTTATTGCTCCAGATGATCACACTATGGGTAGCCTTGGAGGCTATTTGGGGGTGATGAGTCCAATAGGTCTCAATGAACTGTTGCCCTAGCTGGGGAATACTATTGTAGTGGAATTTGATACTATTTTGGATGTTGAATTCCACGATCCTAATGGAAACCAGTACCTTCAGCTCCAGTACCTATTCACAAAAGAGGGTGCCATAGTCATTCATGCGTGCAGAGAGGGTGAATTGCAGGAATTGCAATAGGAGGTGTTGTTGTTGTTGCATTGGCCACTAGATTGTTTGTCTGGTTCTGTTACAAGCGCAGAGTATTAAAAAGGACAGACAAATTTAGTTCATATATTGTGAATTGCCTCGAAAATTCACCTACAAAGAGCTCATAAATGCTACGAAAGAATTTTTTTGAATGTGATTGATAATTGATAATTGCAAGCAAGGGTAATCCCCTTGTGAAACCCAAATTTCTGAGCATTTTCTAAAACCTGATGACGGAGTCATTGTAATGAACAAGCACCTAGGTCCATATTACGTCCAAATCTACCAAGCACCAAGATCTATAAAAAAAAATCCACAGTATTTGCAAACTAAGAAGAAGAGGCAGAAAATGTATTATGCTTACCTGTTTGAATAGTGGTTGGGGTTTACCATGGCAAAAATTTGACAGAGCCCATGTAGCATTTCGTATCATTGAAATTTTGGCAGTATCATTCAACTGGGCAAGCACCTGCCTCGGAGCTCCATGACTGAGGGCAAGATCCCTAAATGATGCAGAGTCTCCAGCAATATTTCCCAAAGCCCAAACAGCCTTACACGAACACCAGTTGAACTCAAAGTTGGGTAGTAGTTTTTAAAATCAAATTCCAAAATTACAGACGTATAAAGATAGTTGGGAAGAATAATTTTATGCCTCTAAAATGAACGTGCTACCTGTTCTCGAACATTATCATTCCCAAAGGTAAGAAGTTCCACAAATATAGGCAGTGCCCCGTAATCAATCACAACCTTTGTATTCTCAGAGGCTCCAAAAAAACCCAAATAGGGTCAACCCTACTACAGGAGGAAGGGCCTGCAGTAAGAACTTACCATTTTGCAAGAACTGAGTGCGAATGCTGTTCTGCAAGAGTTGAGGGCAAATTTTGTTCTGCAAGAGCTGAGGATGAATGCTGAGGGCGAATGCTGAGGGCGAATGATGTTCTGCAAGAGCTGAGGACGAATGCTGAGGGTGAATGCTGTTCTGCAAGAGCTGAGGGCGAATGCGCGCGTGATATCAGACGTTAATGTAGTTTTTTAAAAAATCATTTTTATGTAGTGCGCATTTGAATTTTAGCATTTCAAATCATTTTTATTTACATTTGATTTTTGCATTTATAATACAAGTGACAAACGAATTTCTACAAGAGGTTGAAATTTTTACTAAATAGCCATGAAAGACTAATTAAAATGTCTTAAAATGCAAGTGGAACTTCAAAATAAATGTAATTGAAGGTTCTCTCCACTAAATTTTTACAAAAGTGCTTACATTATTTAAGTTATCTAGGATATTCTTTTGTATTACACAATCAAACTTAAATAATGAAATAGTTGGGTAGTCTTATTGTTTCAAATTAGGACACCATTTTAAAATGGTGATGAAGTTTCATGTGATTATTAACTAACAATATTCTCCTTTCCTATCCTTGAAAAGGTATACAAGGTTCCCTGTTGCCACATGAAACCCTAACTCATGTAGCAGCATAGGACCAGTCCTCCATTTTTCCCGTCAGAAGACATTTTGCACATATTTGACGACTAGAATTTGCGGATTCCCGTTTTCCATGAGGTGCTAGGAAGGATAGAAGACTTAATTTTGACGTTTGAAATTTTTTCAAAAACGTTCTTACACCCTTTAATTTCCACTTACCAATAATTTTGCAACACTAGTCCTCTTCGCAATTGCAAGGTTATACTCAAAAAGTAAGGAAAGTTACTTTTTTGGCTCACTCAATGATCCAAGTGGATACTAGTGGCCACCCGCCTATTCCACTTGGGGCCCCACCATTGTCTCTTTCATTTTTCAGTTTCGGCACAACTTACTATTTTTAGCAGTTTTTTGGGTCCTGAACTTCCGAAGCCGTTTTGAGGCCCTAAACGACGTTTTTTGGGCATCGCGCCTCCAGCGAATATCAATATGTATAATTTTGTTTTGGAATTATATTTTTGGCGAAATTTGTAGTCCTCGGATAGATCTTTCTAATGATGTATCATGTGCTTCAAACAGAGATAGTATGCCAAAGTTACGTCCCTGGGAAGTTGAAACACCAATTTACCCAAACAGGGCCCATAGTTTTGGCGCTTCATCTCCTAGGGTTAGGTTTTTGGATTTTTAGGGTTCTCCATTGTTTCTCAATAATAAATAGGCCTTCGAGCCTCATTGTAACTCAGTTAAGAGGCCTGTAGCTACCTCATCTCTCCTCAGAGATAGCTACCAGCGCCCTAGCTAGTTTTATTTCCATTCTGTCTATAAGCAAATTTCAGTTCTTTGATATTAATAAAATGAAGCGTTGTTTCCGCTGCATCTCTGTATTTATGGTTATGTGTTTATTCTATTGCGTTCCTGCATAAATCTGGATCAGTGGTATCAGAGCGGTCTGCTTTTTCTCGATCCTTCTTTGCATGTCCCCAACGAGGTCGGGGTATAAGGATTTAGGGCTCAATCTAGTGGAACCTTTGCAAGATCAACCTCGCAAACCCTGACGGACACCCATGGGGGATGAAAAGAAAGATGAGGGAGCAAGAGATCCTATCAAAATATTGCTCAAGGAGGCCCTTGAAAAACAAAGGAACTCGATGATGGATAACTTTGCCCAGATCCTTCAACGACTGCCCACCGGTGGCGCATCTGCATCCAGCATCCACTCTGGATGTGTGACTCATTTTAAGGTACGAGTAAATTTTTACATTGCTATATTTGAGGGTCAAATAGATGCAGATGTTGTAGATAGATGGTTGAATCTATTAGAAGGATATTTCTCGGTTCATGACTTTTCTGATAGGGAGAAGATTATTTTTGCACTCCTCAAAGCTGCCCCCCATGTAAAGGACTGGTGGGAAAGCCACTGTGAGAAAAAGGACGAGACAGAACCCTCTTTGTTCTTAGTCATACCCACTTGTAATTCTTTCTGAGACGTTGTCAAGGAAAAATACTATCCCATGGGGAGCTATGAGGACAAGTACATACAATGGACCATGTTGCGGCACCAAAGGGATCAAGATGTGCATGAGCTGACGAATAATCTATTCCATACCCTACGCACCAAGTTGGGTATCAAAGATTCAGAGAAACATCTGGTGCTAAAGTATCGCAGTTGTCTACACAGATACATTCAGGAGGTAATGGAGTTCCTCGACATCTCCTCGCTTGGTATGGCATACCGGTATGCTTCCAAGATTGAGCAGAAATTCAAACAGAAGAAGCGAGACTTTGGATCTATGAATCAAAAGCAAGGGAAAGGTGCTCCCAAACCATAGAACAAAGGAAAGAGCTAAGGCACGGTGACTCAAGACAACCTGTCGAAGCCACAAGCAAAGAACAACACTGCAAAGCCAAAGAAGGACACAGGAAAGTGGTGTGAGTTCCATAAGAGCTACACTCCCAACACAAGTGAGTGTCGGGCCAAGCAGTCGCTGGTGGCCGAGATGTGGGCTTCTGAGTCAGGTGCATGCTTTAACTCTAAATCAGAACCTAACAAGGGGAATGACAAAGGGAAATATATTATTGATGCGGACCCCAATGCCACAGTTGCCACTGCAAAGATCCATAAGGAGGAACATCTCTTCCACTCCCAAATGTGGGTAAAGGGCTCCCCGGTACAGTTCATTGTCGACAATGGGAGCCAAAAGAACCTCATTTTGGCAGATGCTGTGAAGCAGTTGGGCTTGCTGACCACAACTCACCCACATCCATACACCATCGGGTGGCTTCACCAAGGACAAGATCTCCACGTCAGCCAGCAGTGTCGCCTTCCCTATAGCATCAAGCCCTTCACGGATGAGGTATTATGCGACGTTGTTCCTATTGATGTTTCTAATTTATTATTAGGACAACCATACTTGTGGAAGTGTCATGCGGTGTATGAGTCTCGGCCTTGTGCTGTTATTGTTACTTTGGGAAATAAGTTGTACAGGATAGCAGAGGTACCACCTCCTGCTACTATCTCTTTGGTTACTGCAAAACAATGCAGTAAGCTCATTTCCCAAACCAGGAAATTCATTTTCCTGATTATCCACCCCCAGGGAAAGAAGAAGAATATGGCCACGACCTCTAGATAAGGCTCCTCTGCATGACAACAACAAATGGATAAGGTTGTGGAGGAGTACGGGGACATTTTCACCTCACCCACAGGGGTTCCTCTACATTGTCAAGTCAAGCACCTGATTGATTTGACCATAGGTGCACCGCTACCCAACGGATTGATCTATCGGTGCTCTATTCTGGAAAATGATGAAATCAAGAGGCAGATTCAAGAGCTGCTACAGAAGGGTCACATCCGACCAAGTTCATCGCCCTGTGGGAGCCTGATAATTTATTATTGTGAAATCATAGTTCTAAATTATCTCTTATTCTATGAGCATTGTAATCTATTAATTGTAAGTAGATTCATTATAAAAATTCAAACTGATTTTAGCATGAATGATGACAATTTATATATTAATTGGTTTTTAAGAGTATTTGTATTATGTAGGAGCACTGGAAATATAAATCAGGACTTCATTTTCTGTTTTCCTTATTTTATTGGGCTGAACTGGAGAAAATTGAATATGAATAGTGAGTTGATTGTAAGGTCAATGGGGCAAGGCCATACATCAACATTGAGCACAGTGGGGAAGTATAAAAGTATGGATATTCATGCAAGTATAATTATTAATGTAAGATCAAATTTAACTCTTAGCTTCACTAAAGAAATAGAAGGCAAAGATCTAGCATCAACTGAAATTCACGTGAAAAAGTAGATGAAAAATGTACAATCATCCAATGGAGAGGTAATCTATAATTATCCAGTAAGACTCTTGGCTATGCCTTGAGACTAAACTAATTCTCAATAGTTTTGAATAATCATCCATTGGAATTTAGTAGGAAAACCATAGTAAATCATTGTCCAATGGCCATGCAAAAATATAAAAAAAATAATATTTGTTGGTTGTTTTTCAATAGGTGGACCATGATGGGACCACTAAGAAGGTGGGGGTGTTTTTTTAATCATGGAAGTGAGGTTTAGTAGATTTATAGTCAAGTTACCTTTCCCTATAAATTTTCTCGATCAAGTTATTCATTCATTTAACTTTGATTCATTCCTACTGTTTTGATACACAATCCAATCCAGTTGAGTCTTGAGTCTTCATTGAGAATGGCATTCATAGGTTGTCAAGAAAGAGGTTATCATGCACATACACTCTTCTTTTCTTGGTATCTTTGTAACTATGTTCAGCCTGAGTTCTATATTTTTAAATTATCATAATAGTTCGTGATTATTAGGCTTTTATTTTGTCTTTTAAGAATTTTAATTTAATTATTATTAATCATTAAATTTAAAAATATATATATATACATATATATATATATATATATATATATATAGTTATTATAGTTATTAAAATTTCAATAGAATTATTAAACTTTCAATGGTACATCAACTTTCATACATGAGAACCCGGATGCGGGTGAAGTTGGTAGTGTTTAACGTGATGGGATGGGGGTGTGGCATAAGGGGAAGCCACTGGCCCACCCGCAAGAGTGCTGTCATTCAGTTCTTAATGTCGACTCATCGGCGTTTAATGCCATTTACTCCTGGTGCTCGAATAAACCATAGTCCCGCTCCTCGATGCACATTCGCATGCCGCGACATGGCTCAGCCTCCAGTTCATACTTATGGTGGTTTATTGCAGTCGATTCACAGTTGCACGGTAGACTGGGTTGTTATTATGGAACGTCCCTCTGGTCTGAACAGAATTCCCCCGCCTGTGAATCTGTGGTGCGCTCCAGGAGCAGGGCTTTCTAATGTTCGCACTGTAACTGGTAAGAGGAGCTGTCTCAATTGTTGTTTGGATTTTGGAGAAAATATCTACTTCTCCCATGCTGGTTCCTGCAAACTTGCTTCTGTCGCCCTGTTTCCCCTCTCACCTCAGTCTTCTATCCATCTTTTGCCTCCCTGCCTTGCTGTCTCGAGTGCGACTATGTCGCACCTCAGGCAGAGAATGCGCTACCAAAGAGGCTCCACGAGGCACCAAATTCGACGCTCTCCCTCCACCTATGTCACCTCCTCTGCGTCTATCTCCCACTCTAACAGTCAACCTAGAGGGCGCCTTCTCCGCTTGGGTCGTCGCCTTGCTTCCCCCACTCCTTCCACTCCTCCTACTCAAACCCACACCGCACATTTTTCCTTTAACAGCACTCTCAATCGACCCAGGGTGACTGCCTCAATTATGATCATCTTTCGTGAAGAGCCTAGGGAAATTGTTCCCAGTTCTCACCCGACGGAATGCAGCCTCTCGGCGGCTCAGGATTCGACGCAGTTTGTTGGGTTGAAGCATCCTAATAATGCGAACGTGCGAGGTCAGATGGGCAAGGCCACGCAGGTCCTGGCGAACAAGGAAGTGGTGGGTCAACCTACTGAGAGGCAGGACGCAGTGCAAGCGAGCGAGGCGCAGATTACTCCTCCTCCTCCCGGGAAGGTGATCCATTCTATTGCTGACCTGTATAATGCTGATGGGGAACCAGATGAACTCTGGTGCAGAGTTGTTTATGAACCTCCTGATGAATAGTTCCTCCTCTTCACTCTGGTTTTTTGCTCTATTTCTACCCATTCTCATGGGCCTTTTCATGTGTTTCCTGCTGTCTCTGAAAATGCATCTATTTTTTTTTCTTCGATATGGTCTCTAGTACTACAATTATCTGGTTCCCCTGCGCGGGATTTTTCAAATGAACTGTTTCAGACTGGTTTCCCTCTTGCAGGGCAGTCTTCAAACTATGGTTTTTTGTTTCAAATGCCACAGCACTCGGCAATGATCAGGTTTTGGCCCGCTGTACTGTACTCCTTTTGTTAATAGAATTACTTTTACTTAGAAAAAAAAACTTTCATACATGAGAAAATATATACTGACAAATGGTACATCATGGCCAGATTAATTTCGCTCAGCAATTTCAAATGGTATAACATTTAGTCAATAGTAATCATCAATTTCTGCACATAGAGACTAATTTCTCTGGAAGCCTAAGATTTCTTTGGCATGTTATTCTTATAACTACATAGACATAATTAATAGAGAGATTGAGGACAGAAAAAAATCTAGCGCTTAGTCTCCACTACTCAACATGATTTTGTGATAAATAATACATAGATTGATTTCTCTGAGTGCCTTAGCATTCTTTGGCTCATTTTTTTAATCACAACAACAATAAAAAATGCACTGAGGATTTTTTCTTAGTCTGATTATGACATTTTTATAAGACAGATTATGCAATATTAATAATAAACATAAATTTATTGCAATTTAGGGAAATCTCGTTCATGTTTTTTTCTTTATAGTGGAAGGTTACTTGATTTTTGAAGTAATTTTTAGTAGATCATAGCATATATTGAGGAAATATTAGTTTGACAAGAATCAGTTATTTCTCTTGAAACTTTAGGTATCAAAAGTCCATGACACAGATATATCACACTCCAAAATCCAAAGAAAATGGAAGAGCATTCAATTTTTTTAATCAAACTTTTATTGGTGAAGGGTTAATTTATTACGAGAACATCATTAATGAAGTGAAAAATTTTAAACTTAACGTTTATTGTCTACAAAAATAATGACCAAAACGTCAAAAAAAATTGTGTGATGGGTAAAGAGAAATCCAAATTCCAACCCTGCCTGCCACTTGTTGGTAAGTGGAGGTTATTCACTTTTCATTTACAGCTTACCAGGTTACTCATGTTACCAATATTTTCACATGGCTCACTTTTAGGTGAATACTTATTGTACTTCTTATTTATAAAGAACAATTGGTAGATAATTGTACATATTATTTGAAATCTATAACAAATCCAGGCAACAAAATTACAACAAATAGAAAATTATGCAAAAAATTCACCAGGGCACTACTAATGTGTGGATACTCTATCATTTCTTAGATCCTCATAACTTACCAACACCTACTATATTGGTATACACATAATATGGCATTTACCTGAAGTATTTCATATGTATCTAGAAGTAAATAAGTTGTATGACAATTGTTATGGCAGATATAATATGTGTATTATAGTTTATATTTCAATTGTTCTTAAGTAGCATGCATGTGCGGTCCATATAGTGACTACAATTACCAAATATATTTCAGTGAATATGTGAATATGATCTCTCATTAGGTCCTAATTACTTAAAGCATCATTAATTAGCTTTCCAAATGAATAAAATATGTTAACAAATTAGTAAAAACTAGGAAAACAAATCATGCTCTAAAAAAATATGGCACAATGAGTCACACTTTGAGATTTATTTAATTACTCATCAAGTGTCTCTGCAACATATATATGATCACCATTACCATAGAAATGGTACATGTGACAATCATTTTGGTTTCACCAATGACATTCCACATCATGAGCCTTGCTTAGGGTTGATTGTGTTGATTTTTTTTTAAGCAAATCATTTATACATTTTATGGAAATTATACACACAATTTATAATCATATTACAAGATCATGATGTATGGATATTCCTTATCATTTCTTAGATACTCACAACTTACCAACACCTAATAGATTGATATACACATCATATAGAATATACCCCTAGAATTCCACATGTATCCTAAAACAAATTAGTTGTATGGAAATTGTTATGGTGCATATATGATGTGTATTACAGTTTATCTTATAATTTTGTTGAAGTAGCATACAAAAATTTACATAGTGATATGAGAACCACTCTCTAGAGTATACATCGATTTTGTACACATGGATTTTCAGTTGCTTTTTAAGATATATCATTGGTGATGATCACATGATTATATAATGAACCATTAAATTGAACTATGAAATTATTCCTCACAACACACACACACACATATTGATGAATTAATAATTTTTCTCATATAATTTTTTTAATCTATTTTGAAAAAATAAAATAAAATTATATATAATTATTTCTAAGAAGAACAAGAGAGAGTTCCTTACCATATCTTCGTAAAACATATAATAGCGACGTTTGGAGGCAGCCGTCTAGCGGCGCTTTGGGGCATAGTGTTGCAATTATGACACTTTTTCTAAGTGTCAGTATTGCGACACTTTTCTCTAAATGTCGGTATAGCAACGATTTCCCAAGATCAATGGCCCAAAGTGAACCCGATAACTTACCTTTTCCCCGCACCTTTCCTTTTGATCGTGGTCGTTCGCTCGTTGAATCCAGATCCGACGGTGCTAATACATTTCCGCGCTCATAAAGTAATAGTTTGATGTTTTGGCAAAGCCGCGTGAAATGGGTGGTTTTTGCAAACCACCCGCGCTTACGTGTCGCCACCACGTTGTATCGCGTTCGAAAAGCTAGTTTCTGTTACCACCATTTACCCTCACGAATACCACTGGCGGTATTCCCTAAACCTAACCCATTTAACCATAGTTTAATGTCATTTAACTATGGTTATACCATCGTTTAATACATTAAAATTATATTTTTCATTCAAATTTTCACCTTTTCGCTTTAAACCTGTAAAAACATTGCAGAACCGTTTTTCCTCAAAATCACACCGTTTGAACCCTGAGAAACTTTGCAGGGCCATTGTCAACCTACCAGTACCATTTTTCGACGCCCATTGCCCTGAATTTCCATTACAAAGTACTACATTGTCCTTTGCGAAGCCATTTTCAAAAAATTTAAGACTGAGCACCTCTGCAACGTCTTCAACCGAATTCCGCTGGTTCTCCAGGTACTTTTCTTCGAAGTTTCCCTTTGAGATTTCAAAATTCCTGTCGATTTCAAATAATTACCAAAGTTACTGCAAGAAAGTGTCCATTTTTCAGGGGAAACTCTATCAAAATTTCCCTGGAATCCATAATTTCCCTTTCTCGTAGTTTTTTCCATACCCTGGTCCATTTTTCTATTGAAATTGATTTTAAATACACGTTCTGAGCTTTAAATTCCTTGAATTTCCTAAAAACCCTGTTCAGAAACCCCATTTTCAGTGGAAATTCGCCAAGAAACCCCTGTTTCTCGTAAAGGAACTTATAAAACCGTTTAAGCTTGCTTCGTTCATTATTAAAAATGACCAAGAAACTGGTAACCCCCAATAATGGAGGGCCAAAATCTCAAAATAATTCTTCTACAAAGATTCCTCAGCCTATGTCCTTCAAAATCGATAAACCAACTCCTGTACTCATGGCTGATTCTACAGAAGTGGTGAGACCAGTCCACCCTCCAGTAATTTCTCTAGAGAACATCCCTTTAGTTGATCTGGACTATAGAATACTAGACCCTAATGTAGAATTTAACCTGCTTGATGTCTATAATTGGTGCTATGGCAAATCAGTGGAAAAGGGTGACAAAGATATTCCAATTTGGGAATCCAATATGCCTAGATATATTGTCCCTCTCACTCATTCTATTCCTGACTTTATCAGATTATGCCAAGCCTATTATATTCCAGAACAAAGATGTATGTAAACAAAGAAAAATATACCCTGTTTTACATCACTAAAGAGTCGATAAATTCCATGCTGCAAATGAATCATGACCCCAATTCTTCTTCCCTTTCAATAGAAAATTTAACCCAACTATATCTTGACTTGGATTTCAATGCTAGATTCAAAATATACCAGAATTTTTGTCCAAATCAAGTTGATATTCCTAAGTTAAATCCTCCTTTTGACACTGTTGATTTCCCAAATGAAACTATACATATTGTCTCAATGCTCTCCTTCATACTAGGATACACCAGTGATGAATTCACTGATGTGGCTATCCTAGGTTTTCTGTCAACTCTAAGCCCTGGTCAATCACCATCCATTCAGTTCAATTTTGCTAGATTTATTGTTGAAAGTATGCATTATCAGTTATCCAGATTATCAGAAGAAGGAGTTTTCAGATACTCCTCTTATCTACTCCACCTCTTCCTATATTATCAAACAGATAAGTTTCCAATTGAATGTAAGAAAGTGGATGCAAAAGGAAAAGTTCTATCAGTAGTATTTTGGTCATCTATTTTAAGGAAATGGAACAGCAAGTATAGTTTTACAGATTTCAATGACTCATTTATAGCCCCTGCTATGTATCTCTTGGAAAAAGAGGAGATCCCTAGGATCAATTATGAGACAAAAATAATTTTGTAGTTATCAGAGAGCTGCAAAACTAGATATTGGTATTTATATAAAAATCATACAAAAATCAGAGTGTATGGCTCATCCCTGGCCCCATATAAGTTACCCAGATTTGTTACTACAAGAATATTTGCTTTAGAATATCTGAGACAACTATTGAATGTAGATGAAATCCACTTCATAGCTTTCAAGAAAAAGACCCAATTTAAGCTAAAAAATCAAATTGGGCCATTCATTGTGAATAACAGAGAAGCTGCCAATGAGATAAATGTCAAACTTAAAGAGCATAAGTTCCCATGTAGTTTTAAATGGAAGTATGACCCACAAGGTATTTTGACTGCAATAAGGGTAAAATTTAAGTTGCCTGTTTACTTGCATGATCTTAAGCCCCATATTGAAATATATGTAAATAAAATTGAATGGGAGCCAGACACCCTATCTGATGATGATTCACAGGCAGTACAGGTAATACAGGTAGACATTGGCAAATGCAAACAGATTGAACAGACAGTACAGGTGGCTTCTACAACCAAAGATACTGATAATGTACATAAAAGAGACAGAGAAAGAGATAGTTTCATAGCTGAGACTATTGAGGACATAAAATTTAGAACTCCTTATAGTAAAAGAAACAAGTCAACAGAAGAAGAAAAGGATAAGGATGTAAATATTGATATAAATGATGAAGAAACAAGAATAGTCACTCAACCATTAAAAGAGCTTCAAAATGTAAAAATTGGAACACAACAAAAAGATACATTCATGAAGGAAAACCAGGATACTGTCGATTTGCCTCCTTCTTCTTAGGAAACTGACAATACAGAGTCAGAGATTTAGATCAAATTCATACATATTAAAGAGAAGAATGAAGAGCTCAAGAGTTAAGCTCATTCTAGATTTATTAAGGAAAATCCTGGAAACAAAGACAGGCTTCTTTCAACATTTGATTATTCATCCAATAAATTGGTAATGTCATTCTTGAAGCCTACAGTGGCTGAGCCAAAATCAGTGGCAGATTATTCCAAAACAGATCTTGAGCTGGATGCAGATGCCATTCATGAATTAGATCAAATTGAATTTCATAGGAGCAATACTAAAATGCTATATTCCAAAATTGTCAGTAAAACTATGAAATCAATTAGGCTTGAGAAAACAGTGCTCAACCTCCAAAATCAAATGAGGTTGGAAAAAGCCTCAATGTATGCTAATAATTTAAGAATAAAAGCACTAGAATATATAGTGATTGAAGCAGGGGGTGACCCAGCCAACATTGAAGGGTAAAAATTCTTAATTAAATAGAAAAATGAGGATATATTTGCTCTTAGAAAACAGTTGAGTTGCCTCAGAGTGAAAACTCTCAAGCAAAAGAAATTCTACAACAAAAAATAGATAATGATGATTTAAATTAGCTTGTACATCAAATGTCAGGTCAGATAGAAACAATGGAAAGTCAAATAGAAGCTCTAATGAAAGAGAATGAAGAACTAAGAAAAGCACAACCAATGGTCATTCCTACAGTGATCCCCACTGTAAACACCGCTATACCATCTACTTTGGCAGAACACTTGGCACCGAACGGAGTACTTCCAACTGCAGTGCCAATTACTTCTCTAATCTCTGCCTCTTCTTCTTCATCCTCACAGAGGAGCACACCACAAGACCAAGATAAAGAGATTCTTAGTTTGAGAGGCACTATTAAAAATTTAGAAAAATCCATAAATGATGCCTTTACTACTTCTAGAGGACATGAGCAAAGGGCTAATCGACTACAAGAACAGGTAAAGATTCTGCAAGCACAAGTAAATCTTACAGATTAAGTGGCCTTTATAAAAAATCATTTATGGACCAAAATTATTGATGGAATTCATTCTCAATGGCCTTCAATTCAGATAATTTATGAACAGAGGGAGTTACTTCAAGTTGCTAGTGTAGAGATTTACAAGACTAAGAGGGAAATTGACAAAAAACCAGCCCAAGCAATCCAACTCATAGCTTTTTTAAACAGTAAAACCAGGGAAGAGTTGGAAGAATTGAAAATTGTTGATAGAACAGAAACTATTCTTCAAATCAAAAAGGTCCTGAACAAAAGAAACATAATGAGTAATCTAGAGGACCGATGTAAAGACATGAATTTATCCATCTCAATATTTTTAGCCAAATACAAAACATTGTCAGAAGCAGGTTTGCCTGATATTCACGCATTGAATGATAAGTTAATGCCTCAGAAATATTATGATCTAAAAATCAGAAATCATGCAAAAGAGCAAGCCAGACAACAACTGCTTCAAGGATCACCAACAGGCAAAATACTTCTTCAGTATTTTGAAAATATGTTCTTTTTAGATAATGAGATCAGGCATATGTTCACTATCAAGCCTAAATTTTCCAAGTATACAGAGGCAGATGAAAGTTACAAAAAATTGAAGACTATGAAGATCCCCTCTGCAGAAAAGTGGCAAGAATTCATAGATCTGTTGTGAATTTAATGGATAAAAAATAGGAAATTCACTTGGAAATTCATTTTTTATTGTTACCTCAAATGGTAAAAATATAGGGTTAAAGTGCACAACAACAATCAATTCAAATTAGAATAATCAGTTATATTTTTGCTTGTAAAAAGGTAACAGCTTGCAAACTGTTTTGCAGATGTCCCTCTTTTTAAGTTTTCTTTCCTATTTTTGATTAAAACATTATCTCAATTCCTGAGATATTTTGTAAACATTTTTTTGTATAAATACTTCACAATTCAAAGTATTCAGTGTGAATAAAATTTCTCAAGAAAACTATATTTTTTGCTCTCTACTTGGCATTTTAATGTTTTCTACTTTGTTCGTGCTCTCTACTTGGCCATTGGCCTGTGGGTGATATGGAGTTGTAATCTTGTGCTGAATGTGGTAGTTTTGCAATGTTTCAGCTAATTTATTACCTACAAATTGTGGTCCTCCATCTGTGACTATGTCCCTTGGGATACCATAGCACACAAAGATTTGGAAAAGAAACTGTAATACAAAGTACTCTGTAGATTTTGAAAGTGCCTCTGCTTCGACCCACTTAGTGACATATTCAGTTGCAACTAGGATGTATGTTTTTTGGTTTGAGGGAGGACTAATAGGGCCAACAAAATCAAGTGCCCAGTGTTCAAATGGTTCAATCACTATTTGAGGGTTCAAAGGCATTTCATCAGACTGCCCAGGGCATCCTACCCTTTGGCAGCTATCACAGGCCTGCACGAACTTTTTGGCATCCTTAAAGATGGTAGGCCAGTATTAGCCTGTTCGTAAAACCTTATGGGCAGTTCTACGGTTCCTAGTTAGATCCCCTTATTCAATCTTCTTATCTGTAGCTTAAGGATTCTTAAGTGCCGTTTTACTCAGATTCCATCCACTCCATCAAATCAAGCCTATACATAGCCTTAGAAGGTCACCTATCTTTCCCTTAGCACATTTGCATCTTTGAGCCTTATTTCTTAGTTCTGCGTGCCTAGACAGTTGACTCCATTGCCCAATATTCTGGTAGATCCTTCTGGTTTACCTTGAAATCTCTTTATTCCCACCAATATTTTAAAATCAAACTGAAATACACAATCATAGCTAGCCTAATATCTGTTACTAAAACAAAGCTAAATCATATGGAGAGATCCCTCTCTAGAGTTCAAGAAGGCTAGATCTTGAATTCCCAAAGCGGTTCTTGGTTACCTCTGGTGTTCTTAACTACAAAAATCCCTATCCCACAACCTGAGAATTACTAGGATGATAACAGGCCTTGGGGGTATCATGATCCTTGGAGGAAACTCCCACAGCTAGAAGAGTTGACAGAGAAAATTGGATCAAGTACAAAGGTGTGGCAGGTGGGTTTTACCCTGTACCAATTTTTATGGTGCATATATGATGTGTATTACAGTTTATCTTATATTTTTGTTGAAGTAGCATACAACAATTTACATAGTGATATGAGAACCACTCTCTAGAGTATACATCGATTTTGTACACATGGCTTTTCAGTTTCTTTTTAAGATATATCATTGGTGATGATCACATGATTATATAATGAACCATTAAGTTGAACTATGAAATTATTCCTCACAACACACACACACATATTTATGAATTAATAATTTTTCTCATATAATTTTTTTAATCTATTTTGAAAAATAAATAAATTATATATAATTATTTCTAAGAAGAACAAGAGAGAATTCCTACCATATCTTCGTAAAACATATAATAGCAAGAAAATTAATCTATTGAAATTTCATTTCCAAACATATTCATGGAGTAAAACGAATATTAAAAGGAGATATTCATGGATTTACCTATAACATCACCTCATAATTAAGAATGTAAATGTGCAATATTGATGATACATAGGTTAGGAGAAAATTAATCTATTGAAATTTCATTTCCAAACATATTCATGGAGTAAAATGAGGATTAAAAAGAGATATTTATGAATTTACTTATAACATCACCTCATAAAAGTGTAAATGTCCAATATTGATAAAATTTATTTATATATGATAAATAATAAACCTTTATCTCACATGTATCATAAAATCTTATAAACAAACAATTGCACCGGGGGTGCAATCCTCAAAACTTTTAAACTGTCTAATGTATATGTACCTATTTAAAGTATTCGGGGCCCACATTACAAATGCCCAAAGTGAAATATTTGCGCATATGTAAATAACTATCGGGCAGTGAAACAAAACTTATAACAAAATATTAATAAAACTATATCATACGTCTGGACTTCAAAAAAAATAAACCCGATTTCAATCACAAATTCGCGTTCCAAAATATCCTGCTGATGTCACCATAATTTGTGACGCGAAAACCTCATAGAATACGCGATATAAAAATTCGGGTCCATTTTTTGGCTTTTCGTACGGAGGAAAACTGTGACGCAAAAATCAAATTAATTCCGCCCTATAATGTTTCAGGTCCGGAATTCCACAATGCAGACGGGCCAAAAAATAATGTGACCGAATCGCCTGCTTCCACGTGGATGGATTATTTGGTCTGTGGTCTGTGGGACCATGTTCTTCTGAATTAAAATCTCCCGCGTTTACTATTAAATTTCTCTGTTTCCAAAACAATACAGCGCTCTGTTTTTAAGTGTGCAGGGACTATGATTTCAAAACCAAAATTGACTGTTCATCAGTTTTAGAAAGCGGATGTTTGACAGAGCCATTCAAACAGATTTAGAAAGCGGCCATAGGATAGGGTAGTTGAAATTAATATTTCAACATCCCTCATTCACTGAGAATACCCTCCTTGGTGCCTTCTTCGCCGGACTACGATGTGTTCATCAACAGTCGTGAACCTGATGTCCGTTTCTTTGCCAGGCATCTTCACAACAGTCTTGTTTCCAGAGGATTGCGAGTCTTTCTCGACAGCATAGAATTGCAGGCTGGAAAATCCATACCTTCACAAATCAAAGATGCAATTAAAGGAGCCTCTCTCATTATTACTATTTTCTCTCCAAATTATGTGCAATCGCAAAGGTGCCTCCATTAACTACTCCTCACGCTGCTCTGTAAGCCGACCATTTTTCCAAAGGCCATATAACTGTCGTTTATTGCATATAAGTGTCGTTATATCGACGGTGGCCAGAGCGTCGCTATTGCGATGGATCTCTCTAAACGTCGTAATTGCAACACTTAGACATTGTGTCGCAAACAAAGCGTCGCTATTGCAGCAGATGCCTCCAAACGTCGCAATTGGGACACTTAGACATTGCGACATTTGGAAGCATCCATCGCAATCACGATGCCTTGGGGCATAGTGTCGCAATTGCGATGTCTTCCTTCAAATTTCGCAATTGCGACACTTTTTCTAAGTGTCGGTATTGCGACACATTTCTCTAGACGTTGGTATAGCGACGGTTTTGGGCGGGATTGAAAAAATTTGGGGAAATTTCCGACATTTGGTCAAAAGCGTCGGAACCAAGTGTCAGAATTTCTACCAAATGTAGTAGTGCCATGTTTTGGTTCTTCAACTTTTACAAATTTCTTATGATCATTATTCATACATAAGCTTTAAGACTACATGTGTCATTTTTGAATTTAAATAGGAACTTGGTGGCTTGATATGAGCTTATATTTGTCATTGAAAACTTTTATTTGGAAGAAAACCTCTAGTTTGGCTTTTGATTATCAAGTTCAAACATCAAACATCCTCACTAAGTGAAAAAATAATTTCTCCTTTTCATGGGGCTTTTAGACATCTTATGTAGCATCAATCCTGGAATTTCTTAGATTTTACAATGGAACATGTTTTGGTTCTTCAACTTCTACAAATTTCTTATGATCATTATTCATACACATGCATTAAGACTACAAGTGTCATTTCTGAAGTTAAATAGGAACTTGGTGGTTTGATATGAGCTTATATTTTTCATTCTATGTCACTATCTACATCTCTCATTGCATGGTCTTCATATATGTTTTTTTGTGTAATTTGCATGTAAAGTACTTTTTTGGTAGTAGGCACTGGATGGTGGGGAACAATGTTTCATTACATACCATATGACTACCATAATTTTTAAATTATTTCATCTATATTACTTTTTGAAAGTTGTGTGTTTTTGCGAAACTATAAAATCACACGTTACATGGTTCAGCCTTTTAATTACAATTTATGGTTTAATTTTTGTTACATAATTGGTACAAGCTAAAATGGGAAATATAGAAAAAGGGGACTATGTTGATATCCTTATTAATGATCAAGTCGTTGGGCTAGGAAGGGTCGAATCTATAGATTCTAGAACTTATTATGTAGGAGAAAGGGTTCATGCATGTTATGTTGCAATTTTGATAATTGATGTCACTCAACCACATTTGATTGAGGATGTTGATGAAGGGGACATACATCCATGGAAGATCAGAAATTTGAGGCAAAACATAGGTAAATAAAAATATTTAAGCATGTGTTCAAATATTATTGATAGTATAATACTTTTTTTTGAGTAAATACTAACCTTATTTACATTCGTCTATAGGTGCAAATGTTTCTTCTACATTTTCTATTGGAGAAAAGGTAGATCTTCTGCAACGTGGAATGGAGGTTGGTGAGGGCTCCATATTCAATACAGAGCTTGGGCATAAAGTGCATGGAAATATGGTAAAGAGAGGATGCATAATGGTTAAAATTGAGAAGGTTTTAAAGAATGATGTTGCTTTAACACATCCAACAGCATTTGAGCATATACTAGGGGGTGTATTGGAATCCTATGAGATTTGGCTAGAATCAGATTTGGAACCTCATTGTCATGATCATGCCATAAATATTCCCCAATACAGGGTTAAATTCGTATGTAAAAATGTTTCTCTTACACATGAATGCATGGGAACTAGCATGTGCATTGCCAAAGGAATGCTAGTTAATGTTTGCGAGGATGACATTCTTGAAGGTGAAACACTAGGAGAAATGGAATTTGGTGTTTTTTTGGAAGAGATAGATGGAAATTGTGAAATATTTAGAATTGGGGATAAGTCTATACATTTTTTGGTTAGAAGGCCAATAAATAAGTTGGTGGATGACAAAGGTGTGATATTAAGGGTTAAGGAAAAGTTCAAGGAGCCAACCAAGGAAATGGTGTTATGGTATGTTATAGAAGACACAAATCCCTTAAACAAATGGGATGGGAATATTTGTAATGAAAAATATATAAACTCAATTGATATGAATGTAACAAGGCTATATAAAAGGAATAAATGAGTTATGGCTACAACAAAAATTGCAAAATGTCAAACAAATATAGATGAAGAGAAAGAAATTCGACTTTTGGCACTAGATGTATGTTGTAAAAAAGATTGTCTTCAACATGTGGATAGGAAGGCCATTGCAGGTGCTAGAAGGGGCATGGGACAAATAAATAAATATGGTATTAGGGAATTTGTCTTGAATTCACTCACGTCAAACACAATCATGTCAAGGAGCCATGGCCATGGCCTACCACCTATTTCTAGAAATGTAAAGGACATGAGATTTAATGGGAATATTATCTGTAAGAAAGCATGGTATAAAATACATAAGGTTCCTCAAATCACATTCTGTAACTACCAACAATATTTCCAAAATGGACAGATCAAAGCTATTCATGGTAACACCAACACATGCAAAGCACGACGACACACCATGGCAGCCATAGAAATATTGCACAAAATTGTTATGGGTAATTTAGATTTTTCACGAAACCAAACACGTCAAGTTGAAGAAGATGGAACATCTTCACCTTTCATATTGCTTCCTTCGACTTACACATGAAATTATCTGTTAAAAGAGATCAATGAGGCTCTTCAAAAGCTCAATTACCCATCAATATCACAGTCAACAATGAGCACGATATGGAATAATAAGTTTCAAGATGTGGCATTTTCAAAGAACACCAACTTCAGTAAACGCAGTGAATGTATTGTGTTGAAAGCATAGATGAAGTCAGTGACTACAAAAGATATGGAAGAAAAGGCACGAGGTAGGCCGAACAAACATAACAAGATTGTTATGTGTGGAAGATATTGCTACTATGCCCATAGAATTATGTCAGAGCGGTTTCCAAAGGAGTATTTGAGAATTATCCATGATAAAATGGATAAAACAATGACTTCAATCCCAAGGCTATGTGTCAAATCAAAATCTATTGTAGGAACAAATTTAGGTGTGTCATTGACAGGTATGCTAACGCATGGGCATAACACAGGAGGTTTTGGTCATTTCTCCCTAGCATTTGTACACATGGGATCACAATTTACTATTACATCCCTTGCAAAGTTCTTAAGGGACCTTGAAGACCCACAAATTGATATGTATGGTGATCTACTTTATGAGAGTGGAAGTTCAAGAAACCCACTTACAAATGCATTACCTGACACCTCTATTTACTCAAAGTGTCAAGTTTACAAGGATGATTTTATATCTCATGGAAGAGCAAAGAGCCAAAATGTTGATTTTAAAGCTCTTCCTCCACATTTGTTGTTACAATTGGACAATGTAGCAAGTGATAATAAGAATTGCTATCTTTTCATGTTTTTATCACTTTTAACTGCACTTGGTGTCTTCGTCACTATTGAGGTTGGATTCTTGCCTGTGGGGCACACCCATGAAGACATCGATGTAACTTACAGAAGAATTTCTTCCAACCTAAAAAGTAAAGATATATATTCTTTACCTGAAATGATGGACACATATCGCAAAATTGAAGAAAACCGAGTTTTTCCAACTACACTTATTGACAAGGTCTACGACTTCAAAACTTTCCTTAATGGATACATCAAGGAGGGAAAAAATGCACTAGTTGGACATCTTAATGTTCAATACTTCCAATTTATTGTACTCAATGATATTCTAGTACTAAGGTACAAAGAATCCATTAGAGATATTGAGTGGTCGGACCCAGTTGAGTTATGGAATATAGATGATGAAGGTCAACCTATAATTCCCATAGGGAGTCCATCTTTCTTAGATTCCAAAAAGAATGATGCCTATTTCAAAGAACTAAAGGAAGGGATAACATCATACATAAAAATGTGGAAAGACATTATCAGGAACGAAGATTCACCAATTGTTACAGAGGAATGGAAAAATAAAGTAGTGTATTAGGAAAGATTTCTTGATACATTAGATGGAATCTATAATGATCATAGAATAATAGATGGAATTGATTCATCTTTTGAGGATTTCTGGCCCAAGACAAGGCATGCTTTTGATGTTGATCGTAATTCACTCCATGTAATCTCAAGTATTATGGATGAATATTTTGATAATGCAATAGATGAACCCATATATGTTGGACCCAAATGAAACAAACCAAAGCCAACATTCAATCCAAAGATTGACGTTCAAAAAGGAAAGATGTTGCTAGTTAGATCAAGAAATGAGGATGCAGGAGAGATGGTTTGGATGGAAAAATCCATCTCAGATATATTTAGGGATAATGAAAGTGAGAATCTTCATGTAAATTTTGATGGTGTAAGACTATTTCAAGGAAATACAATGGAAAATTTTTAGAGCAGTATTGGATACCAAATCTTGATGACACAGAACTTGGCTCTATTCCAATTAATACCATTGTTTGGGCATGGCTGCCAAAGAAAGAACATTGCAAGAAGACGAAGATAGATAAATATGGTCTAGAAGCTGTTCTTGACCTACTTGGGCGAATATCTTAAGATTAGGTTTATATGATTCATGAATGTGATGTTTTTTTTAAGGATCTTTTAATATGCATTCAAACACACTTTTCAATATATGATGTATATCAAATATTCTCTTCATATTATTTTTGGAGGAGTTTTATATTATTTAGTATTTCAATGTAATCATGTGGTGATACAAATGGCATGACTGTGCCATAAAATATTTAAGTTTTCAAAGATTTGTTTGACCAACATGACTTGTCACCATATCAAATATGCATAATCAAATTCAATAATGCACTTAAAAACAACTTCTTCTAAACTTGGTATATTAAAACAATAATGGAGTAGCTAATTAGTATTCTATTTAATATAAACCATTTAAACACTTAATGAAAAAATTTTAGACATTTGTAATAATGTTTGAAGTGAGTTTTCCTTAATATTCCTTATTATAATTTATCTAAATCAAATTTTTTGTTTTGTTGCACTCTAATTTATAAAAAAAATGTTTTGATCATTGAACAACACAACTAGACTTATAAAATATTTCCTCTTATAGACTTTGAAGTGGTGCCAACATTGTACTAGCATAATAAATTTGTACTCAACATAGGAAAAGTAGTTACTTTCAATTTAAAGTGGTTTTTAATAGTAAGAAACACAATATTCATATATTGTTAAATAACTTTATAGGTAAGAATCTATTTACAAAATCTATTATTCACGAGTCAAATTTAATACATAATTATAAATATTAACGATAATAGAAATAATGTAAGGAATCTAAGTTTTAGATGAATGTAAATATGTTCTTTTCAATATAATATCCTTAAACACTCCAGGAATGAAAACTAAACATTTTTAATAAATAGTTTAGTCAATTTTCTCTCTTTCCTCTTGGATTTGAATATAATCAAATTGTATTACTTTGTTACTATTCTAATTCATGATTGATTTTGATAATTAAAATTATTAGTAATTGAGTCGAGAGACAAGGCTCATTCTACAACCTAGTATGAGGAGATGTGTAAGTTCGACTATATATTTTTTTTTGAAAGATCTATTAATACACATTCAGACACACTTTTCAATATTTTTTGCATATCAACTATTCTCTTAATATTATTTTTGGAGTTTTATTTTATTTAGTATTTCAATATAATTATGTTATTTAGTATTTCAATGTAATCACGTGGTGATACAAATCACATGAAAGTGCCATAAAATATTTAAGTTTTCAAAGCTTTTCTTGACCAACATGACTTCTCACCATATCAAATACGCATAATCAAATTCAATAATGCACTTAAAAACAACATCTTTTAAACTTGGTCGTAAAAACAATAGTTTTTAACACAAAAGTACAAATAATAAATAAAATCAATGATACTACTATTTTCATTCAACATTTAATCTCTCTAATCTCTCTAGGCTCATGTTAAATATGTATTTAAGGTGGATCTATGCTGGTATATATTGGACACATTACTATGATAATTTGCCATTAAATAACTTTATACCTAATATATATCTTGCATATTAATCTATTATTCACCAAGTCAATCTCAATTAAGTTAGTTTTTCACACAAAAAAATAAATAATAAATAATAAATAAATTATACTACAACTCTCATTCAACATTTAAATTGATCGTAAAAAAATATTTTCTCATGTCAACTTTAAAATTGTTCAAACTTCCTACAATAGTATGTAATGATGATGGTGATAATGACGATTATCATCCACTAAGACCAAATAATATGGTATATAAGAAGCCATAAATATATTACTTTAAATTCTTAAGAATTTTATTGTTATGCTAAAAAAGCATTAAAATAAGTGTTTCAAGATCATCATAATTTTGTTTAGTTAAATGATCAAGAAGGTTAGTAGTGCCACAAATATTTTGAAATTTAAATCCAAATTTGAGTATAAAGTGGATGTTCTAAGATGGTTTTTCATCTTCAACCATATTACTAGTGTTGCAAAGGCAATAGAATTTTAAATTGTGCCAACCTTTTCTTAGTAATAATCATAATTTAGCACATACATGATATTTACTATATCAAATTATAATTAAATGGGTTAATAATAGTAACATACAAAACATTTTTTTCATAAAGCTAATCATAGCAACATACAAAACATTCTTTTCATAAAGTTAATAATAGTAACATACACAACATTATTTTCATAAGATAACATTAACAAACTTAGCTTTTAGTACAAACCATAGAAAATATTAAAAGAGATAATGTAAGGGCACCAAGATTAAGATGTGAAATATTTGTTTTTGCAAGTTATATAAATTTGTTTTATATACTTGACCATGACAAAATTTTCACCAAAAATGGTGAATATCTACATTAAAATTAGTAAACTAAGTGATTTTATAATTTCACATTTTGAAAAAACTTAATCTAGTTAAAATTTCTAAATTCTAGATCGACGGAAAACTTCCAAATTTAATGAAATATGTGTGTAATAAATTAGTAAACCATAATAATCAATATTTTAAACTTAAGATATTAATAAACCCAAGTGATTATTAACATTATAAACCAAAATAACTAATATACCCAATGGTTTAATGTTATAAACCAAAGGAATCGGTGAACCCAAGGGATAAATATTAAAAACCTAAGGAATGAATAAGGATAAGGGATCAATATTAAAAACAACAGAGATTAATAAACCCTAAGATTTAATATTTTAAACTCAAAAACCTAAGAAATTAATAAAGTATAAGAATTAATATTTTAAACTCAAGATATTAATAAAACCAAGGAGTTATTAATATTATAAACCCAAAGAACTAGTAAACCCAAGGGTTTAATCTTATAAACCAAAGGAATTGGTGAACCCAAGGAAAAATATTAAAATCCTAAGGGATCGATAATGCCAATGGATCAATATTATAAACACAAGAGATTAATAAACCCTAAGAATTAATATTTTAAACTCAAGAGATTAATAAGTGGTTATTAATGTTGTAAGAAAAAATAAGTAATAATCCCAAGTGTTTAATATTATAAACCAGAGGAATTATTAAAATTATAAAGGTAAGGAAAAAATAAACACAAGCATTTAATGTTATAAACCCAAGAATTAGTAAACCCAACGGAAAAATATTATAAACCTAAGGGATAAATATTAGTATTATAAATCATAAAATTAATAAACCCTAAGAATTAGTAGTTTAAACTCAAGAGATTAATAAAACCAAGGGGTTATTAATATTATAAACCAAAAGAATGAGTAAACCCAAGGGTATAATATTATAAACCAAAGCAATTGGTAAACTCAAGGGAAAATTATTAAAAACCTAAGGGATCAATATTAAAAACACAAGAGATTAACAAACCCTAAGAATAAATATTTTAAATAAACCATAAGAATCAATATGTTAAAATCAACTAAAAAACCCAAGGGATTATTAATATTATAAACCAAAAGAAATAATAAACCCAAAGGTTTAATATTATAAACCAAAGGAATTAATGAACCGAAGGGATTATTAATATTATAAACCAAAAGAAATAATAAACCCAAGGGTTTAATATTATAAACCAAAGGAATTAATGAACCCAAGGGAAAAATATTAAAAACATAAGAGATCAACAAGGCCAAGGGATCCATATAAAAAATAGAAGAGATTAGTAAAGCCTAGGAATAAATATTTTAAATACAAATGAATGAGAAACTCACATATGTTTTTTGTTCTATTTACATAAAAAAATCCCACTACAAAAATGGACTTGAAACACTTCATCAAAAGCCATTTATCAAATAGCCTCTTCTAGAACACAACGAGACCTACCACAAAAGGAACACCAATTCAAATCAACAGTATAATGATCATGATACATAATGCTTTCCAACAAATTTGTTCTTGTTTTTCTCACAACCTCCCTCATGCGAACATGCAACCATTAGGGGAATTTTGAGGTCTAAAATGGACCTCCTAAGGAAAATGTACAATCAAATTTCACTTTATGAGAACCACTCACATTTTAGGGGATGACATCATCGCTAATGGTTGAGGTGGAATTTCTTGAGTTAAAGGTAATTACTTTTCACATTCTCAATGGTGGATAAGAAATCATGGTTAACCATGATAGTGCTCTAAGTACTTTTAAAGTCATAAAGTAAAGTACTCATAATAAATGTCATTTCACACTTTTTGAATAAAATATTGTTATTGTCATTTTATATTTTTTGAAAGAAACAATGCATATCCCTACATAATCTTTATGTATTTACACACTTTTCAATAAATATTATATTTGTATATTTTGAAATATTTATTTATAAATCAAATCAATTAAATATGTAATATAAAATTCATACATAAAATAATATGTTGTATTATATTATTTTTATATAGTTTATTATTTACATGTTATTATATAATTTAAATAATATAAATTTTAATTAATAGTATATTCTATAATTAAGAAATTATGAATTTATATTTGTATTTTATTTTAAGATATTTAAGTGCAAAGGACAAATGCATTAGCTGTGGAATGATAATGACTTTTTGTTGAAAATCACATTCTTATTTATAGTCACATCAATACAATTTTTTATTAATTTTATTTTGGTACAACTTTTGAATTTAATTTAACCATGGTTACATGGATTTTGGCACAAAAAGTGAATTGCAAATTCATAAAGATTATTTTATTGGTTTAGCTATTATTTCATTATTTCCTTAGGAGGCCCATTTTAGACCTCAAAATTCCCCTAATGAAGTATTTTACATTCATTTTCATTTCATCTAGCACAAGAAGATTATCATTAATAAAAGCAGGATGGAAGTCATGTTTTCTATCGAACTTGTTTTGAAGATATGAAAGAAAACTGATCAGTCTAGAATATTTGCCACCGCTTGATTATAATAGATGCCATCAATATTATCCATATCTACATTTGAAAGTAAAAACTACAAAATCAAAACTAATAGACAAAAAGATATATATATATATATATATATATATATATAATAGAAAACCCGATTTGTATTATTGTTAAAAGTCTTAATCTTAAAAACGTCACGCTATAAAATAACCTAACGCTACCGGACCAAACAATATAAAATTTCTACAAATATAAACCTCATTAGAAATACATATTGTACACATGAAATGAGTGAAATGACCCTTACTGCATTAATCAACAAGAAATCACAATTTTTCAACATGAAAACAATGTAAGAACTTTCTCCATTATTTCTATGAAATGATGAATGTATTAATTTCATTAATACATGAAAATCATTATTATACTAAATTTAAATAGTGAGGGAAAAAAAACAATTAAAAAAAATATTCTATAAATATGTCACAATATTATTAGTTATATGTCATAGCCATATGGAATTCTATCTTAATTTTTAATGATTGACTCATATAATTGGTTGTTTATCTCTGAATGGGTCATTGTAAACAAAAGAACAAAAACCACTTAAAAAAAATAAGTAAATTGAACAACATGAAAAACAGTGTAAACAACTTTCCAAAATATTACTATGAATATGATGAATGTATTCATCCCATTAATATATCAAAATAATTATTATATTAAATCTAAATAAAGAGGACAATAAAAGAAATTCAAAAAACATTCTATAAAGAGCTAAAAGTATTAATAGTTGCATGTCATAACGATATGGACTTCAATCACTCCTCTTCTTTCTTCCTAACTGTAACATATGCACTATCTTTCATCTTCGGATAACAATGAAAAGAGAAAGGAGGTGAAATGCTTAAACCATCTATTGATTTCACTCTTGATATGGCTCTCAAGGTAAGGCCTTACTACTCTCTATTCTCAGTATCAATTGATACTCGTTCTAAATTCAAACCCTGTGACTTGTGGATTGTAAGAGCCCATGCCATCTTTAAAGGAAATTTTTTTTATTTCCTCTTATCATTGGTGTGATACGTACAATGTTTGGATTGCTTGCATCAAACAGAACAACAACATACTTATTAAAAACAATAGTTGTGAAAAATGAAAGCTGAGGTGGATTAGAGGTAGACATATAAAATATTTCCTTCACATAACCAAGTGCACCATTCACCAAACCAGGTTCAACCCACAAATTACATGTCAGCATAACATGTTGGCCACGACACAACAAAACTTCATGGTCCAATTGATCATCATCGACACCACTAATTTTTGAAAACCTTGAATTCTCAGCAATACATCATAAAATTGGAGAATTTAATGATTTCAACATATTCCTATTATGGGAGGACACAAAATTATTTGTTGGAAACATGTGAACTATTTTATTAAATAAATCCCTTTCTCTAGAATGCAACCTCATATCATCCCATGGCATAAGAAACTATGAATCATCAAGAAGAGGTTATGTATTTATTATGTTATTGAGGACTCTACGAAAACAAGATTTTTTCTCATTATTCCCTTGTCGCCGAAATATTGTGTCAAGAGTGACAACAATTTTGAATTTTTTCCACAAGAATTTCGTTTTTGTATTACCTGCATACAAAGGAGTATCTCTCACAGGATCTAGTTCGCCAAGGTCACCCACAATGATGATGGATCTGCCACTAAAAGGACAATTTTTTTTCTCTGTAAATGCTTCTAGTAATCGAGCATCTATTTGCATAATAACCTTGATGGTAAAAAGCTCATTTCATCAATCAATATATATCGAATATGCATCATTTATTCTTGGAATAATACTAGCAATTGACTCGATAGTGGTTTCATATCTTTAATCAGAATTTTTAGGGCAGAGTCTATTTTTTTTCTTGTATATTAAAAGCAGTTATTCCTATTGGGGAAAGAAGAAGAAAAGGAATTTTTCCATTACTTGAAAATTTATAAAGCATATCAAAAATACAATGGATAAAGAAAGACTTGTCAGTGCCTATAGTGCCCTAAAAAATCATAAGAAGAGCTTCATGAATCTCATATTTAGAAAAATGGCTTAAAAAAATTTCAAAAGCAAGTCATTTTTTTCTGCCAATGAATTTGGAGAGGAAAATGTTCTATTCTAAAGGTCAAAAATATCGCCTCTTGATATTCCATTCTTTACCAGCCTAGATCCATCTTAACCCCGGATCTATCAAGCGCCGAGAGCGATAAAATCTTTGGAGGTGCAAACCTCTTTTTTTAGTGAAAAACTTGAGGAAAGGTTTGCACCTCAAGAAATTTGATCCCTCTCAGTGCTTTATAGATTCGGGGTTAAGATGGATCTAGGCTGGTTTCAGTCATGTGCGGTCATATAAAATTTTTTGAACATCTAATTATTTTGATAATTTTAAATATGCTAAAATTTCTAAGATTAGTGATGAATGATGAGACAGTTGCTAACTTGAATGATGAAAAATGATGAAATAAAAATTCAAGTGCAAAGTGAAAATGTAACAATGTTGAATGATAGAAGATGTGAGTAATAAGAATGAGGTCAATTACAAAAAATCTTCATTGTGATCAATCTAAAACTATTTTATTTTATTGTTCTTATTGTCACACATTTAGTTATTCTCTGTTAATGCGTTTGAATGGAAAGTGATTAACAATGTTGAATGATGGAAAATGGTAATAATAACGATGTAGCCAATTACAAATGGTTTATAGTTTCAAGAAGAAGAGATTTCAGGTAAGTGAAAATTTTATTTAGGATGAAAAATCAAGTTTTTTATTTATGGTTCAATTATTGTAACGCATAAGTCAATTCATGTCATCAATAATGTTTATGTGCTCACATGAAGAGTGTGTGTGTATGTTTTGGGGGTGAGATAGAGATATATATGGAAGGGGGGTTAGAGGGGAGACGAGAGATGCAAAGATAGGGTGGGGAGTAAGAGATATAGATATGGAGAGAGAAGTGTTAGAGGGAGAGAGAGAAGGAGAAGAGAGAGAGGGAGTTGAAGAGAGAGAGAGAGAGAGTGTATGGGGGTTGAGATAGTGAGATAAAGACGGAGAGACAATGGGAGATAAAGATATAGATGGAGGGGGCAGAGATGTGCTTACAATGAAATCAATGCACACTATTAATCTAATTATTTTGAAATTAATGTACATCACACATCTAGTTGCATCAAATTAAATCAACATATACAATGAAATAAATGCATCTAGTGTAACATATTAAATAAGATTAGAAATCAACATCTACACTGAAATCAATGCATCTAGTGCAAGTGATCAAATACTATTAGAAATCAATATCTACACTAAAACCAATGCATCTAGTGCAAGCAATCAAATAGGAGTAAAAATCAACATCTTACTAAAATAAAATCATCTAATGTAAGGTATTAAATAGGATTTAAAATCTACATTGAAATCAATGCATCTAGTGCATGTGATCAAATTGGATTAGAAATCAACTACTGCACTAGAAATCAATACATATATTTTAGTGAAAAACCAAAATATTCATGACTTTCTAGATCTAACTTCTATGTCTACATGTGTTCTTGTGTGTCTCTTTTTCCTTCCTTCTCTCTCCACCTTCCCTTCTGTGTCTATCTTCCTCCCTCTCTCCTTCTCTCTCTCTCCCCCTCCCTCTCTCCCCTGTCTCTCTCTCACCACCTCTCCCTCCATTTCTCTATTTTTATATTCTTCCCTCTCCCCCCTGCCATCTATATCTATACCTCCCTCCATCTCTCTTTATTTGTCTCTTTATCCCATCCTTTGAAAAACATGTCATGATCTCTCTCTCTCTCTCTAATTTTATTTGTCTCTCTCTTCTTCCCTCTTTCCCCCTAAGTCTATATCTCTATCTCCCTCTGTCTCTCCTTCTATATCTCTCTATATCACCATGTCTACAATATCTCACCATATATATCTATCTATCTATGTCTCCCTCACTTTCTATCTCTCTATCTCTATCTCTTCCCCTTCTCTCTCTCTCTCTCTCTCTCTCTCTCTGTCACTCATCCCCCAAACATACACACTATCTCTCCATATCTATCTATATATTTATCTCTCTCTCTCTCTCTCCCTCCCTCCCTATTCCTCTCCCTCCACCCCTCCCTATTACTCTCCCTCTCTCTCCCGCCCTCTTTCTATCTAAGTCTCTCTCTCCCTCCATCTTCCTCTCTCTCTGTGTCTCCTTTCCGCTTCTCTCTCCATATCTATCTCTCTTCCTTGCTCCCTCTCTTTTCCTCTGCCTTCTTCCCTCTCTCCCCCTCCATCTATATCTCTATCTCCCATTGTCTCTCCTTATCACCCCAGTAACATACACACTCTCTCTCCATATATATCTATCTCTATTTCCTTCCCTCTTCCTCTACCTCTCTCTCTCTTCCCCTTCTCTCTCTCTCTCTTCCCCTTCTCCCTTATCACTCCCTCTCCATCTACAACTTTCTCTCATTGTTTTTCTTCCCCTTCGAGCTCCATCTCTCTTCCCCTCTCTCTCTCCTCTCTCTAAATTTCTCTCTCTCACTTTCTCACCCACCTCCGTCTATCTCTCCCTCCCATCACACACCAATGATAGAACATATTGTTCAAATATGTCCAAGATTTATATTGAGAGATATACTTATATTTTGTTATTATTATTATAAATATATCCATTACAAATATATTCAGCGGACATTAAAAAAATTTACAAACTTTCTTACATTACATCTACACATTAATATAAATTTTATTATGGAGTAAATATAAAAAGAGGGTTTACTAATGGGTTTTATTTATTTACCATACCTCTCTAGTAAGTATAAAAATAGGATTTATTTATTTTCCATACCTCCAGTTTATTTATATTTTTATTTATTTGCCATACCTTTTTGAGTGTTCGTAAATATAAATTTGGGTTAAAAGGTATCGATAAGCTGACATTACAAAAGTTACATTTACACATGTGCCCTATATATTGAGCTGACAATACAAAAGTTTACAAACTTTCTTACATCGCAACTACACATCTACCCTATATTGGGGTGTAGAGCCAATAATATGAATTTGGCCAGTGATATTTGGCCCATAGACTTCACCTAAGTAAAACGTCCCCTTTTAGTGTCCTTAAATATAAAGTTGATTATGGAGTAAATATAAAAAGAGCGTTTATTTATTTATCATACCTCTAGTTTATTTAAATTTTTATTTATTTACCATACCTATTTATTCCTCATTAATATTTATTTATTTAAATATGGTATTTGACCCATGGTATTTATTACATGGTATTTGGCCCATAGGCTTCACCTAAATAAAACTTCTTTTTTGAGTTTTCTTAAATATATAAGGAGGTTTATGGAGTAAATATAAAAATGGGTAATTATTTATTTACCATACCTCTCGAGTAAGTATAAAATTAGGTTTAGCTTCGGTTTATTTATATTTTTATTTATTTACCATACTTCTTTGAGTGTTCGTAAATATAACTTTGGGTTAAAAGGTAGGGATAATTATTACAAATATATTGCTTACAATTAAGTCGACATTAAAAAATGTTTACAAACTTTATTACATTACATCTACACATGTACCCTATATATTGAGCCGACATTACAAAAGTTTACAAAATTTCTTACATTACATCTACACATCTACCCTATAATGTGTTGTAGAGCACCTCTCGACGCAATAAAATTAATAGCTTCTTCAGCCACATCATCAAAAGTACTTCTACCTTGTTAGTCAAAGGATATATTGAAATCCCTTTGACCAAGGGTATGAAGATCATAAATATTCAAATTATTTGGTGGAAACAAGTGAGAAAAAAGTTTCCATTCTTGAAAATCACCTTCAAGATTCATTTCCTAGTTAGAAAAATCACCATCTTTTCAATCTTCAATATTTTTGCCAATTGATGGATTTTGATCAACATGCCATGCTTGATATCGGAATTTCCTTCAATTCTCAACAATAATCTCAGTAGAAAGCCCAATCTCCACTGAAATATCATGAAATGGCTTATACAACATAAATTTTCTCCAGCAAAAGGTTTCAAATTCATTTGAACTCTCACTAGGAATAGAATAAAACTGTGGCCAAACTCAAACAAAGGCATAAACATCTCTAGGCTTCCAGGGATAATTTTTATGCTTGCTATCAAATGTCCAAGATCTTGTTGTTTCTATCAAAGATATATGTTCAAGGAAAAAAGGCATCTTCTAATAATGTTGAAAAAAGGTATTCTTAGATGAACATTGCATGCCATGGTAGCTTAAGAAACATATGGCATGTTTCCTATGCTTCAATGTCACGGTCAACAATCATTTCTGCAAGAAACCTTCTGTAAGCACATAAATCATGATCCTCAAAGGCAATAGAATTTGAAATTCTAGTTAACATATCATGATAACTTTCAGACCTTTTCACTACATTTGATGTAGATTTACCAATATATTTCAGGACAACATACCGAGAAAGCGCTGGTTGGAAATCAACTTTTTCGTGCCAGATTGTTAGAAGGTCAATGTTATGTACATTGATCCTACCATCGTTTCTTGTTGGATCATATTCTTTTCTTCCTTGATCATCTATGAAAAATCTTGATTCCTCATAAAGATCTCGTGGAGAAATGTACTAACATGTGAGAATAGTGCCCTTTTTTCACAAACAAGAACATATACTACACTTTGTGTGCCTTTGGACATGGTTCAATAATTCTTCATAATCAGTATGAGGATTGCAAGAGAAAATATGATCAATATTCAATAGGAAAGGGTCATCATTGAGAGTTCTTGGAACCATTATATTGTGACAATGTATTTCACGTGGATTCCATGCAGTTACATAATTGTCAAAGAATCTCTTTACAAGTTGTAAATCATAATCATTTGACCAATCAAGTCTTTCCATGTCAAGGGCTCCTTGCAACCATAGGAAACCATGGATATGTGTTGACCCTCTATGTTGCCACTCATATCTAAAGAAAATGAATATAGAGTTACTACAAAAAATATAAATAGAACCATAATAAGAAATTGACAATGAATAGAAAAATAAATTCAACGAAACAAACTTGTACCAGAAGTCTTTCTCCTTAAGGTATTTTTGGATAAATTCCTCTCAAAATATATTGAATCTATTGAGCATAAATGTGGCAACAATATTACGCTATTGGATAACATTCTCAAATTTCATATGATTCTCATTTAAGGAACAAGAATGTGAGGGTACAAGCATGAGGTTATGCAACTCTGGCCACTTTTGGTCAGCTGGTATTTATGAGAGAGTCCATGAGCCTCTTATTTAATGACTTGAGTGGAGTGAAAATCATATATTATACTTTGTCGGTGTGCCTTGAAAATATGGATGCCCTTGATTGAATATTTTATTTCTCCATTCTAGTTAGTAGTTCTGATATCTTGAACCCCATCCACAACCTTTTTTGCAAAAAAATCATTCTCACTACCAATGATTTTTATGACATGCTTGTCTTTGCACAATTAATAAGAGAATCCTTGGCAAGATTCTCAACCTTAACAACCCGTTTATCATCAATGTGTTTGCAAGATTCCCTCATTTAGAGTGAATCTTATCAAGAATAAGGTCATTGTCCTGCCTTAGTAGCTCTACAACTATAATAGCAATTGAGGGGTATAAATAAATTGAAACAAATATATTTATCAAGAAATCGAAACCCAACAACACCCTGAAGTATTGAACAAAACTTCCCAAAAAAATAATTATTGTTGGGGGTACAAATAAATTGAAACAAATATGTTTATCAAGACAACCAAACCAAACAACACCCTGACTCAGATCTAAGTATTGACAACACCTTGACTTGACTCAGATCTAAGTATTGAACCCTTTCACAAGTGAATATATTTCCCTTCTATTAATTTAACGTAAATTTTCACCAGCTTTCTGGAGCTTCTAGATACGATCATTTGTTATATCCAATTCTCTTTCATGAATTTTATCAAGATCCATTGGATCACTCACAAGAACCTGCAGTCCCATCTAAAATTTAGTCCTCTGAATATTAAAATCTAAACATGCATTTTTTTGTGGGTGCCACTCTTGTAGGCATTCCTTGAGCCGCAAGACAATTATTTAAAGCATACCCATTCAATGGATAACTATCTTTTGAACTTTGATGGTGTGATTTCAAAATGTTTATGCCCTTGATTGAATCTTTTATTTCACACTTGTTGTTAGTATTTTTTACACCTTGAAGGGCATCCACAACCATTTTTGCAAAAAATAATTCTCAGTACCAATGATATTTTTATGGCATGCCTGTCTTTTCACAATTAATAAGAGAATCCTTGCCAAGATTCTCAACCTTTACAACCATTTTATCATCAATGTATTTGCAGGCTTCCCTCATTGCAAGTGTATAACCATTTTTTATATAAGTAAGGTGAATATTATTAAGAACAAGGTCATTGGCCCTCTTGAGTAGATCTGCAGCTATAATACCAATTGAGTTTGTGCCATCACCAACTTCTCGATCCTGCAATTCTTCCAGTTCCACTAAAATTCATGCGGGATCATTTTTCCAACACCTTCAATATAGCTTCTCCACCTCCAACATCTTCATTATAGTTTCTCAATCATTGGTGATTGTGACATCTTCAACGTCATCGACCAACATACTGTCCAGATTAGCAGGTTCGAGAGAAGTCGTGATACCATCACACTTTGAGTGTGAACATCTCATCATATTGGTGTTCTCCCATGAGTTACAAATTATGTGTTGAGACCGCCACCATTACTGACCCCAATTTAGTGCTTCAGTGGTGGAAAATGCAAAATAAAAAATGTATTAACAACTTCAGTGTGATGCAATTGTATTTCAATAATGATTAGTATTAGTACTACTCTTAATATTTTCCCAACCAAGCACACAATGTTACCAAAGTTTTTGTTGTTTTCTTTTGATAATGATAAGTATTAGTACTGCTATTATATAGGTATCATAACTCCATTTCTTCCAATACTAGACTCTCTTGAAAGTTATGTCATTGTTACACTTTTCAAAGAAGCAACAAGCCAACAATAATATGGTTTCTGGTAAATAACAAATGCCACTAAAAATAAGTTTTTTTTATGAATTGAAGCTTAATTTTGAATATAGGATCCATGGAATGAAATACCTCACAGAGCTCTCCAATTCGAAGCCAATTATAATAATATTTCAAAATATCACTAACTAGAAAATAAAAATATTTATTTAGACTACCAAGTTTCATGGTTGATGTATATTGGATATTTATCTAAATAATATAAAAGATAAAATCAGCATAGTATAATGGAAATGTGAAAATTCTCAATGCTACTATGGGTTTTTCTTCCTTTTAGAAATCCATCTAGCCATTTGTTTTTCCAACCATCTATGCTCTTCTCAACGTCCTTCATGTTATTTCTCCTTCCAACTAATCCTTTGCAAAGTGCAACATGTAAGTGGCCAGGCTCAGGTTTAGGTGATGGATCTTCCGTTGAGATACACACTCCAGGAGTGGATTAGGTTATTATGTTAAAGGTTTTATATTAAAAAAAAATATAAATTAAATTATTGTATAGCTATATATATATATATGACAATCAATCATCTAACATGATAACTATGACAAAATCTATGAGCAACACGTTCCTAGACTATATGAATTTTTTTTGTTTATCTTATTTCATATTAGACTATCTTCAAATACAATGATGCATATATCTATATAAAAAATAGTTTAACAAATTTATTTCGTACAATATATATATATATATCTATATATATATATTGTACAAAATAAATTTGTTAAACTATTTTTTATATAGATATATGCATCATTGTATTTGAAGATAGTCTAATATGAAATAAGATAAACAAAAAAAATTCAGATAGTCTAGGAACGTGTTGCTCATAGATTTTGTCATAGTTATCATGTTAGATGATTGATGGATGAATATGTATTTTTGAAATTCTCCCATCTTCACAAACAAATCCCAGTTTTTTTTTAAATTTCAATGCAATATAACACCACAAGTAGAGCATTCTTCATCCTATTTCATTGATATGGAATTTTTGTGGGCTCATATTATAGCTTGAAATATAAAGTAGTCCAACATGTAGCATTGGAGATGTTTCAATCTTCTAGTTGGAAATATAACTTCATACTAATTGAAATGACATTTTCTTCAATTCATTCCAAACATTTAAGTTGAATGAAATAATCCAAACTAAGACATTTTAAAAATATCTATTCTATAATATGCCTTTCAGCATCTACAATGGTAGTTTCCTCATAATAATATCCAATGATGACTTGGTAAGTGCATTAATTGCACCATTTTTTTTCTTTCTCAAATTGCGAACCTATAATTTCCATCAATGATTTAATGACTTTCCTTCAATCATTACTTCTTGAAACTACATTCTTAGTAATTTTGAGAAAGCTTATTCAAAATGGGATCAAAACTATCCACGACACTAATGTTCCACAAACATTATCTTCACCCTAGGTTTACAGCCACCAATTTCTTAAGGATATAATTGAAAGTGAAAGATATATCTAATTTTGTACACTAGCTCATGATGTAGTTGGAGAAAATAATGGTACATTGGACCACTTGAATTCGCTACTAACTCGGTCATAACCTTTTAGCAAATTCGATCACCACTATTTATGCTCTAGACATCTATAGAACATCATAATTTTTTAGCTACCCCAATGGTTTCCATCCCCATATATTTTGCTTCTTTCAAAATTTGGAGGTAGAGCTCAAATTCTTATACTCGTTCTTTTCCATCAACCTTTCCTAATTGCAGAGATTCAAATTCCATCATTACCATTCATGAAACCCCTTGTAAGATACACAAAATATATTTCAATATCTAATAAATCTTGTGCCCTGTAAGGATACCTTCTATGTTTAAATATCTTACACAATTGATTATTTCATGCATATTAAATCATCCCTTGATTCTTTGTTGATGCCTAGTTTGTTCCATCATATTTTAATTTGTTATTTGATGAGAGAGTTGTTTTCATGCTTCAAGTTTGGTAAGATTAAATCTAATGTAACTTTATGATGCTTTTAGTTGCTAGCATATACAACGTAGACTTATCAATACTATCAAAACACTTTTAATTTCACATTAAGTTATGGGTACCATCAGAATTTTGACTTTGAGAATGAACAATTATTGCAAATTTTTCCACTTGGACATTTTTATAGTATAGTTCTTAGATTTTCTTCAAATTGGACCTTTCAAAAAAAACTTTTAATATATTTATCCCTAATGAATGAAATATTTTTGATAACATAATATGGATAATGTATTGATTCCCTTCTACCATAGCTTGTGAAATTATATATCTAGTTGGTCTTTTCCAATTCCTAGATTCGTTGCAAAGTCTAACTAACCACGTGCCAAGATTTGTATCATGCACTGTGTATGAATATTTCGAGGCCCTCCCTTTTCGTAACCATCTCTTGAATCAAGAAACTAATAGCATAAGTTTATGTTTTTTCCTTATAGAGAAGAGTGAACATTCGTAAGTAATGTATTTGCGAAAGAATCTAGTCATGTATAGTAGTTGGCACTCTTGAAGTGTACCCCATCATAGGCCTATTTGGCCTATTTTTATCATGTTTTTATTAAGGCGTTGATTCATCCCTATTAGGGAGGGAGTCCTCACCCATTCCATGTTTATTATTTGGTTTCCTAAATGAATTTGAATATCCAAATTGTAGAAATATAAAATTTTGTCAAAATTGTTGTTGTAAGTTACTTGAGTATTACTTCAAATTCTGTCTACCACAATTAATGTTGACTTGTTTTAAATTTTCTTCTTAAGCCCTTTATATTTGAATCCAACCACGATGAAAATTTATTAGATATATGCATCATTGTATTTGAATATAGTCCAATATCAAATATGGTGAATAAAAATCTTGACCTTCATATGGTTTGGGAACCTATTGTTGGTAGATGTTGTCATAGTTGTTATGCTAGATGATTAATGGATGAACTTGAATTTTTGAACTTCTCCCATCTTCACAAAAAATCTCCAATTTTTTGTAGTTAAATGCAATATAACACCACAATCAGAGCATTATTCATCATATTTCATTAGATCTAGCATTCTCATAGGCTTATATTATAGCCTGAAATATAAAGTAGTCCAGAAAGTGCTCAACATGTAGCAATGGTGATGCTACAATCTTCTAGTTGGAAATATAGCTTCATACACATTGAAATGGACTCTGCATTAATTCATTCGAATCATTTAAGTTGAATGAAAGAATTAATTTGATCTCCTCATGCATGTATGTTGTCCCATATACTATATAAAGGAAAAATGTTTATTTAGTTGTTTTGTTCCTTTATTCAATTCATTCCAACTCAAATACCCATTTTCTTGGGATGCATTGACAGTAGTCCTATATTTATAAATAGATAGAGGGTTGACTAAAATTTATATAATTGAAATAATAGCCACTTCTCTCAAGACTCTTCTAGTTCCAATCCAAACTGAGACATTTTGAAAAGATTAATTCTATAAGATTATTTTCAAGATTTTCAACGGTAGTTGTCTCAAAATAATATCAATGATGGCTTGATAAGTGCATTAATTACACCATTTTTTTTATTTTTCAAATCCTGAACCTATAATTTCCATCAATGGTTTAATGTATTTCCTTCAAGCATTACTTCCTAAAACACCATCCATAGTAATCTCTTCCATGTTGGGAAATAATTTTCCAAATGGGATCAAAACTATCCACAACACTAATATTCCACAAACAGTCTCTTCACGCTAGATTTGTAGCCACCAATTTCTTAAGGACATAGTTGACAATGCAAGGTATATATAATTTTTTACACTAGCTCATGATGTAGTTCGAGAAAATAATGGTAAAGTTCACCACTAAAAAGGAGAGAACTAAAGAAACAAGAACAAATTCGAAAATTTCATGCCCCTTTATGGAAGTCAATTTCCCTTATACTGACTTCTTTGGTATTGAAGAGAAATGACCTACCAAACTAGTGAATAGTTCAAATGTGTGAAGGACATCTTAGATTTTTCCAGTGGGGAGGGTACATTAGAAGATTGTGAGGTCTACAAGCTAAATATGATATCTAACTCTCTATACCCCAAAATTTATATTTTTTATTCTTATGATAATGGTTGATGTCCCTTATGCCATCCCATCAACTCTCTCGAGTCCCATTGAGCCCCTGACATTTAGGGTGCTAGAGTTAGGGACAAGGAGGGAGATGGTCTTATATATTTATAAACATGAAATTAAATTTCCTACTTATTCAATGTAGCATTCTTTATGTGGTTATGTCTACACCCTAGTTTTAAAGTAATGTAAATTATGAAATAAAAAATCAATGATTAAAAAAAAACATACCTATAAAAGAGATTTTCCTATAAAATAGGGGAAAGAATGAAAGTCCTAAAATCAATATCCTTATTGAAATGAATACCCAAGGGGTTTTGGGATGGTGGAGAAAAACCTTGCTTGCCAAATTAGAGATAATATCTCAATATTTTCCCTTTAGAAAATATTCATCAAATAAAAATTGGTTAGGCCTACAATCGAGATTACCTATGAATTAACTTGTTGTTCAACCACTCAAAATAACAAAGGAAACTAGCATTTCTGGCCTAAAAACTAGCAAAAAGCATTTTGGATTTAATGGAATTGCAAAAAATATATCTTAACATTGTACAATACATATTAAGATTTTTATAGATGTGGATCAATAATGAATCTAGCTCACCAAAAGACATATAATTTATTGACACCTTTCAAAGGGTTCCTTCAAAAAATTTATTGTTTCTAAGCAACGTTACAAATATCCTAGATTTCTCTCAATAATTTCAATTACTTCCAATATTTTATCATTTCCAATGTTTTTAATATTTTTTTAGGTTTTCCGGCCAAGTTTATACCATCCAATAATTTTCAATAAGTTCCAATATTTTCCCCAAAAATTTGGGTTAGTTTATTTTTGGACCCTTAAAGATAGATTCCAGAAAACAATATTAGCAACATTGACTTTGAGATCACAAGGATTTGTTACTTTAACTGAGGAAGTAACCTAGAAAAATATCATAAAATATGTAGGTAGATGGAATTAGTTTACTACCATCCATGGTCAATCCCTCTTCTCTAGACGTTAAGAAATTATAGATGAAATGTCAAATTATCCTTCTTGGCATGCTCCATAAATGTGTGTACTAGGAGTTTGGATCTATTTCCTCCTAGTCATTGTAGTTCATTTATATAGCTATGTACATAATGTTAGCATAGTGTAGAGCTTAATCATTTCAATTAAGGGTGAAAATGACATAAAGTAGGTAGGAAAATAGTAAAGTACATCATCCATAACGACATCTTCTCTATCTATGGAAAATAAGCTCTACATTAAATAGGGAAGTATTCGTCCGGTCTGTTGAAGCCCCGAAAATCGGGTCTACAACAAGGGGGATACCCACCCAGTCCGGACCTTGGTTAGCAGTTCCTTTTCCGTTTGGTATAGTGGGTCCAACTGGGTATAATGGGACCAGTTTCCCAATATGTGTGTGTGTGTGTTTGAGATTTGATATTTCTTTTCTAAAAAATTCCTAATTAAAATGCTTTTAATCTATTTCTAATCTATTCATATGCAAACTGTATTCTAAGAAATATCTGATTCTAAGCTAACCCGGGATGTAATCTTTCAATATATGCGATCTAAAAGGATTTCAGATAACAATTGATAATAACGATCATTCAATTATCATAAGAAAAGAATTCAATAAAGATAAACTATTTCACAGAAGAAGTTAGATGAAACAATTGTGGAAAACATATTGCATATCAAGCTATTCATATACCAAGTACGAATAAATAATTATCACTGTACAAAAATGACAAATGATAACTCAAATATTCAAACATTAACATATAAACAACTAAACATAAATATCGCTTTTATCACAGAAACATAAATAGTTAAAAGATAGAAATACCATTAATAACTGGTTCTACTCATGAGCTAGAAGCAATAATGATTTATCTCCTTCTTAATCCAACATCTATCAAGAGTACAGAAATGCAACATCAGTAACATATATTAGACTCAGATATCAATAAATCTCATTCCATTCATTCATCAAAACCTCTTCTGAGGGTGCAATAGTGCATGTTCTGAAGATAATTTTTTGACAAATTTCTGGACCCTTCTCTAAATGCATGAGAAGGGTTTAAATACTACTAGATAAATCTAAAAATAGTTTATTACAAAAATTAAGGATTCGGTTTAAATGACCTTATTTTTCCTAGGAAAAAATACAAGAAAACTAAAACTAAATCTAAAAATAAAGACTATTAACTAACTACTTATGAAATTTCTCTTTAAACTTGCAGGCATCCAGCATTGTTTTGAGAAGAGGTGGTTGGCCGACTTCATATTTCAACTGTCCTGAAAAGACAGAATCGACAAGTGTAGGCGCAATATTCTCAGTAGAATTTATGATGCAATTAAGCGCACTGCGTTGACTGTGTGGTTTCACTAAATATGTCCAGTAAGAATCCTAGTTTAATCTTGTCAATCCTTGAATTGATTTTGCTTTTTCTTCCACCTTTTGTTTCCATTCTGTTTGCAATTGATGCACCTGCGGAAGATATCTTGGAACAGTTTCTGAAATCAAATTTTCTTTGTGAAAATTCTCATTTACACAATCATTAAGACTGTTTGCTGTTGTAGCTGACTCCTCTTCTACTTTATCTGCCTCTCTGATTTGTGCATCCCAGTTATTGAAAAGTATTTCTTTATGGTTTTCATTAATAATTGGTGCACCAGCTTTTTTTCCTTCTTCTGTCTTTTGCCATACCAAATAATCAATAACTTTTTCATTAATTAGATCATAATCATTTCGTAAATCTATGACATAATTAGTGATATTATCATTTTCTCGACAAAAAGAGTTCCATTGCAAGATTTTATGGCATAATACTTATTCTTGTTGCAGTAGTTGATTGTTTAAAGAAATAGTTTCTGAAATAAACTCTGGAAGCTTAGGATCATCTTTGTGCTGATCTTGGATAATCTGTATTTGTTTCTCTTTATCAGCTAAACTTTTTTGATATCCAATTTGCATTTCTTGAAGTTGTTGCTGTAATTTTTCAAGTTTCATCTGTGCTTCATTATTGGCCTGTACCTGTTGCAATTGCTGTTGCAGAACTTGTATATGTTCTTCTTTTTCATTTAATAAGAGCTGTATCTCAAATGCTTTGTCAATAGTTGCAGAAGCATAAGCTCCTGTAATTTGAGATAACTTAGCAAGATTATCAGTAGGCTCTGTGGTAGGATCCTTCCACAAGACATCTAATTGTTCTGCTTCAGTAGCAATTGCACCTTCTAATTTTCTCTTTTTCCTTTGCTTCTTTACTACTGCTTTATACTTCAGGCTATAGAATACATCTAGAGGAGGAATGTCCTCTACATTAAGTACAATTTAAGAAGAGGGAGTGACAGGTATATGCTCTGTATTTGTCACATTACCGCTTATTCCTGTGCTTAAAAATTTTGTTGTTTGTACAGGGGTCTGTGTAATCTGTGTTTCAACATTAAGTATTTCATTAAAAGTTTCCCATTCTTTGTCTAGTTCAATTGTGACTGACTATTGATGTATATTGAGAAGTGGAAGATTTAACTGTGGCGTGGTTGAAGTCTGTTGTTGTGAAAGCTCTTTTGATTGAGCTGTATCTTTTACTGAGCTTTCATCTTTATCAGTCTTCTTAGAATGTTCAGAAGTTTCTTTGTCAGACTTTGACTTGGACCTTCCTGTGTTCGAGCTGCCACTTATACTGACACTAGGAGTTGGTTCCCTTGCGGGTTCCAAACGCAAATTTTCCAAAGGGATAGTGGTCAGTCTTCTTTCTCTGTAAACTTTAAATTCTTGAAATTGTTCTGGAGATAATTGCATCTGTGCTGAATGTAGAATTTCTTTCAGTGTGGATTTTCCTAGGAATATATCATCGAAAGGGTCCTCTTCTCCAGAAAATATCCTTACTTTGATTGCAGAGGTGAAATTTTTACCAACTTCATTAGGGTCGAATAACCTTTTTGCAAATTTAAACAATTGTAAGCATGTAATATTGCTTACTTCCTTGAATGCATGTCCAACATAAAATAATGAAACTGTCCCACAAGCTATGGGAAATTGTGGCCAAATGGCCTTCTTCTTATCCCTTAATTCGTTTGTCAAACCTCCTTCACCACAGGTTTGGTATGCAATTTCCCGAGCTATAAGTTTATCGGAAACATATAAGGGTAAAGCATGAGGAGAAGCAGAGCTTCCAAAAACCCTCACATAGGTAAACCACTCTTCCCCAAACCATCGTGCGACAGGGAGAATGTCGACTTGTGCTTCCGAGGAAAACCTTGGAGCATCTTTATTATACAATGTTTTGTGCAGAGGCAACATTATGCCGTGGCAAATCTTGTAAAAATGAGGAATAAACTTGGATTCCCACAATTCCTTGTGATACACATGAATAGGCAAAGGATCTTGAATCGTCCATTGCCAACCCATCAAAGGGAATTTAGAAACAAAGCAGATAGCGTCCATAACATAAGTAGATAGATAAAAAGGAGGATAAATCCTCTGAGAAACAATTTGTTTAGACCGGTAATTGAAAAAAGCAGTGGCTAAATTGTCAGATAATATTTTGGCCCAGTCTAAAATAGTAGCGTTAACAGAAGCATTTAAGAATGGAATCCATTCAGGTAAGACCATATTTATATCAGGCTTTCCAAAAAGCCTGCATAACATAGCAGCAGCAAAACAATATGGAGAGGTGAGTGAACCAGTACTGTACATACCGTGTTTGTTTTTCTTCAATGGTTCATCTCTCTTGGTCCATTCCTTTGTGCATTCCGCCAAATTTGCATGTTCTTTGGCAAAATTCTCCATAAATTGTTTATTATAAGTCGCCTGAGGTTCCGGCAAATGATACATCAGTCTCAAATCTTCCGTAGTAAACAACCCGATGAGCTCTTGATCAAGAGTTCTAAATTTCCTATCTGAAATATCGGTGCTATCCAGCACCCATTTTACCACATCTGTATACGGAAGGATTCCTGGTCTTGCTGCTATCCGGTGCAGAAATGAACAAGCCAGTTCTTTAAGGGTTGCTTCAGATGAATTACTTGAGCCTGTAGTAGCCGCAATTTGCATCACCCTGGGATTTTCTTCTTCGAGCAAATTATACATTCCTTCCCAGGTGGTTATATCGGCATCCTTATTGCAAGCAGTATCCGCATACAGTGAAGCCATTTCTTTGTTTTCAGAACTTGAAGCTTTCTCTTTCTTACCCATAATGCTCTATGAATGTTTTGTATAGTCTTCTGCTCATTCGCGCCTACAGTGTTACGAATTAAGTGAGAGTAATGAGATGAGAAAGGTGACGGGATAGTTTTAAATGCTGAAGGTGGATAAAAAACGTGAAACAACCTTTCAATCAAAACGAAATCCTTTCCATCAATGATTAACAATCCATTCATTAATTTTGACATCGAAGCGCATAACGGATATTTATTTATAAAAAGATTTAATTTGGACAACGCGCTAGAAGAATCTGCGATAATGCGATCTGTGATTTGCTGTGCAATATCACAATATCGCAGTATCGCAAATCACATTTTTCTCAAAGCATAATCATCGCAAAATCGCAAATATCGCAAAATCGCAAATCGCAGAATCAAAAATCGCAGATATAACATATAAAAAGTATTCGTTTAACATATTTTCTGCGATATGCGATTTGTGACCAATATTTTAATGTATAGGCTTTTTGGGATCGCGTTATCACAATATCGCAAAGTCACAGTTTAAAAGATTCAGTTTTACAAAAGATATCTATCGTTTGCGATGGATGCGCTATTTCGCTCAAAGAAAGATTTTATTGTAATCTATCATAAACTTAAGTGTTTCTTAAGGATTTTCTAAGGAATTTCCCTAAGTTATGATAGAAAGTTTTATTTGAAAAGGGAAACAAGTACTAATTGATTTTTTGGATTTTTTAACTAAGGATCCCCACTTATTTAGTATTATTATTAATACTAAATGAGAAGGGGGGTTGTTGCTAGCCACAACAATTGGAGATTCACTTGGAAGAACCAGTTATCTCTGCTTTTCTTCTGAATTTTCTAAATTTTTCAAAACAGAAAATTTTCCAGAAAATCAAACTTTATTATAAAAAGATAAAGTACATTATGTTTAAATCTAAAAATGATATTTCATTTCTTCTATATTCAAATTTTGATTATTCACTTCCTCAAGCTAGTCCTTGTATTTACATCAGTCATTACTTGGTTTAAAAAAAATAAAACAAAGGTTTCTCTGTAAATCAGCTTTAAATATGCTCATTTGTCGGAGGTAGAGTCACTGCTGCCAGCAAGCGTTTATAGCTTCGACAGGGTTACTTGTTATCCAGCAATGATCCTGTATTCCACTTAGAGAAATATACAATTTTCAAAGAAAAAATCCATATTCACACTTATTGATTTTTCTTTTCTTTTTTATTCTTAAAGAACAATGTCTTGGTTTGGTAGCCAATTTATGACAGTGCCATTCACTTGATTTATAGCTTTGTTGAACAAGTTGGCTCGTGATGAGACCCCTTGTCTTTTGATTGCAACAATCTTGAGTCATTGCCCTGTTATGGTATGCAGTATTGGCAAAGTCAGCAAACTATAATATCGATGATCATGATAAGTCGGCTCGTGATGAGACCTCTTACTCTTTAAGTTGAAAGTGTATCATTGGATTATTCCCTGAACATCATAATTTTCTAGATGGGGAGGATGTCATTGTTTCCTTAAGATATTTCTGGACGACAATTATAGAGTTTTTGGAAAGAACTTTTCTACAGAGAATCTTCATTTTGTTACAGATACCTTTCATTGAATTGATATAAAAAAATCTTTCACTAAAAGTTGCTTTTTCATCAAAATTTTCAAAGTTGAAATTGATATCATTTGTAGGCTAAAGCTTTTAACTTGTATCTTTAAATAATAATGATCAAAAATTCTAAAAGGAATTCTATTTATAAAAATGAAGAAACAAAATCCAAAAAGAGAATTGATCTTTTGTTTGTGAATTCCAAATGTAACCATTAACAACTGGTTTTATTAAAAATAAAGAAAACTAATATACAAAATAGAAGAATAATCTCCTATGGAAAATATTTTTTAAGGATCTGTCCGTTAACAGGTAAAGACTCTCTATTTCCTGTCAAATCCTGTAACATAAAAGTAGATGGACCTATGATCTCTGCAATTTGGAAAGGACCAAGCCACATTCCTTGAAATTTCGTATGTTTTCCTTTTTCTTCGTGAGCTTTGTCCCATTTTAAAACTAGATCTCCAATCTGAAAATCCTTTCTGGTTATCATGTTTGAATCAAAAGAAGCTTTAACTAATGCTTGATGATGGGCATGAGTTACTTTGGCCTTTTCTCATTGTTCTTCTAACTTAATTATTTCCATCTGCCTTAGTTGTAAAGAAGAAGTTGGTACTTCATCAATATATTGGATTAAGGCTAGAGAAGGAATTGCTAAATGAGTTGGAAGAACCACTTCTCTCCCATAAACTAAATTAAAGGGAGAGGTGCCAATTGAAGCCTTCTTCGTTATTCGATCTGCCCATAAAGCATATATTAAAGATTTATGCCAATTTTTATGATTTTGGTCAATGGTTCACTTAATAATTCTGATTAGGTTCTTATTTGTTGATTCAGCTAACCCATTTCCCCGTGGATAATAATTGGCAGAATATTTAAGTTTAAAACCTCTCTTAAGTGAAAATTCATTCATAGTATTACCAGAAAAATATGATGCATTATCAAACATTAAAGCAGAAGGTAAACCAAACCTGGTGATTATGAACTGATCTATGAATTCAATGATATGCTCGGCATTAGCAGTCTTGAGAGGGACTGCCTCTACCCATTTCGTAAAATAATTAATTGCTGTAATGATGTACCTATGTTGCTTAGAAGAGTGAGGAAAGATCTCACCTATTATGTCCAATCCCCATTGATCAAAAGGCTACTCAATGTTGACTGGTTGTAAAGGTAATGATGGTTTCTTTTGTCTTCTAGCTGCAGTTTGTCAAACTTGGCATTTTCTTACATAACTATGTGAATCTTTGAAAAAAGTGGGCCAGTAATAGCCTGCGTGAAGGATTTTATGTGCAGTAGCATCTCCGGCATAATGTCCACCTGCTGGCCCATCGTGAAGTTCCTGCAAGACTTTTTCAGCTTCAAATTTCTCCAGACATCTAAGAAGAACATAATCGTAATTCATTTTAAAAAGAACATCATTTACAAGCTGATATTGTTTAGCCTTCAACCTTAGAGTTCTTTTCTTGGTATGATCAAGACTCAGAGGAGCATATCCATTCTTCAGATAAAAAATGATATCAGCATATAATGATTCAACATCATTTAGGCTTACCTCATACGTTTGTATCTATTCAGATGATTTTTCAGAAATTTGTGATGCTCCACCTAGTATTTTGCAAAAACCTTGACCTCTTACAATATTTGCTGGTTTGATCTCAACATCATATTCTTGTAAGGCAGTAATCCAATTAGCTCTTCTCTCACCCACATCTTTTTGGACTAAAAGATTCCTCACCGATGGAAACGGTAAAATGATTTTTGTATGGGTTTTAAGTAAAAAGGGTCTGAAATACTTAATTACTTTGAAAACAGCTTAAGCTTGTTTTTCTACATTTGAGTAATTCAATTCAGCTCCTTGTAAATTTGAACTGAAGAAAGAAATTGGGGCTTCTGCTTTGTCTTGATTTTCTTGAGTGAGTATCGCAGCATAAGATTTGTCAGAGGCAAATGTATACAAAATAAAAGGATCAGAAAAATTTGGAGTTGCTAAAGATGGAGCATTAATGATTGCTTGTTTAATCAGATTGAATGCTTCATATTCGTTTTGACCCCATTTGAAATTTGAATTCTTTTTAATCATTGTTTGTAAAGGAGATACAATTCTTGAAAAATCTGGTACAAATCTCTTTACAAAATTAATTTAGCCGAGGAAATATTGCATATCTTCCTTGCTGTGAGGTAAGGATATCTCAGAAATCTCCTTGATTCTATCAGGATCAATGTGAATTCTAGATTTTGACACTATGAATCCAAGAATTTTTCCTTCACTTAATGCGAAAAAGGATTTTTTCGGGTTAAGTGAAATTCCATATCTTTGACAGCATTGGAAGATTTGCTTTAAATCTCTAAGATGATTGCTTCATTTTTTGGAATATACAGTTATATCATCCAAGTAAATTCTACTGATTTTTTAACTAATCCCTTGAAAGTGATGTCCATGGCTCTTTGAAATGTGGCACCAGCGTTGATCAGACCAAAAGGCATCTTTTGATATGCATAAGTGCCCCATTTGGTTCTAAATGTAGTTTTCAATTGATCATCTGGATGAACTAACACTTGGTTGTAGCCAGAGAAACCATCTAAGAAAGACATTAATTCTGATCTTGCAACTGCCTGTAATATTTGCTCCATGGGAGGCAAAGGAAAATTATCTTTTTGGCAGGCTTTATTAAGATTTCGAAATTCAATGCAAATTCTAATATCTCTGTTTTTCTTTCTAATAGGAACCATGTTGGAAACCCATTTAGAATGTCAAACAGAAAAAATAATTTTGTCTTTCAATAACTTATTGAGTTCAGATTTGATTTGATTTTCTAGATTCGGATGGATTTTTCTGATCTTTTGTTGTACGGGTTTCTCATCGTTCATCATTTGGATAGTATGTTCGATGATAGAAGTGTCATAAGTTTTGAGTTCACCATAGTTCCAAGCAAAGACACTTTTAAATTGTTTCAAAAGATGCACATATCCTGATTTTTCTTCAGGGGTTAGACCAAGGCCTAGGTTGATATTCTGTGGTTTGGTATCTATTCCTAGATTTATTAATTCATAATTCAAAGTTGAACTTTGTAATTTTGAATTGGTAGATCTTTTAAATCGGTCTTTCAAATCATAAAGGTCTTCTAACTTGACTATTGACTTTGGAATAGCATTGCTAGTGCTATCATGTTGTAATTGTTTGTCATGTTGGTCTTCATCGATTATTTGATTGGTATAAGATCCTTCAGATGTGAGGAAGCTTACAATATCAGGATCATCGTTGAAAATTCTCCAATTGGTAAAATTATCAAGAATCGAAGGTCTAAAGATTAATTCAATTGAAAATCGATCAGGACTAAAGTCTTCTACAGGAATAAGCTTAGAGGCTACATTGGCTAATAGGTTTGCACTAGCATTCTGGATTCTAGGAATTGGTGAAATATTAAATGATATAGAATGTTCAGTCAGATCTTGAACTAAAGATTGATAAAGCTTTAAGTGACCTGATAAACAATGTATAGTATTGCGTACCTGTTTAATTACAATTTCGGAATCTCCGAAAACTTGCAGATATTTGATATCCAATCTGATTGCTTTATATAACCCTTGAACTAAAGCCTCGTATTCTGCGGCATTATTGGTACATTCAAACTCAAGTCGGCAGGTTAGCATAATCTTGTTTCCCTCTGGACTAACCAACACGCATCTTGCTCCTGCTCCTTCATTAGACTTAGAACCATCAAAAAATAATTTCCAAAATAAAGATTTATTTACAGGAGTATCTGCAAAATTGATACATTTAGAACTGTCTGTTTGAGAAAAAATTTCTATTTGAGATAAAACATAATGTTCTAAATAGGGTGAAGTATGAGCATTGAAATTTCCTAAGAAAGAATCGACTAAGTAATTGCCAATGATATTACTGTTGTACGCAACTGGTTCATTCCCTCCTTCCAATTATGTTACTATGTATTTCTGATGTTTTTCTCGCTCAACCTTTATCTGATTTGGTTTACCATTATAAGGAAGCCACATGTGAGACCAATCGGTTGCAAAGTATCCATGAAGTTTTTCTGACCAATCTCTGCTAAGAATTAAGCCATAAAATTCTGGAATATCTGCAACTAAAATATCAATGACTTGACATACCTTTGGATTTGATGACAGCCTTATGGTAACCTGATTTAGTTCGCCAATCACTTCAACTTGCGATCGATCTAACTGCACTATGCGCACAGCAGATATTTGTGGTTGAACGTTGAATTTTGCACATACTAATTTTGGTAGAATATTAGATGAAGCTCCAGAATCCACTAAATAGTTATGCAATTTTTTATTGAAAACCTCATAAGTAAGAAGAAATGGAGGAGTATTATATCTCGACCTTCCTCCAATTAAAGCGATATTTTCAAGATCAATTTTACTGATTGAATTAGTTGGAGGTCTTCCCATATCATTAGAAGCTTGAGAAATTACAAGATCAGGCAAAGGTTTTTCTGGTACAGCATGTAATTCTTTCAAAAGTAATTTTTGCTGATGTTTTAACTTGCTCAATTCATAAAAAGTGATGTTTGCCCTAGTCTTCTTCATATCTTCTATAATGTTGTATTCCATTTCATCAGGAACAATCAATGTTCTTGATGGAATTGATGAATCTGTTTGGACTGGGCTAGTTTGAATTGCTTTGGATGTTGTTTTCTTGGGTGCGACTTTATCCTTAGCCAATGAGCTTGCACTCTTTGATTTAGGAGTAGTTTGAGGAGGATCAAGTTGATTTATATTTCTAGTGCTAACCGGTGATGCTTCTTGATCTTCCTCATCTGGGAGGATGAAATCCCACATACCTTGAACTTCTACAACCTCTTCTTCATCAGTGGTCTCTTCAGTAGCAGTTTCTTCTTCTTATTCTTCTGATTCAGCATTTGTAATGGCATTTGGTGGCTTTGAATCAGTTGAAGGATTTCTTCTAAAAGGTTTGAAAGACTTTTTAGAAGATGTTTCTACCACTTGTTTGTTAATGTCAACCATTTCGTTAGACATGGTTTTCAAAATTTTCTGCAATCCTTCTAAATCAAATGGATCTTTTGGTTGTTTTTTCTTGGGATCATCCTTAAAAGTGACCTTCTTGGATTTTCGTTCTTCTATTTTATTTTTCTTTTCTAAAGCAATGATTCGTTTCTCTACTGCTATTGCTTCTTTCATATTGTCTGCTAAAGTTTTTTTATTAGCCCTATCAACAAATATTGCTATGTTTGATGGAAAAGCAGAAATGTACCATTCACTTCGCACTTCTTCGCTTGGTTTGGAAGCAGTAGGAATTTTGTTTAACAATTTATTGAAACGTGAATTGAAATCCTTGACAAGTTCTTTTGAATCAGCTCTAAGATTAGACAAGTCATTGATCAATGTCATTGTAGACTTTTCATCACCAAATTTAGTCTAGAATTGATCTTGGAAGATATCCCAATTAGTGATAGATCCAGATGGTAATGAAAAATACCATGATCCAGCTGCTCCTTGTAGGGTATAAGGAAAAATTTGAACTACAGCATCTTCATTAACAACTCCATTGAGATTTATGGACAACATAAAATGTTGATGTGTTCTTCTGCTAGCATGCCTGCTTTGGGATTAAACTTAGGCATCCATTTTTCAGGATGGACTAGTATTTGACTCAAGGGTGCAGGCATCAAGACTGCCCCTGGATTATTCCATGGAATTTGGGCCATCCCTAAACTACTAACAGAGGAAAGTGAAGATGATGATATTTGTGACTATGAAGATGAAGATATTATGTTTTGAGAAGGGGATGTGGAAGATTGAGTGGACTGATGGATAGTAATCTGAAGTGGAGGAGTGGGTGGTTGACTTCGCGGTGAAGTGTTTGAAATGGATGATGATGATGAAAGAGTCTCACTGTCAGACCCTTTGGGTGATTTCCTAGCTCTTTTCCTTGTAGGTAGAGGTAACTCAGTTGGCTGAATGCCAAGCTTTTCACTCTGTAATCTAGTGAGAGGATGAGCAGGATTATATTGCGAAGTCACATTGTCTTGAGATTTATCAGATTTTTGAGGTGATATTGAAAATCGCTGAAGTTTATGAATAAGAGATTCGACTTCAGGAGGCTCAATAGCAGATTTTTCTGAAAAGTCAGGGTTTGTAGCAGTGTCAGGTCTGCTTTCGACTTCTAGCTCTAGATTTCAAATTTCTGAGTATGATGGAGAAGTCGGGGAAGATGGTGAGGGTAATTTACTCTGAGAATGGTATTTAGATGTTGATTCACTTGCCATTCATAGTTTCAGCCCTTCTTCTAGCGCCAAATATGTTGAAGCCCTGAAAATCAGGTCTACAACAAGGGGGATACCCACCCGGTCTGGACCTTGGTTAGCAGTTCCTTTTCTGTTTGGTATAGTGTGTCCGACTGGGTATAATGGGACCAGTTTCCCAATATGTGTGTGTGTGTTTGAGATTTGATATTTCTTTTCTAAAAAATTCCTAATTAAAATTCTTTTAATCTATTTTTAATCTATTCATATGCAAACTGTATTCTAAGAAATATCTGATTCTAAACTAACCCGGGATGTAATTTTTCAATATATGCGATCTAAAAGGATTTCAGATAACAATTGATAATAAATATCTTTCAATTATCATAAGAAAATAATTCAATAAAGATAAACTATTTCACATAAGAAGTTAGATGAAACAGTTGTGGAAAACATATCGCATATTAAGCTATTCATATACCAAGTACAAATAAATAATTATCACCGTACAAAAATGCCAAATGATAACTCGGATATTCAAACATTAACATATAAACAACTAAACATAAATATCTATTTTATCACAAAAAAAGAAACAGTTAAAACATAGAAATACCATTTATAACTAGTTCTACTCATGAGCTAGAAGCAATAATGATTTATCTCCTTCTTAATCCAACATCTATCAAGAGTACAGAAATGCAACATTAGTAACAGATATTAGACTTAGATATCACTAAATCTTGCTCCATTCATTCATCAAAACCTCTTCTGAGGGTGCAATAGTGCATGTTCTGAAGATAAGTTTTTGACAAATTTCTGGACCCTTCTCTGAATGCATGAGAAGGGTTTAAATACTACTAGCTAAATCTAAAAATAGTTTATTACAAAAATTAAGGATTCGGTTTAAATGACCGTCCTTTTCCTAGGAAAAAATACAGTAAAACTAAAACTAAATCTAAAAATAAAGACTATTAAATAACTACTTATGAACTTGATCTTTAAACTTGCAGGCATCCAGCATTGTTTTGAGAAGAGGTGGTTGGCCGACTTCAGATTTCAACTGTCCTGAAAAGACAGAATCGGAAAGTGTAGGCGCAATCTTCTCAGCAAAATTTATGATGCAATTAAGCACACTGCGTTGACTGTGTGGTTTCACTAAATATGTCCAGTAAGAATCCCAGTTTAATCTTGTCAATCCTTGAATTGATTTTTCTTTTTCTTCCGCCTTTTGTTTCCATTCTGTTTGCAATTGATGCGCCTGTGGAAGATATCCCGGAACAATTTCTGAAATCAAATTTTCTTTGTGCAAACTCTCATTTACACAATCAGTAAGACTGTTTGTTGTTGTAGCTGACTCCTCTGCTACTTTCTCTACCTCTCTGATTTGTGCATCCTAGTTATTGAAAATTATTTCTTTGTGGTTTTCATTAATAATTGGTGCACCAACTTTTCTTCCTTCTTATGTCTTTTTCCATACCAAATAATCAGAAACTTTTTCATTAATTAGATCATAATCATTTCATAAATCTACGACATGATTAGTGATCTTATCACTTTCTTGACAAAAAGAGTTCCATTGTAAGATTTTCTGGCATAATACTTCTTCTTGTTGCAGTAGTTGATTGTTTAAAGAAATAGTTTCTGAAATAAACTCTGGAAGCTTAGGATCATCTTTGTGCTGATCTTGGATAATCTTTATTTGTTTCTCTTTATCAGCCAAACTTTTTTGATATCCAATTGCATTTCTTGAAGTTGTTGCTGTAACTTTTCAAGTTTCATCTGTGCTTCATTATTGGTGTGTGCCTGTTGCAATTTCTGTTGCAGAACTTGTATATGTTCTTATTTTTCATTTAATAAGAGTTGTACCTCCAATGATTTGTCAATATTTGCGGAAGCATATGCCCCTGTAATCTGAGATAACTTGGCAAGATTATCAGTAGGATCTGTAGTAGGATCCTTCCATAAGACATCTAATTGTTCTTCTTCAGTAGCAATTGCACCTTCTAATTTTCTCTTTTTCCTTTGCTTCTTCACTACTGCTTTATACTTCGGGCTGTAGAATACATCTAGAGAATGTCCTCTACATTAAGTACAATTTCAGAAGAGGGAGTGACAAGTATATGTTCTGTGTTTGTCACATTACTGCTTATTCATGTGCTTAAAGATTTTGTTGTTTGTATAGGGGTCTGTGTAATCTGCCCTTCAAAATTAAGCATTTAATTAAAAGTTTCCCATTCTTTGTCTAGTTCAATTGTGACTGACTGTTGCTGTATATTGAGAGGTGGAAGATTCAACTGTGGTGTGGTTGAAGTCTGTTGTTGTGAAAGCTCTTCTGACTGAGCTGTATCTTTCACTGAGCTTCCATCTTTATCATTCTTTTTAGAATGTTCAGAAATTGCTTTGTCAGACTTCGACTTGGACTTTTCTGTGTCCGAGCTGCCACTTATACTGACACTAGGAGTTGGTTCCCTTGCGGGTTCCAAACGCAAATTTTCCAAAGGGATAGTGGTCAGTCTTCTTTCTCTGTAAACTTTAAATTCCTGAAATTGTTCTGGAGATAACTGCATCTGTGCTGAATGTAGAATTTCTTTCAGTGTGGATTTTCCTCGGAATATATCATCGAAACGATCCTCTTCTCCGGAAAATATCCTTACTTTGATTGCAGTGGTGAAATTTTTAGCAACTTCATTAGGGTCGAATGACCTATTTGAAAATTTAAACAATTGTAAGCACGTAATATTGCTTACTTCCTTGAACGTGTGACCGACATCAAACAATGAAAATGTTCCATAGGCTAGGGGAAATTGTGGCCAAATTCCCTTCTTCTTCTCTTTTAATTCCTTTGTCAAACCTCCTTCACCACAGGTTTGATAATCAATCTCCCGAGCTACAAGTTTATCCGGAACATAAAGGGGCAAAACATGGGGGGAAGCAGAACTTCCAAAAACCCTCACATAAGTAAACAACTCTTCCCCAACCCATCGTGTGACAAGGAGAATGTCAACTTGTGCTTCCGGGGAAAACCTTGGAGCATCTTTATTATACAATGTTCTGTGTAGAGGCAACATTATGCCGTGGCAAATTTTGTAAAAATGAGGAACAAACTTATATTCCCATAGTTCCTTATGATACACATGAATAGGCAAAGAATCATGAATTTTCCATTGCCAACCCATCAAAGGAAATTTAGAAACAAAGCAAATAGAGTCCATAACATAGGAAGACAGATAAAAAGGAGGATAAATCCTCTGAGAAACGGTTCATTTAGACCGGTAATTGAAAATAGCAGTGGCTAAATTGTCGGAAAATATTTTGGCCCAGTCTACAATGGTAGCATTTAGAGCAGCATTTAACAATGGAAGCCATTCAGGTAAGACCATATTTATATCAGGCTTTCCAAAAAATCCTGCATAACATAGCAGCAGCAAAACAATATGGAGAGGTGAGTGAACCAGTACTGTACATACCGTGTTTGTTTTTCTTCAATGGTTCATCTCTCTTGGTCCATTCCTTTGTGCATTCCGCCAAATTTGCATGTTCTTTGGCAAAATTCTCCATAAATTGTTTATTATAAGTCGCCTGAGGTTCCAGAAAATGATCCATCAGTCTCAAATCTTCCATAGTGAATGACCTGATGAGCTCTTGATCAAGAGTTCTAAATTTCCTGTCTGAAATATCAGTGCTATCCAGCACCCATTTTACCACGTTTGTATATGGAAGAATTCTTGGTCTTGTTGCTATCCGGTGCAGAAATGAACAAGCCAGTTCTTTAAGGGTTGCTTCAGATGAATTACTTGATCCTGCAGTAGCCGCAACTTGCATCACCCTGGGATTTTCTTCTTCGAGAAAATTATACATTCCTTCCCAGGTGGTTATACTGACATCCTTATTGCAAGCAGTATCCGCATACAGTGAAGCCATTTCTTTGGTTTCAGAACTTGAAACTTTCTCTTTCTTACCCATAATGCTCTATGAATGCTTTTTATAGTCTTCTGCTCCTTCGCGCCTGCGATGTTACGAATTAAGTGAGAGTAATGAGATGAGAAAGGTGACGGGATAGTTTTAAATGCTGAAGGCGGATAAAAAACGTGAAACAACCTTTCAATCAAAATGAAATCCTTTCCATCAATGATTAACAATCCATTCATTAATTTTGACATCAAAGCGCATAACGGACATTTATTTATAAAAATATTTACTTTGGACAACGCGCTAGAAGAATCTGCGATAATGCGATATGCGATTTGCTGTGCAATATCGCAATATCACAATATCGCAAATCACATTTTTCTCAAAGCATAATCATCGCAAAATTGCAAATATTGCAAAATCGCAATTTTCTAATATCGCAAAATCGCAAATCGTAGAATCGCAAATCGAAGATATATAAAAACTATTCGTTTAACATCTTTTCTGTGATATGCGATTTGCGACCAATATTTTAATGTATAGGCTTTCTGGGATCGCGTTATCGCAATATCGCAAAGTTGCAGTTTAAAAGATTCAGTTTTACAAAAGATATTTACCATTTGCGATGGATGCGCTATTTCGCTCAAAGAAATATTTTATTGTAATCTATCATAAACTTAAGTGTTTCTTAAGGATTTTCTAAGGAATTTCCCTAAGTTATGATAGAAATTTTTATTTGAAAAGGGAAACAAGTACTAATTGATTTTCTGGATTTTTTAACTAAGGGTCCCGACTTATTTAGTATTATTACTAATACTAAATGAGAAGGGGGGTTGTTGCTGGCCACAACACAGTCCTATAATATGTTAGAGCTTTAAAGCTAGTAATATCACTACAAGAAAAAAGGACATTGGTGAGGGTCATGCTTGTGATGGACCTTTAAGGTCCGTCACAAATGTCACATACGGTGACGGTCCTTAAAAGAGTGTTTCTATAAGTACATATAGTGACAATCCTTTAAGGTTTGTCACCAAAGACATTTTTCAGTGAAACTTTTGGTGACGGTTGTTAAAGGGTCATCATGAATTCTCTCTTTGGTGACACTTCTAGTGATGGTCTTTTATTGACCCTCACCAATGCTCTTTTTGGCTACTTATGGTGATGGTAAAAAAATGTTCATTGCCATTGATCATTCCAATGAGCTTTTGATGAGACTATGTGCATGTTACTATATTTTTTGTCAAAATATAACGATTTAAGAACATTGTTGTGGAGTATTTTTCATTATGTGTCCAAGGCCATAAAGTGGTTAGAGTCATTCAATTTATTAAGAAGTAATTAGTGTGTATCATTTCCTCAAGTAATGAGAATATAATTTTGCTATGATTTAATACATGATTCATCTCTATTAGATTTATTTTCTAACATATTCCCTTTAGATAAATTTCCACTAGTGTGTGTAGAAACTATATTATTTAATACATAATCAAGCTTTTTCAATTATATTAATGAGAGAGATCTAGCACTCCTCAACACTCTTAGAACATCATAACATGCTTTTGCACACAATAACATTCCTTGGCACCTCGTATGTCTGAGAACATCTTTCCATGACTAGAACACCCAAGGACATTTTGGCATGCCCTATCATAGCATAACACTCTCCTAGCATACGTTGGAATGCCTTGTAGCCCCTAGCATACCTTGAAACACTTTGGCATGCATTAAAATACATGAGCACTTAGCACACATTGGAACTTGGCATGTATTGGAACCTATTATTAGTGTGCCTAGCATGCCCCTTTTGAAAAAGATGAAGCCTTGCCTTATTAACAATTTAACCCTCTTATGAGTTCGTTTCCTTCCATTTTAGCTTGGTTCTTTTTCTTTTTTTCCTTAATACTCCTTGACACATATTGGCATACCCTGGCACCCTACACATCCTAGCATGCCTTAGCATCTTGCATGTCTTGGCACTATTTAGCACATGCTAAAACACAATGGAACTCGCAATCACACTCTGACACTTCGTGACATGCCTTGATATTCCCTAGCATGCCTTACTAGTGCTTAACATACCTTGTTAGTCCCTCCTTGGCATGCTAGCTAGCACTCATTAACACGCACTCATAATCATTCACTTACATGCATTTTGACCTAGTGCTCCCTTGTGTTTCCCTAGTACTTCACAACACTCCTAAGCATGCATTAGCACACTTTGTCACAATTTATCACTCTTTGACATGCCCTTCCATTTCATAACATGTGTATCACTCATTAACACACATTAGCAGTTGGCACGTGTTGGAGCTCGGAAATTATTAGCATGTTTAGCGTTCATTAAGATTCTTTGGTATGATTTGGCATGGTTTAATATTAAATTTATTTGAGATCAACTATTGGAAAGTAGACGAGAATTAATAGAGGATGATTTGGCACTTATAACGCACTAACACTCGACACTTGTCACCTATTTCCACCTAGTTTTGGTGTGCCTAGCATGCCTCTCCTAGAAAAGGTAAATTGATGACTTATTAACCCTCTTATGTGTTCATTTCCTTGTAGTTTAACTTGTTTCTCCTTTTTTTGCCTTGATATTCCCTGACACATATTTTCACACCCTTTCACATCTTGGCATTTCTTAGCACTTGACATATCTTAGCATATTTGAAATTCCTTTGAAATATCTCGCACATGTTAGCATTCCCTAGCATGCTTTGGAACTCAAGCCATCACGACTAGCCTTACTTTTTTTCACAAATTGGGAATCGAATCAAGTCCTTAGCAATTGTGGCTCATGTGACATTGGCATGCTTCAACCGCAACAGCTTTACCAATTGCACCTACTACAAGTAGATTGTGCCTTTTTCACCTAAGAACTTCCTATACCCCATCTTAGGCCACTCATGTCCAAGCTAAACTTGTCCCACTTAAGAACTTACCAAGACAAAGATCACATCTAGCCATGGCCATAAAACAACTAAGAAACAATATAACCTACATAGGAAATTTTTCACATGTATGTCTAGTTCATATAAACAATAGAGAATTAACTAAGAGTTTGTAAGAACCACAAGATACAGAAGACACACAAGATATAAGTTGGCACAAGCCGAGTTCCCCAAAAATTATACACAATAATGTAAAATATGCAATTGGCTAAAATATTTTAAAACATCCGCATCTGGCCAAAGTGTGCCACATGTCATATAAAACTAATAGATAAAAGCAAAATAGTGTTATGCCCAACAAAAAGTCTCCCTTTGTCTAAAACTGCTTTTTCGATCCCCTTATCGTAATCATAGGCTTGCCTCTTGCAAATATCATTATGAAATTCTTATAACACTCTTCATCCTTGGCACACTTGAATCTAGTGACAATGCCTAACACACACTCTTATTTGTTCATTTCCATGCATTTTGAACTATTTCTCCATTATGATTCCTCGACAGTCCTTAACACTCCTCAACATGCATTGAGATTGTCTCGCATGTGTTAGCATGCCTTTTCATTCCTTAGAATTCCCTTTCTCTCCCTAGATATCATTCCCTCATAACTACCCTTACTTAATTTGCAACTTGAGAACCCAACCAAGTCCTTGCTTGACTACAAGAGCTTGACCAAATTACGCTTACTACAACTAGACTATGTTGTTAAATTGTGTAGCTTGGGAGGTACTATACAATAATAGTGAGATGGGTTTATTTGAGTTTGGTCACAAAAGGATTTTTCAAAAAATAACCCAAGCGAAGGGGTTTTGGACCCAAGATGGGGCTTAAAATCTAAAAGAAAATTAAAAAGGAAAAATAATATTTCTTAAGATCTAAGTGGATAAAGTTCTAAAGGGTTATTAAGAGGCCTAGATAGGAAAATCTATTTCAGTAGGAATTAGTATGAAGACAAGAACACTAAGTGAGAAGGATCTCATTTGATCAAGGAGGCCAAGAGAGATGTAGTCCTAAAGTAGGTCGAGTTAGAGGGATGAGTAAGGGTTGCTAAAGGGAGACCATGATCATCCAAAAAGAGCTAATAATCATGTGAGGGTTGACAAGAATGTCACATACATTAATGAGTTTGAGATAGGGAGTAGGATGGCATATTTTTGGTTCTCTTATGGCAGATCTAGCTCAAGAGAGGAAACTCATGATAATTTGTACATGTGATTTCAGTGGTGTTTATGTGTGAAGGATGCATCAAATTTTGAAATAGTAGAGAGCTTTGGCACCCTATCTTCTGGTGGTTAGTAGGCTACAAGGTCTGTGATAAAGACTAGCACAAATGGAGGAGGGCGTAACTATAATGTAGGGCCATAACAGATATAGTCGCATGTGTAATATTGACTAAGGTAACCATAGTCTTAGGGTCATATATATATAAATTTCAGGTCAAGTTTCAGTCAAAGAAATTCCCAGAATCTATGAGTCCATATGAGCTAGGCTGAGTCTCTTATGGATTCAAGCATTTTTGTTTTTTCAAAAGGTGGATAGGGTTTGTTCTAAAGAAATTATAATAGAAGTATAATGTCCTAGTTAGGGAGGTTTCCTAGCATGTTCATTCCATAATGTATGTCCTTAAGACCATCACAAATATGCGTAGAAGAAGAGGGGTCGTGACCCTTAGAGAGAGGTTTATCTCTAAAATATATACCACAAATTTGGAAGATGGTTTTCAGAGTTATGTGTGGAAATAAAAAATATAAAGGAAGGTGGAACCTGAGTAGAAGATTGAGTAGAAGAAATGTGACATATGAGGAATGGATTGACATGAAGAGGAGCTGATTTTGGTGGATTGTCCATAGAGTTTTGGACAATGATCTGAAGAAACCTATAAACAATTTGTCAATGGACTATTAGTGGATTGTTTTTGACCCTAGCTCAAGGATCTACAAATTCTTAGAAGGATGGTAAGAGGAGTAGTTCAGATTTGTTCATAGATTGGACAACAAAGAAATTGGTACACAAGAATAGTGATTTTTAGAGGACTCAAATCACTATTAGGTAGAAAATTTGAAGATCCATAGATGAGAGCAGTGTTATGGGAACTAGATGAGTAAAATAATTGACTGTGGTTGGGAAAATTGATGGCAGTCCAAGTATAGTTGGAGGGTTGTTAGGTGAATATCAAAGAAGAGCCCCAATTGTTGTGCTTGTGAATGAAAACAAGACTCGTATAAGGGTAGGTGTATTGGGCCTAAGGGTGTGCATACTTTGAAGGAATAAAGTAGCAGTCAAGTGGGATATCCAGTTAGCCCTAGTTCAATGTATTGTAGAGGAATTAGTAAATGAGAAGAAGGGAAGCCTCCATAGCCCTATATTTTTCATCTTGGGCCAAGAGTATGGAAAAAGTGTAAAGAAAAAATAACTGTTCACAAACAGAGTTGTAAACAACTGATAAAAAACCCTAATTGTTGCAGACCTTAAATGAAAAAATAGGTAAATAGAGGGAATTTTTTTTTTAGTTGAGTTTAGTAACCTAAAGGAGTTGAGTTCATTGATAGAGGTAGATCGAGGAGTTGCATAACACGATACAAGATGACCTATGAGATGTGTTTAGGACATGTGAATCGAAAGGGCTATGAGTGGCCACAATAAAAAAAGTGGTTCAAGCATTGTCTTGTTCAAGGTATATTGATTTTCAAAGGACTAACACCAATCCCTAGTTGCATTCCTTCTATCAGTGTGATTGTAAAGGGACATGATCCCTAGTATGAGAGCTCTATCCTATTCTATTATAGTTTATAATTTAATGAAGAAAAATTTTAAATTTTAAAAATTACCATGTGCACTAGTTGATTCCCTTTTGTGTGTAGATTTCATTGTGTAAAGTAGATGTGTTGTGGCACTTGAGTGTGTTTGCATCAAATATTCTAAGACCAAATCTAGATTCTCATGTGTTGTGGAAATTCAAGATATGTATTTTTCACCTAAGAACTACCTGTAAATCATCTTAAGCTACTCATGTCCAATATCAACTCATACCACTTAACAAGTTACCAAGACAGGGCTCATCACATCCAACTATGGTCATAAAACAACTAAGAAACACATTTTACATCTTGACATGCCATAACACCTGGCATGTATTAAATTACTTAGCACAATCTGGCATGTGTTAGCATCCCCTACATTCCTTGGCATGATTTTACACTCCCTAACACACCCTAGCACTTACTAACATGCCTTGGTAGCTTAGCATAAGTTGGCACTGCCTAGAATATAACCTTGTCACTCCCTCCTTAACATGCCTAGAAATCATTGATACTCCCTCTCACACACTCTTATTCATTCATTTCCATGCATTTTTATCTAGTGCTTCCTTGTGTTTCCCTGACACACGCTAACACTCCCTATCACACGTTGACACACCCTAACACCTGACACATCTTGGCATGCCTCCCTATCACTATAGCATTCCATGTCACTACCTATCATACGTTGTCACTCTCTCCTTAGCACACCTGGAGATCATTGAAACTCCTAGTGACAAACTCTTATTCATTCATTTCCATGCAATTTTACCTACTACTCCCTTATGCTTCCATAGCATTCCTTAACACTCCTTGCCACATGTTCGTACACCCTAGCACCTACGACATCTTGAAATGTCGCCTTGGCCTCTAAAATGCCTTAACATTTCCTAAAATACCTTGGCACTCCCTCCTTAGCACACTTGGAACTCACTAACACTTCCAATCAAAAACTCTTATTTGTTCATTTCCATGCATTTCGATGTAGTGCTCCTTTGTGTTTCCCTAGCACTCCCAATTAACACTTCCTTGCACACATTGACACATCTTGGGTGCATGTCACCCTAACACTCTAGAATTCCTTAGAACTGCTAAGCATGCTTTTTCACTCCTCCTTATCACACTTGGAACTAGTTGAAACTCCTTATCACACACACTTATTCATTCATTTCCATGCATTATGACATAATGTTCTCGTGTGTTTCTCTATCACTCCCTAACACTCCTTGGCACACATTGGAACACTCTAGAAATTTTAACATCATGGCATGCTTTCCTATCACTCTACCATGCCTTCACATTACCTAACACTCCCTACCACACACTCTTATTCATTCATTTCCATGCAATTGAAACTAGTCCTCCCTTATGTTTTCCTAACACTCCCTAGCATGCATTGGTGCCACACCCCAGCACCTATCACGTAATGGAATGCTTAACATGCCTTGGAGATTTATATCATGTTCTATCACTTCCTAGGATTCCCCTCACACCTTTAAACTCCCTAGTTGTCATGCTCTCATAGATAGCCTTAATTATTTTGTGACTAGGGAACCTAACCAAGTCATTGAAAAATTAGTGTTGTTTCTAGCCCAAAGTCTCCCTTTGTCTGGAATTTATTTTTCCATCCCCTTATTGCAATAGTAGGCTTACCTCCTACAATTTATATTACCAAAATTCTCCTAACACACTTCATCCATGGGATACGTGGAATTCACTGACACTTCTAGCTGATAGACACTCTTATTCGTTTTTTTCCATACACTTTGAACTAGTTCTCCCTTGTGATGCCCTGACACTCCCCAACACTCCTCGACATGAATTGACACTATATGGCATGTGTTAGCACACCTTTTCATTCATTAGCACACCCTGACACTCCTTAACTATCATGTCCTCATAACTACCCTTATTTTTTTAGACTTGGGAACCGAACAAATTCCTGCCTCGACTACAACAAGTTGACCAAGTTTCAATTATTACAACTATACTATGACTTGTTCACCTAAGAATGGCTTACAACTCATCGTATGATACTTGTGTCCAATCTTAATGCATTCCACTTGACAAGTTACCAAGTCAAGGCTGACATCCAATCGTATCCATAAAAAAACTAAGCAACATTGTTTACATCTTGGCAGCCATAACACCTGGAATGTCTAAAAATCCCTTGGAACTATGTGCCACATGTTAGCATCCCCTACATTCCTTAGCATGATTTGGAACTCCCTAACACACCTTACCATTCCTTGACATTACTTGGCACTCTAGCATGCCTTGGTATTGCCTAGCATATAACCTTGTCACTCCCTCCTTAGCACACTTGGAACTCATTAACACTCCTTATCACACACTCTTATGCATTGATTTCAATGCATTTTGAACTAGTTATCCCTTTTGTTTCTGTGACAATCCATAACAATCCCTAGCACACAATAGCACACCCTAACACTTGGCACATCTTGGCATGTCGCCTTGGAAATATAGCATTCCTTGGAACTACCTAAATTAACTTATCACTCCCTCCTTAGCACACCCAGAACTCACTAACAATCCTTGTAACACACTCTTATTCATTCATTTATATGTATTTGAAACTAGTTCTCCCTTGTTTTTCCTTGGCACTCCATAACACTCCCTAACATGCATTGACACACCCTATCATCTAACACATCTTGGCATGTTTCCCTAGCCTCTAGCATGCCTTACCACTACCTAGCATACCTTGTCACTCCCTCCTTACCACACTTGTAAGTCACAGACACTTACTATCACAAACTCTTAATAGCTCATTTGCATGCATTATTTTCACCCAGTGCTCCCTTGTGTGTCCCTAAGACTTCCTAACACTTCCTAACATGTGTTGGCACACCCTAGCATCTAGCACATCTTGGGTGCATGCCACTCTAGCACACTAGCATGACTTAGCGCTACCTAGCATAATATATCACCCCCTCCTTAGGAGACCTAGAACGCACTGACACTCCTCATCACACACTCTTTTTCATTCATTTCCATGCATTTTGACATAGTGCTCCTTTATGCTTCTTGTCACTTACTAACACTCAACACACATTGGCACTTGCTACATCTTGGTATGCTTCCCTAACAGTCTAGCATGCCTTGGAACTATCTAGCATATCTTGTCACTCCCTCCTTAGAAAACCTAGAAGTCTGTAACATGCCCTATAAATCCCTGGCACATATTGGCTCATGGAACTTTACAATTATTGCCATGTGTTTGGATGTTGTGGAATTCCTTAGCATGGATTTTATGATAAAATTTATTTGAGATCAATTCTCACAATTAAGAGAAAATTAATAAATGATGATTTGGCACTTAATACACAACAGCACTTGGCCTTTGCCATGTATTGGCACTAGTGTTGGTATGCCTAACATGCACTCTTGAAAATTTAAGGTCCTTAATTAAACCTCATATGTGCTCATTTATTTTCATTTTAACTTGGTGTTCCATTTTGTTACCTAACACTCCTTGACACATCTTTGCATACCCTAACACCTCGCACATATTGTCATGCCTTAACACATGGCACATCTTGGCATCCCTATCATGCATTGGCATGTCTCGCCACTATCTGGCACATGTTAGCACATACTGACACGTCTTGACATGCCCTATAATTCCATAGCATGCCTTATCACTCCCCCCTTGGCATGTCTCACACTCATTGACACTCCCCAACAAACCCTCTTATTCATTCATTTCCATTTATTTTGACTCGATGGTTTATGTTTTATGGGGCACATGTATATACATAGTTCCTTTAAGAGAATTAAAAAATTATCACATCATTACTGGCATAAGTAATTACGAGATTCTACTGGAATGAAATTAGGAAACTACACAAGAGATTTTAAGAATGACATTTTTAGTTTTTTTTTTTTAATGGTGTGGAAATGGTAAGAAGTGAGTGATCAATATTGTGATTTTATTTCTCATTAAATTTCTTATCCTTATGAGAGACTCATCTTGAGAAAATGATACCCTCATCATGCTTACCCTCCAACTCCTAATCTTTCTCAAAATAAAGGTTAGCTTGCATAGTGAGGGAAGGCATGTTGGTATATGGTGTGTTGAGTGACTGGGTGAGAGTGCTAATGTGCTATAAGAGGGACTGTACCATTTATTTTGTTTCCTCTATGGATGACATGTTGTAGGTGTTTCATGGAACCATAGGGCCACTAGAAAGATTGTGTAAGATATAGCCCAACATAATCAATTCCTTGAGAGAAATCTATGGAGAGGGATCAAAATCAATTATATTTGTTATTCCACCAAAAAATATTTACTAGAGAGTGAAACCATGGTGATAAATGCCACATATGGAGTCTTTTGAGCTAGGCATTTGTTTTTCTAAAAAAAAATTGGAGTGTCACTGAGTTGGTGGAATTCTCAAATTCATGACGTTCTAAATTATATATGAGCTTTGTTGCTTTTGTTACATAGGCTAAGGTTTGCAAGGGTAATATATGGTTTGTAGGGTCTTAGAGGAAAATAAGCACCAATTTATAACTATTTAATACACTAAAGAGTATGGATTATATAGTAGTTGATATGGATTATATGACATTGAATCCACCTTGAGATGGAGGTTGTTATGTGTTAGAGAACTTAAGGAGCTGAAAGTTTAACAATTTTCCTGATCATGAAATTATCTTGTGATGTTTTTCTATTATTTTTTATTTCAATTTATCTTTTTTTATCATCAAGATTAATTCCAATGAACAAATAGGATAAGACACATGTTGTAGGCATATGTTAGGGAAAAACCAAACTCTTTGGGGAAAACCCAGTCAAAATTCTTCCTTCAGTAGATTTAAGATGTGACGAACAATGCCTTTAGACTATAGAATTACTGCATCAAATCATCCCTTCACTATGTTAGCACCAATATCTCCATGACCCTGAGATGTCATTTTCTTGCACTGTTAGGCGGATAAATCATTCTTGCAGACAAGAAAGATCTCCCTAGTATCACAGGAGCTAGAAACAAACATGACAAAAGTAAACTACTTTCTCTAGATTATATATGATTAAAAAATTTCTATGATGAACGAAGGACCTACCTGTGGTCTAATGCTAGTTGAATTCTTCTTTCTAGTTGCTTCAAGAAGTCACCTTTTAAGATCTGCAAACAAAGACATGAAAGAGAATCAAAAGCACCTGCAACATAGACTGATTCAAAAATCACAAATCTATCTTAATGATCAAGGAGTTTAAGAAATAATTCATTTAAGTAGACATATAAACAACTTATTGAGAAAATAGGATCGAATTGTATTATCTTTAAATAAAATAAGGAATATTACAACCACATTCACCTTGATGTCGTACAGATATTTTCAGGGTCCGGAACAGGCGTTTTCCTTTGGTCTGACAAGCCCTTCCACTCGTTGAACCAGCCTAAATACGAGTATGTAATCATTCTCGCATAGATAATAGATATTAAAAAGAGTATGTTTCTTCAGCAATTCCCTTCTCTATCATACCTACCAAGTACAAAGCAAGTACTAAGTGTATACAAAATGTATAGAGAATTTTTTACATATATCAGCATGTACCCTTGAGACTGAACCAAAGCTTCAATTTATAAGAGAAGGAAAGTGGTTATAGCTCAAAAATGGAAGGGATATAGTCCCATGATCGAGGGATTAAGTTCCAAAATCGAAGGAATAGGCTCCTTTAATGAAGGAATGAATGCTCATGATAATGGAGGGAGTGAAGCTTCGACTGGATAACGCCTTCTAGAAGCTTCTGGTTGGGAGAATATTTGACCAGCTGGGCTTCTAGAATTTACTTTCGCCTTTAATTTACCTTTATAAGGGGTCCGCACTTTTAATACAGAAAATGTATGGTCGACTCCACAATTTTTAAAGCCAAAGAGTGTGGTGTCGCAGGTAAAGCTAAGGAAAAGTGCGATACAAGCATTTTTATGATTTTTACAAGCTTTTATCCAATTTCAATACTTGATTTAGGAACTTTAGGGTTGTATACTTCTAAGGGAGCATAACATAGGTATTGATGAACCTATATTGATAGTAAAAATGTCATGGTGACAAAATTATGTGTAATAGATTACCCCCTAAAGTGCGAAGTCTGAGACAATTCGAAGAGTGAAGTGCTTTATCATTCTGAGGATTGGCTTGTGGACACACCTATTTTAACCTGTAAAAAAATTCAATGCAAACATATATATATATATATATATATATATATATATATATATATATATATATCATCGTTGAGGTAGACATTTTCATACTCAGAGAAAAAACTAACTAAATCAAAACTTAACTAAAATGTTCAGATATAGAAATGATTCTAATATTACATCAATAGTAGACACAGTATGGACGCAGCCATCTATTATGAATATTCTACTTCATAATGAATAATAAAACTCCTCACAACCTAGATGGTGGAAACTAGATCCAAGGTCTTGATTTCTGCTACCCGAACTAGTACGATTCCATCCATGCAATTTATTGTGTCGAAGTCAAACATAGTAGAAACAACTTGATTAGCAGTCAATGATTTGAAATATTAACAAGTGTGAGGGAAACCACCAATAATGACAATGGATCTCAAATTACTCAGTACAATCCATGATGTCTAAATAAATGATTTGAAGTTGAACACTTCATAGAATCATCTGAACGAAGGTCAATTATGTAACATGTCGTCAAAGGTGAGAAATTTGCCAATAAGGCATGCATATTCAACGGTACTGATAGGATTCTAGATCAATTTTATATATGATGAGTTGTCGTCGACAGAAAGTGACCCGTTGTGGGAAGGCCCATGACACGAAACCATTAGATCAAGTTTTATAGAAATATTTTGCAAGGACTGACTCAGGGATGGTCAACGTGAATGGAGACATATGTTTGTAGATGAATGGTTTATTTGAATTTTCCTCTTGAACACATAACGACACTGCCGATGGTTTGATAACAATTGACCTAAAGCTAATACCCAGAAACTAGCTGAAGACTTTCAATGTTGTTTGATTAACTGATAGGCAAAGGATTTTCCCAACACAGGTAGAAGTGTAACAAAAAGTGTCATGTTCAAGAGTGGTATATGGATTTTAATCAAAGTATGACAACTGGATCCATTTTCTCTCTTTTCTCCCACCATTTCGGATGAGTCCAACTTAGTTTAAAAGTGAACCCTAAGAAGGAGTGGTCTGTTCCTGTTTATAATTGATAGGTCCTTTACTGTTTAATTTTAACGAGTCCAGTATACGAGAAACTCGGTGTTTTTCAATTTTAGGGAGTCAGAATAAAAACTTAAGGAAAATCCATGAGTGCACTTTTTCATAATTTTAGTCTCTCAAGCTCGAAAAAGGATAAAATAATACAGGAGAGAACTCTATTTACCATGATTAGTCAACATATACCTTTCTCGTAAATAGTACATTTCAGTCCAGAAAAGGGGTAAACTTATACTGAAGAGGCGACTGTTCATTTCCTTTAATGAGTTAGAAGAGTCAAGTACATGGCAGTCTTTTCATTTTTAGAGAGTCTGAAAAGGGCTTAAAAGAGAACTCTAGGGTTTCACTTTTTGTAATTTTCAAGAGCCCTAAAAAGTGATAAAAGTGTACTTAGCATTTTTTCTTTTTCGTAAGTTTTAACGAGTTCGAAAAAGGGATAAAAATGTACTAATTGTTTTCAATTTTTTGTAAGTTTTAACGAGTTCGAAAAAGGGATAAAAATGTACTCATGGTTTTTGCTTTTTCATAAGTTTTAACGAGTTCGAAAAAGTGATAAAAACTGTACTCATATGGTCGAATTTCAATTTAATTAACGAGCAGGAAAAGACAGAAAGAGCTTGGCATTTCCATGTACGTTTTACGAGCATGAAAAGAATAGAAAAAGAAGCTCGGGATTTTCATGAGTTTAATGAGTCTTAAAAATAATAACTGAAATCGACTCAAGATAGGTTTCATTTTTATAAAAGCTTGGAACAGAGAAAAGCTATGCTTCAGATAGGTTTCATTTTTTACACAATCTTGAAATGTAGGAAAAAATTGTGCTTGAGAGTGGTTTCATTTTTACACAAGCTTGAAACAGAGGAAAAATGTGCTTGAGAGTGATTTGTTTCATTTTTACACAATATTGAAGTGTAGGAAAACTGTGCTTGAGAGTGGTTTGTTTCATTTTCACACAAGCTTGAAACATAGGAAAATTGTGCTTGAGAGTGGTTTCATTTTTACACAAGCTTGAGACATAGGAAAATTGTTCTTGAGATAAGTTTTAATTCCCCCCAAGCATAAATTGCTAGAGCATATGCCCCCCAAGCTTCATTGAATTCAAATAAGTAGACTACTAGTTACTAATAGCTAGATGGAATGAAGGTGCATTTACGAGATCAGATGAAAGACTCGAATTAACATTTACGAGATCTAATCAAAGACTCAACTCAATTAGGAGAGGATTTTTTTCATTTTTAACGAGCTTCACACAGGAAAAGAACTATGCTCATGGAACCTTGTTTCATTTTTTAATGAGCTTAACACAATAAAAGGAACTATGCTCATGGACTTGTTTCATTTTCTAACAATGTTGACACAGTAAAAGGAACTATCCTCATAGGGACCCATTTCATTTTTTAATGAGGTTGACACATTAAAAGAACCATCCTCATGGATCCCTATTTAATTTTTTAACAAGGTTGACAAAGTAAAAGAACCATCGTCACGGTTCTCTATTTCATTTTTTAATTAGGTTGACATAGTAACAAGAACTATCCTCATCTAAAACATGTTTCATTTTTTAATGAGGTTGACACAGGAAAAGAACTATCCTCAAAATGATATGTTTCATTTTTTAACAAGGTTGATACAGGAAAAGAACCATCCTCAATACCCACTAATTCATTTTTTAATGAGGTTGACACAGTAAAAGGAATTTTCCTCTGACCAACTGATTCATTTTTTAACAAGGTTGACATAGTAAAAGGAACTTTCCTCTTGACCCACTGATTAATTTTTTATCGATTTTGACATAGTAAAAGGAACTTTCCTCTTGACCCAAAAATTCAAAGGAACTTTCTTCTTTAGTGACCTTGTCATGGCTTCCAACTGGAAGAAAGACATGTCAAGGGACACTCCTCAATCATGGCTTCCAAAAGGTCTTCATCAGATGGAAGAACAATTCTCTGGAAGGATCACATGTCAAGGGGCTCAAAAGGGATAGGAAAATCGCGTTCAAATAATCCCAGAGGGCTTTCCATGTCAATTACCGGATCTAAGTCAAAGGTATTCGAGCAAGCAGTGAGAGGCTCGCTTGCATAGGTAACTGAAAACATGGTACGGGTTGCCACATAATTAACCCGTGGCAGGGTAGATACCACTTCTGTAAAAGGAACATATAGGGGTGTCATATAATTGGTAGTCGAATCAAGACTAAAAAATCAAAGCTGGTCTACAGTCACAATGTTTCCATATTTTGGGAAAGAAATCACACGAAAGAGTGTCGATACGATAGCTTTCATTGCATATACATAGTCTCGCCCAAGGAGTAAATTGAAATCCAAGGGGCCTCGAACTACCATAAGATCCATACATACAGTTTTACCTTCCAAGGTAATAGGAGACTTAGGAAGGATCCCTTAAGGTTCACTAATGGTTCTGTTAAAAGCTGACAGATTCTATGTAACAGGCACAAGCTGAGGGGAACCCACAACTTGCCAAGCAGTTGAGGATAAAATACTAACAGAAGCACCTTCATCTACATGTGTGCAGCGTATATTCTTACCAGAAGCCTTCTTAATGATTTGGAAAGGGATGGAAGAAGGAAGACAAGGTTCTTTCAGTCTATTCCAATCAAAGGAAAATACCTCTGTACTTGGAGGGGGTTCTATGGAAACATTTTAAATGCCCCCTGGTGTAGAAGAATCTGATGTAACAAGAAGAACCTCAGCGGTATGAATTTCACTCTGTACAGGGAGAATCTGATGGAATGAATGTGAAATTGAGTCGACCACTTGATTAACTACTGGATCATCAACCTAAGTGATATCAGTTTCACTCTCCAATGGAAGAGTGGGATTGTCTATACTTGGAATAAGATAAATCACTTTTTAGTTGATGGTGGGCTGGGAGAAAGTTGATGGTAACCAGTTGGAAGTTTTTGCTGTGGAACAGTAAGGTTTTCCAACGTTTTTGAGGCTTCGTCCATGTGAGGGAAAATTTGAGTTTGATGACTCCCTTTGCATAACTTACAAGGAAACCTAACTTTACTGTTTTTCCCAGGAACCAGACTATCATTGGTTGGTGGATCAATGGTAAGTTGATGAGAATGTTCTATCCATACTTCCAAGACCTTTGGAATACTAGGGCAATTGATAAGGAAGTGGTCACCCTTACAAAGCTTGCAAGGGTATTTGGGTTTACGATGCATGTTGGAGGTTTCCTCAACACTACTAACACTTGCAGCCATGGTTGCTTGGTTGACTTCTTTCTTATCTTGCTTCTTCTTCTTCTTCCCTTTCTTCTTCTTCTTAGCCACCTGGTTACTAGCATCAAGGCTTTTACCAAGCGAAGAGGAGGAAAGGGAGGAAGAAATATTGGGCGAAGAAGGTAAAGGGTCAACATGAGGTTGGTGATGTTGACATGGTGTACTATGTTGATTTGAAGCATCCAGTTGAGGTGGAACAATTGGAGTATTCAGGGCCAACGAAGTTGAAAATAACCATATCAGTAAAACTATTGTAGATTGAAGTAATGACAATGTAGCCATATAAGGAATACGAAAATTTCCAAAGCGAGGAAAAGTACTAGGATTATCATTTAAGAGGGGTTCCTTGGTTGGTAAATTCTAGAACAGTTGCCATTAGATTCAACTTCAATGAATTTTATTAACAAATTAAAACTAAAATTGAAAATTCACAATTCACACCTAAAAATTTAAATTCACAATTCACACCTATGGTCTCTAAAAAGTTTAAAAAAAAAATGAACATGCGCTATCAAATCTAGGAGTCAAACCATGCACAAACAGTAGATTCCCACACTAAAAACACTAGTTGGTGATGAAATCCAACATCGTAGAATTTTAATGCAGAAATGGCGGTTGGAACAGTTACCCTGACAACCTGCTTAATGAAACAGACTGGTGCAATTTTATCCACTTCAACCATCTCGAGTGAAGACAACCCTCCGGAGAGTCCAAGTGAGTCTAGTCGACGTCTACTCCAGGTACAGTGGGATCTTCCCTCCATCATCACCTTGGGAAAGAATCCTAAATTTTATGGCCACTAAGGTCACCAACAAGAATAAATATACCTGGGGGAACAGTCTACGATCCAATACACATGCAAGGGTAGAGTAACAAAGCCCAATCCCCTTGAAGGCTCCTTGACATAATCCAGGGTTTATCGACAAGTGACCCCAGGCTCCTCGAAAATGGTCAATCCGAGGTTTACTATTGTTAATACATGCACATCTTCTATCGTTCCCAATGAGATAGATATGATTACCTCACTGGTTCGAATATGATCTCGTGCTTGACTCCTTTAGGAGGAGCTTCCGAGAGCATACATGCAACAATTGGATTTTTTCCTACTGCAAGATGCTACTGTTTTTTTCGTTGCTTTGGAAAGTTAACTATGACCTATTCCAAAGCACTAATCCTAAGCTAGATCGGTGGAAAGAGCCCTAAAAATGTAAAATTTACTAAATGATTTTTTTTAAGCACTGTGTTATTTAGGTTGTTATTACTGAAAGCGTAAATGGATATGAAACCAACGGTGTTATGACCCCACCCAAAATTTAATGCAATCGAATATGATAATGTAATATTTTCAATTTTATGAATCCTAAATAAAGTAATGAGAGAGTTCCATTCACTTCCAACAATGAAAAAGTTGATAAATAAGAGAAAATAAAACAAATTCTTTAAAGCACTAATTGTTCAGTGTTAAATCTACGTCTTTCCTATACACCTTTCTAGACCTTTTTCATTCACCTGGACCTTCTAAGTCATCAATATCATTGCATATTAATTGTAAAAGAGCATTTATAATGGTTTTTAACTATGTTTTGTGTCTGCTATTTGAATTAGATTTTTGCTCATTTAGCTGTGGAATCTTGTCACTTTCCGCAGCTGCTGCAACTTTCCACAGCCATTTTGTTAAAGTCTATATTGCAGGTGTCTTCAGGAAAATCGAGCCACATGGGCAAGTTAGAAATGACATGGACATGGATCGTGTCCTATTGGCTCAGTCGAATTCACCTAAGAAGGTTGTGGTCAAAGGTAGCCAAGTGGTGGTCAACCGAAGAGTCCCACGTTGACAGAACTATGTTTCTCATCACGTGAAGATTTGCGTGGCTATTTCTAAATCACGGGAGACACATCAACACCTCTAAACGGCTCCATAAGCCGAATCCAACAGCCACTTTCCATAGATTTAATCCTCACGGCGGCCATAATGCTAGATCTCTGGATGTGGTGGTTCACGTGTCTTCTATCAGTGTAGACTTTAGGGAATTAGTTATATCACCCTCTATTATAAATAATGAATTCTCATACGCATAATAGTTACCTCTGTAATTTAATTTGTGCTGTGACATTATTTCTTTGTTATGACCGCATTTTAATATATGAGAAGACTCTGTTCATAAGCGTAATTCATATTTGAAAGCTGTTGCCCGAGGTTTGTGCAGAGGGCCCCTGCACACGCTGAGGTTTTGTGTATTACTGTATAGTTTCATGCTTCATTTCTTTACGTTCATTGTGAAATAGTCATTCACGTGTATATAGATTACATATTTCATGGTATTTACATTTCATCTTTGTCCATAATATTTCATGCTTTACATTTTACTTCTATCCATAATCTTTTATGTTTTATATTGTTGTTAACTGATCAGTGTTTTTGTTCCAAATTACAATAGGCAGCCTGGGCATTTGCACATCTTTTTATAATGACTAATGACATGGAATCAATATTGTCCTTCTGCTAATTTACTTTTGTTAGTTTTTGTTTAATTCCAGCACTGTTTTGTTTATTTCAGTCTTGTACATTTTCTTTATTAGTTAGATTAGATATTAAATTGCTCATGTCATTTTCAGTTACCTCCGAAAGCCATAGCGGGACTAATGGTGAGGGATTGAAGTATGAGTGTGCAGTTTGATATTAGTTTACTTTTCTGCAAGTTAGATATTAAATTGCTCATGTCATTTTCAGTTACCTCCGAAAGCCATAGTGGGACTAATGGTGATGGATTGAAGTATGAGTGTGTAGTTTGATATTATTTTACTTTTCTGCAAGTTAGATATTAAATTGTTCATGTCATTTTCAATTACCTCCGAAAGCCATAGCGAGACTAATGGTGAGGGATTGAAGTATGAGTGTATAGTTTGATATTAGTTTACTTTTCTGCAAGATAGATATTAAATTGCTCATGTCATTATCAGTTACCTCCGAAATCCATAGCGAGACTAATGGTGAGGGATTGGATTATGAGTGTGTAATTTTATATTAGTTTATTTTTTTGCAAATTTGATATCAGATTGCTCAAGTTGTTTATGATTACCTCCGAAAGCCATAGTGAGACTAATGGTGAGGGGTCAGAATATGAATTGGTGTAATTTGATTTTAGTTTTATTTTACTTGCAATATTTTCTTTGAGTACAGTTTCTTTTGTGTTTAGACAGAAGCAAGGGTAATGGTTTTCATGGTCAATAGTTCATTGTTTGTTTAACTAGAATAGTGGCACATTTTCATTTCCTTTTAGGAACTAATTTTGTCATTGTATGTTTCAAAATCCTTTTGAAGTTTGAAGTTTGGTAAATCATTATAAAGGACATCATTGCCTTGAACAATCATAACCATACTTGTCTTTTATAATTTCCATCTCACATTAGGAAACCAACTAAGATAAAAAGGAAAAAAACAAAAAACGACAAAAATTAAGAGATAGGTTATCTTGCACATATAGTGCGCCACACTTCGTCAGCTTACGAATCTCAAATTGAAAAATTAATGTAGCAATTTAGGACACACTAAATTTACCAAACATTTTGGCGCTGTTGTCGAGGAAGTGTAACTAGGTAGCCAATTTCTTTAAAAAAAAAACAATAAAAAGAATGGAAAACTTGATAACTTCTTGAAGTATGCTCTCCTCTTACACCTAGTGTGATCTGGAGGATCATAAAAGAGAGTTATTGGTTCAGTAATTTCTTAAGTATGCTCTCTTCTTCCACCTAGTGTGACCTGGAAGATCAGAAAGAGAATTATTAGCCCAACTTAAAAAAAATATAATAAAAATGACATGCATAGAGCAAGAGATTCTAGGGGAAGGTTTATAGCTAGAGCCAAGAGTTCGATTTTCACAACTCCATCTTCTTCAAGGCATAGACAAGATTCACCACCATCTACCCCTAGCCTTAAGATTCTTGGAATTCAAGGAGCAGCTGAATTAGAGGATTCTCCTACACCACCTACCAAATCTCATTTAGAAAAGGATCCTTTCTTTACTTCTACAAGAGAGTATATTGTAATCAAAGAAGTAGAATCACCTGAAGAAGAAAAGGAAAAGACTCCCTCTCATCCTCCCTTGATAGAAGAACCAGAGGACTTTGAGGACTCTAAAGAAACTATCATGGCAGAGGAAATAATAGATGGATTCAGAGGTAGAAGTAGAGGTAGAGGAGGAGGAAACAATGGAGACAACAATGGTGAAGGTAATAATGGAAGAAATAGGGAAGGAGACAACTTGTTTGGATTCCCTATAGTTGATGAGGAAACTCATACAACGATGAAAAACATCTCACCATATTTCCTCCCCAACTTTTATGGATTGCGAAGTGAGGATCCTGAAACATTTCTGTTTGAGTTTGAAGTCGTGTGCCGAACCTATGACTATATGGAAGACTCTCAAAAACTCAAACTGTTTCCTTCAAAATTGAAGGGAGCCGCTTTGAAATGGTTCATGGGATTAGCCACCCAATCTATTAGGACTTGGAATGACATGAAACAAACATTTTTGGATAGATACTTGGACTATTGCATGCCCACCAATCACAAGGATGAGGTATTCAAAATGGTGCAAAAAGAAGATGAAAATTTGGAGGATTTACTTGAAAGATTTCAATACAACTTAAAAAGAGCAAAGATGAGCAACTTAGATGATGAAACTCTGAAAGCCCTTATATTAAAAGCCATCAAAGATGAATGGATAGATATTTTAAACATGATGGGGAAAGGAGACATTTCTCAACTTCCACTTCGTGACATAACAGAACTATGTGTCCATCTCTCAAGAGGAAAATCTAAAACAGGAAAAGGGCCTAGGGATCCTTCTCTTATCAGGGCTAACAAATCTGCAACTAGATTTGAAGTCGTGTGCCGAACCTATGACTATATGGAAGACTCTCAAAAACTCAAACTGTTTCCTTCAACATTGAAGGGAGCCGCTTTGAAATGGTTCATGGGATTAGCCACTCAATCTATTAGGACTTGGAATGACATGAAACAAACATTTTTGGATAGATACTTGGACTATTGCATGCCCACCAATCACAAGGATGAGGTATTCAAAATGATGCAAAAAGAAGATGAAAATTTGGAAGATTTACTTGAAAGATTTCAATACAACTTAAAAAGAGCAAAGATGAGCAACTTAGATGATGAAACCTTGAAAGCCCTCATATTAAAAGCCATTAGAGATGAATGGATAGATATTTTAAACATGATGGGAAAGGAGACATTTCTCAACTTCCACTTCGTGACATAACAGAACTATGTGTCCATCTCTCAAGAGGAAAATCTAAAACAGGAAAAGGGCCTAGGGATCCTTCTCTTATTAGGGCTAACAAATCTGCAACTGGATCAGTAAGTAGGGCAGAGATTGGTAATATGCTTGATGAATTCAAAACTGATATCTTAGAGAGCCTTAGTGAACAACTAGACACCCTTAAAATCCAAAACAAGCAGAAAGCAGAAACAGATGCTTTAGCCATCTTTTGTCCGAAATGTAGGAAGAAACATGCTTTAAGGGAATGTCCTTTGGATGCAAAAGTTGTAGAAACATGTATGATTTGCTCAGAGAATCATGAGATCAAGGATTGTCCTTCAATTCCTGGACTCAAAGCTGTTTTTCAAGAAGACCCAAATTCAGTAGAATCTCTCTGCTTTGTTGCAAGAAGACCTTGGCAGGGACAACAAACTCAAGGGTTTAACAACCCTATGAATTTTCAAACCCCACCAAATTGGAATCCTTGGCAACAAACTTGGCTCCAACATCAAAATCCATATCAGCCATGGGTACAAGGGATGAAAAATCCTTATGGGAGATTTGCTCAATTTTATCAATATCCTCCATCTTTTCAAAATCAACAAGCTCCACAACTTCCAAACTCAAATCCACAACTTTCATTGCCATTTCCACAACAACCTTCTCAACAAAATCCAAATCCTCAACTCATGCTTCCATACCAACAAAAGACAAATCAACTTCCAGCTCAGCCATTGCCAAATCCTAACAATAAAAATCCTCAGAATACTTACATGATAGAAGGACAACAATTTCCTACCTATATGATTGTTCCACTCAATGATGTACAACTCAGATCTGTTAGAGTTTTAGAAAAACCTTCTATATATGTCCAAGGGCAAGATACCTTTGAGGAAGATTCTCTTAAAGCCAATAAGGGTTCTAAGGAAGCATCTCTTCAAACCTCAAACATTCAAAAAGAGAAAGAAAAGTTAACCCCCACAACTCCTATAGTTGAGCAACTTGCATCTTCATCCACACCTCCTTTTCCTGAAAGACTACAAATTGATAAGGGGGTGGAAAAACAAATCTTGTTGCCTAACTATGATTTTCTAGATGAGTTAAAAAATGTTTGTATTAAGATTCCCTTGCTACAAGCCATTCGAGAGATTCCTATTCTAGCAAAAACAATAAAGGAGTTGAGTTTCAAAAGACCAGGAAGGAAACTAAAAGATACAAGAAGAATCCACCTGGTAGGAAAAATTGCAGATATCATGATGGGAAAAATTACCATGCAGAAGTATGTAGATCCAAGAAGTCCAATTGTCAAGACACATATAAATGGGATAGAAATTCCAAACACATTGATTGACTTAGGGGCTGCTATCAACATTATGAGTAGACAGACTATGGACCAGCTTAAACTTCCTAACCTTCTTTTTACACCTACTTTACTGCAACTTGCAGATCGATCAATTATTAAACTAGATGGTGTATTAGAAGATATTCAGTCTCCTTAGATTCTTGGGAATATCCAGTAGATTTTATGATTTTGACTCCGAAGAGTAATCTAGGAGGACATCCACTTATCCTAGGAAGACCTTGGCTAGCCACAGCTGATGCTTTCATTAGTTGTAGATCTAGGGACATGTACATTTCTAATGGTAATTCGACAGAGAAATTCAATTTGTCTCCTCCAGAAAAAGAAATCATAGAAGTAGGAGACAATGAATGGGTTGATGATGAGGATATTATACAACCTGTCTTTACCATTTCGGAAATCAGTGAGGATAGTCAAATTCTAAACACATTAGAAAATTTTGAGACATCTTCAGAATATGACCCCACACAATTTCAGTTGGAATCTGACATAGAATATTTATCATCAAGACAAATGTATCTTTACTCTATGGAAGAGTTTGGTAGTTCTACCATTGAGATTTTTCCAGGAAAAACATTGAATATCAACAAACATTTGGAAAAGTCACAACAAGAAGAACTAACCAAAATCTTGCAAAAACATTCTACCGCATTTGCATGGGAGTATACTGACATGAAAGGTATTGATCCTAAGACTTGCATCCATCATATCTATATTGAGGAAAACAGTAGACCAATCAGACAACCTCAAAGAAGGATGAATCCAAATCTTAGGAGATAGTGAAAGAAGAGCTCCAAAAACTACTCAATGTAAACTTCATTTATCCAATTTCAGATAGCCGATGGGTTTCTCCTTTGGTTATAGTACCTAAAAAGAATGGTAAATGGAGGGTATGCATTGATTACAGGGAATTGAACAAAGCAAATTTAAAGGATCACTTTCCTTTGCCTTTTATCGATCAGGTATTAGATACATTAGCAGGTAAAAAGTACTTTTCATTTTTGGATGGTTTTAGTGGCTATAATCAAATTCAGGTAGCACCTGAAGATCAAGATAAGACCACATTTACTTGTCCATGGGGAACTTTTTCCTATCGAGTACTTCCTTTTGGGTTATGTAATGCACCTGCAACATTCCAAAGAGCAGTACTAGGAATTGTTTCTGATCTAATCCATGATTGTGTAGAGGTTTATATGGATGATTTTACAGTTTATGGTAATTCATTTGAAGAGGCATTAGAAAATTTGGAAAAAGTTCTTATAAGATGTAAAGAAACTGAAGGTATTGTTTTAGGGCATCATGTTTCAGGAGATGGGATTAAGGTTGATAGATCAAAAGTTGAAGTCATCTCCAAGCTGCCTATTGAAAGTTGTCAAAGAGATGTTAGAAGTTTTCTAGGATTTACTGGTTACTATAGAAGATTTATAGAAAACTTCACTAAAATAACATCTCCACTCTTCAAATTTCTTACAAAAGACTGTGAATTTAAATGGGATCCTGATTTTCAATCAGCCTTCGAAACTTTGAAAACAAGAATATCTGAAGGACCTATCTTGAGAGGACCAAATTGGAAACTCCCTTTCCATATTTCTACAGATGCTTCAGATACAGCTCTGGGAGCTGTGTTGGGTCAAAAAGATTTAGTCCCTTATGCCATTTATTATACCAATAAAAATTTAACTCCCACTGAGTTGAACTACACGGTGACTGAAAAAGAGTTTTTAGCTGTTGTTCATGCAATTAATAAGTTTAGACATTATATAACAGGCTATGAAACTTTTATTCATACTGACCATTCTGCAATTAGATATCTAATGAACAAACCTGTTACTAATGGCAGAGTGACAAGGTGGCTCTTACTTTTGCAAGAATTCAATATTACTGTGTTGGATAGACCAGGAAAACAAAATACAATAGCTGATTTCTTGTCTAGGATTCAGAATACTAAAGAAGATTCTCCTGTAGAGGATAAGTTTCCTGATGAATACTTGTTTTCAGTAACTATTAAGACTCCTTGGTATGTAGATATTGCTAACTATTTGGTTACAGGGAAACTGCCTCCACATTTATTTCCAAGTGAAAAAAGAAAAATTATTCAGGAGAGTTCAAAATATTCATGGATTTCTAATGAATTGTTTAAAACAGGGCCATATCTTGTGATCAGAAGATGTGTCAGGGAAGATGAAATGCATGATATCCTTAAGTCATGTCATGATGAACCATGCGGTGGACACTTTGCTGACAAAAGGACAGCCTATAAAATCCTCTCTTTAGGATATTATTGGCCTTCCCTCTTCAAAGATGCAAAACAATATGTCAAAAGGTGTGACAGCTGCCAAAGAGTAGGGAAACCTACCCTTTCAAATGAAATGCCATTGCAACCACAGGTACTCATCGAACCCTTTGAAAAATGGGCTTTATATTTCATTGGACCTATTAATCCACCATCTAAGAAAAAGAAGTATATATTGGTTTGTACTGATTATGTTACTAAATGGGTGGAAGCCAAAGCATTAGTGTATGCTACTGAAAATTCAGTTGTTAATTTTCTTTATGAGGATATTTTTACTCGCTTTGGTGTTCCAAGAGAAATTGTGACAGATCAGGGAAGCCAATTCACATCCAACTTGGTGGAGAAGTTGATGGAAGAATACAAAATCAAGCACAGAAAATCTACTCCTTACCATCCACAAGCAAATGGGTAAGTGGAGTCCACAAACAAAGTTCTTCAAAGTATCATCACCAAAACTTTTCATCTACATAGAAGAGATTGGGCAGAAAGGCTTCCTGAAGCCTTGTGGGCCTACAGAACTACATGGAGAAATACAACAGGACATTCTCCCTATGAACTTGTTTATGGGAAAGAAGTCCTGCTCCCCATTGAGTTCCAAGTCAAGACCTTCAAGATTGCAGTTCAGTTGGGGATGGATTTATCAGAAGCTCAAAAGCATAGAATGGAGCAGTTGAATGAGCTAGATGAGATCAGACAAGAGGCAATTCTAAGAACTGATCTAGTTCAATATCAAAGAGCTAAATGGCATGACAAGTACATCAAAGAGAGGAAGTTTCAAGAAGGAGATTGGGCATTGTTATTTGATTCCAAGTTTAAAGATTTTCAAGGAAAATTTCAGACTCATTGGCTTGGGCCATATGAGATTGACAAGATCTTTAGCAATGGAGCAGTAAGAATCAAGACCATTGATGAATTTCAAACTCCTCTTATTGTGAATGGCCACAGATTAAAAGTCTATCATAAGCCACTCTCAAAAGAGGAATTTGTCAAAATGTTTCAAGAAAATTCTGCAATTAGGCTGGTACAGAAGAATTCTTCTTCTCCACCAGCCTAGCCTTTGTTCTTTTCAGTTAAAAAAAAAAAATAATATTAATAATAATAATATTAATAAAATTGTATAAGCCTGAAAACCAATCATTGATTGGCAGTCTTATACAGAAAATGTAGGGTGAAAATCAGAAACACCTGACACCCTATATTTTCCAAAAAAAAATCTCTCTCTTTCATTTCACAAGTTTTGTGACCACCCACTTCATTCCATTCCACTTCATTTCACTCCACTTCATTCCATTTCACTTCATTTCATCTGTTTCATTTCATTTCACCAATAAAATTTTCTTTCATGACCATTTTCATTCAGTCAGTTATCATCCATCTATTTCCATTCACCCAAATAATAGTTGTGTCAATTTCCGCAGCTAACACATGTTTCCGCAGCTGACACCAGTTTCCGTAGCCAGAAGCAGATTCTGCAGCTACCACTCTGTTTTTCAAAAAAAATGTACAGCCAGATGTTAGTTCAATAATCATGAAATCAAATGCAGGTATGAAGACATATTATGAAGACATGGGGCATTCAAGATATCAATGAGGAGCAACTAATTGAAGACCAATGAAAAATGGCAAGAATTCCAAGGTATGAGTAAAAATTTATTTCAAATGGAATTTAAGCACATTTTTACATAGTTATAAACCATAGCTCCATTATATGCAATGATTGTGTTGACAAACTCCGTAACCATTCCACGATCTCTATATGATCCTCCCACAATCCTTGCATTCATTTTCAAACGGTCCCATAATCAAGCCTCCGATCTTCACTCATACTCCGATACTCCACCTGTGATGATGAAACGTGGTTGATTTGACTACGGCTTCTTTCAGCCGCATAAAATATGTAGCCGTTTCATAAACGTGCTTACATTTACTCTGCAGCCACCCAATTTTAAATACTTCCGGATGCGTTATACTCCTCCTATTGTTCTATTGATCTCACAGCTGCATTTCTACCGTGCTCACGTAACCCTTCTCTGTTCCTCTTCACCCCATTTTGTTCTTTGTTACGCTACATTCCGTATACCCATTCTTTGATATCCGCCTACAGTCACTGGTCTCCTCCATAAATCGTGCTCATTTCCGCTCATTCAGCCGTCTTACCTCCGTTGAACCCTCCTCACGCAGACAAGTTTTAAAGAGCAGAAAGAAGGATGGGTCAGTTGTTGAGAACAGAACCAGAAGGACCTAAATTCATGGAAGGATACCCGCAAGTTAGAGATTTATTGAAAAAGGCAAAGTGGCTTCGGTTTATTCAAAAGTTTAGAGGCTACCATAAAGAGGTGACAAAATCTTTTGCAAGGTCTTTCAATGGTCTGGAAGTAGAGATTGGGGACCTCAAATTTACGGTGAATGAGGCATCCATATCATCTGCTACAAAACTCCCTCAAGAAGGTGAACGCTGGTTCAAGAACAAGAGTATTAGTGATGAAGCCTGGAGAGTGATCCTACGTAACCCAGGTATGGATGTAACTATTTTTAAAAAGGGAATTCCTATTCATGCTTTGAAAGAAGAGTGGGCCACTTTATTGTTGGTTATTAAAAAATTTATCACCTGTGAGGGACATTTTGGGTCAATGTACATGTATCATACCCAACTGTTGATGAATTTCCTAGACAACCAGGCCCTCAATCTACCATATTTTTTATTAAATAGTTTGAAAAAAATGTTTGTGACCGTCCAAAAGCATCTGGGGGATGTAGAACCACATTTGTATCACCATGGTCTTGTGAAAATTTTGATTGAAAAATAGTTAAAAGAGAAAAAGGACACATGGGAACAATTTTTGATTAGAAATTTCTTTGAAGAACCCCAAGAAATTCCTGAAGGCAGTACATCAAGAAGGAGTAGGAGAAAGAGAAAAAATGATGAAACTCAAAGCACTCCTACTACTACAGTTGAAAGAACTAGTAGAGAAGAGAGACTGTCAAAAAGGAGGAAGGAAGAAACCAAGGGTAAAAAGCCAATAAAATCAAAAGAGAAAAAAAGCATTGAGGCTATGCATCAAACCCCTTCCTCAGAAGAAGATCATCAAGTGTTATCTGAGTGACTAGTTCACCTTCAGGAACAATCATCTATGGACAAAACGAGAGGGAAAGGAAAACAAAAGCCGAAAGACAGTAGTCCACAGCGTGTAAGAAGAAGTTCCAGGCTTAAAGGGAAGTTGAGGAAAAGACAAACGAAAGGACCCCATTTTACTGATTTGGGAGAAGAAACATCTGAACAAACTCCAGCTGGCCATATTCCATCTCATTCTCAGTCAGACATTGAACATAGTCCATCTCATTCTCAGTCAGACATTGAACATAGTCCATCTCATTCTCAACCAGACGTTGACATGAGCCCTTTTCAGCCATATTTTGAAGACAATTCTCCTCCACGGCATTTTGGGGACAGCCCAATGAAAACGACACCTGAGATAGACCCAAAGCAGCAAGAAGTGTATGATTATATAGAATCTTTAGAAAGATCAGCCACGGGTCCCAGCACCTCATCCACTCAGCCTCATACAGCACAAGAAGCTCTAGTCCAATCATTGAAACAAGAAGTCTTTGAATTGGAGGCTTTAAATAGACACATTAAAAATGAAAATGAGGCATTAAAGGAACAAAGAAAATTGGACAAGATCATTCATGACAATACCATGCTACATCTGGGCCTATGGCAGAAAAAGAATAGGAAACTGAAGAAGAAATGCCAGAAGATAAGTAGAGCACTAATTAATCTCAAATACAGATGCTTGATGAAGAAGCCCAGGATGTTAGCAGCACCAAGGAAGAGGATAAGAGAACTGGATGTACTGGCAGAGGTGTCAAGGCATATGAATTGAAAAAGGATTATCAAAATTTTGGTTGCATGAGGACATGCAACACCTTCACAGTGGGGGTATGTTGAGTCTTAAATCTGCATCTTTCCTATACACATTTCTAGACCTTTTTCATTCACCTGGACCTTCTAAGTCATCAATATCATTGCATATTAATTGTAAAAGAGCATTTAGAATGGTTTTTAACTATGTTTTGTGTCTGCTATTTGAATTAGATTTTTTCTCATTTAGCTACGGAATCTTGTCACTTTCCGCAGCTGCTGCAACTTTCCGCAGCCATTTTGTTAAAGTCTATATTGCAGGTGTCTTCAGGCAAATCGAGCCACATGGGCAAGTTAGAAATGACATGGACATGGATCGTGTCCTATTGGCTCAGTCAAATTCACCTAAGAAGGATGTGGTCAAAGGTAGCCAAGTGGTGGTCAACCGAAGAGTCCCATGGTGATAGAACTCTATTTCTCATCACGTGAAGATTTGCGTGGCCGTTTCTAAATCACAGGAGACACATCAACACCTGTAAACAGCTCCATAAGCTGAATCCAACAGCCACTCTCCATAGATTTAATCCTCACGGTGGCCATAATGCCAGATCTCTGGAGGTGGTGGTTCACGTGTCTTCTATCAGCGCAGACTTTAGGGAATTAGTTATATCACCCTCTGTTATAAATAATGCATTCTCATACGCATAATAGTTAGCTCTGTAATGTAATTGTGTCGCCATTGTGCTGTGACATTATTTCTCTGTTATGACCGCATTTTAATATATGAGAAGACTCTGTTCATAAGCGGAATTCATATTTGAAAGCTATTGCCCGAGGTTTGTGCAGAGGGCCCCTGCACACGCTGAGGTTTTGTGTATTGTTGTATAGTTTCATGCTTCATTTCTTTACGTTCATTGTGCAATAGTCATTCACGTGTATATAGATTACATCTTTCATGGTATTTACATTTCATCTTTGTCCATAATCTTTCATGCTTTACATTTTACTTCTGTCCATAATCTTTTATGTTTTATATTGTTGTTAACTGATCAATGTTTTTGTTCCAGATTACAATAGGCAGCCCGGGCATTTTCACATATTTTTATAATGACTAATAACATGGAATCAATATTGTCCTTCTGCTAATTTACTTTTCATAGTTTTTGTTTAATTCCAGCACTGTTTTTTTTTATTTCAGTCTTGCACATTTGCTTTAGTAGTTAGATTAGATATTAAATTGCTCATTTCATTTTCAGTTACCTCCGAAAGCCATAGCGGGACTAATGGTGAGCGATTGAAGTATGAGTGTGTAGTTTGATATTAGTTTACTTTTTTGCAAGTTAGATATTAAATTGCTCATGTCATTTTCAGTTACCTCCGAAAGCCATAGCGGGAATAATGGTGAGGGATTGAAGTATGAGTGTGTAGTTTGATATTAGTTTACTTTTCTGCAAGTTAGATATTAAATTGTTCATGTCATTTTCAGTTACCTCCGAAAGCCATAGTGAGACTAATGGTGAGGGATTGAAGTATGAGTGTATAGTTTGATATTAGTTTACTTTTCTGCAAGATAGATATTAAATTGCTCATGTCATTATCAGTTACCTCTGAAATTCATAGCGAGACTAATGGTGAGGGATTGAAGTATGAGTGTGTAATTTGATATTAGTTTATTTTTCTACAAATTAGATATCAGATTGCTCAAGTTATTTATTATTACCTCCGAAATCCATAGCGAGACTAATGGTGAGGGGTCAGAATATGAGTTGATGTAAATTGATTTTAGTTTTATTTTACTTGCAATATTTTCTTTGAGTACAGTTTCTTTTCTATTTAGATAGTAGCAAGGGTAATGGTTTTCATGATCAATAGTTCACTGTTTGTTTAACTAGAATAGTGGCACATTTTCATTTCCTTTTAGGAAATAATTTTGTCATTGTATGTTTCAAAATATTTTTGAAGTTTGAAGTTTGGTAAATCATTATAAAGGACATCATTGCCTTGAACAATCATAACCATACTTGTCTTTTAGAATTTCCATCTCACATTAGGAAACCAACTAAGATAAAAAGGAAAAAAACCAAAAATGACAAAAAGTAAGAGATAGGTTATCTTGCACATATAGTGCACCACACTTTGTCAGCTTACGAATCCCGGATTGACAGATTAATGTAGCAATTTAGGACACACTAAATTGACCAAACACTAATTTCATCAAGAAAAACTATTGCTAATCAGTTCCAAATTTTTTATTTTTTATTTTTTAAAACAAGAATAAAAAGATGTAAATTAAAATAAAAGAAAATGATCTAAATCTACGATTGTTTTTTCTAGAATGTAAACTATGCAGTTGTAATCTACGCACAATTCACATGAAAACTATGCACATTTTTCATTCATATTCTAAAAATGAGAATTCTAACTATGCAAATGTGATCTATGCAAGAGAATTCTCAAACACAAGATGATTATAATGTAATCTAAGAACCAATCAAGTGTAATTAAAGAAAATTGGGTGAAAGTTCCAAAGATCAAAAAATAAAAACACTCAAAGGTGATTAACACTCAGACAAAATTTAGCCCCAAAAGCAAAAAGATGAAAAATTGTTAAGAGACTAAGACAAACCTCGAAGTAATGACTGAAGGAAATAAAATTAAGAATTTCTCCAAAAAAAAAAAACTCAAAACACCCAATTAAATTAACGGAGACTGATGAGATTGTAAAATTGTTGAAAAGAAATTCACATAAGGCTTTTGACAGTCGAGACAAGTCTGGACAAATACAAAGAATCATGTAAGCTGGTTCCAGAAAAGAGAATCTTAAATTTTTCAAAAATTTTTTGGGGTCCACAGGTTTCAGTATAAAAAGGTGCGGTACCGCACTGTTTACAAAGAGAAATTACGGAGGTTACCACACTGTTTTCAAAGAAAAAGTGTGAAAACTAGAAAACTTAAAGAGAAATAAAAAATTCTAAATCTAGTTTTCAGGGACTCCAAGGCTAATTTTCCCAAACCAGTACAGACTAATCAAAATAAAAAAAACTTGTTTCAAAAGTCAAACTCAAAGAAAAATAAGTTCAAATCAATTTTTTCCCCAGTATGGTCATCATTTTGTTAGGTGGATAAATCGTTCTTGCGAAAAAAAAATATATCCCTAGTATCACAAGGATAGCTAGAAACAAATAGGACAAAAGTAAACTACTTTCTCTAGATTATATATGATTAAAAAAATTCTATGATGAAGGAAGTACGTACCTGTGGTCCAATGCTAGTTTAATTCTTCTTTCTAGTTGCTCTAAGAAGTCAACTTTTAAGATCTGCAAACAAAGACATGAAAGAGAATCAAAAGCTCTTGCAACATATACTGATTCAGAAATCACAAATCTATCTTACTGATCAAGGAGTTTAAGAAATAAGTCATTTAAGTAGACATATAAACAATTTATTGAGAAAACAAGATCCAATTGTATTATCTTTAAATAAAATAAGGAATCTTACAACCGCATTTGCCTTGATGTCGTACAGATCCTTCCGAGGTCTAGAACAAGTGTTTTCCTTTGGTCTGACAAGCCCTTCCACTCTTTGAACCAGCCTAAATATGAGTATGTAATCATTCTCGCATGGATAACAGATAGTAAAAGGAGTATGTTTCTTCAGCAATTCCCTTCTCTATCATACCTACCAAGTACAAAGCAAGTACTATGTGTATAAAAAATGTATAAAGAATTTTTTACATATATGAGCATGTACCCTTGAGAATTAACCAAAGCTTCAATTTATATGAGAAGGAATGTGGTTACAACTCCAAAATGGAAGGGATAGTGTCCCATTATCAAGGGATTAAGTTACAAAATCCAAGGAATAGGTTCCTTTAATGAAGGAATGAATGTTCATGATAATGGAGGGAGTGAAGCTTCGACTAGATAATGCCTTCTATAAGCTTCCACCTGGGAGAATATTCGACCAGCTGGGCTTCTAGAGTTTACTTTCGCCTTTAATTTACCTTTTACAGGGGTCCACACTTTTAATAAAGAAAATGTGCGGTCGGCTCTGCAATTTTTAAAGCCAAAGAGTGTGGTGCCGCAGGTAAAGCTAAGGAAAAGTGTAGTACAAGAATTTTTACGATTTTTACAAGATTTTATCCAAATTCAGAACTTGATTTAGGGACTTTAGGGTTGTATACTTCTAAGGGAGCATAACATAGGTATTGATGAACCTATATTGACAGTAAAAATGTCATGGTGAAAAAATTATATGTAACATGCACCTAAACTCCATCCTCATTACCTTGATCGAGTTTGAGATAACAACATAGCACCGAGCATCATCATAACACTAAGCATGATAACTGAGATCACCGAGCATCTTCATAGCATTTAGTATCATATCATAACACTGATTCTGTGATATATCTGTGTTGACACCGAGGCATTGTTTTGCTACAACATCATAACATGGAAGTTACTCGGACCATAGCATAGATGGTTACCTGAATTCTGTAATAGGTTCGAGGCCCTATCCTCCAACATCAAACTTTTGATCATGATATGAACTGTATATGTGGTATGAAACTTTAGAGATATCCAAAATTCTATGGTAGGAATGCAAAACTATACCCCTGTATATATAGTTTTTTTCCATAGTTATTGAGCCGACATGAGAGTGTGAAGTGTTGTGTCTTAATTTGAGCTGACTTGAAGACTTGTTGAGGTCAACTTAAGGAGGAAACTTTTATAAATTGTGTCACTTGGCTTGAGGGTTGTCTTTCCAGTAGATTTTGAGGATGGTGACCTTGAAGAAGATGACTTGATGGAGGAGCATTTTGACAACCTAATGTTACATGATTTAAAAGCCTAAAAAATGGATCAATTTAAATATATAACAAGTAACCTAGAAGTCCACAATTGGGAACTTAATATAAATATTACCAAATCATGAAACCCATTCATTCACATGATAATTTCCACCTAATAATTAACGATATGGGTCATATAATGATCCAGCTAATGAGGAGAAAACAAAGTCCATGTGATCCAATACATGGTCCTCTTTTGTCGACAATCTGGTCCCTTTGTCTCAAGATATCTTATCTTATTTGGAAATAGGACATAAAAAAGTTGTTCTAGATATTTAAAAATGGATCACTCTTCACCTATGTTCCTCTCATTTGTGGCACATGTGATGTGAATGTCAGTTGTCATTTTCTTGACTTAAACGCTCTTTTTTTGTAAATGTGACCCTTGACTATGCCATGAAAACCCTCCAAAAAATTATTAAATGATGGGAATTCATATTCATGTGTGAAGATAGTGGAATGTGACAAGTTATCTAATATACATCCAAATATTATATTTGCGCCTTGGGGAATGTTAAATATACCCTCAATTGAAAACATGCATACAACTTTGTGGCCAAGGGCCCAAAATGTGAGATGTCTCCACTTGTGCAATTGTTCTTCCAAATATGTGAACTCAATAATAAAACATCTTAAAATACATGAATGCTTCTCAACATGTGAAAGAAAAAGTAAACCCTTACCTCATTCTTCCTTTGTTGGAAATTTGCGATTTTTGTCACAAGATATTTCCTCTTCTTTTGAAAGAGGACATAAACAAGATTTTAGATGTTTCTAAATGGAGTACTCTTTACCTATGTCCTTCTCCTTTATGCCACGTGATACAAATTCTGATTTTATTATTATTGGCTATTGTGTTCTTATTTTATACATGTGACCCTTGACTATGCCATGAAACCCTCCAAAATCTTCTTAAAGGATGGGAGCTCCTCTTCATGCATGAAGCTAGTGGAATGTGACAAGTTATCCGAAATTCATCCAAAAATTTGATTTGTGCCTTTGGAAATGTGAAAGGAACACTCGGTGGAGAAACATGCATAGACATTTGTGGCCAAGTGCACTAAATGTGAGATGTTGCCACTTGTCAATTGTGCCTCTTGTTGATGATGAAACTAACATCCTAGTTGTGCAAGGCTCAAAAAGTGTCACTTTGCATCAACTCAAGGTTGTTACCATTGTTATCTTAGCAACGAATCCTCTCACTTTGGATTAATTATTTAATCCTAGGGGTATCCCAAAGCATAAATTTATGGGGTATTTTATGTGACTAGATCACTAACATTGAAAACCATGTTTACACTGGATGGTTAAACATCTTGAAAATCCTTGTCCTATTGACCACAACTTTTGTATTCATTATTTCTTTCATTGCAACACATCGAGTAGATATTGATGCTGTTCATGAGCCCATTTCTAGTTGTAATAAGGGGATTAGGGGCTCCCTTATCACAACACATAACCCATAATGTGTTTAATCCCTTAGCCAAGGGGGGCCAAGGGTGTAGTTGTAGGGGCATTGGGACTAAATTTGGGGGTTCATAACATTAGGAAAAGTGAAATGGCAAGACCAAAAAGGTTGTAGGGGGGTATCTTGTGGTGTATTGAACAGGACAAGGGGACAAAAGGGTGGCATGGATGGGTATAAGTCAAAGGTGCATGCATGGTTTACTATGATCTATAATCCTAGCATTAAAGAATGATAAGGATGCTTATGACCTAATTTCAGAGGAGCTAGGGGACCTAGAGGGAAGGCAGCGAGATCAATCGATAGGGGAACCCCAAATAGTGGTGATAAGTGGATTAGGAGTCCAATTATCACAAAGCATAAGCCCTAAACCCATAACCATTTAATTCCATATCCCCTTAACCCCCAATCCATAATCCCTTAACCCTACACTCATAACTCATAACCCATAAACCCCTTGAATCATTAAATAATAAGGAAATAACCCCTAACCTCTAATCCATGAACCTCGTAGGCCATATTAACTCCTTATCCTCTTAACCTATGGCCCTTAACCCCTAACCCTTCACCCTTAAAAAACTTAACTTCTAACCCCTTAAACATATAAATCCCCTAAATATTAATTCCTTAACTACTAAATCCTTCGACCCTAAAGCCCTTGGCCTTTAACCCCCTACCCTTGACCCTCGATGCCCTTAACCACTAAGTATCCAAGGCTGACAATAACACCCCAAACCAACAAAATGACCTCCTAGGAGAATCCTTCAACTTTAATTGAGCATATTGGAAACATTTATTTTTTAGAGAACTAGGTATTAGTTATGAGGGTATATGTTTGTGGGTAATTCCATTATTACCATGTATACCAAACGTAGAAAAATTGGATAATTTGAAAAGCCTCGATCTGAATTTCTCACAATATCTACACTTCATGCTGAGATGGAGTTTTTAGTTCTCTCTCACATAAGGAGTTGGAAATGAATAGATCACTGATAAAGACAAGGCCTCTCTAGCCCTAATGCACAAGGAGTGAACCCTCAATATAAATATTTTGTTTGTTAAACAAAATTAGTTGTGTCAATGTAGAATATTATACATAAGAGAAAATAAAATGATACTATCCACATCAGTGCTTGAAATAACCTCAAATTAGCCATGAGTAGTGAGCCAAAGGGTGAATTTGGGGCACTATTAAAGTTACATCATATTTAAATTCATTTTACATTGTGAGGTTGTTCTCCAATAGGATTGAAGCATCATCACAAGGAAGCATGGCACATTTTGTGGGGGAGTGAATAAATTTGTAAGACAATTCAAGTGGTTTACACCTCTAGTATAAATGACATCATTGTATGCTTGTGTCAGGTTGTTAGAGAGGTTATTTGTAGACAATAAATTTAATGTACTTGGAATTCATCTTTTAAGGGCCTCGAATATAACATGGATTTGTATCAAGAACACTTCATGCAAATGAAAGGGGGCCTTTGTGTTTAACCACATACACACAAGGGCATCATATGCTTCCCTTCAGATCCCCCTTGGTGCATTGGCATTGAGTTGAAATGAAACATAATGACCTTCCTCTTCTTAATAACATCTGCTAGTGTTTCCATATATAAGAGATATAATTAAAGGATCACCACATTTGTAGATTCCCCCATTTATTATGAGATTAAATGAATGTTATATTTTCTTTATGAAAACTTGGACGGGTCGTTATGTACATTCTTTAAATACATGTCTAGAACTTTTTATGAGGGAGGTACTTGGATTTAGATGTAATATCTAAAAATGGGAAATGCAGCAATATATGAAAGTTATGTAGGAAAAATAACACAGATCATCTATATTATAGTAGGAGGCTAGTATGGAGACCCTTAATTAACATTTATAACAACAAAACATAGGTACAATGAGGCCCATAAGATGTAGAACAAGAAATATAAGTCTCCAATGGAAGAAAATCCTCAAAAATAGGTGTTGCAACCATGTATTAAAACTGAAAAGAGCTTGAGAGTGTTATTTTATTGGCTGCAATAGTTGTATATTACACTTCATATCTAGAGCAGATATGTGCATAAAAATTTAGATCCATATCAGATCCATACAATAGAAAAGCTCTTTCTTCACAATCCCCTTGGGGTTTTCAGCAGTACATGAGGTACAAGGAGTAGATCTAAGATCTAAAGCTGTAGATCTGTAGAAATTTTTAGATATTAAGGAATGTTCAGATCTAATCTGATATATACAATAAAATTATCCTCTCCAATGGATCTCAAAGGTGATGGAAGATCCCCAACACATCAAAATCACTCCTACAAAAGAAGTGCCAAAGTGACCCTGCAACAACGCCTATAGAAAAATGCAGATTTGGAAGTAATACTGCGTTGTAGGATCTAAGATATGTTTGGCCAGATGCCAATATTTGAAAATGTAGCTCCAATAATCCAATACTCACTTACCAATGGGATAGAAGACTTTGCCACTGAAAAGGAGCACTAGAATGGTCTAGATCTAAGTAGATCTAGACTCCACTTGTTGTAGCTTTAAAATACAACCAAACCCTCAATATGATCTATGTTGTTGTTGGAAGAAGAAGCTTGGCCTCAAGCCAGATAGTGTAATATGCAATAAAATACTCTCCCAACAACTACTAAATGGGAAGGGGTGGGATTCCTGATCAGGAACACCCAATGCTAAACAACATTTTCAATCTAGGCTAAACATCCAACGAAAGCTATATGTCTAAAAAAACAATATAATCAGAAAATACAATATCATCAATAGCCTAATCATGTTGCCATCCCCTTCCTTTTATAGATTAAGAGATTTTAAACCCTAAACCACCTTCAGTGAAATAGATTCTTTCATACAAGCCATCTCCATCTAAAACTATGTTGTGCTTCATTGATGGCCACTCCTCCAAGACAATGCTATAGATTTGGTCATGGTTGACCCAATCAAAAAATTCGACCCCTTTCACACCTAAGAGTACTTTCTTACATAGCCAAGGTTTATCCTTTTTCACATTTGGCACTGATTTATTTACTTTTTAGGAGTTTTAGGAATCTCCTTTACACTTTTATTCATGAATTAGAAAAATAAAACAAAAATGAACATTCCCATTCGCTTAGGACTAATTGGGAATATTATAGCCCTCTCCTCCCAAATGTTGCTTTTCCTCAAGAAACTGATAAGGTGAGTGTTGCAACTCTTCTCCTCCTCCATTCGTGACATCTTCATATGATAAGATTTCTCCAGAAGCTAAGTGTTCACCAATCCATCCCTCCATGAATTGTTCCTCCAAAGTTCTCATGAGATGTAAATAGTACAGCCCATGAGGCAACAATAGCTCAAATGAAACAAACATGGCTTGCCCAATGTCCTCCCTAAAACATGTATCATAAGGTGCATGAAGAACCGCCATCCCATAGGGCAGATACATACCTCTCATCCTCCCTCCATACATTCCCATAAAAATAAAAAGTACATCATCAATGTATGGGAGCAAAACAATATACATACAAACAGAAATTTGTGCATATGGAGGTGGGTCATAGTCCTAAATGTGGAACTAGTGCAGTGCATCTCCTGCCTGAACCACTTACTTGTTGCCCATGTTATCTCACTATGGCTGAAAGTGTGAGATATATTTGGTGCCTTAGGAGTGCACCCATCATGAAATATAATCTCCATTTGTTCATCAAGGGAGTGGCCAAAATTTTTGTGGCCCAAGGTTGGCCATGAAGTTCATAAGATACAATACTCCTCCTTAGAGTCATGGCATGCATAAACATGGTGAAAGAATGCATACAATCAAAAAATAAAGCATGTTTTACATGAGCATGTTCTTCACCAATAGTCCTTCTCATACAAATGGAGTGGTGCATAGATCTATCCTCTCCTTCAAAAGGAGAAAGAGAGGGCTGAATTAACTATTCCATAGAGTTATGTTGCTGCTCCATCTCCACATGGTTCATGCATCTTTGAAAATGCTGATATAGTTCTCCTTTAAAGCCCTCCCAATAGTAGCTCCTAAAAATAATGTTGTTGAGCTTCATAGAATAGGTGTGGCTGAAACAGAACTCTTTCTAGGCCCTTTGTAGCATCCTCTCCTTGAGCTTGGAGGCTCTAGATAAGAAGACCCTACCATGATGACAGATGACTCCTTCATGGACTAGATAGCCCTCTTCATGCAATTGGTCATCAAGTATCATACAAGTGTGAAGATCCTTGGAATAATCCACCAACAGTTGGGATTCGCAATATGGATCTAAAATTCTCAACAATGACAGTGCTGATAATGTATCAATAGAAATATATGTCATGTTGTTGATCTCCTTGTTGACATCTCACATGCCAAAGGTGAATGTTGGAAGTAAATTCCTCCTATTCTTCTCCTTCCACAACGTAGAATCATAAATGAGAGTCGGTGATGATGTTAAGAGAAGAAAATATCCCTCCTCCTTGAGCTTACCCAAACCTCCCAGCACTGCATTATTGTCTTCCAATGCTCCCATCCCTCCTGGATCTGAATTTTGAGAATCATGTGGTGATATATCTCCCACAAAAACTGAATCATGTGGCCTCCCAGGTGGTTTTCCACTAGATAATAATATCCCATGCAGAAATCTCATGAGCATGATAGATGGGACTATAAGGTCGTTTCTTCTACTACGCAAATCCATCTCTGTTCTTTTTCTGGAAGTGGTATGTGAGGGATATGTCTTCATGCCTTTGATCATTTGAGTTTACCCACTCTTCTTGTCCACCCATTCCATTTTCAAAGCCTCCCAATCAGTGGTGGCTTCCCCCAATGTAATCAACCATTGAACACCCAAAATCACATTGGTTTTCAGTATGTAAACCACAAAGAAGTGATCAGCCAATGTATAAGTTCCCATGGTGATTGAAAGTGATGGGACATAATGCATGCATTGCATTGTTCTATCTCTTGGGACTAAAATAGAGAATCCCTCAAAAGTATCAGTGGGTATTTCCCTCCTTTGCACTAGATGGGCATCAATGAAATTGTGATTTGCCCCACTATCAATCAAAACAGAGACCTTCTGATTCAATATGGAACCTTGAACTATTAAGGTCAAGTACTTAGGTACTCCTCTAAAAGATGCAAGAGCCCCTCCGATAGGAGCAAATGCTCCATCCCCATCTCCTGATGGTGTTGGCTCTCCTCCTCAACATTTGAGAAGACCTCTATGTAATGTGCTTTTCTAGCAGCACATCTATGTCCAAGTGCCCATGATTCTTGGAAAGTGAAGCATAGATTCCTTTTTATTAGATCTCTCTGAAATTCTTCATCAAGAGGCTTCTTGTATGAGCTCTCCTTGGACGGAGTAGCTTCATCTTCCTTTCCCTTTGAAGGAAAAGAGGGCTTGTACTAAAATCTTGCATTGGTTTTTGGCAAGGCATCTTGAAGGTCGCTAGCCCTTTCAATATCATCATGCAGGGTAGTGGCCTTGGTATATTTAACCAACCCATGAAGATGTTCATCTAATCCATCAATGAACATGTACACCCTTCTTGCTGTAGACAAATCAAGAACCATAACAGATAATCTTAAAAATTCAGAAATGTAAGACTCTATATTACCTGATTGTTTAAACTTTGCAAGGCTCATGAATAGTGCCTCTGGATCTCTTCTATAAAATATTTCCACCAACCCCCTAGTGAACTCTGAATAAGTAGTCACATTGGCAGGACCCAATGTAGACAAGCCATGGAACCACCAATTGTGTGCTTCACCTTCAAAGTGCATCACTACAATATTGATAGCCTCCATCTCTGGGACCTTATTCAACTGGAAGTAGATGTCAAGTTTTTCTACCCGTGATTTGGTAGAACACTTGGATGACCCATTATAGTTGGGTAAAAAGAATCTGCCGATAGAGTGATGTCGATCATGATTCTGAATGAATCCACCACCTCTATGATGATGCTCTAGTCTTGTTTTGTCCTTGAGGTGACAAAACTCCTGAAAACTCAAGTGATATTTGAATCTCTGATTTTGAGACTCATATTATTCAAAATAGTCTTCAAGGGATGCTTTCTCTTGAAACCCCTCATTTCCCACATCCAAAAAAGTAGGCGTGGTAGAGCATTGGGAAACTTATGGCTAATGCATTGGTTGATAATTCCAGTGTGAGATATGCCAAATCTTTATCCAAGATGAAATCCTTTAGGGGATTCTTTGATTCTATCCAATATCATCTCTTTGATCTCTCTAGCAAGATCTTGCATGGCTATCAAAAGGATCTTAGGAAAATCCTTTGGCTCTTCTTCACTTCCAGATTCAGGTGCTTTACCCTTGTCTTCATTGTCATTGGTGTGATCAAATTTCTTCTTCTGTCTTCTCTTTAGATACCTCTTCTCTCTATCAGTAAGAGGTTCTTCTTCTTTAGAAGACATATTGGCTTCTTAGAATGCACAGGCTATTCCAAGATGATGCTTTGATACCACTGTATTATCCCAAAATGGGGAAAGCAGCAATATATGAAAGCTATGCAGGAAAAATAAAACAAATAATCTATATTATAGTAGGAGGCCAATATGGAGACCCTTCATGAACATTTATAACAATAAAACATATGTACAGTGAGGCCCATAAGATGTGGAACATGAAACAGAAGTCTCCAATGGAATAAAATCCTCGAAAGGAGGTGTTGCAACCATGTATTAAAATTGAAAAGAGCTTGATAGCATTATTTTATTGGTTGCAATAGTTTTATATTACACTTCTATCTAGACTAGATCTATGCATGAAAAGTTACATCCATATCAGATCCATACACTATAAAATCTCTCTCTTCACAATCCCCTTGCGGTTTTCAGCAATACATGAGGTACAAGGAGTAGATCTGATATCTAAAGATGAAGATCTACAGAAATATTCAGATATTTTTCAAATCTAATCTGATATATACAATAAAATGATCCTCTCCAATGGATCTCAAAGGTGAAGGGAAGATCCCCAACACATGAAAATCACTCCTCCAAAAGATGTGCCAAAGTGACCCTGCAACATCACCTATAGAGAAATGTAGATCTGGAAGAAATATTGCGCTATAGGGTTTAAGATATGTTTTTCCACATGCCGAGAGATGAAAATGTAGCTCCAATGATCTAATACTCTCTTGCCAATGGGATAAAATCCTTCCCCACTGAAAAGGAGAACTAGACATAGATCTGAGTAGATCTAGCCTCTACTTGCTTCAACTTTCAAAGAAAAACAAACCCTCAATAGGATCCGTGTTGTAGTTGGAAGAAGAAGCTTGGCCTCAAGCTAGATAGTGGACTATGCAATATAAGACTCTCCCAAGAGATACTCAATGGGAAGATGTGGGATTCCCGATTAGGAACACCCAACGCGAAACAACATTTGCAATCTAGGCTAAACATCCAAAGAAAATTGTATGTCTAAACAGACAATACTGCGTTTTTTCTCATTGATGGCCACTCCTCCAAGACAACATTGTAGATTTGGTCATGGTTGACCCAGTCAAAACATTCAGCCCCTTTCACACCTTAGGGTGCTGGCTTACATAGACAAGATTTAGCCTTTTTCACATTTGGCATTGATTTATTTAATATTTAGGAGTTTTATGAATCTCCTTTACACTTTAATTCATGAAACGGAAAAATAAAACAAAAATGAACATTCCCATTAGCTTAGGACTAACTGGGAATATTACATTAGACCTTTATATAAGCCTTATGTAGCCTTCCCCTTTAAAACTCTTCCAAGGGGGTCACCTCCTTCCATATTGCCTATTTAGGGCCAAATTGACAAACCAAGATTCAAACTTCTTCATTAGAAAATTAGTGAGGCATCGTACCTCTTCTTGAACTCAACCTCAACAAGACATATTTCTTCAGAGATACTTGAGGATTTCCCACAATATATCACAAGTTGGATGTCATAGGATCTGTTACCCCATTTTCTAGATGGGATTTTAGAGGATATTTTAAAATTTGAGTGTCATCTCAACGCCTACAATTCATGTCACATTGATCATTTTTCATCTAAGGTATATGGATCTATATGTAATTCATGAATGTATCATTGGTTTGATGACACCTTACCTTAAACATTGAGGACACTATGTGTAGGAAGAAGTTCCTTTAGCTACCGCATTTAGTTGGATATGTATGATCCATGTGTATATGATATTATGTGCAATGTGTACTATTTTTATTGTGTTCACTTAAACACTTTGTTCTAACTTTGATTGTTTGGCTATAAGTTTTAATCTAAGTTATTCCATGGTGTTTCATAATTTTGCTCAGAGAAGTGTGTCATCTTGATGGTTTGGATATATTCTTGGTGATTTGAGTAGGTGCTATACATTGATCTTATTGTACCCCTTATTTCCTTTAGTCAAAATTTATCCCATGTCTCTCTTAACAACACGTAATACTATTACCGATGAAATAGGTAACTGCACAGTTAACTACTTTTTTTGAGTAGCATAAAAAGCACCCGATTTTGAAAAGTGGTGATGCAGAATCAACCATTTTTTCTTGTGCACATTTTTTACACTCTAATATTTTTATTTATGAAGTATGAATATTTGTTTTAAAATGTTAGTGATTTTCATGCTAATTTTGAAATGTATTGATGCAGCATCAACCTTTTTTTTTAGAGCGGTGATTTTCATCCTAATTTTGAAACGTATTGATGCAGCATCAACCTTTTTTTTTTAGAGTGGTGGTTTTAATGTTGGTAATAAAACACAAAACTTATACATATATATATATATACACACACACACACACACACAATAAAAAACCAACAAAAATGTAAAAAAAAAAAATTAACTCGTAAAAATAAAAAATTTAAACAATTTTTTTTTTTTTTAAAATAAAAAAAAAAACAAACAAAAATATTTGAAAATTATATCAAAAGAAATGACAAAATTGGAAAAAAAAAACACATAATTTAAAAATAAATAAATAAAAAAAATAAAAAAAAATCAAGCAAAAAAATTAAAAAATAATAATAATAATTAAAATAGAAAATTTAAAAATAATTAAAATTACAGAATTAAAATTTGGATTAAAAAAATAAAATACAAAAATAAAAAATTAAATTTAAAAATTTAAATTCAAAACATAATAATAATAAGAAAAAAAATACAAATTTTAAATTTAACAAAAAAAAACCAAATTTAAAAAAAAAAAAACAAATTTAAAATTGAGAAGGAAAATTAAAATAAAAGAATTAAAATAAAAAAACTATCATTAAAAAACAAAAAAAACAAAAAAAAACCACGTGCAAATAATTAAAAAACAAATATCCATAAATTTACTGTTTTTTTTTTTAATGAAACAATTTCTAAATTTTAAAAATGCAAAACTAAATAAACTAAAAGATTGAAAAACAAATTAAATTTAATTAAAATTTAATAAATAAATTTTAAATTTTAAAAAATAATTAATCTAAAATATTAAACTAAAAAAAAGAAAAAAATTAAAACAAATTAAATTTAAAATAAAAAATTTGAATTAGAAAGAAAATAATTTTTAATTTTTTGAAATTAAAAAAATTAAAATTAAAATTATAATTAAATTAAAAAAAAATATTAAAAAATTAAAAAAAATTAAAAACAAAAAATAAAACAATCAAATTAAAAAAATATATATTAAAAATTAAAAACAGAATTAAAAAAAATATGTTGCGAATTAAAAAATATTAAAAAAAAAATAAAAAAATTCAAATTAAAGAAAAAAAAAATATTAAAAATTAAAAAAATAAAAATGATCGTGGTGGCGCCGCCAATCGGCATCCCGCCCAGGTGGCGGTAGAGGCCAGCCGCTGGGCAGGCGGGGAGACTGTATGCAGTCCCCCGCCCACACAGCGGCCAACCTCCGTCGCCACCTCGGCGGGAGACCGATTCCGGGAATCGGCCTGAATTGGCCCCCCTTAATTTTTTCATATGTTTTTATTATTAAATTTTATGTTCAGTTTTTTTATTTAATTTTTTAAAATTTAACAAATTTTGTATTTTTTTTAATTTATTTGAATTTAATATATATATTTTATTATTATTATTTTTCTAATTACATAAAAAAATTTATATTTTTTCTATTTTAATTAAAATTGTGTATTTAAAATTAATTTATTTTAATTAAACTTAATATTTTCAAATCAATTTGTTTTTTATTTTATTTTTTATTGAATATTTTATTTTTAATTAATTTTTTTCAATTTTTCAATTTTAATTGATTTTTAAAGTTTTTTAACTTTTTATTTTAACAATGTTTTTTTTTTCTTTATATATATATATATATATATATATTTTTTAATTTCAAAATTTATTTGTTTATTCATTTATTTATTAAAACTTAATATTTTTTTTAAATTTAATTTGTTATTTTAATACTAACATTTTTTTTTTTAATTTAATAAAATTCGATATATATATATATATATATATATATATATATATATATATATATATATATATATATATATATATATATATATATATATATATATATATAATATTTGAATTGGGCCTCTATCATCACCATCACCATCACGTTCAGCGATCATCAAATCAGATGGCCATCGAGGAAAATGTTTTTTAATTTCTCTAAATTGGAGAGGTTCATTTAATAGTATTTTCTCGTAAAGGTCAATAAAATCTTTCGTTTGCGTTGAATCGTCTATAGCTACATTCCCGCGACAATTTCGTAGTATTGTCCACTCATGTTGCACCAAAGACTCGAAAAGGAAAATATGTTCCGTAGTAAAATGAGAAAGAATCAATTCCCATTTTTTATAATTTAAATTTAATTTATTTTTTAAAATTTATTTGCTTTTTTAATATAAATTTTTTTAAATTTAATATTTTTATTGTATTTTTATTTTTCATTTTTTATTTATAATTAATTTTTCATTTTTTTTATTTTAATTTAAATAATGTTTCTTTTTTAAAATTTTTATTTTAAAGTTTTAAATTTATTAAAATTTAATATATTTCTTTATTTATTTTTTTAATTTAATAAATATTTTCTTTTTCTTTTTTAAATTTAATTTCTATATTTTATTTTTTATAATTTCTTTCTTTTTTTAACTTGTTTTTTTTTTTTTAATTCAATATTTTTATTTTGTTTTTATTTTTATTTTTTTATTTCTATATATTTTGAAATTTTAATCTTTAAATTTATTTTTTATTTTTTATTTTTTATTTCTTAAATTTTAGGTTTTTTTAAATGTTTGAATTAAAATTTTTATTTTGTTTTTATTTTTTATTTTTTTATTCCTATATATTTTTAAATTTTAAGCTTTAAAATGTTTTTATTTTTTAAATTTATTTTTTTCTTAAATTTTAGGTTTTTTTAATGTTTGAATTTTAAAAATTAAAAAATGTTATTTCTATTTTTAAGAATGCCAAAAATATGACACAATTTTTTTATTTTTTTTGTTATTCCAGCATCAACTGGTTTTGTTTTGAGGGTGTTTTTTCAATCCTTTTTTCAAGAAGAATTTTTTTGTTTAGCATAATTTTATAAAATGTTGAAATTTGACTTTCAAAAAAAACCAAGTGCATTCTGGAATACACTTTTTTTGTTTTGGGGGTGTTTTTTCATGTTTTTTGAGTCTTTTTGGTCTAGAGTTCCCGTTTTGAGGTTAGGCTACCTATTTCATATGTAACAGTGTTACATGTGAATGCCTTCTAAGCTATGGTTAGCTTCTAATAGGGTATTTTTAAGCTCTAAGTGAACTTCCTAAAAAATAAAGGGCTAGCTATAACTACTTAAGTTCATTGAAGACATTATTCATAGATTTAAAGATATTTTTCACCACCTTAAATGTTGATAGATATTTCCCTTATCATTAGGGGAATTTTGAGGTCTAAAATTGGCCTCCTAAGAAAAATGTACAACAAAAATAAACTTTATAAGAACCAACAGGATTCAAGATGATGATGTCAACCATGGGGGATGATTGACCATTTTTGGAGTAAAAAAGTAAAAATAATAAAAAATAATAAAATAATAAAACTATTATTAGAAATTTGACTTCTGTGATCCATAAATTATGTATCAAATCTTTTGGTGAAAATCACATTCGAGAAATTTGTGTCGATGCATTTCGAACCAGCTAGTGTGGTGCATCATCCACCACCAAAAGTTTAGCGAGGCCTTTGAAATTGAAAAGAGAGATGATGGGTGGAGTGTGGGCAGATGCTGGATACCTGCCCTTCATTCTTAGTTATTGAGTTTCTTCCCTTCTATTTTTCCTTGGTTCGTCTTTTCCTCTCCTCTCGTCCCCTTTTACTTTTCTCATTTTTTATTCCTTATTATTGTTATTTATCTATTTATTCATTTATTCTTTATTATTTAGCTACTTATTATTTATTTATTTATCATTACTATTTTTAATTTCATTTTTATTTTTTTATATTTAATCAATTAATTAATTGATTTATCTATTTAAATTAAAAAATAAAAATAAAAAATTAATTAATTATTTTACTTTCAAATAATATATTGAATTACCTTCAAGTAATATATATTTATTTATTTTTAATATATTTATTTTATTATTATTATTTTTATATTTTTATATTTATATTTATATTTATATTTTTTTATTTTTTTATTTTTTATTTTATTTTTATTTTTTATTTTTATTTATTTTATTTTTATTTTTATTTTTTTGAATATAAGAACTTAAATAAAATAATAATAATAATAATTATACGGTTGTTATTTTTATTTTTATTTTTTATATATTTTTATATTTTTATAGTCAAACTAGTCGTTATTCTACAACAGCTAATTGGAGCTTCATTATCTACTTAAGCTGAGTCCTAGATCAGATTTCTCATCTTGTCTTGATAATGAACCACACTGGCTGGTTTGGAACGTGTCGACAGAAATTTCTTGAATGTGATTTTCACCAAAAGATTTGATACATAATAAAACTATTTTTTCAACTCCTATTTTCAACTTATCTCCCTAAAGTTTTACTCAAATTTCGAGCGAGAGTATCGTTGGATGAAAAATTTAATTCCTCATCCAAGGAGTACCCATATTCCATACTTTCGATGGACCGTACTACAAAGAAAATGAGAAATACATGAAAAAGCATGTTTACAATCACATTTTTCATGTATTTCTAATTTTTCATATAGTAGGATCCATCGAATGTATGCAACATATGTACTCCTTGGATGAGAAATAAAATTTTTCATCCAACAAGTGTTTCCACTCGAAATTTGAGTAAATCCATAGGGAGATAGGTTGAAAAAATGAGTTAAAAAATAGTTTTTCCTTTTTTCCCTCTTAAATTTGATGATGTAATCAAATATTATTTTTTTATATCCACTATTATTTTATAATTTCCTTAGGAGGCCCATTTTAGACCTCAAATTTCCCCTTATGATGTAAAGCTCATGTTCCTTTTCTCTCCTTATATGAACATTCTTATTTAATATAATATAATGTTGAATAATTAATTTTGATTAATACCCTAATTAAACTAACATTATTACTTTCTCACACTTCAACATCATTACATATAACCTCTATGTCAAATGACCTCTTTTTACTCACATAAAAATAAAACAAAATGAAAACCTAAGCCATCATAACAATTTATTTGACTACCTATTAAAATCTAATTTGGCGGCTACTCTAAAATCTAAATCGACCTATTAAAAATGATTTTCCCGCCCATATTCTCCTTGCAAGGGGGACACAGTTTGGTCCTCCTTCTCTGCTCATAATTTTTATGATTTCGCCAGAGATTCCATACCCTTCTTTGACATTCAATTCTCCTATTGATTCCATACCCTTGTTTTTAACGCGGACTTATTATATCGGATCTCAGTTCACTCTTTTTCAAGATTTATTTTAAATATTCTACTCCTGATTTGGGGGCTTTTGCTGCAATTCGGAGCAGAAAAAATGTTCAACTGGTGAGGATGATATAAGCGACTCACTGGATAAATTTGGGGCATTTTCCTAGCATCGGTGGGATTAATCTTTCCATTTTTCAGTGCTTTAATTTGTTCGCCCTCCATCTCGTCGAAGGTGTTGAGCAGAATACATGTGGCTTTTGGTATGCACAAGGAATGCTTCACGAAACAGTGAAAGGCATCGTTAGATCTTTCTTGAACGGGAGTTGACATATCATTGGCGAGATTTGGCATAACTCCTGGTATCTCTATGTTAAAATCCACATCTTTAAATGAAATTTGCATCAAAAAAATGTACTATACATTGTTTAATACTTCTCCATATTCTTCCCCATTGATGATTATGAGCCTTTTGATATATCCTTCATTATATGATGATTTATATTCCTCCAATCCCAAATATCCCCACTTACCCAGATTCTTGGTCTTCGGGAGAGAAGGAATGAGAAGAATGAATAGTCATTTGATATGGAGAAACCAGGAGGACTGTTGAGATCCGTGTTGCTCGAAAGTTGTTGAGTTGCACTAGATACGTATGGATTGAAAGGATAGTGGTCAATCAGAATTCCCCTATTGCATGCGGTTGATTTTGATGGTCGAATACTGCCATATCAGAATATTGTGGATCAGGTAATGAGAAGCATCTTCTCAGTTTCATAATAACACATGCATCATTTTATCGTTGTCTTTTCAATTCTTTTTGAAATAATGGAATCTCTCTATATCTGAGTATTATTCCAATTTCTAGTTGGATGATATGATGAACCAGAGATATGAGTCTAGTTATTGTCGACTTTACTCAACAGAATTATTTAATTCCCCCATCCCGCGCCCTTATGAAAAATCATTTTTTTCCCAATCCAATAATGGTAGATAGAAACACCACTTCTATACTAACCCCAAACATCCTCCTATGGCTATTTTTGATTGATACACATGTCTGCCTCTTCCCAGAAAGATCAACCAGATGGATAAATCAGTCTCGGAGCCCCTTCTAACACATTAATACTTCTTGTTGTCGTGGGTTGGAGGTAGTGAAATTCCATTTGAAAATGTATATCTTTGAAGGGCACTTATTTCACTATGAGATAAAAAGGCCTATTGGTGTACTGTGATGCCACATGCCTCTTACACTACTTGGTAATACAATTATTTTTTTATCCTATTCGTAAGGATAAAGCTAGGGCTGGCTTCAAGGTGGCCTACCTAACTCACTCTCTCATAGCCGAATGTAGAATATGCTTTTCATTGATATGTCGAGAAGAAAAAATTTCTAAGAAAAATATATCAGGATATCACACTACCATCATGGACCTTTAAGCTCCCATGTATTATTCCCCATTCATGCCCATTCATGATTTTCCTAACTATGGATTATTCCCTTCCCTTCCCTTCAATTATTCCCCTTTACTTAGGTCCCTCACTTTGGCAACTACATGGTACTGACCAGTGGGTAATGAGGTTCTCTTGGGTATTGTCAATGGGGGTTATCATTTATTGGCTAGCGTGAATCATAAATGAGCTTGTAGCATGGGGTATAGTTATTTTGATGAGTAGAGCTTCCACCATGTGACTATAGGTTCATGTTGCCCTTCTAGCTCATACTTCCAAAAGGAATTGCGACTATCGTGAATCAATTACCTAGGGCCTCCTTTCAGGTATAGGCATTTTCTAGTGAGAGTTCAATTGCATGGGCTCATAAAGCATTCCCAAGGAAATTTCCATGGCCATGTTGATTCCCATTTCCATTGAATGATCCAATGATTAAAGGATTCCCCCCACCGAAATAGTATTGTGGTTTTAGAAATCTTTTGGAAGCGAACTTGGTCCTTTTTTTGATCCAGGTATGTGAGGTGCAGGGCCTACTCCATCAAGCAGTATTGATACAACCAAGAAACCTAATTGGGGAAAGCAATAGTGGTCATTCCTCCTACGGTTGATTCCATGGAATTTCTTCACTTGTTGCCTTCAGTACGTGGGATAGTCAGTCTACACTTGCTCAAGTCCGTGGATTTTGTCAGTAAATTTTTATAGAGTTGAGGTTAATAAATCATGTTACTCTTTATTGGGAAATTTGAGCCAATGCTTCATGGTACCCCATTGCTAACCTCATTGTTGAGTGATCACTAACACTTGCCTCCTATTTGGGTAATAGTCATCAACGCATCCCCTTTCAATTACCCCAATTCTACATGACATACATATGCTTCGAAGGGTTAGAACCATGGATAATGTGACTAGGATTTTTATTGAGATGAGGTCGTCAGTCAGGCAGTGTGTTAGTGAGTGAAGATAACCTTTCAAGCAGTGCCGAAAACACTTCCAGCTTTAGCCCATGGGGAAATTCGTTGGTAACTTGCTCCATGAGTCCTTAGGTTATGGATTCAACAACTTTAGTTCGTGGGATATATTTTGCCACTTTCTTGAGACCTTGGGCAATGGACTAATCCTCAACTAGGATAGATTATGCATGTGCTAGATGGTCACTTTAATAATCCTCTGAAATAACAGAAATACAACAACCAGTTATTTCATTAGTGAAATTGATGTGCTTTAGCAATAGAATTTGATTCAGTCCTAGCCCAACAATGAGACTCTCCATAGCTTGCACTTGCACTATTGCCTTCGATAGATAGCACCACAAACAATAGCACTCACCCTTACACTCATACAAATTTACACTTACCACTTATAAAAACTGCCTACACTATTTACACTTACCACTAGGGAACACTACCTACACTAACACTTTCACTCCCTTACCAAACTCACATAGGATTCAAGAGGAACTAGAGAGAACCTTTCTTAACCTTTCTTAAGGATGCTTGCAGAGGCTTGCAATATCTATAATTTCCTTATGCTTTCTTAAGCTAGATAAGAGATTGCATTACTTATTGATGAATGATAGTAACTTAATAAATACCATTGCTTGGGAATACTTGGACCTTATGCTTGAGCTTGATAAGATAGGTTGTATAAGCTTTACTACTTATTACTAGTAGTTAACCACATGAGCTCTTTCCTAGAATAGAGTACATATACAAATACTAATACTAATACCTAGAGCCTAACTATGATGCGAAGTGTTATTAGTTTTATATAATGATAACTATACTTATCACACTAATGGCACTCATACTAACTTAGTTTCATAAGAGCTTCTGTAATCACGAGCTCATACATGTTGAAACAAATTTGAACTAACCTAGTAGGTAATGAATACGGGTAACCTCTGTACTCATTATGACCTTTCTCCAACTTCATAAATGTTGTTCATAGTAATAAAGTAGACTCAAAATTTTAGGGGTTAATATTACCAGGTCAACTTGCTAATTTTTGGGAAAAAATTCCATCACTTAGTTATTTTTCTAAATTTTAACCTACATCTTGGACACCAGTTTGGGAAGGCATAACATGACAGAAAGTGTAGAAGTAACAGAAGGGGAAAATATGTAAGTGGGTATAGAGATTTTGGAAGTCACTTCGAACATGGTGGAACAGAAAAAAATCAATGATAAAAGCAGAGACAGGGGAGACAGAGTCTTCAATATGTAAGGATCTAAGAGCACTCTCTACGAATCCTTTCGAGTTCTCCAAGAGCTTTGATACAAAGGCATCCACCTTCACGTGATGTCCCTCATATTCTTGGATTTCCACATAAGGGAGCTAGATGAAGGGGATATCCAAACCCTGTGAGGACTTTATGTGCTTAGAGTAAGCTTTTTCCATTCGAGGACTGAATAACATCCATTTTCATGTAATGAAGGTAACGATGAATCCATTGTGTGATGAGAGGCATAGGATGAAATCAGTGAATGGGATAAGATGGACCATTCCTCCACTGGGAAAAATGGGGACATGAGGCTTTCATCTTCCCATTTTCACTGCTCTTATCTTCACAGGACAACACTGAGAAATATCTTTAACTTTTGTAGCTACACTTCACGACAGTTGCCTGCCATTAGCATTTGGCATGGATTCATGTAACATGGAAAAATTTCATCTACATATGGAGATAAAATTGCACCCTTCGAGAAATTCGAGAGGGAGAATGTGTATGGATAGATTTGAAATGTATTTTCTGATCTCATTCCTATGACTTTATTGTTAAAATTTTAAAGGATTTAAACTTGTATACCGAATTATGGAGAAGAAGGAAGGGTTATTTTTGACAACAATTACAAAAAGGGTCTGAACTGAGTTCAAATTATTAGAACATATTTTTTTCTCAACTTAATTTTCTTCCTCCTTGACTTGCAAAAAAGGAATGTCATGAAATCAGGGAGATTTACTGCCACTACAAAGTTTACTCACTAATTTTTCCATCTTGGAAATGCTCTTTGAACTGGAATATGAGAAAAACAAGCATGACCAAGCTCCACATAGCAATTCAAGAGAAATATTTTAAATTCCTACATCATATCCTACGAGAAAATAACATCCATTGCCTTAAATAAAATGGAGAACATTTTCTAAAAAGGGGGCTATGTTTAGCCAAGGTCCACTAATGTTTGAGGCTTTTATTTTGGTAGAGTATAGTTTTCCAATGATAGAATAGATCAACATTATCGATCTTATCATCACTATTTTCTACGAAACATCTTCTTCTAAATTCAATAACATGCTATCATCGAAAACAATATATACAATCACCATTGTTCTAATGTGATTTAACTAGAAATTGCATTTAAGACATTTTTTATGTAATTTCCCTTAGGCTATTACTAAAAGAAATATTGGTTTTTTGTTGCAAACAATGCATATAGACTCAGTTATAAAATGTATTTTGTGAAGTATGTTACTTGTTCCTTTACATTCAAAGTGATGATATTTGCAATTATGAAATATGTCGAAGTTTAACATACAATTTTGAAAATTTGATTGCAGTAAAAATATCTGTAGACTCTTGCTATGGATTTATCAAAGCCACCGAATTCAAGTGCTAAAATACCAACTGTATATAGTTTAGGGATGTCTCCTTATGAGCCTTATATACTTTCCCGAGATTCTTGAGGTTCACTTGAAGTATTCAACCCAACATGAACTTCTACTTCATCTTCTGCTTCTAAGGTGACGTCAAACATTAACAGGTCTCTATATGATGGATCTCCTTCTAACAGGAGAGACAAATCAAATGAGGAGAATAATCTGAGCCTTGAACATGGAAATATGGAAGATTGAGGGGTCTGGTTGTTAAATGAATGAAATTAACAAAGACTGACTCTGTAAACGCCATCAGAAGTCAGTGAACAAATTACGCTTTACTGATGGAAGTGTTTCCTTTAGGTATAGGAGAAAAATCCGAGATCTCTTATGGAGGACCCCAAGACTACCAAAATGAAGTGGTAAACACACAAGTAGTGGTTGTGCCATTGCTCAAACAAAAATGTGAATGAAAAAAGAGAAAATGAAAATGTAGAGTCTTTAGGCTTTGGAAAAATCTTATTTGAATCTGGCATGGCAAAAAGGGAAACAACATGGGGACTGGTTTTTAAAACAAATGTAGGAATAGGTAAAAATCTGGTGTGGGTGGAAGGACATTAGATGAGGGGGTACGAGGTCAAAATTAAAGGGGATCCGGAAGCTGAATGAGGACATCTGATGGATCTGATCGTGGGAGTGAAACATCTATTCAACGAGTCTCAAATGACTTAAAGGAAGCATTTTCCAAGTTACAACAGACATTTTTTGTATCATATGAAACCAAAATAGATTATCCTATTGTATATGTGAGTGTTATATTTTTTAAATTTACTGGATACTCTTCGAAAGAAGTTACTAGAAGAAACTGGTGTGCTTTTCTTCTTGCTCCCTATTTCTATGTATGCGTGTCTCTATCTTTCATTCTCTTTCTGTAATTAGATACTCATGTGAGGATTAATGTGATATATTTGAATGAATTACATGGGATACTTCTATAATTTTGAAAAAAGGTTCAGAAAATTCATTAAACATTACTATCATCGATGCTTACAAAAGAAAAAGAAAATTAGAGGGGATGGCCATAATGTTCAAGTGACTATTGTAATTTGACTCACTGTGTCCTTAACACAAATAATTGTTTAATACAAATTTCCTGTTGTGAATTTCACTATAAATATACCCTGAGATATCCCTAATAAGACAATAGACGACAATGCAAATGTGTTCCCTAGTTTCTTGTTTTGGTTACCATGTCCCATAACTGCTTGCAGAAACTACGAGGCAATCACAAATTTAATTAATGTTAATATTGATTCGATGTATTGTGGCTTCATGAAGTGTTATGAATATATTTTGTGATATTTGGTTTGTTTTATTGATAGGATGTTTCTTGAGTACTTATATTCTCTAAAGATCCATGTTATAATGTATAGAATCAAGAATTAGTACTAGTCTCATTCTCATTTATAGGATTCCATATCAAGTCTTAGCTCCACGTCTCCGCTTATTGTATATGTTGCAGATACATCAGGGTCACCAGGAAAACTTGTTCCAACAAGGAGTGACCATAATCATTAATCAATTCTTACACTTATTATGCATTGGAAAAACTTGTGCAAAGACAAGATATTTGTTGTACAGCTAGATTATACATATAATGTGGTCATAGAGGGTGTTTCAACTCTTTGGGTGCACAAATTGACAACCCTCTACCAAGCATACAAAGATTATGTGCCTCTAGTGGTTGACATACTCTCTCCACACTACACTGATCAAGGATATAGATGCACTATTGTGGTAGATTGATACAAACCCCTATTTATTAAACCCCAATAGACCAAAATAGAGTTTATATATGTGGTTAAACTTTCATCTATCCCTCTATATATTTATGCAACATTAACAATAATCCACCACATGATCAAATAAATCTCCAAAGAGTGTGTGGTAGGAGAAAGAGCCATCTGAAATGTGCTGAGAATCAAACGAAGATTGGTTTGATAAACTTCTACCAATCTAAAATTGACTATGTTATTAGTTTAGATGAAATTATTCAAGATTAATCATTAATAAGGAATAATCTTATTAATCACGAGAGCTTGAAATTAGAAATACATTATTAGTATTACTATGGTAGTGATATGATGTCATTTACCTTGTTCTCCATCGAAGTTGTGGTAGGTGAACTTAATATAGGGCTTCCTTCCACTTCTTTGCTCCTTCACTTCCCACAGGACATTGTCAAAGCCTCTCAACCCTCCTGCATTCATTCAGATCACCAAAATACACACATGTTACCTGAATTAGTAGTTCTCTAAACCTCCACAAACAAACATACATATATAGAAAGATAGATATTTTATTCCTGATTAGTGGTGATTATAGGGCTCTGGTTACTAGATAAAACATGCATGCATAATAGAAAAGGAAGGCATTCACCATGGAGTGTGTTGTTTCCATCATTCTGAGGCAACTGATATGTTTTTCCGTTTAGTGTGAATTCTCCATCCTTGATACGGTTGGTGACGCAACCCACCAAGGTAGCAAAGTAAGGTCTACTGGAGCTCATGTTCTGCATTAATAAACAATCTCATATCATCACAAAACAATCCACCATATTCCCCATGGTGACATATACATTGGAGATCCATTCCAATGTGTTAGTAGAAACTATAAATTTATCTTAAAATCCTAGCATATGATGGAAATACCAATTTCCAAAGGGAAATGCAAATACATACCATGTATGAGGCAATATTTTCATAGCCATGAAGTACGTACTCTAGATGACCTGAATGCATAAATACCAATACCTGATGAGCTATCTACTTCTAAATAATTCATGATGGTGAAGAATTCAAAGGGTAGGGTTTAGGTATGGTTACCTTTATCATCACGGAGAGTGAGGGGGATGAGGGTAGCTCCCCATATGGTGAGATTTATATGCATATCACCCCTACGAAGTTGAAAGAAACTCGGGGCATTGATCCTTTTGTAGGGATGACCATAATGAGCCAACTTGCCTTTTCCATCCAAATTTCTTGGATTCTATTCCCATTTTTTCCCTTGACTGCTAGAATGGAATTTGCAGAGGTGAATGAAAACCTAAATGCATCAAAAATGAAAGAGAATGGACAACACTTTCACCATCATCAATTGATTGACTGATCAAGAGATGGATGGATAAGCTAAAGCAGAACATTCAATGATATATATACAGAGAGACTCACATAATCAATACTAGACTAGGGTGTCTTTGAATGCCTTAAGATAAGGTCGCAGTGTAAAACATAACATGGACTATGTGCAACTATAGACAACCCATGCACTATGGCTACCGCAAAATTTAATCTTTGGAATCTAAACATGTTACATTTTGGAGTTTTTGTCTTAATATACCAAATTTTATTTCAGCCAAATCTTAATTTTGTTATTTAAAATGGAATTTTGAATGCATATATGGATTCAAAACCCTGAAAAAAAAACCCTATAGAAGTACATTTTTGTTGTTAGTAGATTGAAGGACCTAAAATAATGCAACATGGTTTTGTGGATGCCATTTCTAAAGTTGGGTTAGCCAAATTCCTTTTTGACCTTTTCTGGGTTGGAATATTCTATCACCTATATAACCAAGTAATTTTCTATCACCTATATAACCTTGCCTTTTTATTAAAAAAATAGGTTCCTGCACTCAAATAATTGGCTTTTCCTGGCTATGGGGTGACTAGAATTTTGAAATTCTACAAGATTTTGGATGATTAGAAGATCCATTTCGCCATTGCTACAAAAAGGGCTTGAAATGAGTTCAAATTGCGGTTTTGGGTGTAAACTGTTGGTTAGTTGTAACCCATTTATCAAGTGAATTTTATGAGTAAAGCCTAGATAATAGCTAAGATGAGGAGGTTGGACCTATTTCAGACTGAGGTGAGACATACCCAAGCTAATGCTCAAACATAACTTTATGCATATACATGTGGTTCAAGGTCTCCTTTTCCTCACGTTATTCTTTATGAATTAAGGAAGGTATGTTTCCAAGGAGGAACACCTGCTAGTCTAGGATGTGATACACCTAACAAGTTACTAGGAACCCCCAATAGAATACTAGGATCTGGTACATGCTTTAGATTTCTAGGATCTAGTCTAGGAACACCCAACAAAATGAGGTATATCCAAAACCCACTCCAATTAAGATTTGAAAAGGGAACTTGAAATGCCCCAGAATACCAAATAACTCCAATGTTTGTAATGACATACTGATGTCCAATTCAAATGCTACTTAAGGATTTCACAAAGGTTCTAGTGCCTTTTTTCAAGGGCTTATTGTAGGTTTCCAAGGGGTTCTACAAAAAAATCTTTCACTAGATATTAAAATATTTCTCTATTGTTGCTCATATGTTGTCTAAAATAATCAGCTTGAAATTTAGAACCTAACTACTGCTAGTCTAGTATGCAAAATCCAATTCCTTACATGAGGCATATGGTGAAGCCATTGGCTAGGTTACATGTTGGTAGCGTATGTTTTTTTGATCTATTACTTTTTCTTTTTCTTAGAAACTAGGAACTTCACCACAACATCATACCAATATGTAAAATCTGAATTAATTGTTTTGAGACAACTAGCATCTAGGATATTTGTTTATATCTGATACTTTTCCATCAACATCTAAGTTGTATTAACTATGCATGTGTTGAATGGAGTAGCTAATGTGGCATATTTATGATTGTTTGTGTCAAACATACAATTTTGACATATCTCCTCTTTTGTGTGGAAGGTATTGCTACATTGTATTTGCTAAGGACGCATGTTCACCAAGACAAGTCAAATAATTCAAAATATTGGATTTGTTTTGCATTATTGTTCCAGAACATATTCCCTTTGTCTTTGTTTTATATTATTTCTCCAGAACATATTATCTTTTTCTTTGCCTTTATTTCACATGTTGTTTTAGGATATTTGACTGTTTTAGGTTATTTTATGGTTTTGGCCCTGCAATTAGTGATTGAAATGTCAGATAATCACTTTATAATTATGGATTTTCTTGTCTATTTGAGTTCTTTTATATAAGAAATACTCATAAGTAGATCTCAAGTAGATCTTCTATCCTTAGCTCCATTTCAAAGTGTTGTAGGAATGTATGAGGACCTCTTCTTCTCCTTCACTCGAGGTGGTGGATTTCCCATCCTCTCGAGGCTTTTCTCTTTCATCCAGTCCTTCATTTTCCATTGAATCTGATCCAAGAGATTCTCTCACATGATGTAGCTTGGGGGATTCCTGTGGCAGTAGTCCAGGTATAATTTTTTGAGAGTGGTGCTAAGGTATTTTGAGGGCCCCATTTCATCGACTCAAAGTTTTACCATTTCATCGGATATTTAAGTGCACGAAATATTGCAACATGGCTAGGCCTTTTATCTTGTCATAAAAGGTCATCTCCCTCTTATATTGATAAAAGAGAGGTTCATAAGTCATCAATAGTTGTATCATGACTTGTCTATAACTCACTCTGAATATAGGGAAAGTGACCATGCCAAAGCATAATCACCGAGCCATTTGAAACCTGACCATTTTCCTTAGTTCCATGTGTTAAAGTCATTAACCATAATCAGCTGCCATGACTAGATTCTGTCAACAAACATCAGTCAAAAGAATCATTAGGACATACCGACGGTGGGTTTTGTGGCTTCCTTTGAAGCATAGCTCAATGAAATTCTTATGTGAGAGACTGTCCATGAGGCACTTGCAACAACAACCTTCAACTAATCTTGCCTTAGAATACAAATAAAATTTTATAGAATTATCATGGTACTTCTTCAACCATAAAGAAGAAATAGCTGTGTTATCCTCCTTTGCTAGATGACATTGATCAACAAATTAAATTACCCAATCCATGATATCCAATCATCCATATTCATAAGATTTTGTTTCATAGGATCTTGGCTTAATGCATCAAGGATCCCAATGACATAGTCAAGATTAGGGTCCTTACAGTTCCTTCTTCTTAGAGTGCTTGTCAAAGCGTATGATTTAATGTGCACTTTCTTCAAGGTACCTTTGATTTTGTGATGATAAGGGATGATATACAAAATAGATCCAAAAAGCGCCATGTACTTTTTCTGCTAGTGGCCATACCAAGGTAAAGGCATTACATAAACTTCCATTTCTCCTGCTACTAGATAAAGAGGTAAATGTTTGCTTCCATACACCGTCATTTATCCTTCAATTATTATTGCAATTCACCATATCAGATACTACCATTATTGCTTCAAATGAGTATTATCGTTGCTCCTTCATTTCTCCTACACTTCCCTGATTAGAAACATTTTGCTATTAGCTTAACCCATCTATTTCTTATATTAAAGACATAGATCTTGTCTTATTGATTGTTCTATCATCTCTAAACTTAAAGGCTCTTAGTCTAGAATCATATATAAATCAAAAACACCTGAAACAACTTGCCTACTATACTATGTTTTGTGTGTGTTAATGATAATTACACTTCAATCATCTTGCTATAACAAGGATTAGGTTAGTTGATGATTTTAGGATCTCTTCATGTATTAACTCAATAGAAAACTCTAGGAATGTGTTCTTGAGAAACAGTCACACATATTATTCTACTGTCAATAGGGATCTCCATGGTTTTCAAGCATGGAAAGAAAAACACATATGTTAGTGGGATCTCCAAAGTCCATGTTAGATGATTTTAATACCAGTGATGATTCTAATTCCTTTTCAGATAAATAATGTCACAAATCAAATTAAAATAAACAAAATCAACTCAAGAATGAAGGTGAAACTATTGCTTTATGTCCAAGTGAAGTCACCAGAACACCTCAATAGGATAAGTTATTTCAGTCTAGAAATATGTCCTCTCCTACAATAGATATGCATAGTATTCACATGTCTATATGTTTCTAAACTCAAAAAACTTGTGTTGTAGAACAATTTTCTCTTCAAGTTCATCAGTAGTAGGCAAAAGCACTACAAAAAATTCTTCCACGAGTGAGAAAAGGGCCTCAACAGAATCATATTTAGGTATTTGAAAAACAAAGAAAAATGATAAAACACCAACATACATAGAGTAATTGATGATGAAGGGAGATCAGGAGATTCCAAAGTCTTCAAATAAACTAAAACATCGGCAGATAAAAAAAAGCCACGTAAAAGTGCTTCTCTCAATCTGCTAAATTCTAATATGATATGTTCACAAGGTACCCCCAGTTCTATCAATAAAGTATTGAGTAACATGCCTAGTAGTCGTAGTGCATGTCTTATGTAGCTTGTTCAACCTAATCATAGTAGTTTCCAAACTCTAGTGAAGGAAAGCACTCCACACAACAGAAAGGAAACAAATTCACCAAGAAAAGTGCATGTGGTGGGTAAATGGAAAAAGTATGTTATGGGGATTAAGACCCCTACAATAGGGGAAAAAGGTGGTCCTAAAGCCAGATATGACACAATTTTTGACTCATCTAAACATTTTGGTTCATCCATACGTAAGGAGAAATTAAACTATCTTCCCTAGATGTTGATCCATATGCCTTTGAACTAAAAATTAAAAAAACACCCCAATATACATGCAAGAAAAATGAATCAAGAATAAACAACAAATTAGATTTGTCATATTTTTCTTCTCCAGCACAATGAGAAAGGCACCACACCCTAGATGAAAATATCCAGAGATAAAAATGAGTCAAAGGTTAGTATTATAATTAAATTCATTTTGTACTCGTAGATGATTGAAAACAAATTTTTTCCCAATTTTTTGCAGTCTTAAAGTGAAAAAATTACTATGTTATTGTTTGGTGTTCACTGTTGAAAAGAGATACTCTTGCTGTGATAACTTTCAAATTTGTTTTTTGTTTGTTGGTTGTTGCCATGTTTTGAGTGCGGACTTGTGAAATTCAAAATCGCATGTCGTTTTATGTGAAGGGGATACACACACACATGCAGATATATATTATTTTTCCTTATGGTTCCCAGGAGATTCATGTTACATTTGCACAAAAGTTTAGATATCATTCAGATATCTAAAATTCCAAATTTTTAATTTGAAAATTTATGTGATAAAGGAAAGACAAAGGTCTCAATTATAAAAAGTCACCCAACAACAACAAAATTGAGATTTTTATTTCATTCAACCTGTAACATATTGCATCTGTCTTAATCAATGCTCTTCTTCCATATGATATCCACTTATGACATTTCTTTTGCAATATTTGGTGCATTTGCGCATTACAGGTCATTTGTAGACTATAAATGTCTTCAAAGTTTCAATTAATTGAGTATTCAACTTAACATATTGAATCTCTTATACATAACTATTTTTCCCTCCACCCACTTTTCATAACTTCCCTAACGATTAGGTAGGGACCCACAACTTCAATGAAGTTTTGCTTGTTTAGTAAAATATTTTCAAGACTTTATTTTATTGAAATTTGTATAATGTACAATCTATGAAGTTTCAAGATATAATTTTTAAAAGTCTAATTATTTAAAGGGTGCTAACTCAATAGAAGAGCACCTGCTTTACAGGTAGGAGATTGATGGTTCGATTCCATAGTGCGTTGATATTCATATGGAATGACGACGATCATGTTTTGGTGATAGAGGCTGTTTTGACCATCACCAATGAGCTTATGGTGACATTTTTCGACCCTCACCAAAATATGAAATGGTGACGGTCAACGAATGCCACCATATATATACATCAATAGTGACAACCATGAAAGGTTCATCACCATAAATCGTTCTTTTTGATATGAAATGGTGAGCGTCACTTTTTGTCATTATATTCATTATTCATGATGGACCTCGAAGTCACCAATGAGCTTATCATGAAATTTTTTGACCCTCACCAAATATGAAATGGTGACGGTCAACGAACGTCACCATATATATGAACCAAGTGTGACAACTATGAAAGGTCCATCTCAATAAATCGTTTGTATTCATATGAAATGGTGATGGTCACTATCTGTCATTATAATCAATATTTGTGATGGACCTTGAATTTCATCAAAACAAATACTTTCAGCGACTCTACCTTTGGTGGCGTTCAATTTTTTGGTGACAGAGGCTATTGTCCATCACCATTGCTCATATGAAATGGTGACGGTCACTATGTGATATTATAAATCATTATTGGTGACAAACCTTGAATGTCACCACAACACCTATACTTTTGACGACTATTCTTTTGGTGACGTTGAATTTTTGGTGACGAAGGCTCTTTTGACTGTCACCAATGAGCTTATGGTGACATTTTTCACCCTCACCAATGTCCTTTTTTTCTTGTAGTGTTTATTTACACAAGGGACATTCAAAGATAGGTAATGTAGCAATTTTTCCCCAGAAGTCGTAGAAATGGCTTCCTCTTATTGATGTTTTCTTTGACATATACATTACTCTGCAGTTGGCTAACACTACCCATTCCATTTTGGTGTAGGATACAAATCTTCATAGAACAATTATACCTTTAGGAGTATTGATTTTTTCATTGAAGCATATCCATATTTTACATAGAATAGTTAACTTAGTTCATAAAGATTACAATCTCAAACTTCTTCTAAGACTTCTTATATAATGGAATAAATGTATTCTATTTGTATGTTTGGTACTACCCAACACTTAATTTACACCTCCACCCACTTTTCATAACTTCCATAACCATTACGTAGGGACTTGCAACTTTGATGTTATTATGTTTATTTATTAAAATAATTTCCAAGAATTTACAAAGTTTTATAATATATAGAAAGTTGTTTAATTTATAATTTATAAATTTTCAAGGTTTAGTTTTTTAATGTCTATTTCTTTAAAGGGTGCTAGCTCAATGGTACAACACTTTCTTAACAAACAGGAGGTTGGTGGTTCGATTCCATCATGCCATGATATTCATATGGAATGGTGACTATTATTTTTTGGTGAAAAAGGCTCTTTTGACCATCATCAATGAGTTTATGGTGACATTTTTCAACCCTCACCAATGAACTTATGGTTGGCACATTGTTTGACCCTAACCAAAATATGAAATGGCGAGCATCAATGACCGCCACCATATATATGCATCAACATAGTTGACCATGAAAATTTTGTCACCATAAATAGTTCTTGTTCAAATGAAATGGTGATGGTTACTATCTGTGATTATAATCATTATTCATAACAGACTTTGAATATCACCACAAGACCTATACTTTTGGTGACGCCACCTTTGGTGACGTTCAATTTTTTGGTGACGGAGGCTAAGGTTTGTCACCATTGCTCATACAAAATCGTGATGGTCATTAACCGTCATCATAAATCATTATTGGTGATGAACATTGAATGTCACCACATCAGTTATACTGTTGGTGACACCACCTTTGATGACAGAGGCTCTTTTGACCATCACCAATGAGCTTATGGTGACATTTTATGACCATCACGAATGTCCTTTTTTCTTGTACTGTAATTTAGATGTCAAGATGCAAACTACTAATAATTTTTATTGGATTTTATTTCTTTTAAAGTTATCTAAAAGAGATTAATAGTCATCACATGATATATATATATATATATATATAATTTGTTGCAATTTTGACATTCCAATATGAAGCATGCTTGTAACTACTTCCATGTTTTATATCAAACTAACACATGATATATTTATTGATAACATAAAAATATTTTAATGTTGTTCATAACCTAGATTGTTGAATTTCCATTTTAAATAAAATAATGTATCAACTTGGTTGTTACATATTGAAATGGTACCTCTACAGACCAAATTTTCATCTTATTTTTTTCATCTTTGGAGGTGATTATGGAGATGAACAAAAGAAGTGGTGGGGATTGTGGAAGCAGTAAGACTAGATGACTTAAGATGAGCAGTTTCAGAGGTAATAGAATAAATTTTTATAGTCAATGGAGTTAATTATACAAGTTTTTGAAGGTAAGCATCATCCACTGTTGAAGTAAACTCTGTTACCAAATCTTGGAGAGTATCAAAATCCTAGAGAAGCTGAATATAAGATTGAATTTGTGAGTAGGCTTCTCTTACTGGACTTTGTTGCAAAATAGATGGATAAAATACTATCTTGTTTGTCCAATTCTCAGATTTAATCATAAATAAACCTTGTTCAAAATGTAAATCAAGCTGAATGTCTTGTAAGGTGGTAAAAATTTTCAGGAAGGGAATTTTCTCTGTGGAGAAACTTGGTACTAGTTTGACTCTCGGTTCTTGGAGTTTTTATCAAAATTTTCTCTTGGTTGCCTACTATAGGAGGAGGATTTGGATCAAGATGGGATCTAGTATAAATCCTTTTAGGAGCCAGAGTTCAAAATAGAAGCACAGACAAACTGATTATTTTCGAAATATGAAAGAAAACAAATCTTAGAAAATAATTCTATCATACAGTGCTTTTAACTAGGGTTTTCTGAATTCGAATGAAAATCAAGTTTTTCAGTTACTTTTCCTAGCATGGTCACCACTATGTTAGTTCTCTATAATTCTAAGGCTGAAGACAAAATCGTGGAGGCAACATCAAAGCCACTTTAGAATCTACGATCTAGCCCTCCTAGACTCAGAGAGGGATATGTCTTTATGATTTAGCTTTGTTTGATTGGGGATTTTAGGTAGTTATGAGGATATAAATGTTGGTTTTGGTTTTTTGGTTGAGACAACAAAAGAGAGCCATTGGGTTGATGGAGTCAAAAGGTGAAAGTTGATTTAAATTAATGAATAACTAAGATCAGGTGTAACGAGGCAAGACAATCATGTTAGTGGATCTTTACGGTTAGTGAGATGGAAAAGAAGAACATATTAGGATTCAATCCAAATGCAGAGCAGACCTTATCTGAATTCTACATTCAAATGTCATAGGAAACATAAATATTGTTTTGAGCCAGCGCAGGGTGTCTTGAGACAAATACCGATCATAATTTTCTTATAAGAAATAAGAAAATAAAACAATATATGAAACAAGAGAATAACAAATTACATCAAGAAAACTTCACCACGTTATCATGACACAAGAATCTGGAAACATGGTTTCTTTATATTCATTTAAAAAGGTCACTTACAACTTGTTAAACATATTTACAATAGCTAATGATATTCCCATATCATCCTCCCCTTCAGGTCCAACCTCTAATACTTCAAGCAATGAAGTATTTATACCAAACTATTACAAAACAAATTGCATTCATGTTATCTTAACAGATAGCGTATTATTAGTAGAAATAATCTCTAATGGTAGCATAAAAAAAAATTATATGGATATGTTGCCATTGTTTTGTTGGAAAACTGCTGCTTGAAAGATTTTATCCTTGTTTTTTATGCCACCAAATCGGGAAGAAAATTGACTTATCATTCAGTGTTGCCAACAAATATCTTTAAACTATAACTTCGATTGCCAATTGTGCACTAATTTCTGTGTGTATGCTGTTGTAAATGAATTTTCAGTCTTCTAATTCAGTGGCTAAAAATATGAAATCGTTTTTCATGATTCGATTGGGTTTGTTGAGGAAGAAATTTAAAGCTACCAGGTATCCAGTTTGTTTTGCTGAAAAAGCTCCATGAAATCTTGTCATTTTCCACTTGGGCTCTTCCACTTCTAAGACTGCTCCTCGATATCTTGTAGCTGCTGATTTTGTGCCTAAAAAATGAATTTTATTTCTTTAACATCTGGAGATGAAGAGAATCCTCAGTGACCTACATTTCCATGTGAAGTTGGAGATACCTTCGACCCCTATATCCTTACATTGCAAGCTGAAACAAATTTTCTTGGTCATAACTTATTTCCTTTTTATCAGGACAGTAATGCATAGGGGCAACACATATTGCTGAAAAAAATCATCCACCACCTGCTTTTGCTGATGGTAAAATAATTAATGTGATGACAACTTCTAGGTCAAGCGACTATCGATCATCTCTTGCATAAATATCAGTAATTTCTCTGCCTTCCAATTGATCAAAGTCTCTTCCTTGAACTTTTGTAAGGGCATCTGGATCACCTAGTTCATTGAGAAAATAGAATCCAGTTGAACTGTCTCATGAAACTTGTATTATTTCACAACATATCAACTTTGGAACATGAGATGTATGGGCAACCATAGCTACACAATTTGTACATACTCTTAAATAAACTGTTCCATCTGATAAAATAAAGGCAACTCCAAGGAAGAATCTGGTTACGCATGCATAATGTAGGAAATTGCATTTTTATGAGTATATGTACAGTTGAAACCGTCCACCAACAATCTGCGAAGTATTTTAGTCCTTCAAATTTTGGCCTCGATTCCATTATCACAACACAGAAATTTCTTCCTAATTCATGAGCATGTAATAATATCACAGAGACTAAATATCTCAACTCTGTCTTTGGTTTCTTTCTGCTCAACTAGTGAGAGCCTCTTAGCCTTGGAATTTCTCTAAGAGCGTTAACCTTTTCTGTTAGCACTTCATGACGTTCCCTAAGCTTTGCCACCGACATAGCTCGATAATTTACAGGAACATGTGTTAATGTTATGGAGAATACATCGAAATATGAAACCCCAGAAATTTTCCACCAACTGCTCGGAACTGGCTTGAGTCATTCATGAAATGCGATAAATATGCCCAAATTCTTCAGGTCTCAATATAATCAGTTTCTTCATCATTCCACCCTCTCCACAGAGAAATTAAGTGGAGGCAAATTCACTTTCAGCCCAAAAAAAAAAATTCACTAGTGCTGCGATTATTCTGGAAAAAGTTTGAGACCGGATTTCGGAGGTGGGCATATCTGGTTTGTGTTATCGGATGGAGGGGGGTGTGAATTCCCCATAGATTGCCACGCATGTGTAGGAATCGTGACCAAAATAACTCATCTCGGACCCCCGTAGTGTTAACATCAGAAAGGGAAAGGGGGGGCCGAAATTTCTTTCTGGTACAATTGCAGCTTATTAATAGGAGCTTGTTTCTCAGCATTTATAGCAAGATTTCCAAGGTTTAGATTTTCTCCCTTCGCAGCCCTCAATGTTGCAGCTGCCTTAAATTGATTTTTTCTTCGAAGAGACATGGGTAGAAACAATTTGGACACATCTAATGGAGACCCCCTAGGGGTTGTTGAAAGCTTTAACCATCAATCAAAATAACAATTTGCAGCAATCCCGACTCCTCTTGTGGGCACAGTAAGGGAATTCCCTTTACTTTGAGCCTCAAGAAGTCGCTCCAAAGTACGTATTGCATCATGACGGACTGATGAAATACTGTGACTCATAAATGACCATAGGCTAGGATCCAAATTTGATAGCAAGTATGAGTTATCCTTAGCTTTTTCTCTAGAAGTATGGCTTCTAAAGTTTTTTGCGCCACTTTTTATTGTGAATACAACTCTGCCAGCAAATTCATAACACTGCTCGGGTAAGGCTTTAGATCATCGAGATCAAGAAGAATATCCCATAACTTCACAAGAATAGTGCTGATCATATGACCAGAGAAGGAGACCACAGTTGATGCAGCAGGTGTCGAGGCCTCTGTTGCAACTGCCCTTACATCATCATCTCGATCTTTAGAGCCAAAATTTATGGTAGGAAAGATATGAAAAAGAAATTCCTGAAGCATGTCCTGCCGAACTGCAACTAAATACTTGATACCCAAACAGCTTCCATGTCGAATTTCCTATTGGTGATGATTCCGCATTTGAAGAAGAATGTTGAATATCTAATAAACCAAGGAAAGGTGCACATGCTTTTGCGTAGGATCAAGACCCTGGGCACAAGCCTCCCGAACAGGAGTCCCAAACTGATAAGAAACATGATCCCCAAAACGGTTCAAATATAATACACAAAGAAACCGGACAACACAATCCTGGAGAAACTCTCAATTTTTGGCCAATACATGTTTCGAAATTCTCACTAATCTTTACACCTGTGTAAAATCGGAGAGAGGTTATTGTTCGTTTCCCCGTGATCCTCAAAAACTTCTCTCGGATTCCTAAAATTTACTCTTGTTTGCCTGTTGTACGGTTCTCAAGTTAATGTCTTTGACTTTGGACAATGGGAAAAAACACCCTATGGTTTGCTGCGTGTTTTAATTTTGCATTGGGATATATCCCACATGCGCTACGCCCAGAACTCCTTTGACGTTTATATGTTTTGACTGTACACTTTTTGATAAGTTGTGTTTGATGCGTTTGGCAAAAGGGCGACCCCTTCCATGGCCTCCTCTTCCGTGTGTGACTCGGGCACATTCTTTGGTGCTAGAGTAGGTGTGAATTCATGGTTGGCTCTTGACCAACACTTTCGCCAAAAGTGGCATTTAAATATATGATCCAAACTAAAAACTTTAGGATTTGAGTTATGCGCTCAAGGCATGTGCCCACTAACCTTGAACTATGTACCCAACCTCTTTTGAATATGGACTCTTTTATATGCTTTCGTATATGATCCAAACTAAAAACTTTAGGATTTGAGTTATGCGCTCAAGGCATGTGCCCACTAACCTTGAACTATGTACCCAACCTCTTTTGAATATGGACTCTTTATTTGGTTGACTATATTTTGCTTCTTTATTCAGTCAAATTTATATGCATATAAGAACTCGAGAGCGCATTTAGCATTTTAAACCTAGATCTATAAAAATAAACCATAATACTTTTGTACTTGAGCTCCAAAATATGAAACAATTTCGATCTACGCAATACCAGAATAATAAAGGCATATGAGAAATACTAATTTTGTGACATTTTGGAGAAGTGAAGATGGACTTTTTATCACTTTCTCCTTTTAAATATGCGCCATGACGAATTTGATTTAGGATCTTTTTTAATATGAACCCAACTTTGCACGATAAAACTTTGTTTTCAGCTTGTGATCCAAACCAATATATATAATTCAGCAACCCTCATTCCCCTATAATTATAGGTTCCTAACATGGCCAATGGCTCATAGGAATTCAAGTCTCCATAATACTTTTATGGCCTCATTATGTCATCTTCCATATCCTTGGTTCACCTTTCTTTGCTTTGATTTATATGATATTTAGTTGAGATGCTCTGAATAAATCCATGTATTGGAAAGAGATATATTCATGAATAAATATCTATAAACGACTTGATTAGTCTGTTTTTTAACCTTTAAAAAAAAACAACCCACCACAACCATGTCACCAATTTTTTATATGAATTGTCCATATTCATATGGTATCACCAACGTACTTTTCCCCTGTGTTCATTGCATCAAATAGTAGGCCACATTCTCTTCGTTTCTTGTGGGGGAAGTGACAACCAAAACATTTCCTAGAACCAAAACATAAAATATGCATTAGTTAAATACGTACAAGATTTAAATTTATAGAATAAATTGTTAATCAAAGATGGGCCACAGGCATTTCCTTACCATATCAAAGACTCGATCATGATCAAGTGAAACGATGGCATCTTCATCGTGCCTCTCTTTCCATGTCGAAGTTGGATGCGGTCCCCTTGGATTAAGAGGGACACATTTCCATCCTTTCACATACCCATGTTTTTCAGAGTGATCAAGTCTATATCCATCAACACTAATGCAAAAGTCACAAAAACATGTGAGCTTTCTTGTCTTGATGGAAAATATTTACCCCATGTCTTTCCTATGTGCTGAGTGTAATTCCCTCATTCCTTCTACAATATTACAATACCAAGGAGTGAATATATTCACATCACCAAGTTCAAATTTCTTGAACAACCTATGCAAAGGCCTTAGAGATTCATGACCTTCATGTCCTAAATGGGATCTGCATGAATTGACCACCTCTAGTGATGATTTGAGTCGATCTACATCATGGCTCATTTCTTCCCTCCCAAGTTCTGACTTAATAGAAGCACCCGCACCATCATGCTCACCCTTTCCATATCTCATTTCAAAGTAGCTCCAAGTACATTGAATTTTTATCTCCTTGTGTAGTCGGCTTAACAAATAAAAAGTGTGTGTTGACCTAAACTTCCTTACACAAACATCTGACCATATCCAATGCTTATTGAATGATATGCCATACTTTTTTGATGATTCATAGACTAGGTCAAATAAATGTTGCACGAACAATGTGTCATGCTCACGATCATCATTGATGTAAAAGTGATACTCCTTAATCACATCACGTGACTCCTTAGTGTTATCCCTACCATCAATGTTCAATTGTGCATGTTTGTGCAGAATATGTACTAATATGGAACCTTGTTCTAAGTGATAATACTCACTTTGTATCTTTGTATCAGGAGAAAATGTGTAATTCTCAGAAAATTCCACTAGTGATAAGATTGTGTATGGCTAAAATAATTTGTGATAATTATTAAATTCATATGCTTGCCACTTGGACCTATGTGAGTGTTTGATACAATTATAGATCTGGTTTCAAAATAGCCCCATGAATTTTGAAATAGGACTCTCATACTCAACATATTTGATCCTCTTAGGCACCAAAGTTAAAGAAGATGGTTGATTTCCCACGACATACTCATAATGTTTCCATGTCACGGTGACATCTGACATCACAAAATAATTGGGATCAATATTAAATTTCCTATGGAACCATGCAAAATCACCACATTCAGTGCATCTTATCACAACTATAAATATTTTCTTGTAATACAACTCTTTTGGCTCCCTTCTGCACAATATTGATGAAACCAAATCACACACTATAGGAGGAGGAGGGTCACTATAACATTTATTCTTGTAATATTCCCAGAAAGTGTCATAGTGAAGTCGAATTCAACATGATATAGAAAAAAAAAACATGTCATGAATTGTGTTAGGCCTAATAAAGCATGGATTCAATTTATGAAACATCCTTATGGATACCTTCACATGGAAATTTCTTTCCTGAAATCACTTTAACAATACAATTTCTTTGATTTCTACAATGTGCTTAGCATGTTTGACATACTCACCTTTAACTATGTGATGTTGTATGGGGTGGTTTCTATATGGAATAATACGAGAGTGACTCTCCTAAAAATCTACTACAAATGCTCTGATTCCAGTTGTAAGCTTCTCTTGGTAGGGTTGTCTCGTGATAAGAGCCCAACAAGAAGATTCATCATTTTCATTCACTCGATCCCTAAATTTGTTATTATTATGCAAGGTTTTTCTTGAGACCTGGAGAAATTTTGACATTGTTGCCAATTTTTGTTGCCTTAATGTACTTGGTGCAACAATAGCAGTTGTAATTTCCCTGCACACAACTCAAATATTAGGTTTTCTTGATTTTCCAAACATAGTGAATTCCTTTTATACACTTTCAATGGCATTCGTATGTGTCTTCTTTCTTTTAGCAACTTGGACACGCAAAATATTTGCGGAATGTTTTAGTTTCTTATGTTTGATAAACCCATGTAGTATGTGAGCTTATAAAACAACTCAATGTTACTCAAAATTTTTTCGAATGATGTTATTAATAGGGCCTCTAATAGTGCAATTTGTGCTTGCATCTAATTTTTTTGCAAACGGTCGACCCCTTTCCAAACCATGAAAACTCATTGTTATCCTATCAACATGAGAGGAAACAACTTGTTCTTCCAACGGTTGATAGGCCTTATAGGGGAAATATTCTTCCTCCGTTGGTTAATTATCTTGACATGGCACATGTTGTTCCCCTAGTGACAATTGATCATCTTGATAGGTTGCATGTTCCTCTAGTGGTTGACCGGGTCCATATGCCACACCTTGATCATCATCTAGTTGATCAGCTTGATGGGACACATATTCTCCCTCATGTGCTTGTTCACTTTCCATCCCTTCATATGGAATACAAAATATACTTTAATTCAAGTGAATGGTCATCATAAGACAAGTGAATAGTAAATATACACATGTTTAATTATGAAATCACCATAGGTGGAAGGTCATGATATGATTTGATAGTACGAAACTAGCTAGAATAAGCTGACATGGACCAAGAGTTATAAGTTGAAACATAGAAAGAAAATTGTTTTGAGCTCAAATAAATATGGGTTGAAGAAGAGCACACTAGTAAAGGTATCGGTCCCTATGATATAATGAAAGGTAAAAGCATTCCTCCTCACTAAAAAAGTTCAAATTGGAAACCTTTGGGTTCTAGTCACATGGACCAAGGGTTCTAAGTTGAAAAATGAAAATAAAATGGTTTTCAGCTCAAGGAAATATGGGCCAAAGAATAGAGAAGGTGAGTAAAATTATCATTCCTTGTGTCAACAAAAAGGGTGATTCAAAATACGATGAAAGGTAAAATCTTCAACATATATGAATGGTAAAATAATTTTCATGATAATGTGAATTTTATGTAGGAGGCGCCTAAAGATGATATAATCCATATGAAACATGTAACTAATGGAAAAAATTCTATTCTGACAAATAAATCAGTTGATAAGAAAGGAAATGAATTAACAACACCTCATATTGTTCCATTTTTAAGCTCACCTTAACACATACATTTTATTTAGGAAAACCAAATGAATCACACACATAAGACAAAGTGAAAAATAAATGGTCAATTTTCTGTTTAATTCAAATGTGTGAAAAAATCAACAAAAATGGTTTATCTGAGGTTTTTCATATGAGAAAAATTCATAAAAAGACCTAACACACTTCTGCTCAAGTATTAATTAGGCCTTGTGAAAATATTAGAATAGAGTACTAGGGCCATGTCATAAATGTCACTAGTGACGCTTCTAGTAGCCAAAAAAACAACCAAGGTATGGAGATGGTTATAGTGACCAAACATACTACGGCTATGTCCTCAAAGATCCGGTGATGCTTCTATTAGTTTTACCAAGATAAACTCATGTCTATGTGCTCCCGCATCTCAACCTATATGGAAAGATGCTCTAAGATTTGACCACTGAGTTACCTGTGTCTAGTGGGAATGGATGAATCTTAGCTTCTGGTTGTTAGTGTTGAGCCTAGAACCACTACCACATGTAGGGAGACAACACGAAGGTCCATGATAATCTTCCACCTAGGCCTTACCTCCTTCGGGGGTTTCTCTCCATGTACTGAAATTTTCTCTAGATGATGTAGGATTTTAAGCTCCCTAAAAGAAAATTTTCTATGTTTCAGTAGGAAAAACAACCATGACAACTTATCTGCTTCCTATCACCATGGTCCTAGCCTAAACTATAAATTAACTGGTGACCCCTTTGGGAAATTTAGTGTGTTCAATCTAAGATTTTTTTAGAAAGTATTTTCTTGAATTAAGGTGTGCAATAAAATATAAGCTCAAATAAAGTAGGTACAAAGATTCTGGAAGGAGGATACCCTTTATACAATGTTTAAGTGAGCTTAGTGTCTAGGGTGAATGTGTGTGCAAGTGAAATTGTGAGAATATGTGGATGTATGGTGATCCTTTACAACTCCCTTAATTAAACTATGTGATGTTTGTTCCTTGCAAGAAAAGAAATGATGTGCAGATGATGGGTCACTTCTTTCCTAATTATACTATGTGAGCATATTTTTGTGTGCAAAATTTAAAGGTAGAATATAAACAATTACTCTACTTGTAATGGTTAGTAAACCAAATTGGTTAGTAGTTATGGTGTGTGCAAGGTGAATCTAGTGCACTTACAAAGTGTTTGAATTGCAAGTATGTGGATATGTGGTTCATGATCCTTTAATATAATTCCCCTAATTACATTATGTGATTTTTGTTCCTTGAAAGAAAAGAAATAATGTGTGTATGATGGGTCACTTACTTATTTCCTAATTATAGTATGTAAACATATGTTTGTGTGCAAAATTTCAAAGTAAAATATAAGCCTCAATTACTCTACTTGTAATGGTTAGTATAGAAAATTTGTTTGTAGTGATGGTGTGTACAAGGTCAATCTAGCGCGCATACAAAGCGTTTGAATTTCAAGTATGTGTGAAATATGTAATATATATTTATAATGTGTGATTAAATATACTTCTATAAAGGGTTAATAAAATACAATAATGTCAACTTTTTAAAAAATTAATTTGATAGATCATAAGAATGTTGTCTCAATTTACTAAATCAAGCATTTGACCTTTTTCAAAATTAGTTCTTCTTAGATAAAATTTTTCGTTTCTTCAAGATACTATATAAATTTTAAAGTAAAACTTAGTTCTACAACCAAATGAAGCATTTCAATACCTTTTCAAATTTACTTATTCTTAGTAACAATTTTTTATTTCTTCAAAAGACTATATAAATCTCAAACTAAAAGTGATCCCTATTGTAACAAGGAAAGTAATATATTATTTTTCCTCTATATCATATAGAAAACATTTAAATTATTTAAATGCAACGTCAATTATTCAAATATACTCATTTGTATAATTATTTGTAAGGTTGTTGAACTAAAGACTAACAGAAATTAAATTTAAATTTTTATATAGGAAAATTCTAAATACATATTTGAGAGGGAATTCGCACTTAAAGAACTTAATGATGTGGTGAATCTTTTGAATTTGATAGAATGGGAGATTCTTGAAAAATGAAGCTAGTGATTACCAAATTGAAGGGCCAAATTTATTTCATGAGATAAAATAAAATCTATATCTATAACTTCCTACAAATTTAATCAACTTTAAGATAAATTGTGACTGAAAAAAGTACAATTCATAATTACACACTCCATGATATAATAAGGAACCTATTCGACTAATTTTTAAGTATGTTAATATTGGGAAGCCTACTATACAAAATCAAGTTAGTTCAAAAAAAAATATGGATTACAAGCACCATATCATTTAACGTTTTAAAACATGTAACTAAAATTACCATAAAATAATAGTAAGAATTACTTTATTAAAGGAATAACATATCATAACTATAGAGAATTTCAAAATTCCAAATAAAAAGTGGAAGAAATGTGGGATGAGAAGGACGATGAAATTGTTCATAAGGAAACAAAAAGAAATGAAAATAAAGAGGTTTTAGTGTAGTTAGAGAACAAGTAAGATGATTCAAGGTATTATCAACGATGAATGTACATTTTTACCATTTATGGTGAAGAGAGGCACAAATGATTTGAGTGTTTTCTTGGGAGAGTGTACATGGGAATTTTAGCAAAAAAATCAAGTAGGGCATGAGGGGTAAGAGGATTTTAAAAACTATATGTTTCTACAATTAACCATTTTTATGCACATGCAAAGATGGATATCCAATTTCTTCTATGTTTCAATTATTTTCATCAAATCTTGACAAATTTTAAAATAAAGGAATATTTTCTACCTTTGAACCATATTTGTTTATATATTTAACGATTACATATATTGAAAAACAGCTAGATGAATTTAATCTCTTTAAAAAACTTGTTCGTTTTAAAAAATTCTCCTAACCTTTATGTGAGAATTGAAAGAAAAAAACTTGTGAGGTTTTCAAAGGTAGGGATCATCATTTAGGATAAAAAGAACCATTAAATGTTATATATAATGGTGAATGTTATGAATTTTTAATGTTGTTAAATATATGTTTAACAAATAATGTCTTCTTAGTTCATGCACATTGGAAGTAGGGATATTCATACTCCTTGTAGATCTTGCAAATTTTTCTCTCTTTTAACTCCTACTTTGGATATCAAACATTAATCAAAGTAATGTTTATAGGTTTTGGAGCACCTATGTGACAACCATTTTTTCTAATCCCTCTTGTAAATAAATTTCAATGAATTGTAATTCACGTAAATAATATATAGAAATTATATTCCAATGGTATGGGTTTTCTTTGGTTAAGTCACATTCTTAGTTTTTGTGGGTTATTTGAAATCATTATAATTCAAAGGTGGTTCATAATTTGCATGACTTCAAGTGGTTTCAAAAAATACCAATTAACCAAGGCTTCAAAAAATACCAATAAATCATGGTTTCAAGTAGTTTTCAATAATTTGTATGGTTTCAAGTGGTTTTATTTTGTTGTTGTTACATCTAATTTTTTAACTATATGGTATTACTTTCAATACTTATTTTATCTTAGTTTTATTGTTTCATTCTCCATTTGTTTGTGGTTTTAAATCATATGTCTTAATGCATATATTATGGATTAAGTAATATGAGAAGTGAGAAAATTTGAATTAGCTATATTTTCATGAACTTCCTGTTCTCTTAATGTATAACGTCTTTTTGTCATCCTTTCTCTACCAACACTGTTACCGATGAAATAGATAACCGCATTATTACCTAATTTTCTTTTTGGTAGCATAAGAAGCACCCGATTTTGAAAAGTGGTGATGCAGAATCACCCCCTTTTTTTTGTGCACATTTTTGACACTCTAATATTTTTATTTATGAAGTATGAATATTTGTTTTAAAATGTTAGTGATTTTCATGCTAATTTTGAATCTTATTGATGCAACATCAACTTTTTTTTTAGAGCGGTGATTTTCATGCTAATTTTGAAACGTATTGATGCAGCATCAACCATTTTTCTTAGAGTGATGATTTTCATGTTGTCAATAAAACACAAAACTTAGATAAAAAAAATATATAAAAACAATAAAAGGTTTAAAAATAAAACAAAATTAACTAATAAAAATAAAAAATTTAAACAAAAATAAATAAATAAAAAACAAAAACAACAGAAATATTCGAAAATTATATCAAAAGAAATGACAAAATTTGAAAAAAAAACACATAATTTAAAGAAAAAAAACAAAAATTAACAAAAAAATAAAAAAAAAACATCAAAAACATTTTTTTCTAAGTTATTAAAAAAAAAACATATAATTAAAAATAAATAAAATAGAAAATTTATAAATAATTGAAATTGCAAAATTAAAATTTAGATAAAAAAAAATAAAATACAAAAAGGGAAAAATTAAATTTAAAAACTTAAATTAAAAAAATAATAATAATAAGAAAAAAAATACAAATTTTAACACTAACAAAAAAAACAAATTAAAAAAAAAAATAAAAAAAAAAATAAAAAAATAAAATTGAAAAAGAAAATTAAAATATAAAAAACATATCCATAAACTTACTGTTTTTTTTTAAATGAAACAATTTATAAATTTTAAAAATGAAAAACTAAATAAACTGAAAGATTAAAGAAAAAAAATAAATTAAATTAAAATTTAATAAATTTAATAAATGAATTTTAAATTTTAAAAAATAATTAAACTGAAATATTAAATTTAAAAGCAAAATTAAAAAAAAAAACAAATTAAATTTAAAAAAAAAAATTGAATTTAAAAAAAAAAGAAATTTAATTTTTTGAAATTAAGAAAAAAATTTAAAAAATTAAATAAATAAAAAATTAAATTAAAAAAAAAATTTAAAAATATTAAGAAATTAAAAAGAAAAAAGAAATAATCAAACAAAAATTAAAATTAAAATTAAAAACAAAGTAAAAAAATATGTTACGAATTAAAAAATATTAAAAATAAAAAAGAAAACTAAATAAATAAATAAATAAAAAACAAAAACAAATAAAAAAAAAAAATATTAAAAATTAAAAAAAAAAGAATTTTTTGATCGTGGTGGTGTTGCCAATTGGCCTCTTGCTGCGGGAGGCTGATTCTGGGAATCGCCCTCCCGCCGCGGGAGGGCGATTCTGGCTCCCACCCGCCGGGAGGTGGATTCGGAGATCGCGTCCACATACCTGGGCGGGAAGGCCCGATTCTCGGAATCACCCTTCCGCCTACCTAGGTGGGGAGACGATCGACGCGCCACAATGATCAATTATTTATTTATTTATTTATTTTTAATTCAAAAAATTTAAAATTGTTATTTTTTAATTTAATTTTTATATTTGAAATTTAATTTAACAATTTTTTTATTCAATATTTTGTTTTTAAATTTTGTTAATAATTTTTATTAAATTTTGTGTTTTTTTTTAATTTAATTGATTTAAAAAAAAAATTCATATTTTTTTATATTATTATTAAATTTTACGTTTAGTTTTTTCATTTAATTTTTTAAAATTTAATAAATTTTGTATTTTTTTTTAAAATTTATTTGAATTTAATATATTTTTTTAATTTTTAATTTTTTATTATTATTTTTTTAATTACATAAATTTTATATATTCTTTTTATTTTAATTAAATTATTTAAAAATTGATTTTTTTTAAATGATTAATATTTTCAAATTAATTTGTTTTTTATTTTTTATTTAATATATTTTTTTTTAATTTATTTTTTTCAATTTTTCAATTTTAATTGATTTTTAAAGTTTTTTAACTTTTTATTTTAACAATGTTTTTTTTTCCTTTATATTTAAAATTTATTTTTTATTTCAAAATTTATTTGTTTATTCATTTATTTATTAAAATTTAATATTTTTCTTTTTTAAATTTAATTTGTTATTTTAATATTAACATTTTTTTTTAATTTAATAAAATCTAATATATATATTTTTAATTTAAGTTCATATATATATTTTATTTTTTATAATTTAAATTTAATTTATTTTTTAAAATTTATTTGTTTTTTTAATATATATTTTTTTAAATTTAATATTTTTATTGTATTTTATTTTTCATTTTTTATTTTTAATTAATTTTTAATTTTTTTACTTTTAATTTAAATAATGTTTTTTTTTAAGTTTTAAATTTATTAAAATTTAATATATTTCTTTAAATTTATTTTTTTTTTAATTTTTTAATTTTTATTTTTTAACATTTAATAAACATTTTCTTTTTCTTTTTTAAATTTAATTTCTATATTTAATTTTTTATAATTTTTTTTTTTTTTTTTACTTTTTTTTTTTTTTTTAATTTAATATTTTTATTTTGTTTTTATTTTTTTTTTTTATTTCTATATATTTTGTAATTTTAATCTTTAATTTTATTTTTTATTTTTTATTTTTTTTCTTAAATTTTAGGTTTTTTTTAATGTTTGAATTAAATTTTTTACTTTGTTTTTATTTTTATTTTTTTATTCCTATATATTTTTAAATTTTAAGCTTTAAAATATTTTTTTTTTTAATTTTCTTTTTTAGGTTTTTTTTAAATGTTTGAATTTTAAAAATTAAAAATTGTTATTTCTATTTTTAAAAATGTCAAAAATATGACACAAATTTTCTTTTTTGTTATTCCAGCATCAACTGGTTTTGTTTTGAGGGTGTTTTTTCAATCCTTTTTTCAAGAAAGAATTTTGTTTTTAGCATAATTTTATAAAATGTTTAAATTTGACCTTCAAAAAAACCAAGTGCATTCTCGAATACTCTTTTTTTTGTTTTTGGGGTGTTTTTTGATGTTTTTTGAGTCTTTTTGGGCTAGAGTTCTCGTTTTGAGGTCAGGTTAGCTATTTCATCAGTAATAGTGTTTACCATTCTTTCGTATTTCCTCTATGGATCGAAATTTATTTTATTTCTAGTTCAAAATCTCCAATTTTCCATGTTTTTTGTGAACATTTGTGTAATTTCCATGCTAAAATATTTCCCTATGAAAAAAAATATTTTGTTTGTTTTCTACAATAGAATTTAGACACTAAAGTATTTGTCGAAAGAAGAAGCTCAATCAAGCTATAGGCTCGATCACACCCTTGAGCCATATGGCTTACCATTAATACCATTAATAACAACTGGTAAGGATTTTGGTTAGACCTTTTAATGGCTCTATCGAGCCTTTGAGCTTGATCGAGCCGGTGGTTAAACAAATATGCCAATTGATTTAGGGTTACTACAATCAATCGAGAAATTTGAAATTTGAATTTAACTACTCAATCAAGTGTTTAAAGTGCTTGATGAAGTCCTACAAATAATAGTTTCAACACCTCTTCTACGGATTTCTTGAGAGCCCCATTTCTACTCTATCATATTTAGGGAAGAATTTGTCATGAAGTGGCAAAGTTGATCATGTTGGATTCGTGAAGGAATCCTGTATCCAATGGCATATGAATTTGAAAATTTTGAATTCATATAATATTTTTCATCTAATTTCTTTTAAACATATCACTTTAATTTTTTTTGGATAGTTTCAAAGGGGTTGAATAAAATATCAATAACATAAAATATACACAACAACAAAAATTCAAAAAATACCAATATCTCAGTTAATAATTCCTCTTCAAAAGAGTATTCTTGGTTTTTCAATTTATTTAAAGAGTTGATTTACTTTTGTGTGAACACTTTTCTCCAAGGTGAAATTGAAATATTACTTCGAAAAATAATAATAAAATACAATTTTGCAAAAGTTTTTTTAATATGAAAAACTTAGTACTCTTCCTGTAGATCATGCTTATATATATTAAACTAAGTTATGCTAAGTGAATACATGCATAACTCTTATGTTTTGTGAAAATTTGCAAGGACATATATTGCATTTAATTGAAAATTGAGACATTATAAGACATTACTTTTTTTGGCAAAAAATATTATTAATACAACATAATTCTCCACATATTGTTTTTTTACTCTGATTCAAAATTCACAATTCTTATATGAATTTTGAGGGGTGCAATTTGATCAAACAAGAGAAACTTGAAATCTCATTGCCACATTTGGCCCAAAAGTGTAACCCATCTTCATGCTTTCATCCAAAAGTAAAAGCATAAATGACATGGTTTCATTGTTTGATTGACATGGGAAGTTTTATAAAAATATTTGTTATTGGGAATAGGAAATTGAATAGTGCTAATGAGTTGCATTCATGTATTATTGAGCCTAGAGGCTTATTCTACAACCTAATATGAATAGGGTGTGTAATACCATCCATGCTCAACTTGGAGTTGACATGTGTTCCTTAAAAAATACTAAAAAAAATAAGTGTCAGATATAATAAAAACATAAATGATTATACATATTTGGTTAGTTTTAATTGCCTAGAATTACAAAACATCAATAATATGATTTTCACGATGCTCACTTGTTCAAGTATGAAAAAGATGTGGTAAAAATATTACACTTTCACTCTTGGAATTATGAATTAAATATTTTGATGTCGATGTTGAATAATATAATTTTACCTAAATAAAGAATATATATATATATATATATATATATATATATATATATATATATATAACTTAAATAAATTGTTAAATATTTATTTTAACAAATATATTTCAATATGTATAGACAAAAAACATAAATTTGTGTTTGTGTGTTTTGACCCTAATAAATTTTTTTAATATACACAAAACCAAAAATAATTAAAAATACAATAATTTAATTACTTTTTTATAATAAAAATTTGTGTAACTCATTTATTTTTAATATAAATATTATTAATAAAAAAATATTTAAAAATACAATTTAAACAATGAAATTTAACCATGAAATAAATTATAATTATAGTTTTAAGAGAATTTGATAAACCATGAAAATTTAACCATGAACTAAATTATAATGATAGTTTTAAGAGAATCTGATCATCTAGAAATAACATTGTTCTACACATGATGTGACTTCCCCAGAACGGATAAACGCGACCCCACCCACCGATCTCTCTCCTCCGTCAGCTCTGTCTCTATCATGTTTCCGGAACTCGTCTCTGTTACCATCCTCCAGTCTCACCTGCTTCCTAGATAGTTGGCTGCATGCATTAAATCTCCAACCTTTGAACCACACCAACTTGAATTTTGAAAGACCTCCATATACTTCTTGCCCAGAGCACCGAGCACCCCTGCATCCCCCTCTTTCCCAGAGCACTGAGCACCTTGTCGACACAATGGAGACTAACTGAGCATAACTACATAACCAAATATTTCAACATGTGATGCCTGGAAAATACCCTGGTTGAATCATTTTTCATGCTATCATTGGTTCTTGTTGTGAATAATTAGGGGTGGATTGCTAGAACATACATGGTAATGCACCTATGGTTTTACCTTTGTTAGATTTTTTCTAATTCAATTGTTTGGTAAGTAATTTTTAAATTACAAAGATATAATAATTAAAAGCTAATTATTATTACCAACCTAGATCCATCTTAACTACGGATCTATTAAGTGCATAGAGGGATCAAATCTCTAGAGGGGAAAACTTCCTTTTTGAGTGTTGAGGAAAGGTTTTCACCTCGAGAGATATGATCTCTCTCGGCACTTGATAGATTTGTAGTTAAGATGGATCTAGGCTGGTTTCAGTCGTGTGTGACCAAGGAAAATCTATCGATAATATGAGGAGCACATGATTAATTATATCAATAATATGTAAATACATTTAATAGTAATATAACCATTTTAAATAGGCTAAATATGTTTGATATTTATCGAGTCATTTTAATTTTGAATTTTCTAAGTTACCTCTGAGTTTGTTGAGTTGATAAATATTTTAAAATAATTTTAATGATGAAAAATGATCAAATGAATTTTTTGAATGCAAAGTGACAATGTAATAATATTGAATGATATAAAATGTGAATAATAATAACATAGTTAATCAAAAATAGCCTTCATTGTGATCAATCTCAAACTATTTTTTATACTATTCTTATTGCCACCCTTGTTAGTTTTGTCATCTTTCCATATCGATTATATGAAAAAGATACTAGAAATCATAAATCATAAATCATTTAAATATTTAGCTCGAGTTGTTGTAGTAAACATCATACCTTGTCTCTCTTTCTCTCTAATATTATTAGGTTTAATTACTATAACACAAAAATCATTCTACATTGTCAATAAAGTTTTTTTCCTATACTGAAATCAATGCGCACTATTAATCCAAGGAATTTAAAATTAGCGTACTATCATACATCCAGTTACATAAAATCAGAAATCAACATTATAGTGAAATCAATGCATCTAATGCAAGAAATAAAATAATATTAGAAAAAATCTACACAGAAATCAATGTATCTAATGAAAATAATCAAATAGGATTAGAAATCAACATCTACACTGAAATCAATGCAGCTAGTGCAAGTAAGAAATTAGGATTAGAAGCCAACATATACACTAAAACATCCCTGCTGCGGCTGAGCACAGCTCTCGCACTAGTACTGGGTCTCGCTGTGTGTTAAATTGCTGCATGGAAATTCTGCTCGGCATTCACATCTCCAATTGTGCCTCCTGCACTCTTCCGCGTCCGTCTATCATTGATTTTGGTCGCCCACAAGCTCATTCTGCTCTCACTGTTCTCTCTGATCATCACACCATGCCCCGCTTACGCCCGAGAATGCGTTGTAGGCAAGGGGGAGTCATTGGGCGCGCTATCAACCGTTCCTCTCCCTCTAACACCGATTCCTCGTCATATTCTTCTGAGTTTGGTCCTGTCCGTCTTCTAGCTCTGTGCAGAGGTCGTGGGAGGGGTCGGAATCGTTTCAATTCAGCTGGGCATTTTCGTTTGTCGTCCAGGGCACATTCACACCACGCCCGTTTTCATTTCCCCTGCAGCATTGATAACACCCCTCTCCTTGCTACGGTGACCATCGACCTTCGGGCAGCTCCCACGGATCAGATTTCTTCGGTCCAGGCTTGCGCCACCACTGAGGCTGCTCGGGAGTCCTTCACGGAGACAGAGCACAACGTGCCCCAGGCAGACATCGGGAGGCTGGTTTCTTCGGGCATTGAGGCCAACTTGGGTGCTTAGGCGAGTCCTTCGGCTCCAATTGATGGCGGTCCAGAACACAAGGTTGATCCCCCTCCTGATGATGAGGATCCTTATAGATATGCCTGCCTCATTGTCGAGGAAGACCCTCCCTCTGCTCAGTAAGATGGTTCCAGGTTTGCGCGACTGTGTTTTGGTTTTCATTGGCCTGCAGGTGCTTATCTACAGTCTTATGCCTCTGCCTAATTCTGCTATTGTTCTTTTGGTCTCATTCCTGCTTTATGGTTGGTCTCCCCTGCGTGGGAGTTACATTCTGCTTTTTTTCCATGTTCTTGCTCTAAACACAGGTTCCAGAATTGTCATATTTGTTTTTGCTATGGCTAGAAATCGTAAACATTCAGCCATTCTGGCTCACTCCACATGAGTTATTTTTTCTAGGTCTGTTCATGTTACAGTTACAGTTACAGTTGTAAGTCATTTGATAGGAACAGACAGTCTTATAGCTCTTCAAAGCTTTCATGGTCTCTCTCCAAATTGTAATGATGATCAATTACCTGCTGGTAAAGCTAGAATGCCTCAGAACTGGGCTGGAAATCTCGAGGCTACGGCCTCCATGTAATACTATTTTTGTATCAATATAGAAGTAGCCATATTCAGAAAATAAAAAATAAAATAGGATTATAAATCACCATACACACTAAAATCAATGCATTTAGTGCAAGCAATCAAATAGGATTAGAAATCATTTATATTGAAATCAGTGCATATAGTGTAAAAAATCAAATTTAATTATAAATCAACACCTAGATTGACATTAATGCATCTAGTGCAAGAAATCAAATAGAATTAGAAATTAGTTACATTGAAATCAATGCATCTACTGCAAGTAATCAAATATCATTAGAAATAAAAAACTACACTAAAATCAATGCATATATTGTAAGAAATATTATTACCTCTCTCCCTCCTCCATATATATATATATATATATATATATATATATATATATATATATATATATATATATATGTCTCTTCATCTCTCCTTCTTTGTCTCTTTATCTCACCCCCACAAACACACACACTCTCTCACTCCATATTTATCAATCTCCTTTTCCCTCCCTCCTTGTCTCCATCTATCTCTTCTTTCTCTTCACCTTCCATCTGTATCTCTATATCCCTTTTCCTATCTATATCAACCCTAAAACATACACTCTCTTACTCCAATATATCTATATATCACTCCCTCCTCCTCTCCCTCTCTCTCTCTGTCTTCCCCTTTCCTCCCTCTCCCCCACTTCTATCTCTCTTCCCTCATGCTATCCTCTCTTGCTTTCCCTCCATATTCCTTATCATTCCTTCTCTCTCTCTCTCTCTCTCTCTCTCTCCAACTTTCACTCTCTATGTATTTCTTCTTACCTCTCTCTCTTTCCCCCTCCATCTCCATCTCTCATTCCCTACCCCTCTTCACTCTCTCTCTTCTTTTCTTGCCAACCTCTCTCTCTCTCTCTCTCTCATCACCTTCTTGTTAAAATATGACAACAAAAATGTAAATAAGTAATTATCAGAAATTTACTTATTACCTATGGATGTAGTTGGAATAAAGAAATGTAGTTTGAATAACAAGATGTAATTGGAATAATGAAATAAGTCCAGGTTAAATAAGATGGCCCGAGAGGCTTGTAAAGTACGAAGAATCATTTGATTAATAAGAGTTTCCAAGTGTTTATCCTTCAGTTTGTAATTCAGTTATTTTTCCTATTTCTTTCTCATTTAATGTTTTCCCCCACAACAAGTGGTATCAGAGCCATTATAAAAAATGAAGTGTCCATGGGAGAAGATTTTGTGGAAGGTTTTCCATCTGCTGAAAAATTAGGGAGCTCAGAGCGTTAGAGAAGTTGACAAACCAGCAAGCAATTGCCTCTATTTGTAGATATTAAGAGAAGCTCGTTGTGGTTGGAATCAGCAGGAAAGATGAGCTACGTGGGAAGAAAACACCACTGCAAGATTGATAAAGAAGGTCGTTGGGGTTGCCGAGGGACGTTATTGTGGTGGGGAGTTGTCGACATCAAAAACAATACAGAAGGAATAAGTTGAACCTCCTGTCATGGGAGAAAACGCTCGACTGTGCATCCGTTGTGCCCATTTGCTGCAAAATTAAAATTGAAATCGAGCAAATGAAATCGACTGCCCAATGTTCTTCACGGGGAGCCTTGTGTGGAGCTTATGCTTAGGGAGGAGCCGTCTAGCCAGAACGGTGACATATTGAAGAGCCTGCCACTGGAGAAATCATTCGAAGAGAGCCCCTTTGTTTGAAGAGGGACATTGCACACACAGAAATCAATATTTTTTTTGTTGAATCAAGAAAGATGTTTTTCTCAGAAATATGTGGTTAAAGAATGAAGTAGGGTTTCTTCTTCAGAAATTTGTGATTAAATAATGAAGAAATATTGTTTTTCTCAGAAATCTGTGATTAAAGAATGAAGAAAGATTGTTTTTCTTAGAAATCTGTGATTAAAGAATGAAGTAGGGTTTCTTCATCTGAAAAAGGGAAATTTTTTTTAGAAATTTGTTTTTTTTTTTTCTAAAGGGTTCAATTGGAGAACAAGGGTTTGAACATAAATTTTTTATTTTAAAGGGTGCATGGATTTAGTGAAAGAAGAAAAAAATAGAAATTGTAATTTTTGTTTTGTATTTCTATTTAAAGTTAGTAGGCGAAAGAAGAGATTTGAATCCGTTGAAACCCTAGAAGAAGAGGGGAAATCTTGAAACCCTAGAAGAAGAGGGGAAATTTTTTAATTTGTAGAAGAAAGGAAATATGAAACCCTAGGAGGGAGAAATGGAAAAAATAACAAACGCAAAATTTGAGGTGGATAAATTCACCGGGAATTTTTTTTTTTCTCTATGGAAATTGAAGGTTAGGGATTTGTTGGTGCAACAAGGGTTTCATAAAGCATTAGATGGGGTAAATAAAAAACCAGAAAGCATGAAAAATTCGGGCTGGGAGGACTTGGATGCCCGAGCTCTCAGTACCGTTTGGTTATGTTTGGTAGATGAAGTACTCTTCAATATTGTTGGAGAGAGTACAACTGCAGGGTTGTGGAAAAAATTGGGAACACTCTATATGACAAAATATTTGAAAAATAGAATCTATTTAAAAAGACAACTATATAGTGTTCAGATGAAGGAGGGTACGAAAATTGCAGATCACTTAAATGTTTTTAATACGCTTACTTTCTAGTTTTCTGATATGGAAGTAAAAATGGAGGAAGAAAAAAAGGAAATAACCTTGTTGTGTTCCCTTCCTGAGTCATGGGATCACGTCGTGACCTCAATTAGTTTGAGCACTGTCGATTCATTAAAACTTGAATCTGTCGTGGGTGCTCTCTTATCTAAAGAGGTACGAAGAAAATTCTAGCATTGAAACATCCGCACCTAAAGCCATGGTAGCCAGAGGTTGTTCAAAGGAAAGGAGGGAGAAAATAAGAGTTTCTTCCAGATCGAAGTCAAAGGGCAGAAATAAGTGTAAAGCCAAGTGCTGGTACTATAATAAGCTCAGACACCTCAAGAAAGATTGTTGGAAACAGAAGGAGCCGGAGAACCATAACAAGGAAGAAAATTACGTTGATTCACGTATGGTTAATGAGGTTTTAATTTCTAAATCTCTCCCTGTCTGTAATGTCTCTCAAGATGCTGATAATTGGCTATTAGACTTTGGTGCTTCTCATCATATGAGTCCACACCGAAGTTGGTTTACTTCATATGAAACTGTAGATGGTAGTTCTGTTTTCATGGGAAATAATTCATCTTGTCAGACTGTTGGGATTGGTAATGTAAAAATTAAAATGTATGATGGTACAATTAAAACATTATCTTATGTTAGCCATGTACCTAATCTAAATAAAAAATTTATTTGCTTGGGAGTTTTGGATTCGAGTGGTTATAATTTTACAGGTTAGAATGGAGTGTTGAAAGTCTCAAATGGAGCCTTGGTAGTGATGAAGGCTGAAAATGTCAAAAATATGTACAAAATCAAAGGAAGCACTCAAGTTAGTGAAGCAGCGATCGTGTCAGAGAAAGCAGAAGAGGGTTCTCGTCTATGGAATCAACGGTTGGGTCACATGAGCGAGAAAGGTCTTCAGGTACTGATGAACCGCAAGCTGCTTCCTGATTTGAAATCCTTACAGTTGGATTTTTGTAAATATTGCATGTTTGGTAAACAATGTAAACAAAGGTTCAAGACTGGAAATCATAATAGTAATCAGATTTTGGACTACATTCATTATGATCTTTGGGGACCATCTCCTACTGTGTCTTATGGAGGTGCATCATATTTTTTAACGTTTATTGATGATTTCTCCCAAAAAATTTGGGTCTATATGTTGAAAAAGAAAGGTAATGTATTTAATGTGTTTAAACAATTTAAAATAATGGTGGAAAAGAAAACAGGAAAATCAATTAAATGTTTAAAAACTGACAATGGAGGTGAATTTATGTCTTTATAATTTGAACAATTTTGTAAGGACGAAGGGATTGTTAGACATAAAATTTTTGTTTATACCCCTCAGCAAAATGGCATTGCTGAACGGATGAATCAGACTCTTATGGAAAGAGCTACAAGCATGATCAATAATGCTAACTTGCAAAAGGAGTTGTGGGAAGAAGCAGTATCCACTGCTTGTTATTTAGTGAACAGATCACCTTAAGTTGCAATAAATTGTAAAATTCCTAAAGAAGTTTGGTTGGGTCAGTCTTGTGATTATTCGCATTTGAAGATTTTTGGTTGTGATGCCTATGCTCTTATTCCTAGAAATCAGCATTCAAAATTAGATCCAAAATCAAAATGTTGTGTCTTTGTTGGATATTATTATTCAGTGAAGGGATATAGGTTGTGGGATCCTTCTTCACGAAAGATAGTCATTAGTAGAGATGTAACATTTGATGAATCTTCTCTTTTAAAATTAGATATTGAAAAGGTTGAACAGAAGCAGGGATCGCCAAGTCAACAGATTCAATTGGAGACTAAACCTTTTTCAAAAATTCAAAAGGAAGGGGAGACTTATGATGAAGAAGGTGGAGAAGCAAAGGAAACTGGAGAAATTCCAGAACAAATTCAGCAACCAGTCACTCTATGAAGGTCTACAAGGGAAAGAAAAACACCTAAAAGGTATGAAGATTCTTCTTCATCATTTGCATTGATTACTAAAGATGGGGAACCTTCTTGTTATCAGGAAGTAGTTGATGATGCAGATAGCAAGATATGGAAAAAGGCTATGGAAGAAGAAATGGACTCTTTAGCCAAAAAAAATGCATGGGATCTTGTAGAACTTCCTGAAGGTAGAAATGTTGTTGGGTGCAAATGGGTCTTCAAGTTGAAAAGGAAAGTTGATGGAAGTATCGAGAGGTATAAGGCGAAACTAGTTGCAAAAGGGTATTCTTAGGTTGAAGGTATTGAATTTCATGAGATCTTTTCACCAATAGTTAAACTTGCTTCTATTCGTACTGTGTTAGCACTAACTGCTTTACTTGATCTTGAGTTAGAACAGTTAGATCTTAAAACAACCTTTCCTCATGGTGATTTGTATGAAGAGATATATATGGATCAGATAGAAGGTTTTGTACAAGGTCGCAGTAGAAGATTATTTTGCAAGCTCAGGAAATCATAGTATGGCATGAGGCAGTCACCTAGGTAATGGTACAAGAAGTTTGATTCCTTCTTGGTGAGCCAAAATTTTATCAGAAGTGAGTATGATCATTGTGTATACTTCAAAATTTTCAATGGCATATTCGTTATCATGGTGTTGTATGTTGATGATATGCTTATTGCAAGAAAAAGATGGAAGAAATCAACAGGTTAAAGGCTCAGCTCTCTAGGACATTTGAAATGAAGGATCTTGGAGCGGAAAAACATATCTTGGGCATGGAGATACACAGAGACAGGAAGAATGGTAAGCTTTGGTTATCACAATAGAAGTATGTGGAGAAAGTACTTGAAAAGTTCGGTATGAACAATTTGAAACCTGTTAATGTTCCATTAGCTTCCCATTTTAAGCTTTCTTTGGATTCAAGTCCTAGAACTAATGAAGAAAAGAAGTACGTGTCTTGTGTACCATACGAAAATGAGGTAGGAAACTTAATGTATGCAATGGTATCTACAAGACCTGACATTTCACATGCAGTTGGAGTTGTGAGCAGGTTCATGGAAAATCCAGGGGAAGAACATTGGTGAGAAGTGAAATTGGTGCTTTGGTATTTGAGAGGCACAAGTGACCATTTCATCAGTTTTGATGGTTGTGAAGGTTCAGTCTGTGGATATGTGGATGCTGATTATGCAGGTGATTTGGACAAAAGAATGTCTACTACAGGTTATGTTTTTACTCTTGCAGGTAGATTAATCAGTTGGATGTCAAAGCTTCAAGAGACAGTTGCTTTGTCCACTACTAAAGCAGAGTATATAGTTGCTTCAGATGCCTATAAAGAGGCAATCTGGTTAAAAGGTTTGCTTTATGAGATTGGAAGGACACAGGAGAAAGTGAATGTGTTTTGTCACAGTCAGAGTGTTATTCATTTGGCTACAAATCCAGCCTATCATAGTAAGACGAAGCACATTGATGTAAGGTATCATTTCGTGAGACATGTAATCGAAGGTGGAAAAGTAGTTCTCAAGAAGGTCCGCACACAGGAAAATCATGCAGATATATTCACGAAGCCAGTTACAGTAGAGAAGCTGAGATGGTGTCTTGCTTCTCTCGACTTGCAGAAAAGATGATGAATGGGCATGGGTAAGGGATTAGGAAAATTGTTGTCAACGTGCAGTTTGTTAAAATTTGAAAACAAAAATGTAAATAAGTAATTTTGGGAAAATTTACTTATTACCTATTGATGTAGTTGGAATAACTAAATGTATTTTGAATAACGAGATGTAGTTGGAATAACGAAATAAGTCCAGGTTAAATAAGATGGCCCGAGAGGCTTGTAAATTATGGAGAATCATTTGATTAATAAGAGTTTCCAAGTGTTTATCCTTCAGTTTGTAATTCAGTTATTTTTCCTATTTCTTTCTCATTTAATGTTTTTCCCCACAACACTTCTAACTTTGTCACTATATGTCTCTCTCTCTCCTTCTCTCCCTCATTCTCTCCATCTCTTCTTCTTTGTCTCTTTATCTCACCCCCAAACATATACACTCTCTCTCCACCTCCCCCTTATCACTCCCTCTCTATCACCACTTGTCACTCTCTATGTATTTCTTCTTCCTTCTCTCTCTCCCCATCTAGCTCCATCTCTCTATCCATCCCTCTCTCCCCCTCCAACTGCATCTCTCTATTGCTCCCTCCCTCCCCATCCAACTCCATCTCTCTATCCTTCCCTCTCTCCCCTTCCAACTCCATATCTTTATCCCTCCGTCTCTCCTCCTCTCTCTCAAGTCCCCTCTGTTTTCCTTCCTCTCTCTCCATTTCTCTCCTACCTCCCTCTCTCTGCCCCCATCACTAACTCTCTCTCTCTCTCTTTCCCCTACAATCCTCTATATTCCCCCATTACACTCTTCCTCTCTCTCATCCTTCCTCTCTCTCCCTTTATCACCTCCCTCTCTCTCTCTCTCTGCCCTTATATCATCTCTCTTTCCCCACCACTCTATCTATCTCTCCAACTATGTTACTATATCCCTCTCTTTCTTATTCTCTTTCCTTCTCTCCCTCTCCAACTTCATCTATATTTCCCTCCATCTATCCTCTTCTCATCCTTCCCCTCTCTCCCTCTCTCTCTCTCTCTAATACTTTCTCTTTCTCCCCACCTCCTTCTCTGTGTCTCTCTCTACCCCCCAATCGCTTCTCCTTCTCCCTCCCTCTCTCCTCTCTCTCTCCCACCTCCATATTTATGTTTCCCTCTCCCTCTCTTACCCTTCTCCAGCTCTCCCACTCCTCCCCCTCTATTTCTCCACCTGTATCATATGTCGTTCTTCTTCCCCCCCATATATAGCTAGAGCTTTTATATATATATATATATATATATATATATATATATATATATATATATATATATATATATATATATATATATATATATATATATATATATCATTTTAATATTAATGTTAGGGTAAATAATGTTTTTTTTTGCATGGTATTATTATTAATTTGGTCCATAGGCTTCAAATATAATTAGATGTTGATTTCTACTCCAATTTGATATATTTTTTATTATTTACCTTATCTTTTTCTACCTCTTTTATAAATATGGTATTTGGCCCATGATATTGATAATAAATTTTAGCATGGTATTTGGTCCATGGTATTGATAATAATTTTTCTCATCGTACCTGGCCCATAGGGTTCAACTAAATAAAACTTCTTTTTGAGTTTTTGTAAAAATAAAGAGGTTTATGGAGTAAATATAAAAAGAGGTTTTATTTATTTACCATACATTCAGTTTTTTTTTATATTTTATTTATTTACCATAACTAAGTATAAAAAGAGGTTTTATTTATTCACCATACCCCTATTTTATTTATTTATCATATTTCTTTTTCGAGTGCTTGTAAAGTTCTTGATATTTTAAATTTATATTGTTTAAATTCATTTTTAATTGTTTATTTATGTAAGTTATTTTTAAAGCTTACATTATGTATATTTTATGTTTTTTTTTAAATTTAGTTTTCTTTTTTTGGCTTCCTACATACTTACACATTGGGGGTCATACTGAGATGTAAAATGCATGTCTAAGGGCAATACAGATTAAAAGCTAAATTTGAAAGCACCTTTTGGTTATTTTCTAAATTCTCCAAATTCATATATGACTTTAATGGATTGCACTTGAAGTGTCAATTGCATATGAGGCTCTTTTACTGATTTTATTTTTTCAATGCACTACAGAGATAATTAGAGCATAATAGAATTAGGGTTTCAAAAATCTAAACACAAAAGGGGCTTTGAGCAATCAAGCTATTGTCCTTTTAGCTATCAATCTTTGAAGATTGAAATATCACATTTAATGTGGCCTAAAACCTCCCATGAGCTCCATATTTTGCTCAAACTCATTCCTTCCGTATGATTATGCAAGGCTGGGTCAAAGCATCGTTGCATAAATGGCTATGCATAAAAGGCCATGGCCATTTATGCATGGTTGCATTAGATTCATGACGAAGATTTAATTTTATAGCTCTCAGGAAAAGATCTTGTGAATGAACTGTTAGCAAGATATAATCTACAAAACCAGTTGCAATATATAAAAATAAGAAAACCATATCACTGGTCACTTTTCTCAAGGTCTATGTGCGTAAATTCTCACAATAATGCAAAGTTAAACACACAAAATACAGACAAAAACTTAATTTTGGAAAAAAACCACAGAAAAACTCCATTATGAAGAAATAGGAGCATGCACAGTAATAGCCATTAATAAAGGTATTGGTAAAGTTTATTTATTTTTTAAACCAAAAAAAAAAGTGCTGACAAAGAGATACATTTTTACAACTGCACATCATTATCTTTACTTGATGTACCCAACTATTTGAGTCCATGATCATGCTCATGCTTTTGAGGAAGATAAGAAAACTTACATGCTCATGATCATGTCTTCAACCATTACAATAATCTCCAGAATATTTAAAAAGGATAAGAAACCAAAAAAATAAAAAGCCAAAGTTGATAAACATGCAAGTCTATGACAAAGTCCTTGTTTTTTAACAATGATATTCAAGAAGATTAAAGAGGTTCACATGGATCTGAGATTGGGAAGTGAACAAACGTTTTAATAAGCTTAAAATGGGCAGGCACCACTGTAAAGGTTTTCGTAAGTTTAAATGGGCAGCCACGACTCCGCAAAACACGTTTAATAAGTTAAAAATGGGCAGGCACCAATGTAATGGTTTTCATAAGTTTAAATGGGCAGACACCACTTCTCATAACAATTTTGAGCATATCCTGTTATTATAACATTCCATATAACTAAACTTTGTTCAACTATTTTCCCTTGCGTCCAATATATTTCCTAATCATGGAAAACAATTGCATTTTGAATTATGAGAACTCATGACATGTGGATTTCGGTATTTTTTTTTCCAGGATAGTACCTATGAACTCGTTCTAACTCCAAGTTGGATAGATAAAAATAGGTGGAAAACTTATCTTAACTTGGGAATTTAATTTTATAAAGGTTTTATACGCAATATAATGGTATTTATGACGCCTAGTCTTTTTGGAATGATGTCACAAACTAGTGCTACATGGTTTTCAGGAAAATTTGCAAGATGGAAATATATTTTAAATTTTAGAAATCTTAGATTTTGATCGTATTTAAAATAAAATAATTTTATGTTATAAAATTTAGACTAATAATTTTTAAAAATACTGAAAATTTATAATTTAAAAAAATATATATATAAACAATTAACCTAACTAATATTATTAACCTAATTGATACTTCCACCACTTTCTTTATTGAAATACAACCCCTAAAATTTCTTAATTGATACTTCCACCACTTTCTTTATTGAAATACACAACAAGATCCAGATCCTCCTTAATGTGATGTACATCTACTTTAAAGGAAAATATATTTTTCAAGCCTCCAACATGATGTGCAATCATTCCACGTGTGCGTTGATTTTTGAACAATGGGTTTTGAGGTATAAGTACCCATGGCCTGATCATTGGGTTCCTCTAGATAAACAAAAGGACATACGGTGCCATGTGAGTCCAATAGATGGTTGACTGACTAGTTTACCACCATGAAAGCTGCTTGAATTTCCTATAAACCCTCGCGCTACCTTTGAACAGAATTATGAAGTTTTTGTTGATTAATAAGCTTTGTATCTCTATTTCATGTTAGAATTTACGTTTTTGCGATTCAACATATAAATTATAAAAAAATTTCAATAATAATCATATATAATGGAACATTGTCATATAGTTATTACATAATTTTTTTTTTTATAATAAAACAATAATGGTTATTGAAACCTAAAAAACCTTTTATTCCACACAAGCAGGTAGTAGCCCCAAAGACTCATATTCCAGTTCCACAAACTTTTGACAGCCACAAAATCTCCATAGAATGCTTTGTCTTGTAGCAATTAAAATCTTTAGAGTAGAGATTCCTTAGGGATCTCTTGAAGAAAATGCAGATCCATATAGTGTTGAAGGCCCAAATTTTAGTTGCTCTCTGTTTTGATGCACAACGGCTAGCATAAAACTCATCAGCTTGACCGGGATGAATCCTTTTCATGAAATGTTCAGTTGCTTACTAATAATACAATCGACACGGTATCTGGTATGCAGAACAACAACAAGGTTGAAAACAATTCCATGTTGAATTCTCAGGACTCATGACCAGGGATTTTTGGCAATTTTCCTCGATGTTACCTATGACCTTGTTCTAACTCTTGTTGCTGACAAGTTGGATTAAAAAATACAGGTGGAAAACTTATCCTTGGTAATTTTATAAAGGTCCTACATGCAATATAATGGGCCATATTTATGACCCAGAGTCTTCATGGAACTAGTTATATAGAAAGTTGGAATTCAGAGAATTATTGTACACGACAGGTATCAATTGTGTGATATGACATAATTTACTCTCTCTTTTTCTTTGTCATAGCCGATCTAGGTATAACTTGACAAGCTATAATAAAAAGAAAATCCAAACCCTCAATAAAAGCCTAACTGCAATTTATGGCGGCAGATAAGCGCAAGTTGCAACTCTCACACAAGCAAAGAATTACAGCGTAGGCCAGAAATCAATTTAATGGGTTAACTGAAAGAAGTTGGCATTTTATTGGGAACTTATAACAGACCCTGGCTAGCCCACACCACGAAGAAATAAAAATTAAAGGGCAGCTTAAATGTTGTATAAATGCAATTGAAAATTTTTCAAGGTAGGCATTGATTAAGGGCCTTTACGAAGGGTGCGTAAATGCAGATAGCAGCGGAGGAGTAAACGAAAAGGGCGTATTATTTATTAGCAATTTGACAGCCAACAAATATTTATTTATAATGCGTTTGCTTCTTATGTTATGGTTTTTGCTTTGGAAAATAACAATAAAGTGCTTTGGAAAATAATACTTATGGTTAGTGATTTGGAAAATAATACTTACTCATGGTTGACCACAAAACATGAATCAATTCCTATTTCAGATCAAATATGTTTGATGTTGTGAAAGCTGTAATTTTATTTATTTATTTATTTATTTGTTAGTATTTCATTAAATTTTGTCATGCATAGAAGGCAAGTCTAGATATGTATGGAGTACTTATGTTTGTTGAGTTTCTTTTTGGGGCATCATTATTTTTTGCAAATTTGTCTATCATAAGAATTATTGCTTCAAGTTTCTGTGTCGTTTAGTAGTTAAGCAAGATTCTTGCATATTGTTAGTCTTTTCATTTCCCCTCAAATTACATAGTTTACAAGATAAAAGTAATTCACAATTTGTAGTGTTGTCTTCATCATTAACTTCTTCATTAGCTCGGTCAGAGAGCATCTAAACCTTCTATGCATCAAATAAAATAACACTAACCATGGCACTTTAAGTTATATCTATTGCTTCTTGCATTGCCTTGGCTCTAAGCTTGACAAGTTTGAGCCCATCCACAAAATTGAAGGAACAAGCAAATGTGATTTCCATATACTTTCCCAGAATTATTCCACATGTCATATCAACAAAATCAACTATATTTTTGCCTCCATTGTGAATCCACAATATCTCAAACTCATTCAATATTATCATATATATTGAAAGATGGATTATAACTATTGATTCTAGTTTTTCCCTTGGTTCATTCATACACAAATCAAGAAGGTAATTCCCTAGTATCTAGCTTTCTTTTAAAAGAAGAAGAGTATCAACCATCATAGTTTGTGAATCCATTGCCACAAATTTTTCACCATGGCCATGAAAGAAAAAATCCAAGGTGGTTTTGTAGTGCCATAGTAGAGGGGCACAATTCTTTTCTTGTGAATTCTTTTAGTAGATATTATCAATGCTAGCTGGTACAAGTGGAACAACTCTTCTACCAGGTACAATTGGAACAACTCTTCTACGAATAGATTCAGGTAGAAAAATAATACCCATGAAGTTAGAAACATTAGCAATGATCCATTATGGCCATATAAATAATCTGTTTATTCTAGTTTGGTTCATTATTTAATTTTCATTGACTTCACTAACCACTTTCCTGTGTTTGAATGCTTGAATATATAATCCACATAAATTCCTAAGTCTTGTCTAATATGAATTTATAATTATTCTATTTTCCAGGTATTCTAATTGTAGAGAATGGTGCAAAAGTGGAAGTTGTACATTCAAGTGTCTTGTTTTCCAAATTCCAATCAAGCCATTGTGAAATATGTGCTTCATAATACCGCAAGAAATCATGTGTTTCATAAAAACATAGAAGTGCATGGGAGAAAAATGAATAACTAAGCCTACTATATTTCCGCTGTTGAGGGGTTAAAGGAGGCGAAAAAGTATGATGTCAATGATATTACATTTTTCATAAACTCACAACTCATATGCAATCAGATCAAAAAATTAAAAAAATAATTTAAAACTGATTTGCACGGAAGAAAAAATGTGGATTTCTAAGTTTTATTATTTTAGCATACATTACCATGTAGACATTCATGAGTTTTCCACTGATATACTTTCCATAAGACTGTCAACTGTAGATGGAGGTGTCAGAGATGACATGAGATCACCATCTATTGCAATAGATGTCATTGGTCATCATCAACATAGTTCCCCAATATGTGAATGTGTTCTTATGATTATTTTCCTTGGGGCTATCATGGCATCGTTATCTTACTAAAGAAGAACCCATTGATATGTTATTTTTCCCCAACCTGCAATGATTGGGGTCTTTTTTATGGGTGATAAGTTTATGGAAAAATGTGCGACATTCCATGTATATGGACAAATGAAATATTTTTCATGCTTTTTGATATAACAATTGAATGTTTTTGAGGTTATTTACAGTCAACATGCTTGTACATATCACTGTGGGAAATTTCATTGATTTCAAAATGAGTTTTAAAAGAATCGGTGGAGGTTAAAATCCAAGTTAGAAGAACTCAATGCAATTCGCAAGTGCTTTTATTGCAATTCCCATCTGTTTATTTGTGTTCGATGTGCACTTAAAATAGTTTAGAAGGAAATAATCCAACACATTTAGTTAGACTTAAGTTTAGACTAAAACCTGTAAAAATTTTCAGGAGATGTTCCACTGTGAATCATCTTGTTAAATATTTCATCACATGACTTTGAGAAGATAAAAAAAAAAATTGTTTTCTATATAACCAAATCAAGATCTGTCCCTAATATGAGTTTACCAAAGCCAAAATGGCCTTTGAGTGATCAAGCTATTGGCATTTTAGCTATAAATATTGGAAGATTGAAATACCACATTTTGATGCCTCAAACTTCCCATTAGATCCATTTGTTTCTGGAGCTCCTTCCTTCCATATGGTTATGCAAGTTTGTCTCAAAGTATTGTTGCATAAAATTCCATGGCCATATATGCATGGTTGAATTAGAGTTATGATCAAGATTTGATTTTAAATCCCTCTAGGATGAGATCTTGTGAATGAATTATTAGAAAGATGTAAATGTAAAAAACTAGTGGCAAGATCTTAAAAAAAAAAAAAAACTATACCACTAGTCACTTTGCTCAAAGACCATGGGCGCATATGCTAACAATAATGCAAAGTAAGAGACACATAAATACTACAAACATAGAAATATACACAAAATATGGAAATGAATTTAATTTTGGAAAAAAGCACAGAAAAACTCCATTCTGAAGAAATATGAACATGCATAAAAATAACCATTAATAAAGGTGTTGGTAAAGTTTATTTTTGTTTAAACCAAAAAAAGTTTGTTGACAAAGAGATACATTTTTAAAACTGCACGTCATAATATTTTCTTCATTTACCCTACTATGTGAGTCCACATGCTCATGCTCATGCTTTGAGAAGGATCAATAAATGTACATGCTCATGATCATGTATTCAACCATTACAATAATCTCCATAATGTTGAAAAATGATAGGATACAAACAAAAATAAAAAACCAAACTTGATAAACATGTAATTTTCCACATTTTTTTTTCCTTCTCCATTTAGACTGAGCGTGGGTCGGTCCCAACCCCAATGCTATATGGGATAACATTCTTCCGACCTATGAAATATACAATGACTTCCATATTAGCACAAATGATTTTACCATATTTTTAAATTATGTTAAGGAAATATGCTTTAAAAATGTTTACAAGCATGTCTAATGTATATGGAACTAGAACAAACTCCTCATTGGTAAAAGAGGAAATTTACGGAAATATAAAGTACCATTTTTACTGTAGCAACAAAGACAGTAACTCCATAACACAAATAATATATCTTTTTTGTAGCAACAAAGTAACTCCATTAGCACAAAAGGTATATCTTTATAAACTATTGAAACTAGCATTTATATCACCTTATCAACCAACAAAATCAATATCACCACTGCTAAGATATTCACCTAATGAAATACTCTATTCACAAATTGCTACAAATCTTTTTTTTCTTTCGAGCGACAGCCAATGAAGAACTTCCTTTTGGCAGATCATATGAAATAATGGAAAGGATTATTGCATGGTGCATTTCTTTAGTGGCATGTCACTATGATCCAATGAAGTTCTCATCATCCATCACAAATTATGAACTAGAAAAGTAAGCTCTCACAAGGCTTGAAGATTTAGGTGTAATTCAATTACGCAACAACCTAATTGGGTCATCACCTTTGTTAATTCTAGGGTTCTCGTAAGATTTGGCATTTATAAGATTCTCAAATTTATTACCCATGAGGCTTTTCTCCAACTAAAAATGTGTATTTGTTTCTAGTGTGTAATGTAGAGTGAAGGTATTTTAAGATTTCAAATAAGTACCCCTTATATCCTACCAAAACAAAAGGAATTTTTTTGTGATTATACCCTAGTTTCCAAATCTGCTCCATAATCATATTCAACCGGACTAACTAGTAGATTGCATAAGTAATGTAAAAAGAGCATACATATTGGATGATAAGAGCAACTTGAACATTAATGGAAATGGAGGAAATGAGGCTAACTTGGATCAGGGATGAAAGAAAGGCTCTTATATGGATGGGTGGATACATATTAGTCAATGACGACTTATTAACATTATTGTTAGGAATGTGTCCTCTTTTTCTTAGAGCAGTTATTGATGAGTTATTTATATATTTAAAAAAAAAAGTTAAAGGTTCAAATTCCATTCTATTTTCTTATAGTGGATAAAGAGGAGGCCGATACCTCCAATTTCATGCAAATGTTGCTCTTTTTTTCCATTTAGTTGGAGTTTCATATCAGTATCTTTTTTTAAAACTTGTATTGTGTTTATGGAATAATGCACTAAAAGGCATTGGAAGAATTTTGTGGATGACATATTTTGCGAAAGTTACTACTGTGTAGATGTTTATCTACAGTTGCCAAGCCTCCTTCACTATATAGAGGTATCACAAAAGAAAGGAATTTATAAAGTATACATATACCACATATGCCAAATACTTCCCTTTTATATAAAATCACTTGAGGTGCAAGAGGCATTGCAGTATTTTTTGTATACAATGATTTATTTTAGTGAGAAGAACCAATACAGCCATTAGAATATAGACTATATAGAGGAAGATAACGAGAATTGTGGGATGATGACTAGTGGCTAGATTTCATGTACTTAGTCGTAGTCACAACCACTAACACAGAGGCCATCCAATATCAAAATATTAATTGTCCTAGGTTGTACAAACGTTTGTGAGAGAATTGACAACATGTTGGTCCAAGAGATATATTCCACTCATGAGACAAACCCACTACACACACTAGATTTAAACGAACATTTAATAGAGGTACCAAATGAACCAATACTAGAAAAAATACACAGAAAAAGAACTTCAACAAAAACAAGTGACACAATGCAAAAGATATTCATGAGAAGAAATAAAATTGATATACAAGTTTGAACTCACTCATAAACTGAACATCACATGAATCATCATATAACAAATTAATATGCTCTATTATAAAAGAAATGAATATTATACATTAAATCAAAGTAGAAACTGATATTATATATACTTGAGGTTGAGCACGCATCGTGCATCCTTTTACTAGCATTAATCTTAATGAAATTGTTTATATCATGGATGCAAAAGCTATCTTACATTGCTATTTGTATTGAATTAGTTTGCAATTATGTGTATATCACGTTCGGTTAGTTAAATGGACATGCATGCAATTTCATTTTTCTCTTGGAATCTTGCTGATATCGATTTATTGATATTCTAAAGAAAATATGGTTTAATTTTTATCAACCACATAGGTCCATGAATCCAACAATCAACATTAAAAAAAGAGCATAAATATAGTGTAGTAAGAGTAGGTATAAGACCCTAAAATGAAATTTGATTCTTGAGTTTACACTTAAATCCCTAATTCACCCTTGTGACTTGCTTTTGTCAAGGGCTCCTAGAGTGGATACATGAGGTATAGATGCAAAATTTTAGACTTGTTCACTTACGATTATTTACAAGAATCCATGAGAACAGTAACCTCAATAATGAAAAAAGGAAAAGAGTTTTTAGAGATTGTCTTCTTCATTGTTTATATGGAATCTTAGTTTACATAAGAAATAAATGGTTTTCAAACAATATTGTGTATATGAACCATATTAGGAAAGTGCAGTTCAATTGAAACAATTCAAAGGCTTTGGAGCACATATATATGTTAAATCACTAACAATTTCCACCTTTGGTCATGTCAAATTTTCATTATAAAAAAAAGAACTGAAAATTAAAAAACAAGCTCATAATCAAATCTCCAAGTACTCGATTATTGGACCAATGAAATACTTTATTTATATAGAAAATATGAAGTAAATGTAGATATTTAAAACTTATCACAAGATGGAAAAAATTCAATCTCTTCTAACCCTATCTAGGGAAACCAAGAAAACCCTAACAACCGACTCCTCGTGGATAGGAATCACACCTAACAAAATTTGGTCACTACAACAAGAATCCCCAACAACCTATCATCATTAACTACAGTAAAATTCATGACATGAATGTTGGTATGTGAGATATTAACGAAGAAGAAGTTGTAGTTTCTCTCACAACTTGTTTAAGAAGCCTACAAGTTGGATAAACATTATTTCTTTTCTTCAGCCATGCCGAATTATTCTATTTCCCGGTTCACTATGAAAACATTCATACACCACATTAACAACATCAACAACAACCAATGCACAATTTAAGAGAAAACTAAGATCAAAGACATAGCAAAAAACCTGTGAAATCGCCAATTTGTGTGTTTTCAATGAGCCAATCATGTTCAGATGTAGGGTGATCCATTGAGGAAGTTGTTGTATATGTAATATAACATTGCAATTTACATGAGAGAAAATAATATCATGTGAATTTATACAGCAATCATAATATAAACAACATCAATAAGGAGTCTCATCAAACACACCTTGAAATATGTTTTAACAGAGTAATGGTGCTTCTATATACGTTATTCAAGTGAAGGCATAGTATTGGGATAATGCACCATTGCAAACATTCAGACACTACATTAACAACATCAACAACAACTATTGCACACAGCTAAGAGAAAATACATAGCAACAAAAATAGAAAATCACTAATCTGTGTATTGTCAATGATCAGTAATGTCAGCACTCACAAATTATATTAAATAATATACACAGATTCCAGGAATGTTACGTATGCATTGTTTTCAACAGTTGTAATACATTACACTTTGAATTAAAATTAAAACAAATTTCTCGAACCTCCCGTCATCTGTAAGATTTGATACCTGTTGGTCGATTTGGTAATTAATTTCAAATTGATTTATTCCGTCCTGTTGTCTGGCTAGATTGACGCCTGTCAGTGTCTCTCAATCCTTGCAATTTTTCATGGTAACAGTCCTACCCTATAGACTGTCACTCATTATTTCACTCACTTGGTTTCGTTGTGATGGTTTCACCCTGCTCGTTCTTGTGAGGGTTTCACCCTGCTCGTTCTTGTGAGGGTTTGCTATCGACTTTCATTCCATTTTTTTCGACTTCTGTTCGGCCTTTTGATGTCTATGACTATGATAATACATCGGTTAACCCCTCCAACAAGTTTGGTGATTTTACGCAGCTGAACTAACTCATTTTATAGTGCTTATTCACTTTATTTGTGTATCGTTGGCTCGAAACTGGATTGCGCTTTGTCAATGTGTTTTTTTTCACCTGTAACTTATTAGTTTCTTAGGTATGCAGGTCGATCCCTCCGTGGTTTTCTTTTGGCTCATCCTAGTCTAGCTCGGTGCCAAAAGGTAAGCTAACTCTCCCTGATTCAATTTCTTTGGATTTTTTCTCGAGTTCTAACACGCTGGCTCCTTGTGAGAAGACTCCAGTGGGTTTCAACCCAAATGTCCACTCCAGTTGTGCTCTACATTCCCTCGTCTTCTCCTAGGTAACGAGTCCTTAGTCCTTCTCGTTCTTCATTTCAAAAAACACAGTGAATATTGTATTAAACTCTGGCACTAATTTGTTCTTTTTGTTTTGTAGGCAATCTAGACTTTCGTTGTTCTTAAACCCTCTGACTTAGTTGATTTTTCGGCCTCCAATCTAAGATGGGTAGGGTCGCTCCCATGTATCTACCTTTGTGTTTTCGATTTGGCTATTTATTAAACAGAATTTGGCATTTCGTTCCACCGTCTTATTTTGTGGAGTTATCTCGGTCTTCTATACTTATTCTTGTCACAAAAAAAAGTTACGGTTTGTAAATTACTCCTCAACCTCTTCCGTTTCTTCGACAAATGCATGTATCTTTTTGTAGTTTGGTTGTACGGTTTTGGGTTTTAAAACCCCACTTGCAACTTCTTATTTTGTTCCAAAATATTATGTAACTGCTATTATGTGGTCCCTCGGGACTTGATATTCATTCAAAAGAGCTTTTGGGAATGTTTAATAATGAGAAATTTTTTGTTAAGAACTCTATTTGTTTAGAAGAGGAAAAAAACATGATTTTTTGGTTTGTACCTGTTGATCAATGTAAGTTAGATGGGTTTATCTGTGATGCTGACCTTCCGATCTGTGATGCATTCCAAATTCTGTATGACACTCAACCAGTTATTGTTGTACGTTTGTAACGTCTGTTTGCATAGTTGTCAATCTGCAAAATTCTCCAGTCGAATTTAATGTCCATGAGTTCTTGTCTTCATATGCTCTTGTTACAATATTGAGGGAAATAATTAGATGTCATGTGAATGCGTTAATAATTTGACAGTGAAATATATCCAAAACAAATTATAATACTTTGTGTGACACAGATGGTTCTTGAAACAAAACTATGTTTCTGCTTCTTGTTATTATTCCTCTTTTTTCCAGATGGATTCCAAAATCTCCCTTACAAAAATGTATATTTTTTCTTTTTGTATCTTGGTAAGAAAAAGTAGTTTCCAGATTGAAACTATCATGCTGTTCGGTTACATTACATTCTTGTTTTTTTCCTTTTAATAATAAAATGAGCTTAAAAGTGATAAACAGTTAACTAAAACTACAGGATTTAATTAATCTCCCTAACTTAAAGAAAATCTCCTAAAAAAAATTTAAAAATGACATGTTCAAGGACCTGTCAAAATAACACACATAACAAATGAGACAAAACCTGTTTCTATTTTTTCTACCCTGAGTTAGATGCTCCTGCATTAGGCTCCCGAGGTAACAAAAAGTTATGGCTCTATTCCATGAGATCTTCGACCGAATAGCCAGCCTTCTGTATTTTTGTTGCGTCAAGCCACGAACTGTCCTCAATGGGACAATTCTTCCACTTGACCAAGTACTGTAAATACTCCTTCCTGCACGTGCACTTGGATACTTGTGTGTCGAGGATGCCCTCGATCTCAAGGGGCTGTGCCGTAGGCATTTGCCTCATCCAAGAACCTTTGTCAACTTGGGTGTCCCGTTATGGCCATGCTGCCCTGTTGTCTTCAGGACTGGCAGTATATGGAAATAGATCTGCCACATTAAAAATGGGTGAAATGCCTATCCCTGGTGGCAACTGTAATTCGTAAGCATTGGCGGAAAACTTGCGAAGAATTTTGCAGGGACCAATATTTTTTAAACTTCAGTTTGTTATATTCCCCCTTAGGAAAACGTTCTTTACGCAAGTGTGCAATAAATTTGTCCCCGACATTAAATTGAACCTCCCACCTTTTCAAATATTCCTGCTATTTGTACTTTTGACTGTTGTCCTGCAATTTTGACTTTACTTGCTCATGTAAATCATTCATTGCTTGGGCAAAATATTCCCCATCAGCACTTCTTTTTTCAAGATTCCCCAAATCTCGTAGCTCATGCACTCCGCGAGGATGCATGCCATACAAGACCTAAAAAGGACTGTAACCTGTGCTGCGATTTGGTGAGTCATTATAAGCAAATTCCGCTTGAGAAAGTAAGCGATCCCACATCCATGAGTTTTCACCAATCAAACTTTGTAGCAGGTTTCCTAAGCTCATGTTCACTATCTCCATTTGCCCATCAGTCTGTGGGTGATAAGCGGAGCTAAAATTCAACTGAGTGTCCAAATTTTTCCATAGGGTACGCCAAAAATGTCCCGTGAACCTCACATCCCTGTCAGAAATAATGGACCTCGACAAGCCATGCAATTTGACGATCTCAGTGAAAAACAAGTGTGCTACGTGAGTGGCATCACTGGTTTTTCGGCATGGTATAAAATGTGCCATTTTTGAGAATCTATCCACTACCACCATCACCGAATGAAAACCCCACTGTGTTCTAGGCAGACCTAAGAAAAAGTCTAAACTGACTGAGTCCCACGGCCTACTCGGAATAGGCAGTGGTGTATAAAGTCCTGCATTATGACTGCAACCTTTCGCTAACTGACACATTTTACATCTACTTACATACCTTTGCATGTCCCGTCGTATCTTCGGCCAGTAATAAAAATGTTCAATCTGTGACAACGTCTTGTCTATGCTGAAATGTCTGGCTAGACCTCCACTGTGCTTTTCCCGAATAATGTTCTCTCTCATCGAATAGTCAGGAATGCATAACTGTCCTCCCCTGAATAACAATCCTTGTTGCAAATTACAGTCCAACCATGGACTATTTTTTCTTAGCAAAGGGTTTTGATAGGCTTCATACGCCTCCCTAAAATATGTATCTGTTTGATACAAATCCTTCAAATGGTAAAAAACCAGCACTTATACTGTGCTTTCCGTTAAGAGCAAAGCTCTTCTACTCAATGCATCTGCCACCTTGTTAGCTTGTCCGCGAATATGTTTCAGGACAAATGTAAAACTCTGCAGATACTCAACCCATTCTGCATGCTTATGGTTCAACTTATGCTGTTGCATAATATACTATAATGCAGAATTATCAGAAAATAAAACAAATTCATTACCTAACAGACAGTGCCTCCAATGCTTCAATGCTTGGACGACCGCATAAAATTCCTTGTCATAGGATGAGTATTTCTTCCTACTTTATTTTAGCTTCTCACATAAATAAGCAACCAACCTGTCCTCCTCGCTAAGTACTGCCCCAATGGTTGTACCGCTGGCATCACAACGAACTTGAAAAAGTTTGTTGAAATCATGCAACCTCAAAATCGATCTCTCAGTGATCTTCTTCTTCAAAGTCTGAAAACTTCTCTCTGCTACTTCTGTCCAACAAAAAGGCTGATTTGCCTTTTTTATTGTGTCCAACATGGGTGTGTAGATCCCATTGAAATCTCTAACAAATTTCCTGTAAAAACTTGCCAATCCATGAAAGCTCCGAACCTCAAACACATTCTTCGGGGATGGCTAGCTAACTATAGCTGCAACATTTTCTGGGTCCATCGTCAGCTCATTTTCTGCAACCACAAAACCCAGATAAACTAATTCCTTCCAGAAAAAAAGTAGACTTCTTCAAGTTTATTAGCAGCGTATTTTGCTGCAATTTCCTCAATACACTTCAAACATGTCGAAAGTGTTCTTCCTCCATCTTGCTGAAAATCAAAATATCATCCAAATAAATGATTACAAACTTCCCAATGAAATCTTTTAGCACTTTGTTCATTATGTACATAAATGTACTAGGGGCATTACTCAAACCAAATGGCATTACTAGCCATTCATATAGCCCTTCATTTGTCTTAAAATTTGTTGTCCATTCATCCCCTTCCTGGATTCGGATCTGGTGGTAACCACTCTTCAGATCGGTCTTCGAAAAATATGCTGCTCCACTCAAACAGTCCATCATGTCATCCATTCGTGGCAATGGGACCTGTACCTGATAGTAATGTTTTTGATAGCTCTTGAGTCTGTGCACATTCGCCACTCTCCACCTTTTCTTAGAGTTAAAACTGTCGGAACTGCACAGGGGCTCATACTTTCCTTGATCAGCCCTTTGTCTAGCAATTCGTGCACCTTCTTCCTAATTTCTTCGTTGTCCTTAGGACTCATATGGTAAGCTTCCTTATTTGGCAGACTAGCTCTTATTATAAAATCAATGCAATGACTGATGCCACTCTTAGGAGGCAACTCATTTGGTAAGTCATCCACTATGATATCACGAAATTCTTGCAACATGTCCTGGATCTCCTCTGGTAAATCTGTAATATTTGTATGCAGTATCACTGTCTTTGGCCTCCTTACAACAACAAACTTAACTTCATTATCTTCAATCTATTTCAAGAATTCTTTTCCACCCACCAGCAATGCTTTAACACCACTGGTTTTTTTTTGTGTCTTCCTCCTTGATGGGTACAAGCGTATGCTTAATCCCATCTTTGACAAACTTGTAACAGTTTGTCTTTCCATCGTGTAACACCTTCCTGTCATATTGCCAAGGTCTCCCTAACAGTATATGACACACGTCCATTGGCATGATATCACAAATAGTATTGTCCTTATATCTGCCAATATGAAACTCCACTTCACACTGTTCATCAACTAACAACTGATGTCCCTTTTGCAGCCACGACACTTTGTACGGAGTGGGGTGCTTCAACCTCTTCAGCCTCAACTTCTCCACCATTTCTGTGGCTACCAAATTGTCTGTACTTCCACTATCAATTATTAGTTTGCAACACTTGCCATGTGATTTGCAAACTGTTGGGAATAAGGCTTTTCTTTGATCTGGTTCAACAACTTATTTTGTTGGTTTCAACAACACCTTATTCAGCACCAAAGCTTCCCCTATTTCAGGTGAATTCTCTACCTCTTGGGGTGGTGCCTTTGCTTCCTCCGTCTGGGCAACATATGTTCCTCTACCTCCTGTTGGTTCACCCTCAGGACATTCATAAGACTTGTGCCCCGACTTATGTCACCTATAACACTGGATAGCTCCTCTGCCCCTACCATTACCTCTTCCTCGTTGGTATGGTCATCCCCCTCTACTGTTATTTTCTTTTTATGCTGTTCTTGAAGTTTTGGAACTGCTGCCTTCATCACTGGGATTTGTGCCTCTACCTCTGCCAAAATCCTTTCCTTTTCCTCTACCAGACCCTCCTCCTCTTCTGGCATTCTGCTTCCTGTTTATTTTCTCTTCAGCCTTTAAGGCACACTGATATGCCTCATCTATAGTTCTGGGTGAGAGAATACTGATTTCATACATTATTTCCCCTCTCAAGCCATTTACAAACCTTTCTGTCTTTCCGAGGGTGTCTTCTACATACCCAGCTCTTAAATTCAATCTGTAGAATTCTTTCGTGTACTCTTTAACAGTTAACCCCCTTTGCCTCAGATTCTGTACCTGCCTGTACAGCATGATCTGTTAATCCTTGGGCATGAATTTATTCTTCAGTTTGGCCTCCATCCTGGCCCACTTCTTTATAGTTTTTTTATTTAGCCTTTTCCTATATGCCTAAACGCTATCCCACCACAAGTAACATGTCCCTTCAACTTGGTGGCAGCGAATTTTACCCTCTTATCTTCACTGATTTCTTCATAATCAAAATACTTGTTTAGCTCACTGAGCCAATCTAGCAACACATCTGCTAATAAATTTCTATCATAAGTAGAAAGCTCATGCTTCGGCTTACTATTCGATAACAAACTGACCTTAATAATCTGATTTCAGGTCCCTCTCCTTCTAAACCATTTGTCGCTTCTGCACCCTCTTCATCACTGTCATCCCCTCCTTCAGGATCTCTTCTTCTTCCAGCCTCTATTGTTGCTAATCGTGCATTCAAAATTCGAATTTCCTCCCTCAATCCTTCATCTCCTACTCTGCAAATAGCTCTTCCTCTTCCTCATCCTCGTCTACCAACCTCAATTTTTACTAATCACAGCCTACTGCTCTGATACCAATTTGATGGGACCCAACCCTCAAGCCGAGTCAACACTCACAAATTATATTAAATAATATACACATATTTCGGGAATGTTACGTATGTGTTGTTTTCAATAGTTATAATACATTACACTTTGAATTAAAATTAAAACAAAGTTCTCAGACCTCCTGTCATCCGTAAGATTTGATAGCTGTTGGTTGATTTGGCAATTAATTTCAAATTGATTTGGTAATTAATTTCAATCTAATTTATTTCATACTGTTGTCCAACTGGATTGACGTCTGTCAATGTCTCTCGATCCTCACCCTTTTGCGTGGTAATAGTCCTACCCTATCGACTATCACTCATTCTTTCACTCACTTGGTTTCATCGTGAGGGTTTCACCCTGCTCGTTCTTGTGAGGGTTTTCTATCGACTTTCATTCCATTGTTTTGGACTTTTGTTTGGCCTTTTGATTTCTATGACTATGATAATATGTTGATTAACTCCTCCAACAAGTTTGGTGATTTTACGCAGCTGAACTAACTCCTTTTATAGTGCTTATTCGCTTTATTTGTGTATCATTGGCTCGAAACTAGATTGCGCTTTGTCAGTGTGTTTTTTTTCACCTGTAACTTATTAGTTTCTTAGGTATGCAGGTCGATCCCTCCGTGGTTTTCTTTTGGCTCATCCTAGTCCAGCTCAGCGCCAAAAGGTAAGCTAACTCTCCCTGATTCAATTTCTTTGGCTTTTTTTCCCCAATTCTGACGTGTTGGCTCCTTGTGAGCAGACTCCGGTGGGTTTCGATCCAAATGTCCACTCCAGTTGTGCTCTGCGTTCCCTCGTCTTCTCCTAGGTAACGGGTCCTTAGTCCTTCTCGTTCTTCATTTCAAAAAACACAGTGAATATTGTATTAAACTCCGGCACTGATTTTTTCTTGTTGTTTTGAAGGAAATATGGACTTTCGTTGTTCTTAAACCCTTTCGCTTAGTTGATTTTTCAGCCTCCAATCTAAGATGGGTAGGGTCGCTCCCATGTATCTGCCTCTGTGTTTTTTATTTGGCTCTTTATTAAACATAATTTGGTGTTACATTCCACCGTCTTAGTTTGTGGAGTTATCTCGGTCTTCTGTACTTGTTCTTGTCACAAAAGAAAGTTAGGGTTTGTAAATTACTCCTCGACCTCTTACGTTTCTTCGAAAAATGCCTATATCTCTGTGTAGTTTGGCTGTAGGGTTTTGGGTTTTAAAACCTCACCTGCAACTTCTTATTTTTTTCCAAAATATTATTTAACTGCTATTATGTGGTCCCTCGGGACTTGATCTTCGTTCAACAGAGCTTTTTGGAACGTTTAATAATGAGAAAATCTTTGTTAAGAACTCTATTTGTTCAGAAGAGGAAAAAAATACGATTTGTTGGTTTGTACCTGTTGATCAATGTATGTTAGATGGGTTTATCTGTGATGTTGGCCTTTTGATGTGTGATGCATTCCAAATTCTGTATGGCACTCAACCAGTTACTGTTGTACGTTTGTAACGTTTGTTTGCATAGTTGTCAATATTCAAAATTCTCCAGTCGAATTTAATGTCCGTGAGTTCTTGTCTTCATACGCTCCTGTTACAATCTTGAGGGAAATAATTAGATGTCATGTGAATGCGTTAATAATTTGACAATGAAATATATCCAAAACAAATTATAATACTTTGTGTGACACAGATGGTTCTTGAAATAGAACTCTGTTTCTGCTTCTTGTTATTATTCCTCTTTTTTTCAGATGGATTCCAAAATCTCCCTTACAAAAATGTATATTTTTTCATTTTGTATCGTGGTAAGAAAAAGTAGTTTCCTGATTGAAACTGTCATGCTGTTAAGTTACATTACATTCTTGTTTTCATCCTTTTAATAATAAAATGAGCTTAAAAGTGGTAAACAGTTAACTAAAACTACAAGATTTAATTAATATCCCTAACTTAAAGACAATCTCCTAAAACAAATTTAAAAATCACAGATTCAAAGACGTGTCAAAATAACACACGTAACAAATGAGACAAAACCTGTTTCTGTTTTGTCTACCATGAGTTAGATGCTCCTGCATCACACCACTGTAAAGGTTTTCGTAAGTTTAAATGGGCAAGCACGAATCCGCAAAACACGTTTAATAAGTTAAAAATGGGTAGGCACCAATGTAAAGGTTTTCATAAGTTTGAATGGGCACACACCACTTCTCACAACAATTTTGAGCATATCCTGTTATTATAACATTCCATATAACTAAACTTTGTTCAACTATTTTCCCTTGGGTCCTATATATTTCCTAATCATTGAAAACAATTGCATTTTGAATTATGAGGACTCATGACATGTGGATTTCGGTATTTTTTTTTTCTAGGATAGTACCCATGAACTCGTTCTACCTCCAAGTTGTATAAATAAAAATAGGTGGAAAACTTATCTTAACTTGGGAATTTAATTTTATAAAGGTTTTATATGCAATATAATGGTATTTATGACGCCAAGTCTTTTTGGAATGATGTCACAAACTAGGTTAGTGCTACATGGTTTTCAGGAAAATTTGCAAGATGGAAATATATTTTAAATTTTAGAAATCTTTGATTTTGATCATATTTAAAATAAAATAAATTTATATTATAAAATTTAGACTAATAATTTCTAAAAATACTGAAAATCTATAATTTAAAAAAATATATATAAACAATTAACCTAACTAATAATATTAACCTAATTCATACTTCCACCACTTTCTTTATTGAAATACACAACAAGATCCAGATCCTCTTTAATGTGATGTACATCTACTTTAAAGGAAAACATATTCTTCAAGCCTCCAACATGATGTGCAATCATTCCACGTGTGCGTTGATTTTTGAACAATGGGTTTTGAGGTATAAGTTCATGAGTACCCATGGCCTGATCATTGGGTTCCTCTAGATAAACAAAAGGACATACGGTGCCATGTGAGTCAAATAGATGGTTGACTGACTAGTTTACCACCATGAAAGCTGCTTGAATTTCCTATAAACCCTCGCACTACCTTTGAACAGAATTAGGAAGTTTTTGTTGATTAATAAGCTTTGTATCTCTATTTCATATGGTCTCAATTAAATTTTTAGAATTAGGCTTTTGCGATTCATCATATAAATTATAAAAAAAAATTCAATAATAATCATATATAATAGAACATTGTCATGTATTTATTACATAATTTTTTTTTATAATAAAACAATAATGATTATTGAAACCCAAAAAAACTTTTATTCCACACAAGCAGGTAGTAGCCCCAAAGACTCATATTCCAGTTCCACAAACTTTTGACAGCCACAGAATCTCCATAGAATGCTTCGTCTTGTAGCAATTAAAATCTTTGGAGTAGAGATTCCTTAGGGATCTCTTGAAGAAAATGCAGATCCATATACTGTTGAAGGCCCAAATTTTACTTGCTCTCTGTTTTGATGCACAACGGCTAGCATAAAACTCATCAGCTTGACCGGGATGAATCCTTTTCATGAAATGTTCAGTTGCTTACTAATAATACAATCGACACGGTATCTGGTATGCAGAACAACAAGAAGGTTGCAAACAATTCCATGTTGAATTCTGAGGACTCATGACCTGAGATTTTTGGCAATTTTCCTCGATGTTACCTATGACCTTGTTCTAACTCTTGTTGCTGACCAGTTGGATTAAAAAATACAGGTGGAAAACTTATCCTTGGTAATTTTATAAATGTCCTACATGCAATATAATGGGCCATATTTATGACCGAGAGTCTTCTTGGAACTAGTTATATAGAAAGTTGGAATTCAGAGAATTGTTGTACAGGACAGGTATCAATTGTGTGATATGACATAATTTACTCTCTCTTTTTCTTTGTCATAGCCGATCTAGGTATAACTTGACAAGCTATAATAAAAAGAAAATCCAAACCCTCAATAAAAGCCTAACTGCAATTTATGGCGGCAGATAAGCGCAAGTTGCAACTCTCACACAAGCAAAGAATTACAGCGTAGGCCAGAAATCAATTTAATGGGTTAACTGAAAGAAGTTGGCATTTTATTGGGAACTTATAACAGACCCTGGCTAGCCCACACCACGAAGAAATAAAAATTAAAGGGCAGCTTAAATGTTGTATAAATGCAATTGAAAATTTTTCAAGGTAGGCATTGATTAAGGGCCTTTACGAAGGGTGCGTAAATGCAGATAGCAGCGGAGGAGTAAACGAAAAGGGCGTATTATTTATTAGCAATTTGACAGCCAACAAATATTTATTTATAATGCGTTTGCTTCTTATGTTATGGTTTTTGCTTTGGAAAATAACAATAAAGTGCTTTGGAAAATAATACTTATGGTTAGTGATTTGGAAAATAATACTTACTCATGGTTGACCACAAAACATGAATCAATTCCTATTTCAGATCAAATATGTTTGATGTTGTGAAAGCTGTGATTTTATTTATTTATTTATTTATTTGCTAGTATTTCATTAAATTTTATCATGCATAGAAGGCAAGTCTAGATATGTATGAAGTACCTATGTTTGTTGAGTTTCTTTTTGGGGCATCATTTTTTTTTTGCAAATTTGTCTATCATAAGAATTATTGCTTCAAGTTTCTGTGTCGTTTAGTAGTTAAGCAAGATTCTTGCATATTGTTGGTCTTTTCATTTCCCCTCAAACTACATAGTTTACAAGATAAAAGTAACTCACAATTTGTGGTGTTGTCTTCATCATTAACTTCTTCATTAGCTCGATCAGAGAGCATCTAAACCTTCTATGCATCAAATAAAATAACACTAACCATGGCACTTTAAGTTATATCTATTGCTTCTTGCATTGCCTTGGCTCTAAGCTTGACAAGCTTGAGCCCATCCACAAAACTGAAGGAACAAGAAAATGTGATTTCCATATACTTTCCCAGAATTATTCCACATGTCATATCAACAAAATCAACTATATTTTTGCCTCCATTGTGAATCCACAATATCTCAAACTCATTCAATATTATCATATATATTGAAAGATGGATTATAACTATTGATTCTAGTTTTTCCCTTGGTTCATTCATACACAAATCAAGAAGGTAATTCCCTAGTATCTAGCTTTCTTTTAAAAGAAGAAGAGTATCAACCATCATAGTTTGTGAATCCATTGCCACAAATTTTTCACCATGGCCATGAAAGAAAAAATCCAAGGTGGTTTTGTAGTGCCATAGTAGAGGGGCACAATTCTTTTCTTGTGAATTCTTTTAGTAGATATTATCAATGCTAGCTGGTACAAGTGGAACAACTCTTCTACCAGGTACAATTGGAACAACTCTTCTACGAATAGATTCAGGTAGAAAAATAATACCCATGAAGTTAGAAACATTAGCAATGATCCATTATGGCCATATAAATAATCTGTTTATTCTAGTTTGGTTCATTATTTAATTTTCATTGACTTCACTAACCACTTTCCTGTGTTTGAATGCTTGAATATATAATCCACATAAATTCCTAAGTCTTGTCTAATATGAATTTATAATTATTTTATTTTCCAGGTATTCTAATTGTAGAGAATGGTGAAAAAGTGGAAGTTGTACATTGAAGTGTCTTATTTTCCAAATTCCAATCAAGCCATTGTGAAATATGTGCTCCATAATACCGCAAGAAATCATTTGTTGCATAAAAATATAGAAGTGCATGGGAGAAAAATGAATAACTAAGCCTACTATATTTCCGCTGTTGAGGGGTTAAAGGAGGCGAAAAAGTATGATGTCAATGATATTACATTTTTCATAAACTCACAACTCATATGCAATCAGATCAAAAAATTAAAAAAATAATTTAAAACTGATTTGCACGGAAGAAAAAATGTGGATTTCTAAGTTTTATTATTTTAGCATACATTACCATGTAGACATTCATGAGTTTTCCACTGATATACTTTCCATAAGAATGTCAACTGTAGATGGAGGTGTCAGAGATGACATGAGATCACCATCTATTGCAATAGATGTCATTGGTCATCATCAACATAGTTCCCCAATATGTGAATGTGTTCTTATGATTATTTTCCTTGCGGCTATCATGGCATGGTTATCTTACTAAAGAAGAACCCATTGATATGTTATTTTTCCCCAACCTACGATGATTGGGGTCTTTTTTATGGGTGATAAGTTTATGGAAAAATGTGTGACATCCCATGTATATGGACAAATGAAATATTTTTCATGCTTTTTGATACAACATTTGAATGTTTTTGAGGTTATTTACACTCAACATGCTTGTACATATCACTGTGGGAAATTTTATTGATTTCGAAATGAATTTTAAAGGAATCGGTGGAGGTTAAAATCCAAGTTAGAAGAACTCAATGCAATTCTCAAGTGCTTGTATTGCAATTCCCATCTGTTTCTTTCTGTTCGATGTGCACTTAAAACAGTTTAGAAGGAAACAATCCAACACATTTAGTTAGACTTAAGTTTAGACTAAAAACTGTAAAAATTTTCAAGAGATGTTCCACTGTGAATCATCTTGTTAAATATTTCATCACATGACTTTGAGAAGATAAAAAAAAAAATTGTTTTCTATATAACCAAATCAAGATCTGTCCCTAATATGAGTTTACCAAAGCCAAAATGGCCTTTGAGTGATCAAGCTATTGGCATTTTAGCTATAAATATTGGAATATTGAAATACCACATTTTGATGCCTCAAACTTCCCATGAGATCCATATGTTTCTCAAGCTCCTTCCTTCCATATGGTTATGCAAGGTTGTCTCAAAGTATTGTTGCATAAAATTCCATGGCCATATATGCATGGTTGCATTAGAGTTATGATAAGGATTTAATTTTAATTCCCTCTAGGATGAGCTCTTGTGAATGAATTATTAGAAAGATGTAAATCTAAAAAACTAGTGGCAAGATCTTAAAAAAAAAAAAAACTATACCACTAGTCACTTTGCTCAAAGACCATGGGCGCATATGCTAACAATAATGCAAAGTAAGAGACACATAAATACTACAAACATAGAAATATACACAAAATATGGAAATGAATTTAATTTTGGAAAAAAACACAGAAAAACTCCATTATGAAGAAATATGAACATGCATAAAAATAACCATTAATAAAGGTGTTGGTAAAGTTTATTTTTGTTTAAACCAAAAAAAGTTTGTTGACAAAGAGATACATTTTTAAAACTGCACGTCATAATATTTTCTTCATTTACCCTACTATGTGAGTCCATATGCTCATGCTCATGCTTTGAAAAGGATCAATAAATGTACATGCTCATGATCATGTATTCAACCATTACAATAATCTCCATAATGTTGAAAAATGATAGGATACAAACAAAAATAAAAAACCATAGTTGATAAACATGTAATTTGCCACATTTTTTGTTTTTCCTTTTCCATTTAGACTGAGCGTGGGTCGGTACCAACCCCAATGCTAGATGGGATAACATTCTTCCCACCTATGAAATATACAATGACCTCCATATTAGCACAAAGGATTTTACCATATTTTGAAATTATGTTAAGGAAATATGCTTTAAAAATGTTTAGAAACATGCCTAATGAATATGGAACTAGAACACACTTCTCATTGGTAAAAGAGGAAATTTACGGAAATATAAAGTACCATTTTTACTATAGCAACAAAGACGATAACTCCATAACACAAATAATATATCTTTTTTGTAGCAACAAAGTAACCCCATTAACACAAAAGATATATCTTTATAAACTGTTGAAACTAGCATTTTTATCACCTTATTAACCAACAAAATCCATATCACGCACTGCTAAGATATTCACCTAATGAAATACTTTATTCACAAATTGCTACAAATATTTTTTTTCTTTGAGCGATAGCCAATGAAGAACTTCCTTTTGGAAAATCATATGAAATAATGGAAAGGATTATTGCATGGTGCATTTCTCTAGTGGCATGTCACTATGATCCAATGAAGTTCTCATCATCCATCACCATTTATGAACTAGAAAAGTAAGCTCTCACAAGGCTTGAAGATTTAGGTGTAATTCAATTACACAACAACCTAATTGGGGTATCACCTTTGTTAATTCTAGGGTTCTCGTAAAATTTGGCATTAATAAGATTCTCTAATTTATTATCCATGAGGATTTTCTCCAACTAAAAATGTGTATTTTTTTCTAGTGTGTAATGTAGAGTGAAGGTATTTTAAGATTTAAAATATTAAGTACCCATTATATCCCACCACACCAAAAGGAATTTTTTTGTGATTATACCCTAGTTTCCAAATCTGCTCCATAATAATATTCAACCGGACTGACTAGTAGATTGCATACGTAATGTAAAAAGAGCATACATATTGGATGATAAGAGCAACTTGAACATTAATGGAAATGGAGGAAATGAGGCTAACTTGGATTAGGGATGAAAGAAAGGTTCTTATATGGATGGGTGGATACATATTAGTCAATGATGACTTATTAACACTATTGTTAGGAATGGGTCACCTTTTTCTTAGAGCAGTTATTGATGTGTTATTTATATATTTAAAAAAGAAGAAGTTAAAGGTTCAAATTTCCATTCTATTTTCTTATAGTGGCTAAAGAGGAGGCCGATACCTCCAATTTCATGCAAATGTTGCTCTTTTTTCCATTTAGTTGGAGTTTCATATCAGTATCTTTTTTTAAAACATGTATTGTGTTTATGAAATAATGCACTAAAAGGCATTGGAAGAATTTTGTGGATGTCATATTTTGCGAAAGTTACTACTGTGTAGATTTTTATCTACAGTCGCCAAGCCTCCTTCACTATATAGAGGTATCACAAAATAAAGGAATTTATAAAGTATACATATACCACATATGTCAAATACTTCCCTTTTATATAAAATCACTTGAGGTGCAAGAGGCATTGCAGTATTTTTTGTATACAATGATTTATTTTAGTGAGAAGAACCAATACAAGCATTAGAATATGGACTATATAGAGGAAGATAATGAGAATTATGGGATGATGAATAGTGGTTAGATTTCATGTACTTCGGCATAGTCACAACCACTAACAGAGAGGCCATCCAATATCAAAATATTAATTGTCCTAGGTTGTACAAACGTTTGTGAGAGAATTGACAACATGTTGGTCCAAGAGATATATTCCACTCGTGAGACAAACCCACTACACACACTAGATTTAAACGAACATTTAATAGAGGTGCCAAATGAACCAATACTAGAAAAAATACACACAAAAAGAACTTCAACAAAAACAAGTGACACAATGCAAAAGATATTCATGAGAAGAAATAAAATTGATATACAAATTTGAACTCGCTCATAAACTGAACATCACATGAATCATCATATAACAAATCAGTATGGTCTATTATAAAAGAAATGAATATTATACTCTAAATCAAAGTAGAAACTGATATTATATATACTTGAGATGGAGCACGCATCGTGCATCCTTTTACTAGCATTAATCTTAATGAAATTGTTTACATCATGGATGCAAAAGCTATGTTACATTGCTAGTTGTATTGAATTAGCTTGCAATTATGTATATATCACATTCAGTTAGTTAAATGGACATGCATGCAATTTCATTTTTCTCTTGGAATCTTGCTGATATCGATTTATTGATATTCTAAAGAAAATATGGTTTAATTTTTATCAACCACATAGGTCCATGAATCCAACACTCAACATTAAAAAAAGGAGCATAAATATAGTGTAGTGAGAGTAGGTATAAGACCCTAAAATGAAATGTGATTCTTGAGTTTACACTTAAATCCCTAATTCACCCTTGTGACCTGCTTTTGTCAAGGGCTCCTAGAGTGGATACATGAGGTATAGATGCAAAATTTTAGCCTTGTTCACTTACGATTCTTTACAAGAATCCATGAGAACAGTAACCTCAATAATGAAAAAAGGAAAAGAGTTTTTAGTGATTGTCTTCTTCATTGTGTATATGGAATCTCAGTTTACATAAGAAATAAATGGTTTTCAAACAATATTATGTATATGCACCATATTAGGAAAGTGTGTTTCAATTGAAACAATTCAAAGGCTTTGGAGCACATATATATGTTAAATCACTAACAATTTCAACCTTTGGTCATGTCAAATTTTCATTATAAAAAAAGAACTGAAAATTAAAAAACAAGCTCATAATCAAATCTCCAAGTACTTGATTATTGGACCAATGAAATACTTTATTTATATAGAAAATATGAAGCAAATGTAGATATTTAAAACTTATCACAAGATGGAAAAATTTCAATCTCTCCTAACCCTATCTAGGGAAACCAAGAAAACCCTAACAACCAACTCCTCGTGGATAGGAATCGCACCTAACAAAATTTGGTCACTACAGCAAGAATCCCCAAAAACCTATCATCATTAACTACAGTAAAATTCATGACATGAATGTTGGTATGTGAGATATTAAAGAAGAAGAAGTTGTAGTTTCTCTCACAACTTGTTTAAGAAGCCTACAAGTTGGATAACCATTATTTCTTTTCTTCAGCCATGTTGGATTATTATGTTTCTCAGTTCACTATGCAAACATTCATACACCACATTAACAACGTCAAAAACAACCAGTGCACAATTTAAGAGAAAAATAAGATCAAAGACATAGAAAAAAACCTGTGAATTCGCCAATTTGTGTGTTGTCAATGAGCCAACCATGTTCGGATGTAGGGTGATCCATTGAAGAAGTTGTTGTATATGTAAGATAAAATTTTAATTTACATGAGAGAAAATACTATCATCTGAATTTATATAGTCATCATAATATAAACAACATCAATAAGGAGTCTCATCAAACACACCTTGAATGATGTTTTAATAGAGTGGTGGTGCTTGTATATACGTTCTTCAAGTGAAGGCACAATATTGGGATAATGCACCATTGCAAACATTCAGACACTACATTAACAACATCAACAACAATTATTGCACATAGCTAAGAGAAAATACATAGCAACAAAACTAGAAAATCACTAATGTGTGTGTTGTCAATGATCCAGTAATGTTTGTATGGATGGAAATTCCTTTAAGAAGTTGTTCTATATGTAAGATAAGAATGTAATTTCCACCATAGAAAATAATATGATGTTAATTTATATAGGGATAAAAACACAAACTAAATCAATTAGGAGACCCATTAAACACATCTTGATGGATGTGATAAATAGAGTGGTGGTTCTTATGTCTATGTGATTCAAGTGAAGGCACAATATTTGGATGGTTCACCCCTGCAAACAATCAAACACTATATTAAAAACATCAAAAACAACGAGTGCACACAGTAAAGAGAAAACACATAGTAACAAACTTGGAAAATCACCAATTTTTGTGTTGTCAGTGACCCAATAATGTTCAGATGAAGGGTGATCCATTGAAGAAGTTATTGTATTTGTAAGATAACAATGCAATTTCCATCAGAGAAAATAATACGAATTCATACAAGTATAAGAATAGAAACTAAATCAATTAGGAGTCCCATCAAACACACTTTGTATTATGTAATAAATAGAGTGATAGTGCTTTTGTCTATATGATTCAGGTGTAGGAACTATATTAGTATGGTGCACGCCTACAATCATTCAAACACAACATTTACAACATCAACAAAAACCAGTGCACACAATTAAGGAAAAGACATAAAAAAACTAGAAAATCATCAATTTGTGTGTTGTCAATGAGCCAATCATGTTTGGATGGAGGGCGATCCGTTGAACAAGTTGATATATCTGTAAGATAAAAATTCAATTTCCATCAAAGAAAATAATATCATGTGAATTAATATAGGCATCAGAATACAAACTACATAAATTAGGAGTTCCATCAAATGCACCTTGACTCATGTGATAAATAGAGAGATGGTGCATTTGTCTATGCGATTCAAGTGAAGGCACAATATTAGGATGGTGCACCCATGCAAACATTCAAACACTACATTAACAACATCAATAATAAACAGTGCAAACAGTTAAGAGAAAAAATCTAGCAACAAACCTAGAGAATAACCAATCTATGTGTTGTCAATAAGCCAATCATGTTTGGATGGAAGGCGATCCATTGAAGAAGTTGTTGTATCTATAAGATAAAAATGCAATTTCCATCACATAAAATAATATCGTTTGAATTGATATAGGCATTAGAATACATACTACATCAATTAGAAGTCCCATAAAATGCACCTTGACTTATGTGATAAATAGAGTGATGGTGGTTCTCTCTATGTACTTCAAGTGAAGGCACAATATTGGGATAGTGCACTCCTGCAAAAACTCAAACACTAGATTAAGAACATCAACAAAAACCAGTGTACATAGTTAAGAGAAAATATACAGCAACAAAATTGGAAAATCACTAATTTGGGTGTTGTTAATGAGTCAATCATGTTCAGATGGAGGGAGATCCATTGAAGAATTTGACGTATCTATAAGATAACAATGCAATTTCCATTAGAGAAAATAATATCATCTGAATTAATACATGCATCAGAATAAAAACTATATCAATTAGGAGTCCCATCAAATTCACCTTGACTTATGTGATAAATAGAGTAATGTTTTTTTTTCTATATGCTTCAAGTGAAGACAAAATATTGGGATGGTGCACTCATGCAAACATTCAAATGCTACATTAACAACATCAACAACAACCAATGCATATAGTAAATAACAAATGCATAGCAAAAAACCTGAAAAATCACCAATTTGGCTATTGTCAATCAGCGAACCATGTTCAAATAGAGGGTGAACTGTTGAACAATTTGTTATATATGTAAGATAAAAATGCAAATTCCATCATAGAAAATAATATCATGTGAATTAACACAAGCATCATAATACATACTACATCAATTAAGTATCCCATAAAATGCACCTTCACTGATGTGATAAATAGAGATATGGTGCTTATGTCTATGTCCTTAAAGTGAAGGCACGATATTTGGATGGTGCACCCCTGTAAACAGTCAAACACTACATTAACAACATCAACAAAAACTAGTGCACACAGTTAAGATCAAACACATCGAAAATCATCTCTCTATAGAACTTACTTGGGACAATAGAGGATGCATTATTGGAGTGAGGACAACCTTGTTTGTTGATGTGTTGAAATGGAAATGGTTCATCTTCAAATGCAGAGACATTCAAATAAGTATCCAAGCTACCATTCTTTTCTTCTTTTATTTTTATTTTTAGTGCTAAGGAAACTCTTCTTCCTCTTCAAAGATGACTCATAACCACCCAACCCAAGGGAGAAATAATAATCCATGATATGAAGAACATTGGAATCATCCACCAATACTTTAACCAAATGAATCAATTATTTTGTCTTGCTCAAATTAGCATGAGAACTATTCTGAAAAATGTCTAGGTAGCTAAATAACTCCTCTCTAGCCAACTTAATTTGTTAAACATTTTTTTCAACCATAATATTTTTGCTAGTATCTGCATGAAGGTTTTATGTATCAATGCTTATCTCATGAGATGAATTCAATGTATTAGGTGTGGTATGGTCCAATAAAAGGTATGAGTCCATTGGGGGGGAATACAACCAATCTACCTTTATGGAATTCTTGCAAATGTCACCACAAATAGACCATGGGAAATCAAAAGTGATAAAATTTTTCTTATTCCATATGATAATATATTTCTTTCAGGTTTACTTTGACTCCTCACCCAATAAGCGTGATATATGCTCTAATGATGCTTTCAATCACTATCTAGAATTATTCATTGGGGGAATTTTAAGGTCTAAAATGGGCCTCCTAAGAAAAATATACATATAAAATAAACTTTATAAGAACCAACAAGATTCAAGATGATTATGTTAACCACAGGGGATGATTCACCATTTTTGGACTAAAAAAGTAAAAATATTAAAAAATAATAAAATAATAAAACTAGTTTTTCAACTTATCTCCTAAGGTTTTACTCAAATTTCGAGCAGGAGTACTCACTGGATGGAAGAATTAATTCATCATCCAAGGAGTACCCATATTGCATACTTTTGATGGACTCTACTAAACGAGAAATGAGAAATACATGAAAAAATGTGATTGCAATCACATTTTTTCATGTTTTCTATTTTTTCATGTAGAAGGGTCCATCGAAAGTATGCAACATGGGTGATCCTTGGATGAGGACTCACGTTCTACATCCAACGAGTGTTTGCACTCGAAATTTGAGTAAACCAGTAGGGAGATAAGTTGAAAATACGAGATGAAAAAATAGTTTTCCTTTTTTCCCTCTAAAATTTCATGATGTAATCTAATATTATTTTATTATTTCTACTATTAGTTTATGATTTCCTCAGGAGTTCCATTTTAGACCTCAAAAATCCCCTGATAGGCTAGCATTTTACATTGATGATTCAACTTGCATCTCGTTCTTGTGGTTGTTCAAATATACTTCTTTTTTCACAATTTCCTCGAATCGATAGCATGGCTTGACATTTTTTATTAGAGTATATAATATCCAATCCATCCTACAAGAAAATTTCCTTCGTCTATCACATATAAATCTTGTCTTGAGATAACTGTGGTATGACTCCACAACATTATTTGTCTCATAATTTACATGAGGAAAATCGAAACAACCTTTAATCGACATCCATAAATGTAAAAACTAAATTAGTAAATATATATTTTCCTTATGAAACAAAAAATGTATGAACTAAAAATAATAGCATGCGAACTTACAGATATTGTCACCATCAACCCAATTCTTGTGGAAATAGTCCAAAAAACTCTCTTCAATTGCAAATTTTGTGAAAAAAACCATTGATTGCATTATCCACTTCATCATTAGAAAAACATTTCATGATATAATCAATTTCATTAAACATATATTTTTCTTTTTATGAACTATTGGCCAACCGATTAATAAAATTTAGCCATGCCCTCCTTACATGCCAAATACATAAGATCACTTCACATCTAGTGATTCTCATGTTCCCGCTTAAAATGAACTATTGGCCAACCGATTAATAAAATTTAGCCATGCCCTCCTTACGTGCCAAATACATAAGATCACTTCACATCTAGTGATTCTCATGCCATATTTAATTCATTTTAAGCGGGAAATATTTAGAATGAATGAAAATTGTGATGTCAAGTCATAATATTGATGTTACCTCAAAGCAATGATTTCAACCAATGCATCATCAACCATAAATGCATTGACCTTCCAGTCAATACAAAACTTAAAAAACCTATGCATGAGGTGCTCCAGCCATATCGCTATATCTTGTGATGTATTACGTGACATGACCACCAATGCAACTAGCACCCCACTTTGTTGCTCATCAAACACCACGAGTGTGCACAACGGATATTGTCATATTAAAAAAAACTAAGTTAATTTTAAGTCATTAATCATATTGAATCATGATAAGTAAAATGATTTTGTTAAAGAAATTGTTGGAAAAATAATCACCCCATATTTATTCGTACTAAATGTTGATTCCATGACTATCAATCTATTGTGGAATAACATGACCATAGTTGCCAACATCCATTTTTTTTTTATTCCAACTATAAAAGGAATCACTCTACCATTGGGCTTTTGGTAGAACAAGAAATAATTATAGTTTTTTTCAAACCATAGATTGACACCCATTTCATCTTTTCTATGCAATTGGTAATTTTATTTAGTCAACCGATTTAGATGTTCACAATATCCTTTTTTTATAAGAAAAAATCCCTATCCCGAGTTTTGGCATCTATGTCAACATATTTCTTAATATGCATTTTAAAAACAAAGTCAATTGGAACTTGAAGAAAAAAACTTTCTAAATAATAAGTCATGTCCCTTCAAATTCTTGGCTTCCTCTGAGGACCATCATCACCTAAAGTGTCATGTTTTCCATGAAAAAATCATCCTTTCCCATTTTCATGATAATACATGTTGTGTGTTATTATTTTAGTGTCGGTATCTTCAACCATAAACTTTATAAAAAAATGGCATTGGCAACTCCACCTTTTCACAATTCAACACTTTGGTTTGGTTTTCGATTCTTCTCTCTTCTCCTTTGGACCATATGAGCAAGTATAGCTACACAATAAAGATTGACATGTCAAAACATATGAAAAATGATAAAGTGTTGTTAATATCAACATGTAAACAAGGATTGTATAAAATACTGACAGTTCCCATTGTAAGGAAGAAGTAGGCATCGATCTTGGAGGTGTTATTTTTCAACGCTAGAAGTTACATGGAGCATCTGGATTCGATTCCTCTCCTTGAAAAAAATCATAATTCTTTGTGTGGGAATTTTTGCAACCTAGTCAATATTCATGTTCATCTTGTATACTTTCTACCAAACTAAATATTTACTAGAAATTGTGATTTTCTCTTTAAATTTTTGCACCTAAAGTCCCATGATAGTCTTACATTTCTTTTCCAGGTTGTATCAATTTTTGCAAAAAATGTGGAAACATATTAGGAAGCTAAATCTAAAACCTGATTTTTTAAAAGGGAATAAATAGTTGCATTTATAAGTAAAGGTTAAATAATGAGGGTCGGGAAGGGATCCATATCTGTAGCTATGGCTTGAGGGAGAGATATCTACTTTCTCCAATGGGGATTGATGAATATGAAATAAGGAGTTTATTTCAATAATTATCCATTGTTGTACAATTAATGTATACTTTGAAGCAAAGCTAGTGGTGTTACCCTTCAATACATACATGTAAAAATCCGTCATTGTAATTCCTCCTTCCATTTGTTCTTCAAGAAATCCATTGGGTTGGATTTTATTTATAAGAAATTATGTTATTAAATGTTGGGGGCATATCTTCTTGTAAGCCCATTTACTCATGAATCTTTTAAAGGGTTCATAAGTTGTTTTTTAGCTTCAAAATTTGTACACCTAGCATCAAGAGACTATATTTGAAAGAGTTAGACTCTTTGATCATATAGGCTTGCTGGGTAGGTGGTTTTAAACACATGTTCAAGAGTACAAAACATTGTTCCAGAAATTATCCTAGTTGTTTCTTGTCTGTTCCTTTAAACTCGTAGGGAATTGTTTTCAGCAACAAGTTTAATCTTACATTAGAACATGCTTCCAAATTTTATTTCCATCAATATATGCATTGCTTGAGCCAATATCTTCCTTATTTTTAGTGGAGGAAAAAATAATTACTTAGTTGGTTGATGTTTATCTGGCCCGAGTATTCATTGTCCTTATCAATTCTTACATGTATTCTGAGAAGGATTGATTAAAAATTCTTTTGTTGGTTTGGACACTACATGCTCATTATATGTACTAATTTTCCATCCATTCAAAGATGCTAAAAAACCCGAAAGTAATAATGAATTGTGAGAAAACTATGTTTTCAATGTGGGGTGTTGATCATATATTTAATTATAGTTTCAAATGCATAAAAAAAATGTTATTTGATCAAATTTTATCACACCCCAATATCAGTGGTTGCAATCATATTTTTATCCCACTGCAATCTCAATGGTTGCAATCCCAAGGTGTAATTGGAGGACAACTTAACAAAGTGGAACTAATTAAGTTGACAAGTTGAAGCATGAATAAATTGAAATAAAGTGAACATGGAGGAAATAGATCAAGATTACATAGAGAGATATGGATTATGTATAAGTATTTTGATATGGATTACTTGAAAATTATTATGTTTTTCTAGACATTGCATGCTCATTATATGTACGAATTGTCCATGTGCTCATTATGATGGACAATAAGCATTGGATGCACTAGGCCAAGGGGGTTCCTTACAAGAAGTGGCAGACACACTACCCACATGTGAACAATTGACACTTTTGTCCACCCAAAGGCCATTGGAAAGCTAGAGAAATTTGAAAATAACTAGACCATGGCATAAGATTTTGTTTTTGCATTCTCAAAACTATATTCGAATAATATATGCTATGCATTTGGGAAATTTTTTTTTTGAAAGGGCCTCTCATGTGTCAAATACTTCAAGATCAGTCCAATAGAGTACAAAAATGAAAAAAAATAATTTCGAGAAACAAAAAAAAAAAACTAAACCATCTCATGAGATTTTTCTTTTTTCTTTCCTCAACCACATTCCATTCTCTATTGTGCATTTATAAAAGGGATACTTTCAAGTCAATCTAGTGAATGTGATATAGGTTAGTGAAAATGGGGCCATATTATAGCCTCGATCAAGACTCAATCGTCACTAAATTTCCCTCATTGTCTAGTTTGTTGAGGCCATGCAATTTTTATGTGCACTTTGAAGCCTTTTCATGATATGGGTGCATATGTATCTAAAAATGATTTTTTTTCTTACTATAAGCTATTGATAACAATGTGAATATATGAGAATAAGGATACCAACATATTGGGCTCAAATAGAAACCTTGATTTTCCATTATATAATATATTACACCATCAAATCAAATAATGCCTATTTGATGGATATATAATTTCTTTTATAGGTTTGAAGTATGGTCGTTTGATTTGATTTTCCTTTAAAATTAGTGATCTCACACCTCAAACCACTTTTTTAAAGCCTTGGTTATGAATCTTAATTGGAAATCTACAATATAGTCGAGATAGTTTTGATGTGAATATACATACAAATTTATTTTCACTGTCAACCTTTAAGATTCTTGAGATATTTTTGATGTAAATATACATACATTAGTTTAAAATTCAACCCAAATTCATCATAAATTTAGTAAACTACGTTATCTTGGAAAAATAGACAATGTTGATATATGCTTGTGATTTGACATCACTGGTTCTAGCCAGCCATCCACCCCTGATTCTTCACAAAAAAACCAATCATAGCATGAAAAATGTTTCAATGAAGGTATTTTTCATGCATCGTGAGTTGAAATGATTGGTTCTGCAGTTAGGCTGATTTGATCTTCACTCTGTCGATAGGGTGCTCGGTTCTCTAGGAAGGCGGGGATGCATGGGGTTCTTGATGCTCTAGCCAAGGAGGGGATGCATGTGATAGAGGTATTTGAAAATTCAAACTGGTGTGGTTGAAAGGTTAGCTAGTTAATGAATGTGGCATAGCATAGCTGACAAGTTAATGCATGCAGCCGGTGAGCCGGGAAATAGGTGAGACCCAAAGATGGTAAAAGAGAAAAGTTCAGATGACATGAAGGAGACACAGATGAAAAAAGAGAGAGGATGGGAAAATGGGCACTTCGTTTCTCCATTCCGGCGAACTCACATTGATGCCAGAATAATGCTCTTTTCCGGTGTCTGGATTCTCCGAGAAGTCGCATTATAACTTACCCCTTGAGAATGGGCTACATATATTAACCAAAAAAACCCTATATATATCTTTTAATCACGCATTTATCAAACACTAAAACTGATTAATTCTCTTCACTAATAGTTTTTTTTTTAAGTTTTTCATTTTAAAAGGTGTTTGCCTATAATGAGATTTGATCCCTCTAGGATGTTGGTATATTTTTGGTTAAAATAGATATATGTTGGAAAGTATGTAAGTGACGCTTATATGGTCATTGATTCAAATTGATCGAAAGGATGTTAGATGGAAATATATGAAGTCCTAAATGCTTAAAAATATCCATAGAAAGAGGATGACAATATTAAATGAAAAGGTAATATGTGAAAATACAGGAATGGATGTAAAAACATTGTTGATGATTAATATGGGAATGACGTGAAGGATTTTGTTAATTGGATTTAGGTTATTTGAGGTTGTTGGAAAATTTGAGTGTTATTTAATTTCAAAGAGTAAAATTTTTCTTTTTGTTTGTTACAAAATTAGCCTTGAGATGACTAGCACACAACTTGAGCAGCTATGACTTAGGGGCATCTAAGTTCTCAAAATCATCATATAATTGCACTCTCTTCCACACCATCCCTTAGGATGGTTGTAGTTCTACACACAGAGTTTTAATCTAAGAATTTTTCACCATGGATTTTCTTTACAAGACACCCTCTCACTAGTATATTCTACACCCCTTGAACTAACTAAAAACTTGCTTGTTATAATATTATAGTACTGGAGTGTTAAATGGAAGGAGGAGATTTATTGTTCAAGAGATAGTTCTAGAGTGTTGGATGGAATAACTAACTGAGTTGACCACTTGTTGGTTGGTTTGTTTAATTCTGTTAATTATTGATTCAAATTTGATTCATTTGGATCAGACCAGGGGTGCTTGGGATCTGAAAGAGAATTAGCATGGTGATGTAGTGTAGTTCCCTTATTCCATGATACCCAGAAGTGATTAATAACATTTGGTCGGTTCACCATTTTATAAAAGCGTAAACCTAATTTATACATATTTGTGATTCCTTATTTACTTTTTGTTGTGGTGGTTCCTAGGATTTGGCTTATACTTGTGATATATGACCCACAGTAGGAATTTTGTTTCTAAAGTCATCATTGAAGTAGCAATTTCACAATTACATGAGTGACATACTTTTACCTTTTGGTAAAATTATGAGTTTAAGTGGTTGAAAATGTATTTTTGAGTATATAAACAATTTTTTTTTTTTGGAAACTTCTAAACGTAATTTGGGAAAAAATTCTATCAAATTTAATTGAAATTAAGGTTGCCCAATAAACAAAAAAATCTAATATTTTTTATGGTTTTGACTTGGATTAGCCAGTTTATTAGCAATGACTTTTTATTTCTTCAACACACTATATAAATCCAAAATGAAAATGGATCCCTACTATAAAATTAAAAGTACTAGAAATTGCACCACATGTTGCAAAATAAATGCCTTAAGGCAATAGAATAGGAAAGAGTAGCCTAAAAGAAATAAGATGTTGCTGAGAAGGAGCCATTGTGAAGGAATGAAAGGAAAATTTTGCATCCGTGGAAGCATGTGATGGAGGTTCCAAATATATTGATGATAAGAGTTATCTACTAGAAGGATTCAGTTCTTAAACTCTAAAACCTCTTCTTGATTAAAAAATTACTAAACTGGTAAGATATAGCAAACTTCTTGGCACAAGATTTCATCTTGCAACACGTCCAAATAAAACGACTGAAGTAAATATTATGAGATGGTTTTCAATGCATTTATGTAATTAAAATAGAGCTAGGAACTTTTGAAGACTACTTCATTGAAAGTTAGAAGCATCTTCATGCCTGTTGGCATCAACATACAACTGAAATGACTAGCATATATCATTGCACACATGGTTTCAATTTTTCATGGATTAGGTGGTATGTATCAGCAAGAAAGGATATTAAATTATGTTATAAGTAATGCAATTGCTACACGAACTATTCATAGGCCTTAATTCTATACTCAAATTTCTTTCACAATACTAATCAAGTATCTAAAGAAGCCATCATCACTTCCAAAATCACATATTTAAAGATACAAGTTGTAAAAATTGAATTTGTTTCATAAATTTTAATAGAATCATGTGCTCAGATCTAAGATATAGTTATTAAACTCTAAAGCCTCTTCTTTATTGAAAAAATATTAAACTCATAAGATATAGCTGAAGAGAATATGTGTGTGTGTGTGTGTGTGTGTTTTAATTTAATTTAAAAATAAAAAAAATTAAGTTGAAGTTAAGTTAAAGACCTTGTCTGATCATGCCAACATGAATGCCTCATGAATAAAGAAATAGATTGTGATTTTCTACCTTCTGTTGAAGCCTAGAAAATCTATGCTTCAAACATTGGGGAAAACCACCCGGTCGGGACCTTAGGACAGCTCTTTTTCCGTTTGGTATGGTGGCTCCGACTGGATTTAAAGGACCAGTTTCCTTATAACTGAATGGGTTGGTGATGGATTGATTTGGATGGGTGAAAATGGGACTAAATTGACTGAAATAAAACTATTTAATTTAAACTAAATACTGATAAAGAAATTCTAACACTAACCCGGGCAATTATATGTGAATACAACTTAAGGTTATTCCAATTTAACAATAACCATAAAAATGTACTATCATTTAAATCGAAATGTACAGAAACAAATAAAGATAAATCTGTTTAAGAAATTAGACAGAGTTGTATTAGCATATTGCATTCATCATAACATATCATCCACATATACTTACGAAAGATAACGTTTCAATTATACTCAGAAATGATATATAAAAAGAAACGTTGTGAAAACCAAATATATATAAATGATAGCAAATTTTAAAGCGAATATCATAAGAAAAAAGAAATCAACAGTGAACAGATAGAAATACCTCATTCATCTTGAAGACTTTCAAATGAAATATGATACTCTAATCCAGTAACTCTAATGCAAAATCAAATTCCAAGGTACAGAAATACAACACTTCAAAGATAATTCCGCATAAAAATCACCAGATGTGATCCTTTTAAAAATATATAAGATATTGGAGTATAGAAAAGTAATTTCCAAGTCAGAAATATTAAGATCCAGGACCCTTCTCTAAATGCATGAGAAGGGTTTAAATACTACTTAGCTAAATCTAAAAATAGTCTATTACAAAAATTAAGGATTCGGTTTAATGACCGTCCTTTTCCTAGGCTAAAATACAGTAAAATTAAAACTAAATCTAAGAAATTAAAGCTTATTAACTAACTATTTATGAACTTGGTCTTTAAACTTGCAGGCATCTAGCATAGTTTTGAGAAGATGTGGTTGACCGACTTCAGAATTCAACTGTCCTGAAAAGACAGAGTCGACAAGTGTAGGCACAATCTTCTCTGTAGAATTGATGATACAATTAAGCGCACTGTGCTGACTGTGTGGCTTCACTAAGTATGTCCAGTATGAGTCCCAATTTAATCTTGTCAGCCCTTGGATTGATTTTGCTCTTTCTTCTGCCTTTTGCCTCCATTCTGTTTGCAGTGGATGTGCCTGTGGGAGATATCCTGGAACAGTTTCTGAAATCAAATTAGCTTTGTGTAAATTATCATTTACACAATCAGTAAGAGTGTTTGCCGCTGTAGCCGCCTCCTCTGCTACCTTCTCTGCCCTTCTGATTTGTGCAGTCTCCTCTATTGGAGCATTTTGCTCTGTTATTAATTTCGCAATTTCATCTCAATTTCGCTTTGCCATTTTCTCCTTTTACTTTTTTTTTTTATATCATATTTCAGCTAAGGTAGTTTCTTCTTTATAGATTCGATCTTTCGCAGTAATTTTTCTCTTTGCCGAGCACGCTCCACATCTTTTTCTTGCTCAGCATTAAGTGCCTTAAATTTGGTCAATGTTTCTTCATTTTTCTTTACAGTTATTTCAAGTCTCTTCAACTCCCGACTTTTCTCAATAAGAGATTTATGTTTCCCTGAGAGCTCCTGATCTCCAACAGCTTTTTCAGTCACTTCTAAAAGCTCTATAGGGGATAATTTGGCAAACTCACATACCCTATCTTGTGGTAGAAACTGTGTCAAATTGCCCACTTGGATATTGAACTTTGTGAACAGCGTCTAAAATATTTTTTTTGGTACTGTCCATCCATGTTCATTTTTCTTCAACGGTTCATCTCTTTTGGTCCACTCCTGTGTGCATTCTAACAAATTCGCATGTTCTCTGGAAAAATATTCCATGAATTGCTTATTATAAGTCTCCTGAGGTTCCGGAAACTGATACATCAGCCTCAAATCTTCCGTAGTGAACGACCCGATTAGCTCTTGAGCTGGAGTTCTGAATTGTCTGTCTGAAATATCAGTGCTATCTAGCACCCATTTCACCCTGTCTGTATACGGGAGAATCCTTGGCCTTGCTGCTATCCTATGCAGAAATGAGCAAGCCAGTTCTTTAAGAGTTGCCTCAGACGTATTACTGGAACCTGTTGTAGGTGCAACTTTCAACACCATAGGATTTTCTTCTTCCAGCAAATTATACATTCCTTCCCATGTGGTTATATCGGCATCTTTATTGCAAGCGGTATCTGCATATAGTGAAGCCATTTCTCTGTTTTCAGAATTCAAGCTCTTCTCCTTCTTACCCATAATGTTCTATGAAAGCTTTGTATAGACATTTGCTCCTTCGTGCCTGCATTTTACGAGTTGAATGAGAGTAATGGCATAGAAAAGGTGATGAGATAGTTTTAAATGCAAAGGCGGATGAAATATATTATTTTATCGTGAAACGACTTTCAATCAAAACAAAATCTCATTTACCATTAACTGTCAATCCATTCATTTAATCCAATCATTAAAGCGCATAACAGATATTGATATATGGGAAGATTGTCTTTGAACAACGCGCTTTTATGAATCTGCAACATTGTGATCTGCGATTTGTTGCGCAATATCGCAATATCGCAAAATGAAACCATCGCAATTTTGTAAATAGCGCAAAAGCGCAAATTGCGAAAAAGCGCACATCGCAAATCTTGCAAAAGCGCAAAATTGTAAATAGCACAAAAGGTATTCGTTTAACATTTCTCTTTTCTGCGCTATGCGATATGTGACCAATATGTTTATTGTATAGGCTTTTTGGGATCGCATTATCACAAAATCGCAAAATCACATTTTCAGTTTTACAAAAGATATATACCATTTTGTGATGGATGCGCTATTTTGTTTAAAGAACAATTTTATTGTAATCTATCATAAGCTTAAGTGTTTCTTAATGTTCTTTCTAAGGGATTTCTCTAAGTTTATGATAGAAAGTTTTATTTGAAAAGGAAAACAAATCCTAATTGATTTTTTTTTTTGGATTTTTCACTAAGGGTCCCCATTTATTTAGTATTATTACTAATATTAAATAAAAAGGGGGGTTGTTGCTGGTCACAACAATTGGCGATTCACTGAAAGAAACAGTTATCTCTGAAAAAATAAAATGAACACTATATTTCTAGTAAATAAAGATTTTTAAAGATAATGAAAACTATTTTGAGATATTTTAAATAAAATCTAACTATGAAAAAGAAATAAAAATCATTCACAATTTCTTTCTAATTCCTTAAGAATAAAAACATTTTTGGGTTATCTCAAGCTTTGATTGGTGTTAATAATGAAGTATGTGGATTTCTCCAAGTTTTGGTTTTATAATATACTCTATTGCCATAGGTATTGCCTCTGCTGCCTGCAAATGTTCATAGTCTCGACAGGGTTACCTTTAAACCATTAACCATTCATTGTCCCATCCAACTAAAATTATGACTTTTTAAAGATAAGTCCATAAGACCTATTATCTCATGTTTTTGTCTTTTACTTATTCTTATTTTAAGAGACATTGTTCTGGTTTGGTAGCCAGTTAATAACAATGCCATTCACTAGTTATAATTAAACTGAACAAGATGGCTCGTGATGAGACCCCTTGTCTTATATTTATAAGCCATTACCCTGTTTTGATATGCAGTATTGGTAATGTCAGTTTTATTACTCCTTATGAACATGGTAAGTCGGCTCATAATGAGACCTCTTATCTCTTAAATTTTTATATAATTTCTTCGAATTACATTCTAAAAAATCACAACTTAAATGGATGGGGTGAAATAGTTTTATCCTTAAGAATCAATGGATGACAAATTTCAGATTTTTTTGAGTACCAAAACTTTGAAAAATCTTTACTTTTATAGATAACCTTTCTCTGCTCAATAAACTTATAATGATTTACATTGTCCTCAAGTTTTCAAAAGATCATGCAAATGATTGAAATAATCTTTCAAAGTTTAACATCTTATTTTAAAGTATCCAAAAACCGTGATCATTACTCTAAAAATTCTTGTTTACAAAAATAATTTTTTATAATATTCTTCCTAAGAAATTTTCTTAAATAGTAAACAGTCACTTAGAGACTCATTAACAACCTTTATTTGCAAAAATATCAAAAACTCTACAGAAATGAATATGTACAGTTTAAGAAGGGGTTACCTCCTTATGAAAATAATTTCTTCAAGATAAGCCCATTTACAGGAAGAGATTCTCTCTTACCTATTAGATCTTGGAGTATGAATGTATTTGAGCCTATCTTTTCAATGATCTGAAATGTTCCAAGCCACATTTTCTGAAATTTGGTATTCTTACCTTTTTCTTCATGTGCTTTATCCCATTTCAGAACAAGATCACCAATTGACAAAATTTTTGAGTCTGTAGAACTTGCATCAAAAGAAGATTTTACAAGCTGTTGATGTTTTTCATGAATAATTTTTGCTTTATCTCTATCTTCTTCTAATTTAAGGATTTGATCATATCTCAATTGAATGGATGAAGAAGGATTTTCCTCAATAAATTGCACTAGGGTTAATGATGGAAGAGTTAAATTTGATGGTATCACAACTTCTTTTCCATAAACTAAATTGAAAGGTGAAGTTCCTATTGAAGCTTTTTCAGTGATATGATCATCCCATAATGCAAATATTAAATACTTGTGCCAATTCTTTTGATTTTGATCAACGGTCCTTTTAATGATTTTGATAAGATTTTTGTTAGTAGATTCAGCCAAACCATTACCTTGAGGATAATAATTTGCTGAATATTTCAATTTAAAACCTCTTTTGACTGCAAATTCCATTATACTATTTCCAGAGAAGTAAGATGCATTATCAAAGACTAGAGCGTTAGGTACACCAAACCTGGTTATGATGAATTGATCTATGAAATCAATAATTGCATCAGAATTGGCTACCTTCAATGGGATTTTTTTTACCCATTTTGTAAAGTAATCAGTTGCAGTAAGGATGTACTTGTGCTGTTTGGAAGAATGAGGTACTATCTCACCAATAATGTCAAGCCCCCATTTTTCGAATGGTTGCTCAATAGTCATTGGTTGCAAAGGAAAAGCTGGTTTCCTTTGTCTTCCCCTTGCAGTTTTACAAATTCTGCACTTCCTTATGTAATCATGCGTATCTTTAAAAAGGGTAGGCCAGTAATAACAAGCACGAATTATTTTGTGAGCTGTGGTATCACCTCCAAAATGACCTCCTGCTGGTCCATCATGCAACTCCTGCAAAACCTTTTCAGCTTCAGTCTTTTCAAGTCATCTTAATAAAATTGAATCATAATTTTTCTTGAATAACACATTATCAATGATCTCATATTTAATAGCTTTTAACCTTAAAGCACGTTTACTCTTATAACTGAGATTAGAAGGAGCATACCCATTTTTCAAGTAATAGATAAGATCAGCATACTGAGATTCAGAATCTGTAACACTTATCTGACTTACTTGAATATCTTGATTTGAATCTTGATTTTCTGGTATGTTATGAGCTCCTGCTAATAATCTGCAAAAACCTTGTCCTCTAACAATATTAACTGGTTTAATATCAATATCATATTCTTGCAAGGTTGTTACCAAGTTAGCTCTCTTCTCTCCTACTTCTTTTTGAATTAATAATTGCCTAACTACAGAGAATGGGACAATGATTTTTGTATGTGTTTTCAAGAGAAAAGGTCTGAAATGTTTGATTGATTTAAACATGGCAAAGGCTTGTTTTTCAACATCGGAATAATTAAGCTCAGCTCCTTGCAGATTTGAGCTAAAGAAAGAAATTGGTGCCTCGATTTTCTGATCATTGAGCTGTGTTAAAACAGCTGCATAAGATGTTTCGATGGCCAGAGTATACAAAGTAAAGTCTTTAGAAAAATCTGGGGTATTCAATGCTGGTGCATTAATGATCGCTTGTTTGATTGCCTCAAAGGCTTCTTTTTCTTTATGCCCCCATTTGAATACTGAATTCTTCTTGATCATATTTTGCATAGGTAAAACAATTAAAGAAAAATCAGGAATGAATATTTTTACAAAATTGATTTGTCCAAGAAATGATTGCATGGATTTTTTGTTATGAGGTGAAGAAATATCAGAAATTTCTTTCATTCTATCTGGATCAATATATATACCATCTTTTGACACAACAAATCCTAAGAGTTTTCCTTCATCCAAAGCAAAGAAAGATTTCTTTGGATTTAAGGAAATACCAAACCTTCTACATATTTCAAATATTTTCTTTAAATCATGTAGATGATTGGCTCTCTTTTTTTAAAATACTGTTATGTCATCAAGATAAACAACAACTGACTTATTGATCAGACCTTTAAATGCTATGTCCATGGCTCTTTGGAAAGTTGCTCCTGCATTTATTAAACCAAAAGGCATTTTTTTATAAGCATAAGTTCCCCATTTTGTTCTGAAAGTTGTTTTCAATCTGTCATCTGGATGAACTAAGACTTGATTATAGCCTAAAAATCCATCAAGAAAGGACATAAGTTCAGAACCAGCTACCTTTTGAAGTATTTGTTCCATGGTTGGCAATGGGAAATTGTCTTTTAAACATGCCTTGTTTAAATTTCTGAAATCAATACAGATTCTTATATCACCATTCTTCTTCCTTACAGGTACCATATTGGAAACCCAATTGGAGTGCCTTATAGGAAAAATTATTTTGGATTTTAAAAGTTTATTAAGTTCTGATTTGATTTGTCCTTCGAGATTTGGATGAACCTTCCTTAACTTTTTTTGAACAAGTTTAATATCAGGAAGCATTGGAATTGTGTGTTGAATAACTGAAGTATCATACATTTTTAAATCATCATAATTCCAAGCAAAAACGTTTTTATATTTGTTCAAAAGTTTAATGAAAGCATTCATTTCCTCTGGTGTCAAATTGAGTCCTAAATTAACGTTTTGAGGTTTAGAATCAGAACCAAGATTTACTAATTCAAACTTCAAAGTGGAACTTTGAAGTTTAGCATTAGTGACTTTCTTGAATCTGTCTTTAATATCATATAAATCCTCTAATTTAACAACAGATTTTGGAATGGGATTTTCATTACCTTTTGAAGAAATTTGTAAATCATGATCATTCTCATCAATAATTTTCTCATCATATGATTTCTCTGAAGTCATGAAATTTAAAATATCCTGATCATGATAGAATACTCTCCAATTTGTGACATTATCTGGGACAGATGGACGAAAAATCAATTCTACAGAAAATCTATCAGGACTGCAATCTTCAGCAGGCAGGAGTTTAGATGCAACATTAGATAACAAGTCAAGTGATGTATTTTGATTCGTAGGAATAGGAGAAATATTAAGCGCTAAAAAATGAGTGGTAAGATCTTGTACTAGGGTTTGATAGTGTTTAAGATGTCCTGAAAGGCAATGAATAGTATTCCTAACTTGTTTTATGACAATTTCGAAATCACCAAAGACTTTCAAGTATTTAACATCTAACCCTATAGCTTTATAAAGTCCTTGAACCAAGGCTTCATATTCTGCGGTATTGTTTGTACACTCGAATTCTAACCTACATGACAGCATGGTTTTCTCTCCATCTGGATCAACTAAGATGCATCCTGCTCCAGCTCCATCGCTAGACTTTGATCCATCAAAATATAACGACCAAAATAAAGATTTATCTATTGACTTATCTACAATTACATCAGAAATATTTACAATTCTGGAAGAATCAGATTGTGAAAAAATTTCTATTTGAGAAACAAAAGTATTTACAAAAAAAGGTGATTGAGGTGCTTCGAAGTTTCCAAGAAATGATTCAGTAGAATATCCTCCAAGGATATTGTTGTTGAATGCCACAGGCTCATTAGGTTGTTCAAATTCAGTGATAGTGTGCGTCATATGTTTTTCTCGTTCAACTTTGATTTGATTTGGTTTCCCTTTGTAGGGAAGCCACATATGTGAATAATCAGTTGAGATATAACTATTAAGTTTCACAGACTAGTCCCTGCTTAAAATTAATCCATATAATTTAGGAATATCAGCAATCAAAATATCAATTCTTTGGACAATCCTAGGATCGGAAGCTAATCTGATAGTAACTGAATTGATTTCTCCTATAACTTGAACTTTAGAGCGATCCAATTGAACAATATGAACTGCCGATTTCTGTGGTTCAATATTCAATTTGGCACAAACAGAAGTAGGAATTATATTAGAGGAAGCTCCAGAATCAATCAAACAATTATGCAGATTCTTATTGTACATTTCATAAGTCAAAAGAAAAGGAGGAGTTTGAGAATTTTACTTTTCTCCAATGAGCATTGTATCAGTAGCATCTACCTTATCTGGTGGCTTACCAGCTCCCCTAGCTGCTTTTGTAACTACACCACTTGGTAAAGGAGCAATTGGTGTAGCGTTTAATTCTTTCAATAACAACTTCTGTTGGTGTTTTAGTTTGCTAAGTTCATGTAAGGAAATGTTGGCTTTAATCTTTTTCATGTCTTCAACAATGTTATACTCCATAGGATCTGACACCACTAAAGTCTTTGTTGTCGATGTGGGAGGATTAGAAGAAGATGGCTGATTTTGAGTAGGTAATGGAGAAGTTTTCTTTGCAGGGGATTTGTCTTTGGTACTTGGAGTTGTAATTTTCTTTTTAGGAGTTGTTTGTACAGGCTATGATGTAGATTTACTCCTAGTACTTACAGGCATAGCTTCTTGTTCTACCTCACTATCAGAATTAGGGAGAATAAAATCCCACATTCCATGCAATTCGGCTATTTCTTCATTCTCATCTTCCTCATCTGATACTAAAGATGTATCTTCTTCTTCTTCCTCTTCTTCTGATTCTGCATTAGAGATTGCATTAGGAGGTTTAGATTCAACTTGGTTTCTTCTGAAATTTCGGAATGGTTTTTTAGTAGAAGTTTCAGCTACTTGTTTTTTAATTTCAACCATTTCATTTGACATGGTTTTAAGGACTTTCTGTAAACCTTCCATGTCGTATGGGTCTTTAGCCTTTTTCTTTGAATCATCTTTGAAGCTGACTTTCTTTGATTTCCTTTCCTCAATAGCATTTTTCTTTTCTAGAGAAATAATTCGTTTTTCTACTGCAATAGCCTCTTTCATATTCTCGGCTAATGTAGGTTTTGCAGCTCTATCTACAAAAATTGCTATATTTGAGGGTAAGGCAGTTATGTACCATTCACTTCTGACTTGTTCACTAGGCCTTGAATCTGTGTGAATTTTGTTCAAGAGTTTGTTGAATCTAGCATTGAATTCTTTAATGGGTTCCTTGGGTTCTGCTTTCAAATTTGAGAGATCGTTGATTAAAGTAGCTATTGATCTGTCATCTCCAAATTTAGTTAAAAAATGATCTGCAAAAATGGCCCAACTTGTTATGGATCCCGAAGGTAATGAAAAGTACCATGATCCTGCTGCTCCTTGAAGAGTATAAGGGAATAGTCTGACTACAACATCTTCATGTGTGACTCCATTCAAATTTATAGCCAGCATAAAGTTATTGATATGTTCTTCAACTTGAATGTTAAGATCTGGACTAAATTTTGGAAGCCATTTTCCAGGATTGTCTGGTAAATCATGTAAAGGTGCAGCCATGTTGACTGCCCCTGGAGTAGCCCATGGTCTAGCCATTATTGGAACAACTATTGGAGGAGTAGTAGAAATTGGTGGTGTTTGAATAGAAGTTGTTGGAATAGATGATGTTGAGATTGATGATGATTGAGGAGATGATGTGGAAACAACTGTACTTTGTTGAGTTGGGATTTTGGAAACAGGTAATTGAATATTAGATGAAGAACCTATGTCACTTACTGATTCCGATTGAGTTTTTCTTGTCTTGACTCTACTAGGTAAAGGGAATTCTTTCGGAGAAATATCAAGTTTTTCACTTTGAAGCCTAGTAAGAGGCTTTGAAGAAACAAATTTTGAAGTTACACTACCTTCAGATATTTCAGACTGATCTAAAGATAATGAGAATCCTTTCAATTTATGGATTAAATCTTGAACTTCAGGAGACTCAGGATTTTGATTTATCTGAATGTTTTGAGATTTTGGTAGTGGGTGTATGAATATTCTTCTCAATTCCTTCTATAGGATTTTGTATTTCAGAAGAAATTGAAGAAGTTGATGAGGGTGTTTTGCTCTCAGAATGGCTTGTGGGTAAATATTTACTTGCCATTCATAGCTCATGCCCTCCTTCTAGCGCCAAAAATGTTGAAGCCTAGAAAATATCTGCTTCAAACATTGGGGAAAACCACCCGGTTGAGACCTTAGGACAGCTCCTTTTCCGTTTGGTATGGTGGCTCCGACTAGATTTAAAGGACCAGTTTCCTTATAACTGAATGGGTTGGTGATGGGTTGATTTGGATGGGTGAAAATGGGACTAAATTTACTGAAATAAAACTATTTAATTTAAACTAAATACTGATAAAGAAATTCTAACAGTAACCCGGGCAATTATATGTGAATACAACTTAAGATTATTCCAATTTAACAATAACCATAAAAATGTATTATCATTTAAATCAAAATGTGTAGAAACAAGTAAAGATAACTCTGTTTAAGAAATTAGATAGAGTTGTATTAGCATATTGCATTCATGATAACATATCATCCACATATACTTATGAAAGATAACGTTTCAATTATACTCAGAAATGATATATAAAAAGAAACGTTGTGAAAACCAAATATATATAAATGATAGAAAATTTTAAAGCGAATATCATAAGACAAAAGAAATCAACAGTGAACAGATAGAAATACCTTATTCATCTTGAAGAATTTCAAATGAAATCTGATACTCTAATCCAGTAACTCTGATGCAAAATCAAATTCCAAGGTACAGAAATGCAACACTTCAAAGATAATTCCGCATAAAAATCACTAGATGTGATCCTTTTAAAAATATATAAGACAATGGAGTACAGAAATGTAATCTCCAAGTCAAAAATATTAAGATCCGGGACCCCTCTCTAAATGCATGAGAAGGGTTTAAATACTACTTAGCTAAATCTAAAAATAGTCTATTACAAAAATTAAGGATTCGGTTCAATGACCGTCCTTTTCCTAGGCTAAAATATAGTAAAATTAAAACTAAATCTAACTATCTATGAACTTGATATTTAAACTTGCAGGCATCTAGCATAGTTTTGAGAAGATGTGGTTGACCGACTTCAGAATTCAACTGTCCTGAAAAGACAGAGTCGGCAAGTGTAGGCGCAATCTTCTCTATAGAATTGGTGATACAATTAAGCGCACTGTGCTGACTGTGTGACTTCACTAAGTATGTCCAGTATGAGTCCCAATTTAATCTTGTCAGCCCTTGGATTGATTTTTCTCTTTCTTCTGCCTTTTTCCTCCATTCTGTTTGCAGTTGATGTGCCTGTGGGAGATATCCTGGAACAGTTTCTGAAATCAAATTAGCTTTGTGTAAATTATCATTTACACAATCAGTAAGAGTGTTTGCCACTGTAGCCGCCTCCTCTGCTGCCTTCTCTGCCCTTCTGATTTGTGCATTCTCCTCTATTGGAGCTTTTTGCTCTGTTATTAATTTCGCAATTTCATCTCAATTTCGCTTTCCCATTTTCTCCTTTTACTTTTTTTTTATATCATATTTCAGCTAAGGTAGTTTCTTCTTTATAGATTCGATCTTTCGCAGTAATTTTTCTCTTTGCCGAACACGCTCCACATCTTTTTCTTGCTCAGCATTAAGTGCCTTGAATTTGGTCAATGTTTCTTCATTATGCTTTACAGTTATTTCAAGTCTCTTCAACTCCCGACTTTTCTCAATAAGAGCTTTATGTTTCCCTGAGAGCTCCTGATCTCCAATAGTTTTTTCAGCACTTCTAAAAGCTCTATAGGGGATAATTTGGCAAACTCACATACCCTATCTTGTGGTAGAAACTGTGTCAAATTGCCCACTTGGATATTGAACTTTGTGAACAGCGTCTAAAATATTATTTTTTGGTACTGTCCGTCCGTGTTTGTTTTTCTTCAACGGTTCATCTCTTTTGGTCCACTCTTGTGTGCATTCTGATAAATTTGCATGTTCTCTGGCAAAATCTTCCATGAATTGCTTATTATAAGTCGCCTGAGGTTCCGACAACTTATACATCAGCCTCACATCTTCCGTGGTGAATGACCCGATTAGCTCTTGAGATGGAGTTCTAAATTGCCTGTCTGAAATATCTGTGCTGTCTAGCACCCATTTCACCATGTCTGTATATGGGATAATCCTCGGCCTTGCCGCTATCCTATGCAAAAATGAACAAGCCAGTTCTTTGAGAGTTGCCTCAGACGTATTACTGGAACCTGCTGTAGCCGCAACTTTCAATACCACAGGATTTTCTTCTTCCAACAAATTATACATTCCTTCCCATGTGGTTATACCGACATCCTTATTGCAAGCGGTGTCTGCATACAATGAAGCCATTTCTCTGTTTTCAGAATTCGAGCTCTTCTCCTTCTTACCCATAATGTTCTATGAAAGCTTTGTATAGACGTTTGCTCCTTCGTGCCTGCGTTTTACGAGTTGAATGAGAGTAATGCCATAGAAAAGGTGATGAGATAGTTTTAAATGCAAAGGCGAATGAAATATATTATTTTATCGTGAAACGACTTTCAATCAAAACAAAATCTCATTTACCATTAATTTCCAATCCATTCATTTAATCCAATCATTAAAGCGCATAACAGATATTGATATATGGGAAGATTGTCTTTGAACAACACGCTTTTATGAATCTGCGACATTGCAATCTGCGATTTGCTGTGCAATATCGCAATGTTGCAATGTCGCAATATCGCAATATTGTAAAATGAAACCATCGCAATTTTGTAAATAGCGCAAAAGCGCAAATTGCGCAATAGCACAAAAGTGCACATCGCAAATCTCGCAAAAGCACAAAATTGTAAATAGCGCAAAAGGTATTTGTTTAACATTTCTATTTTCTGCGCTATGCGATCTGCGACCAATATGTTTATTTTATAGGCTTTTTGGGATCGCATTATTGCATAATCGCAAAATCGCATTTTCAGTTTTACAAAAGATATATACCATTTTGCGATGGATGCGCTATTTTGTTTAAAGAACAATTTTATTGTAATCTATCATAAACTTAAGTGTTTCTTAAGGTTATTTCTAAGGGATTTCTCTAAGTTTATGATAGAAAGTTTTATTTGAAAAGGAAAACAAATCCTAATTGATTTTTTTTTTTTTGGATTTTTCACTAAGGGTCCCCATTTATTTAGTATTATTACTAATATTAAATAAAAAGGGGGGTTGTTGCTGGTCACAACACCTTCAAAATCAAAGGTATTTTTGGTGCAGTTCCTCCATATTTAATATTGATCACTTCCTATTGAGTCACCTATGTATTATTTTCTTCATGATTTTTGAAAATATTCAAAAGATCACATTGCTCTTTACCAGTGATCTCCTTGGTGTCTATCATGTTCTTGATTTTTCAGTATCATTGATATGAATTTGGTTTCTTTAGTTCTTTCTGAATATAGTAAAAAAGGTATGGAGAGGTGGTTTTCATCACTTCAAGGGAAGTAAAAATAAGGCTACTGAGAAAATAACTCCAACACCGAGAGAGATTCGGTAGCATTTATGGAATTAGAAAACATGGCTTGTTCTTTGGTGTTGGCTACTCAACATAGCTTTATTGATCTTGTGTAGAAGAAATGAATTTGTATTTATCTTATATTACATTATCAATGAAATTTCCAAAATTCATGGCAGGATTTCCATCACATTTGTAGAGAAAATTGTAACACAGTATCACACTTTTCTTATCAAAGCTAAATGCTCCTATATGACTCAACAATGGATTTCATCACTTAAGAACAGTAAAAACAAGTTTATTGCGAAAAAAACTCCAACACATTTGTAGAGAAAATTATAACACAGTATCACACTTTTCTTATCAAAGCAAAATGCTCCTATATGAAACAACTATGGATTTCATTAGTTAAGAGTAGAAAAAACAAGTTTATTGAGAAAAAAACTCCAACAAATTTGTAGAGAAAATTATAACACATTATCACACTTTTCTTATGAGAGCTAAATGCTCCTATATGCAACAACGATGGCTTTCATTAGCAGTAGAACAAACAAGTTTATTGAGAAAACAACTCTAGCACTGAGAGAGATTTGGAAGAAACTATTGAATTGATGAACATGTCTTGCTCTATGGTGTTGGATATTGGGGATAGATTTCTTGATATTGTATACAACAATGTAAATTTCACTATAGCTTATACTACATTAACCATGAATTTGTCAGCATTTAGGGCACACTTTCCATCACATTTGTAGAGAAAATTAGAATAGATTATCACATTTTTCTTATCATATCTAAATGTTCCTATATGCAACAAACACCTTGTGCCTCATAGTTTAAATTTGTGCAAGGAGGAGGAAAGGAGTGTTAAGGTGCAAGCTAGAATAAGAAGAGAAGGAAGAATCTTGTTCGGGACTTGAGATAGATTCATTCTCTACACATCTAGAGTGAAGCTTAATAAAACAAAACTCCCCATACTTTGAATTTTTGAAATAAATATCTTAAAAATTAAAATATCAATGTAATACATTTCACTCAATTACACATTTAACAAAATTCATTTAAAAAAATACAAATACAAATTACTATTTTAAAAAAAGCTATTCTAAATAAAAATAGTACAAAGAATAACATTAATTGCCATGGCCCTTGTGTACATTCCTCTTATTACTTATGTTTGTAACTTATTCTTAATCACATTGTGTCGATTTATCAGAACTATAATCTACAAGTCTCACCTTTTATAGAATTGGTGGAAGGATAGAGTATCTAAATTCCGTTACCCTTTAAGAAGCATCCTAAATTACTGTACCACCCACCTCGACATCCAATCTAGAAATATTAGGTTATTCTAAATTGATCAAGAGTATAGAATTTTTAGGGTGGTTTTTTATGTGCACTAAAACTCCCATGAGGTCCATCGCTATGTATGTGATTCACTGCAACCTTGGATATATTCTATGAGTTGCTGTGATTTTTTGTTTCTAGCTACAACTTAGTTTTGGTTGTCACCTAGTTATCACGCCTCAAAACTTTGTTATCATCTCCAATCCTTATAGCATTATATATATCTTGTGAGCTAATGTGATGTTTTGTTTGTCACAATGATTCAAAAATCAATTATTATACCACAAGATTGACTTTTTCATTATATGTTTTGTTTATGAACCCTTTAAAAAATCCACAGGAATATTTGATTTTACACTGTGATCTGCCAGCATGGGTTGTGGTTTAAAAAATTGGAGAGTAAATTGAGCGGTTATTGTTAGAAATTGTTGTATAAGATGGAAAATTTGGATGGTTTGTAGACAATATGGATGCCATAACATATATCTATTTTGAATTTTTTAGTGTCCTTGGCCACCATTTCAACTAAGAACGTCAATACATCACTATAAAAATGATAACTTGTGACATTGCTAGCCATTTTCTTTGAGTGTGGATCAAGTTATAAACTAATAACTTGTGAAATCCGTAGCCATTTTCTTTGATTGTAGATCAGGTTATAAAGTAGAATAAAGGTTATGATAAAACTTGTACAAAAAACCCCTTGGGGTTGTTTCAACTTACTCTATTCTTAATCACATAGTGTCAATTTATAAAACTATAATCTATAGTAAGGACTGAATGGGTTTTTTTGTTTTGTAAGTTTTGTTTGGAATTGAAAAATAAAATAAAAAATTATAAATCTAAAATTATGTAGTGAAAAACTTTGTTTAAAATTTCAGACTAAAAAGTTGAGTAAGTTTGACATCATATAATATGAAAATTGTTTATGATTATAAAGTAAAAAACATTTAAGATTTTTTTAGCTAAAATTAGATAATTAAGGATATATATATATATATATTTTTGAACAGAAGAAATTTGATATTCATTAACAAAAACGAAAATTTGAAAGAGTATGTATGTAGTTACAAACTATTACAATTAATTAATTAAAGGTAAATTTAGTGTTATTTAAGAAATGAGAATTATGAAAATTCATCATTATTGCTAAGATACATTTTAGTAAGTAAAAATTTAAAAGAATAATGGTTATAAACATTTAAAAACAATTTTATTAAATAATTAGTATAAATCTATATTATTGGGAGAGATCAATTCTCTTTTTACTCTAAAAGAGGTTTGCATACCAAGACATTTGATCTATCTTGGCTCTTGGTAGATCTAGGGTTAAGATTTATCTACGTCATCTTAATTTCCTTTTTCCTTTTTTAATAGTGTTTTTTATCCATACAATTTAAATTAATTGGTTTTTGTGGAGTTTAATTTTATGATATAAATTTTATTTAAATCTAAATTTTTTTATTAACATCGTTTTAACTTAAAAGTCACCAAACCTAAATAGTTATTTTAATTCCCCCCTTTAAATAAACTACATTCCACATTAAATAACATGGGTCAATACAATGGGATTTGACATAGTCAAAATGTTAAACATGACATAACAACATTTTTGTCATACTTTTTGGAGAGCATCGTGACACAAAAATGTAATATTTAAATACATAAATAGTGATTTTCTTTTTTAATAGTGTTTTTTATCCATTTAACTTAAATTAATTGGCTTGTGTGGATTTAATTTTACGATATAAATTTTATTTAAATCTAACAAATTTTTAATAACATCGTTTTAACTTAAAAGTCACCAAAACCTAATAATTATCTTAATTTTCACCTTTAAATAAACTACATTTCACATGAATACCATAGGTCAATACCATGTACTGTTTTTATACTTTATTATTATTTTATTTTATTATTTTTATTATTTTTATTGTATTTTTACCTAGTTAAAGTCTTCATTACATTATGTCATTCTTTTTATTTAGTTTAATTTTATTTTTATTTTTTTGTAATTTGACATAGTCAAAATGCTAAACATGACATAACAACATTTCTATCATACTTTGTTGGAGAGCATTGTGACACAAAAATGTAATATTTAAATACATAAATAGTTATTTTCCTTTTTAATAGTGTTTTTTATGCATTTAATTTAAATTAATTGGCTTGTGTGGAGTTTAATTTTATGATATAAATTTTATTTAAATCTAACAATTTTTTAATAACATCGTTTTAACTTAAAAAGTCACCAAAACCTAAAAACTTATCTTAATAGGGTTTTTTCTTTTGTGAGTTTCGTTTAGAATTGAAAAATAAAATAAAAATTTATAAAATCTAAAATTATGTAGTGAAAAATTTTGTTCAAAATTTTAGACTAAAAAGTTGAGTAAGTTTGACATCATATAATATGAAAATTGTTTATGGTTATAAAGTAAAAAAACATTTAAGATTTTTTTAGCTAAAATTAGTAATTAAGGATATGCATATATATTTTTTTGAACGGAAGAAATTTGATATTCATTAACAACAAAAAATCTGAAAGAGTATGTATGTAGTTACAAAACTATTACAATTAATTAATTAAAGGTAAATTTAATGTTATTTAAGAAATGGGAATTATGAACACTCATCATTATTGCTAAGATACATTTTTTTCTAAGAGAAACAATTATGATTTGATATTAAAATTCTCGAACATCTCCCAATTTCCCCCCATAACCAAAATCCATCCACCTATAATTCTGAAATATTGAAGCTTCTTAGCTTCCCAGATCCACATTAACGATGAGATTTCCCCTAACTTAAAGACACATACAAACTGCTGAAGCAATACACAATAAAACATAACAACACAACTACGTAATTGGATCCCAATTTTCCTTCTCATCCCATAATAGAGTGCCCACAGGAAGAAGAGCAACTCTATTAGCTTCCACATCTGCCTCTTTGTTTTTGTTCTGCAAAAATTGAAGAAGCTTAACCTTTGAAAGGAGCTCGCAAGATTTTTAATTCTCGTCATCAATCTAGTTAGCTGAAGATCCTTCAGACTTGAATTTTCCACTAGAATTTTTGTGAGAGTCTGAGAGTCTCCAATGAACTTTTCTTCCTCGATGCCCACCTTTTGCAATACCTTGAGGTCTTGTAGCAGCGCCATTGCCTATTCCTGGGTATTGGTGTCTTGGCCTAGACCCCAACTGTACCTGTGATCAATTTGGCCCTCCATATTCTTGATGACTCCACCTACACCTGCATTCCCTGGATTACCTTTTGCCGCCCCATGGAAGAAAAAAGAGTAGCTAGCAATGTCATTATTCCAATTGCTGAAGTTCTCTTTTGACATTCTAATCTGCCAGTATTTTTCTTATCCTCTTGGAAATCTGCATTGAGGAGCAGTAATCCCAACAGTCCACCCCACTTCACCTCATGAGGGGAGAGGTTAATATCAGTGAGATTCCTCACATGCTCACTCAGAAATTCTTTGAGAGTGGTTTTTATCTTAGGCGTGATCACTTTTGCATTATGCATTTTCCCCTAGAAAATCCTGCTATTCTGCTCCAACCAATTTTTCTAGCAGACCAGCTTTGGTAAAACCAGCCAACCAGCCTTAAACCAATTTTTATTTGGGAGTTGTGCAGGGTAACGGTGCAACCAATTACCATGCAAATTTAAAATGGAGGATGGGAGCGTTATGTCCGCAGTCCAATGGCTCAATACGTCGCCCCAGACTTCTAATGTGAAACTGCACTCCAGCATTATATGTTGGGTGTTTTCTTCATTTTCCAAGCATAGTGAGCATCTTGAGGGGCCATGGAAGCTTTTTCTCATGAGATTGTCAGCTGTAAGCACTTGATTGTGGCATAATAGCCAATTAAACATGTCAATTTTGAGAATAAATTTTTGTTTCCAAAGACCTTTCCACAGTGTTGGGCATGGAGGAGCATGAGGAATTGCTTGCAGAATTTTATAACCTTGTGCCATAGAGTAAGCACCAGAATATGACACCTAGCCTCTCTTATCATGCTTCTCTTCATGTGTTGGATCCTTCCCTTTAAGCCTGGACCGAAGCTCCAGCCATGCGTTTTCAAGATCTCGACAAATCCAACTTCATCCACTCCAACCAAACTTTGTCATTCCAAGTAGAAATGTCCCACAAAGAGACCAAACCTACGTTGTACCTCTAGCAATGCAATTCCTAAAACTCATGAAAATCTGCTAGGGGCACATTTTCCATTATGCGAACCTCCCAAAGATCTATAGTTTTTCCATTCCCCGGGACCCAATACAAGTTGTCATGTATCAATGCTTCGGCTTGCATGCACAACTTGTGGATTTGAGATCCATTAGCAAATTAAACATGTCTATCCAGGTAGTGTTTTCTTGGCCCAGCAAATTGTTTCTTCCAAATAACATGCTGAGCCCATCTGGCCTTAGGGGCAACTTGCCTCAGATAATTTTCGCTCCCAATGCTAAATTTTTCAATCTCAGGTCTTTGAAGTTCAGGCCTCCCTCTAAAATTGGCTTGTTGACTTTGTCCCAATTGACAAGCTACAGTTTATTCCTGTTTTATTTTCCTCCTTTCCAAAAGAAGCTTCTAATTAAGCCTTCCATATTTTTGAGACTTCCAAGTGGAGCTAGCATAAGAGATTCTTGGTATGTTGGGAGACTATTCAAGACCGACCTGATGAGCACAATCTTCCCTGCTAGATTCAGCCAAGAAAACCCCCAAGCATGCAATTTATATTTTAAACTTGTTAAGGAGGGGAATCCAATCCTTATCTGAAGGATTTTTCTTAAAAATATGCAACCCTAAATACTTGAAATATGTATATCGATTGGAACTGGAAAAGCCCCAGAATCTGGCAATAATAATCAGTTCACTTTGACACACATTCTAGCCATAAACTTGGCACTTCCCAACATTTAATCTACTGCCCAAGGCAACGCAAAATTCATCCACCACTAATTTAAAATATTTGTTGGTGTGAAAAGAAGCTACCCCAAGGAGTAGGGAATCATCTACGAATAGGGCATGATTGATTTCTTTAACTCCTCTCACAATTTGAAGTCCCAAAATATCTTGATCTGATCTTCTTTTTTCCAGGATAAAGCTTAAGGAAGAGGCTTGGAGGATAAAGAGAAAGGGGGAGAGAGGAAAGCCTTTCCTTAGCCCTCTCGAGGCTTTAAAAAAACCTGCTGCTCTCTCATTCACCAATGGAGCAATCTGATGCAAGAGCATTAGGCACTAGCCAGCAATGTAGGAGTTTTTTCCACATGTTGTGGCTAGGAGGGCTGAAAAACAGTCAAATTTCTACAGCTAGGTGTCTTCACCTTAGCTGATTGTATTATTATTTAAGTTGGAACCGTAGAAGTTGAATAGCCAGTTAGTCTAGCTGTCAGAGTCCAGTTAGTCAAATTGTTCTAATTAGACTGTTGAATTCTAGAACGGTCCTCATAGAGGAACCGAAGAGTCATCAGATTTTGTATATAAATGTATGCTTCCGATGTAAGAAGGGAGAGAGAGGACAGAAGAAATGTTTCTACAATAAATTCTGTGTTGTGAAATTGCTTCTGACTGAGTCAATTCTGTTCCCATTTGATTATCAATTTGTCTTGAATTGGTATTTCTGAGTAAATTTGTTTAATCGTGAAGTGATTGTAGCCTATGCGTATATAATACTGCCATACAGTTCCCTCCCTCTGTGTACTGTGTCTCTAAATGGTTCGAATGGTATTTGTGTATTAAATCCCAATCACAACGCATGTGTCATGGACTTTGTTCATGGGTGGAATTCCCACTAACGTGAGATAACCTGTCTATTTGTAACTAAATTCCTCCACCGAAGAATTAACCCGGTTAACACGTGGAGAATAGCCAAATATAGCACAAACTGATACATTAAACGAGGCAAGTACTGTAGAAAACCAGAGTGGAATTACAACGGTGGATTGCCCCCATTTCGCACCACCTTTGGCACGAAGGCGGTATCGCTGGGTCGTGGAGCAATTCCACTGAGAGGATGACACGTGGTGGATGGGACGTCCCAGAAACCCACCATTTCGTGCGTTAAAGGATTGTCGTGGGACACGCAGCGGAATCTATACGGGCCATTGATCTCAGAGCAGGCCATTGGACGGCCCTCGCATGACGAGGATGCATGATAATTAACCAAGGTACGACGCCGTTGTTGATTGGTTCGCTAGGCTAGGGTGGTTGGACCCACATATTATTACAAAGGTTATTGTTATAAATCATTGATATATTATTCTGTCGGCTCATAATAATAATACATTAAAAAGAGTGAAAGTTTATTATAGAGTGAATATATAGTGGAATATATATATATATATATATAAGCCGGGACTGCAATATAATATCATAAAAGCTACCAATTATGTTTATTTATCAATTTTCCCAAAATTGATGAATAACATTGCCGAAGAATAAAAGGGGACCACGGGGAGACAAAGAACGAGGGCATCGAATAAGGGGAGAGTTTGAATTTCAGCGTAGTGACTACGTCATTTGTGGTATCAGAGCTAGTTGACGTTGTTTTGCTAACATGGCAATCCGAGTTGGTAGAGGTGCTGGCAGGAGAAGACCTATTGCCAACGCTGAGGTGTTGGGAATGTTGCAAAGGGTCGAGGCCAGACTAGATGCCATGGAACAAAGACAAACCAGAGATCCTGAAGACATCAACGAACCTGAAACGGAAGAAGCTGAAGAAAATGTTGAAATTCCTCCTGACATGAGGCTCCTGAGAACTGCTCTGGGATCTGCATTTAAGCCCACAATTGAAGTGTCGAGCTATGTAGGGGGACTGAATCTAGAAGAGTTGGTAGATTGGATAATTGAATTAAACAAGTGCTTCGATTATGAAGAAATAAGTGAAGATAAAAAGGTCAAGTTTGTAGTGACAAAGCTGAAAGGACATGCTGCACTTTGGTGGGATGGAGTGCAGGCAGAAAGGAGGAGAGTTGGCAAGCAACCTATCAAGAGCTGGACCAGAATGATGGCTAAACCAAAAGGTAAATTCTTACCCAGTGATTATCAGCTGACATTATATAGACAAATGCAGAACCTGAGACAGAGGTTGCTGACAGTAAAAGAATACATAGAAGAATTCTACAGAGTGAGCATAAGAGCTGGGCAATTCCAAGATACACCAGAGAAGACTGCCAGATATGTGAATGGTCTCAGACTGGAAATCCAAGATGAGATTGGTCTTCTGTCTCCTAAGATAGTGGAAGAGGCCTATCAGATGGCCTTGAAAGCAGAGGAGAAACTCCTGAGGAAACAATCTTCCAAGAAGAGAGGTACTTTCCATGGGAAGGGAAGTTAGGGTGGTAGAGGAAAGCCTACACCCAAGGATGGAGCTGACAGTAGCTCACCTCAGAATGCATCTACAGAGGATGATGCAAGAGGCAAAAGGGGTTCTTACAAAGGAAGAGGAAGAGGAGGCAGGGACAGAGGCAAAGGCAGAGAGCTGAGGTGTTATAGATGTCAAGGAGTGGGACACAAGCACTATGAATGTCCAGAGAATGTGAGTGCTGGCCCAAGAAATTTTGTTGTTGCCTAGGTTGAAGAAGAAGCAGAAATGGAAGAAAAAGTTCTTCCAGAGAGGGGAGAGTCCTTGGTGGTTAATAAGGTCCTGTTGAAACAAACCAAAGAAGTCACTGAGCCTACACAAAGGAAGACTTTGTTTAGGAGAATATGCAAAGTCCAAGGGAAATGCTGCCAGATAATCATTGATAGTGGCAGCACAGACAATTTGGTTTCCACCGAGGTGATAGAAAAACTAAAGCTAAAGAATAGGGAGCACCCCACTCCCTACAGGGTGTCCTGGCTGCATAAAGGGCACCAGCTGATTGTGAAAGAACAGTGTGAGATAGAGCTGCAAATGGGCAAATACAAGGACAAGGTTTTTTGTGATGTAATTCCCATGGATGTGTGTCATATACTGCTGGTTATACCTTGGCAGTTTGACAGAGCAGCATTGCATGATGGCAAGAAGAACACTTACAAGTTCTTCAAATATGGGGTACATCATATATTGATACCCATGGAAGAAGGAGAGCCATCCAGCATAGTGATTGATCCAAAGACCTTGTTGCTGAGCGGGAAAGAATATCTGCAGCAGATAGAAGAAGAAGAGGTAAGATTTGCTTTAGTTTGCAAACCAAAAGTAGTTCTTACTTCTACAAATATTTTTTATTTGCCAATAGAAATCCAAGAGATGCTAGACAATTACTGTGACATTGTTGTGGATGATCTACCTGATGAACTGCGACCTGTGAGAAAGATTAGCTATCAGATAGATTTTATCCCCGGTTCAAGTCTTCCAAATAAGGCAGCCTACAGAATGACTCCCAAGGAAAATGAAGAAATCAGGAAACAAGTACAGGAATTGGTGGACAAAGGACTGATCAGAGAAAGTCTGAGTCCATGTGCAGTACCAGCAGTTTTGATCCCAAAGAAGGATGGAGGCTGGAGGATGTGTACTGATGCCAGAGCAATTAATAATATCACAATCAGGTACAGATTCCCTTTGCCTGGAATTGAGGATTTAATGGATTGTTTGAGTGGTGCTAAATATTTCTAAAAGATAGATTTGAAGAGTGGATACCATCAGATTAGGATAAGAGAGGGTGATGAGTGGAAAACTTCCTTTAAAACAAATGAAGGGCTGTATGAATGGATGGTAATGCCTTTTGGGTTGTCAAATGCACCTAGCACTTTTATGAGACTTATGAATGAAGTATTGAAAGAGTTCATTGGTAAATTTGTGATAGTATATTTGGATGATATATTAGTTTTCAGCAGAACTAGAGAAGAACATTTAAGGCATCTTAATCATGTCTTGAAGAAGCTGCACCAGGAGAAGCTGCTGATAAATTTGAAGAAATGTTCATTCATGAAGGAAGAGTTGGTGTATTTGGGTTTCGTTTTTTCTGCAGAAGGATTGAAGATGGACCCAGAAAAGGTTAAGGCAATTTTGGAGTGGCCTTCACCCAGGAATGTTTTTGAGGTAAGAATTTTCCATGGACTTGCTAGTTTTTACAGAAAGTTTATAAGAAACTTCAGTAAGATTAATGCACCCATAATTGAGACCATAAAGAAGAGAAAATAGCCATTTAATTGGACTGCTAAAGCAGAGAGAAATTTTAAAGTTTTGAAGCAAAAGATAACAGAGAAGCCTGTTTTAATTCTGCCTGATTTCACCAAACCATTTCAAGTAAAATGTGATGCCAGTGGGGAGGCCGCTGGAGCTGTTCTGAGTCAGGATGATAGGCCTGTAGCCTATTTCAGTGAGAATTTGAATGATACCAGGAGAAATTATTCCTCTTATGAGAAGGAATTCTATGCGATTGTTCAAGCACTGAAGAAGTGGAGACATTATTTGATGTCCAGGGAGTTTATATTGTATTCTGACAATCATGCTTTGCAGTATATTGTACAGCAGCCCAAGTTGAAACATAAGCATGCTAAATGGGTTGAGTATCTCCAAAGTTTTAATTTTTTTTCGAAACATATAAGTGGCCAAGCCAATAAAGTAGCTAATGCTTTGAGTAGGAGACATTTGCTTGTTCAAGAGACTACTTTTGAAGTTGCAGGATTTGATTTTATCAAAGAATTATATAAAATAGATCCAGATTTTAGAGAAGCATTTGAGGCATGTAGTAACCCTGTTTTGAAAAATAGAAGTCAGTGGCTGGACTATTTCCTGCAGGAGGACTTGTTATTTAGAAAAAACCAACTGTGTATACCAAAATGTTCCATGAGAGAAAATTTGAGCAAAGAAAAGCATAGTGGTGGACTTGATGGAAACTTTGGTACTGACAATACTTATGAACAGCTTAGTCACTTTTATTTCTGGCCCAAGATGAGAACAGAAGTGGACAAGTTTGTGAAGAATTGCAAGATTTGTCAATATGCCAAAGGAAGGAGCCAGAATGCAGGATTGTATACTCCCTTGCCTATTCCAGACAGACCTTGGGACATGGTGAGTATGGATTTTGTTCTAGGATTGCCCAAGACTCAGAGAGGGAATGATGCAGTCTTTGTTGTGGTAGACAGATTCTCCAAAATGGCACATTTTATTCCATGCTATAAAACTAGTGATGCCACCCATGTTGCTAACTTGTTTTTCAAAGAAGTTGTTAGATTGCATGGGTTTCCCAAGAGTATTGTTTCAGACAGAGACACTAGATTTGTGGGTCATTTTTGGAGGACACTATGGAAGAAACTTGGCACTAAACTGAGTTTCAGCTCAGCTTATCATCCCCAGACTGATGGAAAAACTGAAGTAGTGAATAGGAGTTTGGGAAATTTTTTGAGGAGTCTTGCAGGAGAACATCCCAAGCAGTGGGATCATACTTTGCCTTAGGCAGAATATGCATATAATGATTCACCAAACAGAAGCACAGGGTAGAGTCCATTTCATATTGTTTATGGAATGCATCCTAGAGGAATGTCAGAATTAAGAAATCTGGGAAGATCAGAGTTAAGGAGTGCAGATGGTGAAGAATTTGCTTCAAAGATCCAGGCCATACATGAACAAGTGAAACAGAAACTACAAGGCAGCAGCATCAAATACAAAAATAGAGCAGGCTTGAGTAGAAAAGAAGTTTACTTTGAAGTAGGAGACTTGGTTTTGGCACAATTGAGGAAGGAGAGGTTCCCAAAGAAGCAGTACAACAAATTGAAGTTCAAAAAGATTGGGCCATGCAAGATACTTAGGAAGTTTTCTGCAAATGCTTATGAGATTGAATTGCCACCTGATGTTGGAATATCTCCCATTTTTAATGCTGCAGATTTATACAAGTATGAAGATGATGCTGCAGAGGACAGATCAGAAGACAAAGAACCGATTGAGTGGAAAGAATAGCTACCACCAGCATAGCCATTGCAACCAGAAAAGGTATTGGATAAAAGACCATTCAGGAAGACCAGAGGACAGGAGTACTATCAGTACTTGATCAAATGGAAGGATAAACCAAAAGAAGATGCCACTTGGATGACTGAAGACATGTTGCAGAGGATGGGCAGATCAGTGGAGGAGCTCATGGACAGGAGCCCATGAGAAATATTGCCCTCGGGAGTCTGATGTAGGAGCATTAGGTACTAGCCAGCAATGTAGGAGTTTTGTCCACATGTTGTGGCTACGAGGGTTGAAAAACAGTCAAATTTCTACAGCTAGGTGTCTTCACCTTAGCTGATTGTATTATTATTTCAGTTGGAGCCATAGAAGTTGAATAGCTAGTTAGTCTAGCTGTCAGAGTCCAGTTAGTTGAATTGTTCTAATTAGATTGTTGAATTCTAGAACGGTCCTCACAGAGGAACCAAAGAGTCATGAGATTTTGTATATAAATGTATGCTTCCGATATAAGAAGGGAGAGAGAGGACAGAAGAAAGGTTTCTAAAATAAATTCTGTGTTGTGCAATTGCTTCTGACTGAGTGAATTCTGTTCCCATTTGATTATCAATTTGTCTCGAATTGGTATTTCTGAGTAAATTTGTTTAATCGTGAAGCGATTGTAGCCTGTGCGTATATAATACTTCCATACAGTTCCCTCCCTCTGTGTACTGTGTCTCTAAACGGTTCGAATGGTCTTTGTGTATTAAATCCCAATCACAGCGCATGCGTCGTGGACTTTGTTCATGGGTGGAATTCCCACTAACGCGAGATAACCTGTCTATTTGTAACTAAATTCCTCCACCAAAGAATTAAACCGGTTAACACGCGGAGAATAGCCAAATATATCACAAACCGATACATTAAACGAGGCAAGTACTGTAGAAAACCAGAGTGGAATTACAACGGTGGATTGCCCCCATTCCGTACCACCTTTGGCACGAAGGTGGTATCGCTGGGTCGTGGAGCGATTCCACTGAGAGGATGACACGTGGTGGATGGGACATCCCAGAAAACCACCATTTCGCGCATTAAAGGACTGTTATGGGACACGCAGCGGAATCTATACAGGCCATTGATCTCAGAGCAGGCCATCGGACGGCCCTCGCGCGATGGGGATGCACGATAATTAACCAAGGTACGACGCCGTTGTTGATTGGTTCACTAGGCTAAGGTGGTTGGACCCACATATTATTACAAAGGTTATTGTTATAAATCATTGATATATTATTTCGTCGCCTCATAATAATAATACATTAAAATGATTGAAAGTTTATTATAGAGTGAATATATAGTGGAATATATATATATAAGCCGGGACTGCAATATAATATCATAAAAGCTACCAATTATGTTTATTTATCAATTTTCCCAAAATTGATGAATAACATTGTCGAAGAATAAAGGGGACCACGGGGAGACAAAGAATGAGGGCATCGAATAAGGGGAGAGTTTGACTTTCAGCGGAGTGACTGCATCACAATCCATGGCTCAGAAATGCAGGCTCTGATCCAACTAATGAAACTAGACCCAAAACCAAACTTATGCAAAACTTCAAACAGAAATGAATGCCTAACCCTATCAAACACTTTTGCAAAATCAAACTTAACTATTATACCTTTTTATTTTCTCTTCAGACTTGAATGTATCGCCTCTTGGACTAAAATTATACTATCCGCGATTTGCCTTCCTTGAAAAAATCCCCCTTAGTTCTTCGGAATGAGGTCTCAAAATAATCCCTTTCAATTGGCTGGCAATCACCTTTGTAATGATATTGTATCCAATGTTTCATATGGAAATGGGTCGGAGCCTATTGAAGGAATTTGCACCCTTTTATTTCAGAATGAGGGCTAGAAAAGTAGAGTTCGTGCTACCCCCAATTTTCTTACAGTCTTGGGATTTTAGAATCATTTTAAGTAAATATTTTTTCACAATTTGCCAACATACTTGGATAAATTTTGTCTTGAACCCATCTAGGCCTCGGGATTTATCTGGACTCATGGAAAAGAAGGAAGCCCTTATTTCTTTCCTATAACCTTAGCCTCTAATTTTTGATTAATTCTAGCTGTGATTTTAGAAGGTATCTCATCTAGAAACTTGTTGTTGCATCCCTGCACCTCTTCTTCACTGAAAAGAATTTTAAAGTGGTTGAAGGCAACATTTTTAATGCTTGGAATATCACCATAAGTTTTGGTTTCATCCTTAATTTCTGAAAAGGAATTGAAACCTCTCCTATCTTGGGCTTGCTTATGGAAAAATGATGTGTTTCTGTCTCTAGATTTTAATCAAAGGCTTCTGTATTTTTGCCTCCAGTATTCCTCCTCCTGTCAACATGCATTCTGAAATTTTTTCTGTAACTCTTCGTCCTTTTTTAAATATTCACTCAATATTTCTACCTCTTCCATGTAGTCTTGATGATTCTCAAGAGCTGATTGGACTTGCTTTCTTTCTTCCACGGGACTAGGGATGTTTTTAGCCTAGTTTTTCAAAGCTATTTTCACTCTTCTCAAATTCTTCTCCCAAACAAAGAATGGGGAACTCATGACAAGAATCTTCCATATTTCTTCTACCCTCTCCAAGAAGTCCATTTTATCTATCCAAAGGTGGCTAAATCGAAAGGGGATGGGGCCTAAATTCCTTTGAGCCGAGAGAACTAGCTTTATGGGTTTATGATCCGAAGTGCTACTAGTAAGAATACTCATCTTCGCATCAATGCCAAGAAGGAGGTAGGAACTATGAATGAGAAACCTATCGAATCTAGCAGCAATATGCCCCAGGCCTACCCATTTATTGGACCAAGTATACTTACCTCGGCAAGGCTTGTTTTCAAGAAGATCCCAATCATGAATGAGATCCTCCACCCACTCTTGAGTCGGATCTCTCACAATACATCCCCCTCGCTTTTCATCCTGGCATAGAAAAATGTAAAGATCCCCTGCAATTAGAATGTTTTCCAGCTACTCCCCATTTTCCATGTCTCTCAGAGATTCCCAACATTTTTTCTTTTCCCCTGCATATACTGGAACATATACATTGAAGAGACTAAAAACCTCCTTCAATTCTTGATGTTGAAACTTTGTGAACATCTAATGAACATTTTTCTTTTGAGCTACCATATTGAGTTTGGAAACATTCCAAAGATTTCCCAAACCCCCCAAGGCCCCTCTAGATGAGAGAGCTTTTGTCCCACCTTTATTCCAAAAAAAATTGTTGCTTTGAACGAAATTATTTTCCTCCGGTTTTGTCTCCTAGACAAGCATTATGTATGGGTTTTCTATCATGATTAGGCTCCTCATGGCTTATTCATTCATCTTACTCCCCAAACCTCTGCAGTTCCAGGAGATCACCTTCATTATTTACTTTTATGGGATTGAAAGCCACCCTTAGAGCCCTATCCTTGGTTTCTTACCATATTTGGCATTTTAGTCATCAGCTTTTCCAAAGTAGGTTGGCTTCCCTGCACTTTATCTTTGTATGTTTCCATCTCTCTTTTCTACCTAGTTGACATCCTTACCCTTGCCGACCTTCTGACCATAGATTGAGAGTCTCCTATCTCTCCTTCTTCCTCAGATTCTTCTGAGCCTTGGCTTTCCATGTCACTCAATCTGTTCTTATCTTTGGATCTTTCTATTTCTCTTTCCCACTACCTTGAATCCTTTGTCGTTGCAACCTTAGAAGACTCCTTGTCTTCAGTCCTTGCAATCTTCGTTGTCTTCCTCTGAGGCGGAGGTGGATCCACTTCAGTGATTTCTTGTGAAGCTGAGCCAAGGGGCCTGAACATGTTTCCTCAATATTTTGGAGGGAGGTTTTTCTGGGGCGCATTGTTACCTTTGGACTGGTTTTAAAATAATTAGCTTGTGTGGAGTTTAATTTTATGATATAAATTTTATTTAAATCTAAAAAAAATTTGATAACATCGTTTTAACTTAAAAGTCACCAAAACCTAAATAGTTATCTTAATTCCCCCCTTTAAATTAAATAAACTCCACATGAAGACCGTGGGTAAATACCATGGGCTATTTTTATAGTTTACTATTAATTTATTTTTTTATTGTATTTTGACCTAGCTAAAGTGTTCATTACATTATGTCATTCTTTTTATTTAATTTACTTTTATTTTTATTTTTGGGTAATTTGACATAGTTAAAATGTTAAACATGATATAATGACATTTCCATCATACTTTGTTGGAGAGAATCGTGACACAAAAATGTAATATTTAAATACATAAATAGTTATTTTCCATTCTAATAGTGTTTTTTACCCATTTAATTTAAATTAACTGGCTTGTGTAGAGTTTAATTTTATGATATAAATTTTATTTAAATCTAACAAATTTTTAATAACATCGTTTTAACTTTAGAAGTCACCAAAACCTAAATAATTATCTTAATTTCCCCCTTTAAATAAACTACATTCCACATAAATACCATGGGTCAATTACATGGGTTGTTTTTATAGTTTATTGTTATTGTTATTTTATTATTTTTGTTTTAAATAGTTATTTTACTTTTTAATAGTGTTTTTTATCCATTTAATTTAAATTAATTGGCTTGTGTGGAGTTTAATTTTATGATATAAATTTTATTTGAATCTAACAAATTTTTAATAACATCGTTTTAACTTAAAAGTCACCAAAACCTAAATAGTTATCTTAATTTCCCCCTTTCAATAAAACTACATTCCACATGAATAGCATAGGTCAATACCATGGGCTGTTTTTATAGTTTATTATTATTTTATTTTATATTTTGTATTTTTTTATTTTATTACGCCGTAAGGCGTTATTATTTGAAAACAAATTTCCTACCTGCCTATGTGTATTATTGCTGACCTTCAGATGTTTTGTTAGACAATTGAAGAATGCTCAGCCATAGATAAAAAACAGTTAAAAACTAAAACATAACTAAAAATCTCAATATGCAATATGTAACATTAATCAACAGAGTCATCCTCCTTCCTCAGCGATTTGCTGCAGATTTGCTGCAAAGAAAGGGCAACTGGAACCAGGAAATACTAGACTGTATTCCGATAGCTTTTTGTTCAACATTTCATTTTCTTGTCCACTATGATTCGCATTCACCCCCTTCATCAAAATTTCAATTTTATAAATACATCCCCATTGAACCCCCTCATTACCCGCAGCTGGAACATGTTAGAAGTGGGATTCAGGCCTAGTTAAGGATGGATGAAATAATTTTATTCAATTCCAGTTTCGTTGACAAAGATTTCGGCAGGCCAACAGAACCTCGGACAGTAGTTCCAGCATTTAGAAACATTTTGGAGAGAGCAAGAAAACAAGGTCGGAAAAGCAGCCTGGACGCTTTCGTGGCTGGAGAAGACAAAATAGTCCATTCCTGGCTTGATAAGCCTCAGTTTTCTAATATCTTGAAGTTCTTGAAAGTGGAAAATATTTCAAATCATTAGTATGCTGGTTGCATTAAGTCATCTGGTTGGGTGAATGGTCTGTCTGACAACTTATATGTGGAACTTCTTTGTTTCATTGCTGAAAATTGGAAGTCTGTAGTTTCAAGTCACCTACAAAATACTCCTTTTCTGAAGTATTTAAATTATGCCAACAACATAGCTTTGGCAAGGGTATCAAAAAATGAACCAGGCACACGAATATATTTTTCTTCACAGCGGTCGCACATAACGTGGCTTGCACAATGGTCTGGAGAGCTTCAAAGTGCTCCCGACACTACTTTATGCCTGAACCTATTCAGAAGGCCATAGTAGAGTTGCGTGGTAACAAAGGTGAGAAACTGCTTAAGTGACTGCAAGAGCATCCTAAAATTACAGAGCTTTCAATCTCAAGTTTCGCCAAGCAGCTCCAGGAGGTTGTAAAGTCTTCAACAAATAGTAAGCTTGTTATCAATGTTGCACATTTTTTCCATTTTTCATCTGTAAATAGGTACATCGGAGAGGGAGATTTGTTCGATATTTACTCAACTATTCCTATCGTGGATGGGTGGGGTACTGTCAGACAACATGGTTCTGTAAAGATCCTCCTTCCTGCATCAATAAGTAAGTGGGCCAAATTAATGGGAAGTCATCTAGGGACTGGGAAAAACTTTGTTGCACTCTCTGAATCTTATCTTACATTAGGTTTCAAAGTGGGAGCCTTCTGTAAGTGGGGCTTTACAAATTTGGATTCCAGATGCCCAAAAATGGATGTCGATAGGATCCTGTGTGATTCATGACGTAAATGGGCTTTTCAAATCAAGGTTGAAGATCCTGAAAAACTGGTACGATGAACAATTGCTCAAATTATTTTCAAATTCTCTTTGCGTGCCCAACTATTCAAAAATCGAAGACTTCTGCTTGCTGTGGTGGGATTGGGGAGAAAATGGTAACCATGGTATAATTGAATCACAATGTTGTCTGGTATGGACACTTATTGTGCATAAGTGGTCGAGTTCCTCCTCTTTCATAAAAAAAATATCTTGGAAGCGGCTGTAACGTCCCTGTCTGCACAAATAATGGAGATATCCGTGTTAGTACTAAGTAGTGCAAGCCAAGCATATATCCCAGACGAATTGCAACTGAAAGAATTGTTCAAGGGACGTTCACCAATGGTAAATTTTACTTGGCACCCCAACTCCTCTGATCCTCAAATACCTTTGGAATCTTTGTTCTCTATTTATAACCATCTGGGCGTTCCCTCTGATCCTCAAATACCTTTGGACTCTTTGTTCTCCATTTATAACTATTTGGGTATTCGTAGTATATCTCAAGCTGTAACCAAAACTGAGATTTCTATGCAACAGAGGAATTCTTGGCAGAAGCTTAAGTCTGGGGAGGGGATATTGGGGATGGGGTTATACAGAGTATGTGTTGCATATCTAGCAAAGCCTTCTTTCAAATTGCACTCTCAAAAGAGACATCAACTTGTCAAACCTCTCATGAACTGTCCTGTCTATGGAGTGGTAGAACCACTCAGTGTAGAATATTCTCTATTAGCAGGACAGAATATTAAAGTAAACACAACAGCTATGGTAAGATGGGAGAAAAGCTCCAAGAGGCTTTTGATACAGATTCCTGATAGGAACAACCAAAAGGCAAGGATGATGTTTGTCACTAATTTTGCTGAAGTAATCTCAAAAGGTATGTTAGCAGAATTTCCAGATTTGGTTGGAGGACTATGTGAGTTGATTAAATTGGGATGTGCTTTTGAGTTTAACTCAGCAGCGGTGGATTTCATGCTTCAGAGCAAAAATCTTCAGTTGTTCATAAAGGATGAGGGCTTTCTGTCTTCTTTCCTAGCTAAAATAGGTAAACTAAGACAGTCTCTCGGAGTGTAGGCTTACATTGTATTTACTTGGTATTATAGATATACGAATATGTTGTATTTACTTAGTATTATAGGTTTAAGAATAATTTCGATAGTAAAAATTGCACGTGTTTAGGAACACTAGCAAGCATGTTCATATGCTAGGTTAATGAGGTGGAATGCTACATGGTGTCTGATTCAGACTCTGGTTCAGATTGGCAGCCTCACACTAGTTGAAGTTCCGTCACAAGGATAACAACACCGGTTGAAGTTTCATCATAAGAAATTTCGATGATATCTTTTCTGTTATCATAGCACGCTAATAGTCTTCTCTGGCAATGGCTTTTTCCTTTTTTGAATATAATATGTCAACTTTTCCTGTTGTATGAACTCTCCTATGTCTTAGTAAGTTTTATATGTACACAGTTTTATTTGAATACCCAGTACACAATTATATATCTTGTTATGTAGTTTGAATGTTGGTCAGTTTTGTCTACCAACTTTTTGAACAATTTGGGGATCATAGGTTTCTTTTAAAGATAGTTATTTTTGGGATCCACAAACAACATTTTGGGAAGTGAATATCATGAATGTAATCTCAATTATTTTCTAATATAAATATATTTCTAAAGCTTAAAAAAAATCAGATTTTTTTTTTTTTTGAAGGTAAGCGAGTAATTCAAATTATGTTTCTTTTTCATTAAAAGGTATATTTATAGATCTTAAATGAACTTAAATATTCATATTTCAATATATATTTTTATAGAGCGATATAATTTCTTTTATTCATCTTTATTTCAATCCCACTTTCCCATATATGTTAGAAATGGATGAAATTTGGTTTTTTTTGGTTTCTTTGGGTGCAAATTTTAAGTTCTAGCTCATAGATATGTTGTAATTAGATTGTAAAGTAATCCTGAAATTTAAATTTCGATTAAATAATTTTTATTTGAATATGAAATGCATTATAAAATATTTTAGAAATTATTACAATAATGGGAATTTTACTTAAAAAGTTAGCAACAATTTGAAAATGTAAATTGAAGAAATTTGTGTTTACATAATAACTTAATTAAGTATACTCACTGAAAACAAAAGACATGCTTTTAAATGTTGATTTTTTTTTATATATAGTTGGGAAGCTGTTGAACTTTTTATTTACAATGAGGACCCTGAGATTCATATTGAGTGCACTTAATCAGTTAATTTTCATCAATTCTTCCTTTTGGAATAGCTGTTGATTAAAGTGTTATTTTTCTTTTACATATCCATATTGATTGCAGCAAACCATGTCAAAAGTCCACAAAAAATAGGGCTCATAGTTGTAGTTTTGTCCCATGATAGAGCAAGATAAGGAAATTGTTATTCTGGGTTTCTGTTGTTGCTCCACTGACATCTATGATTCTAGGTAGCTTGCTGGTCTTCGCAACGCGTGCATATGAGCATGGAGTGCAAATTGTATGTCATAAAGTTGGATCCCCTTATGGTGATTATGATGAACATGCCAAGTTTTCTTCTCTGATTATATTTTTACTGTTTTTTTTTATGCTAACAGGTGGGTACATTGAAAAAGGGCATAAACCCATTGTCGGTTGCCAACTTAGTATTTCATGGAGAGTATTTGGGGACCAATTTGAAGGCAGGGCTGATAACTGGTCTCATTTTCGTAGCTGTAAGAGGAATAGCTTTTTCATAACTCAGAATATTTTAAATTTTTTAAAAGTCAGCAGATTTTTAGAATATCTTAGAACCCCATCTAACCAGGGGATAACAGATTTTTAAAATATCTTGAAATTAGACCAAATGAAATCAAACCATTAATTTTTCTCTTGTTTTTGTTTATCAAGAATAGACTGCGCTCTTGTTTATCAGGAATATAAAAATTTAGGATAATAATGTCAGTTAAAACATTCCATATACCTATAAATTTTAATAATATGCCATTAATAACATCTACAGGAAGGATTAGCTGTTGGAAGAACATTTGCTTTGTTCAATAACTATCAAATTGATGGCAATAAGGAGATGGTTGCTATTGGAATGATGAAATAGTCAGTTCCTACACTTCCTGTTATGTTTCAACAGGTTTTATTTTTCTCCCTTTTTTCACGATGACCCTTTTCAGCAGTTCAAGAACCAGCCCAGGTCCAGAAAATGTTTTCTTGGGTTACAATATGTGTTTCCCATCTTTGAATGGGCACCCAAATATTCCCTCAACTAGTTGAAATCTGATGTCCTGTCTGGCATCACTATTGCGAGTCTTGCCATTCCATAGGTAATTTGATAGGTTCAGTGTTTGCAGAATTAGGTATATTGAAGTTATGTTTGACTGCAGATTTTGGAAATATTTTGTTATCTCGAATAATTTGATTTTAAGGTTTTGTTGTGGATTCTGTTTTTGCTATACTCTCATTTATCTGTTTCATTTAACATTTTATGTGTATATAGTGTGATGGAATCCTTACAGGGAATAAGCTATGCGAAGTTGGCTAACCTGCCTCCTGTGATGGGGCTCTATGAGTATTCATGCTCAATGGTGGTTTTTGATTTTACTTTTTATCAGGGTTCAAGCTTCTTGATTACCTCTTTTCAAATTTTAATTTTGGGATTTGTGCCTGTCATTGCAATTGAAACTTGGTGGAATTGCTTTTGTTGGGGTTTGCAGTATGCACTTCTCAATTGTAACTGGCAATCAAGAAGATTTAAGAGACTTTGATTGTTTCATTTATGGATTGCATCCTTGCTTGCTGCTAGACACTTTGAATTGTGTTCTTAATTGGGTTTGCTGTCATTAATTTTTTTTTATTTTTTTTCCATATGCCAGCTTTGTTCCTCCCCTGATATATGCAATGATGGGGAGTTCCAAGGATCTCATAGTGGGTACAATCGCTATTGTATCACTTCTTCTTGGTTCGGTGATTGGTGACGAGGTCTCCCCAACAGAAAAGCCTGAACTTTATATTACATTAGCCATTACTGCCACTTTTTTTGTTGGTGTCTTCCAAGTAGCTTTGGTTATTTTCAGGTATAAGTTATAACCACTACAATCAAATTAAAAAGTAAATGACATATGAGACATACAACCAATTCTGTAGTTTAATGAGCGATCTCTGTTTTATTGAATATTATGTAAATTTTATAATTTAAGGTTCAACTTTCAAGTGAGGCAAACCAAATATATATATATATATATATATATATATATATATATATGGATTTCATAAAAGCTCGCTCTAGTTTGTTGTTAGATTAGTCATTGATAAGTGAATTGAATTGGCATTGAATCCATTATTAAGGCCATTTACTGCATATACTTGATATTGTATTATGTTGCAGGTTAGGTTTCATCATAGACCTCCTTTCCCATGCAACTATTGAAGGGTACATGACGGGTTCAGCAATTTTTGTGTCCCTCCAATAGCTCAAAGGAATCCTTGGACTAGAGAAATTTACCGAGGAGACCAACATAATTTTTGTCATTCCTCAGCAAGCAAACAAGTGCACAAGGTTTCCCACTATGGCATTCAATTTCCTTTTTGACATTACTCCTAGCAAGCTGAAAAACAAATGGTGTTTGCACTAAGTCTGTCTTAAGGCAGAGTGAAGAGCAGGATCCTATGAATTCTTTTATTAAAATAAATGAAAATGTAATTGACAAAATCCTACCTCCCTACCCTGATAATTATTGAAAACCTGTGTCATCTTTTGTAGGACAAACTGGAAATAATTCTCTTATTCCATATTCGGATGCAGAGGAGAAATTTGTTATGGAGGCCAAAAGTAAATTGGCATTCTCCTTAAAGCTTTAAAATAACCAACAAATAGATCCAAGGTTGGTTGCAGAAGAAAGATAAGTAAATTGTGTCAATCAACTATAATCTATAAGAAATTTAAAGAACCAACTCAACCTATATATGAATCCAATCACATTCAGTTATGCAATTATACAAAATCAACATACACGTTCAGTCTTACTCTGTCTCATCCTGCACTGTCCTGTTCAATACCATCCCTTAAATTTATGCTGAACATCAAAATTTCAATAGAAAAATAACTTGAGGAAGCTTCCCAGTTGCATTTCTACCTAGTTATATAGCCTTAAAGACAGACAATGCCTAATGATAGTTATAAACTCACATAAAAGTAGTTAGGGGGTCATATTATTAAAAAAAAAATTAAATCAGACGCTTATTTCCAAGCTTAGCAAGAGTTTATCTTACCAGTCCAACAGACTACTCAATCTGAGGAGACACTAAATAATTCATTCATTTATCGACATATAAAGATCCTTCTTACAGTAAATATTCGATAAAAATGACTGCAACATAAAAATGTGTTTTTGCATCATTTAGGAGAACTTTCATTGCTCAGCTAGTAGTATTAATTACAGTTAATATCTTTCTAGCATCTTCCTTACGGCGTTTCCTTTGCAACATTAGGTGCAATTGCTAGTTTTGACCTAGTTAAAGTGTTCATTACATTATGTTTACTTGTGGATCTAATGGCCTAAAACATTTCAATCGTCTAACATTTGATCCAATGGCTCAGACATGGGCAAATTGGCAACTATGGGAGTTGTTTTTAAATAAGAACACCTTAAGGCATAATTATATATGTTTTCATATATATCATATACCAAACATTTCAATTGTTTAAATCCAATGTCAATTATTTAAATATACTCATTTTTATAATAATTTGAAAGGTGGTTGAACTAAAAACTAATAGAAATTAAGTTTAAGTTTTTATATAGGAAACTTCTAAATACATATTTTAGAGGGAGTTAGAACATAAAAAACTTAATGATGTGGTGAATATTTTGGGTTTGAGAGAATGTGAAATTCTTGAAAAAACAAGCTACTCATTACCAAATTGAATGGCCAAATTTATTTCATGAGATAAAACAAAATTTATATCTATAAATTCATATAAATTTAATCAACTATAATATAAATTGCGTCTGAAAAACCATACAACACATAAATAAACACCATGATATAATAAGAAACTTATTCAACTAGTTTTTAAGTATGTTAATATTTGAAAGTTTACTATACAAAATCAAATTAGTTGGAAATAATTTTCTTCATTAGAATCACAACATCATTTAACGTTTTAAAACATGTAACTAAAATTAGCATAAAAAATAGTAAGAATAATTTTCTTAAAGGAAAAACTTATCATAACTATACAGAATTTCACAATTCCAAATAAAAAGTGAAAGAAATGTGAGATTAGAAGGACAATAAAATTCAAATCCTTAGTTTTTGTGGGTGCATATGAATCTAAAACTGAAATATTTTTAGTTATTACTAGAACTTAGTGATAACAATGTGAAGATATAAGAATAAGGATACCAACATATTGGGTTCAAATCGAAACTTTGAGTTTCCATTATATAATCTATTGCACCATGAAATCAAATAATGCCTATTTGATGGATATATAATTTCTTTTAGAGGTTTGAAGTATGGTCGTTTGATTTGATTTTCCATTTAAAATTAGTGCTCTCACACCTCAAGCCACCTTTTAATAGTCTTTGTTATGAATATTAACTGGAAATCCATGAGATAATTAAAATAGTTTTGATGTAAATATACATAGAAATTTATTTTCACTGTCAACCTCTGTTATTGTTGAGACGGTTTTGATGTAAATATACATACATTAGTTTCACATTCAACCGGAATTCATCATAAATTTAGGAAGCTACATTATCTTGGGAAAATCCACAAAATTGATATATGCTCGTGATTTGAAATCACTGGTTCTAGTCATCCAACCCTGATTCTTCACAAAAATAACCAATCATAGCATGAAAAACGATTCAATGAGGGTATTTTGCAGGCATCGTGATTTGAAATACTTGGCTCCGCAGTCGAGTTGACTCAGTCTCTGTTGTGTCGACGAGGTGGTCAATGCTCTGGGCAAGCAGGGGGTGCTCGGTGCTTTGGGCAAGCAGGGGATGGAGATCTTTCAAAATTAAACTTGGTGTGGTTGAAATTTTGGTGAGTTAATGCATGTGGCGTGGTTGGCGAGGTAATGAATGCAACTGGCGAGCCATCCAACAGGTGAGACTGGCGGATGGTAACGGAGACGACTTCCGACAACGTGACAAAGACGGAGCTGGTGGAGGAGAGAGGACCGGTGAATAGGCGTCGCGTTCCTTTGTTCCAACGAAGTGATATCGGGGCCGAAAGAATGCACTTTTTGGATGACTGGATTCTCCAAAAATTCTCATTATAGCTAACTACTTTGAACATCGGTTACATATATTAACCAAAAAAAATCAATAAATCCATCTTAATCACACATTTATCAAACATTAAAAGTAAATTCTTTTTGAAGTTTTGCATTTTAAAAAGGTGTCTGCATATAATGAGATTTGATTCTTCTAGGCTCTTCATAAAAGGTGTCTGCATATAATGAGATTTGATTCTTCTAGGCTCTTCATAGATCTGTGCAGATCTATGCTGGTAAGTATGTAAGTGAGGCTGTCATTGAATCAGATTGATAGAAAAGATGTTAGATGGAAATATATGAGAGCCTTAATGCATAAAAATATTCATAGAAAGAGGATGACAATATTAAATCCAAAGATAAAATGGGAAAATGAAAGAGTGGATGTAAAAAAAAATTGGATGATTAATATGGGAATGGTATGAAGGATTTTGTTATTTGGATTTAAGAATGGTATGAAGGATTTTGTTGGTTGGATTTAAGTTATTTTAGGTTGTTGGGAAAATTGAGCTTTATTTAATTTCAAAGAGTAAATTTTTTCTTTTTTCTGTTAGAAAATTGGTCTTGATATTATTCACTAACAACTTGAGTAGCTATGACTTAGGGGCATCTAAGTCCTCATAATCATTGAAGGATCGCACGCGCCTCCAAACCAACTCTTAGGATGGTTGTATTTTTACCCACATAGAATCAATCTGAGACATTTTCATCATGAAGTACCTTAAGAAAACACCTTCTTACTGCTTTATTCTACACCCCTTGAACTAAGGACAAACTTCTTGTTACAGTGTTATAGTATTGGAGTGTTAAATGGAAGGAGGAGCTTTGTTGTTGAAGAGCTAATGCTAAAGTGTTGGATGGAATAACTAACTGAGCTACCCACTTGCTGATCGGTCTGTTTAATTTTGTTAATTATTTATTCAAATTCGATTAATTTGGATTAGACCAAGGGTACATGGGATCTGAGAAGCATGGCGATGCTGTGTAATTCCCTTATTCTAGGCTATCCAGGAGTCATTAATAAGGTCTGGCCAGTTCACCATTTTACAAAAGCATAAACCCTATTTATACATATTTATAATTCCTTATTTAATTTTTATTGTGGTGGTGCCTGGGATTGGGCTTATACTTGTGAAATCTGACCCACTGTACGACTTATGTTTCAGAAGTCACCAATGAAGTAGCATCACAATTACACGAGTGATATAATTTTACATTTTGGAAAATTTATGAGTTTAACTGGTTGAAAAATTATTTTGAGTATATAAATGAGTTTATTTTTTTAAAACTTATGATCACAATTTTGGAAAATTTTCAATTAAATTGAATTAAAATTCAGATTTCTCAATGAATAACAAAATCTAATCATTTATTTGGTTTTGAATTTAGTTGGCCAATTTATTAAATAGGAGAAGAATAATCAAACTACTATGAGATTCTATCATATCATGTGTGATAATCCTTCAAGATACTATGAGATGATATCATATCATGTCTAATATCCTTCTTGCTACTCTTGGCATGGATATCAACAAATTTTAGTTAAATGGGATTTCTTTTGATGTCTGGTTTCCAGTCCATGGACTCGTAAGAGCTTTTTTAGAATTTGCAATATTCTCTCAAAAATACTCCAAACCCTCCTGTAATAAGAAGATTGCAATGCAATGGTATACCTGTCGAAACATGATACAACTAGAAAATTTGTTGATATTGTTTGTGTGAATGAAACAAACAACAAATATTTTTCATATTTCTGGTATTGGTGTTTGAAACTTATAGGTGTTTGAAATTTATATCACTTTTAATTCCAAGGCCCAACCCAGATGAATGATACCTATCCACTAAATCAATATCACTCAAATATATAGCTCCAGTCATTTACCTGAAACGAGTTCAAAATTGAAAAAATGAGAGCTTGTTACACCAACATCTCACAAATTCACCTAATAACGAACTTTCTATTTCCTTTAATGTACTGGGCTTCATGTCCCAAGTGATGATCTACATGAAGAATTTTTAACTAACCGTTATACCATTCATGTTGATGGAGTGGGTTTTCTGTGGCATAAATCTATTACTTCCAAACAAACAATATAAAAACAATATCCAGTAAATAAATCCCAAAGATACTCCAAATCGTATCTAACAATAAAATACTTTCGAAGCTCCTGTGAAAGACCTAAAAAACAATGATACATCAATGGACTTTATCTATACCATATATACATGTAACAACCTCTTCCCACATCTACCCGAGTAACTGCCTAACTGAGGTAAACAACTAATGATAGGCTACTAATATGAGATCCAATCTCCTAAGTGACCTTAACGAAGTGGAACTGATGTAACCACCTAAAACACACCTTATAGTGCATCCTGACATCCCCAAGAGGTAACCCAACCATCCAGAACCCTATTCCATGAGGGGGGATTGATTCTTAGCCCCTTTGAGGTTGAGTCGTAGGCTTGTAAGGGTAAGGGAGTGGCTCTTGACCCTAGATATGTGGGCTATCCTTGTCAAGGTAGTGACTAAGGTCCAAACAACGAATTTTTCGCCTGTAGCTTCAGAATTTGTGCCACATTTTCAACCCCTTAGCCGAGGGCGCTACCCATAAATTCCTGTAACTTTAGGAGATTGTAAATAATATTAAAACAAACATATGGAAGCAATCACATCAACTAGAACTCATACTAGCGCACCCAGCCATGGCAGGAATTTTGTCAAGCATGTCACAAACATAGCATCAACACGTATAAACAACAGATTAAAACAAAGGGGTCTCTTTCTTATCTCAAAATGGATAAGATTCATTATTCCCCTACTTCATAAGATATCATACAATTAATTTTACCATAGATATATGGGATATTCATTTACAGGAAAAAATTTGAATAGAGCCTCTTGTGGAGGTAAATCCCCTCTATAGACAGAGGCAATTCCACTAGCCCTAGAGTGGGTCTAGCAACAATCGAAACACGCAAAGCTATTGATTCCTAGTTACAAAGGATAGAATCGAGATAGATTGCTTACCGTAATTCCTTTGCTAATGTTGTCAGAGAATAACTGGCGCTTCCATTCCTAGCTGGACAGGTTACGATTCGTGAGCTCGCTGCATCCAGATACCTGCACACATGCAAAGAAGAAAGACAACATGCGACGTAATATTTCACACTTTATAACTATAGATCAGTTAGAGAGGAACGAATGAAATTGCATTATATAATGGACAAACGCAATCATGAAACCAATAGCAGAGTCATGTATATTAAGATACGAGAGAACGATTACAACCGATGCTCTGACGTCGTGATCTTCCTTCGATAGGGTTCTAGTGGGACGTGTCTCACAAAGCTCGTCAGGGATTTTACAAAACTCTCTCTCTCATAGGGTTCTCCTTAACTCTGCTCTTGATTGTCACTCAGCTATAATTTCCTTTCCAAAAGTTCAGCTAGCTAGCAAATGGAGAGGGTAAGCTTTTATAGAAGGAGAAGGAGAGGCTAGGATCTCTATAATCATGGGGGAGAGTCTTATCTCTTAGGAAGGTTTCATGAGAGGTTGGAAACCACTTCCTAATCAGGGAGATTCGGAGTCTAACAACCTAACCTCTTTTTGATGATTCGTTCTAAAGTTGTTAGAATCAAACTTCTGCCTTCCATTGATAAAAAAAATTCCTTAATAGGCTTGGTGTGGGCAATACACAGGGATAGAGCACTATCTGGTGCGCCCACTAGTGTATATTTCCCCCATTGGTGCGAGGGATGAACTATCTACTCACGCCAATGCCAAAACATGTGTTTTTGGGGCATTTCTGAGGAAATGTTCTTTGTGATAATTCTTGCCCTTATGTAGAAGGATACCATCAAGGTGTTTTCAGGACATTTTACTGTTCACAGGTCACGGGAATAGTCCTCCAATGTACGGGACGAGGGATTGCAGGGACAGTGACAAATGTTGTGTAACAGATGCCCCCTAAAGCATGAGGTCCAAGAGAGAGTGAGGGGTGAAATGTTTTAAGAGAACGTGTCCAACTAAAAAAACTGTCGTCGGAAGACCTGCAAATACAAATACAACTGATATCTCTGATACATCATATATGGTATGGGCGCAACCATCCATAATAAAGTGTACAAAATGAGATCCAAGGTATAGACACAACCATCCAGTCAAATAAGGATCAACAAGTAGACTCAGGTATGGTCCCAGCCATCCAATCAAAAGAGTCATGTAATAAATCATAATAATCCACAAAGAACCTGCAGCCTGGATTGTTATCTGACAAAATCCAGGGTCTTGCGCTCCATCTCGACCCGAACAAAGTACAAGTTGGAGCATGAAAATATGTGAGATAAAGTCAAATATGAAAGAACATCGTCTGATTACTAGCTAATAATGAAAGCCATTAACAGATGCGAGAGAAACCACCAATAATGAAGATGGATCTAAAGGTACAAGAGGTACAATCCATAGAATGTGATCAATGAGTTGGCATCGAACATCCATAGAACCATCTGATCGAAGGCCAATAATGAAAACGTTGTGTCGAATGTGAAGAACCTGCCATTGAGGCATGTAGGCTCCAAGGCACCTAAAGGGAGTCTCTAGATCAGCTTCCTCGATAATGAGTTGAAGTCGATAGGAAGTGACCTTGATTTAAGGTGGGCCATAATGTATCCCACATCATCGACATAAGATAGAGGGATATAATTTTTGTGAATCAAGACCAACAGAGAATCAGAGGGAGGTTTAAAACTACAAAGGCCAACTTCTCTTGAACATATCGGCGGCACGACACTGAATTTGGAAGTATTTGACATCAAGGGATCTGAGATCATGGTGACGTGGAAAAGAGCAGATGAGCGGTCAAAAGAAGTTACCCAAACCCATGAAGGCAAGAAGATAACAATATTAGATGTCCCCAACCCGACACGAATACAGACAAGTGCCATGTTCAAGACCGAAATACTTCCAACACAACTATAATATTGGTTCCATCTTTCCCCACCATTTCTAGTGAGTACCGAAATTATTTTTGAAAACAAGCTTGAAGGGGATAGAATATGCTTGCAATGTAAGTTTTTCCTTTGGACAAATCCAACCTAGTACATTTTACGAGCCCTATGAAGGAGGAACTCAAGTAATTTCATTACGACGGAGTCCAATGTCATTAGTTTTTAACGATCCTGACAAAGGAAGAAATCGACATCTTTTCATATTTAGAGAGTTTTAAAAGAAAACAGAAAAGAAAAATCCAATAGTCCCTTTTCGTAGGTAGTCCCATAGATTCGAAAAGGTAGAAAACTATGTCTGAGAGAACCTCCTAGTCGTCATAGGCTAGGGTATTCATTTTTCGTAAATAATCTATACCAGCCTGAAAAGGGGTTAAACTTATACTGGGTAGATGTTGTTTCGCAGCCAATTTAATGAGCTCAAATCGACAAGCGACTCAACATTATTTTAAGTTTTAGAGAGTAAGAAAAGAGCTGAAAGGTGATTCCAGTTGGAGGAACGAGTGGTATAAAGGGTAGCAACTAGTTCCAATAATGGTGGAATTGCTCAGAACATGTAAATTTCAAGACGCTAGCTAACAAGACCACTCATCACATTGGTTCCTCAGGATTAGGTAAAACAATCAAGTGAAGGCGTATGATCAGCCAAGTAGATGGGGATGATGGAATGAGAAAACCAAGGCTCATATGACAAAATAGGCTGATAAAATGGCAATCACGAGAGGTAAAATGGGAGAGGTTTCATTTTTACACAAGCTTGAAATCAGGAAACTCTGCTTGAAGTTGGTTTCATTTTTACACAAGCTTGAAATGGAAATAAACTATGCTTGAAAAAGTAAGCACGCCCCCAGCATGGTGACTCAATTCGAGGTATATGCCCCTGAAGCTTCAATCCATATGAAAGACAGATGGAGTGAAGGTTCAAATTACGTGATTAAGTGAGAGACTCAACTGGGATTTTACGAGATCTAAACAAAGACTCGAATTGAACGAGAATGTGTTTCATTGTTTTAAAGAGGTTTACACATTAAAAGAACTATCCTCATAAGAGTTTGTTTCATTTTTTAAAGAGCTTGACATAAGAAAACGAACTCTGCTTCGACGATCTTATTTCAATTTTTAAGGAGCTTGACACAAGAAAAAAAATTCTGCTCCGATGACCTTTCATCATGATGAATAAGAAGTCATGGCTTCCAAGAGTTCCACATCAGATGGGAGAACAACATCTCGAAAATCAGGACCCAATGCTCCCAACACCTGATGCACAACGACACTATCACCGAATACGGGCATAGGACAGGTAGCCACATAATTGACATGCGACAGGGATGACACAACCGGCGGATAAAGATCTGGCAGGGATGATGGTGGACTAGCTGCCATATTAGGACCAAAGAACGCTAGCTGATCGATGGTCACAATCCGACCTTGGTGCGGAAAACACATCACACTAAAGAGGGAGGAGACAAGCGCTCCCATGACATAAGTATAATCGCGGCCCAAGAGTAAATTAAAGTCCAATGGGCCAAGAACAACCATCATGTCCATATGGACATTTTTCCCTCTGAAAGTAACAGGAAACTTCGGAAGGATCCCTAATGATTGACTAGTTCCTCTGTTAAATGCAAACAAATTCTGCGTAATAGGCACAAGTGGCAGTGAACCGAAAGCTTGCCAAGTAGTTGAGGATAAAATAATAACATACGTGCCTTCATCTATAATGGTGTTGGTTATGACCAGATGGGAGGCCTATATCATGATCTCAAAGGGCACATAAGAAGGAAGGCGATAACCTGCGAATTGACCCCAATCGAAGGAAGAGACCAAATTACTTGGAGGGGCTACCATCGAACTGAGATGGTCTTCCACTGATGTTATGGGAAGAAAAGGAGCATCCTCCGCCACCTCCATCATGGAGGCAGAAGGAGGATCCTTTGGGACCTCCATCATGGGAGGTGGAGGAGTAGCTTCCAAAGGTACAGGGACGGGACAATATTTCTCCAATTCCGAGGAATCTGAAGAAACAAGAAGAAAATGAGGGATGTGAGATCCACTCTCAATGAAAAAGACCTGGTGCACCACAGACGGGCCTAGCTCAACCGATCCCATGACCATTGGTTGGTCAGGGATGGATTCATGATGGTGAATTTTCGGGGGAGCAAGATCAAGAAAGGATGACTCTTGACTAATCGTTGAATCAACTGGTGAAGGACTCAAAGAAAGTTTTTTGTAACCAGCTGGAAGGCACGGTGCAGAAACAATCGAGTTTTCCAAAAATATCTTGGCTTCATCCATATATGGACAAAGGTTAATGGAAAGATGCCCTTCACACAACTTACAGGGATTGGTGAGCTTACCCTAAATCTTAGGATCTTTACTAGCACTAGCTGAAGACGTGCCCCCAACCTGACTCCTAGAAGCCGATGGAAATGGAGGACGATCGTTGGACCATAATTTGAGCACCTTGGGAATGTGAGGGAAATCTCGAAGAAGATGGTTTCCCTGGCATAACATGCAAGGGAACTTAAATTTCTGAAGAGGGTTGGAAGGTTCATCAAGAGCAGGTGTTTTAGAAGCAACAACTGTAGAATTAGCCTCTTGGTCATCTGACTTCTTCTTATTAGTCTTCTTCTTCTTCTTCTTCTTAGCCACCTAGGTACTAGAATCCAAACTTTCATTAGGTGAAGTAGAAAATGAGGACGAAGACAAGCAAAGAAGGGGAGAGGTCCACCTTCAAATCAACATGGCGTTGCTCAGGCGGAGGAGTGGATGGTACAGTACCCGAAACGCTTGAGACTACAGAGGTTGAAAACAACCAAACAGGCAACCCAATAGTTAACCCAGGGAGGGATAATGTGGCCATATAAGGAGCACAAGTATTTCCTAAAGCAGGAAAAGGACTAGGAATCCCTCCAGAGGGGACTCCCTGATTGGAAAACTCCGGAAAAGTTGCCATCGGAAACGACCTCGAAATAAAACAATACAGACAAAAATTCTAACCAAGAATATTTCGTGGGTCATTAATTTTTTAAGGCACTGAAACCAGGCTCTGTTGTTTTATATTTTAAGAGTCGAGAAACAAGAAAAAGGTGACTCTATCGCTTTTAATTCGGAAACAAGCATGAAAGGACAAGCGCTTGTTGATATTTTGATATTTAGGGAGTCAGTAAAGATCAAAATGACTGCTCTGGTAATCTAGGTAAATGGGTGTACTAGATATCCGTGAACTCTCATATACACCTTGGTAAAAATGAAAGAGAAATCAACCAAGGACTTAATGTACATGCAGGTAATCTCCCTAAATGCTATGCCTGGTGTATCACGGGTAAAAGGCAACAGACTCGGCTTCCTGTGGATAAAGGATTTGCAACCTAATGGGGTCACCCTTTATATACGCAACAATATGAGGAAGACAAGTCCATACTAGCACTGTTTGTAGGTAGATGGTGAGTGACAGCTACTAGGCTTAAATACACCAGAACATGTCTCTACCTTAGACTACTAGATGTTCCGTTAAGTTTCAATGCTGCCTTAGGTTAATTCAGTAAATTTTATAGTTGATATTCAATTTGCGTTTCGATTTCAAGGCCCTACCGAATGTTGGGTCTCATAAAACTTCTAGATGAAAACTACATGCCACAAAATATCATTTTGTTCAATGAAGAGCTATCTATGGGAGAGTTGAGAGCTTTCAAATGATCGCAAAATGAACACACAAAAATATCCAATAGCGATTTCAATGCAAGCTAATGAAACTGGAAAACGTTTCTCTAGAATTATACAACACTAGTAATGCAAAGGAGTTTTGAATTTTCACTATGCAATAAAAAATGCAAAAGATTTTTTTTGTATTTTTCAATATAATAGAGAAAATGAACTAAATAAATGAAAAACTAATCAAAACATCAATTTGAGAATGATAGAGAGAGAGCTGAAACAAAACAAGTTCACCCAACTCAAACAAGCACAATCAAGACTCAAGCCGATGACGAAATCCCTCAAAACAAAGAAGAATCTCGAAAGAGACCCAAGCAAGCCGTGTGATCTAGGTTTGGAGCAAAACAAAGCGAAATTGAACGAAAGAGAGGATAATCACTCAATAAATGCAATGACTCAATTGGATTCATAAAGATGAATGCAAAGAGGTAGGAACAATGTTGACTGGGAAATCAAAGACCCAAAACTCCCATGGGAGGCTCAGCACACTGAAGGTCCTAGAAGCCATAGGGCTAAAATGCCAAACTGACAGAAAAGGGAAAAAAACTGGAGGAAAAGGGCTAAATACAATCAAACATGAATTCAAAGCACTCAAACAATCAGAAAAAAAAAACCAGGACTAGAAATCAAGCTCAGAGAGTCCAAAAACATGCAAACCCTAAAACCTACTAGGGTTGGAGCATCTGTCTCGCTGTAATCTGCACCAAACAAGGGATGGCACAGGTGCCTAACTATCAACAAGCGCCCTTCAATGCAACTGTAAAAGGGATAACCACGCTAATCAGTTTTTCCCTAGAAAATTGTGAAAATGAATGAACAGAGCCTAGATCTGGTCTTCTGGGGGCTGAACAAAGTCTTAACACTAAGGAAGGTGAACCAGAAAAGTAGACTAATCAAACAAAAATCCAAATACAACCCAATGGAGGAAGGACCAACTCCCACTAATCCCTAGTGGAGTCGCCAAATTGTTGTGGAAGTAAATCCCCTCTATGGATAGAGGCGATCCCACTAGCCCTAAAGTGGGTCTAGCAACAATCGAAACATGCAAAGCTATTGATTCCTAGTTACAAAGGATAGAATCAGGATAGATCGCTTACCGTGATTCCTTCACTATTATTGTCAGAGAAGAAGTGGCGCTTCCATTCCTAGATGGATAGGTTACAATCCGTGAGCTCGTTGCATCCAAATATCTGCACACATGCAAAGAAGAAAGACAACATGCGATGTAATATTTCACACTTTATAACTATCGATCAGTCAGAGAGGAATGAATGAAATTTATTATATAATGGACAAACGCAATCATGGAACCAATAGCAGAGTCATGTATATTAAGATACAATAGAACAATTACAACCGATGCTCTGACGTCGTGATCTTCCTTCGACAGGGTTCCAGTGGGACGTGTCTCACAAAGCTTGTCAGGGATTTGAAAAAACTCTCTCTCTCACAGGCTTCTCCTTAGCTCTGCTCTTGATTGTCACTCAACTATAATTTCCTTCCCAAAAGTTCAACTAGCTAGCAGATGGAGAGGGTGGGTTTTTATAGAAGAAGAAGGAGAGGTTAGGATCCCTATAATCATGGGGGAGAGTCTTATCTCCTAGGAAGGTTCCATGAGAGGTGGGAAACCACTTCCTAATTAGGGAGATCCGGAGTCAAAATACCCAACCTCCTTTTGATGATTTGTTCTAAAGTTTTTAGAATCAAACTTCTGCCTTCCATTATTAAAAAACACTCCTTAATAGGCTTGGCGCAGGAAATACACAGGGACAGCGTGCCAGCTGGCACGCCCACTAGTGTATATTTTCCCGATTGGTAGGAGGGATGAACTCTCTACTCATGCCAATGCCAAAACATGGGTTTTTGGGGCTTTTCTAAGGAAAATTTTCTTGAGGAGAATTCTTGTCCTTATGCAGAAGGATACCATCAAGGTGTTTTCAAGACATTTTACTGTTCACAGGTCATGGGAATAGTCTTCCAATGTACGGGACGAGGGATTGTTGGGACGATGAAAAAATGTTGTGCAATAGAGCCATAAATCATCACTAATCGAATACATTCTTATAACCAACATAATAAAAATATAAATATCGTGGACATAATAGCAATAAAATCCTTACATAAAAAAGTACATTTGCATACTGAATACTATATAAATGAGCTCTTCATTACTAAATGTAAAAACCAACGGATATGGGACTTCCATGATCCACCTGACCATAAATTATTTGAGCGAAATATACTTTATCCAATCACCCCTGTTCTATATTCCAAGCATGAATGTGGGACTTAAACCAAAAGAGCCAACAAGGGCATACCGAGGCTAAAACACCTCACCCTTATCAAATAGAAATTAGGCTTTACCATGATCCAACCCAGACCACTAGGCCAACACCATAAATATGTCATAGCCATATTTACCATGATCTATCCTAATCACTCAGCCAACATACGCATGGATATCACTATATTATGTCCGACGAAACTGTGAGGAATTTTCTTCTCTCCTATTTTCTCAAGCTTTACTACAACCCACAGTGTCAATCAGGGGCCACTAGGCCCTAAACTGAGACATACTCTCGAGGCTTTACCACTATCCAAAAAAAAATATTATTATTCCTAAAATGGAGAGAAAACCACCACCTCTCATACTTTACCGCAATCAAAACCTAGATTACTAAACCCTAAACCAAGGAAATAAGTGAACCGATTCTATATCATTTAGACATCGACCTCACTCAACTTCAAATCCATTCAGTAATATATCTAAACCAAAACATGAGAATTCCAAAACGCCATGGCTATCCAAAAATGGAAAGGTTAGGGTGAATACACTGTCACATCTAGAAAAACCCATGCCAAGGCAACAAATAACCATGTGCAATGCCATGCATGTCAAATCTAGCAAGGAAAATGCACATGAAAATCGATACATGTGAATAATCCTATTTTTAGTATGAATCTTTCGTCGTAAAAGACCGCTTTAGCTATGCATAACAAATAACCCTAACATTAATTATGGCTGCCAAATATCTTTAAACCTACAATTAGGTGTTCCAAATAATGCTGCACAAATCCATATCTAAGCATAGAAGACATTAAGCAGATAAAGTAAAATGTGGCTCCATGCATCCAATAGACAAGACAAGAACGATTTATTTGAAAGAATTTTTATATTATATTGAAAAGGGGCACCTGAGAGGAAAACAAGAGAGGTTTTTTTCGGTTCTCCTCAATGGGATGGGTTCTTGACAGTCCTCAACATTTCAGATCTAAAATCTCTCTCTTGTTGGTGTAGAAAACCCAGACAAACATAGAACTCAATGGGAGCTCACAAGGCAAAAATGGAGAAAATGTGACCAAGTGTATAGATCCAGAGTGATCTAATGCAATCAAAGGTGACTAATGAATGGGGAAAACCCTTCTATTTATAACAAAATATTAGGGCGGTCTAGAACTTGGTGCATGAATAAAATATTATTAATCAAATTCTAGAACCATCCTTTAGGAATATTTTATTATATTTGTTGGAGGGAAAAGGATTTTTGACTTAGGTCAATTCCTTTATTTATAAATAATAAATAAATAAATTATTTATAAATGATTTAGTCAAATTTAACTAGGAATATTATTTAAATAGGATTTAAATAAATTATTCCTGGGAAATAATCAAATAAATAAGGATTTATTTAATTGATTTCCTTGTTTTGGGTTAAATATGACCGGGAAATATAAACAAATATAGATTTGTTTATTATTTCCTTTTGGGGTTTCCTATTTAGACCGTAAACAACTTAATAAAGGTGTTTTACTAAGTTATTTCACATAGTGAAAGCAATTTTACTTAGGGTAAAATTGGTCTTACATGGTGTACTTGGGTTCATCTAATGATAATAGGTTAGATGACCAAAAAATTGTGTAACACCTATTGTAGCTGCTTGATTCATTGTCCTCCTTTCTTGCTTCCTCCTTTTTCCTACTTTCTTTCCTTTCTTTACTAAATGAAAATTTTCTCCAAAAACTATGTGTCCGAGAGAGAGAGAGAGAGAGAGAGAGTTCTAAAACTGAATTGACAAAAGGTTCCAACTAGTCCTCAAAATCCTTTTTATGGAAGAGGCCTCTACTTTCTTCATTTTCTATTATTTTCCTTCAATTTCCTTCTCACATGCAACCTATGACCTTTTACCTTCCTTTTCTCCTAATTTCCATTATTTTCATAATGGAATGTGCCAAAAATGTCATTTTTCCTTTCTAAAGCCTTAGTCTTTTCCTTTTCCAATTTCCTTAGCCATAATAAACCAAATCAACACCCCCCTAGAATGTTTTACACAACATTTAGCTTGGAATAAGTGTCCCATCAACCATGGTTATTATTTTTAACTTTTATTACATGGAATTTTCCCTAGGGCTATTACAGAACCCTCCCACTTGGGGTACACCATCCTCGGTGTTCAACAATACATATAACTCAGGAAACTGATGAAAAGAAAACCACAATTATTGTGGAGCTTTATAGCGTAGCTCGATGCAGTATTTATAATGATCACCTCACTGAAAAGCAACCCAACATGACATCACAAAAACATGACAACTCAAATGACATGACACCATACTTTTTCTTGGAGCATTATAACATATCCCATGGAAGTATTTACATTCATATGCATATGTACATCCATCCATCAATCACATCAAAATATATACCAAACATATACCAACATCACACCTACACTGCTTTCACTCAACTACCAAACAAGGATGCACAACCCACATCTGATCTACCATCTCCCATGTAGCTTCATCGGGAAAAAAGTGCTTCCATTGCACTTTAACTTTCTGTATTCCCTGGTTCTAGAGCATGAGAGCCTTTTTCTGCAATATACACTAAGGCTCCAGTAGGATTTCGCCATCTTCTTCCACCTACAATCACATGATCAACATATTTAACATACTTTTTAAGAAAAGATATATGAAAAACATCATGGAATTTCACTATGGAAGGTTGTTCAAGTTGGTAGGCCATTGATCCAATCCTCTCAATGATCCTAAAGGGTTCACAAAACTGTGGTGCAAACTTGGCACATGATCCAATATGCAAGGAGCTCTTCTTTGGTTTGATATGAAAATACACTTGATCCCAAACCTAAAACTCCTTGAACAACCTGTTCCTATCTGCATAACTCTTCTGCCTATCCCGAGTTACCTTCAAGTTCTTCTTGATCACTTACATTTCTTATGCCATGTCTGCCAACATCTATGGTCAAATCAATACCATGTTAACTAGATCATTCTACTCATGGGAGTGTTTTAAATCCACCCATACATAGCCTTAAATGGACTCATATCTAGTGATTCCTAATATTCGTCGTTGTAGGTGATCCGTTTTTGTAGGCGAACTCTACTAGTGGAGGATATTCTTCCCACTTGCACTACTAATCCATCACATACATCCTTAACATATCCTTTAGTATCCTATTGACCCTCTATGTATTCCCATATGTATACGAATGATAAGCTGTGTTGAAGGCAAAATCAATGTCGAATCCTGCAAACAACTCCTTCCAAAACTTGGAAGTAGACTTTGCATCCATGTCAGACAAAATCTTCTTCGGAGCACCATGTAATATGGCTATGTGTTGGATAAATACTAGCACTACATCACTAGTTGAGTATGTAGTATTCATTAGAATGAAGTGTGCAACATTTTTCAAATTGTCCACAATAACCATAATGGAATCATGTTGTCTAGCCATCCGAGGAAAACCTGTAATGAAGTCCATGGGAATGACCTCCCATTTCCACTCTAGTATCACGATTTTTTGTAGCAATCCACCTAGATTTTTACACTTTTTCTTAACCATGTGACAATGCAAAAATCTAGCTACAAACTCTACCACATCCCTCTTTAGATTCGGTCAATGGTAGAATTTATTCAGTGCAATCAAAGTCTTCTAGTAACCTGCGTGACTCAAATATTGTTTCGCATGAAAATCCGTCAAGATCACCTTCTTGAGCTCACTGTTGTTTGGTACATTTATCTTGTATCGAAGTCTAACCAATCCATTTTTCTTGAGTCAGTAGTCCAAATGTTGTACATGCGTACCTATACCTGTACATGCACCTACACCTATACCTATACATGTACCTGTACTAATAAATGGTTATGTACGTATACCAACAAATGTACCTGTACTTGTACTCTACTGCAACATGTTCACAATCTTCATATACCTGTGATCATTTTGATCTGCCTACAAGACCATATCCTGTAAGTCTGCCCCACAGGAGCTCATCGTTTCTAAGTGATTTACGTGTACCTTCCTATTAAGAGCAACTTCGACCATGTTCTCCTTTACCTTAATATACCTGATATTGAAGTTAAACTCACCGATCATGGCCAACCATCCAGCCTACCTAGAATTCAGACCTCAACCCAATGTGATCACTCATAAGTACAAACCATCTTCCAAGAATATAATGCCTCCACATCTTCAATACATCGCTGCTAGTTTAAGCTCATGTGTTGGGTATTTCTGCTCATGTTCATTTAGCTTCCATGACTCATAGAATACCACCTGTCCATCCTGCATAGGGACTTCACCATGTCCCCTCTTGCAAGAATTTATGCACAATACAAACTCCTTGTCAAAATTTGCTATTTTAACACTAGAGGATGTGTCAGCAATTTCCTGAGTTTCTCACAGCTAACCTCACAATTTTGTATCCAATAAATTTTCTTACCTTTCCTCTACAATGATGTAATAGGGTAACCAATATGTGAGACATTCTTGATGAACCTCTTGTAGTAACCTGCCAATCCCATGAGTGATATCACCTCATCTACTATCTTAGGAGCTACGGACTCCCTTATGGCCTTTATATTGTATGTATCTACTACAATTCCCTCCCTGGAGATAATGTGTCCCAAGTAATGTACCCCAGTCTAGAAGAAGTTGCATTTGAGATTAGCATAGAACTAAAGCTCTCTCAACAACCTCAACATTGCTGCCAAATGTTCAACACGCTCTTCCTCATTTTTATAATACACCAATATATCATCATTGAAAATGAGCAGAAACTTGTCCAAGTAAGGATGCAAAACATTGTTCATTAAACACATATATTTAGTCAAGGCATTAATCAAAGTGAATGGAACTACAACAAACTCATAATTCTCATACCTAGTTCGAAATGTGGTCATATAGATATCCGGCTCTTTGATGCATACATGATGATATCCCGATCTTAAGTCGATATTAGAGAACGCTACTACCCGCTTCAGTTGATCAAACAAATCATCAATCCTGAGTAGTGGGTAACTGTTCTTGATGGTCACTTTGTTCAACAGCCTGTACTCATTGCATAATCTGAGAGTGCCATATTTCTTCTTCACGAATAACATTGGTGCACCCCATGGTGATTCACTTGTTCTAATGTTCCCTTTGTCCAACATTTCCTTCAACTGCAATTTTAATTCTACCAACTCTAGTGTACTCATCATGTAAGATGCTTTTGATGTTGGAGCTGCCCTTGGCACCAACTTAAGAGAAATGTATACCTCTTTATGTGGTAGAAACTCTAAAATATGTGCTTGGAATTCATCCTGAAAGTGTTGTAAGACTGGATAAATATTCAACACATCTTCATCATCAACTTCTTTACCTTTTTCAGTAGAGATATGAACTGAAAATAGCACACATCCTTTCCTTCAACTGTGCTTTGCCTCCATAGATGTCACCATCCTAACTGATGTGGCTTTCTTCTTTCCTTGTAGGAATATTTCTTCCCCATTGTCATCCAAGCATTCAATAGCTTTATTATAGCAATCTACCTTGGTCAGGTGAAGATATAACCAATCCATACCCAATATCATATTGTAGGAATCTAGTGGCAATATGTTCATGTGCGTTGTTGTAGGCATATTATTTAACTCAAATATAGAAGCTCTTACCCAATGTGAACTATTTTCTTCGTCCATGTGGCCAAATACACTAACCAATATTTTTCATGCATTTCCTTATTCCAACCACACTTATACACCAATTTAGGACTAACATATAATAATTAGATCTAGGATCAATCAAAATAGAAATAACTTGATCATAAATTTTATCGTCCATCTCAATGATAGAATCTTGGTGATCCACCTGTTCGCTGTCCACTACTGCATAAATGCAAGGAATTCTCTTCCCAACATCCCCAATAGTTGGTTCCCCTTGTGAACTTTATATCTTAGGCCTACCTCCCAAATTCTATGTAAAATCCCTCTTAAGATGCTCTTGACTGCATGTCCAACACTCCAAATGTCCCATACGACTACCTCCATGTTGCTACATTGATATATGTTGTTGTTGTGGCCTATGTTCTTTTCCAGATGCATAAAACTTATTTTGTGATGCCACGTTTTATTTCTCATATGCATGTTGACGCCTTATCTCTTAGGTTGCCATTTACCTTTTCCCTTTCCATTCCATGCTTGGTGAGAATCATTATGGAATTTTGAATATTCATAACAATGCTTTAGCTTCCTAATGACTTCCTAAAGTGTATGAGGATCATCATACTCAATATCATCTCTAAATTCTATTAGAAACCCACTAAATTCTTTTTCAACTTTAGCTTTCTCATCCTCAAGATATGGTACATACCTCAATAGCTCCAAAAACTTTGTCATGTAATCCTCATCCATTATCGATCCGATATTTGAATCATAGAATTATTTTTCCTTAATATTATAATACCTCTCTAACAAGTACATCCTTCTCAAAAGTCTCTTGAACCCATGCCAACTCAAGTCATTTGTCCTTATGTTTCTAACCCGCTTCACATCTTCCCACTAGATGCTTGTTTTACCTCTCAAACTAAAGATAGAAATCTTCCTATTTATGTTATCTGAGTAATATTGCAACTCAAAGAAGTTCTTCCTCCAAGGTATACAAGCCTAAGCATATTTTTGTTTCTTCAAGTCTCCATAAAATTAGGTGGATTTTCCTTCTTAAATTCATCAGGCATGTATCTCTTATCACTGCTTTGTAAGGATGATACCGATGATGATCATGGTGTCTATCTGAATGACAACTAGAATGGTACCTATAATCATCACCCTGCCTATCCAGACTATCCAAAAACCTTCCATCTCTCACTGTGTTTGATCTATCCGGCCTGTATCTACTAGGAGGCCTACTACAATATGCCCCATTGGTTCTATCTTCATGTCCATGGCTGATCCGTAATGGCCCTAGTTTCTAAAAATATGACAATCTATGAAGAAATATTTGATTCACCTTTTCTTGTATGATTATGTATTTATCTGCATTACAACTCCTTATTTATTCCTTTAGGCTTCTCAATGTGTCTACCCAATCAGAATATTTCCCACCATGCTTCTCAATGACTCATGGGAGGATTCATTGTATTCTACCACCTTTCTATCAATGTTGATATTTTCTTCTTGCCAAGCATAATATGTCAGCTAAACTAGATAACAATAAACCAATATACCTTAGTGTAATTTGGGGAGGATACCTCCTGCAAGATCAACCAATCAACGTAATACATGTACAAATATAATTAGGAAAACATACAAACATATAATGTCTAGGAATATAAACATATAAATGTCATTCTAGTTGAAATCTAGTCATCCACACATGACCATGCCAAATTTACACCAATGCAAACTTGACCATAGACAATTACAAGCGTGAATCATAAATTAACATAAGGAACATATAACCTAGCATGAATGACCCATGCACATGCAGTATATAACACTACACACCCAAGAACACACACACAATGCACAAGAATGACCCATAAATGACCTAACCAAAACAATCAATGAACATAAAATATGTACATGTAAACAAGAGTGTATGAACAATACATGATCAAGGAAAACACACCATTAGTCACACATGCATGACAACATGTTGAAAATAACATCATCATCACTTCCATGGCAACACCAATGCCACCATGGCCAACACACATGGATGAAACAACCACATAGTATATATGTATCAAAACACAACATCAATCAATATAGAAGCATAACCAACACACCACCCATCAAGTCCGAAAGTTGAACCATGCTCTGATACCTCTTTGTAACACCCTCTTCCCACATCTACCAGAGTAACTGGCTAACTACGGTAAACATGTTATGAGAGGCTACTAATATCATATTCAAACTACTAGATGACCTTAATTAAATGGGACCAACGAAAACATGAAAAACACACCTTACACTGCATCTCTGACATCCCCAGGATGTAAACCAACCCTCGAGGGCCCTATTACCTGAGTGGGGGACTGATTTTTAGCCCCTTTGAGGTTGAGCCACGATCTTTTAAGGGAAAGGGAGCATATCTAGACCCTAGAGTCATGGCCTAGCCTTGTCAAGGTAGTGGCTAAGACCCAAAAAACAAATCTTTTTCCTGTAGCTCTGGAATCTCTACCACATTTTCAGCCCCTAAGTCTAGGTCACTGCCCAAAACTTCCTGTAACTTTAGGACAGGGTAAATAACATTATAAAAAATATGGAATAAATAAAATTAACCGTAACTCATCCGACCCCACCCATCCATGACATGCATTTCCTCAAACATGTCAGAAACATATCATTTACATGTATAGATAACAAATTTAAACAAAGGGGTCTCTTTGTGATCTAAGAATGGAAAAGACGTGTTGCTCCCCTAGTTCATTAGTTATCATACAATCAATTTTACCGGAGATACATGGCATATTCATTTACTGGAAAATACATGAATAGAGCCATACATCCTCACTAATCGAATACATGCTTATAACCAACATATTAACAAGAGAAATACCATGGACATAATAGCAATAAAATCCATAAATAAACTAGTACATTTTCATATCAAATATAGGACAAATGAGCTCTTCATTACTGAATGTAAAAAACAACTAGAGATGGGACTTCCATGTTCCACCTGACCATACATTGGCTAAGACAAATCTACTTCAAACAATCATACCCATGCCATATTCCAAGCATTAATGTGGGAATTAATCCAAAAATACCAACCAGGGCATACCGAGGCTAAACCACCTTACCCTCATCAAATACAAATCAATATTTACCATGATCCAACCAAGATCACTAGGCAAACACCATAAACATGTCATAACCACCTTTACCATGATCTACCCTGATCACTAGGCCAACACGAACATGGATATCACCAGATTCTCTCCATCTATACCGTAAGGAATTTTCATGTCTCCTTGTCTCTTAGGATTTACCACAACCCACAGTCTCAATTAGGGTTCACTATGGCCTAAACCAAAACATACTCTCCAAGATTTACCACAATCCCAAACCCATGACCACTAGGAATGAAATGGAGAGAAAACCCCCACCTCTAAGGCTTTACCACAATCCAAACCCATAGTACTAGGCCCTAAACCGAGGAAACAAGTGAATTGGTTCTATATCATTTTGAGATGCACCTCACTCATCTTCCAATCCATCTGGTAATCCATCTAAACCAAAACATGAGAACTTGACAACACCATGGATATCCAGAAATGGAAAGGCTAGGCTGAATACATTATCAGACTTGGAAAAACCCATGCCAAGAGAAAAAATAACAACATGCAATGCCATGCATATAAAATCTAAGAAAAATGCACATGAAAATCGATACCTGCCAATAATTCTAATATGACTGCTTGATTCATGCTCCTCCTTGCTTGCTTCCTTATTTTTCCTTCTTTCTTGAATTTCTTTGCTCAAATGCCAAAGTTGTCCAAGAACTCCAAGTGTCCAAGAGTGAGAGAGAGACCAAGTAAATAATGAGAAAGCTCCAAAATTGAACCGAAAAAAGGTTACAACTGATCCTCAAAAGCCTTTTTATGGAAGATGCCTCTATTTTCTTCATTTTCCATTATTTTCCTTCAATTTCCTCCTCACATGCAACCTATGACCTTTTACCTTCATTTTCTACTAATTTGCATTATTTTCATAAATGGATGTCCCAAAAATTCTATTTGTCCTTTCCCAAGCCTTAGCCTTAGCCTTAGCCTTTTCCAATATCCTTAGCCATAATAAACCAAATCAACACCCCTAGGATTTTTTTCCTAACATTCAGCTTTGAATAAGTATCCCATCAATAGTGGTTATTATTTTTAACTTTTATTACATGGAATTTTCACCAAGGCTATTACAATATATATATCTATATATATATATATATATATATATATATATATATATATATATATATATATATATATATATATAATTTAATTATATTTCTGACTTAATATAGAACAACATAATTAATATGTAAAGTTGTTCTCACTTAATATAAAGAATGACATAATTAATATGCATGGTAGGGAGACAAGAATCGTGTGTGATACCAAAACCAAATGTCTTTATTGATTTGGATAACCAATATGGGATCTTGGCACTTCAGGGTTTTTGATATACATTTCAATAAATGTGTAAGCATCTTCCAAAGTGCAAAGAATCACAGTTAGAAAATATCACACATGGGGGAAATTACAAATATCACCCTCATCAAAATACAAATCACACTTTACCATGATCCAACCAAGATCACTAGGCCAACACCATAAACATGTCATAACCGCCTAAACCATAAGAAATTTTCGTGTCTCCTAGTCTCTCAGGATTTACCACAACCCACAGTCTGAGTCAGGGTTCTGTATGGCCTAAACCAAAACATACTCTCCAAGATTTACCAGAATCCCAAACCCATGATCAATAGGAATGAAATGGAGAGCAAACCACCACCTCTAAGGCTTTACCATAATCCAATCCCAGAGTACTAGGTCCTAAACCTAGGAAACAAGCGAACCAGTTCTATATCATTTTGAGATCCACCTCACTCAGCTCCAAATCCATCTGGTAATCCAGCTAAACCAAAACATGAGAACTCCACAACACCATGGATATTCAAAAATGTGAAGGCTAGGCTGAATACATTTTCACACATGGAAAAACCCATGCCAAGAAAAAAAGAACAACATGTAATGTCATGCATGTCAAATATAGAAGGGGAAATGCACATGCAAATCGATATCTGCCAACAATTATAATATACCTGCTTGATTCATGCTCCTCCTTACTTTCTTCCTCATTTTTCCTTCTGTCTTGCCTTTCTTTTCTCAAATGCCAAAGTGCTCCAAGAACTCCAAGTGTCCAAGAGTGAGAGAGAGAGAGAGAGAGTAAATAATGAGAGAGCTCTAAAATTGAATTGACAAAAGGTTCCAACTGATCCTCAAAAGCCTTTTTATGGAAGAGACCTTTATTTTCTTCATTTTCCATTGTTTTCCTTCAATTTACTCCTGACATGCAACCTATGTCTTTTACCTTCATTTTCTCCTAATTTGATTATTTTCATACATGGATGTGCCAAAAATGTCAGTTTTCCTTTCCAAATCCTTAGACTTAACCTTTTCCAATTTACTTAGCCATAATAAACCAAATCAACACCCCCTAGGATGTTCTTCCTAACATTCAGTTTGGAATAAGTGTCTGATCAATAGTTGTTATTATTTTTCACTTTTATTACATGGAATTTTCATCAAGTCTGTTACAATATATATATATATATATATATATATATATATATATATATTAAACATTTTATTCTATTTCTCACTTAATAAAGAATGACATAATTAATATGTATGGTAGGGAGACAAGAATAGTGTGTGATACCAAAACCTAATGTATTTATTGATTTGGATAACCAATACGGGCTCTTGGCTCTTTAGGGTTTTTTATATGCATTTCAATAAACATGGAAGAATCTTTGAAAGGGTGAAGAATCACAGTTAGCAAATATCACACATAGGGATAAATAAAAATATCACTCTCATCAAATACAAATCAGGCTTTACCATGATCCAGCCAATGTCACTACGCCAACACCATAAACATGTCATAACCATCATTACCGTGATCTACCACGATCACTAGGCTAATACGAGCATGGATATCACTGGATTTTCTCTACCTAAACCATAAGGAAATTTTGTGTCTCCTAGTCTCTCAGGATTTACCACAAACCGTAGTCTAAATTAGGGTTCACTAGGGCCTAAACCATAACATACTGTCCAAGATTTACCACAATCCCAAACCCATGATCACTGGGAATTAAATGGAGAGAAAGACACCACCTATAAGGCTTTACCACAATCCAAACCTAGAGTACTATGCCCTAAACTGAAGAAACAAGTGAACTGGTTGTATATCATTTTGAGATTGATCTCACTCAGCTTCAAATCCCTCTAGTAATCCAGCTAAGCCAAAACATGAGAACTCCAAAAAACCATGGATATCCAGAAATGGAGAGGCTAGGCTGAATACATTGGCACACATGGAAAAACCCATGCCAAGACAAAAAAGAACAACATGCAATGCCATGCATGTCAAATCTAGAATGGAAACTGCACATGCAAATTCATACCTGCCAATAATTCTAATATACCTGCTTGATTCATGCTCCTCCTTGCTTGCTTCCTCCATTTTCCTACTTTCTTTCCTTTCTTTGCTCAAATGCCAAATTTCTCCAGGAACTCCAAGTGTCCAGGAGTGAGAGAGAGATAGAGAGTAAATAATGAGAGAGCTCAAAAAATCAACCAAAAAAAGATTCCAATTGATCCTCAAAAGCCTTTATATGGAAGAGACCTCCATTTATTCATTTTCCATTATTTTCCTATTGAAACCTTAGTTAAACTGAGAGGGGGGGGGGGGGGGGTGTGAATCAGTTTAACACATTCATGAACTTTTTAAAATTTAAATTAAACTTATTTACAATTTAACTTCATGATCAACTTTATATGTGAACAATATTAATATATGAACAGAAGTGTTAAGATAATGTAACAACAGACTTATTATGAGAGCAGCAAGTATTAAGCAGATTGAATAACCATATCAACACATAAAAATAACACACAAAGACAACAAATATAAGTGGAAACCCATTAATGGAGAAAACTACATCTTATTATTGTTGTGATGCAAAAAAGTTCCAACTCCCTCTCTGCCCGATTTTGCAGGCACCAACCTACGGAGGCTCCAACTTCAATTCTGCAAGCTACAACTTGCAAGGAAGCTCCAACTCCCTCACTTTTTCATAAGAGAAACAATTCTTGATTTATCTTGGATATCGGCTACGTGCGTACCTTTTTACTACTCATCCAATATTCATATGTGTTTTATTTATTTCTTACCATCGATTTTACATTCTCTTTTCTTTTACCGGCTTAATCTTAAATGTATTCATTTCAAATTTACGGTGGGATTTTGTCTTTCTCTAGGAGACTTTCCAATTACATCACAAACAATGTAAAAAAATTAAAACCTTTTCATTCAGTTACGGTATGAATTTCAAATCAACCATTAACAACTTTGCTCATTCTATTTTCTCTCTCTCCTCTTTTCACCCACTTTATTTCGTTTTGCATTTTCTCTTTGTAGTTGTATAACTACGTATATACACCAATATTTTAATACAATATAACTAACTCTTGGCGTTATATTAAAAAAAAAAACTTTTTAACAATATAAAACACCCTTTTGGGCCCACTTCCTCATATCAAAGTCTATTGTGTAATGGTTACGCCATATGTTAAATATGATAAGTCTACTTGACACACACACACACATATATATATATATATATATATATATATATATATATATATATATATATATAAACACTTTACCACATATCCAAACCACAACAGTGTGATATTTGTTCGGGCCCACATATATAAATCGGTTCTCTTCATTATTCTTCATCACCTTGGTTTAAACCCAAAATCCATTAAAATTCTGGAGCAAAACCTTTTGGATCAAATAGTTGGGCCCACCTCCAGTGAGTATTATAAATACTCACTCATAAAAAAACAACACATACGATATTTATTCAAATAAATATTCAAATGTTACAATGAAACCAATTGCATATTCATTTAATTTGACCTCCGTAACTTTGATAGCAATAAAATAGGGTCCCATGTTTACTGGCATATTCATCAAACTTTCATTTAAATAATTATTCACACCTTAATCATTTTTGCATGGGCAAAGGCGCTTTGCTTCTTATAAATATACATATGTGAAATTAACATTACAAACCCTGACATCAACAAATACCGAACACAGACCTTGGCCAACCCATATAATTTATATATGAAGGTCCTATATAATCCTTCTATTTTATTTTTTAAAAAAAGGCCCGATATATTATAGATCCAACCATAATATATATATATATATATATATATATGTCAACATGTATATATATTCTGATTACCTTTTGCACATTTTATAATACGCATGCATACAGTTCATTGTACGAGTTGGTATATATATATATATATATATATATATATATATATATATATATATAATATATATATCAAAAATATTATAGCATTCGGGCCCAGAATACTTATAACACACCATCATAAATCATCGTGCCATTCAACGGCTATAGATTCATCATGCTACTAGCCTTCAATCCAACGACAATCACGCAATGTCATGAAAATCAGATGCACATGTGTTATTCATTTTAACTCACGCAATGAACTGGTCCCACTTGTTAACTTCCCCCTTGCATCCAACGGATGTGAGCTTATCACTCCTTCAATCTCAATCCAACGATCCTTAATGAGTTTCGTGTTTTTTATTGATACAAACATTAACACTTTAAAATTGTGTGATAAACGTTGTTTTGTAAAACTGCTTTAGGACACGTGTCGATTAAAGACATAGATCGCGTTCGAAATGTGAAATCCACTTACCACTTTAAACACCACACGATACTGCCAGTTTTCTCACCTCTGGAATTAATGTTCACGTTCAGGGTTCCGCTTATATTCATGGTTTTGCTTCATCAAATTTAACTCTGTGGTTTCATTAACGCACTCTATTATATATTCATTCTTAATACAGGGTAACTACTTCCATAAGTAATTACTCTTTGACCTAAATAGAGTTCAGCACAGGGTTAGATATGTTTAACAGTCGGGTGCTGCCATTACTTACATTCTCCACCCAAAAAAAAAACCAAATTTCATTTGCTCTTATCAAGTCTTTCTCATTGGATTTCTACGCAGACAATTTGTGAAAAACCCATATATTCAAATGCATGCCATTCACGATACGTATGTGTAATGCATGTACCTCCTCTGGCATTAATAACTCAACCGATTATGCTTCACTTCTATTGATTTCAACACTGGAAATAGTACTTGATGCCAGGCCATTTAGATAGAGATTTAATGTGTTTAAATAGACAGGGTACACTATTGCATATGTTGAAATTACAGGGTAAACCTCGCTAGTTCCTCTGAGTTCCACACAGCTAATTTCTTTAGTCACATATAAAATCCCAAATTGACCCCTTACACAGAGCTTTCACTATGCACAAGTTCTCACATAAATTATTATCGAAGGTTAAGCTAACAATGTTTATATAATGCTGAAACAATTCATTTCATCTACACAATGAAATTTACCTGCAGTACTCTTCCTGTCCTTGGCCTGATCTTCAGAATTCATGGCCCCTTCGACCTCCTACTCCATTTGTAGCTCTCCAGGTCTATGTAGGACTATTCATACAAACTTGATGTTCCTTCTCTAACTCTTCCTCTGAACAGGATATGGATTTTCTTCAATTATTTGCAGAACACCACAAAAACCTGATAATTGCACACCACAACATCATAGACCCATTACAGAGTCTCATCATACTCATGTAATGCAAAAATTATTCTTCACTACTCTACACCATGAATAGCTCTCTGCTCCAATTCCCTACTGCCTCTGCTACCTCTCTACTGCCTTGCTTCTCTCTTTGCCATAAATGACAACATTTCCAATAATCTCCCTTTTTGGCATTGATGGCAACACACCCTGATAATTCAATGTTTCCTCTGTAGATGTTTCCTCTACCTCTGTTGTTCCTCCCCCTTTGACATCAATGGAAAAGGGTTGAGACTTTAATCTTTAGTACCTGTATTCCTTATTAACTGGTCTCCCCCTAGAATGATGTTTTCTTTTCTGTTCTCCCCCTGAAACGATGCTTTCTCTTCATATCAGAGAGTAGTATCTACAGACACTACCCCTAATTTATCTCTCAAATATTCAAATGGTTCTCTAGCAAGGGGTTTTATGAATATATCTGTTGTTTGTTCTTTTTTTGACACATATTCCAACTTCACTACCTTTTGTGCTACTTGTTCTGTAAGAAAATGGTACTTGATTGCAATGTGTTTAGTTTTTGAATGAAGTATAGGATTTTTTGATATACTTATTGCACTTGTATTATCACATTTGATAAATATGGGTTCATCAATGCTTACCTTCATGTCTTGGAAGGTTTGTTTCATCCACATGACTTGTGTGCAACGTGCTGCTGCTACTATGTATTCTGCTTCTGATGTAGATGGAGAGATAGATGTTTGTTTCTTGCTTAGCCATGCCACCACTACAAGAAAAAAGGACATTGGTGAGGGTCATGCTTGTGACGGACCTTTAAGGTCCGTCACTAATGTCACATACAGTGACAGTCCTTAAAAAAGCGTCACTGTAAGTGTATATAGTGATGGTCCTTTAAGGTTCGTCACCAAAGCCATTTTCAATGACACTTTTGGTGAGGGTCATTAAAGGCCCATCACTAATTCTCTCTTTGGTGACACTTCTAGTGACGGACTTTTAATGACCCTCACCAATGCTCTTTTTGTTACTTTTGGTGACGGTCAAAAAATGTTCGTCACCATTGATCATTCCAATGAGTTTTTGCATGTTAATATATTTTTTTTCAAAAGGTAACGATTTAAGGCCATTATTGTGGAGTATTTTTTATGATATTTCCAAGGCCATAGTGGTTAGAATCAGTCAATTTTTTAAGAAGTAATTAGTGTGTATAATTTCCCTCAAGTAATCACTAGTCGAATAAAGTTTTCCTATGAGTCAACACATGGTTCATATCTATTAAGTTTATTATCTATCAAATTCCCTTTAGATAAAGTTCCACTAGTTTGTGTAGGAAATATATTATTTAATACATAATCAGGCTATGACAATTCTATTGATGAGAAAGGCCTAACACTCCTCAACAATCCGAGCACATCTTAAATTAATGCTTTGTCACACACTAACATTTCTTAGCACCTCGCATGTTTTGGAACATCTTTGTACCTAGAACATCTTGTCATGAAATTGATGCCAAATCACATTGTGGAATGTGCTAGCACAACATGGAACTCTCCTAGCATGTGTTCGCATGCATGTAGTCACCAGCATGCCTTGGAATACCTTTGTTGAATGCATTGACATACATTAGCACTTGGCACACAATGCCACTTGACATGTATTGGGACCTATTATTAGTGTGGCTAGCATGCCCCTTTTGAAAAAGATAAAGTCTCGACTTATTAACCCTCTTATGTGTTCATTTACTTACATTTAGCTTGGTTCTTCCTTTTGTTGCCTTGAAACTTCTTGACACATATTGACATACCCTGGCACCCTGCACATCCTTAGCACCTGGCATGTATTGGCATATCTTGGCACTATTTGGAACATATAATTAGCACACCCTGGAACTCCCTAGCAAAATTTTGCACTTCTTTACATGCCTTAATATTCCCTAGCATGCCTTACCAATGCTTAGCATACCTTGTCACTCCCTCCTTGGCATGATAGCTAGCACTCATTAACACTAGTCCCTGGCACACGTTCCTCATATTCATTAAATTCCATGAATTTTAACCTAGTGCTCCCTTAATGTTTTGTCCTAGTACTCCTTAACACTACTCAATGTGCATTAGCACTCTCTGGCACACCTTAGCACTCTTCAACATTCCATTCCACTTCATAGCATGCATAACACTCCCTGACACATATTGGCGATTGGCACGTGTTGGCACTTGGAAAGTCTTAGTATGTATGGAACACGTTGAGATGCCTTGGTATGATTTGGGATGGTTTAATATTAAAATTATTTGAGATCAATTTTTGGAAAGTAGACGAGAAGTAACAAAGGAAGACTTGGCACTTATAATGTACTAAGAATTTGCACTTGGCACCTATTGGCGCCTAGTGTGGGTGTGCCTAGCATGCCCCTCTTAGAAAAGGTAAATTGATGACTCATTAACCATATTATGTGTTCATTTCCTTGTAGTTTAACTTGTTTCTCCCTGTTGTTGCATTGAAATTCCCTGGCACGCATTGACACACCCTTGCACATCTTGGCATGCCTTATCACTTGACACATCTTATCATGTTTGACATTCCTTCGCACTATTTGGCACATCTTAACATTCCCTAGCAGGCCTTGGCTACTGTAGTTCATGTGAAAACATTGGCATGCTTCAACTGCAACAACCTGAACAATGACACCTAATACAAGTACATTGTGCCTTGTTCACCTAAGAATTGTCTATAACTCATATTATGCCACTCATGTCCAAGCTCAACTTGTCCCACTTAACTATTTACCAATACAAGGATCACATGATCTAGCCATGGCCATAAAAAAACTAAGCAACATAGCTTACACATGCAATATTTGAGATGTGTGTTCAGTTCATATAAACAATAGAACATTAACTGATAGTTTGCAAGAACCAAAAGATTCAAAAGGCACACAAGATATAAGCTGACACAAGCTGAGTGCCCCAAACTTATACACTACAATCTACAATATGCAATTATCTAGAATAGTTTAAAACATGAGCATGTACCCAAAGTGTGCCACATCTAATATATAAAAAATTAACTAAAGGAAAAACAATGTTGTGCCTAGCACAAAGTGATCTCCCTTTGCCTAAAAATTCTATGCCGAGCCCCTTATAACAATCGTAGGCTTTCCTCCTATAAATCCTATTCTAAACTTCTCCTAACACACTTTGTCCTCAGAACACTTGAATTCGCTAAAACTCCCTGGCACACACTCTTATTTGTTCCTTTCCATTCATTTTGACCTAGTTATCCCTTGATATGCCCCGACACTCCCTAACACTCTAGTTCAACATGCATTGACATTATTCGACATGTATTAGCATGCCTTTTCAATCCTTTGCATGCCCTGACCCTCCCTATCTATCATTCCCTCACAAATACCCTTACTTAATTTTCAACTTGGGAACCCAACCAAGCCCTCGCTTGACTACCAAAGCTTGACCAAGTTATAGTTACTGCAACTAGACTATGTTGTTGAATTTTGTAGCTTGGGAGATACTCCACAAGCATAGTGAGATGGCTTTGTGTGATTTTGGTCACAAAAGGCTGTGTGGGAATAGAAGCCAAGGAAAGGGATTTTGGACCCAATACGGGGTTTAAAATATAAAAGAAAATTTAAAAGGAAAATTAATATTTCCTAAGGTCTAAGTGGATAAAACCCGTAAGCTCTAGAGGGTTCCTAAGAGGTCTAGGAAAAACTATTTGAGTCCTTAGGATGAAGGAAATAACATCAAGTGAGAAGGAATTTATTTGATCAAGGGGGTGAAGAGATATGTAGTCCTAAAGAGGCGATGATCATTATCATGTCTAGAATTCATTAAGATGCCTCGGTATGCTTTGTAATGGTTTAATATTAAAGTTATTTCAGATCAGTTGCTGGAAAGTAGAAGAGAAGTAACAGAGGATGATTTGGCACTTAGAATGCACTAACACTTGGCACTTAACACTCATTTCCACCTAGTGTTGATGTGCATAGCATGCCCCTCTTGGAAAATGTAAATTGATGACTTATTAACCCTACGATGTGTTCATTTCCTTGTATTTTAACTTGTTTCTCCTTTTTGTTGCCTTGATAGTCCCTGGCATGTATTGTCACAGCTTTGCAGATCTTGGCATGCCTTAGCACTTGACACATATTAGCATATTTGGAATGCCTTCAAACTATCTAGAACATGTTAGCATTCCCTAACATGCCTTGGCACTCATTCCCTCACAAATAGCCTTACATCTTTTCACAACTTGGGAACCCAATCAAGCCCTTAGCTACTCCAATTCATGTGACATTGGTCTGCTTCAGCCGTAACAACTTGATCAATTTCACCTACTACAAGTAGATTGTTCCTTGTTCACCTAAGAACTTCATATACCTCATCTAAGGCTAGTCATGTCCAAGCTTAAATTTTCCCACCTAAGAACTTACCAAGACAAGGATGATCACATCTAACCATGTCCATAAAACAACTAAGCAACATAGATTACATAGGAAATATTTCACATGTATGTCCAATTCATATAAACAGTAGAGCATTAACTGAGATTTTGCAAGAACCACAAGATACACAAGACACACAAGATATAGGTCGGCACAAGCTGAGTTCCCCAAAACTTATACACAACAATGTACAATATGGAATTGTCTAAAATAGTTTAAAACATGAGCATTTAGCCAAAGTGTGCCACATGTCATATAAAAATAATAGATAAAGGAAAAATAGTGTTGTGCCCAACGCAAAGTCTCCCTTTGTTTAAAATTTCTTTGTTGAGCCCCTTATCAAAATTATAGGCTAGCCTCTTAAAAATCCTATTATGAACTTTTTCTAATGCACTTCATCCTTGGCAGACTTGAATTCACTGACACTCCCTGGAACACACTCTTATTTTTTCATTTCCATGCATTTTGACCTAGCTCTCCCTTGTGATGCCTCGACACTCCTTGACACTCCTCAACATGCATTGACATTGTCCAGCATGTGTTAGCACACATTTTCATTCCTTGTCATGCCCTAACCCTTCCTAGTTATCATGCCCTCACAACTACCCTTACTTAATTTTCAACTTGGGAACCCAACCATGTCCTCGCTTGACTATAGGAGCTTGACCAAGTTACGATTACTACAACTATACTATATTGTTGAATTGTGTAGCTTGGGAGGTACTCCACAAGCCCAGTGAGATGGTTTTTTGTGATTTTGACCACAAAATGTTTTCTGGGAAAATAACCCAAGCGAAGGGGCTTTGTACCCAAGATGAGGTTTAAAATCTAAAATAAAATTAAACATAAAAATAACATTGAATAAGGTATAAGTAGATAAATTTTGTAAGTTCTAGAATGTTCTTAAGAGGCCTAGCTAGGAAAATTTATTTAAGGAGGCCTTAGTATGAAGGCAAGAACATCAAGTGAGAAGGAGCGTATTTTATCAAGGAGACTAGGAGAGATGTAGTCCTAAAGGAGGTCGAGTTAGAGGGTTGAGTAAGTGTTGCTAAAGGGAGGCCATGATCATCCACCAAGAGTAAGATCATCATGTGAGGGTTCACAAGAATGTCACATACCTTAATGGGTTCGATATAGGAAGTAGGATGGCATATTGTAATTGGTTCTCTTAGGGCAGATAAAGCTCAAGAGAGGTGACTCATGAGAATTTTGGCATGTAATTTTAGTGGAATTTTTGTGTGAAGTCTGCATCAAATTTTGAAATAGTAGAGAGGGTTGAGACCCTACTTTGTGATGGTTACTAGGTTGCAAGGTCTGTGATAAAGACCAACACAAATGGAGGGTATGCACTAGAATTTAGGGCCATAACATAAGTAGTCACAGGTGTAATATTAATTGAGGTAACCGTAGTTTGAGGGTACTCATAGATATCTAAAGTTCAGTTCAAGATTCAGTCAAAGAAATGACCAGAACATATGGATCCATATGAGCTAGGCCGAGTCTCTTATGGAGGAAAGAGTTGTCTTTTTTTGCTATGGGTGGATATGGTTTGTTCTAAAGAAATTAGAATATAAGTATAATTCCCTATTTAGGGAGGTTTCCTAGCATGTTCAATCCATAAGGTATGCCATTAAGACTGTGACAAATCTGCATAGAAGAGGGGTTGTGACCCTTAGAGAGAGGTTTATCTCTGCAATATATACCAAAAATTTGGAAGATGGTTTGCAAAAGTATGTGTAGAGATAACAAATCCAAAAGAAGGTGGAACCTGAGTAGAAGATGGAGAAAAAGAAATGTGCCATATGAGGAATGGATTGACATGAATAGGAGTTGATTTTGTTCGATTGTCCATAGAGTTTTGGACAGAGATCTGAAGCAGCCTATAAATAGTTAATCAATGGACTGTTAATGGATGATTTGTGACCCTAGTTCAGTCATATACAAATTGTTAGAAGGATGATATGATGAGTAGTTCAGATTTGTTCATAGATTTGACAACAAAGAAATTGGTACACAAGAATAGTGATTTTGAGAGGACTTAAATCACTATTAGGTGGCATATTTGAAGAGCCCTAGATGAGGGCAGTGTTGTGGGCACTAGATCAATAAAAAAATTTACTGTGGTTGGGAAAATTGATGGCAGTCCAAGTATAATTGGAGGGTTAATGTTAGGTGAATATCAAATAAGAGCTCTAAGTCCTATACTTTTGAAGGAAAACAAGACTGGTAGAAGGGTAGGTGTATTAGGCCTAAGGATGTGTAGAATTAGAAGGACTAAAGTAGCAGTCAAGTGGGCTAGCCAACTAGCCCTAGTTCACTATATTGTAGAGTATTGTGTCATAAGAAGAAGGGAAACCTCCATATCCCTAGACTTTTCATCTTGGAGAAAAAATATGGCAAAAGTGGGCAGACCAAAGAGTTGTTCACAATGGAGTTGTGAACAACTAGTAAAAAACCTTAAGTGTTGTAGACCTTAAAGGAAAAAAGAGGTAGATATATGGAAAATTTATTTGAACCAAGTTCCATAACATGAAGGAGTTGAGTTCGTGATATATGCAGATTGAAGAGTTTCATAATGGGAGGAAAGAGGACCTGCCAGATGTGTTCAAGACATGTGGATTGAAAGGGCTATGTGTACTGGCCATAATAAAAAATTGGGTCAAGTGTTGTCTTGTTCAAGGCATATTGGTTGTCAAAGGACTAACACCAAGCCCTAGTTGTATTCCTTGTATCAGTGTGATTGTAAAGGGCCATGATCCCGGGTACGATAGCTCTAGCCTATTCTATTACATTTTGTAATTTAACGAAAAGCGGTTTGAAAAAGTTAAAAATTTTCATGTGCACTGATTGATTCCTTGATGTGTGTATATTTCATTGTGAAAAGTTGATGTGTTGTGGCACTTGAGTGTGTTTGCATCAAAGATTCTAAGACCAAACCCAAATTCTCATGTGCCGTGGAAATTCAACATATGCCTTGTTCACCTAAGAACTACATGTAACTCATCTTAGACTACTCATGTCCAATCTCAATTGATCCCACTTAACAAGTTACCAAGATAATGCTCATCACATCCAACTGTGGTCATAAAGCAACTTATAAGCAACACAGTTTACATCTTGATATGCCATAACACCTGACATGTCTTAAATGCCTTGGAATTATGTGGCATGTGTTATCATCCCCTACATTCCTTGACTTGATTTTACACCCCATAACACACCGTAGAACTTCCCAACACACCTTGGTATTTTAACATACCTTGCAATTTCCTATCATATAACCCTGTCACTCCCTCCTTAACACACCAAACTCATTGACACTCCCTATCACACACTCTTATTTGTTCATTTCCACGCTTTTTCATCTAGTGCTTCCTTGTGTTTACCTGATACTCCCTAACACTTTGTAGCACACATTGGCACACCCTAAAACCTGGCACATCTTGGCATGCTGCCCTAGCACTCTAGCATTCCTTGGCACTTACCTAATATACCTTGTCATTCTCTCCTTAGAACACCTGAGCTCATTGAAACTCCTAGTCACAAACTCTTATTCATTCATTTCCATGCATTTTTACCTAGTGCTCCCTTGTCTTTCCATAGCATTCCTTAACATTCCTTGGCACGTGTTGGTATGCCCTAGCACCTAGGACATCTTGGCATGTTTCCCTAGACTCTAACATGCCTTAAATCTACTTAATATACCTTGTCCCTCCCTCCTTAGCACACTTGGAACTCACTACCACTTCCAATCACAAACTCGTATTTTTTCATTTCCATGCATTTTGAGGTAGTGCTCCCTTGTGTTTCCCTGGCACTCCTAGTTAACACTTCCTTACATGTGTTGGCACATCTTGGTCGCATGTCACCCTAGCACTATAGAATTCCTTAGCACTTCCAAGAATGCCTTGTCACTCCTCCTTATCACACTTGGAACTCATTGAAACTCCTTTTCACGCACTCTTATTCATTCATTTCCATGCATTATGATGTAGTGCTCCATTGTTCTTCTCTAGAACTCCCTAACACTCCTCGACACACATTGGCACACCTTGGAACTTGGCACATCTTGGCATGATTTCCGAGCACTCTATCATGCCTTGGAATTGCCTACCATACCTTGTCACTCCCTCCTTAGCACACCTAGAACTTGCTAACACTCCCTATCACACACTCTTATTCATTCATTTCCATGCAATTGAAACTAGTCCGCCATTATGTTTCCCTGGCACTCCCTAACACGTGTTGGTGCCAAACACTAGCACCTAGCACATATTGGAATGCCTAACATGCCTTGGAAATTTCTAGCATGCGTTAGCACTTCCTGGGATTCCCTGCATACCTTGGCACTCCCTAGTTGTCATGCCCTCATAGATAACCTTACCTTTTTTGCAACTTGGGAACCCAACCAGGTCATTGAAAAAATAGTGTTATGTCTAGCACAAAGTCTCCCTTTTTCTGAAACTACTTCATCCATACCCTTATCGCAATCATAGGCTTGCCTCCTGCAAGTCCTATTATGAAATTCTCCTAACACATTCCATCCATGGGACACCTAGAAGTCACTGACACTCCCTGAAAAAAACTCTTATTCATTTGTTTCCATGGACTTTGAACTAGTTCTCCCTTGTGATGCCTTAACACTCCCAAGCACTCCTTGTCATGCATTAACACTAACTGGCATGTGTTAGTGCACCTTTTAATTCATTGGGACGCCCTAGCACTCCTTAACTATCATGTCCTCATAACTACCCTTATTTTTTTTTATACTTAGGAACCCAACCAAGTCCTGCCTCGACAACAACAACTTGACCAAGTTTCATTTATTACAACTAGATTATGCCTTATTCGCCTAATAATGGATTATAAATAATATTAGGCTACTCATGGCCAATATTACCAAGTCAAGGCTCACATCCAATCGTGGCCATAAAAAAATTAAGCAACATAGTTTACATCTTGACATGCCATAACACCTCGAATGTCTAACAATCCCTTGGCACTATGTGGCACGTGTTAGCATCCCCTGCATTCCTTGACATGATTTGGAACTCCCTAACACACCCTACCATTCCCTGACATGCCCTATAACTCTAACATGCCTTGGAAATTCCTAGCATATAACCTTGTCATTCCCTCCTTAGTACAGTTGGAACTCACTGACACTCCCTATCACACACTCTATATTCGTTCATTTCCATGCATTTTGAACTAGTTCTCCCTCATGTTTCCATGGCACTCCCTAACACTCCCTGACACACATTGGCACACCTTGACACTTGACACATCTTGGAATTTCACACTGGCACTCTAGCATTCCTTGGCACTACCTAACATACATTGTCACTCCCTCGTCACACCTATAATTTTCTAACAATCCTTGTCACACACTCTTATTCATTCATTTCCATGCATTTGAAACTATTGCTCCCTTGTTTTTCCCTAGCACTCCATAACACTCCCTGACATGGATTGGCACACGCACCTGTCACATCTTGGCATGTTTCCCTGACCTGTAGCACACCTTGTCGCTCCACCCTTAGCACACCTGGAACTCACTGACACTTCTAGTCACAATCCCTTGATTGTTCATTTTCATGCATTATTTTCACCTATTTCTCCCTTGTGTGTCCCTAGGACTCCCTAACACTTCCTATCATGTGTTGGCACACCTTGGCACCTGGCACATCTTGGCCACATGCCACTCTGACACACTATCATGACTTAGCACTGCCTAGCATACCATGTCACCCCCTCCTTAACACACCCGAAACTTGCTGACAATCCCTTTCAAAGACTCTTATTCATTTATTTCCATGCATTTTTACATATTGATCCCTTGTGTTTCCCTAGAAATCGCTAACACTCAACACACATTGGCAATTGGAACATCTTGGTATGCTTCCCTAGCACGTTAGCATGCATTGGAAATATCTAGCATATCTTGTCACTCAATCCTTAGCAAACCTAGAACTCCATAGCATGCCCTATAACTCCCTGACACATATTGGCTCTTGGCACTTGAAAATTCTTGGCATGTGTTTGGATGCCCTGGAATTCCTTGGCATGGTTTAAGATAAAAAAATTTTGAGATCAATTATTCACAATTAAGAGAGAAGTAATATAGGATGATTTGGCACTTAAGACACACTAAAACTTGGCATGTATTGGAACTAGTGTTGATATGCCTAGCATGCTCCTCTTGAAAAGGTAAGGTCTTGAATTATTAACACTCATATGTGTTCATTTATTTGCATTTTAACTTGGTGTTCCCTTTTGTCGCCTGACAAGTCTCCTTGACATGCGTTCGCATACCCTAACACCTGGCACATCTCGTCGTTCCTTAACACATGGCATGTCTTGGCATGAATTTGCATGCCTTGGTACTATCTGACACATGTTAGCACACCCTGAAAGTTCTTGAAATTCCATAGCATTCCCTAACATGCCTTGTCACTCCCCCCTTGGCACGTCTGACACTTGCTGACACTCCCCAACACACCCTCTTATTCATTCATTTTAATTTATTTTTCATTCTATGATTTATGTTTGATGGGGTGCATGTATAGAAAGAGTTCCTTTAAGAGTAAAAAAATGATCGCACCATTATTGACATAAGTAATTGTGAGATTCTACTTGAATGACATTAGGAAACTACGCAAGAGATTTTAAGAATGACATTTTTAGGGTTTTTTTTTTGTTTTTTGGATTTTTTTTAAAATTTTTTATGATGGTGTGGGGATGGTAAGAAGTGAGTAGTCAATATGGTGTGTGAATGCTTATAATACCTTCTCACTCCCTCCTTGGCATGACAACTAACACTCATTGCCACTCCCTGACACACCCTCATATTCATTCACTTGCATGCATTTGGACCTAGTTCTCCCTTGTGTTTTCTTAGTACTCCCTAACACTCCTCAGCATGCATTGACACTCTCTACTTAGCGCTTTTCGACATGCCTTGCCACTTCATAGCATACATAACACTACCTAACACACATTGGCACTTGGCACATGTTGGCGCTTGGAAAGTCTTAGCATGTTTGACATGCATTGAGATGAGTTGGTATGCTTTGGCATGGTTAAATATTAAAGTTATTTGAAATCAATTATTGGAAAGTAGACGAGAAGTAATAGAAAAATATTTGGCATGTAGAATTCACTAACACTTTGCACTTGGCACCTATTCGCACCTAGTGTTGGTGTGCCTAGCATGCCCCTCATAGAAAAGGTAAATTGATGACTTATGAACCCTTTTATCTGTTCATCTCCTTGTAGTTTAACTTGTTTCTTTGTTTTGTTTCCTTGATTGTCTCTGACACGCATTGTCACACCCTTTCACATCTTGGCATGCCTTAACACTTGGAACATCTTAGCATGTTTGACATGCCTTCGCACTATCTGTCACATATTATCATTCCCAAGCATGCCTTGGCACTCATGCCCTCACAACTAGCCTTAATTGGGAACCTTACATTCCCTAGAACACCTTGGCACTCTTGAGTTTTCATACTCTCATAGATAGCCTTACTTTTTTGCAATTTGGGAACCCAACCAAGTCATTAGAAAAACAATCTTGTGCCCAACCCAAAGTCTCCCTTTCTCTGAAATTACTTTGTCCACACCTTATCAAAACCATAATCTTCCCTCTCACAAGTTTTCCTCTGAACTTCTCTTGAAACACTTCATCCTTGGGACACCTAGAATTCACCGACACTTCTTGGAACACACTCAATATTCATTAATTACGAATAATTTTGATCTAATTCTCCATTGTGTTCCCCTGGAACTCCTTAACACTCCTCAACATGCATTGACATTATCTGCCATGTGTTAGCACACCTTTTCATTCCTTGGCACTCCTTAGCTATCATGCCCTCACAACTACCCTTAGGTTTTTTTAGACTTGGGAACCCAAACAAGTCCTTCCTTGACTATAATATCTTGACCAAGTTACAATTACTAAAATAACACTATGCCTTGTTCACCTAAGACTTTCCTATAACTCATCTTAGACTACTCATTTCCAATCTCAACTCATCCCACTTAACAAGTTACCAAGTCAAGGCTCACATCCAATCATGGCCATAAAACAAATAAGCAACATAGTTTACATCTTGACATGCCATAACACCTAGAACGTTTAACACTCCCTTAGCACCATGTGGCATGTGTTAGCATCCCCTATATTTATTGGAATGTTTTTCACTCCCTAACCCACCCTAACACTCCCTGCCATTCCCTAACACTCTAGGATGCCTTGGCACTGCCTAACATATAACATTGTCACTCCCTCCTTAGAAGACTTGAAACTCGCTGAAACTCCCTATCACACACTCTTATCCATTAATTTCCGTGCATTTTTAACTAGTTCTCCCTTGTTTTTCTGTGGAACCCCCTAACACTCCTTGGCACACATTGGCACACCCTGACACCTGTCACATCTTGGCACGTCGCCCCAACACACTAGCATTCCTTGGAAATACCTAGCATACCTTGCCACTCCCTCCTTAGCACACCTAGAAATCACTGACACTCCATGTCACACACTCTTATTCATTTCCATGCATTTGAAACTAGTGATTCCTTGACTTTCCTTGGCATTCCATAACACTCCTTGACATGCATTGGCACACCTTAGAACATGGCACATATTGGCATGTTTCCCTGACCTATAGCATACCTTGTCACTCCCTCCTTGGCACACCTGGAACTCACTAACACTTCCTATCACAAACTATTATTTTTTCATTTCCATGCATTAATTTTACCTAGTGCTCCCGTTTGTTTCCCTGACACTCCCTAACACTTCCTAACACATGTTGGCGCAAACTGGAAACTGACACATCTTGGTCACATGCCACCCTAGCACTCTAGAATGACATAGCGTTGCCTAGTAGCACACATGGAACTCACTGACACTCCTTTCCACACACTCTTATTCATTCATCTCAAATCATCCCACTTAACAAGTTACCAAGTCAAGGCTCATGTCTAACCCTAGCCATAAAGCAACTAAGCAACAAGTTTACATATTGACATGCTATAACACCTGACACATATAACAATTCCTTGGTGCCATATAACATGTGTTAGCATCCCCTCCATTCCTTGCCATGCTTTGTCACTCCCTAGCACACCCTAGCACTGCTTGACATTCGCTGGCACTCTAGCATGCCTTGGCACTACCTAGAATATAACCTTGTCACTCCCTCCTTAACACACTTGGAACTCACTGACACTCCCTATCACACACTCTTATCCACTAATTTCCATGTATTTTGAACTAGTTCTCCCTTGTGTTTCCATGACACTCCCCAACACTCCCTAACACACATTGGCACACCCTAGCACCTGCCACATGTTGGAATGTCACCCACTCTAGCATTCCTTGGCACTACCTAGCATACCATGTCACTCCCTCCTTAGCACACTTAGAACTCACTAACAATCCCTGTCACACACTCTTATTCATTCATTTCCACACATTTGAAACTAGCACTCCCTTGCATTTCCATGGCACTCCATAACGCTCCTTGACATGCATTGGCACACCCTAGCACCTAGCACATCTTGGCATGTTGCTATAGCCTCTAGCATTCCTTAACACTTCCTAGTATACCTTATCACTCCCTCATCAACACACTTCCTATCACAAATTCTTAGTCATTCATTTTCATGCATTAATTTGACCCAGTGCTCCCTTGTGTTTCCTTGACATTCCCTAACAATTCCTAGCACATGTTTGCACACCCTGGCACTTGACACATCTTGTTCACATGTCACCCTAGAACTCTAGCATGACTTAACTTTGCCTAACATACCATGTCACTCCCTTCTTAGCACACCTGGAACTTGATGACACCCCCTGTCACACACTCTTATTCATTCATTTCCATGCATTTTAACCTAGTGCTCCCTTGTGTTTCCCTGACACTCCCTAACATTCATAGCACATGTTGGCACACCTTGGCACTTACAACATCTTGGACACATTTCACCTTGTAACTCTCACATGACTTAGCGCTACCTAGCATACCATGTCACTCCTTCCTTAGCACGCCCACAACTTGTTGACCCACCCTGTCATACACTCTTATTCATTCATTTCCATGCATTTTTGCCTAGTGCTCCCTTGTGTTTCCCTAACACTCCGTAACACTCCTTAGCATTCATTAACACACTTTGGCACTTGACACATCTTGGTATGATTCCCTATAACTCTAACATTCCTTGGAACTACCTAAAGTACATTGTCACTCCCTCCTTAGCACACCTATAACTCACTGACACTTCATTTCCATGCATTTGAAACTAGTGCTCCCTTATGTGTCCCTAGCACCTGGCCCTCACACCATGGCATGAATTTACATACATTAGCACTTGGCATATATTGGCACTTGGCATGTATTGGAACCCGTTGTTAGTGTACCCAGCATGCCCCTTTTGAGAAAGGTAAAGTCCTAACTTATTAACCCTCTCAGGTGTTCATTTCCTTGCATTTTAGCTTGGTTATCCCTTTTTTTTCCTTGACACTCCTTCACACATGTTGGTACACCCTGGCACCCTGCACACCCTGGCCTACCTTCGCCACCTACTTGTTGTTAAGAAATAACCATGAGCAATGAAATATTTGCTTAGTGGGATCCTATTGTGCATTTCATTACATAATGACATGATAATTATAGTTAAGCACAACATCACTAAGAGAAGAAAGGTGCATTACCAAGCAAAGGGAATTAAAGGGAATAATTTTTCCCAAATGTAGACCTAGTGATTAAAGCGACTTTACTTGGTGAATATTCTTAATGACAAGATGAAGCATTGTGTTGCTTTACATGGTGAACATGCTTAATGAAAATATGAAGCATTGTGCTTAGTGAAGATCTGGGCAAAGGCCTACAGCTAACATCGAGCATAATAATTAGTGAAGAGTGTAGGGACAAGTAAAGCAACAATAAAGGACTTCCAGCTCTACAAAGGAAAGGGCATGTTGAGTAAAATTCCAATTGCTTGATGTCTTATGTTGGACCTTGAAGAAGACATTTGAGGTGTTTAGTTGGATTTCCTCAAGCGTAGTTTGCGAAACTTGAGCAAATGAATAACCTAACCACCACGCAGAGGAGAATGGATTGCCACGCAAGGGGAACACTAAACATGTTGTATTTGATAATACTCTCACATAAGGAAATAGAAGTAAGAAATTCAATCCATTCATTCATCAAATGTTAGAATAACCTTGTCCACTCACATTTGAAAATAAAATAATGAGCCTATAGTTACACACATCAACCAAAATAGTGAAAAAAGTAATAAGAAAAAAATTATAAATAAAAGATGAATTAACCCAATACTAATCACATCATAATATAATATAATGACATGTTAAATGGCCACACCATTAATTTGTCTTCTTTTCTAAAAACATTAGAAATCATATTAAAATAACATTACATTAAAATATTACATAAATTTCTTATCATTTTTAACAAAAATAAAAACTATACTAAAATGACATTACATCATTTTACTAAAAACCATATAAAATAACATTACATCATTTTTAGAAATGACATAAACTGTGAAAATTTTGTGAATAAATAGATGAACACAAAAATTCTTTGGACTACCACAACTTTATTCAACCAATCATGCGAAATTTCTATAAACCACTAGGAATTCCATATGAGTTGAAATTTCAACAAACTCAATTTCACTTCAAAGTTGGGCCGCTCACAAATTTTGAAGGGTGGAAGTCTAGCGATCTACATTAGTTGTTTAGTCAATATTTTAGTCAAATTTGTTTAATCAATCATTTAAATAAGATTGATTAGAAGAGATTTGAAATTTCGTATACGGAAATAATTCCGAGGGAAAATGCAAATCGTATCGGGAAATAATTCTAAGGGAAAACGAAAATCTAATATAACAAGCTTGGAGCAGCACATCACGTCTGATCATCACTCTGAAGATGAGCCTCATCAACATTCAATTACGATTGCAAGATATTTGAAATTTAGTATCTGGAAAGAATTCCTAGGGAAAACACAAATCCAAAATAACAGGCATGGAGCATGTCTGATCACTGTGAAGATGAGCATCATCAACATTCTGAGGCGGGTAGATGCCATCTGCAAAAAGTAGGAAAGTACGATATTGACAAACACAGGGAAAATCAGATCTCTGGAAACGACGCCTTTGTCGGGATTCAATACTGTTGTCGAGTCCGACATTGAGGCTGCAAAGCAGGTTAGTAAGCCCTACATTTCCCCTGGCTCTATTTTTAAAATGCTGGGGAAAACTGCTAAATTCAGTGGCCTTTTTGGTACCAAAAAGTCGAAGATGCAGCGAAGTAGAAGAACAGGGCTGTGGTCACAACCCTGACTGTTGAAATTCGACATAACAAGGCCAGATTGCATGAAGATATTCCCAAGTTGCAGAAATTGGCTTAGAAAAAGGTCAGGATTAGTTATCCTTTATTTTATCCAAGTGTTTTTTAGGGCTTTCTCAGGGTTTCGTAGATTTTCTCTTCAGTTACTCAATATTTTAATGATGTAGCAGCCTTTTCATCTCAATGTTGAATGGCGTAGTTCCAGGAAGCCCAGATTTGAACATTTTCAGAGCAGCACCTGTTCCAGAAAACCAATTGGTAAGGAGGCCAGATTCGAACATTTTCAAAGCAGCACCTATTCCAGAAAAACAATTGGTGAGGCTTTAAAAATCCACTTGTCATATTATTTCATATTTTATCTCAAATTTACACCAAAAACATCACTGTAATCTTCTAGAGTTACAAAATCGTAATATTCTTTTAATATGTTCCTACATACATGGAATCAACGAGGTTAATTTTATTTTCATAATATCAAATGTATGTCTGACAAAAGTCTCTATCACTATATCCCTGCTATCCACAACATCAACTATTCTCTGTTGAGCAGCATCTTCAACCACTTCCTTACCAATACAAGACATGTTGAAGCCATATACATTTCCCAAAACGATAGACTAGTTCCACCTTTTCCAACACCAGCCACATACATCTTATCTATGTCTGGAAGGATTGCTCCACCAGGTTTCAGCCAATGATCACGAGCATAAATAACTGAGCTAAGAAATGATTCATAGAACATGCATTATCCCATCCACTCACTCACTGTCCCATCTACACTTTGACTTTCAATTTCCATGCAATTTTCAATATCTTCTATCATGTTGTGGACTACACTAATAACTCCATGCAAGTTTTGATTTTTGGAATTTTCACTTTTTTCTTTGAGCATGTTATTTTGTTTTCCAGCCTGAAAAGCTACAAATTCCATCTTCTCAGTTGCTTCAACTGCAATAAATTTTACAGCTCCTACCTAAGATTCTTTTACAGCTCCTACCTAATTACCACCTCCAAATGTTTATTTCTCATTAATTTTGGGGGAGGGGGATTCTATTGGTGTATTGAACGGGGAAAGGAGACATAAGGGTATCATGGATGGGTAGAAGTGAGAGTTACTGAAATCTATAATCCTAACATTAGGGAATGAGATGGGGCCTTAGGACCTGAGGGCAGAGAGGCTAGTGGGCCTAGAGAGAAGGCAATAAGAGAAATTGATAGGGGAACCCCCAATAATTGTGATAAGTGGATTAGAGGCCCTATTATCACAAACCATAAGCCCTTAACCCATAACCACTAAATTCCCTATCCCCGTAACCGTCAAACCATAATCCTTTAACCCACTTATAACTCATAACCCATTAAACCCTTGATCCCTTAAACCCTAAGCCACTAAACCCTTAACCCCTAATTGCTAACTTAGAATCCCTTAACCACCCTTAAAAGTCATGACAATGTAACTTTTGGAAGTAGTTTTGGACAACTTCCCCCAAAAGTCATTAGAATTAAACTTTTAGATGCGGTTGTTAAGTGAGCGCCTCTAAATGTTAAATTCTCATAAGTTGTATAAGGAGTAGAAGTCCAGTGCCTAATCTGATACTACTCCATGATAACATTGATTAGTTTGGACGTGAATTGTGTTTCATGGTCGGTAATGATCTCTCTTGGCACACTGAGCCTAGTAAAAGTCTCCTCATAAATAAAATTGACAATTGCCTATTCATTTGTTGGAGCTAGCGCCTTGGCCTCGACCCATTTCGTAACATCGTCAATGCACACTAGAATATATTTCTTCTTTCGGGAGATTGGCATGATCAGGTCTACAAAATCAAGGGCCCACCTTTCGAATGGTTTGACCGATACTTGGGGTTGTAACGACATTTTTTTCGCTTGAACTAGCCTCCCCATTCTATAGTAGTTATCGCATTGGCTGGTATGGGGGATGATTAATCAAAAGGGCTTGAAGTGCCATTGCATGGAGCTTCATTTGATTCAATTCCATGTTGCATATTTTTTGATTAAAAAAAGGGTACCCATGGTGAGGAGGTCTTTACCTTTTTAATTGCATGAAGAAAATGTCAAGGGAGAGGGAACCATTAGGTTTTCCCATTGAACCCTAGTTCACTCAAATTCAAATCACTCCTTCATGTTCCATTGCATTTGATTCTTGGTTGTTTGCCTCGAGCACATGATATACATAAATGGAAGAGAATAAACTATTATATGATGAATAAGGATTTTAAAATTGCCAACAACAATCAAAGAAGAAAAATGATGTTCTTTTGTCAACATTAATCCTTTCTTGAACCTCAGTTTACCCAAATTCTAATTCACTCCTTCATTTGCCATTACATCTGATTCTTGGTTGTTTGCCCCGAGAACATGATATACATAAACATAAGAGAATCAACTACTATATGATGAATAAGGAGTTTAAAATCGCCAACACCAATCAAAGAATAAAAATGATGTTCTTTTGTCAACATTAATCCTTGAAGTAATGCATATGCTTCCACTTGATTGCTTGAGATTGATCCTATTCTGCATACACAAGACAATTCTATTTTTCCTTTGGGACAAAGGATAACCTCTTCTACTACATTATGTTTGCTAGTTTGTGACAATTTCTTCTCCATACTAGGTATATAAAACCTCACCATTTTTTTCTAAATGGTGGGAAAACTTATCACAACTCAATGGCGAAACAAAAAACAAGGAAAACCATCACTGGTTGTTATCTGCTAATGTAGGTTGAATCATCACTATTATTCAAGGAAAACCATGCCACCTGTAATTACATGCTAGTGGTCCATAGTGGGACAAAATTTTACTCTTGCGAGATGCCTCTAGGTCATGGGCCATTGACTTGTTTCCTTACGTTTGAACAAGATGAGTACGATGCACAACTAGCTCATTCCAAACCCGATAAGAGGAGTAAAAGTTCCAAGCCCGATAAGAGGAGTATGAGGCGCAAGTATATAATTATTCCTTGAATATTTATGTGAATATTTTGTTTCATTTCTTCTATCTTTGAAGGCTATTGACAATTTTTGAGTAGACATGGCTTCCCGAGCAGTGAAGAAGTATGCACAAACATCAACCCTCAAAATGGTAGTAGTGAAAACCCCAAACAAGACCCTTAAGAGTGTCAATAAGGCCTTGCTGATGAAGCTCGAGACTAAAGTTGTTGAAAATGTCGAGAAACTAAAAAACCATCTCTTGTGGAGGACATCAGAGTTGTCGAGGTTCCAGTAAAGAAATGGAAAAGCAAAAAAATTGGGAAGTTAAAAAAGCAGTGCCAAAAATGTCATCGCTCCTGAGAAGCCAACCCCTCTAAGTAAATTTGGGCCCAACAAAGGTAGAGTTTTAGGGTCTATCTTATAAACAACTCAAGTTGTTTGGTAGGGTTTAAATTTGTGCGTATGAAACGATTAGGATATGTTTATTAGAATAATTTGAGGTTTAATATTTTGTCACCATGCTATTAATTGATTTGTGTTTTATTAAGAAAATTTATCATCTTCTTGTGTTTCATATTTCTGTATATATAGAAAAATATTTAGCAACACTCCTGGTTTACAGGGTTACACATTTTTTGTGCTATTTTGATCTTGTGCCAAATTTTGCGCAAATTATCTCTATCATGCACGAGGGTTCTTACATGGTCTTCTTGCAACTTGTATCGACCACCCTCTTGAATCCTCTAGTAAAAACCCCAACTAGGATATGGGCATATCTTTTTGATGATACTGATCATCAAACTCAACAATATATCATAGGTTTGTCATTACTAAAACTGAAAGGAAATTTTTAGTTAATCCAGGTACATGTAAAAAACCATTGAGCTCAAAGATATCACCCAATGGAATTTGGAGTGAGATAGATCCCATTCTTGCTGTTGCATATTTGAAATCATCATCAAACATACACTTGTATGCTTGCCTGATACTCTTGAAGTTTTCCAAAGGCCATATGTTTGGTTTCTCCACTATCGATGTACCATCTGACACCATACATTGTGTTGGATGAAAAAGATGAGATCATGGAGAAGTATGTCACAAGCTTGAATGAAAGCTCATCCACTCTAACAAATACTGTTTTTGAAGTTATTTCTTGCCCTTCCCCTTCTTTTGAGGACACTAATCAGCATATTTGTCAAACTCTTGACACATGAAACACTTGATATGGCCCAAGCATTTCTTACCATTGATTCGAGGAATCTGAATTCTCTTTCTCTCCCGCTGACCTATACTAGGTCCCCTATTTTTTCTGGCATTCAATATATTTATAGTGAGGGTTAGAATTTTTATCTTTCATCTCTATACCTTCAACTCACTCTAGTTTGTATCTTCTTGGATAAAATCATCCCATAACTTCTCAAGAGTCAAAAGTGGAAAGGTTTCTCGGGCATAGGCACATTAGACAAAAGGTTTCCATGAAGATGAAAGCCCATTCAAGGCTGTGTACTGAACCTTCATGCTTGAGCTCTTTTCAATTTGTTGCACATTGATCATAGAGTTTATTAATTTTTATCAAAGAAGTGGCTGCAATATCTATTTTGTTCATTTGTCTGGCTATAAGCTTGATCCTTAGAAGCATATTTTAATTGTTGTTCTCACCCCGATATATAGTGAATATAGCATCAAACATCTGGTTACTGATGGTTTTGCTGATAATGTGTGGGATCCTTCATGGAGTCCAGGATGACTCGCTTTGTTTTGGCTATCTTCATTTTATTTATTTTTCAACTTTATAGATTGGTAGGTCATTCAACTTTGGTATTTACAAATGCCAAAGATCATTCTCCTCCAACAACATCTATATTTTCACTTTCATGGTATGAAATTGGAGGGACCATATAATCTGTCTTTGTATCTAAGATTGAATGTAGTCAAAATATTACTCTTGGATTACACTATTAGAAAAAATAGATCAAAGAACAGTCCATAGATATGCAGCTCCAACCCTATCCAGAGAGAGAGAATTCCTCCACACAATGTGTGTTAAATGAACTCTAAGTCTCTCCAATATATAGGAATCTTTGGGGGTGTGTGACACGTCCTTTAAGACATTTAAGTCTATATTTTATTCCAGGCCGACCTAGCACATAAGTGGAATAAATTCAAAGTAAATGTTTTTCTCATTCGATCGAGATGATCTTTAGATCAATCTTACACCTCTCCGAAAGAGGAATCCAATAAAAATATTGGGATCATCATCTGAGCAGCAAAACCCGAAGTTTGAACTAGTTGTCCAATTTTAACACTCCCTCTCAACTAGGGATAACTCCGTCCACAAGTGCAATCCATACATCATGCATCATCCCACCGTAAATTGCTTTGCTGGCCTCTTTATTTCAGAACATAAGTGGGTCAGTCATAAAGAAATCATACCCGGCTGACAGATTCAGCCCAGAGGTCCGAAACCTCACTAGGACTCAAGAGAGTCATATACTAACCCGAAGTTAGTTTCACTAACCAGAAGTCAGTTGGAGGTCCGAAATCTCACTAGGACTCAAGAGAGTCATATACTAACCCAAAGTTAGTTTCACTAACCCGAAGTCAGTTGGAGGTTCGAAACCTCACTAGACTTGATCCCAAATCAAGTGGTTGGACACGTGCCATCCTAGATGGAGAGTACGACAATCTCTGATGTGTCCATTATTCTTTGCTACTAGTCTCTAGCTTTTCTCACCTCATTGGCCAAATGAGAGGTACTTCCCATGAGTCCGAAACTCCATTGGTAGGATGCATACGGGGCATAGATCAGAGAGAGGTAAACCATCTCAATCTCATCACGGTGGGGTTGAAGCACACCAACTAGGTTCGGCAAGCCTAGCCTTGTGTTTACTTATAGCACAAAAGCTATCCCCAAAAAACCCCTTGGAGCTCCCAGAGCTCATCGTCCAACAGGAGCCTTAGAATAGGGTCGTTCCATGATTCCAAGATTCTCACGGAAGGTTAGGAACATGACCTTCCCCAAGGGTATTGTGAGAATATCTGTGACCTGCTCATCAGTTCCTATACGATCGAGCCTTACGGCGCCTCGCTGTACCATATCCCAGATAAAGTGGTACTAGCCATCAACATGCATGGATCAATTGTGGAACCCAGGATTCTATGACAAATGAATCCCCCTCTGGTTATCACAAAGGATAACAGTGGCATCTAGCACATGCTCGAATAAATCATTGAAGAGCTTTCACAACCAAGTGACTTCACAATGGGTCATACATGCTGCAATGTATTCGACCTCAACAGTGCTCAAGGTTACGAACTTTCGTTTCCTGCCTGAAGCAGTTCTACTTGTGAAGTAGCATCCAGATGTGATTTTACGATCCACCACACTGCCAACCCAATAGACATCAGTATATCCATGGAGTGTCATACTCTCGACAGTGTATCTCAGCCCATGGTCTATCGTGCCTTAGAGATATCTTAAGAGTTTCTTGGCACCAACCCAGTGAATGTTATGATCAACCATGTGTTGACTCGAAGTGTTCACTACACAACATACGTTCGGACGGATGTTTACTAAGAACACCAAAGCCCCTACGAGTTGATGATACTCACTAGGATTTGCTAACATGGGCCCAACAACACTACCGCTCAACTTTTTAGAAGTTGAGCTCCATTGGTGTCGACATGGACTTGTAGTCCATCATACTAAATCTTTCCAGAAGCTTCACAATATATTTTCCTTGACAAAGGAAAATCTCGCCTGGTCTCTGCCAGACCTCTAGGCCTAGCAAGTAGTGCATCAGTCCTAGGTCCTTCATCTAGAACTCAGCAACGAGCTCCCTCTTGCACTGATGAATGAGAGGGTTAACACCTATCAAGAAGAGGTCATCCTCATACAACACCAGAATGAGAGGCTTCTCTCTATCAACCTTGAAGTAAAGGTTCGGATCAACATTACTACGAGTGAAGCCCAGCTTCATTAGGTAGCTATCTATCCTCTCGTACCAAGCTCTGGGTGCTTGCTTCAGCCCATAGAGGGCTTTCTTCAACCTACAGACATGGGTGTCCCTATTTTGGACTTCGAACCCCAGAGGTTGCTCAACATACACCTCTTCCTTTATTGCATCATGCAGAAATGTGGTCTTTACATCCATCTGATGAAGACTCCATCCTTGCGTAGCAGCAAGGGCTATGATTGATTGAATGATGGTATATCGGGCCACAGGTGCAAGTGTGTCATCATAGTCTATGCCTTCCTCACAGGAAACGAATCTTGCCTTGAACTTTTCAGCACTCCCATCAGATCCGTGCTTGATTTTGTATCGAGGTGACAACAACTTTGATCTATGGTCTAGGAACCATATCCCATACATCACCCTCGCATCCTTGCATATTTAGATAATTTATAGCTTCTTCAAATGATCTAGGCTCATGTTGTACTCATGGTAGCTAGATACCCCTGGTATTTATATGGCTTCTTAGTTTTCCTTCGGAATTTCCCCCTCTGAAGCCATATGTCTCTAAGCCATGAGGTTCTTCTTTCGTTCAGCAATGGTATCTGCTCAGGAGCATATATAGTTGTATTCTCCCTCTTAATGCCAACTTCTCTCTTGAGAGAAGACATTTATTTTAAATGAGGGCATTCCAGACACCAGCTTGGAAAGGAGTTTTATTCTCCCATGGTCAAAACCATCCAAGACCACATTCTTTTGCTAAAGGCTCCAAAAATGTGTCTGAAAGCTGCAATAACACATTTTACCATTACGCTCCAATGTGAGACTGCTATTGTCACATGCTTACTGCTACATAGGTGTCTAACTATGTCACTGTCCAATAGGGAGAATATATCAACAAGCCTCAGCTTGTGTTAGAAGTCCTGTTATTTTGAGGAGGTCTGTTGTAGCTTCCTCAACCAGCCCTCTTTACTGTGACCCACAGAACTAGGAATCCAAACATGATTCCTTCTTTCATAATTCTACACTTGAGAGCTTCATCCACTACATCTGGCATCTCATCCAATGCTACTTCTTAATTTCAGATATGCCCAACTATAGTTAATATTTGACGGATCTAGGGCTACAAGACTTCAGATCCCAGTTCTATGATTTGTCTCCTAAATTTCACAGATCTAGAAACCAATCATACAGATGTTCAAAACACAGAATTTACTCTTCTACATGTTAGTCCATACCTTATGTGATACCTTTTTGTTAGGCAGATCTAGCTCAGTCATAAGTGCCCAACTCCTAAACATGTGGTAAATGACACAGTATGTCATCTTCTAAATATCACCGTGGTCTTGCTTATGCATAGATCTGGGAATTGGGTCTGCCGCTGCAATCTACAGCGTTGTTCCTACTCACCACCAGTAGGATCCTTGATCATCCTTACTTATAAAAAAATTTAATCTGTAGCTGTATAGATTATAAAAAAAAAAATTCCTAGAACTTCCACCTACAAACCTGGCCATTCAGAATCTGGATATAACTATTATGATGTGAAAATTAAGGACTATTGTCATAGCCACAGAAGACATCCGATCTCCTTTCTATATTTTGGTGCAACACAGGTTGTAGACACTCTGAAATAATGAGTACTGGTTAGGAACATAGTCAGCTCATGGGATCTTGTTTACGCAAAACAGATCTGAGATTTCACTGCGGCTTCCCCTTATATACTCTCTCTACCACTATGCATGCCCTTAATCATCTTCAAGGATTTAAGAACCAAGCATTCTACTCACTGTTCAAATGTGACAGGCATCTACCTTCTTACACAATCTCCATGTGACATGACTTAAATCAACCTTTGAATTTGGTGAGATTCTCTGCCTAAATTTGAATCTGAAAATAGTCCAAACAGCCTTGGATACTAGCTGGTGGAATACACCTCTTCAAAGCAGCTCCTAAACAGAGCTTTTATAGCTACCCCTTTGTCCAATCAGAATACAAAATATGTACAAAAATAACACCACAAACTTACCTTGGAGACAGCGGCTCAAACAAGGGCTGCGACATCCTCCAAAGGAAGTAGGGATTGCAGCCCATCTGTTGTCATTCCTCCAAGATATTAGCGTCCACTATATAGCAGTTTATGTGTAACTTCAAACCTGCTGCCCTAATCAAAATTTTAATTAGGGCCTGTGGTATTCTCCATAAGGGACAGACCACCCATAAAAACAACCCTTACTATTGTTGTCTCCTTATTTCAGTAGGGTGATAGCTTGGATGGCTGTCATATGATGCCACACACACAGAAAGTAGACCTTGAAACTTTGGCTTCCACACAAGAAGTAACTCCAGCACGCAGTGGCTTTGGTCAACAATCCAAGTTTCTCAAGTTAGTTAGGGCCAATCTCCAATTCAGAATTTTTCCTCAATAATAACCACAGATCCCAGATTATCTCTGCAATCCAAGTTTACAGATCTGAGCGTTTAAGGTATCACTGTACAACGGAAACAACTTTTACAATGATGACCCAGTTTAAGACTGAGGCAGGGATTCAATGGTTTAGATCTGTCTTTAAGTCTGAGCTCTTCAAACTGGTCATAGGAATGAAGGTAAACATGAAACTGATCTCTTGCCTAATCGAGCCCTCCAATACTGCCTAGATTTCTTCCTAAGGGGCTATGGCTTTCCTTCAACAGAAGGCTTCCCCTTCACGATGCAAATTTAGGGCAGATTCCTCCCTTAGATGCAGCGGAATCCTATAGTTGTAGCAGCATCCTACAGTTGCATTGGCAGCCTCTTTAGAGGATTTTCCACCCTTAAACAGACCCTCAAACAATTCCTACTTGACTCAACTTTCTAGTAGCATCTTCGGCTTCCAGAAATAGGCTTCAGACAGCCCTATTTCTCCATGTTGTTCATCCTCTTTTGCTGCGGCAGGATTTAGTGAAGCCTCAAGGCTTGCGACATTTATAGAGGCTTCTATTTTTGCTCTCATGTAGGCCTTGTTGTGGTGCTATGGTCTTCGGCCTAGCACACAGAAGCCTAAAGCCTTTGGTCCCCCAAAAATAGTGCCCAAACAGTGCAGCGTTTAGCCCTTAAGGGCTCAGCCTAACAGTTAGCAAGATTGGCCTTCATTACAACAGTTAATAAACCCAAACGAAGCTCCTTCTTCTTGCTATGGTAGCTCCGTCTAGGGCACAGGAGAAATTCTACTTCACCAAGTCCATTTCTAGAGGTAGCGTTGCACAAAATGGATCAATAGATTGGGGATCAACACAAATTGGGCATTGTCTTCCCCTTAAGCTCTGATACCATGTTAATTTCTGAACATGTTCTATGCCATTTCAGATTAGGGCACAAAATATTGAAGGAGATAGAACATACTAATAGATTGATGGAAGACAAGCCAAAACAGAGATGATGAATCATGGAGTTACGACGATCAGCAGGATGCTTCTATCAGCAAAGTCTCCAATAGGTCATTCAACCAAGTGTGTCACACATAACCCCAGAACAACCCAAACAAACAAAGAACAATCCATAGATATGCAGCTCCAATGCCATCCAGAGAGAGAGAATTCCTCCACACAATGTGTGTTGAAGGAACAAGTCTCTCCAATATATAGGAATCTTTGGGGGTGTGTGACACGTCCTTTAAGACATTTAAGTCTATATTTTATTCCAGGCCGACCTAGCACATAAGTGGAATAAATTCAAAGTACATGTTCCGCTCATCCGATCGAGATGATCTTTAGATCAATCTTACACCTCTCCGAAAGAGGAATCCAATAAAAACATTGGGATCATCATCTGAGCAGCACAACCTAGAGTTTCAACCTAGTTGTCCAATTTTAACAGCATCCCACTATTGAAACCTTCTGACAACTTCCTATCCCAAGTAGAAGTCTGGGGTTATTGGAAGGTTTCAACAAACATGCTCTTTAGCTATGAGAATTCCATTGGATTAGGACGTATCTCACAAAGTGTTTCCCTAAGACTATCAGTCGCTTCTCTTGTCTTTTTGTGGTCATTCACTTCTCTTGTCATTGTGTGGGTCACTCCTTTTAGCCCCAAGTACATCACAGTACTCCAAGTTCAAGGTGTAGGATAAAGAATGCAGACGAGTGGCATTTGTTCCATCTTTTTATGATTACGTCCCTTAGGGTGCCAGACAAAATAGGGGCCCACTCCTTAAGAAAATGTTGAATTATTTCCAACAAAACGTTGACACCCTCCAAATGTGACATCAATATCCCAAAGTAATAAAAAATCAACAAGTGGCTCCATTATGGAGAGAAAATATCGACTTGATCACATCAAGCCTCATGAAGAATGGTAATTCTAATCCAAATTGTCTTTTGAAGTTTGCCACTAAAGACTGAACCATGGAAGATAATGTTGTCCTCATTTCTACTAATTGTTTAAACATGATATAGTCAGATTCAAATATGGTTTCTCCAACCTTTAGTGTTCAATATCAGCAAATTGTTGGTATACTGCTTCAGCATGTTGGTGGGTAGCAATAAAAATTTGAATTTTTATTCCATTTTCACATACAATTTTCATCCCTTGAACTTCAACAACAATATATTTCATAGAAAAATTTAACCTATGAAGCAAACAGGGTAAAACAAATATGGTCTGTTACTTTGCATGAGCATTTTCTTTGATCACCTGCATGACATTTGAAGGACCAATGATCTTAATTGCTTCTGATTTTTTTAGCACCCCAATCAATTGCCTTCTCCTCCCCCGAAGCTGCTATAGCCCTCAAGAAGTATGGACCTACAGGAGATAGAGTGTTTACCAAGGGCTTATTGGTCATATTGGTCTAACCATCAGAAATATAATGGACAGGCCATTACAACTCCAACAAGTACCAATTAGTTTTTGGACCTTTTACAGCCATCCATTAAAGACTTATAATTAGCTTCAGATATGCCTGGAAGGCGCCTCAGAAGCTCCACTGCCATAGTGTCTCATTCTCCACTGCATATAGTTCTCAGCTCTTAAATCTCCTTCTATCATACCATCCTCTGTCGGAACACCAATATGCATAGCCTTACTTGTATCAGGTTCATCTTGGGATTATCTTGCTCCACTTCAGTCGATCTCTTCTCATTTGTAATAATAGATTCTGAATTGACAAAACATTCAGCCATTTCATTGTTTATATTTCTTTTAGACATGCTTGTAGTTGTTGACATAGTGTGGGGAAAATACTTGTTTTCATATTTATGACATGGAACCACCAGCTCAATCATTTGAGAATCTTCACTTTCTCTATCTATATGCTCAATTGAATCTTTACTGAGGCTTACTTTTCATTATTTTTTTGTTGATTCAATTTTTTGCAATGTCATATATCTGAAACATAGGTCTGGTTCCATATTAGGCTGATTGGATGGGAGAGACATTGATGTTTCTGAAACATCAAACATATTTTTCAATTTTATATCTACTCACTCACTTATTGCTTGAACACTATCAACTGCAATTTCTTGCATTGGTCCTGGAGCTTCTGTTATACCATCGAACATAGTACCCACTGTATCTGAATAAAGAGGCCGACCTGCACTGGAATATTTGGTCAAATGACTCTGTACACCTGCCCTTCCTGAAGTAAGCAACATTGTAGGGGGGTCAAGCCCCAGCTGACCAGCCATATAAAGAATTTTTCTATGCAATTTTTCCTGACTATATGGACCTATGCAGCTAGGTTCCCAGCATGAGATACTATGAACATGAAGCAGCTTTTTGGTCTTGTCTTTAGCAGCAAGAACTTCAACAAATGCATTCCATAACCCTCCTTCATAAAGAGGAATCTCTACTATAGGTCATGATGGAACACCACAAGGGCAATTTTCTTCCATGATATATTTCACATACGTATCATTGGCCAATGAAAACTGATTCATGTCAGCAAGATAAAGGTGAGTATACAGAACATCCTCCCATCCAAGATGATCCTCTTTAAGACTTGCATAGGTTTGAAGCTACCTTGTAGCCAAAAACCAATAGTAAATATGTCATTCTGTGTCTTTGAAATAACCAAACTCCTTTTATTCTCAATATCGGGGTCCATTGGTGAGGTATCTAACTGATTATCATCTTTACAGTTGCCAATTATATCATTTCCTTCAACTTCAATGACCCAATATGTGACAGAACTATTCATAAAGGTCCCATCATTCCCTACTCTAGAAGCCATGTCTTGTAATTAGGGCTCCAGAGGGAATGATGAAGGATGCAGAATCCCAACAGGAGCAATAGAATCCAAATAATGAAGCATAATTTGAAACTTGTCAATGACAATTCTGGCATTCTTTTTGGCAATGCAGAGACAGGGATATAAAGAACAAGAGGTTGAGGTTTTTCAGATTTCTCTCTGGTAATGTTGGAATCTCCACTTACTGTTGTTCTGTGTTGAATAAATTTATCTAAAACATCATATACTTCACTCCTCTCACACAAGTTCAGGGCCGTAGGGAAGTACACCGTAAGACTGATTAAAGATGACCTAAACTGTAGTGGAATACATTTTCCATTGCCTCACAATTTATCAGTGCTTGCTGCATTGAATCACCCTGAGATATTAGAGTCGTTGTTCATGTATCAACACTTGTGGCATCAACCACAAGTTTTGTAGTGCCAGTTGTCAGTAAAGATGGAGCAATTGCATTATTTGATCTTTCTCTTGGCATTCGCTTTTCTGGGGATATTTCATTATCCTTTATTAAACTGGATTAATACTCATCAAAATCCCAATCCCCATAAAAAAATTGTGAAATCTTCCCTAAAGGCTTCTTAGCCAACTAAGACGTAACCCCTGAGTAAGAATTTGTATCTTTAACTTTAACTAATCTTACCAGCCGCTAAATTTCCTGTTTTGAATTGCTTTAATAAAGCCACAGCACAGCATGCCAAAAACTTAAATGTTAGGAACCCAAGAATCCCTTTCATCAATCTCCATAATTTGAAATGGCTGTCCTTGCTACCCTTCATATTGAATTTATTCTGCAATTATTGTCAATTCTTCTTGGATTAGATATTTCATATGAGCTTTCCTCTCCCTAAAATCCTGGTTAAAGCGCTCTCCCAAAATTGCAGTTTCAAAATCCACTTCATTAAGAAACTCTCTAATTTCAAAATAGAGCTCTTCGTCCATAGGATATGACAGGCTTGCTTTCCCCTTAGACCTCCAATTTCCTTTCTGCCATTTCAGCTATCTTCTTCTTACATTGCCTCTTTCCACGAACAGCCTTAGATTCAATTCGTGCATTCAATTTTGTCCCGCTTGTTTTTATATCTACAGGAGTGTTGAGGCTAACTGAAACAACATTCTCTGTATCAATAAAATCACTACCCTTGTGCTTTGCAATACATTTAGAAGGGTTTTTCAAAGATTTCCTTTCATGGTTCCATTCATATGACATGCATGAGTCACCTTGCAAATATTTCCCCTCATTAAGATCATCATGAATATTATTGTGATCTACATACTCCCATGTGACACCATCAGTATCTTCATCATGGTTTTCCACAAACTTATTTTCTTGGTCACCAAAATCAATGTTGTGATTGCTTCTATAGGTTGTCTGTCCTTATAACATGGAACTTATTGCCATTTCATCGTCCTCTTCCATTGTATCTGTCGTTTCATCATCTGATCATGCACCCAAGTCATCACCTTCAGACGCATCAAATGTAATTGTATGCTTTCCTTGGTTTGGTTTGGTTTTGTTATTAGGCAGTGTTCCTATCTCCTCTCTTCCATTAACCAAACTGCCATGCTCTTCATTCTCCATTTAGCCTCTTCCCAGGATAGAAGATGACTCCTTCTAGCTTACATTTCTTTTAGATTCTCAATCTACTATGGAAGAAAATCCCCATCCTTTGCCTCCACTTGTATACACTCTGTCTTTCCTTTCACTGTCCTTAGTCAATCATATATCTTTCAAAATGTACTGCATACACATTCCCATATTATATTTTTTGATATTAGGTACCTTTCAAAATTTCCATGGGTTGTCCATCCTATGTATCGAAGGGGACACAAATTCTTCTGATGAGATTTTTGTTCAAGGAATTTGAGCCAGATCGGGTTAAATTTGAGGTGTGATGGAGTCTTCCTATTCTTGTTTAGCACCTCTAGAATAATTATGGACTGGTCTGAGGCCCCATAGTCATCGTGGAGGGACTCTCCCACCTAGTTGAGAAGAGAATTCTTCACCAGAAATCTACCCATTCTTTCCCCTATGTAGTCTTTCCCAGATGTTCAGTGTGTCCATGTGGGGGGGAAAGCCAATGGATTCAACACATACAACAGAATCTTCAGGTAGTGTTTGAAAATTTAGGCAGGATAATTTCATGCCTTTAAGCCTCATTTTTCTCTGTTATTTAGAATCAGATTCAAATATCCACCAAATACTGTCTAACAAGATTCTATCTTTGATATCCTACCAAAACTATCATCGTTTTCTCTAATAGTCCATATATATTTAGAGAATATAAACGTTTTTTGAATTCTTTTGAGAATGCTATAGCTAGCATGGCGTTATCTGATTTGAGGTTTCTTACCTTCTGAAAGTATTTTCTCCAAATGATCATTGGTCCACCCAATTGTCCTTGGGTGTTAGTGCTTTCAAACCTGACATTCTGAAAAATTATTCCTTAAGATAACTTTCTATCTTTCTCCTGATCTTGCTTCTTCAATAAAAATTATTGATGGTTTATGTACATATATTATCCTTCTCAAAGAATTTTCTTAGAGGTAGTACCCATGCCCTTGTTATTGGTGGAGAATAATATCATTGGGGTGGAGCTTGGGGAGTTTCTCTTGCTGTAAGTGCCCCCAAAATAGTAAGTTGTATGCTTTATTGTACCTCCTATTTTGCTTGTGCAGTGTTTGATTTCCTCCCTATAGGTTTCCTACCTCTGTCTTGTGGTAATTCCTCTCCTAGCATAGTTTCTTTAACCTAGGATGACCCCTTTTCACTTTTTATTTTTTGGATCTAGTGAGGCAGCTGTGGCTTGAATGGGTTTGCCATAAGGAGGGTTGAAATGACTCGGGAGGGGTGAGGTCCACCTAGCTCTACTTCCTTTTGGCCTCTATTACAAGGATCTCTCCTTCTATATGAACCTGAGCCTTTTTCATTGAAATCTGGGGGAGATTGCCAGGGCCTTTGTTCGCATTTGAAGTGTAGTGAGAGATTTCCTAGTTAGATTTTTGAGCTAAAGCGTTTTCTAGTCTTTCCCTTAGCTTCTTTGTACACTCTAAATTTTTTTATAGTCTCTCTAGTATCTACTAATTTTTCCAAAGCCTTTATTGGATCCTTTATACAACCAACATTGTAGCTTGAGGCTTGCATTGGGCATTTTCTTTGTCCCTTTCAGCATCAAGATCTAGGACCATTTTACTAGGGCTAGGAGATATGAAGGGAGATTCAAAAGAGATAAAAGGGTTGTATCACTTACTTGGCTCTTTATTTTCCTTTCTAGCATATTCCTCCTCCCTTTTCCTTATGACCAGCACGTGGGGCCATGTATATGGGAGATGCCCATGTTCTCTGCACATGCAACCTTGGAAAGTTGATGTAGTCTAGCATCTACTAGTGGGAGCCTTTTTGGAGCCCGGCTTTAACAATACCCTCTAGGAGCCTCTCATTTAGATTGACCTCTACGTAGATCATGGCTACTGTGGTTTTTCCCATTACTAATGTATTGTTGTCAATTTTGAGGAAGGCCTCTAACTTGTTTCCAATTCTCTTCAATATCTCCAGACTCCAATATTCAGGCAGGTGTGGGATTTTTATGATTTATCTATATTACCAGCTTGAAGATTTGTTCTTAGACAAGGTCAAAACTAGGCTTCCAATCTCTGATATACAAACAAGCAACATGATCAAATGTCCTTCCTTGTGAATTCTGTCTTTATCTTTCTTGCTTTTAAAAGGGAATGTTGGAAAACCTCTTGATCTTAGATGGAGCTTGGGTGTGTATCCAAGGCATTTTTCCCTTGGTGGTTGAGAGTTGCGACCCATCCTTGGAGTGCTTTCATTACCATTTTTCTATTGTTGAACTTCCCCATAAATGCTCTCTTTGAGTATTTCATCATTGTTTTCACTACCAATCTCTCCTCGAGCTCTAGTTGCATCTCTCTCTTTGTTTAATGCACTTAGGTTTTTTCTTCCCCTTTTGTTTTTCCTTGTTTTCGAACTCTTCAAGGGTCCATGATCCCTTTCTTTTGTCTCTTCTGTTGTGTGCATCACCTCCTCTATAAAGTGAACACCAAGTAACTTGTATTCTCTCCCGTAGTGAGGATGGTGAAAATATTGGTTGGCAGCAAATCTTGGAGTAGAACCTCCTGAACCTTTTCTCCAAGTTCATCTCCCCACAGTGTGGCAACATTTATTTGGCAAGTTGCAAATGCCATATCTTTGTCAATTTATTCACCTCCTTTGTGATGATTATTCTCTACATGGGGTTCGATGTAGATTTTGTTGCCATCCCCCACCTTGGTTGTGGAATGTCTTACCCAACAGTAAATCTGTGTTATGGGTAAGAATCCATTCATAACGTAGCTTAATCAAATATCCTATCCAAAATGGCCCTAATAAGGATTTTTTCTATTCTGAAATTGCTTTGGTGCTATTTTCACTCACAAACAAGGAGCTTGCAGACCTTTTTACTATTAGTTATTATAGGCTTCTTTTATGTCATTTTCAGTGATGCCACAAAATACACGATAGTTATTTATTTATGGAAGCTATAGGGCCAAGAATGTTATAAATATTCCACAACTTTTTCTAATAAAATGATTATAAATACCTCTAATGGAAATATGGGACCAAAAGTTTACTAAATAATTTTCATGCAACAACTTATGCAACTGCTTGAAGTTTGAGTTTTTATAGGAGATGTCAAATAATCTGTTTTGCTAATTCTTGCACATCAGTCTTTGCAAGCACACGAGAATATTTGTGGTCTTGTTTTGCTGGAAAAATTGGGGAAATTTTTTATGAAATTGAATTTTTTCCTACTTGTTCAATTTGGTTGTGATTGTTCTCACAAGGTTGCATAACTTACATAATATCAGATTATTTTTTCATGTCCTCATTATGTAAAAATCTCACTTTGACATCATTTTCTGGCTTATGTATCCATAAACTTAATTTTGAATATTATTTGAAGTTGAACCAACCTTGTTCAACAACTGCAGTCATGGATCGACCCTTATTGTATATAATGGTTGGTAGTGTAGATTCAAACATTATAAAACTTATAATACAAATTTTTAGCAACGAAAGGCCAAACTAGATCACCGAGTTGAGTATTTGGGAATATTTTTCATCGACACTGTTTTGAATTGTTTGATAGCATATTCAAAATCAGTTTACTCACTTACATGATGGGACTTGGCATTGTAGAGTGAAAGAAATAGAAAATTGCAGAGTTGAAATCTGAATCGGACAAAGCAGAGCTTTGGTATGCCAATACTTTAATTATCTGCATTTTCTTGTTTATAATGGTAATTTTGGTTTAAAGGTTATGCTGTAAGAAAATATGTTTAATTTCTTATGCATGGATATCTGTAACATTTTTAGACTGTTATTAAGTTTTGTGCAACCAGATCTGGAAAATGGACCTTCAAGCAAGAAGCTTGCAACCGAGTCTGAAGGCTACTTTGAAGCCCTGTCTATATATTGAGATATCAGGTGAAGATTTGATTGATTGTAAATAGGAGTGCCTGCCTTGGTTGATGCAAGTTTGTTTCGCTTCACTGAATGAATGAACCCGTAATGTGGGATTTGTTTAGGTGCACATTTTTGTTGTATAGCATCAATATCCATATTCATATATTGTAGCCATGATTTGAAAGCTCAATTACTTTTGTAAGTATCAGCCATGCATTCAATGCTCTTCTCCTTATTTGAAGCATTTATTTCTCTCAAGAATTATGGGCCTGAAAGTGACATACTGTCAAATTTATTGATGACTGGTTTGTTGTATTAGTCCACAACAACTTCTCCTTTTGTAGAATGGTGGTGCTTACTTTTGAAATTTTGTTTCTTGTAACCCGTGGGTGCTTCATTCACCACTTTAAACATGACTTGCCAATATAGAGACATAATACTCTATAAGGGAATACCACATGCATGTATGGCAGGGGAAAATCCACTATCTATTTCTTTCCTCCTGCCACAATCAAACATTCTTTCCAAGAGTCTGGAGTTTAATCTCTTCCAGGCTTCCTCAACTGTTGAGGGAACTTGTTGCCCCTTTCTTTAACCTATGAGAACATGCTTGCTGCCCCTCTTTTCTTCCTCGGCTAATGCGTTGTCATGCTTCTTTTGATATTGGGCCTCAAGCTTTGGGGTGATAGATTACAAAACTCAACCCCATTGTTAGGAATCCAAAGCAAAAGGGCTTTACTCCTTAGGTATGAATCCAGAATTTTCCTTGCACTTAATGCAATTCCATAAGTAGCTTCCACCTTATTTTTTTCCTTTTTCCCTGTCTTTCTTTGACACACTTCCTCAGAGGGGAATCAATGGGAAATTTCTGTTATTTTTTTCACCATCTCCTCTCCCTTCACCACTTCTTCCACCATGATTTCTATGATCATACCTTCCCCAAGACGATGAACGAGATTCCATCATAAGAATATATGAGAGTAATAAATAGAACAAATAAGAGTTTTGAGTGTTGTTGTGCTATCAAAGCCTCTGTTCTGAGTCCCTCCCTTCAAATCTGCTTGCTGAAGTTATTTTTCAGTGTTTTTCTACCAAACATGTCCACCCTAAGCTGTTCTCATTTATTCTTTTCAAAGTATGAAACTGAAAAATGAGATGATTTGGGGTTTCAAGTACTTTTGTAGAGAGCCGGGCGGGGGGGAGGGGGGGAGGGATTTGATAAATAGGGGCGGCAGGCCTCCTCAAATTCCAGTTGGCGTGGGGAGGCCATGTGGACACACTCTATCTGTTCCCTGAAAAATCAGCAAGGTATTTTACAACTTTATTTTTTATTTTAGGCATAAAATTTTTCTCTTGTTGATCAGTGCTCTATCCTACAGATTCTGATGGGGATCAATAAATCTCCATTTCTAATACAAACTAGAAACCTATTTTCCATCTTAGGATGGTGATTCCAAAGGTGGTAAACTGTCTAGGATTCATTGTGTATTTTAAATATTTCATTGTCATTAAAATAATTATTATATTTATGCTTAATATGCTTTGAAAGTCTAATTTGTTTAGTAGAAATGAAACTTCTGTTATGTATGCTATGATAATCTAAGTCACAAATGGAGGCTGGAACCTGGAAATCAATCTAATATTCTCTCTGCAATATTTCCAAGTAAATATGTTCTCAAAATTGCATTCTTGAAAGTATCTCATCTGGTTGACTATCTCCAAACTAGGTGACATATTGATCTTATGTTATATGCACTTTTCTTGAAGTCAAAATTTATGGGACTTGTTCTATTCTTGTTCACAGCTTCTACTTATGGGTGCAAGTCATTATCAGTTGAAAAAAGTTAAACATGTTGTTCAATATGCAGTGGTTGCAACTTCCCATCTAGCCCTTGAGTCCTATTTCCTTGTAGATGAAGGTGCCACCTTGCCAGAACTTCCCTTGAAATTACCAATATTTTTTGCATTTCTAGACAAAAAATTAAGTTTAGATAGATCTATTTCTATGATACCCAACTCTGTTGTTCCTATTCTAGAACAAAACCAATAGGGAGAAATGAAAAACCTGAAAATGTATAAGACAATGTCAATTGTCTCTGCCTTAGTAGATGACCCTTTGATTGACAATAATAAATGAGAGTCCAAACCGCCTCTTACTAGTGGAGGGATGGGGCCACCTATGTCACACATTACTAGTAAAACTAGCCCTGATGGAGCTAGTCTTGTTCAAACTTAAATTGTTTTTAAGACATATTTAATAGGAGATACATGTGCTCAAGTTTCAAGGGTACAATGGAATACATATCCATATAAGCATATACCTTCGTTTCCAACTACTCCTTTAGGTGATATATCTAGATTTTCAGCTTCAATAAAGGCATATTCAAATGACATTATATCTCATGTGGGTCCAGGTTCTTATGGGGCAGTCACGTCATATTTGGAACTTCAAGATAATGAATCAAAATATTCAGATCTAGAAAATGGTTTCACTGTTTTAGTTTCATCCAAGGTTAATCTTAATTATCAAATAACAACAGAGGAGCTATCTGGGAAGGTGGCATGGGAGAATCAAGGAGTAGCAGAAAAGGAAATAAAGTCCAAGGTTTTTCTGGATAAGCAACTTTTAGGGTACAAAAACCAGCAACAGGTTTTCTCTAAAGAAGACTTTCCACCTTTTCATTCTGATCATCAAAGTATATTGGTTTTGTTATCGAGTCACTATGTGTTGAAGGGGACAGTCTGCGGGCGTTCAAAACTCTTTTGCATCAAGTATTATGGCAGTTTTGGCAAGCCACTAGGAAGGTACCTCTGGGATGATTTGTTTGACCAGGTAAATTTTTTCTTCATGTTTTTTTGTTCTATAGTTTTCAAGAAGTTTTTTTCTTCATGTCTATTTCTTCTTACGTATTTTTCTCTTGCTATCTTGTAGACTTTACATTTACACAATAATAATTGGAAAATTTTTATGTAACAAAATACCAAAAACTTGCAGAATTTCCGTTGTCGTTTCTGTAATGAATCCTCAAAAGCACATGTTCTTTACTACACACACTGTTAGGGTAGCTTCATGATATTGGTAAGATAGTTACCTTTGTTATTGACATTACTCGGTGAACGTGAAGGAAAAATATGGATGTGGCATAGGTGCTTAAAATGTGCACGAAAAGATGGAGTTCTAGAAGCAACCTGATAAACCCCACCTTGCCTGTCTAATGCTGCATGGGGTTTATCCTTTGGAAAATTCATATAGCTTAGTTTTTCTAATGATGTTGTAGCAAGTAGTGTTTTTAGTTGTGGTAATTCATTACATTGAGGCTGTAGGCTACCATAACAACCAAGGTGCCAACCCAAAAACTGTGATGCTCTAGGGCTCTAGACACCCTCCAGGCCATAGCCAATTCAGTTCGTTGTTTTGTCCAAAAACCAAGTGGCACACCCTTCTCCGAGATGGCCAATCCCTCTGCAATGCCCACCTTCCATGGTTCACCAACCAGTCGCTAGAATTTTTGTCGATTCCAGATTCCGAGCACGAGACTCACCAACAATAATCCCCAGTCAGTCTAGAACCCAAGTACAGGGTTCACCGACTAGTTGCCATAACCATGAATAACTGAATAATCCACTTGCCTGCCTGACTAGGTTACCAACTCCCCCCTCTTATAAACATATCTCTCCTTTATTTAATATTATAATATAATATTATAACATTAATTTTTCATTAAGACACCTTTACTAGTCGTGAGTCATCAACCCCACATACTCTTTTGTCTAGGTTCGCTTATAGCCATTATGTATTTATTAATATGCATAAAGTATACTTATTTACCATATCAAGCTTTCTAGTCTCATAGCATAAAAATCACATACACGCATCGGCCCCAACACTTAAATTATGTCCCGGCTCACCAACCTAATAATCTCACATGTACATGATGAATACAACATAGGGGTTGAATAGGGGATGTTACATCCTCCCCCCCTTATTTATGCACTGTCCTTAGTGCATTTATTATATACACAATCCAGAACTGCTACTGCATAGTGACATTCTCCTCCATGCCTTCATCCTAACAGTCGGTATGTTGTAGGTCCCCTGTTCATATCCTAGATCGATGTCTTTATTCAAGGAAAACCTCAATTCACTGTGCAGGAAAAGGGTCTAGAGATATTTCTCACACCCCACATTGATGGGTGTGCAACCCAACACAAATTCCATCATACTTCAAAATTGAGACGACTTATGAGTGCATATTTTTGCAAATGGCCATCATAAAGACTTTTAGCCCATGAATATCTCTGCAAAAACTGAAATGCTTCCCTTGCAACTGTCTGGGAGCATATAGTATTGGTTTTGTTGCCTCAAATTTAAAGTGTTGTAGGATAAGGTCGAGTCTTTGTCATAGGAATAAACCCATCCTTGTAACTTTTGTCTTTGCATGAAAACATATGATGGAATCCTGAATTCAAGGACATCCTCAATTCCCTGTGCATGAAAAGGGTCTAGAGATCTTTTTCACACCCCACATTTATGGGTGTGAAACCCAGCACAAATTCCATCATACTTCAAAATTGAGATAACTTGTGAGTGCACATTTTTTCAAATGGCCATCATGAAGACTTCTAGCACATGAATATCTCTCCAAAATTGAAATGCTTCCCTTGCAACTGTCTGGGAGCATACAATACTGATTCTACTGCCTAAAATTTAATTCAAGTGTTGTAGGATAAGGTTGAGTCTTTGTCATAGGAAGAGACTCATCCGCATAACTTTTGTCTTTGCATGAAAACATAGTGTTGGAATCCTCAATTCCTTGTGCACGAACAAGGTCCAGAGTTCTTTCTCACACCCCACATTGATGGTTGTGCAACCCATCACAAATTCTATCATATTTCAAAACTGAGATAACTTATGAGTGCACATTTTTGCTGGAATCCTCAATTCAAGGACATCCTCAATTCCCTATACACGAGCAAGGTCCAAAGATCTTTGTCACACCCCACTTTGATGGTATTGATGAGTCTTCCTTGCTAATAAGCTCTAAATGTTAGACCATTGCCCAAATTTCAGTTATCTGCAATGGAAATAGTGACTAGCTTTTATGTTTGTATGAATAGCGAGTCTGGACATTGTCCTATTCTTTTCCTATGAATGATATTAATTTTTCAAACTCCAACTAGTTTGTTGTTGAAATAATTAAAGCTTTGATGACAAACATATAGTTTTCAAAGATCTTTTCTAAATCTATTTTCTTGAGCAAATTTGTCTTTTTACTTTATGTACCATAATTACTACTGTGTGACATATGCTATGATATAATTGCATGGATAAATAGACATAAGTGTTATATAACGTAGTCTTTTTTAAATTTGAAGAAACAAGATTTCAAAATACAAATTTTATTAATTAAGAACATTTTTTAGACTTCTTAGCCAAGTTATGATTATATATCGGTAGGGAATTTTATGTATGCTGATGTTGTGTTGTCTCTTTGGATTCTGTTAAGTAAGAATGGTTAATAAGGAATGTGTTCTTGAGCATTAGACACAGATCTTATTCTACTACCGACAAAGATCTCCATGGTTTTCAATCATGGCAATGAAAACAAAGATGTTTTGCTTGTTTTATAAAATATTGTTGAGACTTTAATTTTTAAGATATAATTTTTAAAAGTCTAATTCTGTAAAGGGTGATAGCTCAATGGAAGAGCACCTGCTTTACAAGCAGGAGGTTGGTGGTTCGATTTCATCGTGCCCTGATATTAATAGGGAATGGCGAAGATCAATTTTTGGTGACAGATGCTCTTTTGACCATCACCAATGAGCTTATGGTGACATTTTTCAACTCTCACCAAAATATGATTTGGTGAGAGTTAATGAATGCCACCATATGTACGCATCAATAGTGATGACCATGAAAGGTCCGTCACCATAAATCGTTGTTGTTGATATGAAATGGTGAGGGTCACTGTTTGTCATTATAATCATTATTTGTGACGGAGCTTGATGTCACCAATGAACTTATCATGACATTTTTTGACCCTCACCAAATATGAAATGGTGATGGTCAACAAACGTTGCCATATATATGCACCAATAGTGACAACCATTAAAGGTCCATCACAAAAAATCGTTGTTGTTCATATGAATTGGTGATGGTCACTGCCCTTCATTATAATCAATATTCGTGATGGACTTTGAATGTCACCACAACACATAATTTCGGCGACGCCACCTTTGGTGACGTTCATTTTTTTGGTGACGAAGGCTATTGTTTGTCACCATTGCTCATATGAAATGGTGACGGTCACTATCCGTCATTATAAATCATTATTGGTGACGGACCTTGAATGTCACCACAATACCTATACTTTCGGCGATGCCACCTTTGGTGACGTTCAGTTTTTGGTGACGAAGGCTCTTTTGACCCTCACTAATGAGCTTATGGTGACATTTTTCACCCCTCACCATTGTCATTTTTTCTTGTACTACACCAGACTTTCTCCTAAATAAAATTCACCTCCACTCATGCTTTTCCTATCATCCACGCAGCTGGCTCAATCTGCATCTGTATATCCTGTCAAAATGAAGCTTTTTCCTTTTGGATACCATAGCCCAAGATGTGCATTCCCTTGTAGATATCTGAATATTCTCTTAATTTCTAGTAAGTGATTTTGTTTTGGTGTTGCTTGATATCTTGCCACAAGTCCTACAGCCAGCACAATGTCTAGTCTAGAAGCTGTTAGGTATAGCAGACTTCCAACCATGGATCTGTAAGGCTTTTAATCTACATCAGTTGTTCCATCATATGCACAAAGCTTGCATCCAGTAATCATGGGAGTTGACACAGGTTTGTAGTCTTCCGTTTTGAACCTTTTCAACATCTCTTTTAAGTTTTTTTCTTGTGAGAAGAATGTGCATGTGTTCTTTTGTTGGATTTGAAGTCCTAGATAGAAGGTAAGCTCTCCAATCATAGACATCTCAAACTCTGATTTCATCTCTTCAGCAAATCCTTTTGTTAACTCATCTTTGCTTCTTCCAAACATGATATCATCTCTATACACTACTACAATCAGAAGTTCATTTTCATTTTCTTTTATGTACAAATTTTTTTCTACTCCTCATTTCTTGAACCCTTGTTTTTGCAAGTATTTGTCCAGCCTTGAATACCATGCTCGAGGACATTATTTCAGCCCATACAATGCTTTCTCTAATCTGCACACATAGTCTGCATTATCTGTTAAGGAGAATCCTTCTGGTTGTTCCATGTAGACTTCTTCCTTTAAATCTCCATTCAAGAAGGCAGACTTCACATCCATTTGATATACCTTGAATTCATGGTAGCAAGCAAAAGCCAAAAACATTCTGATAGCTTCCATTCTGGCTACAGGGGAAAATGTTTCATCATAATCAAGACCTTCAACCTGTGAATATCCCTTGCATACATGTATAGCTTTATTTCTGATTACCTGTCCTTGTTACTTCATCTTATTCTTGAATACCCATTTTGAGCCAATGACATTTTTCTCATTGGGTCTTAGAACTAATTCCCAGGTATTTTTCTTCTCAATTTGGTCCAATTATTCATTCATAGCATTCAACCATTATTTGTCTTTGTTGGCTTCTTCAAACTTATTTGGCTCTATTTTTGATAAAATAGCTAGATATACCTCTTTTGTCTGTTCAGTTAGTTGTCTTCCTGTCTGTACACCTACACTCTTGTCTCCAATGATTTGATCTTCTGGATGGTTCTTTTGAGTGTATCTTGAGGGGCCTTTTGATCTCAGTTCAGTATCTTCTGTTGTCTTGATTATTTCATCATCATCTTGGTTCTCTTCTTCATGATATTCTAGAGGATTGCTGCAATCTATACTTCTTGTCTTGTCTGATAGTTCTTCATCAAATCTTACATCAATGATTTCCACAATTTTGTGAAGTATTTTGTTGTAGCACCTGTAACCTTTACTCTTGGATGCATATCCTAAAAATATTCCTTGATCTACTCTTGCATCAAACTTTCGAATATTTTCATCATTTTTTATTATGAAACACTTACTTCCAAAGACTCTAAAGTGCTTGATTTATGTTGGTTTACCATGCCATAGTTCATAAGGATTCTTGTCATTGTTTGGTCTTAAATGAGCTTTCTTTATAACATGCACAATTGTGTGTACTGCTTCTGCCCAAAAGGTTTGAGGAATGTTACTTTCTTGCATCATGGCTTTGGAAATCTATTGTACATACCTATTTTGTCTCTCTGCCACTCCATTTTGTTGAGGTGTACCTGCAATTGTGAACTATTGTTTTATCCCCTGCTTATTTCAAAGTTTTGCAAAATCATAGTCTGTGAATTCACCTCCTCTGTCTGGTCTGATGCACTTTAGCTGGCATCCTATTTTTATTTCTGTCAATGCCTTGAATATCATGAATTTCTCAAGCGCTTCTGATTTGTATTTGAGAAATGAAACCCATGTCATTCTCGAAAAATCATCTATTATTAGCATGAAATAGGATTCTCCACTTGGTGTTTTAGTTCTTGACGGTCCACACATATCCACGAGAACAAGTTGAAGAGGTCTGCTTGTAGATAGCTTCTCTTTGGTTTTGAAGGATGTGCAATTTTGCTTACCTCATTGACAGGATTTACAAATGGTATTTGAAGGCTTCTTAATGACCCTCATATCTCTGACTGCATTTTTCTTTCTTAGACTTATGATATGATCAAAGTTTAGGTGTCCCAATATTCTATGCCTAACCATGACTCATCAAGTTTGCTAAGGTGGCATGCTTCATTCTGTTCTTTCACTACGTAGGCATTGCTTTCTATTTGAACACCTTTGATCAGGGTCTTTCCAGTGGTGCTTGATCTTACTTCACAATTTTGTGCTCTAAAAAGAACTTCACAACCTTTATCACACATTTGACTGACACTCAGTAGATTTTCTTTCATCCCATCCACAGATAGTACATCCTAGGCTTTTCCTCTACCATTATCCAGACCAACTGAGCCTCTTCCTTTGAGTTTTCCTACTTTATCATTGCCAAAAGTAACATTTCCAAACTTCTATTCATCAAAGGTTATAAACTTGCTTCTATCTCCAGACATATGCTTTGAACAACCACTATCCACATACCATTGGCTTTTCAGATCTTGAGCTATTAGAGCCAAGTCACATTTATTCACCTTCTTTCTCTGCCGCAAGCATCCTTTTGTTTAGTACCTTTTCTGAGGTGATGAACTAGATTCTCTGAGAGGACATTTGGAAGACATATGTCCACTTTTACTGCATACACAACATTTGAATATATCTTTAGCAGAATTATGAATATGGGTAAACTCTACATGATTCATAAACCTCCTTGAGGTTTTGAACATCATTATTTGTCCATATTTTTTGCATTATATGATTTTATGGCCAAATTATTTACAGTAAATGCAGTATCCATAAAAAAAAATCATAGCTAATGAAAGGTTGTCTTCTCCATTTATTTGCTTGAGGAAATACTTTCACTGTTTGCATCCTTTCCTGGTTTGTGTTAATTCTTCTTGTATGACAATATGCAGCAATATGTCTCAGTTTGTGGCAGGCATAACAGGTGGCATTTTTCATAGGAGGAAAGAATCTCCTTTGATGGCTTCCAAATTTGACATATTCAGGAGCATATGAGACTTTTTTAGTTGATAGTTTATTTATTTCATCCTCTGTCATTTGTGATTCCTTTAGGTTTCTATATACTTCATTACGGATTTCTTCCTCTTTAGGAATCTTCTGAGCTTCTTTGATATCCCCATTTTCTTTTACAAAAATGATATTTTTGTTTTATTTTTCTTTTCCTTTGCTTGATTCTCCTTCGTAGCCTATCCCAGTTTTTATCAGAGGAGATCTTTCAGCATCTATAATTTCATTCAACTTACCAGAGCTTGTCACTAGAGAAGTATTTATTTTCCTTTGGGTGTTTTCTAATTTCTTCCTTAAGAATACTACTTCTTCTTCCAATTTCTCTTGTTCCTGAGTTTTATCCTTAATTTTCTTAAGTAAAATGTCTTCTACCTTCTTGGCTTCTTGAAGCTCTACTTTCAACTAAATGAGGACTTCTGAATTTGGTTCTTCTCTTACATATTTGAGGAGAATGTCTTTCTGTTTTCTCCACTTCAGTTTGAGTTTGTCAATTTCCTCCAGGGCACTTCTTAGCTCCCCCTCAAGATCCACCTCACCTTCTTCCTCATCCTCTAGAAGGAATTCTTCCAGCTCTTTTATAACCATTCATACAAATTCTGAAGTTCCTTCTTCACTTGAGAATTCAGTTGAGTCTTCAGATGCATTGCTGTATTGCTGAGCATAGAAATATTTTCTGTTGAATCTCTTCCCTTTCTGCCAGTTCTTTGATACGGTTTTCTTTGATTCCTGAGTCTGATTCTTTGTTTTCTTATAAGTAAATTTAAAAGCATAGTGTCCAACTCTTCCACAATGGAAACATCTAAATGGAAGTTTACCTTTATATTTACCTGAGCGTTTATCCAATTTTCTGATAAATTTGGCCTCTTCTTCATCTGAGTAGGAGAATATATCTTCTTTTTCTTCTTTCTTCTTCTCTGTCTTAAAGGTTGCTTCCCTTACATTTGAATTTTTCTGTGGTAGCCTCATCTCATAGGCTGTAATTTTTCCAAGTAGTTGATTCATGGTCAAAGTTTCCCAATCAACTGTTTCTTCTATGGCAGACACCTTGGGATTAAAACTAGATGGTAAATATATTAGGATCTTTTGAACAATTACACATTCTTTTATGGTTTCTCCTATAGCTTTCATATTATTAACAATTTTTGCAACCCTTAAAAAGAAACTGGCATTGTCTTCATCATCATTCATCTTTAAATTTTCAAACTGGGCTCTATAGACTTGAATTTTTGTTGTCTTCACCTTTTTGTCTCCCTCATGGATATTTTCTAGAGTTTCCCACATTTATTTGGCAGTCTTGCTGTGCATTAATTTGATGAATTCTACCTCACACAGTCCATTCAAGATTGCATTCATGGCCTTTGCAAAATCTTGTTTGGCTTCTTTCTCTGAGACATTTTCCTTTGGGTCATATCCAAATTCCACAGCGGCCCAAACTTCTATTCCTAAAGACATTATGTATGTTCTCATTCTGATTTTCCAGAAGGCATAATTTGCACCACCGAAAAAAGGAGCTTTGTTACTTGAGGATCCTTCTTTACTAGCCATCCTAGGGACCTAGGATCTCATTTTAGTTGTTAAACTGCTACAAAAGGAACTTTCTCTAATACCAATTGTTGAAACCTTAGTTAAATTGAGAGGGGGGGGGGGGGGGTGAATCAGTTTAACACATTCATGAACTTTTTAAACTTTCAATTAAACTTATTTACAATTTAACTTCATGATAAACTTCATATGTGAGAAATCTGAATATATGAACAGAAGTGTTAAGATAATGTAACAACGGACTTATTATGAGAGTAGAAAGTATTAAGCAAATTGAATAACCATATCAACACATAAAAATCACACACAGAGACAACAGATATAAGTGGAAACCCATAAAGGGAGAAAACCACATCTTATTATTGTTGTGATGCAAAGGCAAGCTCCAACTCCCTCTCACCACTGATTTTCTGTAGGCACCAGCCTACATGAGGCTCCAACCTCAATTTTGCAAGCTGCAACCTGCAAGGAAGCTCCAACTCCCTCACTTTCTCATAAGAGAAACACTTGTTGATCTACCTTGGATATCAGCTCTGTTCTGTACCTTCTTTACTACTGTCCTCCAGTCTTCATATATGTCTTATTTATTTCCTCTACTTCAATTCTGCATTCTCATTTCTTTTACTAGCCTATTCAAAAATATGTATTCATTTCAATTTTATAGTGGGATTTTGTTTTTCCGCAGAGACTTGCCAATTACATCAAAAACAATGTAAAATAAATTAAAAACCTTTTCATTTAGTTACAGTATGAATTTCAAATCAAAACCATTCAACAACTCTGCTCACTCTCTTTTTCTCTTTCTCTCATTTTTTTTTTTTTTGCTATCTTTGTCTTTTTCGTTTTTTGCATTTTCCCGACTCATTGCAGTTGTATAACTGTTGTATATACAATAGTCTTTTAATAAAACATAACCAAATCTTAGCGTTATATTAAAAAAAACTTTTTAACAATAGAAAAAAATCCTTTCGGGCCCACTTCCTCATATCAAAGTCTATTGTGTAATGGTTCTGGCATATGTTGAATTTATATACGCCAGAGAACAAATAAGTCTCAAAGCCCCCTTTACACACACACACACACACGGATATATATATATATATATATATATATATATATATATATATATATATATATATATATATATATATATATATATATATATATATATATATATATATATATATATATATATATATATATATATATATATATATATATATATTTCAACACTTTGCCATGTATCCAAACCACAGTAGTTTAATATTTGTTCAGGCCCACATATATAAATCTGTTCTCTTCATTATTCTTCATCGTCTTGGTTTAAGCGCAAAATCAATTTAACTTCTGGAACAAAACATTTTGGATCAAATAGTCGGGCCCACCTCTAATGAGTATTATAAATACTCTCTCATAAAACAACAATCCATACTATATTTATTCAAATCAATATTTGAATGTTACAATGAAACCAATTGCATATTCATTTAATTTGACCTTTGTAATTTTGATAGCAATAAAAGAGGGTCCAACGTTTATCAGCATATTCATCAACCTTTCGTTTAAATAATTATTAACACCTTAATCATTTTTTCACAGCCAAAGGTGCTTTGCTTTTTATAAATATACATATGGGCAATTAACATTACAAACCCCAACATCAACAAATACCGAACACAAACCCTTGCCAGCCCATATAATTCATATATTAATTTCCTATATAATCCTTTGATTTTTATTAAAAAACAAAGGCCTGATATATTATAGATCCAACCATAATATATATATGTCAACAGGTATATATATTCTGATTACCTTTTGCACATTTTATAATACTCCCGCATACAGTTCATTATACAAGGTTTGACGTTGTATATATATATATATATATCAACATATTATAGCGTTCGGGCCCAGAATACTTATAACACACCATCATAAATCATCGTTCCATCTAACGGCTGTGGATTCATCACGCTACCAACCTTCAATCTAATGACAATCGCGCAATGTCGCGCAAATCAGATGCACAGGTGTTATTCATTTTAACTCATGCAATGAACTGGTCCCACTTGTTAACTTACCCCTTGCATCCAACGGTCGTGAACTTATCGCTCCTTCAATCTCAATCCAACGATCCTTAATGAGTTTCACTTTTTTATTGATACAAACATTAGCACTTTAAAATTGTGCGATAAACGTTGTTTTGTAAAACCACTTTTGGACACGTGTCGATTAAAGACATAGATCGCGTTTGAAATGTGGAATCCACTTACCACTTTAAACACTGCGCGATACTGCCAGTTTTCTCACCTCTGTTTTTACTATTCACGTTCAGGGTTCCGCTTATATTCATGGTTCTACTTCATCAAATTTAACTCTATGGTTTCATTAACGTGCTCCATTATATATTTTTTCTTAATACAGGGTAACTACTTCCACAATTAATTACTCTTTGACATAAACAGAGTTCAATCTAGGGTTAGATATGTTTAACAGTCAAGTGATGCCATTACTTACGTTCTCCACCCAAGAAAAAAACAAATTTCATTTGCTCCTATCGATTATTTCTCACCGGGTTTCTATGCAGATAATTTGTGAAAAACCCATGTATTCAAATGTGTGCCATTCACGATAGGTATGTGTAATATAGGTACCTCCTCTGGCATTAATAACTCAACCAATTATGGTTCACTTCTATTGATTTCAACAATGGAAATAGAACTCGATGCCAGGCCATTTATACAGAGATTTAATGTGTTTAAAGAGACACGGTCCACTATTGCATATGCCAAAATTACAGGGTAAACCTCACTAGTTCCTCTGAGTTCCACACTGCCAATTTCATCAGTCACATACAAAATCCCAAATTGACCCCTTACACAGAGCTTTCACCACGCACAAGTTCTCACATAAATTCTTATCGAAGGTTAACCCAACAATTTCTATATAATGTTGAAACAATTCATTTCATCTACACAATGAAATTTACTTACAGTACTCTTCTTTTCCTTAGCATGATATTCAGAATTGATGGCCCCTTTGACCTCCTACTCTGTTTGTAGCTGTCGAGGTCTATGCAGGACTATTCATACAAACTTGATGTCCCTTATCTAACTCTGCTTCTGAACAGGATATGGATTTTATCCAATTATCTGCAAAACACCACAAAAGCCTGATAATTTCACACCAGAGCATCATAGACCCATTATAGAGTCTCATCATACTCATGTAATGCACAACTTCTTCTTCACTACTTTGCACCTTGAATAGCTCTCTGCTCCAATTCCATGCTGCCTCTGCTACCTCTCTACTGCCTTGCTTCTCTCTTTGCCATCAATGACAACATTTCCAACATTTCCTTCAATTTCCTCCTCACATGTAACCTATGACCTTTTACCTCCATTTTCTCCCAATTTTCATTATTTTCATAAATGTATATGCCAAAATTCCATTTTTCCTTTCCAAAGCCTTAGCCTTAGCCTTTGTCAATTTCCTTAGGCATTATAAACCAAATCAACACACCCTAGGATGTTTTTCCTAACATTAAGCATGGCATTAGTTTCCCATCAAAAGTGGCTATTATTTTTAAGTTTTATTACATGGAATTTTCACCAAGTCTGTTACAATATATATATCTATATCTATATATATATATATATATATATATATATATATATATATTATTTATCACTTAATATAGAATGACATAATCAATCTGTATGGTAAGGAGACAAGAATCACGTGTGATACCAAAACCTAATGTCTTTATTCATTTGGATAACCAATATGGGCTCCTGGCTCTTCAGGGTTTTTGGTATGCATTTCAAGAAACGTGGAAGAATCTTCCAAAGCGGGAAGAATCATAGTTAGCAAATATCACACATAGGGAAAAATACAAATATCACCCTCATCAAATACAAATCAAGCTTTACCATGATCCAACCGAGATCAATAGGCCAACACCATAAACATGTCATAACCGCCTTTATTGTGATCCACCATGATCACTAGGCCAACATGAGTATGGATATCATCGGATTCTGTCCGTGTAAACCATAAGTAATTTCTGTGTCTCCTAGTCTCTCAGGATTTACTGCAGCCCATAGTCTGAATCAGGGTTCACTAAGGCCTAAACCGAAACATACTATCCAAGATTTACTACAATCCCAAACCCATGATCAGTAGGAATGAAATGGAGATAAAACCACCACCTCTAAGTCTTTACCACAATCCAAACCTAGAGTACTAGGCCCTAAATTGATGAAACAAGTGAACCGGTTCTATATCATTTTGAGATCCACCTCGCTCGGCTTCAAATCCATCTGCTAATCTAGCTAAACCAAAACATGAAAACTCTACAACACCATGGATATCCAGAAATGGAAAGTCTAGGATGAATACATTGTTAGACCTAGAAAAACCCATTCCAAGACAAAAGAACAAGATGCAATGCCATGCATGTCAAATCTAGAAAGGAAAATCCACATGCAAATCAATACCTGCCTATAATTCTAATATACCTACTTGATTCATGCTCCTCCTTGCTTGTTTCCTCTTTTTTCCTACTTTCTTGACTTTCTTTGCTCAAATGCCAAAGTTCTCTAAGAACTCCAAGTGTACAAGAGTGAGAGAGAGAGAGAGAGAGTAAATAATGAGAGAGATCCAAAATTGAACTTAAAAAGGTTCCAACTGATCCTTAAAATCCGTTTTATGGAAGAGACTTCTATTTTCTTCATTTTCCATTATTTTCCTTCAATTTCCTCCTCACATGAAACTTGTGACCTTTTACCTTCATTTTCTCCTAATTTGCATTATTTTCATAAATGGATGTGCCAAAATTCCATTTTTCCTTTCCAAAGCCTTAGCCTTAGCCTTTTCCAATTTCGTTAGCCATAATAAACCAAGTCAACACCCCCCTAGGATGTTTTGTCTAACATTTAGCTTGGAATAAGTATCCCATCAATAGTGTTTATTAGTTTTAACTTTTATTACATGGAATTGAATCGCGTGTGATACCAAAACATAATATCTTTATTGATTTGGACAATCAATATGGGCTCTTGGCTCTTCAGGGTTTTTGATATGCATTTCAATAAACGTGGAAGCATCTTCCAAAGGGCGAAGAATCACAGTTAGCAAATACCACACATAAGGACAAATATAAATATAACCCTCATCAAATACAAATCAGGCTTTACCATGATCCAACTGAGATCACTATGCCAACACCATAAACATGTCATAACCACCTCTACCTTCATCTACCATGATCGCTAGGTCAACACAAGCATGGAGATCACTAGGTCAACACAAGCATGGAGATCACTAGATTGTCTCTGCCTAAACCGTAAGTAATTTTCATGTCTCCTAGTCTCTCATGATTTAACGCAACCCACATCCTGAATTCGGGTTCACTAGGGCCTAAACCGAAACACTCTTCAATATTTACCACAATCCCAAACGCATGATGACTCAGAATTAAATGGAGATCAAACCACAACACCATGGATATCTAGAAATGGAAAGGCTAGGCTGAATACATTGTCAAGGCTAGGTTGAATACATTGTCACACCTAACAAAACCCATGTCATGCATGTCAAATATGGAAAGGAAAATGAACATGAAAATCGATACCTGCCAATAACTCTAATATACCTGCTTGATTCATGCTCCTCCTAGCTTGCTTCCTCCTTTTTTCTGCTTTCTTGCCTTTGTTTTCTCAAATGCCAAATTGATCCATGAACTCCAACTGTCCAAGAGTGTGTGTGTGTGTGTGTGAGAGAGAGAGAGAGAGAGAGTAAATAATGAGAGAGCTCCAAAATTGAACCGACAAAAGGTTTCAACAGATCCTCAAAAGCTTTTTTATTGAAGAGACATCTATTTTCTTCATTTTCCATTATTTTCCTTCAATTTCCTCCTCATATGCAACATGTGACCTTTTACCTTCATTTTCTCCTAATTTGCATTATTTTCATTATTGGATGTGCCTATAATACCTTAGCCTTAGCCAATTTCCTTAGCCATAATAAACCAAATCAACACCCCCTAGGATGTTTTGCCTAACATTCAACTTGAAATACGTGTCTCATCAATAGCGGTTATTATTTTTAACTTTTATTACATGAAATTTTAGCCAAGATTGTGACAATATATATATATATATATATTGTCACAATTTTATATATATATAGAAAAATTTTATTCTATTTCTCGCTTAATATAGAATGACATAATTAATATGTAAAGTAATTCTTACTTAATATAAAGAATGACAAAACTAATATGTATGGTAGGGAGACCATAGTAGCGTGTGATACCAAAACCTGATGTCTTTATTTATTTGGATAACCGGTATGGGCTCTTCCAAAGGGAAAATAATCACTATCAGAAAATATCACAGATAGGGACAGCCACCAAAAAAACAAAGAATCACAACTATGGATATTGTTGTATTTCTGTCTCCACTTATCTTACCTCTTGTCTTGAATAATTAATCCTTATTTTTTTAAATTATAATGTACAGAGTTATAAAACTCTTTAAATACTAAAAGCTAATGCCTTTATAGATTTTGATAATGAATATTTATGATTCCAATTTCTGAAAGCCATTTCAGTAAACATCAATATCAATATGAACGTGTCACTATGATTTCTTACTAAAAACATCACCACTTAGATATGATGCAACAATAAAATTGATATTAAATTCACTTGATTTATACAAATTAAGTATAATGCATAAATATATAACATGAAGTAAGAAATGATAAATGGCTATTATCAAATTTATATGAGTAAAAACCAACTAGATATGGGACTTCCATGTTCCACTTGACCATACATTGGCTGAGACAAATCTACTTCAAACAATCATACCCATTCCATATTCCAAGCATTAATGTGGGAATTAATCCAAAAAGACCAACCAGGGCATACAGAGGCTAAACCACCTCACCCTCATCAAATACAAATCAATCTTTACCATCATCCAATCGAGATCACTAGGAAAACACCATAAACATGTAATAACCACCTTTCCCATGATCTACACTGATCACTAGGCCAACACAAGCATGGATATCACTGGATTCTCTCCACCTAAACCGTAAGGAATTTTCATGTCTCCTAGTCTCTCAGGATTTACCGCAACCCACAGTCTCAATCAGGGTTCACTATGGCCTAAACCAAAACATACTCTCCAATATTTACCACAATCCCAAACCCATGATCACTAGGAATGAAATAGAGAGAAAACCACCACCTCTAAGGCTTTACCACAATCCAAACCCATAGTACTAGGCCTTAAACCGAGGAAACAAGTGAACTGGTTCTATATCATTTTGAGATACACCTCACTCATCTTCCAATCCATCTAGTAATCCATCTAAACCAAAACATGAGAACTCCACAACACCATGGATATCTAGAAATGGAAAGGCTAGGCTGAATACATTGTCACACTTGGAAAAACCCATTCCAAGAGAAAAAAGAACAACATGCAATGCCATGCATATCAAATCTAGGAAAAATGCACATGAAAATTGATACCTGCCAATAATTCTAATATAACTGCTTGATTCATGCTCCTCCTTTCTTGCTTCCTTATTTTTCCTTCTTTCTTGATTTTCTTTGCTCAAATGCCAAAGTTCTCCAAGAACTCCAAGTGTCCAAGAGTGAGAGAGAGACCGAGTAAATAATGAGAAAGCTCCAAAATTGAACCGAAAAAAGGTTCCAACTGATCCTCAAAAGCCTTTTTATGGAAGAGGCTTCTATTTTCTTCATTTTCCATTATTTTCCTTCAATTTCCTCCTCACATGCAACCTATGACCTTTTACCTTCATTTTCTCCTAATTTGCATTATTTCCATAAATGGATGTCCCAAAAATTCTATTTTTCCTTTCCAAAGCCTTAGCCTTAGCCTTTGCCAATTTCCTTAGCCATAATAAACAAAATCAACACCCCTAGGACTTTTTTCCTAACATTCAGCTTTGAATAGGTATCCCATAAATAGTGGTTATTATTTTTAACTTTTATTACATGGAATTTTCACCAAGGCTGTTACAATATATATATATATATATATATTAAAAATTTAATTATATTTCTCACTTAATATAGAACAACATAATTAATATGTAAAGTTGTTCTTACTTAATATAAAGAATGACATAATTATTATATATGGTAGGGAGACAAGAATCGTGTGTGATACCAAAACCTAATTTCTTTATTGATTTCAATAACCAATATGGGATCTTGGATCTTCAGGGTTTTTGATATGCATTTCAATATTTGTGCAAGCATCTTCCAAAGTGAAAAGAATCACAGTTAGAAAATATCACACATAGGGTCAAATACAAGTATCACCCTCATCAAAATACAAATCACGCTTTACCATGATCCAACCAAGATCACTAGTCCAACCCCATAAACATGTCATAACTGCCTAAACCGAAAGGAATTTTCATGTCTCCTAGTCTCTCAGGATTTACCACAACCCACAGTCTGAATCAGGGTTCAGTACGACCTAATCTGAAACATACTCTCCAAGATTTACCACAATCCTAAACCCATGATCAATAGGAATGAAATGGAGAGGAAACCACCACCTCTAAGCCTTTACCATAATCCAATCCCAGAGTACTAGGTCCTAAACCTAGGAAACAAGCGAACCAGTTCTATATCATTTTGAGATCCACCTCACTCAGCTCCAAATCCATCTGGTAATCTAGCTAAACCAAAACCTGAGAACTCCACAACACCATGGATATTCAGAAATGTGAAGGCTAGGCTGAATACATTGTCACACATGGAAAAACCCATGCCAAGAAAAAAAGAACAACATGCAATGTCATGTATGTCAAATATAGAAAGGAAAATGCACATGCAAATCGATACCTGCCAATAATTCTAATATACCTGCTTGATTCATGCTCCTCCTTGCTTCCTCATTTTTCCTTCTTTCTTGCCTTTCTTTTCTCAAATTCCAAAGTGCTCCAAGAACTCCAAGTGTCCAAGATTTAGAGAGAGAGAGAGAGTAAATAATGAGAGAGCTCTAAAATTGAATCGACAAAAGGTTCCAACTGATCCTCAAAAGCATTTTTATGGAAGAGACCTCTATTTTCTTCATTTTCCATTGTTTTCCTTCAATTTACTCCTGACATGCAACCTGTTCCTTTTACCTTAATTTGCTCCTAATTTGCATTATTTTCATAAATAGATGTGCCAAAAATGCCAGTTTTCCTTTCCAAAGCCTTAGACTTAACCTTTTCCAATTTACTTAGCCATAATAAACCAAATCAACACCCCCTAGGATGTTTTGCCTAACATTCAGCTTGGAATAAGTGTCCGACCAATAGTGGTTATTATTTTTCACTTTTATTACATGGAATTTTCATCAAGTCTATTACAGTATATATATATATATATATATTAAACATTTTATTATATTTCTCACTTAATAAAGAATGACATAATTAATATGTATGGTAGGGAGACAAGAATAGTGTGCGATACCAAAACCTAATGTCTTTATTGATTTGGATAACCAATATGGGCTCTTGGCTCTTCAGGGTTTTTTATATGCATTTCAATAAACGTGGAAGAATCTTCGAAAGGGCAAAGAATCACAGTTAGAAAATATCACACATAGGGATAAATAAAAATATCACCCTCATCAAATACAAATCAGGCTTTACCATGATCTAGCCAATGTCACTATGCCAACACCATAAACATGTCATAACCGTCATTACCGTGATCTACCACGATCACTAGGCTAATACGATCATGGATATCAGTGGATTTTCTCTGCCTAAACCGTAAGGAAATTTTGTGTCTCCTAGTCTCTCAGGATTTACTGCAAACCGTACTCTAAATTAGGGTTCACTAGGGCCTAAACCGAAACATACTCTCCAAGATTTACCACAATCCCAAACCCATGATCACTAGGAATGAAATGGAGAGAAAACCACCACCTCTAAGGCTTTACCAAAATCCAAACCTAGAGTACTGTGCCCTAAACCAAAGGAACAAGTGAACTGGTTGTATATAATTTTGATATTGATCTCACACAGCTTCAAATCCCTCTAGTAATCTTGCTAAACCAAAACATGAGAACTCCACAAAACCATGGATATGCAGAAATGGAGAGGCTAGGCTAAATACATTGGCACACATGGCAAAACCCATGCCAAGACAAAAAATAACAACATGCAATGCCATGCATGTCAAATCTAAAAAGGAAACATCACATGCAAATCGATACCTACCAATAATTCTAATATACCTGCTTGATTCATGCTCCTCCTTGCTTGCTTCCTCCTTTTTCCTACTTTCTTTCCTTTCTTTGCTCAAATGCCAAAGTGCTCGAAGAACTCCAAGTGTTCAAGAGTGAGAGAGAGAGAGAGAGAGAGTAAATAATGAGAGAGCTCAAAAATTGAACCAACAAAAGATTCCAATTGGTCCTCAAAAGCCTTTTTATGGAAGAGACCTCTATTTATTCATTTTCCATTATCTTCCTATTGAAACCTTGGTTAAACTGAGAGGGGGGGTGAATCAATTTAACACATTAATGAACTTTTTAAACTTTCAATTAAACTTATTTACAATTTAACTTCATGATCAACTTTATATGTGAACAATATTAATATATGAACAGAAGTGTTAAGATAATGTAACAACAGACGTATTATGAGAGCATCAAGTATGAAGAAGATTGAATAACCATATAAACACATAAACATCACACACAGAGACAATAGATATAAGTGGAAACCCATAAAGGGACAAAACCACATCTTATTATTGTTTTGATGCAAAGGCAAGCTGCAACTCCCTCCCACCACTGATTTTATGTAGGCACTAACCTACAAGAGGCTCCAACATCAATTCTACAAGCTACAACTTGCAAGGAAGCTCCAACTCCCTCACTTTTTCATAAGAGAAACACTTGCTGATTTATCTTGGATATTTGCTCTGTTTTGTACCTTTTTACTACTATCCTCCAATCTTCATATCTATTTTATTTATTTATTCTTCTTCAATTTTCCATTCTCTTTTCTTTTACCAGCTTAATCGTAAAAATGTATTCATTTCAAATTTACAGTGGGATTTTATCTTTCTTCGGAGACTTTCCAATTAAAACATAAACAATGTAAAAACAATTAAAAACCGTTTCATTCAGTTACAGTATGAATTTAAAATCAACCCATTCAACAACACTGCTCATTCTATTTTCTCTCTCTCCTCTTTTCGCCCACTCTATCTTTTTCGTTTTTTGCATTTTCTCTGCTCATTGCAGTTGTATAACTACTGTATATACAATAGTATTTTAATACAATACAACCAACTCTCGGCGTTATATTAAAAAAAAAAAATTAACAATAGAAAACACCCTTTCAGGCCCACTTCCTCATATCAAAGTCTATTGTGTAATGGTTCTGTCGTATGTTAAACCAACAATAAGTCTCCGGCCAGCACACACACACACACACACACACACACACACACACACACACATATATATATATGAAAACACTTTACAACGTATCCAAACTACAACAGTGTAATATTTGTTTGGGCCCACATATATAAATTGGTTCTCTTCATTATTCTTCATCACCTTGGTTTAAACCCAAAATCCATTTAACTTCCGGAAAAAAACCTTTTGGATCAAATAGTTGGGCCCACCTCCAATGAGTATTATAAATACTCGCTCATAAAACAACAACCCATACTATATTTATTCAAATCAATATTCCAACGTTACAATGAAACCAATTGCATATTCATTTTATTTGACCTCCATAACTTTGATAGCAATAAAAGAGGGTCCCATGTTTACCAGCATATTCATCAACCTTTCGTTTAAATAATTATTCACACCTTAATAATTTTTGCACGGCCAAAGGCACTTTGCTTCTTATAAATATAAATATGGGCAATTACCATTACAAACCCCGACATCAGCAAATACCGAACATAGACCTTGGCCAACCCATATAATTCATATATTAAGATCCTATATAATCCTTAGATTTCCTTTAAAAAACAAAGGCCTGATATATTATAGATCCAATCATAATATATATATGTCAACACATATATATATTCTGATTACCTTTTGCACATTTTACAATACTCCCGCATACAGTTCATTATACAAGGTTCAGCGTTGTATATATATATATATATCAACATATTATAGCATTAAGGCCCACAATACTTATAACACACCATCATAAATCATCATGCCATCCAACGGTTGTGGATTCATTATGCTACCAACCTTCAATCCAATGACAATCGTGCAATGTCGCGCAAATCAGATGCACATGTTTTATTCATTTTAACTCACGCAATGAACTGGTCCCACTTGTTAACTTCCCCCTTGCATCCAACGGTCGTGAGCTTATCGCTCCTTCAATCTCAATCTGATGATCCTTAATGAGTTTCGCATTTTTTAATGATACAAACATTAACACTTTAAAATTGTGTGATAAATGTTGTTTTGTAAAACCACTTTAGGACATGTGTTGATTAAAGACATAGATCGCGTTCGAAATGTGAAATCCACTTACCACTTTAAACACCGCACGATGCTGTCAGTTTTCTCACCTCTTGTTTTACTGTTCACATTCAGGGTTCCGCTTATATTCATGGTTCCGCTTCATCAAATTCAACTCTGTGGTTTCATTAACGTGCTCTATTATATATTCATTCTTAATACAGGGTAACTACTGCCACAATTAATTACTCTTTGACGTTAACAGAGTTCAGCGCAGGGTTAGATATGTTTAACAGTCGGGTGCTGCCATTACTTACGTTCTCCACCCAAAAAAAAACAAAATTTCATTTGCTCCTATTGAGTCTTTCTCACTGGATTTCTATGCAGAAAATTTGTGAACAACCCATATATTCAAATGCATGCCATTCACAATAGGTATGTGTAATACAGGTACCTCCTCTGGCATTAATAACTCAACCGATTATGGTTCACTTCTATTGATTTCAACACTGGAACTAGAACTCGATGCCAGGCCATTTATACAGAGATTTAATGTGTTTAAATAGACACGGTCCACTATTGCATATGCCAAAATTACATGGTAAACCTCACTAGTTCCTCTGAGTTCCACACAGCCAATTTCATCAGTCACATATAAAATCCCAAATTGACCCCTTACATAGAGCTTTCCCCGTGCACAAGTTCTCACATAAATTCTTATCGAAGGTTAAGCCAATAATGTCTATATAATGTTGAAACAATTCATTTCATCTACACAATGAAATTTACTTATAGTACTCTTCCTATCCTTGGCCTGATCTTCAAAATTGATGGCCCCTTCGACCTCATACTCTGTTTGTAGCTATCGAGGTCTATGCAGGACTATTCATACAAACTTGATGTCCCTTCTCTAACTCTTCCTCTGAAAAGGATATGGATTTTCTTCAATTATCTGCAGAACACCACAAAAACCTGATAATTTCACACCACAGCATCATAGACCCATTACAGGCTCTCATCATACTCATGTAATGCAAAAATTATTCTTCACTACTTTGCACCTTGAATAGCTCTCTACTCCAATTCCCTGCTGCCTTTGCTACCTCTCTGCTGCCTTGCTTCTCTCTTTGCCATCAATGTCAACATTTCCAACAATCTCCCTGTTTGGCATTAATGGCAACACACCCTGATAATTAAATGTTTCCTCTGTCAATTTACCTCTGGCTTTGTTGTTCCTCCCCCTTTGACATCAATGGCAAAGGGTTGAGATTCTGATCTTGAGGACCTGTATTCCTTCTTAATTGGTCTCCCCCTGGAATGATGTTTTCTTTTCTATTCTCCCCCTGAAACGATGCTTTCTCTTCATATCAGAGAGTAGTATCTACAGACACTTCCCCTAATTTATCTCTCAAATATTCAAATGGTTATCTAGCAAGGGGTTTTGTGAATATATCTACTGTTTGTTCTTTTGTTGACACATATTGCAAATTCACGACCTTCTGTGCTACTTGTTCTTTGAGAAAATGGTACTTGATTGGAATGCGTTTAGTTTTTGAATGAAGTACATGATTTTTTGATATACTTATTGCACTTGTATTATCACATTTGATAGAGATGGGTTCATCAATGCTTACCTTCATGTCTTCGAGGGTTTGTTTCATCCACATGACTTTTGTGCAACATGTTGATGCTGCTATGTATTCTGCTTCTGATGTATATAGAGAGAGATATGTTTCTTTCTTTCTTAGCCATGCCACCAGGCTTTCTCCTAAATAAAATGCACCTCCACTCATGCTTTTCCTTTCATCCACACAGCTGGCCCAATCTGCATATGTATATGCTGTCAAAATGAATTTTTTTCCTTTTGGATACCATAGCCCATGATGTGCAGTCCCTTGTAGATATCTGAATATTCTCTTAATTGCTAGTAAGTGATTTTTTTTTTGTGCTTCTTGATATCTTGCCACAAGTCCTACATCGAGAAAAATGTATGGTCTAGAAGCTATTAGGTATAGCAGACTTCCAACCATGGATCTGTAAAGTTTTTTATCTACATTATTTGTTCCATCATCTGCACAAAGCTTGCATCTGTAATCATGGGAGTTGACACAGGTTTGCAATCTTCCATTTTGAACCTTTTCAGCATCTCTTTTAAGTATTTTTCTTGTGAGATGAATGTGCCTGTGCTCTTTTGTTGGATTTGAAGTCCTAGATAGAAGGTAAGCTCTCCAATCATAGACATCTCAAACTCTGATTTCATTTCTTTAGAAAATCCTTTTGTTAACTCATCTTTTATTCTTCCAAACATGATATCATCTACATACACTACTACAATCAGAAGTTCATTTTCATTTGCTTTTATGTACAAATTGTTGTCTACTCCTCCTTTCTTGAACCCTTGTTTTTGCAAGTATTTGTCCAACCTTGAATACCATGCTCGAGGAGCTTGTTTCAGCCCATACAATGCTTTCTTTAATCTGCACACATAGTCTGCATTATCTGTTAAGGAGAATCCTTCTGGTTGTTCCATGTATACTTCTTCCTTTAAATCTCCATTCAAGAAGGTAGACTTCACATCCATTTGATATAACTTGAAGTCATGGTAGCAAGCAAAAGCCAAAAAACATTCTGATAGCTTCCATTCTGGCTACATGGGCAAATGTTTCATCATAATCAAGACCTTCAACCTGTGAATATCCCTTGCATACATGTATGGCTTTATTTATGATTATTTGTCCTTTTTCATTCATCTTATTCTTGAATACCCACTTTGATCCAATGAATTTTTTCTCACCGAGTCTTAGAACTAATTCCCAAGTATTTGTCTTCTCAATTTGGTCCAATTTTTCATTCATAGCATTCACCCAATATTTTTCTTTGTTGGATTCCTCAAACTTCTTTGGCTCTATTTGTGATAACATAGCTAGATATACCTCTTCTGTCTGTTCAGTTAGTTGTCTTCCTGTCTATACACCTACACTCTTGTCCCCAATGATTTGATCTTCTGGATGGTTCTTTTGAGCGTATATTGAGGGGAATTTTGATCTCAGTTCAGTATATTTTGTTTTCTTGCTTATTTCATCATCATCTTGGTTCTCTTCTTCATGATCTTCTGGAGGATTGTTGCAATCTGTACTTCTTGTCTTGTCTGATATTTCTTCATCAAATCTGACATCAATGCTTTCAACAATTTTGTGAAGTATTTTTTTGTAGCATATGTAAGCTTTACTCTTGGATGCATATCCTAAAAATATTCCTTCATCTTCTCTTGCATCAAACTTTACAAGATTTTCATCATTATTTTTTATGAAACACTTACTTCCAAAGAATCTAAAGTTCTTGATTGATGCTAGTTTACCATGCCATATTTCATAAGGAGTCTTGTCACTGTTTGGTCTGAAATGAGATTTGTTTAGAATATGCACATCTGTGTCTACTTCTTTTGCCCAAACGGTTTGAGCAATGTTACTTTCTTGCATCATGGCTCTCGTAATCTGTTGTACATACCTGTTTTGTCTCTCTGCCACTCCGTTTTGCTAAGGTGTACCTGCAATTGTGAACTATTGTTTTATCCCATGCTTATTTCATAGGTTTGCAAAATCATAGTCTGTGAATTCACCTCCTCTATCTGATCTGATGCACTTTAGCTTGCATCTGGTTTGATTTTCTGCCAATGCCTTGAATATCTTGAATTTCTGAAGCGCTTCTGATTTGTATTTGAGAAATGCAAGCCATGTCATTCTCGAAAAATCATCTATTATTAGCATGAAATAGGATTCTCCACTTGGTGTTTTAGTTCTTGATGGTCCACACAGATCCATGTGAACAAGTTGAAGAGGTCTGCTTGTAGATAGCTTCTCTTTGTTTTTGAAGGATGTGCGGGTCTGCTTACCTCGTTGACAGTGTTTACATATGGTATTTGAAGGCTTCTTTATGACTGGCATATCTCTGTCTACATTATTCTTGCTTCGACTTATGATATGATCAAAGTTTAGGTGTCCCAATCTTTTATGCCATAACCATGACTCCTCAATTTTGGTAAGGTTGCATGCTTCATTCTCTTCTTTCACTACGTAGACATTGCTTTCTATTTGAACACCTTTGATCAGGGTCTTTCCAGTGGTGCTTGATCTTACTTCACATTTTTGTGCTCTAAAAAGAACTTCACAGCCTTTATCACACATTTGACTGACACTCAGCAGATTTTCTTTTAGCCCATCCACAAATAGTACATCCTGGGCCTTTCCTCAACCATTATGAAGACTGAATGAGCCTCTTCCTTTGATTTCTCCTGCTTTATCAATGCCAAAAGTAATATTTCCAGACTTCTTTTCATCAAAGGTTATAAACTTGCTTCTATCTCCAGACATATGCTTTGAACAACCACTGTCCAAATACCATTGGCTTTTCATATATTGAGCTATTAGAGCCAAGTCACATTTATTCACCTTGTTTTTCCATTGAAAGAATCATTCTGTTTGGTACCTTTTATGAGGTGATGAACCACATTCTCTGAGAGGACATTTGGAAGACATATGTCCACTTTTATTGCATACACAACATTTGAATATATCTTTAGCAGAATTACGAATATGGGTAAACTCTCCATGATTCATAAACCTCCTTGAGGTTTTGAACATCTGTCTTTGTCCATATTTTCTACATTCTATGATTTTATGGCCAAATTCTTTACAATAAAAATAGTATCCATAAAAAAAAATTTCATACCTGATGAAAGTTTGTCTTCTCCATTTGTTTGCTTGAGGAAATCTTTTCATTGTTTGCATCCTTTCCTAGTTTGTATTAATTTTTCTTGTATGAAAATATGCAGCAATATGTCTCAGTTTGTGGCAGGCATAACAAGTGGCATTTTTCATAGGAGGAAATAATCTCCTTTGATGGCTTCCAAATTTGACATATTCAGAAGTATATGAGCCTTTTTCAGCTGACAGTTTATTTATTTCATCCTCTGTCATTTGTGATTCCTTCTGGTTTATATATACTTCATTGCAGATTTCTTCTTCTTTAGGAATCGCCTGAGCTACTTTGATATCCTCATCTGATTTTACAAAAATGATATTTTTGTTTTCTTTGCCTTTGCCTTTGCTTGATTCTCCTTCATAGCCTATCCTAGTTTTTATCAGAGGAGATCTTTGAGCATCTAGGATTTCATTCAACTTACCAGAGCTTGTCACTAGAGAAGTATTTATTTTCCTTTGGGCGTTTTCTAATTTCTTCCTTAAGCATACTACTTCTTCTTCCAATTTCTCTTGTTCCTGAGTTTTATCCTTAATTTTCTTAAGTAAAATGTCTTCTACCTTCTTGGCTTCTTCAAGCTCTACTTTCAACTGAATGAGGACTTCTGAATTTTTTTCTTCTCTAACATATTTGAGGAGAATGTCTTTCTATTTTCTGCACTTCAGTTTGAGTCTGTCAATTTCCTCCAGGGCACTTCTTAGCTCCCCCTCAAGATCCACTTCACCTTCTTCCTCATCTTCTATAAGGCATTCTTCCAGCTCTTCTATAGCCATTAATACAAATTCTTATGTTCCTTCTTCACTTGAGAATTCAGCTGAGTCTTCAGATGCACTGTTGTCTTGCTGAGCATAGACAGATTTTCTATTTAATCTCTTCCCTTTCTGCCAGTTCTTTGATATGGTTTTCTCTAATTCTTGAGTCTGATTCTTTGTTTTCTTATAAGGAAACTTAGAAGCATAGTGTCCAACTCTTCCACAATTGAAACATTTAAATGGAAGTTTACCTTTATATTTACTTGAGCCTTTATCCAATTTTCTGATAAATTTGGCCTCTTCTTCATCAGAGCAGGAGCATATATCTTCTTTTTCTTCTTTCTTATTCTCTGTCTTAAAGGCTGCCTCCCTTAAATTTGACTTTTTCTGTGGCAGTCTCATCTCATAGGCTGTTAGTTTTCCAAGTAGTTGATTCATGGTCAAATTTTCCCAATCAGTTGTTTCTTCTATGGCAGAGACCTTGGGATTAAAATTGGATGGTAAAGATATTAGGATCTTTTGAACAATTACACATTCTTGTATGGTTTCTCCTAGAGATTTCATATTATTAACAATTTCTGCAACCCTTAAAAAGAAGCTGGAAATGTCTTCATCATCATTCATATTTAAATTTTCAAATCGGGCTCTATAGACTTGAAGTTTGGCTGTCTTCACCTTTTTGTCTCCCTCATGGATGTTTTCTAGAGTCTCCCGCATTTCTTTGGTAGTCTTGTTGTGCATTACTTTGATAAATTCTACCTCACACGGTCCATTTAAGATTGCATTCATGGCCTTTGCATTAGCCACAAAATATTGTTTGGCTTCTTTCTCTGAGATAGTTGCCTTTGGGTCATATCCAAATTCCACAGCAGCCCAAACTTCTATTCCTAGACACATTATGTATGTTCTCATTCTAATTTTCCAGAAGGCATAATTTGCACCGGTGAAAAAAGGTGCTTTGTTAGTTGAGGATCCTTCTTGACTAGCCATATTGGGGACCTAGGATCTCCTTTCAGTTGTTAAACTGATACAAAAGGAACCTGCTCTGATACCAATTGTTGAAACCTTAGTTAAACTGAGAGGGGGGGGTGAACTAGTTTAACACATTCATGAAATTTTTAAACTTTCAATTAAACTTATTTACAATTTAACTTCATGATCAAATTTATATGTGAACAATCTTAATATGTGAGCAGAAGTATTAAGATAATGCAACAGTAGACTTATTATGAGAGCAGCAAGTATTAAGCAGATTGAATAACCATATCAACACATAAACATCACACAGAGAGACAACAAATATAATTGGAAACCCATAAAGGGAGAAAACCACATCTTATTATTGTTGTGATGCAAAGGCAAGCTCCAACTCCCTCTCACCACTGATTTTCTATAGGCACCAACCTCAATTCTGCAAGCTACAACTTGCAAGGAAGCTCCAACTCCCTCACTTTTTCATAAGAGAAACAATTGCTGATTTATCTTGGATATCAGCTCTGTTCTGTACCTTTTTACTACTGTCCTCCAATATTCATATGTGTTTTATTTATTTGTTCTGCATCAATTTTACATTCTCTTTTCTTTTACCAGCTTAATCATAAAAATGTATTCATTTCAAATTTACAGTGGGATTTTGTCTTTCTCCGGAGACTTTCCAATTACATCACAAACAATGTAAAAAAAATTAAAAACCCTTTCATTCAGTTACAGTATGAATTTCAAATCAACCCATTCAACAACTTTGCTCATTCTATTTTCTCTCTCTCCTCTTTTCGCCCACTCTGTATTTTTCGTTTTTTGCATTTTCTCTGCTCATTGTAGTTGTATAACTACTGTATATACACCAATATTTTAATACAATACAACTAACTCTTGGCGTTATATTAAAAAAAAAAAACTTTTTAACAATATAAAACACCCTTTTGGGCCCACTTCCTCATATCAAAGTCTATTGTGTAATGGTTCTAGCATATGTTAAACCAACAATAAGTCTCCGCCCAGCACACACACACACAGATATATATATATATATATATATATATATATAAACACTTTACCACATATCCAAACCACAACAGTGTGATATTTGTTCGGGCCCACATATTACATATATAAGTAGTTCTCTTCATTAGTACCAATCTGTGGTTTAAACCCAATCATTTAACTTAGGAACAATAACACTGGATCAGATAGTTGGGCCCACCTCCAATAAGTATTATAAATAATCGCTCATAAAACAACAACCCATACTATACTTATTCGAATCAATATTCAAATGTTACAATGAAACCAATTGCATATTCATTTAATTTGACCTACGTAACTTTGATAGCAATAAAAGAGGGTCCCACGTTTACCGGCATATTCATCAACCTTTTGATTAAATAATTATCCACACCTTAATCCTTTTTGCACAGCCAAAGGCGCTTTGCTTCTTATAAATATACATATGGGAAATTAACGTTACAAACCCTGACATCAACAAATACCGAACACAGACCTTGGCCAACCCATATAATTCATATATTAAGGTCGTATATAATCCTTCGGTTTTATTTAAAAACCAAAGGCCCAATATATTATATATCCAACCATAATATATATATGTCAACACATATATATATATTCCGATTACCTTTCGCACATTTTATAATACGCCCGCATACAGTTCATTATACAAGGTTCGGCGTTGTATATATATATATATATATCAACATATTATAGTGTTTGGGCCCACAGTACTTATAACACACCATCATAAATCATCGTGCCATCCAACAGCTGTAGATTCATCGCGCTACCAGCCTTCAATCCAATGACAATCGCGCAATGTCGCGCAAATCAGATGCACAGGTGTTAATCGTTCTAACTCACGCAATGAACCGGTCCCACTTGTTAACTTACTCCTCGCATCCAACGATCATGAGCTTATCACTCCTTCAATCTCAATCCAACGATCCTTAATGATTTTCGCATTTTTTATTGATACAAACGTTAACACTTTAAAATTATGCGATAAACGTTGTTTTGTAAAACCACCTTAGGACACGTGTTGATTAAATACATAGATCGCGTTCGAAATGTGAAATCCACTTACCACTTTAAACACCGTGCAATACTACCGGTTTTCTCACCTCTAGTTTTACTATTCACATTCAGGGTTCCTCTTATATTCATGGTTCCGCTTCATAAAATTTAACTCTGTGGTTTCATTAACCCACTCTATTATATATTCGTTCTTAATACAGGGTAATTACTTCCACAATTAATTACTCTTTGACATAAAAAAAGTTCAGCGTAGGGTTAGATATTTTTAACAGTTGGGTGATGCCATTACTTACGTTATCCACCCAAAAAAAAAACCAAATTTCATTTGCTCCTATCAAGTCTTTCTCACCATATTTCTACACAGCCAATTCGTGAACAACCCATGTATTCAAATGTGTGCCATTCACGATAGGTATGTGTAATATAGGTAACTCCTCTAGCATTAATAACTCAACTGATTATGGTTCACTTCTATTGATTTCACCACTGGAAATAGAACTCAATGCCAGGCGATTTATACAGAGATTTAATGTGTTTAAACAGACAGGGTCCACTATTGCATATGCCGAAATTACAGGGTAAATCTAGCTAGTTCCTCTGAGTCCCACACAACCAATTTCATCAGTCACATATAAAATCCCAAATTGACCCCTGACATAGAGCTTTCATCGTGCACAAGTTCTCACAAAAATTCTTATCGAAGGTTAAGCCAACAATGTCTATATAATGTTGAAACAAATAATTTCATATACACAATGAAATTTACTTGCAGTACTCTTCTTGTGATAGCGGGGTCACAACCACAGTCCCGTTTTGCTCAACCTTTTAACAAAGATGTGAGTACAACTGCATTCAAAATTTCTGCATGCCCAAGCAATTCACAATTTGGGCAAATTCACACTCTCTCTAACTTCTGCTGGTAAAATTAAATAAGAAAATCTGGACTATGTTAATATCTCAATTCAGCGAATTGAGATATTAATTCGAAAATTCCATTATGTATACACACACGCCTCCATATATATATGTCAAGATTTAAATGGAAAATTGATCGCCTGCATAAATCACAACTTCATCTTTAGACTTAAGAACAACTTGCTTACTATTCATATGTGTACAGTACTCGGGCCCACTAGTTTATTTGTTAACGATAACACAACATACCTTTGTTAAACCCGCAAACCTTAATAACGATCAATACATACGTGTGCATGGGCCCCAACGTTAACGATTGTTTTCATCCAACGGCAAAGAGCACGTCGCTCGACTTCAATTGATCCAATGGTTATCGCTTGGCCTAGATGCGCGAACGATGATGCGCGATGGCACATAGTGGAGGCGGTTTTCCAAATTCGCTCGGGGACACGTGTCTCCCAACATGTGGAATCGCTCTGATTTCTCAATTACTGCTCACCGTGTAAAGGTGGTGTGATCAAAACCACCGGTTCAGCTCTAAACCACGTTCACTGTTCCTCCTTCGTGGTTCCACCCTTTTGGCTCGGGGTTCCACCTATTCAAATTAACGTAGTTCTTCTGCGTTGTCACTAATGCGCCTTCGCTCCTTATTATACAGTGCTCATTCGATGAACACCACTATCGCTTATGCGTGGCTCAAAGTCATGCCTTTGTTCGTGGCATATACTCAATGAATATATAGCTCCACTATCTATCAGTTCAGGGCACAGTGTCGACAGTATTAAAATTGATTCCTCCAAATATATACAGAGCACAATTAGCCCCAACTTGCAAAGTACATTTTTACACATTATCATACACTCTCCTTTCTGAATACGTATGAAAACTCTTAGCTCAATTTATAGAGTCCTGCTCCTACAAGAAATTAAGGCAATTTCACGCAGGAATTTCACCAATAATGCACAAACTACGAATTTACTCTCCCCACAGAGTTAAAAAACAAATGCACAGTTACACTGAGATAATTTCCTCATACGATTCGACCAAGAAGACATAAAATCACACATGGAACTTATAAACAATTCTCCAAAATAGATATATATATACATACAAGCGATCAATCTCAAAATAAAATTCTTACAATTTCATGGCAGGCCAGATATTCAATTCAGTGGCCATTATCCTCCTACTCTGTTGCTGAAGAAATTTTCTACCTCTCTCTCTCGCTCTCTAAACTCTTTAGGATTACATTTATACCACAAGGATGACCTGAATCGATTTAGGTCTCCAAACAGTTCAGCAACTCTTAGCATTCCCAATTCCTAAAATCAGACTCAATAAATGAACTAATCCTAAACTGACTCTTCGTATTCCTATCTTAACAAATTTCTCATGTTCTCAAAAATTACAATTCCCTACCAACTTTATTCAAACAATTAATATTTACAAGAATATTTAAGAACATGGGACCCCCTATGTCTACTTATGTACAAAGTAACTTTTGATCCTAATGCCCCTGCATCAGACTCCCAAGCTTCAAATTATTCATGATATCCTAATCATGTGCTCTTAGCATCTGCCTCCAGGATCCCATACTTGGTTTTTCTGCTGCCCATCAGCTTCATCATCCTTCAACTGATCTTCTCTAGGCTTCCAGACTTTGTTCTATAAGTCACCTCCAGCTATACATTCACTATCTACTTTTCTCCTCCCTTTACAAAGATCCTTTTGTTTCCTTGCTGCTGTCTGCTGCTTCAGAGACACCCTTACCATCAGTCTTCTGATGTATTCAATCTCCATGTCCAACTTATCCTCTAGTTGGAAATCATCTTTCCCTCTGTTGCTGCTTCCAATCTCTGTCACTGCCAATATTACTGCTCTTGCAGTCTCACATGCTATTAACATGTTTACTACTCCTGCAGGCGTCATCCCCCATATTGCATCTGTTGCCACCATGGGTGTTGCTGCTGCCTCCCCTTCCTGTCCCTCTGCAACACTTCTCTTTTGTTCATCATCTGCAAATTAATTCTCAGAAAACAATTCACTATTTAATTCCCTACCAGCAGTGACATACTCATCCAGTATACTAGTAAACAGAATTAGATTCTGCAAGCTAGTATCTACTCCTCTCTTCTTCACAGCTTCAGGCATCCTTGCTCCAGGGTCTGCAATCCCTTTCTCTTCTTCAAATGCTCCCAGCAAAAATTTCAGCCATTTCTCTTGTGTTTGTTCTACATCTTCAACATGCTGGAAGTTAGCTTCAACATCTTTTCCTTCTTCTTGGGCAATCTTCAACAACTGCCTCTCATCCTCTTGATGGATTCTGGAAATCCAATCAAGTTCTCGGAGCTTTTCTTTCTCATATTCTGTCAGCATGGAATGCTGATTCCTCCTCACTTTATCAGCTTTTAAAATCTTCTCTCCAGTCCTCTCTTGGCCCATCAATCTAGCCAATTCTTCTCTGTCAATGACAGTGATAATTCCCTGCATATGAGACATGGTTTTCTCATCCTCCTTCAACAACAGTTTTTCTTCTCTCAAGACAATTTCAAAGGATGAATTGTCTTCTGCATCACATGTACACATAAACAAACTGTCAGTGTTAAAACCATGAGACCCAATGGTCTCAATTGATGACCTAGTCACCAATTATTCTCTTGGAAATTCTAAGTCTAGTTCAAGGCTCAGAAACTCTTCATCATATTTCTCTTCAGCTGTCAGAGTCATCTCTACTACTCCAATCACCATGTCCAAATGATGACCCCTCACTATGTTTCCAGCCAACACAGTTTCCTTATTATTCACCTCTCTCACAACTTTCAACTGTTGTTCTTCCTCTTTCTCTACATGATTAACACATGAATCATTAGCAGTAAGGTTCTAATGCTTCAATGTCTCCTTTTCCTCTGACAACACATCAGTATGTTATGCAAAACTCCTTTCCAAACCTTCTGTCAGCACCTCATCATGCTAATCTGCATCCTTCATGAGACTGTTAGCTAGCCTCACTTTTCTTCCATCATCTACTTCATGAACTCCATCCATGAAGATCTTCCTGCCTTGATTTCCCAGCAAACCATCTTGTGCATAGGTCCTCTGCTCCTCCAATTCTCTTCTCTGAAAATCTAACCTCCTATACAATTCAACAACTTCAATAGGAGTACATTTCGGGAAATTTACATAACCCTTTATGCCTTTGCTTGTTCTTGACCAATCCTCTATTGGCCTTTCTTTCTCAGTTTCAACATTCTGCTGGATATCTTCATTTGACCCTTCTGTCTTTACCTCTCCCTAAGATCTCACTATCTCAGCATTGATCTGAACAGATTTCAGATTCAATGTCTTCTTCTTACCAACAAACTCTGAAGCTTGTTCATCTTCCAGTGGTGTACCTACAAACACACACAACTTTTTAGTGTTCAGATCACAAGACTTTTCAGTCTTGGTTGATCCCTCAAGCACTTCTTCTTGAACAGGTCTGCACATGGAATATTCAATTTCCCTCTTTACTTCAAGAACTCTGGGTTCTTCTTCCTCTGTGGAGTCTGTCATCACTTCACATTTTTCATACTCAAGAACACAAGCCCTCACATCATCTAGACTTTTCCAATAACTCAGGAAATCCTCAATGATATCCTCCTCTTCAGCAAGACAGCTTCTTGCTGCTTCAATTCTTCATCATGTCTCACAAGATCTCTTGCATATCTCCACTCTTCATCTGTGCTCTGTTCTGCTTCACAAGCATAAATTTCTTCTTTCAACTCAGCTGCTCTGAGTTCTTCCCTCAATAAGGCAATCTTCTTCTGCCTCATCCTCAACTGTAATGGTTGCCATTTCACATTCTTCCTCATGAGCCAACGAACCATCTGGCTTTCTTCTATCCTCAGTTTCAATTTGTTGAACTCTTCCCTGATCTCAGCAAATTCTTTCTGCCATTCTTCATACGCCAGAATTTCTTCTTCCTTGCCATTTGCTTTGGCATCTTCTTTCCTTCTTACATTTGTGGCCTCTCTCGGGAACCTTTGAAATCTCTGCCGATCTCTGTTATAGCTCTCGGTAGCCATTTATTTTCTAGGGGTTCTTCACTCACAAGCTGCACTAAGCCTCTGCAACAGACAGCTCTCTTGTTGCAACTCACCTCACCCAATCCTTCCTACGGATCGCTTTTGACGATGCGAGTCGCCTCTCTGAGAACCTTGAACCTCTCTTTTGCTCACTAAGCTTCACTCTGCAAATTTCTCAAGAACACCTCTTTTCTTATGTCATCCAACCTCTATTTGGAATCTTCCAAGTTCTACCACACTCTTCTTCTTTACTCAGAATCCCTTGTTTGACTCTTCTACCATTTCTCTCAAGGCTGTGATCTACTTCTGCTGAGATGTCTTCAATTGTCTGCACTCTGACTTCTGCAAACAATCCTTTAACCAGAGTTAAACACTGCTCACCTTCTCTTGAGAACACTGCAATTTTCCTCCTTATCCAGCCTCTAGCTGAATACCAGGCTCACTACCTTCACTATCAAACTCTATCTTCAATTTTCCGCAACCATAATTCTGCAAACATATAATACACATCATATTTAAATTAATTACCTGCAAGATCATGATCCTGTCCTCCACTCACTCTGCAAATCCTGTTCACTGTGGTTCTGTGTACTTTGCTGCCTGATCTTCCTTCTTCAAATCTGTAGTCTTCAAAACTCTTGTCATCCAATTGGACTCTGCAATTCTGCAATCAACTTCACTGTATCTCTGTAGGCTGCAATCTTATCAGTTTCCACAAGTCTGGTTTCCTTGCATTCACCAAACTTGGACTTTTCAAAAAGATCTATTCCCGAAGCTCTGATACCACTTGATAACGTTCAAATCCATAGTCCCGTTTTGCTCAAATTTTTAACAAGTTGTGTGTACAATTACATTCAAAATTTCTTTCCCAATCATCCTCCCAATCCAGGAAATCTCACAACATCCCTTTATTCTATGCTGGAAAATTCAACACTTAAATATGAGAGTGTTAATATCTCAAATCTTTGAGATTTGAGATACTAATTCAAAGCCCTTACGTTATGCGCTCCACTCCTCTGTGCTTCTAAAGTTCAACCAATTCATAATCCCCATATTTTCATAGGGCACTAACTTCACAATCGTAATTATATGGCCTACACCCTTAATATTTAAATCTTGTATGAATAATCTTTGCGATGGTTCAAACCATAACAATACAATGCATATAATCACAACAGCTCGATATACAGTGCTCAGCGCTTTCCTTTCATATGTGTACAGCATTCGGGCCCACTCATTTATTTGTTAACAACAACGCAACATACCTTTGTCAAATCCACCTGCCCATCCAACGATGTTATCACGTCGCATCACTTCAATTGATCCAACGGCGGACAACGGATATCGCACTGTGTAGATGCACGAACGATAATGCGCGATGGCGCGCTATGAAAGCGGTTTTCCAATTTCGCTCAGGGACACGTGTCGCCCATCCTATGGAATCGCTCCGATTTCTCGAATACCGCTTACCACTTCAAAGGCGGTGCGATCAACTGTCGGTTTCACTCCAACCCGTCGTTACTGTTCACTTCGGTCACGGTTCCACTTCTTACCTTCCAAGTTCCGTTCTCGTCTGCGCCTTTCATCTATCGACCCAACGCAGAGTTTCGCCCCTTTTTCTCGGGTTCCGCCTATTCAAATTAACATAGTCCTTCCGCATTGTCACTAATGCGCCTTCGCTCTTCGTTATACAATGCTCGTTCTACGAACACCACTATCGCTTATGCGTGGCTTAAAGCCATACCTCTATTCATGGAATATACTCAACGAATATATAGCTCCAATGTCTATCAGTTCGAGACACAGTATCGACAGTATTAAAATTGATTCCTCCAACTATATACAGAGCAAAATTAGCCCCAACTTGCAAAGTACATTTTTACACATTATCATACACTCTCCTTTCTGAATACACAGGCAGACTCTTAGCCCAATTTTTAGATTCATGTTCCTACAAGAAATTAAGGCAATTTCACGCAGGAAATTCACTAATAAATGCACAGTTACACTGAGACAATTTCCTCATACGATTCAACCAAGAAGACATAAAGTCACACATGGAACTTATAAACAATTCTCCAAAATAGATATATATACATACAGGTGATCAATCTCAAAAGAAAATTCTTACAATTTCACGACAGGCCGGATATTCAATTCAGTGGCCATTATCCTCCTACTCTGTTGCTGAAGAAGTTCCTCTAATTCTACCTATCTAAACTCTTCAGGATTACATTTATAACACAAGGAGGACCTGAATCGATTCAGGTCTCCATACAGTTCAGCAACTCTTAGCATTCCCAATTCCTAAAATCAGACTCAATAACTGAACTAATCCTAAATTGACTCTTCTTATTCCTATCTTAACCAATTTCTCATGTTCTCAAAATGACTTGAGAATAATTACAATTCCCTACCAAATTTATTTAATATTTACAAGAAATTTTAAGAACATGGGACCCCCTATGTCTACTTATGTAAAAAGTAACTTTTGAGCCTAATGCCCCTGCATCATCTTATCCTTGGCCTAATCTTCAGAATTGATGGCCCCTTCGACCTCCCACTCTGTTCCTAGCTCTCCAGGTCTATGCGGGACTATTCATACAAAATTGATGTCCCTTCGCTAACTCTGCCTCTGAATAGGATATGGATTTTCTTCAACTGTCTTCAAAACACCACAAAAACCTGATAAATTGCACACCACAACATCATAGACCCATTACAGAGTCTCATCATACTCATGTAATGCAAAACTTCTTCTTCACTACTCTGCACCTTGAATAGCTCTCTTGCTCCAATTCCACTGCTTGCCTCACGCTAACGCAATGTGCCTTGGTTCACTCTTTGCCATCAATGACAACATTTCCATTATTTTCCTTCAACTTCCTCCTTAGATGAAACCTTGGACCTTTTACCTTCCTTTTCTCCTAATTTTCATTATTTTCATAAATGCATGTGCCAAAAATGTCATTTTTCCTTTCCAAAGCCTTAGCCTTAGCATTTTCCAATTTCCTTAACCATAATAAACCAAATCAACAGCCCCTATTATGTTTTTCCCAACATTCAACTTGGAATAAGTGTCCCGTCAATCATGGTTATTAGTTTGAACTTTCATTACAAGGAATTTTCACAAGGGCTGTTACAATATATATATATATATATATATATATATATATATATATATATATATATATATATATATATATATATATATATATATATATATATATATATTAAATTTTTATTCTTTTAACACTGTTACCGATGAAATAGCCTAACCGCATTGTTACCTACTTTTTTTGGGTAGAATAAAAAGCACCTGATTTTGAAAAGTGGTGATGCAGAATCACCTTTTTTTTTTTAGCACATTTTTGACACTAATATTTTTATCTATGAAGTATGAATATTTGTTTTAAAATGTTAGTGATTTTCATGCTAATTTTGAAACGTATTGATGCAACATCAACTTTTTTTTTCAGAGTGGTGATTTTCATGTTGGTAATAAAACAAAAAACTTAGATAAAAAAATATATATAAAATAAATAAAAAAAAAATCAATAAAAATATAAAAAAAAACAAAATTAACTCGTAAAAATAAAAAATTTAAACAAAAATAAAGAAATAAAACAAAAAGAAAACAAAAAATATTCGAAAATTATATAAAATGAAATGATAAAATTTGAAAAAAAAACACATAAATTAAAGAAAAAAAGCAAAAATTAACCAAAAAAATAAATAAAAAAACATCAAAAACATTTTTTTCTAAGTTATTAAAAAAAACCCTTTAATTAAAAAAAAAAAATTAAATAGAAAATTTAAAAATAATTTAAATTACAAAATTAAAATTTAGATAAAATAAAAAATTAAATACAGAAAAGAAAAAATTAAATTTAAAAATTTAAATTAAAAAAATAATAATAAGAAGAAAACAAAAATACAATTTTAAAATTAACCAAAAAAACAAATTAAAAAAAATAATTAAAATTGAAAAAGAAAATTGAAATAAAAGAATTTAAAAAAAAAAAAAAAAACTATCATTACAAAACAAAAAAAATGAAAACAACCATCTGCAAATAACTAATAAACAAATATCCATAAATTTACTAATTTTTTTTTTTAAATGAAACAATTTATAAATTTTAAAAATGAAAAACTAACTAAACTAAAAGATTAAAAAAAAAATTTAATTAAATTAAAATTTAATAAATTTAATAAATAAATTTTAAATTTTAAAAAATAATTAATCTAAAATATTAAATTAAAAAAAAAATTAAAAAAAAATTAAAAAAATAAAAATGAAAACAAATTAAATTTAAAATAAAAAATTTGAATTAAAAAAATAATTTTAAATCTTTTGAATTTAAAAAAAAAATTTAAAAAAAAATCAAATTAAAAATAAAAAAATATTGAAAATTAAAAAAAAAAAAAAAAAAAAAAAAAGAAGAAGATTTTTTTGATCGTGGTGGCGCCACTAATCGGCCTCCCGCCCAAGTGGCAGCGAAGGCCGACCTCCGCCGCTACCTAGGAGGGAGGCCGATTCTGGGAATCGCCCTCCCACCGCAGGAGGCCGGTTCCAGGAATCGCCCTTCTGCGGTGGGAGTCTGATTCCAGGAATCGTCGTGAGGCCGATTTCGGTAATCGCCCCGAGGCCAATTCTGAGAATCGCCCTCCCGCCACGGGAGGTTGATTCTGGGAATCGCCCTGAGGCCAATTCCGAGAATCGCTCTCCCGCCACGGGAGGCCGATTCCGTGAATTGCCCTCCCGCGGCGGGAGGCCGATTCCGGGAATTGCCCTCCCGTGACAGGAGGCTGATTCCGGGAATCGCCCTCCCACGGCGGGAGGTAGATTTCGGGAATCGTCCTCCCACGTCACGAGAGGGCGATTCCCAGAATCGGCCTCTCGCCACAGGAGGGCGATTCCCGGAATCGGCCTCCCGCCGCGAGAGGCTGATTCTCGGAATCCGCCTCCGCCGCCACCTGGGCTGGAGGCCGATTGGCAGCGCCACCACAATCAAACATTTCTTTTTCTTTTTTTTTAATATTTTAAATTTTTTTTTTTTTTTACTCAAAAAATTTAAAACTTTTTTTTTCTTAATTTAATTTTTATATTTGAAATTTAATTTGTTTTAATTTTTTTTGTTTTTTTTTTTAATTTTTGAATTTTAAATTTTTTGAATTTTAATTTTTTTTTAATTTTAAATTTATTTTTTTTAATTTTGTGCATTTTTTTTGTTTTTAATTTTTTTTTCTAAATTTTGTTAATAATTTTTATTAAATTTTGTATTTTTTTTTTAATTTAATTGATTTTTTTTTTTTAATTTTTTCATATATTTTTATTATTATTAAATTTTATGTTTAGTTTTTTCATTTAATTTTTTAAAATTTATAAATTTCGTATTATTTATTTATTTATTTGAATTTAATATTTTTTTTTTAATTTTTAATTTTTTTATTATTATTTTTTAAATTACATAAAATTTTTATATTTTTCTTTTATTTCAGTTAAAATTATATATATATATATATATATATATTAATTAAACTTAGTATTTTCAAATTAATTTGTTTTTTATTTTATTTTTTATTTAATATATTTTTTTCAATTTTTCAATTTTAATTGATTTTTAAAGTTTTTTAACTTTTTATTTTAACAATGTTTTTTTTTTCTTTATATTTAAAATTTATTTTTTATTTCAAAATTTATTTGTTTATTCATTTATTTATTAAAATTTCATATTTTTTTTTTTTAATTTAATAAAATCTAATATATATATATTTTTAATTTAAGCTTTTATATATATAAAATTCAAATTTAATTTAATTTTTAAAATCTATTTGTTCTTTTAATATATATTTTTTTAAATTTGATATTTTTATTGTATTTTATTTTTCATTTTTTATTTGTAATTAATTTTTCATTTTTCTACTTTTAGTTTCAACAATGGTTTAAAAAAAAAACAAAATTTAAAGTTTTATTAAAATTTAATATATTTCTTTAAATTTACTTTTTTTTATTTTAAAATTTAAATATTTTTTTTAAATTTAATGAACATTTTCTTTTTCTTTTTTAAATCTAATTTCTATATTTTATTTTTTATAATTTCTTTTTTTTTAACTTGTTTTTCTTTTTAATTTAATATTTTTATTTTATTTTTATTTTTATTTTTTTATTTCTATATATTTTGAAATTTTAATCTTTAATTTTTTTCTTAAATTTTAGGTTTTTTTTAATGTTTGAATTAAAATTTGTATTTAGTTTTTATTTTTATTTTTTTATTCCTATACATTTTTAAAATTTAAGCTTTAAAATGTTTTTATTTTTTAAATTTATTTTTTTCTTAAATTTTAGGTTTTTTTTAATGTTTGAATTTTAAAAATTAAAAAATGTTATTTCTATTTTTAAAAATGTCAGAAATATGACACAATTTTTTTTTTGTTATTCCAACATCAATTGGTTTTGTTTTGAGGGTGTTTTTTCAATCCTTTTTTCAAGAAACAATTTTGTTTTTAGCATAATTTTATAAAATTTTTAAATTTGACCTTAAAAAAAAACTAAGTGCATTCTTGAATACAATTTTTTTGTTTTTGGGGTGTTTTTTCATGTTTTTTGAGTCTTTTTGGGCTAGAGTTCCCGATTTGAGGTCAGGTTACCTATTTCATCGGTAACAGTGTTTTTTTATCACTTAATATAGAATGACATTATTAATATGTATGGTAAGGAGACAAGAATCGCGTGTGATACCAAAACCTAATGTCTTTATTCGTTTGGATAACCAATATGGGCTCTTGGCTCTTCAAGGTTTTTGATATGCATTTCAAGAAACGTGGAAGCATCTTCGAAAGGGGGAAGAATCATAGTTAGAAAATATCACACATAGGGAAAAATACAAATATCACCCTCATCAAATGCAAATCAGGCTTTACCATGATCCAATCGATATCACTAGGCCAACACCATAAACATGTCATAACCACCTTTACCGTGATCTACCACGATCACTAGGCCAACATGAGTATGGATATCACCAGATTTTGTCCATGTAAACCACAAGGAATTTTCGTGTCTCCTAGTCTCTCAAGATTTACTGTAGCCCACAGTCTGAATCAGGGTTCACTAGGGCCTAAACTGAAACATACTCTCCAAGATTTACCACAATCCCAAGCCCATGATTTGTAGGAATGAAATGGAGAGAAAACAACCACCTCTAAGGCTTTACCACAATCCAAACCCAGAGTACTAGGCCCTAAATCGATGAAACAAGTGAACCGGTTCTATATCATTTTGAGATCCACCTCACTCGGCTTCAAATCCATCTGCTAATCCAGCTAAACCAAAACATGAAAACTCCACAACACCATGGATATCCAGAAATGGAAAGTCTAGGATGAATACATTGTCACACCTAGAAAAACCCATGCCAAGACAAAAGAACAAAATGCAATGCCATGCATGTCAAATCTAGAAAGGAAAATCCACATGCAAATCAATACCTGTCAATAATTCTAATATACCTGCTTGATTCATGCTCCTCCTTGCTTGTTTCCTCTTTTTTCCTACTTTCTTGACTTTCTTTGCTCAAATGCCAAAGTTCTCTAAGAACTTCAAGTGTACAAGAGTGAGAGAGAGAGAGAGAGTAAATAATGAGAGAGATCCAAAATTGAACTTAAAAAGGTTCCAACTGATCCTCAAAATCCATTTTATGGAAGAGACCTCTATTTTCTTCATTTTCCATTATTTTCCTTCAATTTCCTCCTCACATGCAACCTGTGACCTTTTACCTTCATTTTCTCCTAATTTTCATTATTTTCATAAATGGATGTGCCAAAAATGCCATTTTTCCTTTCCAAATCCTTAGGCTTATCCTTTTCCAATTTTGTTAGCCATAATAAACCAAGTCAACACCCCTAGGATGTTTTTTCCTAACATTCAGCTTGGAATAAGTATCCCATCAATAGTGGTTATTAGTTTTAACTTGTATTACATGGAATTGAATCGCGTGTGATACCAAAACATAATATATTTATTGATTTGGACAATCAATATTAGCTCTTGGCTCTTCAGAGTTTTTTATATGCATTTCAATAAACGTGGAAGAATCTTTGAAAGGGTGAAGAATCACAGTTAGAAAATATCACACATAGGGATAAATAAAAATATCACCCTCATCAAATACAAATCGGGCTTTACCATGATCCAACTGAGATCACTAGGCCAACACCATAAACATGTCATAACTTCCTTTAATGTGATCTACCACGATCACTAGGTCAACACAAACATGGATATCACTAGATTGTCTCTGCCTAAATCGTAAGGAATTTTCGTGTCTCCTAGTCTCTCAGGATTTAACACAACCCACATCCTGAATCCGGGTTCACTAGGGCCTAAACCGAAACACTCTCCAAGATTTACCACAATCCCAAATGCATGATCACTCAGAATGAAATGGAGAGCAAACCACAACACCATGGATATCTAGAAATGAAAAGGCTAGGCTGAATACATTGTCACACCTAACAAAACCCATGTCATGCATGTCAAATATAGAAAGGAAAATGCACATGCAAATCGATACCTGCAAATAGTTCTAATATACCTACTTGATTCATGCTTCTCCTGGCTTGCTTCCTCCTTTTTCCTGCTTTCTTGCCTTTGTTTTTTCAAATGCCAAATTGATCCATGAACTCCAACTATCCAAGAGTCTGTGTGTGTGTGAGAGAGAGAGAGAGAGAGATAGAGTAAATAATGAGAGAGCTCCAAAATTGAACCGACAAAAGGTTTCAATGGATCGTCAAAAACTTTTTTATGGAAGAGACATCTATTTTCTTCATTTTCCATTATTTTCCTTCAATTTCCTCCTCACATGCAACTTGTGACCTTTTACCTTCATTTTCACCTCATTTGCATTATTTTCATAAATGGATGTGCCTATAATACCTTAGCCTTAGCCAATTTCCTTAGCCATAATAAACCAAATCAACACCTCCTAGGATGTTTTGCCTAACATTCAACTTGAAATACATGTCTCATAAATAGTGGTTATTATTTTTAACTTTTATAACATGAAATTTTAGCCAAGATTGTGACTATATATATATATATATATATATATATATATATATATATATATATATATATATATAATTTTATTCTATTTCTCACTTAATATAGAATGACATAATTAATATGTAAAGTAATTCTTACTTAATATAAAGAATGACGAAATTAATATGTATGGTAGGGAGACCAGAGTAGCGTGTGATACCAAAACCTAATGTCTTTATTGATTTGGATAACCAGTATGGGCTCTTCCAAAAGGCAAAGAATCACTGTTAGCAAATATCACAGATAGGGACAACCACCAAAAAAAACAAAGAATCACAACCATGGATATTGTTGTATTTCTATCTCCACTTATCTTACCTCTTGTCTGGAATAGTTCATCCTTATTTTTTAAAATTATAATGTATAGAGTTATAAAACTCTTTAAATAGTAAAAGCTAATGCCTTTATAAATTTGGATAATGAATATTGCCCATTCCAGTAAACATCAATATCAATATGAACGTGACACTATGATTTCTTACTAAAAACATCACCACTCAAATATGATGCAACAATAAACTTGATATTAAATTCACTTGATTTAAAGAGTTTCCAACCTAACTCCCACGCTGGCGATGGGCCCACCACCATCAATGTTTCCCACTTGCTGCACATTCAATGATTATACATAAAAAGAGGTTTTTCTTTTTTATTTGTGAGATTCATAGTTCTTTCAAAAAGATTACATGTTAAGCCTACCATGTTCCCGATGAGTCATTCATTGTTAATATTTCACTAATACTACACACTTCATAATCATACATAAAAGATATTTTATATTTTTATTTGTAGATTCATAGTTCCTTTAAAAAGATTATACTCAATAATCATACATAAAATATATTTTACTCAATAATGAAGAAATGCATTTTTTTGTTTTCAAAAGTTACAATTACAAAGAAGCCATAAATGCCTTGTAGAAAATGGCACTCACTTAGCAAGAAAGATAATGTTCATAACATTAATAATTTTTATTTAATAACATTAATAATTCTTATTTAATGTTATAAAATATAGTGCATTATAAAAAAACCAAAACCATTAGGGGAGATGCCTTTATGAAAAAAAAAACAAACTATTAGGGTAGATGCCTTTATGAAAAAAAAACTATTAGGGTAGATGCCTTTATGAAAACATTTAAGATTTGTCATCAATACTTATCAATTTAAAAGGTCATTTTAATATACCATTATTAATAAAATGATAATTCCATAATCGTTAATTGACTTTTCTAACATATTATGGAGAAGGGGGTATGTGGTAACGACAAAGAGGACACGTGTCATGCGAACGCAGCCATGGGAATAGACATCTCTCATGGAAGATGTGGCGGCATGGCATTTGACGGGCTTCCTCTCCAACTTCAAAATCATGCCAACAAACGGGGCAGCTCTCATTCAAAATCTCATTTGAACTCGAATTCGATGCATTAATTATGAAGCGAGGCAAGTTTTCCAAGGCCACCTCGCTCACTCCAATTTCTTCACTCTCTGCTCCGATCATATCCCCAAAAAAAACAAGAGTAACGAGCTCAGCAATATCTCTCATTAAATCGCTCCCTCGATTGCGACGTGGTCGTCTACCCACGTGCTCAACGGGATCTCTATTGCGCACTCGATCGCCACGTGGTCGTCTACCCCTTCCTTCCTCGCCTCTTCCATTTTGTTCTCTTCCTCTTCCTCTTCCAATTTCCCCTCTCACTCCCCTCCCTCCATTCTGTTCACTTTCCATTTTATTATTACCTGTTTGATCGATCACAAGAGATGGCCACAGGATTAGGGTTTTGGTGGATCAGAAGAAATCACCCGTTTGAATAACACTAACACTTCACTGTATTATAGATATGGCTGTGGCAGTTATACCATTCAACAAACCGACGTGATCGTTACAAATAATTATCTACCGACTTTTCTTAATTATGCCCAGAGGGCATTTTACAGTTAAGTATAATCCCGATGTGTAAGTATGTAGCCTTTAAAATAACTTACATAACCATATAAATAAGTAATTAAAAATGAATTTAAACAAAATAAATTTAAAATATGAAGGGTTTTACAACCACTCAAAAAAAAATATAACAAATAAATAAAACAGAGGTATGGTAAATAAATAAAACCTATTTTTATACTTAGATATGGTAAATAACTAAAAATATAAATAAACTAGATGTATGGTAAATAAATAAAACTTTTTTTTATATTTACTTCATAAACCTTTTTATATTTACAAAAACTCAAGAAGAAGTTGTATTTAGGTGAACCTTATGGGCCAAATACCATGAGAAAAATTATTTTCAATACCATGGGAAAATTATTATCAATACCATGGTTCAAATACCATATTTATAAAAGAGGTGGAAAAAGGTAAAGTAAATAATAAAAATATATCAAATAGGAGTAGAAATCAACATCTAATTATATTTGAAGCCTATGGACCAAATTAATAATAATATCATGCAAAAAAAAACATTATTTACCCCAACATATATATATATATATAAGCTCTAGATATATATGGGAGGGAAGAAGAATGACATATGATACAGGTGGAGAAATACGGAGAGGAGTGGGAGAGCTAGAGAAGCGTAAGAGAGGGAGAGGGAGACATAAATATGGAGGTGGGAGAGAGAGAGGAGAGAGGGAGGGAGAAGGAGAAGTGATTGGAGTGTAGAGATATACATAGAGAGATAGGTGGGGAGAAGGAGAAAGTATTAGAGAGAGAGGGAGAGAGAGGAAGGATGAGAGGAGGAGAGAGGGAGGGAAAGATAGATGATGTTGGAGAGGGAGAGAAGGAGAGAGAATTAGAAAGAGAGGGATATAGTAACATAGTTGGAGATATAGATAGAGTGGTGGGGAAAGAGAGATGATTTAAGGGCAAAGAGAGAGAGAGAGAGAGAGGCAGGCGATAAAGGGAGAGAGAGGAAGAGAGTGTTGGGGGAATATAGAGGATTGTAGGGGAAAGAGAGAGAGAGAGAAAGAGTGATGGGGGAAGAGAGAGGGAGGTAGGAGAGAAATGGAGAGAGAAGAAGGAATAGAGAGGGGACTTGAGAGATCGAGGAGGTGTTGGGCTTGTGTTATATTATTTCCATGACTAATCATGCGGGTGGCGAGGAAGAGAGGGGGGGCGATATCCCCTCTTATACATTTCGTTGAGCACAACGTACGGGGGACTCATAGGGGAGGCGATAGCCCCCCCTGTGAGGGTTCGGGGCAACGCCCCCAAAAAAAAATTTGGTCCTTATTTTCTGATGGGCGGACCTGCCCATGGTTTTGTCCATGGGTTTGCACATGGTTTTGGGGCATGATGGTTTTCGGCCCCTGGTATTTTGTAGATCCGGTCAAGGGAACTACGGTTATGTTCTAATCCACGGTTAATGGATTGGGTTTTATGTATGCTTCAGCACGTATATATATATATATATATATATATATATATATATATATATATATATATATATATATATATGTGTGTGTGTGTGTGTGTGTGTGTGTGTGTGTTGTAACACTAAAATAAATATAATGAAAAATCATGTTGGTCGTCCCGATTTGGGATCCAAATGAAAATCTCTGTTTTTATCTGTTTTATGTTTTATGCTCTCGCTATTGTTTATTTTTTTCTATAAGATTCATTTGCAGATAATTTTTGTACAAGTTTAAAACCTACAGGAGGAGAGAAGGAGGTATAAAGATATGGAGTTGGAAGGAGAGAGAGGGAGGGATAGAGAGATGCAATTGGAGGGGGGGGAGAGGGATTGATAGAGAGATGGAGCTGCATGGTGAGCGAGAAGGAGGAAGAAATACATAGAGAGTGACAAGTGGTGATAGAGAGGGAGTGATAAGGGAGAGGTGGAGAGAGAGAGAGTATGTTTGGGGGTGAGATAAAGAGACAAAGAAGAAGAGATGGAGAGAATGAGGGAGAGAAGGAGAGAGAGAGACATATAGTAACAAAGTTAGAAGGTGATGAGAGAGAGAGGTGGGAGAGAAAAGAAAAGAGAGAGTGAAGAGGGGTACGGAAAGAGAGATGGAGATGGAGGGGTAGAGAGAGAGAGGTAAGAATAAATACATGGAGAGTGAAATTTGGAGAGAGAGAGATAGAGAAGGAGTGATAAGGAATATGGAGGGAAAGCAAGAGAGGATAGCATGAGGGAAGAGAGATAGAAGCATGGGAGAGGGAGGGAAGGATAAGGGAGAGGAGGAGGGAGTGATAGATAGATATATTGGAGCAAGAGAGTGTATGTTTTAGGGTTGATATAGATAGAAAAAGGGATATAGAGATATAGACAAAAGGTGAAGAGAAAGAAGAGATAGATGGAGACACGGAGGGAGGGAAAAAGAGATTGATAAATATGGAGTGAGAGAGTGTGTGTGTTTGTGGGGGTGAGATAAAGAGACAAAGAAGGAGAGATGGAGGGACATATAGATATATATGGAGGAGGGAGAGAGGTAATAATATTTCTTATAATATATGCATTGATTTCAGTGTAGATGGGGATTTTTAATCCTATTTGATTGCTTAAACTAGATGCATTGATTTTAGTGTATATTTTTATTTCTAATGATATTTGATTACTTTCACTAGATGCATTGATTTCAATGTAACTGATTTCTAATTCTATTTGATTTCTTGCACTAAATACATTGATTTCAGTGTAGATGGTGATTTCTAATCATATTTGACTTCTTACACTAGATGCATTAATTTCAATGTCGGTGTTGATTTATAATAAAATTTGATTGCTTACACTATATGCACTAATTTCAATATAAATTATTTCTAATCCTATTTGATTGCTTGCACTAAATGCATTGATTTCCATGTATATGGTGATTTATAATCCTATTTTATTGCTTGCACTAGATGCATTGATTTTAGAGTATATGTTGGCTTCTAATCCTATTTTCTTACTTGCACTAGATGCATTGATTTCAATGTAGATGTTGATTTCTAATCCTATTTGATTATTTGCATTAGATGCATTGAATTCTGTGTAGATGTTGTTTTCTAATATTATTTGATTTCTTGCATTAGATACAGTGATTTCGTTGTAATTTTGATTTCTGATTTGATGTAATTGGATGTATGATGGTACGCTAATTTTAAAGTCCTTGGATTAATAGTGCGCATTGATTTCAGTGTAAGAACAAAAAATAATTGACAATGTAGAATGATTTATGTTTTATAGTAATTAAACCTAATAATATTGGAGAGAGAGAGACAAGGTATGATGTTTACTACAACAACTCAATCTAAATATTTAAATGATTTATGATTTATGATTTCTACTATATTTTTCATATAATCAATATGGAAAGATGACAAAACTAATAAGGGTGGCAATAAGAATAGTAAAGAAAATAGTTTGAGATTGATCACATTGAAGGCTATTTGTGATTAACTACGTTATTTTTATTCACATTTTATATCATTCAATATTATTACATTGTAACTTTGCATTCAAAAAAATCATTTCATCATTTTTCATCATTAAACTTATTTTACAATATTTATCAGCTCAACAAACTCAGACATAGCTAAAAAAATTTAAAATTAAAATGACTCGATAAATCTCAAACATATTTAGCCTATTTAAAATGGTTATATTACTATTAGATGTATTTACATATTATTGATATAATTAATTATATGCTCCTCATATTCTCGATAGATTTTCCTTGGTCACACACAACTGAAACCAGCCTAGATCCATCTCAATTACAGATCTATCAATCGCAGAGAGGGATCAAATCTCTCGAGGTGAAAACATTTCCTCATGTTTTAAACTCAAAAATGAGGTTTTCGCCTCTAGAGATTTAATTCCTCTCGGCACTTGATAGATCCGTAGTTAATATGGATCTAGGCTGGTAATAATAATTCTCTTTTAATTATTATATCCTTGTAGTTTGAAAGTTACTTACCAAACCATTGAATTAGAATAAATCTAATAAAGCTAAAACCATAGGTGCATTACCATGTAAATTCTAGCAATCCACCCCTAATTATTCACAACAAGAACCAATCATAGCATGAAAAACGATTAGATCAGGGTATTTTGCAGGGATAGCATGTTGAAATATCGGGTTCTGTAGTTATGCTCTGTTAGTATCCACTGTGTTGACAAGGTTCTCGGTGCTCTAGGAAATAAGGAGACAGAGGTCTTTCAAAATTCAAGTTGGTGCAGTTCAAAGGTTGGAGAGTTAATACATGTAGCTAACAATCCAGGAAGAAGGTGAGACTGGAGGACGGTAATAGAGATGAGTTCTGGAAACATGACAAAGACAGAGCTGACGGAGGAGAGTGATTCGAAATGGAAGTACTTGAAAATGTGGGTAAGGTATCCATTTCCATTTAATTGAATGTGTGAAAATTTTTCCATGTCTCGCTGATGAAACAAAGTGTTATTGGTAACTGTTTATGAGTTTATGTGTGAAGGAAAGTTATTTTAATTTCTTTTTTAACATATTAAATCAGAAATACACAGCAAGATAACTTCAGCATAACATGAGAGAAACTTTTGGTGAGCAGTTCACCCCTCTTGGGCTACGTCTGTTAGATCAAGCCTCCCAAAATGAGCTTGCCCTCTTGTATTAAAATGCTCCAAAATGCTAATACAAGTTTAAAAGTGCCTCAATAAGGAAATATAAATGCAAATATAAATTCATAAGAAATGAAAATGCTAAGAATCCCTTTCCATATTCACTAAACAGTGAAGAATTACCATAAACAATGACTTCTTCAAAAAGGCCCTAATGGCTCTTTGAACTCCTATGAAGATTTTCGGGCTGTAAAAGTCCTCAAAAAAATCTAAAACCTCTTCCATTAGGTTTAGAAGGTAGCAATTAGCCGAAAATGATCTTTGGTTCACCTCAAACAAAGAGGTACAACTCAAAATAGCTCCATTTCCCCAATGGCCTTGATGGCTCTGAAAACTCTCCTGAAGATTTTTGGGCGTTGAAAGACTTCAAAAAATTCTGAAACCTCTTCCATTAGGTTCAGAAGGTGTAAAATAATTGAAAATGGTCTTTGGTTATCCTCAAACAGAGAGGTACAACTCAATACAACTTCATTTCCCAAATGGCCCTAATGGCTTAAAAATATTCCCTAAAGCTAAAATGGATGTAGAACACCTCTACTGCCTCTGGAACCTGTCCCATTGGCTCTGCAATGCTGAAAATAGTCAAAAATTATTTTTTTTTCATCCCAAATGGTTAAGCATAGCCCAAAACAGCTCCAACTCCCTCTTGTCCCTCATGACTCTCATTGCTTCCCTGAAGAAAAAGGGGCTGAAGATCAACTCCAATGGCTCTGCAACCTACTCCAATGGATCCATAATCCTCTAAATACCTGAAATCAAAAAAAAAATTGTCCCAAAAGGTTCTGCCTTTGATAATTTATCATCAAAACAATATTTTTCCCAATCTGCCCTAAACAAGCTCCACCAATGATGGAGAAACTGCAGATCATCTGAGCATTTTGGCCAATCCTACCAAAAATGGCGCTCCGCTCCAGCTTTAGCCGGATGTTTACCATTAGCATTTAATTTGAATGGGGTGCTGGTCACATGCGGAGACCCCACCTTCGAAACCGCTTGAAGACTGCCATCCAAACTGTTTACAATATGTGGCATTAAAATTTGGGTTAACGTGGCCACATGCGACGGTTTTGTGGGTGGATTAACTAAACCAGTCCCCGTCGTCTTCTAACTGCTATCACCAATGGTTGTCTTAAATGTCAACTTTTTCCAGGCACATGATCCATGAAGATCACAGTCCATAACTTAACCACTAGTTTAAGCCTTTAACGATATGGTTCCAGTGCGTGGTCTTATGTATAGGGGGTTGGCCCCCTTTCCACCCCACTCAAAGCTTTGTAAATATGTAACGTGAACATAGTATATTAGGCACTAACGTGTGAGCCAATGGTAAAGTGCTTGTGTTCTTTCGTGGGAGGTCCGTGGTTCAACTCCCGTGGAGTCAAAAAAATTTGCAACACCATATATACCATCGGCCTAGGGCCACGTGGCAGCCTCTGGGTTTGCCACGTGGAACCCCGTGATTGGCCAAGAAAACTACAGTCAAACCAATGTGCAATCTCGTGCTGCCACTTGTCAAATGATGATTGGCCCTGGTGGAATATTTTGAGGAATATTCTAGGGAATATTCTAAGAAATATTCTAGGAATATTCCTTAGAATATAGTTTTTAAATATTTTTTTAATGAAAGTCAACCCTGGTCAAACTAGTCTTTTGCATGAAATTGTGAATTTTAAAGCTTGAATAACTTTCACATACAGTTTCGAATTTGAGTGTCATTCATGGTGTCAGGATCGCATCGCCGAGGCCTATCCAGTCATTTAGGTTTTAAGTGATTTTGAACACTTTCAATTTTGAGCTTTTTCCATAGCTCGGACTTGAGCTCCTAATCACACCTCCCAAATGAGAAGCTTTTGGACCCCAAAAGCTCACTGAAATTATGAAACTGAACTGAACATTAAATGAGATAATAACACCATCCTCTTCTCTTCAGCCTCCAAAATTTTTCCTAGCTTGTCAACTGTCCTCATGGCGAATTTTTGTTGAATGAGCCATGTACTTGTGCCGAATCCTAACCAAGTTTTTTTCACCATACCAATATGTCATTCTTAAACCAGAAATGACTCTTGCTAAAATTTGTGCCCTCTTTCCTTGCATACCTTCCCATCTCATGGAATCTTTCACTGCATTGCACCTCCACTTCGTTCTCTGCACCAATCGACATCAAAGGCACCTTGTGCAACATACGACATCAACAACAAGTTGAAAATGAAATGTGCTATAAAATTGACACAACCATGAATGTAAAAAGGGTGCGCACAATCGACACAAGTTGAAAAACATGTGTGACACAATAGACACAAGTCAATAAACATGTGTGACATAATCGACACAAGTCGACAAACATGTGTGACACAAACGACACAAGTTGACAAACATGTGTGACACAATCAACAGAAGTCGACAAACATGTGTGACATAATCGACACAAGTCGACAAACATGTGTGACAAAATCGACAAATGTCGACAAACAACAAGATACAGCTTGACAAACATATGTTTGTATCATGTACAATGAACTATATACAGTTCACTAATTACACATACAACCTCTATGTAGATGTGCAACTTCAACTCTTCTTTACATGAAATCTTGCATCAACTTTTTCAACTAAAATACATGCATTCAAAATATGAAATTTGCATGTACAAAATGAAGATGACTTATTGCATTAAGAAGTTAATCCACTTCCTACCAATCCAACCCCAAGGTGTCTTTTCCTACTGCAACATTTCTACATGTGAATCTTCCATTTTCACATCGATAACGGAATCCATAAATCCACTTACACCAAGCTTTTTGTCCTCTAGTTGCATGTGCTTTGGATGACTTATTGGATGAAAATTTCAACAATGAGAGACATATTTTCCCTTCTTTTAACAAAATGTGCAACTCTTAAGAACTTTCTGAGAAATTTTTATTTGCCTCTTCTGCTTCTTATGTGCTTTCTTTTTCAACCAGTATATTGAAGAAACATGGTTAAATCCACCACAAAATGTGCAATAAAAATTTCTTTCATTTGAACAAGAAAAATTATCATTCTTTGCTAAAACATAATCAAATTGATCATGTGAATAATTATACCTCTTTTTCTGCATGGAATTTCTATCCTTTTTGTCTTCGAGAGATGATGAACTAGTAGAGGAGACAACTTTCTTTTTCAGACTTTCATCACAGTTCTTGTCTTGAAAACTGTTTGAACTTGAATGCTCACCATAAGCAACATGTTTACCCTCTACTTGCTTCAATTATGGCTTAAAAAAATGGCAATCATCCTTAAAAAAATCTTGACATATATACATTTTAGAACTTGGAATAAAGGTTCTCTTTAAATTTGCATCACATGCATTCAATGATTTGGAGTCTTCTCTATTAGACTGCACATAAGCAAGACCAACATTTTTGGCTCACTGCACAACTAAAATAGGATCAACCATGCCTTGCGCATGCTTTCCCAAACCTTTGCCTTCATGATAGCCCATCTTAAACATTTATTTGGACCCTATGCCCCTTATATGTTTTTCAAAAGAACCAACACACTTTTCAATTGAGGAAATTGAAGACAAGTTGGAATGGTTTACCTCTTCTGCTGGAATTTTCTTGGACAAAGCTTCTTGAGCTTGAAGGAGTTGTTTCTCCATGTCATGTAGTATTTGGAGAATTTTTTCCTTCTCTTCCTTCATGGCTAACAATTCTGCATGAAGCTTAACGCTTTCTCTTTGATCCTCAATTAGAATCTGCACCATGTCCTTCACCTTAATGAACTCATTCTTCATGTCATCATTGAATAATCTCGTGAAGGAGGAAACATCACTTGTGGAAGAAGTTGACATTATGTAAATGGTAAAATTAACAAAAGGAACTTCCAAAGAAGATTTCTCAAATCTTTCAAACAAATGACAAGCTTTTAACCATATGTCTTTACAGCCATACTCTTATTCAGGTAGCCATAAAATACAAACTCTAATAGCTTTTGTAGAAAACAATAATCAAGTGGGTTTGTTTTCCAAAGAAAATCTTGAGGTACTCTGGGGTAAGGAAATAACCTACAACTCTTTTTTCCTTTCTAAGCATTAGCTATCAACAACTATCTTTTCAACTCAAGCAAACTCATACAATCAGCCATTTTGCAACCAATAAAACAGTCAATCTTTTACACTATTTTAACACCTTTTGCAAAAAAAAATAATCTCAACCCGACCTTTGATACCATCTGATCTGAAAATGGAAGTACTTGAAAATGTGTGCAAGGTATCCATTTCCATTTAATTAAATGTGTGCAAAATTCTCCATGTCTTGTTGATGAAACAAAGTGTTCTTGGTAACTGTTTATGAGTTTATGTGTCAAGGAAAGTTAATTTAATTTTTTATTTAACATATTAGATCAGAAATACACAGCAATATAACTTCAACATAACATGATACAAATGCTTGGTGAGCAGTTCACCTCCCCTGGCCTATGTCTGTTGGATCAAACCTCCCAAAATAAGCTTGTCCTCCTGTATTAAAATGCTCCAAAATGATAATAGAAGTTTAAAAGTGCCCCAATAGGAAAATATAAATGCAAATACAGATTCATAAGACATGAAAATGCTAACAATTCATTTCCATATTCACTAAACAGTGAAGAATTACCATAAACAGTGACTTCCTCAAAAAGGCCCCGATGACTATTTGAACTCCTATGAAACTTTTCAGGCTGTAGAAGTCCTCAAAAAGATCTAAAACCTCTTCCATTAGGTTCAGAAGGTAGCAATTAGCTGAAAATTATCTTTGGTTCACCTCAAACAGAGAGGTACAACTCAAAACAACTCCATTTCCCCAATGGCCCTGATGGCTCTGAAAAATCTTCTGAACCTTTTTAGGCTCTAAAAGTATTCAAAAAATTCTGAAACCTCTTCCATTAGGTTCAAAAGGTAGAAAATAGTTGGAAATGGTCTTTTTTTCTCCTTAAACAGAGAGGTATAACTCAATACAGCTTCAATTCCCTAATGGCCCTAATGGTTCAAAAAGATTCCCTGAAGCTAAAATGGCTATAGAACACCTCTACTACCTCTAGAACCTATTACAATGGCTCTGGAATGCTGAAAATAGTCGAAAATTACTTTTGGTTCACCACAAATGGTTAAGAATAGCCCAAAATAGATCCAACTCCCTCTTGGCCCTCATGGCTCTCATTCCTTCCCTAAAGCAAAAGGGGATGAAGGTCAACTCAAATGGCTCTGAAACCTATTCCAATGGATCTAGAATCCTCTAAATACCTGAATAATAATAATAATAATAATAAAAAAAGAAAAAAAAATCATCCCGAAAGGTTCTGTCTTCGAGAAGTTATCGTCAAAACAATATTTTTCCCAATCTACCCTAAACAAGCTCCACCAATTGTGGAGAAACTGCAGATAATCCAACCATTTTGGCCAATCCCACCAAAAATGGCACTCCACTCCAGTTTTAGTTGGACCCTTACTATTAGCATTTAATTTGAATGGGCTGTTGGTCACATGCGGAGACCCCGCCTCCGAAACCGAGTGAAGACCGCCATCCAAACTGTTTAAAAAAAGTGGCATTAAAAGTTGGGTTAACATGGCCACATGCCATGTTTTTGTGGGAGGATTAGCTGAACCATTCCCCGCTTTCTTCTAATCGTTATCCCCAACGGTTGTTTTAAATGCTAAATTTTTCCGAGCACATGATCTGCGAAGACTGCGATCCATAACTTAACCACTTGTCTAAGCCTTTAAGGCTGTGGTTCCAAGGCGTGGTCATATGTATAGGGGACTGGCCCTTAGGGGCTGGCCCCCTTTCTGCCCTCATTCAAACCTTTTTAGAACTTTAAATATGTAACGTGACCATAGTATATTAAGAACTAACGTGTGGGCCAACGGTAAAGTGCTTGTGTTGTTTCGCGGGAGGTCTGTGATTCGACTCCTGTGGAGTCGCAAAATTTTGCAACTCCATATATACCACCGACCAACAAAACTACAATAAAACCAATGTGCAATCCAGTGTTGCCACTTGTCAAATGAGGATTGGCCCCGGTGGAATATTTCAAGGAATATTCTGAGGAATATTCCTTGGAATATTATTTTTAATATTTTTTTAATCAAAGTCAACCCTGGTCAAACTGGTCTTTTGCATGAAATTGTGAATTTTCAAACTTGAATAACTTTCACATACAGTGTCGGATTTGAGTTTCGTTCGTGGCATCAGGATCGCATCATCGGGATGTTCATGTTGCAAGTGATTTTGAACACTTTCAATTTTGAGCTTTTTCCATAGCTCAGACTTGAGCTCCTGATCAGAGAGATATCGGTGGGTGGGCGTCGCATTTATCTGTTATAGGGAAGTCACATCATGTGTAGAATAATGTTATTTCTAGATGATCAAATTCTCTTAAAACTATCATTATCATTTTCGTTGTTTAAATTGTATTTTTAAATAATTTTTTATTAATAATATTTTATATTAAAAGTAAATGAGTTACACAATTTTTTATTATAAAAAAGTAATTAAATTATTTTATTTTTAATAATTTTTGGTTTTGAGTATACTAAAAAAAATTATTAGGGTCAAAATGTTAGAAAATTATATATTATGGAGCAATGCAACACATAAAATATGCAGAAAATAAAAGCACACAAAACACATAAAACTAGAGAGACACATATATACCTGGTTCACCCAGTTTGGGCTACGTCCACCCCGAATAGCCAGTCCTTCCTTTCTATTATCCAGCAAAAATGAAGAGACAAAACCTACAGTAGATTCGTTGTAATATCCTGTGTTCTCTCTCACAGTCTCCCTCTATGTTTCTCGCTCCGAGAATACACATACAATACACAGCCGCAATACAATACCCTCATAAAAGCGAGTGGTTTCCTTCTAGGGCCAAAAACCCTAAACTAAACATAATTTCTACCATCAGATCATTTGCCTAATGAACGGCCCAGGTTGACTTGAAATTACTATACTTTTACAAGGCAATTTTACATCTGTTTTTAGCTTCGGGGGCGCTGCCCCGAAAATCCCCGCAAGGGGGGGGCTCCGAAAATCGCTGCCGCCCCCCCCCCTGGACCCCCCACGGTAGTGATTAATTACGGGCGGCGTTGCTGCCCCTTTTTAAGGTACAGGGGTCCAATCCTGTGATACAAAGTAAACAAGATAATCAAGCTCCACACCCAACAATCTCCCACTTGGAGACTGATTGTAGCAACTCCACCGCTGCTTCATTTGCTGGACAATGACTCTTCTTTGGACCTAGCTGTTTGTCATCTTCATCGTCATCCTTGAAGACCAATTGAAACTGAGCATGTTCTCAGTTTCTCCCTGGTTACAAATTTTGTTAGCATATCTGTAGGATTCTGGCTAGTGTGTATCTTTTCCAGCTTCAACTCTCCATATTCCAATACTGACCGTATGAAATGGTACTTGAGATGTATGTGTTTAGTCCTGGAATGAAATTCTGAGTTCTTTGCAAGATGAATGGCACTTTGGCTATCACTGTATAGTGTGCCCATATCATGCTTCTTACCCAATTCATCCATAAACCTTTGTAACCAAATCATTTCTTTACTAGCCTCTGTAGTAGAAAAATACTCGACTTCTGTTGTTGAAAGTGCAACTGTAGAAATTTGCTGAATAATGAAGATTTATCCACTGAGATTATCCTGGTCACACACTAATTCGAATTCATGCATAACACATAACCTCTTCTACAATTGATCATCAATTTGTGGAAATAGAAACAGTCGCATGTGCACATAAATACAATATGTAATGGGGAAAGCTTATAGCTGAAAACCCCCAGCTATTTTGTATATTATAATGGAAGAGAACATGTAACAATATCAGTACAATACTCCTCACAAGTACTCAGTACTGTCTCCAAAAGTTACACACAAACTAGCTCAGTTTTGAACAAGTCACGGGTTCAAAACTCATCCACTATTTTCCTGCTTCTATTGCGCAATCCAGGTTGGTCTAATGAGAGATCCAAGTTCGAATCTCCTTAGTTTCAACTGCGCAATCCTCATGGGCAATCTCCTCCAATGCTTGTGAAAATCTCATGCACAACTAATGTCGCAACTAATAGCAAACTCACCCTTTCATCTACCTCTTCCACTAGTCTTCACTGAACTGTCCATGCACTGCATTCAACTGATGTGTTCTTGAGTTGAATGATGAGTTAATAGTTAGTGAATTAAATAATATTTAATTCACACCACTCATCACTAGTGTATTATCCAGTTAAACTAAATACAACTAGTTCAACTAAGTTAAACCGAACACAACTCCACCAACTGTCTCATCAACTCCACCAACTCCGCCACTTGAGTTCTAACTGAAGCCAATCATGCATGAGCTCACCAAACCCCTAGGAATAGTGTAATTCCTTCTGTCAGGTCCATGGGCCACATCTGTAGCTCCAATTGAAGTGCTGCAAGAGGATAAACTGAAGTTTATAGTCCAAATATTATTAAGGGCTAATAATATTTGACTGACCTATTTTTAGACAGGCAGTCTAAAAATAGACTTCGACCTGTATGTCTAAAAATAGAGGTCCATCTATTTTTACCAACTCGACCAATCATCCAAGAATAGCATACTACAACTCCTAGACAATGCTCCATATGTCTAAAAATAGACTTTGCGCCAAAAATAGCCCGAGGGCCCACTTAGTGAAGGCGACTTCATTTCACTAAGCTCCATCATCTTGTTGCATTTCAACACTCCCTCTCAACAAGATATGGATTATTTGCAACCCCTATCCTGCCTCTGTGGAATTCGAATTTGTTCCTGGTGAGCGCCTTCATCAAGATTTCAACATCCCGATCCTCTGTGGGAACATATGAAAGTAACATGATTCTCCGCTGCACACAATCTCTGATATGATGGCACCTGATGTCGATGTGTTTGGATCTATCATGAAATACTGGATTAGCCAAGAGTTTAATGCAACTCTGGTTATCACAATAAATCACAGTAGGCTCCAAGTGCGACCCGAACAATCCGACGAGGATCTTCCTCATCCAAATAGCCTTGCATGTAGCCAAGCTTGCTGCCATGTACTCGGCCTCTGCTGAACTGAGTGCCACGGATCTCTGCTTCCTACTGTACCAGGAAACTGCTGTCGACCCGATACTAAAGACTCCTCCAGATGTGCTCTTTCGGTCCGTTGGCTCCCTGCCCAATCTGCATCAGTGAAGCCACTAAGCTTCGCTCCAACCTCCTATCTATACCATAGACCATATCCCGATGTGCCATTAAGATAACGCAATACATGCTTTCCTGCCTTCCAGAAGAGCTTGGTCGGCTTAACCATAGCTTGCGAAAGCTGGTTAATAGCATAGCATATATCGGGTCGTGTATTGACCAGATACATAAGTGACCCCACCAACTGTCGATAGACAGTGGCATCCACTACCTCTGCTGAAGTAGCATCCTCCTTCCTACAACCACCAGGAATAGGAGTATCAACAGGCTTGCATCCATGCATGTTGAACCTCTCCAGTATCTCCCGGGCATACTTACCCTAAGAAACAAACATTCCACCACTGCGCTGCCAAATCTCTAATCCCAGGAAATAATGAAGGAGGCCCAAGTCCTTCATCTCAAACTCTCTAGCAAGATCCTCCTTGCATGAAAGTATCAACAGCTCATCACCTGTCAAAATCAGATCATCTACATACAATACAATGATCAACAACTTCCCCTCCACCACAATCTGGTACAGGTTAGGATCCGCCTCACTCTTGGAGAATCCAAGTTCAGTGAAATAACTATCTATCCATGTGTACCAAGCATGAGGTGCTTGCTTCAACTCGTACAGTGCTCTCTTGAGAAGGAAAACATGCGACTCACTGCTGAAGATCTCGAAACCTTTGGGCTGCTCTATGTACACCTCCTCCTCAATGACTCCGTTGAGGAACACAGTCTTCACATCCATCTGATGGATGTTGGACTACCCATCTGTATTTGAGAGAGAGAGGATGTCAGAGTATGGAAGAATACCTTGCGACAGGTGCAAAGGTCTCCTCATAATCGATCCCCTCTATCTATGAAAAGCCTCGGGCAACAAATCTTGCCTTGTACTTCTCCACACTCCCGTTAATTGCCTGCTTCACTTTGTAGATCCATCTCAAACCCACCACTGATTTCCCCTCCGACCTTGGGAGCATCTCCCATGCACTGTTTCTGACAATCGAATCATACTCTTCCACCATGGCATCTACCCATGCGGGATCCTCCACAACTTCCTTGAAAGAGGATGGCTCTGTCACAATACACTTGCTCACAAGAGCCATGTATCCAGTATACCGGTCAGGTGACTGTCTCTGTCTGCGCTATGATGTAGGTGCTCCTACAACCTTCTCTGCATCTTGAGCCAGTTGCTCAGCTTCTGTAGTGCGCTTCTGCCCTCTGATGGTTGGCGCTACATGAGTGGTCTCATCCACTCCATGAACCTCCTCTTATGGCTAATCCACATCCTGAGGCTCATCCTTAGCAACTAATAGCTCCTCATCTACATGCAAGCGTGGCTCCCTCTCAAGAAAACACTTCATGGATTTCTCCTCATGAAATTTGATATCCCGTTGCACAACAGTCTTGCGACTGTCTAGAAAATACACATGATAGTTGTGGGGCGTATCAGTGTACCCCACAAATATCCCAACCTCTGCGGTCAGCTCCAGCTTCTTCCTGGCATCCTTCGTCACATGAATGTAAACAGGTGAACCAAAAATCCTCAAATGGGAAATATCGGGGCCTCTTGCAGAGAAAATCCTCCTACGGGTGCTACTCATGCAAGTATCTTGTGGGGACAGGTTACGCACCTTCTTGCCAAATGGGCATGCCTCTGGCCAGTGAACATGGTGCCACTGATCATACAACATCACAGGTACAACACCCACGATCGTTCGTTCTTCCGCTCAGCTTCTTTCGCTCAGCAACCTCGTTCTGCTGTGGGTTATGGGGTGCGATGAGCTCTCTCCGAATCCCTTCTGCACTACAAAATTCCTTGAATTCAGCAGAGATGAATTCACCACCATTGTCACTCCTAAGAGCCTTCACATGCTTCCCCAATTCCTTCTCAACCAACGCCTTGAATTCACATAACTTTGAATATGTCTCACTCTTCTTATGCATGAAGAAGATCCAGCACTTCCGAGAGAAATCATCAACAAAGATCACATAGTACTTGTGCTTTGTTGTCGAAGCTACTCAGAAAGGACCACACACGTCTGTGTGAACTCTCTCAAGGATCGTCGTGGCATGACTATCCTTCTCGTGAAAGGTGGCTTTCACATATTTTCCCAAGGTACACCCCTTGCACTGATCTGACTGCGCAAGAGTGCCCTTAGGAATCCCAATAGAAATCTACTATAGTATCTTCAAAGCGCCATGGTGAAGGTGGCCCAATCTCCTGTGCCAGAGCTCGCCCTCATCATCCCGGCTCACCACTTCTCCCGCCTTGCATGCCATTGCGATCCAGCCATCTACTTGCAACTGATACAGGTTCTTGACTCGAACCCCTATCTTCCGGGTCTCTCCAGTTGTCTTACTGCGCAGGAAAGCCTTTCCTTCGCTGAAGACCACATCATACCCCTTGTCTTCCAACATCGCCACAGAGATCAGATTCTTCATCAATCCTGGAACATGCAATACTTCCTTCAATACAAAGGGTTTACCAGACTCCCTCTCAAAGGAAATGGTACCGATACCGGTCGCACTGTATCTACCATCATCGCCCATCTCGATGTGCACTCCAAGATCTTTTTCCTCCAGATCTGAAAACAGATCTCGATCTCTTGTCATGTGAAATGACGCACCACTGTCCAAGAACCATACTGATCCCATCACACTTGAGACCAAGCATGCGATCAGTGAAAAATCCAGTTCGAACTGGGAGGCCAATGCCTCTCCCACTGCAGATCCAGCAGCCTTCTTATTTTTCTTCTTCTGCGGACAATTTGTGGCATAGTGTCCGTGCTGGTGACAGTGAAAACACTTCACCTTGGACATGTCTTGCTTCTTGCCTTTCGCACAAGACTGAGAAGCTTTCTTTCTCTTCCCCTTCTTTGCTTTGGCAGCCAAAGCGCAATTTTCTTCATCAGATACCTTTGATGAAGATCCGTCCCTGGTAGTCCTCCTTATCTCCTCCTACATGAGATCTGCCCAAATTCGATCCCATCCCGGCAACTTCTCCCGACCATTGACAGAATCCTGATAGGAATGCCAACTCTTTGGAAGACCAAGGAGAGCCAGGTCCACCAAGTCCTCTTCATCGACAGTCACCCCCACACTTCCCAGCTCATCTCTGCATTGAGTGAACTTCATGAGGTACTTGGCGATACTGTCGCCTTTCTCCATCTTAATGTTTCTGAGTTTATCCTTGAGCGCCAGCTTCCTTTGGTCGCTCTTGCTCTAGAATAGATCTGTCAATGCTTTCCACATCAAATATGGAGAAGCTTTTCCATGCAGGCTGGATACAATGTGATCCTTCACGCCCTCCAACAGAATCCTTCGACATTTCACCATCTTCTTTTGCCAAGCCTCAACTTCAGCAGGATCAGTAGGCTTTTGGACATCCATATCTACGAACTCCTTCAGCCCATTATCTTCTAATACCGCCTCCATCCGATATTTCCATGCAACATAATTCGAACTGCCCTCAAGGGCATATTCGAGTCGCAAACCGTTGAAAGACATTTCAACTCCGGCACCAAGAAAAAAAACTGCTGCAAAATTCGAATTCCAAGCTCAAAACTCAACTGCTTCTGGATCTATGAGAACAAATTATTTCTAGCATAGAGATCAACTACAAGGGCATTTACTGGATATATCACCTTTCAAACAGAGGATGGATCCAGAGGCTACCTGGCCCGTTATAGACTCTGTCTACCGAAATTAAATTGTAATCACTGTAATAGATCCCGATGATCAATTCGCTCCGATACAATGTAGAAATTTTCTGAATAATGAAGATTTATCCACTGAGATTATCTTGGTCACACACTAATTCAAATTCATGCATAACACATAACCTCTTCTACAATTGATCATCAATTTGCGGAAATAGAAACAGTCACATGCGCACATAAACACAATATGTAATGGGGAAAGCTTATAGCTGAAAAACCCCATCTATTTTGTATATTATAATGGAAGAGAACATGTAACAATCTCAGTACAATACTCCTCACAAGTACTCTGTACTGTCTCCAAAATTTACACACAAACTAGCTCAGTTTTGAACAAGTCACGGGTTCAAAACTCATCCACTATTTGCCTGCCTCTATTGCGCAATCCAAGTTGGTCTAATGAGATATCCAAGTTCCAATCTTTTTAGCTTCAACTGCGCAATCCTCATGGGAAATCTCCTCCAATGCTTGTGCAAATCTCATGCACAACTAATGTCGCAACTAATAGCAAACTCACCCTTTCATTTACCTCTTCCACTGGTCTTCACTGAACTGTCCATGCACTGCAGTCAACTGATGTGTTCTTGAGTTGAATGATGAGTTAATAATTAGTGAATTAAATAATATTTAATTCACACCACTCATCACTAGTGTATTATCCAGTTAAACTAAATACAACTAGTTCAACTAAGTTAAACCGAACACAACTCCACCAACTGTCTCATCAACTCCACCAACTCTGCCACTTGAGTTCTAACTGAATTCAATCATGCATGAGCTCACCAAACCCCTACGAATAGCGTAATTCCTTCTGTTAGGTGCATGGGCCACATCTATAGCTCCAACCGAAGTGCTGCAAGAGGATAAACTGAAGTTTATAGTCCAAATATTATTAAGAGCTAATAATATTTGACTGACCTATTTTTAGATAGGCAGTCTCAAAATAGACTTCGACCTGTATGTCTAAAAATAGAGCTCCATCTATTTTTACCAACTCGACCAATCATCCAAGAATAGCATACTGCAACTCCTAGAGAATGCTCCATATGTCTAAAAATAGACTTTGGACCAAAAATAGCCTGAGGGCCCACTTAGAGAAGGCGACTTCATTTCACTAAGCTCCATCAACTTGTTGCATTTTCAACAGCAACAACACTTTGGATTTTTGAAACCCACCTGACAGATGTTCCACCTACAGTAAATACATATCCTGTAGTGCTCCTCCTGTTATCTCTGTCACCTGCCATATCTGCATCAACATATCCCTGTAGAGCAATGTTTGAACCACCAAAGCATAATGCTTGATTTGTGGTACCTCTCAAATATCTGAGAATCCATTTTACTGCCATCCAATGTTCTTTCCTGGATTATTCATGTACCTGCTTACAACTCCCACTGCATGTGCAATATTAGGCCTTGTGCAGACCATTGCATACATTAAGCTTCCAACTGCTGATGCATATGGAACTTTAGACATATAATCCATGTCTTCTTGGGTCTTTGGGCACATCTCCTTACTAAGTTTGAAATGGCTAGCAAAAGGTGTACTAACCAGTTTTTCATTCTGCATATTAAATCTTTTCAACACCTTTTCTGTGTACTCATTCCGACACAGTGTTAATTTGCGATTTTTCCTGTCTCTAGTTATCCTCATACCAAGGATTTTTTTTGCAGCTCCCAAATCCTTCATTGCAAATGAATTTTCGAATTTTCTTTTGAGCACATTTATTTCCTGCATGTTAGAGCCTGCAACAAGCATGTCATCTACATACAATAACAATATAATATAGTTGTCATCATTTTTCCTTTTTAGATAAACACAATGATCAGAGTGACATCTAGTATAACCTTGTTCAGACATAAACTTGTCAAATTTTAGATACCACTGCCTTGGAGCCTACTTTAAGCCATACAAGCTCTACTTTAACCTGCACACCAATTTTTCTTTCCCTTTTACCTCATATCCTTCTGGTTGCTGCATGTATATCTCTTCCTCCAAATCTCCATGGAGAAATGTTGTCTTTACATCTAACTGTTCAAGATGTAAATCTTCCGCTGCTACAAGACTTAAAATAGTTCTAATTGAATTCATCTTAACAACAGGAGAAAATATTTCATCAAAATCAATACCTTTCTTCTGTGCAAACCCCTTCACCACAAGTCTAGATTTGTACCTATGTTTTCCTCCATCTTCTTCCTTCAGCCTGTAAACCCATTTATTCTGCAATGTAGTTTTACCTACAGGCAACCTAACTAAGTCCCAAGTCTAATTATGCATTAAGGAGTCCATCTCTTTGTCCATGGCTAGCTTCCACTTCTTCCTTCTTTCAACCTGCATTGCTTCTTCATAACATTCAGGTTCACCAGAATCAGTCAGCAATAAATAATATAATGAAGGAGAGTATCGTTCAGGGGTCTACTTATCCTAGTCGATATTCTAACACCACTTTCAGGTATTTGAGGTGCCTATTGCTGTTGTGGTAGTTGCTGCTGTTGTGGTTGTTGATTATTATTATTTTCAGGCACCTTTACTTTTTCAGTTATCTCATCAAGAACCGCGTATTCCTTGCTTTCTTTTTCCTGTTTCTTTTCCTGCAACCGATTCTTATACAAGACCTTTTCATTGAATATTACATCTCTGCTCCTAATGATTTTGTGATTTTCATAATCATATAAGCGATAACCAAAATCATTAGCACCATATCCAATAATGGTACATTTCTTTGATTTTGCCTCAAGCTTTGTTCTGTTTTCTTTATTAATATGGACAAAGGCCTCACAACCAAAAGGCTTTAAAAAAGAGTAGTTTACCTTTTTACCTGTCCATGCTTCCTATGGAATACCACCATCCAAGGAACTTGAAGGCCCTCTGTTTATTAGATAAACAACAGTATCTACAACATCTACCCAAAATTGTAAAGGCAATCCTACATGCAATCTCATGCACCTTGCACGCTCCATGATTTTTCTGTTCATCCTTTCTGACACACCATTTTCTTGTGGTGTTGATGGAACTGTCTTCTCTCTGTGAATTCCATGCTCTGAACAGTACCTATCAAACTCTTTTCTATAATATTCACCTCCATTGTCTGATCTGAGACGCTTCAACTTTTTTCCTGTCTCAATCTCAACCAAAGCTTTCCATTTCTTGAAAGTATCAAATACATCAAATTTATTCTGAATACAATAAATCCATGTTTTTCTAGTTGCATCATCAATAAAAGTAACATAATAACGAGAGCCACCGAGAGATGATACCTGAGCAGGTCCCCATACATCCGTATGCACAAGCTCCAATTTTTCGCTCTTCTTTTCTTTCCCAACTCTGAGAAATCTGACTCTCTTTTGTTTTCCATAAATGCAATTCTCACAGAAATCCAAATCAACATTCTTCAAACCTGGCAACAAATTTCTTAAGTGAAGAATCTTCATTCCCTTCTCACTCATGTGTCCGAGCCTATGATGCCATAATGCTGCATCTGCTCCTTTGGAAGTTAAAGCATTAACAGAGTTAGCAATACCATTGCATAAATACAATGTACCAACCTTTTCACCTTTTTCTATTACCAGTGCTCCTTTGGTGACCTTCCAAGTTTTATCTGTGAAAGTTGTCACACAACCTTCACTGCCTAATTGCCCCGTTGAAATCAGATTTTTCTTCAGATCTGGAACATGCCTTACCTCCTTTAGTAGCCATTGGTTTCCATTCTGTTGTTTTACAAGAACTTTACCCATTCCAACAATTTTACAGGTTTTATCATCACCCAAACGAACTTGTCCAAAATCTCCTTGAACATAGTCATGAAAATATTTCTTATCAGGTGTGGCATGGAATGAAGCCCCCGAATCTACAACCCAAGAATCAGTAACATTTTCGAAAGAAAGAATCAAAGCATCTTGTAACACATCACCTGTCACATTTGCTTCATGATTGTTTTCTTGCTGTGTGTCTCCTTCTTTTCCCTTCCGAGATCTATAGTCTTTCTTTAGGTGTCCTTTCTTTCCACAATTCCAGCACACTATCCCCGATCTGGACTTGGATCTGCCTTTCCTTGATTTACTGCGATATCCCGAGCTCTTTCCTCTTTCCATTCTTCTTCCCCTAGACTATACACTCAAAGCATTACCCAATGTCTCACCGGAGCTTTTCCGTCGCATTTCCTCGCTATGGATAGCACCAACAACATCATCAAACTTTAAAGGACTAGATCCAGAGACAGAGTTACTAATGGCCATTACTAAACCATTCCAACTCTCTGGCAATGAGCACAATAATAACAGAGCTCTAACTTCATCATCAAAGTTTACCCCTTCAGAACTTAACTGACTAGTAACTGTATGAAATTCATTTAAATGGTCTGCAACAGATCCACCTTCCAACATCTTCATATTAAATAGTCGTTTCATAAGAAATACCTTGTTTGAGGCCGAGGGTTTTTCATATAGTTTTTCCAACATCTACATAAAACCCTCTGTTGTTGTTTCCTTCGAAATATTGAAGGCGACTGACGCTGCAAGACACAACCGTACTGTTCCGAGTGCCTTTCTATCGAGAATTTTCCATTCCGCGTCTGTCATGGCCACCGGCTTCTTTGTTTTTCCTCTCAATGGTAGGTACAGATATTTCTAGTACAGATAATCTTCCATCTGCATCTTCCACAGCGGGAAGTTTTGGACGTTAAATTTCTCAACCCTAAACTTACCGTCGTCCGCCATTTCTCCCACTCGAACCAGGAACCCTTCTTTCCTGTGAGTTTATCAGCCAAATATGCCTTCGGCTCTGATACCAGTTGTTAGAAAATTATATATTATGGAGCAATGCAACACATCAAATATGCGGAAAATAAAATCACACAAAACACATAAAACTAGAGAGACACAAATATACGTGGTTCACCCAGTTTGGGCTACGTCCACCCTGAACAGCCAGTCCTTCCTTTTTATTATCCAGCAAAAATGAAGAGACAAAACCTACAGTAGATCCGCTGTAATATCATTTTTTCTCTCTCATAGTCTCCCTCTCTATTTCTTTCTCCGAGAATACACATACAATACACAGCCGCAACACAATACCCTCATAAAAGCGAGGGGTTGCCTTCTAGGGCAAAAAAACCCTAAACTAAACATAACTTCTACCGTCAGATCATTTTCCTAATGAACAACCCAGATTGACTAGAAATTACTATACTTTTACAAGGCAATTTTACATTTGGTTTTAGCTTCGGGGGTGCTGCCCCCGAAACCCCCGCCAGGGGGGGGGCCCCAAAAAGCGCTGCCGGCCCCCCTGGACCCCCCATGGCAGCGATTAATTACGGGCGGCGTTGCTGCCCCTTTTTAAAGTACAAGGGTCCAATGTTGTGATACAAAGCAAACAAGATAACCAGGCTCCACACCCAACACAAAACACACAAACACACATTTTTTTTTTTTGTCTATGCATATTTAAATATATTTGTTAAAATGAATATTTAAAAATTTATTTAAGTTATATATATATATATATATATATATATATATATATATAGGTAAAATAATATTATTCAACATAGACATCAAAATATTTAATTCATAATTCCAAGGGTGAAATTGTAATAACTTTACCACATATTTTTCGTACCTGAACAAGTGAGCATCATGAAGATCATATTATTGATGTTTTGTAATTCTAGGTAATTAAAAATAACGAAATATGTATAATCATTTATGTTTTTATTATATCCGACATTTTATTTTTTAGTATTTTTTAAGGAACACATGTCAACTCCAAGTTGAGCATGGATGGTATTACACACCCTCTTCATATTGGATTGTAGAATAAGACCCTAGGCTCAATTATACATGAATGAAACTCATCCGCAGTATCCAATTTCCTATTCCTAATAAAAATATTTTTATAAAAATTCCCATGTCAATCAAACAATGAGACCATGTCATGTATGTTTTTACTTTTGGATGAAAGCACGAAGATGGGTTACACTTCTGGGCCAAATGTGGCAATGAGATTTCAAGTTTCTCTTGTTAAATCAAATTTCACCCCTCAAACTTCATATAAGAATTGTGAATTTCGATTCAGAGTAAAAAAAGAATATGTGGATAATTATGTTGTTGTATTAGTAATATTTTTTTCAAAAAAAAGTAATGTCTTATAATGTCTCAATTTTCAATTAAATGCAATAGATGTCCTTGCAAATTTCCACAAAACATAAAAGTTATGCATGTCTTCACTTATCATATCTTAGTTTAATATATATAAGCATGATCTACAGGAAGATATCTAAGTTTTTCATATTCAAAAAACATTCTCAAAATTGTATTTTTTATTATTTTTCGTAGTAATATTTCAATTTCAGTTTGGAGAAAAGTGTTCACATGAAAATAAATCAACTCTTTAAATAAATTGAAAAACCAAGAATACTCTTTTGAAGAGGAATTGTAAACTGAGATAGTGGTATTTTTTGAATTTTTTTTGTTGTGTATATTTTATGTTATTGATTTTTTATTCAACCCCTTTGAAACTATCCAAAAAAAATTAAAGTGTTATGTTTAAAATAAATTAGATGAAAAATACTATATGAATTCAAAATTGTCAAATTCATATGCCATTGGATAGAGGATTCCTTCACAAATCCAACATGATCAACTTTTCCACTTCATGACAAATTCTTCCCGAAATATGATAGGGTATAAATGGGGCTCTCTAGAAATCCGTAGAAGAGGTGTTGAAACTATAATTTGTAGGACTTCATCAAGCACTTTAAACACTTGATCGAGTACTTAAATTCATATTTCAAATTTCTCGATTGATTGTTTTAGTAACCCTCAATCAATCGGATTATGTGTTTAACCACCATCTTGATCAAGCTCAAAGGCTCGATAGAGCCATTAAAATGTCTAAACAACATCCTTACTAGTTGTTATTAATGGTATTAATGGTAAACCATATCGCTCAAGGGCGTGATCGAGCCTATAGCTTGATTGAGCTTCTGCTTTCAACAAATAATTTTGTGTCTAAATTCTATTGTAGAAAACAACAACAAACATTTTTTCATAGAGAAATATTTTAGTGTGGAAATTACACAAAGGTTCACACAAAACATGGGAAGTTTGAGATTTGGAACTAGAAATAAAAGAAATTTCGATCCATAGAGGAAATACGAAAGAATGGTAGAGAAAGGATAACAAAAAGACGTTGTACATTAAGAGAACAAGAAGTTCATGAAAATATAGCTAATTCAAATTGTCTCACTTCTCATATTACTTAATCCATACTATATACATTAAGAAATATGATTGAAAATGACAAACAAATGGAGAATGAAACAATAAAACCAAGATAAAATAAGTATTGAAAGTAATACCATATAGTTAAAAAACTAGATGTGACAACAACTAAATAAAACCACATGAAACCATAGAAGTTATTGAAAACCACTTGACACCATACAAATTATTGAAAACTACTTGAAACCATGGTTTATTGGTATTTTTTCAAGCCTTGGTTAATTTGTATTTTTTGAAACCACTTGAAGTCATGCAAATTATGAACCACCTTTGAATTATAATGATTTCAGATAACCCACAAAAAATAAGAATGTGACTTAACCAAAGAAAACCCATGCATTGGAAGATAATTTCTATATATTATTTATGTGAATTACAATTGTTACACCGTTTTTTCTGGTCATCTAACCCATTATTATTAGATGAACCCAAGTACACCATGTAAGACCAATTTTACCCCAAGTAAAATTGCTTTCACCATATAAAATAACATTTGTCCATATTCCCTAGCAAAACAAGGAAATTGATTAAATAAATCATTATTTATTTAATTATATTCCCATCATCTCCCTAAAATAATAAATAAATCATTTATTTATTTATTGTTTACAAATAAAGGAATTGACCCAAGTCAAAAGACCTTTTCCCTCCAACAAATATAATAAAATATTCCTAAAGGGTGATTCTAGAATGTGATTAATAATATTTTATTCATGCACCGAGTTCTAGAACACCCAAATATTTTGTTATAAATAGAAGGGTTTTCCCCATTCATTAACCACCTTCATTGCATTAGATCACTCTGGATCTACTCTTGGTCACCATTTTTCCATTTTGCTTTATGAACTCCCATTGAGTTCCATGTTTGTTTTTCTACACCAATAAGAGAGAGGAATCTTAGATCTGAAACACTTAGGACTTCCAAGAACCCATCCCACTGAGGAGAACCAGAAAACACCTTTCTTGTTTTCCTCTCAGGTGCCCCATTCTTTAATATAATACAAATCATTCTTTTAAACACTTTGTTCTTGTCTTGTCTATTGGATGAATGGAGCCATATTATATTTTATCTGCTTAATGTCTTTTTATGCGTAGATCTGAATTTGTGCAACAGACTTAAAGATATTTTGCAGCCATAATCGATGTTAGGGATATTTTTTATGCGTAGCTAAAGTGATCTTTTATGACGAAAGATTCATACTAACAATTGGTGACTCCACACGGGTTTTCTTTTGCGACCGCTATCGTTTTATACATTCTTGCATATCCAGCTGTTTCAGACTCTAGGGTTTCTCTTCAATTTTTTGTTTTTCCTATTTCTATGGTATTTTTCACCTCTAAAACCCTCAACCATTCAAATTTCTAACTTTCATGTGTTTCTGGCCCTATTGCATAGGTGACCAACATCAGCTGCAGCTGAGACGACAATTTTTTCTGAAATCTGCCGCCGAGAGTACCGGAAGTGTAGGTCGCACTTTTTGGCCCAAAAAATGTGTCCTGGAGCTTTAGGTCGTAGAAAAAAGCCCAAAAAGTGCGACCTGAGCGAAAAACAGGTCAAAAACTGCGACCTGGACTTTTTTCTGGAATTTTTCTAAAATTTTTCTGGGTTTTGTCTGAACCTCTGTCAGGGTTGTCTGACCTCCATATTCGCCCGTTTAGACCTATTCTTGCTCTGTTTTACTCAGCTAAGTGGGAATCTAGCCCCTTAGGGCTTCAGTACCCTCCACTTTTTGTGGGAGAGTTTTCTCTGTTTCAGAAGTCCGAATTTCCAGAGTTTCAACCTTTTTTCTTTCCAATTTGATACCTCCTTTTTAGATCCCTACAGATCAGCTCTTCTCCCTTTCAAAACACCTGATATGGTTTTGTTTGGGTTCATTTTTAGGGTCGCCTCCTTGTCCCTTCTACCTTTAGCTGATCCCCTCCTTTCTAGTAGCAACCTTGCCTCTGCCTCTTTGCTGTTATCTGCACCTCTTTTCAGCAGATTTCTCCTTTAGATCCCCGTCCCTCTCGACCTTAGATCTAGCAGCCTCTTTTTAGCGCACTTTGATTAGATTTTTCCCTCTTATAGACTAGTTTTGAGAGACTCGCCTTCTTGGGTTAGATTTATGCATTGTTAGTTGTTAATTTTCTGTTCTTTCAGTCTTATTTACTGCAGATTTATTTTTCGGTTACGCAACACAATTTTTATTTTACTCTCAAAACGTCTAGGTTTAAACAATTAAAATTAATGCACGCCACACACAGACCCTAAGCAAAGAAGAGCCTGGTTAACACCGCCTGGCAAAGACTTTAAAATCAATTGACACTACACCTCTCTTCCCTTGTTTCGCCATTGACCTCACTTGATTTTGCACCTCCCTACCCTTATCAGTTTTTCTTCTTCCCGTCATCATTACGCCTCCAAAGAATTTTTCTCGGAGACTTCTTGGCCTTCACCCTCAGTTTTCGGTTGGTTGACTTCCTCCTTCCCGTCGTCATCGATTAAGTCCTCCCTTGAGTCCGCACTCCGACTCTTCCTCTGATTGTTCGGGTTCTCCCCCTACTTCTGGTTCTCCCTCTCTTACCTTCACCATGTCTAGCTCAGGACCTAGCCCTAACCCCAGTTCTACCGCTAGGTCCGTTTCTAGTGGAACCACTACGGGACCTACCTCGACTGCCCCGTTGCTCCCTTATATGACTAGTCTCAGTCTCCCCAACTTCAATCAGCTGATTAATGATCCTATTCGCCACGATGTCAATTGGCTCGCTATGCCAACCAAGCTCCCCTCTGACATTCCCAAGTTTGAAGGCCTTGCTAGTGAAGATCCCTCCAACCATATCCGATCTTTCCACATGTGGTGTTCATCCAATTCTATTACCGATGATTCCATCCGTGTTCGGTTGTTCCAATGCACGCTTACTGGTGAAGCTTCTAAGTGGTATGTTGACCAGCCCACCTCTTCCCATACCACCTTTGCGACCCTTGCCCGCGCCTTCTTATCTTATTTCCAGCTTCCCCCTCGTTATGACACCGGTATCGAAATTTTGACTTATTTCCGTCAATTGTCTGCGACCCGCCTATTCGATCATGTTAAAGAATGGCGGAGAAGAAAGAGCCTATGTCAAGCCCCTACCTTCGAAGACCGTGTCTATATGGACTGGTTCCTTCGATCTCTCTTACCTCCCATTGGCAAGGATGTCGCATCCCACTTCCCTCAAACCGAAGAAGCTGCCCTCCAAATAGCCTTGCAATATGACCTGATCTATGCTCAATCTGGTTATGTTTATACCATCCTTCCTGACCTCCCCAGACCCGGTGGCACTAACGCACCGGGGGCACCTCATGCCGCCAACGGTATTGTTGGAGATCTCTCTCATCCATCCACTCAATCTCCCATGAACTATGGTTTTCCTGGGGGAAGGGGCACCTCCCCCTCCCAGTAGCACGCATCCAGGATCCGGCATGCCTCCTCTTTCTGCCCAACCTCCGGTTTACCACACTATTACCCAACCTCATTCTCATCCATATCCACAGCCTAGTGCTCCAGCTCCTCTAGCATTCGCACCCCCACCTCCCTGGTCTTCTCAACCCCTGCAACAGCAATCACCGCCCCCTCAAGAGCAGGTGGGTGCAAAATAGGGATTCGTGGCTACCCAACCACCTCACGGACCGGTAACCACTCATCATCCTCCATCTGGTACCTCTGATTACTAGATCCTCATGATGAACTCTGACCAACCTGTAACCGTCGACCTTAACCTTCAAACTCAGTCCCGTCTGTACCCTCAGCATCTTGCTCCATCTGTCCCTAAGTCACCTTCTTTAGGTTCTACAGAGCCTCTTTCAACAACTAATGGTCCCTTGCATATCCCTCTGCCCAAAGCCGAGGTTCATACCACGATTCCTAAGGGTCCATTATGCTGCAATGCTGCTTCTACCCAAGCTGCCCATTCATATAGCATAGTAGTTGAGTTGGCCCAATCTCCTGCTTCCATTTCAATGTTGGAACTCCTCCAGTCATGCCCCTCTCAAAGAAAAGCTCTACTATCTGCCCTGGGTGCTGTAGATCCCGCAGATGACTAATTGATTATTTTCGATGCCCATCAGTCAGAGTCTCCTCCTCTGCCTGCTTCCGTAGCTTTCCAAATCCCAGTCAAAATCTGGAACGCTAACATTTCCCGGTGCATCATTGATGAGGGGGCATCCACCTATGTGATGACCGCTTCGGTTTGGAAACAACTCGGATCTCCTAAGTTGGCCCCTCCCACGATCACTCTTCGAGCGTGGGATGGCCACGCCTCCCAGCCCATTGGCCTTTTCCGCAACTGTCCTATCACTCTTGCGGGCAAGACTATTTGCGTTGACATTGAAGTCATCAACACCCCTCTTGATTATAACATTCTTTTGGGGCGTAGATACACCTATGCCATGTCTGTTGTCCCATCCGCGGTCCATCGCAAGATGTTTTTCCCTCATAATGGAAAGATAGTCACCATTTACCAGTTGACATATCAAGAGCCAAAATCTCAGCCCTCCCTTGAGTCAACCATCTCTTCTATAGCCAATATGCAAACCGTTGATTCTTTGAATAGTGTCTCCCCCGGCGTCTATAAATACTCCTCCTCTCTTAGAACCTTCCCTATTCTTCCTCCTCCTCCTGTCTCTAATCCCATCTTAGCGAATGTTTTCATGATGCAATTGTCTCAGGCCAACCTTAAGCATCCCTCTTCGACTAGTCAGCAACCTCAACCTCGCCCGCCGCAACCTGCTCCTAGCCCTTTGCCTCAGCCAGCCAGACCTCTCCCTTCTGACCCTTCTCCCACTGCTGATACCCATTCGCCTCTCTACCCTCCTGGGTCAGTTCCACCAGGTCTCAACCATCTTGGAGCTGTCCCTCCTGGCCATTACCCCGCTGTTCAGATACCGTTCCTAGCTCCCCCACCAGGAGTGTACACGGTACCTGTCATGGCCACCCTCTCTCTTCCTAACCTGACCCTTGGGATTCCCGTCTGGTACCTTGATCCTCCAGCCGCTACCCCGCCTAGTCAACCTAAACCTTACCTTGCTTTGACCCTAGTTCAATCGGTCCCCATGACTTCTCCCGCTGCAATAGTGCCTTAGTCACCTCAACAGGACCCACCTCCTATTGCGACCGCTTCGGGTAAGAATGGAAAAGCTCATAGGGGGGCATCAAAGGACAAGGTTGTCCCAACATACCCTACCCCTTCTCAGCCTCCAAAGCATACCATCCTGTGTGCTTTGTGTGCTGTTGTCGGCCACACCACCCATACCTGTCCTGAACTGCCTCATCTCAAGCCCATGATTAATGTCACGTTCCCTGAAACCTTTGTTTCTTCCGCGACCGCGGCCAAGAACCCTAAGACTATTCACACCAAGCACCCCTGTGCTTTGTGTGATCTGCATGGCCATTACACCCACCTTTTTCCCTACCTCGAAGACTTCTGCACATCTCTCGCTACGGTCCACCAGGTCGAGGCCAAGCACAACGAGTTTACCTCTCCCTTATTTGCGCATTTTGCTTCAGCCGCACTACCAGACATGACTTCTCCCATTGACAGTCCCCCTCCTGATGTCAAGGTGACGGAGCCTTCGTCCACCATTTTCTAACTATCATCATCCATGATACCCTCGGGGAACATTCCCTCTGAATCCTCCCTTGTTGTTTCGCTTGACCTTCCTTTAGCGATCACCTTGGGCTCCACATTGACAGAACCTTTATCTGCTTACTCTTCGGTCACCCCTTGTGGCGATGTGCATGTGAACCTCTCTTCTCATGATGATGCATCAGGTAGCTTCGCCGCATCAGGCGGTCTTTCTTCCACCAGTCACCCCATCTTCTATCACGATGAAGAAGTTATGGAAGACATCCCCACCCCTAACTTTATCTATTCCCCCTTACATCAAACCCATGGGTTTGAACCACATCCACCTTGCGGCCATTACATTGACACCCAATGTTTGGGTAAGGGGGCACCCATATTTGAGAGACTAAGCGAAGAACTTCTCCAAAACTCTCCTAGTGTATCTGGTCGTGTTGACTCTAGTACCATTATTCTTCCCCCTTTAGAAGCACCTCTAGAGTCCCATATCACTTCAAATCACTCTATGGATGATACCCCTTATCGTTCCTTCATCTTACATCAGCAACCCAGTGTTTTAGGCATTGTTGTTGACCAACCTATAGGTTTTCTAAGAGAGCATCAGTTCATTATCTCCACATCCTCTTTTTGGGATAGTGACACCAGGTATGCCAACCCAGGAACTTAAAGTCCATTTTCTTCATATATGCAATACTACAAGAGATTGGTAATCCTCTATTTCCTTTCTCAAATTGCATACCGATAACAAAAACAAATGGCGCACCATTTCATTAAAATGTGCTTAGCTTCACCTTTTTCTAAATACATTTTGGCATGATCACAACATGCTTGGGGGAACTTATGCCCCTCAACCATACAAATCCTAGATCTCAGCCAAAAACAGTGCTACAACCCCCTTCCTATGGAAGGTCACACTTTTCAGGTCATCTCCTGGGACCAGTCGCAGTTTTCTGCCCAGTACCTGCTACCCCAGTTGCAGAACAGACCCCAAAAAGTGCAACCTGGCATGTTTATGAGCTCTGGGTACCTGTTATTTTTTAGTACCTTGACACTTCACCAGGACACACTTTGCCCAAGAAGGATCTTTTCCCCTCTCCTCAAAATCAGATTTCCTCACTTACACCATTTGTCCTTGAGGCACCACTTTGCCTCCATGCTTGTCTTTGTTCATGTTGATTTTCGTCATGATTTACCATCTTGTACTCATGTTTTCATGGTCCCCCATTGGACCTTTACTATGTGGCAGCACCATCGAGTCGCCCTTGTTTAGAGCATCCGAGTTGATTCATCATCGCATTTATGGAGTCTATCCTAAGTCCCTTTATATCCCACTATAATCCTCCATCCTTCATTGCTTGGTCCCTCTCTCGTGTCGCACATTATGGCCTTTATTCCCATTGGCCCCTATCCCTCATGATATTGTCTCAGTCGCTGCCAAGCCATTCATGCCCTTTATGCTCTCACAAGGGAAGTCATCCATCTGCTACTTAATATCCCCCACTTCATCATCATCATTAGTGTCCATCTGTTCGTCACTCTACTATTTTTCCCTCATGCCTTCGTTGGGGTTCCCTTATTACCTCACCTATGGCAGACCTACTTCTGTTGACATCAGCTCATTTACTCCAGAAGCCAGGTCTAGGGGGTGGTGTACCTTGGTTCGATCTCTTCTCAGCATGATCGTGATCTATACACTTGATGGTCCAGTGATGCAGCAGCAGCTATTGTTGATTCCCGGACGTGTGTGAGATGTCTCAACCCTCATGAGGGGGTGGCCCTGTAAGTAGCCCCCCACATGCCCGGATGACTTCTTCATTTCCACCCTTGATGCAACTCCTCTTATTTGATGATATCGGCCTCAGTCGCTTGCAGAGACTCTTCGATTTGCATGTATCAGTCCGATTTCACGAGCCCTTCCCTATGTGTATGGGGCATTTGGGTGTATTTATATCTCATGTACTACAAAATTATTGTATAAGTCCTGCCGATTATTCCAGGCATAGCATGTATGTGGGATTCATCATTCTTGTTTTCTGGCTCATGTTTAGGCCAACACTTGTTTTACTATTGCATTCCGTGGCTTTCCAGGTGCTTTATTGTGTGTATTATTGTCTCGGTGGGCATAGGTATGCCTCCCCCGCCGCCTTTAGCACAGGTACCACTTCATCACCTAGAGACTTGTTGCACCTGTAAGTCTCGTCTCCTCTGGGTCTAGTCCTTTAACACATTAGACTACCTTACATTCCTCTGCTCACTCCCCTCTTGATGCCTAGTGATTGAGTTCTTACAACGTACTTCGGTCATACGATTTTCTCCTAACACTTGTACGTTGGGGGGCAATCTGTTACACCATTTTTTTGGTCATCTAACCCATTATTATTAGACGAACCCAAGTACACCATGTAAGACCAATTTTACCCCAAGTAAAATTGTTTTCACCATATAAAATAACATTTGTCCATATTCCCTAGTCATATTTAACCCAAAACAATGAAATTGATTAAATAAATCATTATTTATTTAATTATTTCCTAGGAATAATTTATTCAAATCATTATTTAATAATATTCCTAGTTAAATTGGACTAAATCATTTGTAAATAATTAAATAAATCATTATTTATTTAATTATATTCCCATCATCTCCCTAAAATAATAAATAAATAATTTATTTATTTATTGTTTATAAATAAAGGAATTGACCCAAGTCAAAAGACCTTTTCCCTCCAACAAATATAATAAAATATTCCTAAAGGGTGATTCTAGAACTTGATTAATAATATTTTATTCATGCACCGAGTTCTAGAACACCCCAATATTTTTTTATAAATAGAAGGGTTTTCCCCATTCATTAGTCACCTTCATTGCATTAGATCACTCTGGATCTACTCTTGGTCACCATTTTCCATTTTTCTTTATGAACTCCCATTGAGTTCCATGTTTGTTTTTCTACACCAATAAGAGAGAGGAATCTTAGATCTGAAACACTGAGGACTTCCAAGAACACATCCCACTGAGGAGAACTGGAAAACACCTTTCTTGTTTTCCTCTCAGGTGCCCCATTCTTTGATATAATACAAATCATTCTTTTAAACACTTTTTTCTTGTCTTTTCTATTGGATGCATGGAGCCATATTATATTTTATCTGATTAATGTCTTTTTGTGCTTAGATCTGAATTTGTGCAGCAGACTTAAAGATATTTTTTAGTCATAATCGATGTTAGGGCTATTTGTTATGCGTAGCTAAAGTGATCTTTTACGATGAAAGATTCATACTAACAACAATTCATGGAAATTTATTTACAAGGGGGATTATAAAAAATGGTTGTCACATAGGTGCTCCAAAACCTATAAACATTACTTTTATTAATGTATGATATCCAAAGTGGGAGTTAAAAGAGAGAAAAATTTGCAAGATCTACAAGGAGCACGAATATCCCTACTTCCAATGTGCATGAACTGAGAAGACATTATTTTTTCAACATAAATTTAACAACATTGAAAATTCATAGAATTCACCATTATATATAACATTTAATGGTTTTTTAATCCTAAATGATGATCCCTACCTTTGAAAACCTCACAAGTTTTTTTCTTTCAATTCTCACATAAAGGTTAGGAGAATTTTTTAAAACGAACAAGTGTTTTAAAGAGATTAAATTCATCTAATTGTTTTTCAATATATGTAATCGTGAAATATATAAACAAATATGGTTCAGAGGAGCCTGCCATAATTTGTATGGTTTGATTTGTTTTTACTGCTTGTCAAGTTTACCATGGTGTCCTGCTTTCTGCCATCGCATCGCTTACCTCCCTAGAGTTTACCATGGTGCCCATGATCTCTGCCATGAAATTGGTGATCAAAGCTTGATGATCTCTCCCATAAAACTGTCCATGGGTGATCAAAGCTTCTAAACCAGTTCTACAAGTAATTAGTATGAAACCCCCAATTCCTTCATTGTTCAACAACTGATGGATGCATTATTTGACACTCATGACTCATGCTTGCATGCTCATATTCACTCGAATTATTTTTATCGCTCATATTCACTCTAATTCGCTTGAACACAAGTCCTTAACACCTTTTGAGCAAACATGTGCTAACTTATACAATTTTAGGTTCTTCAGTGCTTGAGTCAGAAACCTGGTTTGGGGGTCATCCTTCCCGAATAGTAAACATGAGCCATATTCCACTAGTCTCATATGTGTTCCACACTGGTAGTTGAGATGAGAAAAAAACCCTCTTCCTATACCCCAATATTAGCTGACTGCTATAAGTCACCATTTTTTTTCAATGAAATTATACTTTACTACTATGATTACACCCAAACTCGTCAATTCCCCAATCTTCAAGATGAACCTAAATCTAAAATTTTAAACTGTGCATTAAACATGAGGATTTTGACACTGTTAAACCGTGTAGGCTTGCCATTTTTTCTCTCCTTAAATCACTTCTTTGTCCTTGTTGAATCATTAAATTTCTCCAATGAGATGCCAATCTGAACCATTTCTCCAAGAGCTTCCACCCATAATAATTTTTTCTCATTCTTTTTTATTAGAACAAAGATTAAAAATATTAATATTTTCTTGTATCGTTCTTCAGTGAGGGGTGAAAAAGGATCCTGGAAATCAAGCCGAAGTATGCAACCTAGCTACTCCCAAATGCATGATATCTGTTTTTGTTGTAAATAATGATTTATGGCAATCATTTCTATTGTTTTTTGAAATGGTATATGCAAAATTGATTTTTGAAGGAATTTCTAAAGTAGAGAGAATGAAAAGCCTCTAGAGCTCAGATCCAATCCAACAAGTTGTTGTGAAACTAATCCCTCAACCAATATTCTATTTGATTGAAAAATATGTTCAAACATATAAAGAGCACCAAATGTTGTGAAGCAATTAACCACGCTTAAATTATTTGAAGCAAATAATTGACCAAGCCTTTGATCCAAAGGAATGCCCATACCATCCATAAGTTGTGGGAAGAATATTTGAGACAATAAAACAAGCGGAAAAGGAAGATTTTATAATACTAAGGTGAGAACAACGTTGCAAGTGCTTGGAATTGAAACTCCAACTCATTTTTTTGAAGGTCCCTCCACATCACCGAATATCTATACTAAAAACTCACCAATATGGGATGCTTACAAAGGAAATTAGTATCTTTCTCCTCATCAATTGTTGCACAAAATCCATGTTGGCTCGAGGGGTCCTAACCCAAGTTCGGAGTTAACGTTTTCCAACAAACCCCTATACTACTAGCCCTTTCAGCAGTGACCTTCTTGCGCAGGTCAAAGTCTAACCCGAAGAAGTATGGGTGGGTGCTAGAACCAGGTTTTTGCACCCTGAGAGAGGATGGGTAAGCCAAGCAGAGCTGCGTCTGGCTTGATAATGACCAGATTACCTATCCTAGAACTAGATGTATATATCCCCTTTGCATCCACATGCGCAAGGCCAACTATACTTACTGTACTCAACAAATCATATGTATTTAACCCAGTAGTGCAGTATTACAATTATTCTCATAAAATAGAACAGACTAAATGCAGAAGAAATACTTAGCTCAGTAATTTCACAGCTAACACATAATATTCATAATGCAGTAATTATAAAATATTCGCATCAATAGTATAAATACATTCAGCTACGCAAGAACCTTATTCATTAATCATGTAGTTCCTTCTTACAATACCTAAACCCGACCTATGCACACAATAGCAGGGTCCGCACACAGCTGGACGTGGGATCTCCGCACACATAGCCAACAGGAGCCCTTTCCCAAAAAACCCAAATTGATATACTAAGCCATAGTTCACATCAATATCTCCTCATTTTCCTACCTTCTAATTCAAAATTTTCCTCTATTTATAGCCATCTAGCCTAATATTTCCTATGGTCTACAAACCATGGTTTGCGGATTCTAGGTCTACCCTTTGACCCATTACAATGCTTTTGGGGCTTTGATCCACCCCAGATCCATGATGCTAGACTAAATATAATAAAAAATATACAAAATCGGACCGGTTTCGTAGCTCGTAGGAGACCCTGTTCCAATGTTCCCCCAACCCAATCTTGTGACTCACCCCGAGTGACTGTGGTGGTGCAGCATCTACCTCCGCACAGAGGGCATTGAGGGCTTCAATCATTAGAGGTAACACTTCTTGAATCTAAGCAGTAGCACTATGGGCAATGTCTATAAGCTTCTAGGAGGTCAGTCGTTCAGTGGCTATAGTGTCTAAGTTTGTCACTTGATCGCGCCATATACATCTCGCGAGATCTGGAGGGCTGTGGCAGCCCAAGGCTTTAGACGTTTTGCAATGACATGATGCTTGTGCTAAATTCCTCAATCTCATCCTGGAGATCATTTCTGGTCTTTAAACATGTGAGGCACTATGCAGGCACCAGGGATGGCAGTGCAACTTTGATCTGGTTGAAAGTTTATTCCTTTTGCCGTAAGTCCTGATTGATTTTTCAGAGGACTGGATCACACTGGAACTTAGTCCAGAGTTGCATGGCTGATTCAAAAAACTGGGCACCTTGATCTATCTATCCCGAAATAATAATGGTCACTTCGGTTACTAGGGCAGCGCGTTGGGCGCGTACTTCCGAAGGTGTTTCAGGCTGCAGTTTGGCTTGTAAGTCGGTGATTTGCTGCTTCAGTTGTGTCTTGATGACGTACAATTCCATCTGAGATGCTTTTAGTGCCACAAATAATTTTTCCACTTTATCCCGAGGTGTATCTGTGGTCGGGATCTCATTTGTGACCTCTGTGCAGAGCTGGTGGATCAATATTTCGAGCTCTGCCTGCTGTGAAACGGCAAGGAGAAAATCTACAGCTTGCTGCATGATGGTATGCTCGGCTATACCAAGATGTTGCTATATTTTTTGGTTGTGATGGTAATCTCCTGGAATATAGCGTTTTTGAGGCCATATAAAGCTTCTTGGGGTAGCTTATCCAAGTCTAGCTGGATCCCTGTTCATGTTGAGAGCTGAGTTCCTACCAGGGTAGCGCTAGGTATAGAACATAGAAGACTTTCCTCCGTGGCTAGCGTTGTACTGTTAGCTACCAAAGGAGTTCGTGCCTGGCTGACGCTATGCTACAACATATCTATTTTTAACTGAAAGGCACAGAACTCAGCCTAGATGGTGTTAAGTGCAGGTTTCTGCTGTATCTCGAGGGCAGCCCACTTGTCTTTTGTAGCCATTGTGACTGTGTCTGCGATTTTCTCAAGGTCACTATCAGTTAGTGTGACCTTCAGATCGTATTGTGTGCGAAGGGCCCGTTGTTTCTTTCGGTGGTGTTGGTTCACCTCACCACTTCGTGTCGTGGGGAGGGGTTGTATCTCTATCAGACACTACATGAACCCATGCTGCGGTGGTCTAGGGTGGCTATGTGTCTTTTTTCATGGAAATTTCAGAGCTCATTCGGTTGGGCTCCATAGTCTCCCCAGGAGTGGTTGTGAAGCCCTTTTTCCACGTAGGGATCCATAGTTAGATCAACAAGTCAATTTCTTTGTTTTATACCATATAGGGAAGTGTTTTCCATGTCTTATTGTTGAGGTTGCGGATCTGAATATGGTGCATGGTGACTTGGAATGCAGCAACACTCTTGTATTTTTCATAGACCATCGAGGATAGCCGGGGTCTAGAGCTAACGGCTGCTACCGCACTGCTCTGGAAGAGAACCTATAAAACATTATTATCCTCAACACGTTGTGCATCCTTAGAGTCCCATAAAGGAGCATACCGAGCTCCTTCACACATTCCCAGGGGGAGCTCGGGGAGGACCGACTCCTCAGGGGTGTCCCAGGTGATCAACGTGATAAGGAGTAATAACCATGAATTGTAGAAAGATGTCCCCTGATCCTGGGATTCACGGACATTACCCAGAGGTTAATTGCACAAATATTGAGCCCAATTGAAGGAGACTCCCTTCGCACACTGGATGACTAACTGGATAACATAGGCAGGGACAGTCGTAACCTGGCACCTCCTCATCAGCTTGTAGGTTAAGAGCCTAGTACCCATCTGTGTAGTTGGATCATTGATATTCTGGATCACAAAGCCCCGCCAATTTCGACTCACCTTGTAGGTGTTCCTCACAAATGTAGCAGTAGTGGTGTCGTACTTATTGCCTACTAGCTCTAGAGGGTGCGACCCTACCATAGGAAGGCCTGTAATCCTGTGGATCAATGCGGCATCAATAGGGACTCTGTCCCAAATCCATAAGTAGCCATCATGAATCAAGGTGAGAAATTGGCGGGCCAAATGATCTGTGACATTGTAATGGCCAAAATGGGCCATCCAGAGCCGATTTAGGAGTTCGGACCTAGCCAAGACACTTCGAGGATAGACTCGTGAGGGTTAGGGGGGTTTGAAGATAGGTGACCAAGCCATCCAAGTTTTTCGGCATTGGTGTGGATGGTCTATGTGGGTGAACGAAGGGAGGCAACCAATTGATTGTGTTGGCAGGAAGAGCACATTCCTGCGCATCTTGATCCTGAGGTGATGCCAGTGGGGACCTGGCGTGCCTCGGAGAACTCTGAGGCTTCGTGGTAGCCCATTTCATAGCTTTCAGGGCTTTTCCTGAGCCTTGTGATTTCTCTTTTCCTTTCCTTGTGACCAGCGTAGAAGGAAATTCGCTGAGTTTAGACTCAACTTCCATTATCTCTCGATGTCAGGTCCTGTCGGGGCCGAAGGTTCGGCGGGGTTAGTGATTCGCATCCTTGCGTTAAAAAGGAACCCTAGCCCTAGTTGACTACTATCAAATGGAGTAGGTTGACCAAACATGAGAAAGATAGTGCAGAGATAAGATATTTTATTGCTCGAGTTCTTCTGAACGAAGGCTGATGAGTGTAGGTGATGCAAGCGAGACAGAACCTCTGGCTGAACTATCTTGCTCCCTTTATAATACCCACCATTGTGAAATGGTAAGGTAAGATTTATCTGAGACAGATCCCCCAGGAAATAGTAAAAAATCCCTAGAATTTTCTTTATTAAATGCCTAGGGGCCGCTCCTTTTAACGATAATATTTTCTTTTTACCAATTCCTACTGTTCCAACGGCTAGTTTTCGCATACCCTGTGTGCTTGGCCTATCTTCCATGCTAAGGTAAATCATCTGTATCTTTTTCGCATCCTACCCCAACACAAGCTTGCTTCCTAGGTAACCTATAATGAATAACAAATTTTCTTGACACTCGTTATCCCAACCGAATCTTACTATCCGTGGAAGTGGGGTTTTAAGAGGGGCTATCGTCAGAGAATATTTTCAAACAAACCTCTTGTAATAAACTATGTGACAGAGGATTAATCACAATTTTTTTTTCATTGTAGGGGCTGCTGGATAGATGAGAGCTCTTCTTTTTGTGCTTATAGTCATTGTAGAGCACATTTTAGTGCTACTCGCCTGTGGCCGAATCAGTTTGGTACCCATGTGCAGCCCTGAGTCGGAGGTAGCTCGTGGGTTGGCTTAGCCTCCTTCTGGGGTTAGGCTATAGTAGTCAATTATGCCTAGCTCCTTTTAGTCCCTTACCTCTGAGGAAATTCAGCGGAAGTCCTTTGTGACCCGAATACAACGCAGCGCAGAGACATCATGTAACTAGTTCTGCAAATTTTCTATCTCCTCATCGGGATCAGATAAGAATTCATTGACATCAAGTACTTCATCCATCATTGGGTTGACTGAGTCTTGCGCAGTTAACTTATATATATAGTCCACATCTTCCTCCTTGGGTACTGGCTCAGTGTAGCGTTTACCCTCCGCGGGGTCTAATGGTACTATCACCCTTGTGCCATTATTTTCGAACACCATGCTTCGTTTTTTCAAGTTAACGATACCACCCATGTCGATAGCCTAATCCAATCCTAGTAGGGTAGGGCAGGGTTTCCCATCTTCTATAATCTGAATGACTTCAAAGTCATCTTGGACCTTAACCCCTACGATATCTACCATGATCCCCGACATCCTACCTAAAGGTACGATTTTTTGTTGGTTAGCCATGCGTAGCTAGATATGGGACCATTCCAATTTAGGTTTTCCCATTCGTTGCCAAGTTGTTTTAGGTAATACATTGGCATCTGATCCAAGGTGAAAAATAACCCGGTCCATCTCATAATCATTGATATGTGCCATTAGTTACATCTCCCTCCTCATGTGTTTCTTATATCTGTATAGTTTGTGCACATCCTTAATATCGGGGGATATGGTACGGCGCGTTCCATAGCTATCTATTAATGCTTGAATATTTTGCACAAATTTTGGGTTGTGCAGCAACTTCATACATGCCTACAAGAAAGATTTGACCTCCTCATCCACCTTAAGGTGCACAGGGGGTAGGGACGTAGATGCCTCTATCCCAATAAAGTCCATGCGGGCTGCTATAAACGTTTCTCTTTCTATATCTAGGTCTAGCCCTTCGTGTTTGTTAACTTCCTTGCGGATCAAAGGCTTAGTTTCAACCTTGTCCTCCATCCCTTTAGTAGCCAATTCACTGCACGTAACAACATTGATGCTTGGATCCTTATTTTGCAGTTCAGCCTTAACCCTCTGCACATTCTGTGTAGGTGGTAGCTGCTTCTCCAGTATTTTTTCTATTAAGACTAGACAGTCTTTAAGGGTATGGTCCAACTGTCTGCAATACTTGTAGGACTGTCTTGTAGGGTTCAGACAATCCCTCACAAAGTGCACTGTGTCTCCACAGTTATAGCAGATCAATTGCCCCTAGTCCTATCCTGCACTTCCACTTTAGCCTCCTCTCCTGCTTCCGGAGGGGGAGACGCCCATTCCTACGGGGGTTTTTGGTGACGCGGGGTCTAACTGTACCCTATACCAATTCCCCCGTTCTAGAATTAGATCATAGGTTCGATAGTTCTACTCATCATGCCCTAAAAATTGAAAAAACTGGCACCATTGTTTCTTCCGCTCAAGGACGTGGGCACCCAAATGGGGGCAATGGTTTGTATCATGCAGCCCCGCTATGCGGCAATCTTCGCACCATAATGCAGGTCCGATTGGGCCTAGTCGTACTGGGCTGGGTGCTCTGCTTGATCCAGGGCGTAATGGGCTAGGTCTTCCTGGTTGTAGGTGGTCTGATGGCAGTGGGAACATATCCTTCGTATGTCCTAATCCTGACAACGCATGCACCACAGCTTTGTGCTATCTTCCTTTTGTAGGTCCTTGATCTCCATGAGCATTGCCTCAATCCGCTCCTAAATTTTCTGGACTCCTAACGATGTATCTTTCCTAGGTGTAGCTTCTAGTTTCATAGCAGCTTCCAAGGCTTTGTCCTATGATTCGAAATTCAGGTGACCCATAGGTATGCGTAGGTGAGGTAGCAACATATCGATGAACCACTTCGTATGTTTTCTGTCGTCATACTTGAAGTCTCATTCTTTTAGAGATTTCTTTAGACGCTGATCAGCTTCCCATACATACTTAGTTTTTCCTTGCTTGAAATATTTTACGTCTACTACGATCTGCGAATAGTACTTAGGCTTCCAGAATTGTTGTTTCATAGTGTCCTTAACATCTTGAATCAATGTGCTTCTATTTTGAGATATGTATCACATATACCAATCCAAAGCTCTTTCTTTGAATTCCAAGGATAGTTACGCCCTTTTCATGATATCGCTTGCCACATTATCTGCAGTCCATACAGAATATGCAACAAATAAAAATCGGTCCATATCCTCATCTCCTACCCCCTTGAAGGTAGGTAGTTTTAGATGCACAGCCATATTGCTGTTCGGCGGAGGTGGGGGTATGGGCGAGTTCAAGTTCTTACCTTTGCACAGCCTAGACAGTGGTGTAGCTGGGAGGATCTACGCAGTCATTTCTCGCAGAGGGCTATAGGCAGATCTAACCCTTTTTCTATCTACTCTGCTTCTCTTCTCAGCCTTCCAACTCTTTTCTTGTCATTACCCGACCCCTCTTTCAAAATGCTCCTGGTCCCAGCAACAGAACCATTTATTTGCTTGAGGGGTCCTAAACTAGGTCAAAGTTAAGGTTTTCCAACAAACCCCTATACTACTGGCACTTTCGGCAGTGACCTACTTGTGCATGTCAATGTCTCACTTGAAGCAGTATGGGTGGGTGCTAGAACCAGGTTTCCGCACCCTAAGAGAGGATGGGTAAGCCAAGCAGAGCTGCATCCAGCTTGATAATGACCATATTACCTATCCCAAAACCAGATTATAGATCCCCTTCACATCCACGTGTGCAACGCCAGCTAAAATTACTATACTCAACAATCATATGTATTTAACCTAGTAGTGCAGTATTACAATTATTCTCATAAAACAGAACAGACTAAATGCAAAATAAATACTTAAATCAATAATTTCATAGCTAACACATAATATTCATAATGCAGTAATTATGAAAGATTCACATCAGCAGTACAAATACATTCAGCTACGCAACAAACTTACTCATTCATTAATCCTGCAGTTCCTTCTTACAATACCCAAACCTGACCTGCGCACACAGCAGCAGGGTCCGCACACAGCCAATAGGAGTCCTTTCCCGAAAAACTGAAACAGATCTACTAAGCCATAGTTCACATCAATATCTCCCCATTTTCCTACCTTATAATTCTAAATGTTCTATCTATAACAATCTAGCCTAATCTTTCCTATGGTTCGCAAACCATGGTTTGTGGATTGTAGGTCTGCCCTTTGACCCATTACAATGCTTTCGGGGCTTTGACCCACCCCAAAACCCCTGCACTATAATAAATATAATAAAAAATATACAAAATCAGACCAGTTTCACAGCTCGTAGGAGACCCTGTTCCAACACTCCATAAACAAGATCATTGCCTATTGATGAAACAATGTCAACATAGGCATTCCAAAAGCTCATGTCATATCATATGATCTTGTTGTGTTAAAGCTTGAACTTGAAGGTTTTCCATGTAATATTGAATAAGGTTCTTTGATCCCCACTTAATACCAATCCTACATTGCTCTTCCTTTTAATAATATTGAAACAACCAATGATTGCTCCTCACAAATCTAGCCAATGTGAAAGTCTTGATTACAAAAAATAATGTCAAACTATCAAGAGCACTATATATTTCATCTTTCATGACTTAATAGGGAGCATATGTGTTTTGAGAGCTTATTTCTTAATTGTTGTCATAAATTCTGATGAGCTCCAACATTAGACATATTTGGAGGGGTTAACGGTCACCCTTTTTCCTTCTCAGATCTCTTTTTCTTGCATTTTTATTATTATTTGGTTTTATGATGCTATTATAGGTGGTGATTAAGGCTAACATACTTTGAGTGCCTAATATGAGGTTGAGTGCAGAAAATCATGAATTATTAAGATTTTTTATAAGGATTTTATCATAAATACTTGGAGGAGTCATCAATTTGAGTTCCAGAGGTAGCCACACAACTCAATCTTCTTTACTTGGATTCCAGTGGACTCAATCACTCCAAATATTCTTTCCATCAATTTGAGTTCTAGAGGCGGCCAAGCACAATGAGGAGTGAACTCAATATTTGTTTACTTGGACTCAAGTGGAATCAATCAATATTTTCTAGGGAGTTTTTGGTAGCTTTCCTATAGAATAAATAGAGTAGAGATAGAGCTAGGAAGGGGTCGATTCTAGTCAGAATTTTGTTGAAAGCTATTGAGTTTTTTATTATTTTTCTCAGTGACCAAAATTTCAGAAATGTATGAGGCTATTCTTTTATGAAATGAGCAGAATTATCTCATTTAACTTATTTAAGTTTCAGAGAGATAGGCTCATGGGTTAGGGCCCGATCCATGTGCCTCAGCCTCTCTGATGTATTTTTTCCCTTCCTTTTTTCATTCAATTAGTTCTGCTTCTAATAGCTTCATTGATGTTTAGTTTTTCTTTCAGTGTGCTGCTGTAGGTTTCATTTTGTTGTGAGTAATAGAATAGGGGAGAAAAACCAAAAGTTATGGATGAATACCCCCTTCCCATCTCTGTCAATAAAGCTCGAGGAGGGTGAACCATCCCATAGACCCAAAACAGATTTTTGTTCGATGTTCTAAGATTAAAAATAGAGTTGCATTACCATTTTTTGGTCTTCCTTTCCACTGTATTTTTACGAATTTGTCTATTTCTTTGCGCATAAGTTAGCGGGGTGATTGCAGGAATTATTTCTAAGATCCTAGAGCAGCTTCGTGGTGCTTCCTGTTTCATTCTCCATCTCTGTCTCCACAATCTGAACATTGTTGTGACACCCTCCATTACCTCTTCTTTTCCACTTATTCTAACTGTTACACCCACCTTTTATCCATGAAAGCACTTAAAATATCCAGGCCACCTTATTCCTTTGTTCTTATTGGTCACAGTTGCGCTACACTTTTTAATGAAAAATGCTTGAAATATATTGTTATTGCACTCCTCCTTTCCTCCTTGAAATTCCTGCTATCGCACATTGCACTTCACATTGTTTTCCCTTTTTCTTTAAGAATTACTGTTCCTTTTCACCTATTGCAAAACTCCGTCGCATCACAAATCTCACATTGCAACCTTTTCCGTTTTCCTTTAAGACTTACTGCTCCTTTTTTCTGATTGCGAAACTCTGCCACATCTCAAATCGCACTTCAAAACCTTTTCTTTTTTCCTTTAAGACTTACTTCTCGTTTTCACCAATTGTGAAACTCCTCCACATCGCAAATTGCACTTCGTAAACTTTTCCTTTTTCCTTGAAGACTTACCACCCCCCAACCACTGATTGCGACATCACTATATCATTTTGCCATGTTATCCCTATCATAATCACATTTGGCAGTTTTTATCCTCATCGCAATTCGAAAATCACACTTCTTATTTGGTTCCTTTAATAGTTACTGCTCCCAATGCTGATTGCGATATTCTCTGTACTCTGCCGCCGATCCCACCACCACAGCACATAGCGCCGTTCACACTTCACAAATTTTCCTAGACAACACTTCCAATACCCCTCAAACTTTTTGATATTGCCTTTCGCACTTCGAAACTTTTACCACATCGCAAATTGAAAATCACAACTTTTGGCCCATCGCACTTCGCACATTGCATTTTTTACCTTTTGCAATTGCATTTCTCACTTCGCAATTTTTACCATATCAAAAATCGCAAATCGTAGTTCTTACCCCGTCGCAATTCGCACTTCACAGCTTTTACCTCATCACATTTCTTATTTCACTCCTTCTCGCAAACAACACTTTTGATATCCCTCTAACTTTGCGATATCACATATCGTGACTCCGCCATCGTACTTTTAAAATTATTCTTCCCCAAAGCATTTTTTGCGCTATAATAAATTTTTAATAAGGTTTAAGCCCCTTCTTCCCACTTATAAGCTTGATTTCATGTGTTTAGGCCTCCATTAGCACCTTTATCCCTTTCTTATCCAAGCTGCAAATCAACACTTTTTCAATTAGATTTAAGTCATGGATATCTTAGCTGCATGGATATAAGCTTGATAGATAGATCATAAGATAAGTAGGGTGTGTTTATCCAGTTGGCCAAGGTTTGTGTGGTTTAAATTATTTCTCTTTCAGCAATTTAGTTTAGTTTCCTTCCTGTCATTTTTTTTCAGCAATTTCATTTAGTTTCTTTCTTTCATTTCCTTTCTACACATTAAACTAGTTTCATTTCCATCATTTCATTTCTGAAAATTAAGTTAGTTTCCTTTCTTTCATTTCCTTCCGGTAATTTACTTTTCAGTTTTTATCATAGTTTAAGAAATACCACCCTTTTTTAAAGAAGAAGAGGTTGACATGAACAAAATTCATTTGGTGTGTATATAGCAATGTCACCTCCAAGTTTGTACAAACCCCTAGTTGATAAAGAAAAGTAGGGTAGCCCCTAGGATTTTTACAACTCTTGGTGCAATAGGAAGGCTCACCACTTTTTTGCGTCGTTGCCGCAGAGGTGTCTAGTATATGCTTTAATTTTGTTTAAGCATTCTTTTCTGCTTTCCTTTATTTTCATGTCATTTCAGAAATATTAAAAAAATTACAAAAAATTCTGATTTCCAAGCCTCGCAGGAGTAGGAATACTCAAAGACAAATCTTACCTAAAACCCCCACATCACCTCCTATCCACCCTTCACTCTTGTTTAGTGGAAGTGATATTGAACCCCCTATAAGAGAGCCTTCTGAATATTTTGAAGATCCTGTTGGGGAAGAAGAATAAGATATTGTTTCAACTCAGGGACCTGCTTCACCTATCTTAACCATGGCTGGGATCTAGAGGGCCTTTCCCACGAGAGAGGCCGATGGGGAAACTAAGATGAAGAGCAACAACCCCTTATCTCTTCCACACTTTCATGGACTTACCTATGAGGACCCTGACACATTCATGTTTGAATTTTTTGGTGTTTATAGGTCTTATGACTACACCTATGATGATCAGAATTTGAAGCTCTTGCCATCCACCCTTAAGGATGCAGCCTTGCGTTGTTTCATAGTTCTGCCTAGGGATAGCATCACTACCTGGGAAAAGATGGAAGAGACCTTCAACAGCAAATAGAAATACTAATGTAGGTCCATGGAAACTAAGGATGAGATCTTTAAGATGACTCTAAGGCCAGATGAATCCTTAGAGGACTATGAAGAGAGGTTTCAATTTAACTATAAGAGAGCCAATTGTATTCTTGATCTCGACTCACTTAAACTTGTACTTCTTCGAGGGATCAGAGAAGAGATGACAGAAACCCTGAATATGCTATAAGGAGGAGATATGTACCAACAACCATATGAAACATTCAAAAATTTCTTCCGAAACCATTCTATGGCATTTAGGAAGAAGGGAAGAGCTAGCCAAAGTCCATCCAATACCCCTTCCTATTCCACCTTCATAAAACATGAGATTGGAAACATGTTAGAGGGCTTCAAGAGTGACATGATGCACAACTTTGCTTTAAAAATGGACACAATGCAGTTTAAAAGGAAGCAAGAGGAACTAGAGAGAGCCCTGCCCATATTTTTTCCTATATGTACCACAAAGCACCCAAGAAATGAATTTCCACTAAATATTGTAAAGGTTTTCTTAGTGTGTGAGGAGAATCATGCCACATAAAAATTTCCCTCCTTACCTAGACTTAGGGATGTATATCAAGGTGGGGAAGCAACGCCAGAGAAGAACTGTGTAATTCACTAGAGAAGGCCTCAAGGCCCTCAATCATATCAACAAGGTATGCAAGGTGCACCTTACTCTTACTATTAGAACAATTAGAGCACACCCATGAAACCTTGGTACACATCTACTCCTCCATCCTAGGCTACACCACATACTTGGACTTAAAACCCTTCATATCATCCTCAACCAGTAAAGCAACCTCTTCAACAGTGTGTTCCACAACAACCTTAGTGGAAAAATACATCCCAAGAGTAGAGGCCTCAAAAAAATCAATCACCTGCTCCAATACCTCCACCCCAACGTCAAGCTCAGGTTACTCATGCTGCTCCACCTAGGCTACCTATACCTACACAACCTAATCTGAACCCGAACAATAAACAGGCACAACAGGCTCCCAGTGGAGAAAAATCCCATCCAACTTATGCTGTGGAGATACACGAGGTTAATATCAGACAACCATCCTCCATATCCACCTATAGAGTTTGAGGAGGAAAAATAATAAGGTAACACTTAGATACAACAACCTCCTTTTCCTGAGCACTTGATACACCCTGGTCAGCACACCCCATAGGAGATCGAACTCCTGGGAGAACTGGAACATTTTTGTGTAAATATACCACTTATCCAGGCCATTAAGGATGTCCCTATCTACAATAGAATCATCAAATAAAAGTTCTTCAAGAAACGTGGGAGAAGGAAGAGAGATACCCCCACCATCAATGTGCTAGGACAACTGTCTGACCTGATGCTTGGGAAGGTGATATTTCCAAAGTACCTAGACCCTGGTAGTCCAGTTGCTGATGTGCATATAAATGGTGTCATAGTCCCCAACGCTCTAATTGATCTAGGGGATGCCATCAATATCATGACCAAAGAAACTATGTTGAAACTTAATCTCCAAGGGAATTTGAGGAAAACCAAAACAATTTTGCAACTTACTGATCAATCCACAATAACTCCAGAAGGAATTTTTGAGGATGTTCTGGTTACCATTAACTGTTGAGACTATCCAACATATATCCTAGTCCTAAAACCAAAAACCAAGTTTAATGGCTATCCACTCATCTTAGGGAGACCTTGGTTAGACACTACATATTCTTATATTAGTTCTCAGGCTGGATCCATGACTATCAAAAAATGGACCTTTATCTAAACAGCTAGCATTATATCCTCTAGCCCATCCTTCCATTGATCATGATCTCCCTATATGGTTGGAGGATGAATAATATGAGTTCTATAACAGTGCCCTATGTGTACCGTAGATTTTATTCTTAGAGGGGATTAGCTTGATGAATATGAACTAATCGACCATGCCATTCAAAACTAGTCCTCCACTAACATTCCTCTCGAAACCTTAGTCAAAGAGTTTGAAATCCAACCTTGGATGAAAGTGCACTCAGTTGAGTCAACTTCTGAATCCACCAAGAATATTGATTTTGGCCCGTCCATATCTCTGAAAACCAACCCAGACCTCTCAAATGAAGAAGAGAAGCAGATATGCCTTCTTTTGAAAGAAAATCTTGAAGCATTTTCTTGGGATTACAAGGACATGAAAGGGGTTCATCCTTCAGTATGTAGACATCACATTTACATCAAAGAAGAATGCAAGCTTTTGAGATAACCCCAAAGAAGGATGAACCCGGCTCTAAAGGACATAGTCAAAGAAGAGCTATAGAAACTATTGGATGTAGGGTTCATACATCCTATATCCAACAGTTAGTGGGTATCCCCTCTTTTCCTTGTCCTAAAGAAGAATTGGAAGTGGAAAATTTGTGTTTAATATCAAGAACTTAACAAAGCCACCAAGAAAGACCATTTCCCTTTTCCTTTTATAGACCAAGTCCTAGATGGCCTTGCGAGGAAGAAGTTATTTTCATTCTTAGATGGCCTTGAGCATATTTTCTGAGTTAGTTCATGACTTTGTCGAAATCTACATGGAGATTTCAGGAAGATCTCTCCAATTTGGGTAAAGTACTAAGAAGGTGCATAGGGATGCATCTCTCACTAAGCCTAGAAAAGTGTGAATTCCTGAAGGAATAAGGTGTTGTATTAGGACACTCCATATCCCAAGTAGGAATACAGGTAGACCCGAACAAAATCACTATCATCAAAAGGGTACCTTCACCTAAAAATAAAATAAAAATGTCAGGAGTTTCTTAGGATTAGCTAGTTACTATAGAAGGTTCATCAAATATTTCAGCAAGATGGCTTCGCCATTATTTGGGTTATTGGCCAAAGATTTTTAGTTTATTTGGTCTACTCCTTGTTAAGAGGCTTTCAAGCTCATTAATGGAAAGTTGACTACTACCCCATCCTCGGAGGTCAAAATTGGACTCTGCCTTTCCACATCCACACTGATGCATCTGAAAAAGCTATAGGTGCAGCATTAGGACAATTAGAGGGAAAAATCCCTTATACCATTTATTTCATCAGCAAGAACTTGTCGAAGGTCGAGCTGAATTATACTGTTACTGAGAAGGAGATGTTAGCCATTGTCCATGCTTTGAACAAATTCAGGCATTATGTAATTGGATATCATACCTTTTTTCAAACTGACCATGCAGCCATCAAGTATTTAAGGAAAAAGTATGATTTTAATGCTAGGATAATTAGATGGTTGTTACTTTTGCAGCAATTTGATTTGACTATTGTTGATAAACCTGGAAAGGAGAATGTTGTTGCAGATTTTTTGTCCAAGTTAGCTCTCTGTATAGCTGAAGAAGGAATGGTGGATGACTAGTTTCTAGATGAGCATCTCTTTGCTATATCATCACTCTCACCATGGTTTGATGATATAGCCAGCTACTTTGTTGCTGGGAGACGCCCTCCTAATATTTCATTCAGGGAGAGGAGCAGAATCATCAGAAAAAGTGCCCCTTTCACATGGATTGGGTGAAATATTTTCAAGCTAGGGCCTGATCAAATCCTTAGGAGATGTGTTAGGGAGGAAGAAGTTTTTTATATCCTCTCTGCATGTCATGACAACCCATGTGAAGGAAAATTTTCTACAAAGAGAACTTCTTACAAAGTTTTGCAGGCAGGATACTATTGGCCTACCCTTCACCAAGATTCCAGAAGATACACCAACAGGTGTGACCAGTGCCAGAGAATGGGAAACCCACGCAAAGGGATGAGATGCCTTTGTACCCTTAGGTGGCTCTCGACCCATTTGAAAATAGGGGCATTGACTTTTTTGGACCTAACGATCCACCCTTCAGACAAAAGAAGTATATCATAGTCTACACTGATTACTTGACAAAGTGGGCTGAAACAAAAGTATTGAAGGTAGAAACCGAGGAGAAAGTAGCAAAATTTCTGATGGAGAAAGTGTTTTACAATTTTGGGTACCCCATATAATTAGTCACTGATCAGGGAGCACAATTCACCTCTCACCTCATTGAAAATATTTTGAGAAAGCACAAGATTAAGCATAGAACTTCTACTGCCTATCAACCTTAGGAAAATGTCCAAGTAGAAGTAACTAACAGAGCTTTAGAGAGTGTTCTCACCAAGGTTGTGTGTAGCATAAAAAAATATTGGGCAGACATATTGATAGAATCTACTTGGGCCTACAACACTACTTGTAAGACAACAATAGGATTCACTCCTTATGAAATAGTATATGGTAATAATTCTCTACTTTTAGTTGAGTTTGAATTGAATACTTTAAGAATGGAAGCTGAATTAGATATAGATATATCAAATGCTAAAAAAGAGAGTTTTCTCCAACTAAATGGATTGGATGAGTTCAGAATGTAAGCACTTCTTCACAGAGAGGTAGTTCAGCTGCAAATTAAGGTTTATCATGAAATGAACATCAAAGAAAAAACCTTCCATGAAGGATATTGGGTGATTTTGTATGATTCAAGGTTTAAATATTTCAAATGCAAGCTAATGATAAGATGGTTGGGACCTTACACAGTGGAAAAATGTTTTGATAATGGCGCAGTTCAAATCAGAAACATAGATGAGGAAGGAATCCCATTGCTTTTCAATGGTCATAGAATTAAGATTTACAAGAAGCCTTTGTCAAGGGCAGAGTTCATAAATTCAATAAGCAGAGAGGTGTATGTGATGGGAAACTCCATTTTTTCCCACACCTCCTGAAAAAAGGAAAGAAAAAAAATAGATATCCATGGGTGAAAACCTCTTTGAGGCACCCAAGGAAAGCTTGTGGGTTGAAAACCTCGATGGAGGCAGATCATTTGCTCTCAAAAACAAAAGAGAAAAAAAGAAAAATAAAAGGAAAGAAAAGAGAATAAATATCCATGGGTGAGAACCTCTCTGAGGCACCCAAGGCAAGTCTATGGGTTGAAAACCTCCATGGATGCAGCCCACTTTCTTTCCAAAAAAAAAAAAAACAGAAAAATACATATGCATCTCTATGTTTTCTGTGTTTTCTATTTTGCAGGTTATTAATGATTTTTGGGAATACAGGGAAGCATTCATCTTCTCTTCCCTTCTATTTTACCATCCATCCTGTTGTATCTTAAGAGAAAATCCCTCGATTTTGAAAGGAATCAGTGATTAAGACATTTTAAAAGTATGTCACATGAATGATTTTATCATGAGGTATTTGTTCTATCCTTCTAAGAACTAGTTTTATAAAACCCTTATTGATCTAGAATAATAAAAAAATTCACAATGCCATTCATTGCTGATATCCAAATGGAAAGAAGAACTAGAAGGGAAACTCAAAATGATATGTTGAGGAGCAGAATCTACCACTTTAAAGTTTCAGAGGAAATTCATGGAGAGAGAGGAATCTTAAAAATAATATGTTGTAAACATAGAATCTATTATTTTAAAGTTTCATCAGGAGTTTTTGAAGAGAGGGGAAACTAAAAGTGATATGCTAAGGAGAAAAATCTACCACTTTAATTTTTCAGAGAGAATTAGTGAAGAGAGAAAAGTTGGAGTGAAGGAGTGCAAATTAAGGTTATTTAACTCTTACACATAGATGTAATTAAGAGACTGGATTCTACATTACTTCACTTAATTCAAAGAAGAAGGGACAAAAAATGGCACAAGAAATACAAATCACCATCACCAGTTGTAGGAAACTTGCTGCTACTTTCATTTACCAACCAGAAAAATAAGTACAAAATGTAATCCCCAAGAGGTACATCTTTATTACTTAACAAGCTTGAGGAGGATAACATATGCTTGATGTATAATTTGACCCTTTGGGTGAATCTATCGCTATTTGATACTTTAATGAGTCTAGAGAAGGTGAAACTCGATCTTGTCATGATGGACAAGTCCGTCACTATTTGATGTTTTAACGAGTATAATGATAGTGAAACTCAACCCTTTTTCATGTTTAGAGAGTTTGAGAAGGGGATGAAAAGAAAACTCCAAAAGGTTTTTTTTCGTATAATAGTCCCTCAGATCAGAAAAAGAGTAAAATAATATCTGAGAGCACCTCCTAGCCATGTTTGACTAGGGTTTTCCTTTTTCGTAAACATAATCTATCTTAGACTGGAAAAGGTTAAAATTATACTGAGTAGATGGCATTTCAATTCCTTTTACGAGCTCGAAAGGACAAGTGCTCGAAAATATTTTCATATTTTGGGAGACTGAAAAGAGCTCAAAGAGAACTATACTCGGGTTCCTTTTCATGTTTAAAAGAGCTCGAAAAAAGATAAAAGTGTGATTTTAGATCCTTTTTCATGTTTAACAAAGCTTGAAAAAGGAGATCAAAGTGTGCTTTGAGGGGTTCCTTTTTATGTTTAATAAAGCTAGAAAAAAAGATAAAAGTGTGCTTTGTGGTTTTTATTTTTCGTAAGTTTTAACGAGTCTAAAAAAGTGATAAAAATGCACTCATATCACCATATTTCAATTTCATTTATAAGCAGGAAAGGATGAAAAAAACTTGGCATTTTCATGTTTTTACGAGAACGAAGAAAATAAAAAAAGAAGATTTGGATTTTCATGAGTTTACCGAGTCTTGAAAATAATAACTGAAATGGACTCAAGATAGGTTTCATTTTCACACAAGCTTGAAACAAAGGAAAAAATATGCTTGAAAATGGTTTCATTTTTACACAAGCTTGTGACAGAGAAAACTTTGCTTGCGAGTGGTTTAATTTTTACACAAGGTTGAAATAGAGAAAATTGTGCTTGAGAGTGGTTTCATTTTTACACAAGCTTGAAACAGAGAAAACGTGGCTTGATATTGGTTTTATTTTTGCACAAGCCTTGAATAGAGAAAAATTTTCTTCAGATTGGTTTCATTTTTACACAAGCTTGAAATAAAGGAAACGGTGCTTGAGATTGGTTTAGTGCCCCCAAGCATAACCTTCAAGGGAAGAGGGAACATGCCCCCCTAGCTTCATTTCATTCACCTAATAGTTGGATGGAATGAAGGTTCATTTACCAGATCAGATGAAAGACTCGACTTAATTAGGAGAGGATTTTTTTCATTTTTGAACAAGCTTGACACATAAAAAGAACTATCCTCATGGGAACCTAATTCATTTTTTAATGAGGTTGACACAGTAAAAGGAATTTTCCTAAAAAAAACATGTTTAATTTTTAAACGAGGTTGACATAGTAAAAATAACTATCCTCGTGGAACTTATTTCATTTAACGAGGTTGACATAGTAAAATAAATCTCCTCATAACCTGATTCATTTTTTAACGAGGTTGACACAGTAAAAGAACCATCCTCATGAACTAATTTTTTTTTAATGAGGTTGACATAGTAAAATAACTATCCTCAATGACCCAATTCATTTTTTTAATGAGGTTGACACAGTAAAAGAACTATCCTCATGGAACCTTCTTTCATTTAACGAGCTTGACATAAGAAAAGGAATTATTCTCAATATTTGATTCATTTTTTAACAAGGTTGAAACAGTAATAGAACTATCCTCAATTACATTGGTTGAGGGGCATGCATTCCTCCTGAGGTATTTCCTCAAAGGAAATAAAACGAGGTGGAAGTAATTCATAGCCAGACCCGAGATAAAATTCAGGCGGTAAACTCTATGGTAGAGAGGAATATTCGATGGTTACAGATGAATTAGGATGAGACAGTTGCATGGGAACAAATTCTAGTTGTTCAAATTCAGGATCAAATTGCAGATCAACTTCTAGTTGAACAAACTCGAGTTTTGGATTTATGCTTTCACTGGATTGAATTTCAGTGTCGTCGGGTAACTGTGAGGGTTCCATCTCGAGAATAGTAGATAAACCAGGATCATTCTAAATGACTCGAGACATGGTACTCAAAGGATCATATGATTCTGGTAAATTATATTAAATACCAAAGGTACCAGACTCGATAGGATGAGCACACCTTCATCTACTAGGTGTATCTTTTGCCGACAAAGGTGTCTTATTCGTTGTCCTATGCGAACGATGGGGAAAGGGTTGATCTAGTTCTTCCACGGTTGCTGATTGATTTTAATACAAAAAAAGAAAAAAGAAAAAGAGGGTAATTCTAGGAAAAAGGTTTACCAAGCAACTGTGAACTGAAATTTACCACCATAGTAAACCAAGGACTTATGTACATGCAGGAAATCTCCCCGAATTATGTGCTTGGTGTATCACAGGTACAAGGTGGTCAACTCGATTACCTATGGATGGTAAGAAACCTAAATTTATCCTCCCAAATATACACGAAGGTTTGTGGAGGCCCAATCTGTGTTAGTGTTGTCTAATGCGAAACCGCACAGTGAGAGCATCCCCTTATACTTTTTGTATTATAAGACTTCCCGATATACCCGAAAGTCTGTGGACGAGCCCAGATATACTTACGTATGTGGAATGAGGTATCACACTCAGAATCTATCGTAGAAAATTAATGACAAATGTTATGTTTAACGACATCAGAACATGTCCCTAGCCGAGACCTCTAAATGTTATTGTTAATGTTACAATGCTTCCTTATATGAATTCATGTAAATTTTAGATGATCTTCTTATAAGGTTGTCTTCCAGGTTTATCACGAGATTTCTTTGAAATTCCTAGAATAAAATAAAGATGATAAGAATTCTTTTCGATTCAATTTCAACAATGAAAACCTTAGCTATAAGGGATAGAGAAACTAGATGTAAGAAAACATGAATGAGCACATCTAAATGAAAATTCCCTAACTATTTATATGAATCATTCACAAACCCTATATGCAAGATGCATGTTTTTCTTTTCAATTTATTTTAATTTTAGATGAACGAAAAAGAAACTAATGCACAAAAAATCACTTCAAAAATTTCAAGGGAAACAAAGATTGAAATGAAAATTCCTCTTTCCAAAAATAATGAATTAATAAAATTTAAAATTAACTTTGGAACTATTTGAAAATGACAAAGGAAAAAAGAAAAACTTTGATAAACAAAATCCAAAGTGAGGCAAGAAGAGTAGAATAAAACTGGTCTCAGGAGGTAATCAGTCACTCAATACATCAACAAAAATAACACTGAAATGAAGAAAAAGATAAAAATATAATAGATTTTTGGTTGGTCACAGAGGAAATGCACCCCTGAGTGGGAGATAGTTTGTTGCATATCATTGTACCTAAGCCAACAGTGCTATGGAGAGCACTGTGTCAAGACCAAAAGTATGTTGGTGCCAGAGGAAAATTCTAGAATAGAAATGAACCACACTACTTTTGCTAAAACACATTTAGATTACCGAAACTAGGTAGGTAAAGTCCACTAGAGGTTGATGGATAAGGAAAAAACCACCAGGGATACACCGTCGATCCCCAGTATGGTGGCCAATTTGTTTTATGGAAATAAAACCTATGGATAAGTATGCTTTCCCTAAGGGGGGTGGTTCACTTAGAATAATAGAAAGAAATATATCTAACCTTTTCCTTAAAATTAATAGATAATGGGAAGAAAAATTACTTGTAATCTCTTCACTTTTCTTCACCTCCCTTCATCACTTTCGTCGCTCTCAATCGCATTGAACTCACTCGATTGATACCTGCAATGGAAAACAAAAGGCATAGAACAACAAAAAATCAATATGATTTACTAAATTTATACAATTTGAATCGACTAAATTCATAAATACACATATAACATCATTTCCATGTGCATTAGGACAGGAACAAATTTACTTATTATGAAGTAGAAGAAAGAGTACAACCAATTGATCGATTCGTTGTCACTCATCCATCTTGAGTCCCATCCTCATCACACCAAGAATCTACAATCCAACTGCATCAAAATACATGCAAAATACCTCCAAGAGTTGTGATCTCACCAGCATAACTCTACTTAAAACAAATTCTTTCTCTCTTGTGCACTGTGCTTACTGCTCTATTTAGAAGTAGATTAAGGTAGTTTGATATTAATGAATCATTAAATGACTTTCCTAAAAATTGATGAAGAGGTCTCCTTGTTCATGGGAATAGGATGATAAGAGGTTTAATGGCTTCATGGTGTCCATATTCAAAGCTATCAGATGAGGTGAAAGATGGAACAACTTCTAGAAGCCACCAGAGGTTGGCAGGATTCCCAGAATCTAATGAAAAATTCGCTCACAGACGACCAATGCACTGTAAAGTGGGCCTAGATCCTCTGCAATGTAACCTTTCTTGGGAGTAGATGCTATCCAAAGCAGTTACAGTTTTATAGGGGTGCGTTGATGGCTCAATGGGGCACTTCATCTAGTATCTAAGAAGTGAAACTTTCATTAAGTAAAACCACCAATGGGATGACTTCTTTAGGGCATTACGTAGCAACTAATTTAGAGTATGATAGAACCTAATGGATATTGATCTATGTATTGAGATGCTGCCAAAATTGACCTGTAACAAATGTTCAATAATATCTACTAAGTAAAATTACAATAATATCTAATACTGACTAATAGAAGACATCAATGCACAAGAACCCTATGCCCTGTGTGGTATGCATGATTTCTTGACTTAGTGTCATTCAATCATGTTGTGTGCAAAATATATTAGGTTTGTGTGCATTATATTTTTTGAAATTTGATATATGTTGAACTTATTAATGGATGTCCTTAAACCATAGACATGATCCCTATTAACCACATGTTCATGAACTCGTGGAGTAAAGAGAAAATATTTGATGTTGGCATTTGGTGATTGCTATAGATTAGAAGAACAAAATTGAGATTGTGCCCATCATGATATCATGATGTTGTTATCCATGAATATATTATGGATCTAGGAGTAGGCATATGCAAAGAGGATGAGGTGAATTTGAGTTAATTGAGGCACATGTTTGCTTATGTCCCTACAGTTTACCATGGTGCCCATGCTCTGTCCCATGACATTGGTGATCAAAGCTCGATGATCTCCCCATAAAACCGTCCATGGGTGATCAAAGATTCTAAACTATTTCTACAAGTAATTAGTATGAAACCCCCAATTCCTTCATTGTTCAACAACTGATGGATGCATTCTTGCACACTCATCACTCATGCTTGAATGCTCATATTCACTCGAATTATTTTTATCGCTCATATTCACTATAATTCGCTTGAACACAAGTCCTTAACACCTTTTGAGCAAACATGTGCTAACTTATACAATTTTAGGTTCTTTAGTGCTTGAGTCAGAAACCTGATTTGGGGGTCGTCCTTCCCGAATAGTAAACATGAGCCATAATCCACTAGTCTCATATGTGTTCCACACCGGTAGTTGATATGAGAAAAAAAACCTCTTCCTGTACCCCAATATTAGATGACTGCTCTAAGTCACCATTTTTTTTCAGTGAAATTCTACCCTACTACTATGATTACACCCAAAATCATCAATTCCCCAATCTTCAAGATCAACCTAAATCTGAAATTTTAAACTGTGCATTAAACATGAGGATTTTGACACTGTTAAATCGTGTAGGCTTGCCATTTTTTCTCTCCTTAAATCACTTCTTTTCCCTTGTTGAATCATTAAATTTCTCCAATGAGATGCCAATATGGACCATTTCTCCAAGAGCTTCCTCCCATAATAATTTGTGCTCATTCTTTTTTATTAGAACAAAGATTAAAAATATTAATATTTTCTTGTCTTGTTCTTCAGTGAGGGGTGAAAAATCATCCTGGAAATCAAGCTAGAGTCTGCAACCTAGCTACTCCCGAATGCATGATATCTGTTTTTGTTGTAAATAATGATTTATGGCAATCATTTCTATTGTTTTCTGAAATGGTATATGCAAAATTGATTTTTGAAGGAATCACTAAAGTAGAGAGAACGAAAAACCTCTAGAGCTCAGATCCAATCCAACAAGTTGTTGTGAAACTAATTCCTCAACCAATATTCTATTTGATTGAAAAATATGTTCACACATATAAAGAGCACCAAATGTCGTGAAGAAATTAACCATGCTTATATTATTTGAAGCAAATAATTGACCAAGCCTTTGATTCAAAGGAATTCCCATACCATCCATAATTTGTGGGAAAAATATTTGAGACAATAAAACAAGCGGCAAAGGAAGATTTTATAATACTAAGGTGAGAACAACGTTGCAAGTGCTTGGACTTGAAACTCCAACTCATTTTTTTGAAGGTCCCTCCACACCACCGAATATCTATAATAAAATCTCACCAATATGGGATGCTTACAAAGGAAATTAGTATCTTTCTCCTCATCAATTGTTCCACAAACTCCATGTTGGCTCGAGGGGTCCTAACCCAGGTTCGGAGTTAAGGTTTGCCAACGAATCCCTATACTACTGGCCCTTTCAGTAGTGACCTGCTTGCGCAGGTCAAAGTCTCACCCAAAGCAGTATGGGTGGGTGCTAGAACTAGGTTTCTGCACCCTGAGAGAGGATGGGTAAGCCAAGCAGAGCTACGTCCGGCTTGATAATGACTAGATTACCTATCGTAGAATCAGACGTATAGATCCCCTTTGCATCCACGTGTGCAAGGCCAACTATACTTACTGTACTCAACAAATCATATGTATTTTAACCTAGTAGTGCAATATTACAGTTATTCTCATAAAACAGAACAGATTAAATGCAGAAGAAATAATTAGCTCAGTACTTTCGCAGCTAACACATAATATTCATAATGTAGTAATTATCAAATATTCACATCAACGGTACAAATACATTCAGCTACGCAAAAACCTTATTCATTAATCATGCAATTCCTTCTTACAATACCCACACGAGACCTACACACACAACAGTAGGGTCCGCACACAGCTGGACGTGGGATCTCCGCACACATAGCCAGCAGGAGCCCTTTCCCTAAAAACCCAAACAGATATACTAAGCCATAGTTCACATCAATATCTCCTCATTTTCCTACCTTCTAATTCAAAATGTTCCTCTATTTATAACAATCTAGCCTAATATTTCCTATGGTCCGCAAACCATGGTTTGCAGATTCTAGGTCTACCCTTTGACCCATTACAATGCTTTCGGGGCTTTGATCCACCCCAAAACCCCAGCACTAGACTAAATATAATAAAAAATATACAAAATCAGACCAATTTCGTAGCTCATAGGAGACCATGTTCCAATGTTCCCCCAACACAATCTTGTGACTCACCCCAAGTGACTATGGTGGTGTGGCGTCTACCTGCGCACAGAGGGCATCGAGGGCTTTGATCATCGGAGGTAACACTTCTTGACTCTGATCAGCAGCACTCTAGGAAATTTCTACAAGCTTCGGGGAGGTCGGTCGTTCAGTGTCCATGATGGCACTCTCTAGTGTCTAAGTTAGTCGCTTGATTGCGCCATCTACATCCGGTGAAATCTAGAGGGCTGCGGCAACCCAAGGCTTCAGAGAGTCTGCAATGACGTGATGCTTGTGCCGAAGTTCCTCAATCTCATCCTGGAGATCATTTCTGGTCTTTAAACATGCAAGGAACTGTGTAGGCACCAGGGATGGTAGCACAACTTTGATCTGGTTGAAAGTTTATTGCTTTTGCCGTAAGTCCTGATTGATTTTTCAGAGGACCGAATCGTGCTGGACCTTAGTCCAGAGTTGCATGGCTGATTCCAAAAACTGGACACCTTGATCTATCTGTCCTGAAATAATAATGGTCGCTTCAGTTACTAAGGCAGCGCATTGGGCGCGTACTTCTGAAGGCGTTTCAGGCTTTATTTTGGCTTGCAAGTCGATGATTTGCTGCTTCAGTTGTGTCTTGATGACGTGCACTTCCATCTGAGATGCTTTTAGTGCCACAACCAATTTTTCCACTTTATCCCAAGGCGTATCTATGGTCGAGATCTCATCTGTGACCTCTGTGCAGAGCTGGTGGATCAATGTTTCGAGCTCTGCTTGCTGTGAAACAGCGAGGAGAAAATCTGTGGCCTACTCCGTGATGGTCTACTCGGCTGTACCAAGCTGTTGGTGTATTTTCTAGTCGTGATGGGTAATATCCTAGAACACAGCGTTGTGGAGGCCCTGTAAAGCTTCTTGGGGCAGCTTAGCCAAGTCTAGCTGGATCCCTGTTCCTGCTAGGAGCTGAGTTCCTACCAAGATAGCGCTAGCTATAGAAAAAAGAAGACTTTCCTCCATGGCTAGAGCTGTACTGTTAGCTACCGAAGGATTCCGTGCCAGGCCGACGCTATGCTACAACGTATCCATTTTTAACTGAAGGGCATGGAGCTCAGCCTGGATGGTGTTAAGCATAGCTTTCTGCTGTGTCTCGATGGTAGCCCACTTGTCTTTTTTAGCCATCATGACTACATCCACGATTTTCTCAAGGTCACTATGAGTTAGTGTGACCTTCGCATCGTATTGCGTGCGGAGGGCCCATTGTTTCTTTCGGGATCCTAGTGTTGGTTCACCTGACTGCTTCGTGCTGTGGGGAGGGGTTGTATCTCTTTCAGACACTACATGAACCCCTGCTGTGGTGGTCTTGGGCGACTATGTGTATTTTTTTGGGGCAATTTTTGAGCCCATCCAGTTAGGCTCCATAGTCTCCCCATGAGTGGCTGTGAAGCCCTTTTTCCACGGAGGGGGCCATAGTGAGATCAACAAGTCAATTTCTTCGTCTTCTACCATATAGGGAAGTGTCGTCCATGTCTTATTGTTGAGTTTGCGGATATGAATATGGTGCATGGTGACTTGGAATGCGGCAACACTTTTGTATTTTTCATATACCGTCGAGGATATCCGGGGTCTGGAGCTAATGGTTGCTGCCACACTGCTCTGGAAGAGAACCCATAAAAATTTGTTATCCTCAACACGTTGTGCATCCTTAGAGTCCCATAAATGAGCATACCGAGCTCCTTCACACATCCTCGGGGGGAGCTCGGGGAGGACTGACTCCTCAAGGGTGTACCAGGTGATCAACGTGATAAGGAGTAATAACCATGAATAGTAGAAAGACGTCCCGTGATCCTGGGATTCGCAGAAATTAGCCAAAAATTAATTGCACAAATATTGAGCCCAATTGAAGGAGACTCCCTTCGCACACCAGCCGACTAACTAGATATCATAGGCGGGGACGGTCATAACCTGGCACCTCCTCATCAACTTGTAGGCTAAGAGCCTAGGTACCATCTGTGTAGCTGTATCATTGATGTTCTAGATCACAAAGCCCCACCAACTTCGACTCACCTTGTAGGTGTTCCTCAGAAATGTAGCTGTAGTGGTGTCGTACTTCTCGCCTACCCGCTCTAAAGGGTGCGGCCCTAGCATAGGAAGGCCTATAATGATATGGATCAAATCAGCATCAATAGGGACTCTGTCCCAAATGCATAAGTAGCCATCATGAATCAGGGTGAGCAACTGGCGGGCCAACTGATCTGTGACATTGTAATGGCCAAAATGGGGCATCCGGAGCCGATTTAGGAGTCCGGACCCAACCAAGCCACATACCTAGTGTTGAGGAACCACCATGACTCCATCATTTGCATGGATCATATCGAAACACAATGCGGGAGCCAACTCAGGGAGGGTTTCAGAGTCCTCTAGGTGGTGATCATCAAACTTGACCTCATGGAGTCTCCCACAAGGGTCACTGAAGACAGGGAATCCTCGTGGGGTTAGGGGGGTTTGAAGATAGGTGACCAAGCCATGCAAGTTTTTCGGCATTCATGTGGATGGTATATGTGGGTGAACGAAGGGAGGAAACCAATTGATTGGGTTGGCAGGAAGAGCAACTTCTTGCACATTTTGATCCTGAGGTGATGCCGGTGGGGACCTAGCATGCCTCGGAGAACTCTGAGGCTTCGCAGTAGCCCATTTTGTAGCTTTCAGGGCTTTTCCTAAGCCTTGTGCTTTCTCTTTTCCTTTCCTTGTGACCAATGTAGAAGGGACTTCTTTGAGTTTACGCTCAACTTCCATTATCTCTCGACGTCAGGTCGTGTCGGGGCCAAAGGTTCAGTGGGGTTAGCGGTTGGCATCCTTTCACAAAAAGGAACCCTAGCCCTAGTTGACTACTATCAAATGGAGTAGGTTGACCAGACATGAGAAGGATAGTGCAGAGACAAGATATTTGATTGCCCGAGTTCTTCTGAATGGAGGCTGATGATTGTAGGTGATCCAAGCGAGATAGAACCTGTGGCTACACTATCCTGCTCCCTTTATAATACCCGCCATACCATTGTGAAATGGTAAGGTAAGCTTTATCTGAGATAGATCCCCCAAGAAATGGTAAAAAATCCCTATAAGTTGCTTCATTAAATTCCCAGGGGCCGCTCCTTTTAACAGTAATATTTTCTTTTTACTAATTGCTACCGTTCCAACAGCTAGTTTTCACATCCCCTGTGTGCTTGGCCTATATTCCATGCTAAGGTAAATCATCTGTATCTTTTTCGCATCCTACCCCAACATAGGCTTGCTTCCTAGGTAACTTATAATGAATAACAAAGTTTCTTGACACTCATTATCCCAACCGAATCTTACTGTCCGTGGAAGTGGGGTTTTAAGAGGGGCTATCGTCAGAACATATTTTCGAACAAACCTCCTATAATACACTGTGTGGCAGAGGATTAATCGCAATTTTTTTTTCATTGTAGGGGCTGCTGGATAGATGAGAGCTCTTCTTTTTGTGCTTATAGTCGTTGTAGAGCACATTTTAGTGCTACTCGCCTGTGGCCGAATCAATTTGGTACCCATGTGCAACCCTGAGTTGGAGGTAGCTCGTGGGTCGGCCTGGCCTCCTTCTGGGGTTAGGCTATAGTAGTGAATTATGCCTAGCTCCTTCGAGTCCCTTACGTCTGAGGAAATGCAGCGGAAGTCCTTTGTGACCCGAAGACAACGCAGTGTAGAGACATCATGTAACTAGTTCTGCCAATTTTCTATCTCCTCATCGGGATCAGATAAGAATTCATTGAAATCAAGTACTTCATCCATCATTGGGTTGACTGCGTCTCGCACAGTTAGCTTATAGATATATTCCACATCTTCCTCCTTGGGTACTGGTTCAGTGTAACGTTTACCCTCCATCGGGTATAATGGTACTATCACCCTTGTGCCATTATTTTCGAACACCATGCTTCCTTTTTTCAAGTTAACGATACCACCCATGTCGATAGCATAATCTAATCCTAGTAGCATAGAGTAGGGGTCTGCATCTTCTATAATCTGAATGAATTCAAAGTCAGCTTGGACCTTAACCCCTGCGATATCTACCATGATCCCTGACAGCCTCCCTAAATATATGATTTTTTGTTAGTTAGCCATGCGTAGCTAGATATAGGAACATTCCAACTTAGGTTTACCCATTCGTTGCCAAGTTTGTTTAGGTAATACATTGGCATCCGATCCAAGGTGAAAAATAACCCGGTCCATCTCATAATCGTTGATTTGTGTTGTTAGTTGCATCTCCCTCCCCGTGTGTTTCTTATATCTGTATAGTTTGTGCACATCCTTAATATCGGGGGATATGGTAGGGCGCGTTCCATAGCTATCTATTAATTCTTGAAGATTTTGCACAGATTTTGGGTTGCACAGCAACTTGATACATGCATGCAACAAAGGTTTGACCTCCTCATCCACCTTAAGGTGCACAGGGGGTAGGGACGTAGATTCCTATATTCCAATAAAGTCCCTGCGAGCTACTATAAACTTTTCTCTTTCTATATCTAGGTCCAGCCCTTCGTGTTTGTTAAATGCCTTGCGGATTAAAGGCTTAGTTTCAACCTTCTCCCCCATTCTTTTAGTAGCCAATCCACTATGTGTAACAACATTGACACTTGGATCCTTATTTTGCAGTTCAGCCTTAACCCTCTGCACATTCTGTGTAGGTGGTAGCTACTTGTCCCGTATTTTTGCTATTAAGACTAGAAAATCTTTAAGCGTATGGTCCAATTGTCTGTAGTACTTGCAGGACTATCTTGTAGGGTTCAGAAAATCCCTCACAAAGTGCCCTGTGTCTCCACAGTTATACCAGATCAATTTCCCCCAGCCCTGTTCTGCACTTCCACTTCAGCCTCCTCTCCTGCTTCTGGAGGTGGAGACGCCCATGCCTACGGGGGTTTTTGGTGACGCGGTGTCTGAATGTACCCTATACCAATTCCTCCATTATATTATTAGATCATAGGTTTGACAGTTCTACTCATCATGCCCTATTGACTGACAAAACTAGCACCATTGTTTCTTCCACTCAGGGACGTGGGCACCGAGATGGGGGCAGTGGTTTGTATCATGCAGCCTTGCTATGCGGCAATCTTCGCACCATAACATAGGTCCGCTTGGGCCTAGTCGGACTGGGCTGGGTGCTCTACTTGATCTAGGGCATAATGGGCTAGGTCTTCTTGATTGCAGGTGGTCTGATGGCAGTGGGCATAGATCCTTCGTATGTCCTAATACCTGACATCGCATGCACGACAGCTCTGTGCTAGATTCCTTTTGTAGGTCCTGGATCTCCATGATCATTGCCTCAATCCACTCCTAAATTTGTTGGACTCTTCATGACATATCTTTCCTAGGTGTAGCTTCTAGTTTCATAGCAGCTTCCAAGACTTTTCCCTATGATTCAAAATTCAGGTGACCCATAGGTATGTGCAGGTGAGGTAGCAACATATTGATGAACCACTTCATATGTTGTCTGTCGTCATACTTGAAGTCTCCTTCTCTGAGAGATTTCTTTAGATGCTGATCAGCTTCCCTTACAGACTTAGTTGTTCCTTGCTTGAAATCTTTTACGTCTACTACGATCTTCGAATAGGAATTAGGCTTCCAGAATTGTTGTTTCATAGTGTCCTTAACATCTTGAATAAATGTGCTTCCATTTTGAGATATGTATCACATATACCAATCCAAAGCTCTTTCTTCGAATGCTAGGGATAGTTATGCCCTTTTCACCATATCGCTTGCCACATTCTCTGCAGTCCATATGGAATATGCAACAAATCAAAATCGGTCCATATCCTCATCTCCTACCCCCTTGAAGGTAGGTAGTTTTATATGCGCATCCATATTATTGTTCGGTGGAGGTGGGAGTATGGGCGAGTTCGTGTTCTTACCTTTCCACAGCCTGGACGGTGGTGTAGCTGGGGGGATCTACGCATTCATTTCTCACAGAGGGCTATAGCCATATCTAACCCTTTCTGTATCTACTCTGCTTCTCTTCTTAGACTTCCAACTCTTTTCTTGTCATTACCCAATCCCTCTTTGAAAATGCTCCCGGTCCTGGCAACAGAACCATTTTTTGGCTCAAGGGGTCCTAACCTAGGTTAGATTTAAGGTTTTCCAACAAACCCCTATGCTATTGGACCTTTCGGTAGTGACCTGCTTGTGCATGTCAATGTCTGACCCGAAGCAGTATGGATGGGTGCTAGAACCAGGTTTCTGCACCCTAAGAGAGGATGGGTAAGCCAAGCAGAGCTGCGTCCAGCTTGATAATGACCATATTACCTATCCCAGAATTGGATAATAGATCCCCTTCACATCCACATGTGCAACGCCAACTACAATTACTGTACTCAACAAATCCTATGTATTTAACCTAGTAGTGCAGTATTACAGTTGTTCTCATAAAACAGAATAGAATAAATGCAGAAGAAATACTTAGCTCAGTACTTCTGCAGCTAACACATAATATTCATAATGTAGTAATTATCAAAGATTCACATCAGCAGTACAAATACATTCAGCTATGCAACAACCTTACTCATTCATTAATCCTATAGTTCCTTCTTACAATACCCAAACCCGACCTGCGCACACAGCAGCAGGGTCCGCACACAGCTAGCAGGATTCCTTTCCCCAAAAACTGAAACAGATCTACTAAGCCACAGTTCACATCAATATCTCCCCATTTTCCTACCTTATAATTCAAAATTTTCTATTTATAACAATCTAGCCTAATATTTCCTATGGTTTGAAAACCATGGTTTGTGGATTGTAGGTCTACTCTTTGACCCATTACAATGATTTCGGGGCTTTGACCCACCCCAAAAACCCTAAACTATACTAAATATAATAAAAAATATACAAAATCAGACCAGTTTCACATCTTGTAGGACACCCTGTTCCAACACTCCATAAACAAGATCATTACCTATTGATGAAACAATGTCAACATAGGCATTACAAAAGCTCATGTCATATCATATGAACTTGTTGTGTTAAAGCTTGAACTTGAAGGTTTTCCATGTAATATTGAATAAGCTTCTTTGCATCCCCACTTAATACCAATCCTACATCGCTCTTCCTTTTAAGAAGAATGAAACAACCAATGATTTCTCCTCACAAATCTAGCCAATGTGAAAGTCTTGATTAAAAAAAATAATGTCAAACTATCAAGAGCACTGTATATTTCATCTTTCATGACTTAATAGGGAGCATATGTGTTTTGAGAGCTTAGTTCTTAATTGTTCTCATAAATTCTAATGAGCTCCAACATTAGAAATATTTGGAGGGGTTAATGGTCACCCTTTTTCCTTCTCAGGTCTCTTTTTCTTGCATTTTTATTATTATTTGGTTTTATGATGCTATTATAGGTGGTGATTAAGGCTAACATACTTTGAGTGCCTAATATGAGGTTGAGTGCAGAAAATCATGAATTATTAAGAATTTTTATAAGGATTTTATCATAAATACTTGGAGGAGTTAGCAATTCGAGTTCCAGAGGTCGCCAAGCAACTCAATCTTTCTTTACTTGGATTTGAGTGGTCTCAATCACTCCAAATATTCTTTCTAGCCATTTGAGTTCCAGAGGCAGCCAAGCACAACGAGGAGTGAACTCAATATTTGTTTACTTGGACTCAAGTGGAATCAATCAATATTTTCTAGGGAGTTTTTGGTAGCTTTCCTGTAGAATAAATAGAGTAGAGATAGAGCTAGGAAGGGGTCGATTCTAATCAGAATTTTGTTGCAAGCTATTGATTTTTTTATTATTTTTCTCAGTGACCAAAATTTAAGAAATGTATGAGGCATTCTTTTATGAAATGAGCAGAATGATTTCATTTAACTTATTTAAGTTTCAGAGAGATAGGCTCGTGGGTTAGGGCCCAATCCCTGTGCCTCAACCTCTCTGATGTATTTGTTCCCTGTTTTTTTTCATTCAATTTGTTTTTCTTCTAATAGTTTCATTGATGTTTAGTTTTTATTTTAGTGTTCTGCTGTAGGTTTCATTTTGTTGTGAGTAATAGAATATGGGAGAAAAACCAAAAGTTGTGGATGAACACCCCCTTCCCATCTCTATCAATAAAGCTTGAGGAGGGTGAACCGTCCCATAGACCCAAAAAGGATTTTTGTTTGATGTTATAAGATTAAAAGTAGAGTTGCATTACCATTTTTTGGTCTTCCTTTCCACTGTATTTTTACGTATTTGTCTATTTCTTTGCGCATAAGTTAGCGGGGTGACTGCAGGAATTATTGATAAAATCTTAGAGTAGCTTCATGGTGCTTCCTGTTTCATTCTCCATCTCTGTCTCCACAATCTGAGCATTATTGTGACACCCTACATTACCTCTTCTTTTCAACTTATTCTAACTGTTGAACCCACCTTTTATCCGTGAAATCACTTAAAATATCCAAGCTGCCTTATTCCTATGTTCTTATTGGTCACGGTTGCGCTACAATTTTTAATGAAAAATTCTTGAAATCTATTTTTATTGCACTCCTCTTTTCCTCCTCGAAATTCCTGCTATCGCATATTGCACTTCACATCGTTTTCCATTTTTCTTTAAGACTTACTGCTCCTTTTCATAGATTTCAAAACTCCACCGCATCACAAGTTGCACTTCGCAACCTTTTCCGTTTTCCTTTAAGACTTACTGCTCCTTTTTAATGATTTCGAAACTCTGCCACATCTCAAATTGCACTTCAAAACCTTTTCTTTTTTCCTTTAAGACTTACTTCTCGTTTTCGCCAATTGTGAAACTCCTCCACATCGCAAATTGCACTTTGTAAAATTTTCCTTTTTCCTTGAAGACTTACCACCCCCCCCACCGCCGATTGCAACATCACTGTAGCATTTTTCCATGTCATCCCTATCATAATCACATTTAGAAGTTTTTATCCTCATCGCAATTCATAAATCACCCTTTTTATTTGGCTCCTTTAATAGTTACCACTCCCAATGCCAATTGCGATATTCTCTGTACTCTGCTACCGGTCCCACCGCCAGAACATATAGCGCCGTTCACACTTCACGTGGACTTACGAATGTATATCAAAGTGGGGAAGTAATGCCATAGAAACACTATGTAATTCACCAGAGAAGGCCTCAAGGCCCTCAATAATATCAACAAGGTATGCAAGGTGCACCTTACTCTTACTATCAGAACAATTGGAGCACACCCGTGAAACCTTGGTACACATCCACTCCTCCATCATGGTCTACACCACCTACTTGGACTTAAAACCCTTCATATCATCCTCAACCAGTAAACCAACCTCTGCAAAAGTGTGTTCCACAACAACCTCAGTGGAACAATCCATCCCAAGAGTAGAGAACTCAAAAAAATAAATCACCCGCTCTAATGCCTCCACCCCAACGTCAAGCTTAGCTTACTCATGTTGCTCCACCTAGGCTACCTATACCTACACAACCCAATCTGAACCCAAACAATAGAAAGGCACAACAGGCTCCCAGTGGACAAAAATCCCATCCAACTTATGCTGTGGAGATACACGAGGTTAATATTAGACAACCATCCTCCATATCCACCTATAGAGGTTGAGGAGGAAAAAGAAGAAGGTAACACTTAGATCCAACAACCTCCTTTTCCTGAGCACTTGATACACCCTAGTAAAGACACTCCATAGAAGATCGAACTCCTGGGAGAACTGGAACATTTGTGTGTAAAGATACCACTTATCCAGGCCATTAAGGATGTCCCTATCTACAATAGAATCATCAAATAAAAGTTCTTCAAGAAATGTGGGAGAAGGAAGAGAGATACCCCCACCATCAATGTGGGAGAACAATTGCCTGACCTGATGCTGGGGAAGGTGATATTTCCAAAGTACCTAGACCCTGGTAGTCCTGTTGCTGATGTGCATATAGATGGTGTCATCGTTCCCAACGCTCTAATTGATCTAGGAGATGCCATAAATATCATGACCAAAGAAACTATGTTGAAACTTCATCTCCAAGGGACTTTGAGGAAAACCAAAATAGTTTTGCAACTTACTGATCTATCCACAGTAACTCCAGAAGGAATTTTTGAGGATGTTCTGGTTACCATTGACTGTTGGGAGTATCCAACATATTTCCTAGTCCTGCAACCAAAAACCAAGTTTAATGGTTATCCAGTCATCTTAGGGAGACCTTGGTTAGCCACTGCATATTCTTATATTAGTTCTGAGGCTGGATCCATGACTATAAAAAAATGGACCTTTATCTAAACAACTAGCATTATATCTTCTAGCCCATCCTTCCATTGATCATGATCTCCCTATATGGTTGGAGGATGAAGAATATGAGTGATATAATAGTGCGCCTATGTGTATCGTAGATTTTATTCTTAGAGGGGATTAGCTTGATGAATATGAACTCATCGACCATGCCATTCAAAACCAGTCCTCCACTAACATTCCTCTCAAAACCTTAGTCAAAGAGTCTGAAATCCAACCTTGGATGAAAATGCACTCAGTTGAGTCAACTTCTGAATCCACCAAGGATATTGATTTTGGCCCGTCCAGATCTCTGAAAATCAACCCAGACCTCTCGAATGAATAAGAGAAGCAGATATGCCTACTTTTGAAAGAAAATCTTGAAGCAATATCTTGGGATTACAAGGACATGAAAGGGGTTCATCCTTCAGTATGTAGACATCACATTTACATTAAAGAAGGATGCAAGCTTGTGAGATAAACCCAAATAAGGATGAACCCGACTCTAAAGGACATAGTCAAAGAAGAGCTATAGAAACTATTGGATGTAGGGTTCATACATACTATATCCAACAGTTAGTGGGTATCCCCTCTTTTCCTAGTCCTAAATAAGAATTGGAAGTGGAAAATTTGTGTTGAATATCAAGAAATTAACAAAGCCACCAAGAAAGACCATTTTCCTTTGCCTTTTATAGACCAATTCCTAGATGGCCTTGCGGGGAAGAAGTTATTTTCCTTCTTAGATGGGTTCAGCGGATAAAATTAGATTCAAATAATCCCTGAAGACTAAGATAAGACTACTTTCACCTACCCTTTGGGTACCTTTTCTTATGGAGTCCTACCCTTTGGGTTGCGAAATGCCCCAACTTCTTTCCAAATAGTTGTCTTGAGAATATTTTCTGAGTTAGTCCGTGACTCTGTCAAAATCTACATGGAGATTTTAGGAAGATCTCTCCAATTTGGGTAAAGTACTAAGAAGGTGCATCGGGATGCATCTGTCATTAAGCCTAGAAAAGTGTGAATTCATGAAGGAATAAGGGGTTGTATTAGGACACTCCATATCCCAAGTAGGAATCCAGGTAGACCCGAACAAAATCACTATTATCAAAAGGGTACCTTCTCCTAAAAATAAAATAAAAATGTCAGGAGTTTCTTAGGCTTAGCTAGTTACTATAGAAGGTTCATCAAATATTTCAGCAAGATGGCTTCACCATTATTTGGGTTATTGGCCAAAGATTTTGAGTTTATTTGGTCTGGTCCTTGTTAAGAGGCTTTCGAGCTCATTAAGGAAAATTTGACCACCACCCCATCCTCCGAGGTCAAAATTGGACTCTGCCTTTCCACATCCACACTGATGCATCTGAAAAAGCTATAGGGGCGGCATTAGGACAATTAGAGGAAAAAATCCCTTATGCCATTTATTTCATCAGCAAGAACTTATCGAAGGCCGAGCTGAATTATACTATTACTGAGAAGGAGATGTTAGCCATTGTCCATGCTTTGAAAAAATTTAGGCATTATGTAATTGGATATCATACCATTTTTCAAACTGACCATGCAACCATCAAGCATTTAAGGAAAAAATCAGATTTTAATGCTAGGATAATTAGATGGTTGTTACTTTTATAGCAATTTGATTTCACTATTGTTGATAAACCTGGAAAGGAGAATTCTTTTGCACATTTTTTGTCCAAGTTAGCTCTCCCTATAGGTGAAGAAGCAATGGTGGATGACTAGTTGCTAGATGAACATCTCTTTGCTATATCAGCACTCTCACCATGGTTTAATGATATAGCCAGCTACTTGGTTGCTTGGAGATTCCCTCCTAATATTTAATTCAGGGAGAGGAGCCTAATAATCAGAAAAAGTGCCCCTTTCACATGCATTGGGTGAAATATTTTCAAGCTAGGGCCTGATCAAATCCTTAGGAGATGTGTTAGGGAGGAAGAAGTTTTTTATATCCTCTCTGCATGTCATGAAAACCCATGTGAAGGAAAATTTTCTACAAAGAGAACTTCTTACAAAGTTTTGTAGGCAGGATACTATTTGCCTACCCTTCACCAAGATTCCAGAAGATACACCAGCAAGTGTGACCAGTGCCAAAGAATGGGAAACCAACGCAAAGGGATGAGATGCCTTTCTACCCTTAAGTGGCTCTCGAGCCATTTGATAACTGGGGCATGGAATTTTTTGGACCTAACAATCCACCATCTGGACAAAAGAAGTATATCATAGTCTGCACTGATTACTTGACAAAGTGGGCTGAAACAAAAGAAGTGAAGGTAGAAACCGAGGAGAAAGTAGAAAAATTTCTGACGGAGAATGTCTTTTATAATTTTGGGTACCCCATAGAATTAGTCACTGATCAGGGAGCACAATTCACCTCTCACCTCATTGAAAATATTTTGAGAAAGCACAAGATTAAGCATAGAAATTCTACTGCCTATAACCCTTAGGCAAATGTCCAAGTATAAGTAACTAATAGAGCTTTAGAGAGTGTTCTCACCCAGGTTGTCTGTACCAGGAAAAAATATTGGGAAGACAGATTGATAGAATCTACTTGGGCCTACAACACTACTTGTAAGACAACAATAGGATTCACTCCTTATGAACTAGTGTATGGTAAGAATTCTCTAATTTTAGTTGAGATTGAATTCAATACTTTAAGAATGGAAGCTGAATTAAATCTAGATATATAAAATGCTGAAAAAGAGAGTTTGCTGCAACTAAATGGATTGGATGAGTTCATAATGTAAGCACTTCTTCACACGGAGGTAGGTCAGCTGCAAAGGAAGGTTTGGAATGACATGAAAATCAAAGAAAAGACCTTCCATGAAGGATATTGGGCGATGTTGTATGATTCAAGGTTTAAATATTTCAAAGGAAATTTGATGACAGGATGGTTGGGACCTTACAAAGTGGAAAAATGTTTTGATAATGGCGCAGTTCAAATTAGAAACATAGATAAGGAAGGAATCCCATTGCTTTTTAATGGTCATATAATTAAAATTTACAAGAAGCCTTTGTCAATGGCAGAGTTCATAAATTCAATAAGCAGAGAGGTGTATGTGATGGGAAACTCCATTGTTTCCCACACCTCCTGAAAAAAGGAAAGAAAAAAAATAGATATCCATGGGTGAAAACCTCTTTGAGGCACCCAAGGAAAGCTTGTGGGTTGAAAACCTCGATGGAGGCAGCTCATTTGCTCTCAAAAAAAAGAAAAAAAAAGAAAAAGAAAAAGAAAAAAAAGAGAATAAATATCCATGTGTGAAAACCTCTCTGAGGCACCCAAGGCAAGTCTATGGGTTGAAAACCTCCATGGATGTAGCCTACTTTCTTTCAAAAAAAAAAAAAAATAGAAAAATACATATGCATGTATATGTTTTCTATGTTTTCTGTTTTGCAGGTTATTAATGCTTTTTGGGAATACAGGGAAGCATTCATCTTCTCTTCCCTTCTATTTTACCATCCATCCTGTTGTATCTTAAGAGAAAATCCCTCAATTTTGAAAGGAATTAGTGTTTAAGACATTTTTAAAGTATGTCACATGAATGATTTTATCATGAGGTCTTTGTTCTATCCTTCTAAGAACTAGTTTTATAAAACCCTTATTGATCTGGAATAGTAAAAAATTTCACAATGCCATTCATTGCTGATATCTGAATGGAAAGAACAACTAGAAGGGAAACTCAAAATGATATGTTGAGGAGAAGAATATACCACTTTAAAGTTTCAGAGGAAATTCATGGAGAGAGAGGAAACTTCGAAATAACATGTTGTAAACACAGAATCTATTATTTTAAAGTTTCATCTGGAGTTTTTGAAGAGAGGGGAAACTCAAAATGATATGTTGAGGAGAAAAATTTACCACTTTGAATTTTCAGAGAGAATTAGCGAAGAGAGAAAAGTTGGAGTGGAGTGAAAATTAAGGTTATTTAACTCTTACACACATATGTAATTAAGAGACTGGATGCTACATTACTTCACTTATTCAAAGAATAAGGGACACAAAATGGCACAAGAAATACAAATCACCATCACCAGTTGTAGGAAAATTGCTGCTACTTTCATTTACCAATCAGAAAAATAAGTACAAAATGTAATCCCCAAGAGGTCTAGAACTCGACCCTTCTTTTTGTCTTCCTCTCTTGCTTAAATACAAACAAAAGCAGTTTGTAACTGCTCGAGCTTCTTGGAACTCCTAAACTGTCTAAACTGTTAAACTAATTATTACATTGCAATCGAGGACACCATTGTAGCTTCGATCTTAACAATGAAAACATAATACACTGGGAATAACTGTATGCTTGGTTGTGATGTCCCAATAGTTTGTATAAATGCATCTCCACTCGACTTTGCCCATGCTTTTGCGTTTCAAATGCTATCATCATGTCACCTGCTACCTGGCTCTGCCTCTTCTGCTCGTGCTTGCTGTGTTATGTCTTTTCTTGTCCTTTTCCTCGTGTCGGACCACATACCCGAGTCTCTCTACCTGCGTTCATACTTTCTTTCATTACCAAGGCGTTTCACCGGCTTTACGGTATAATCCTCTTTTCTCCCTCTAATGCGATTTAATACAAGAACTGCCTTACCTCCGGATTTGAAAACCTTTGGCGTTCACCTTTGAAACCACATCGCATCCGAATATTGGAGTTTTATTAAACATACATACGGAAGTAATCAACAACGGTTGCTTTAAAACAGATCACACATAAACTCAAACCACCACATAGACGCGGCACTGTGGTTGCAGAGTCCCACATTATGGTGACCAATCGGAAGCAATCACCCTTTGCAACTTATTTGATATCGCATGTCGGCAATTATAACAAATAGCTTAAATGGTAGACAATGAAATCGTCGATGCGAAGTTGCGATACTTTTACAACTTATTGCAAATCGCTGCCCGCAAGTTTAAGGCTATACTGATAAGAGTTAAACCATAATTTATACGATGTGTGATATGCGTTGGTGTGCTATGCCGACACATGGCCCTTCTCCTCATTGAATCACAATCCAAATAACATACAACACGATTCTTTAGCAGTAAACACTAAAATCCGTGATTTTTGAAATCACTCTAATTTCGATTTAATATTTGTCATTGATCTACACCCAGATCCAACGATCCTCGCTATATCTTTACTCTAGTTTGCCGACTTTGCTTCTTTGGTTATACCCATTCATTTCTTCCTTGTTGTTTGTCGAACACTTGAATCGTTCATGAATTTTTCCACGTTCACCACTTGACCCACTTACCATTCACACCTTTGTCCAGGATGTTCATGACTCTGCCTTTCCTGATTGTCTAATGTTGTTGTTGCTTCCCTAACTTTAGTTCCAGTGCACATGTGATAATGATTCATCATTGCGCTTGTGGTTATCCTCTTGAGCATATTGCAGGTCTTCTTGACATTCTAACAATTGTTCCTCAACAACCTTGAATATCTCAGAACCTATCTTGATTTTTAGCTGAGTCAAATTAGGCTACAACAATTGGGCTCCAATTGGGGACAACACTTTGGTAACAAAGTGCTGAGAACTTGTAGATCAGTAGGATTTATTGGGCATGGAGTCAAAGAATGCTTGTAGATTAGTAGCCTTTATTGGGCATGGACTCAAGGAGCACTTCTAGATCAGTAGCCTTTACTGGGCATGGAGTCAATCCCTAATGGGAGTTGACCCAGTATGAAGTCCCCCTGAAAATTGCTACACTTTGGAGTTATTCCTTTATTCTTAAACTGAATATACTCAATTAGAAATACTACAACTAAAAATTCTCAACTTCTGAGCTTATTTATGCACAATTCCCACATGTGCATTTATGCATAAACTTAATCAAGTTGTAATGTTCCTTTTTCAGAAACATTGTCAAATGACAAGGCAAGTCTATTCCAAAGATAGACTATAGGGGCATTTACTGGATTTGTCACCTTTGAACTAAGGATGAGCTCTAGAGGCTACCTGGCCCACTAGGAGACTTTGTCTATACAATGATTGTCAAAGGACAATATGCCCAAATAGGGAGATACAAAAAGATTGGGAAATCCCAACATTGCTGCTACAACAATAACAAATACATCTAATGGAAATAGCAGTGAATCATGTACATATGAAATGCCAGAGAATACAATGGCCATCATATTAGAACATAGCAGCAATAAAATATACAACTCCTTGAGGAAATGATCACTCAAGTAGGAATAACAAGCATCAAGAAATTTGTATGAGAAAACATGAGAAACACAGCTGCATAGAAGAGCCCAAGGCCATGATTGTGTAGTTACATGAGAGACTGCTGCATAAATAATAGAAATAAAATGATATGACAATGATAGGCTGAAATAAGAAGGGGGAGCATGATATCAACCCCTGAAAATACAATAAATCAATCCTCTAAAAGGATTGGATGAAATCTATACAAAATGGCATTTTGTAGAAATGCTAGAGTAGCTGGGTAGTAGCTACTCAAGAACTAGAAATACATGGAGAAGGCTGAAATGGATGAGAAAAATGTAGAATCCTCCTCCAATATAAATCTGAAGTGAAAGGCTGATCCTTTCACCCAAGACTTCTCCTCCAAGTGACTGTCAACCCCTCACAACAAATCTCCTCTCTGAAAACGTTGTCTACTGAAGGGACTGCGCTGCTAATGATGGAATGTGGTTGGCCTAATGTGAAATATGGTGGGATATGCTAAAGAACCACCATTTCTGATCCTCCAATGAATATAACCTCTCCCCACTGGAAAAAAAGCTCTGGATGGTGTGTGGAAACCTCCCCAGCAACATCTAGCAACACAGCACAATATCTGCTACAGAAACTGCACTGATGCAGATGGCTGAAACTAATGGCCTAAATGCCAGAATATGGAGGATTATTGCAATCCTTCATGAGCTACTCAAGAAGGATAGGAATTCCTAAACAGGACTCCCTCGTGCCCGAAGGCACTGCAGCTCTTCTAAACAACAAGAGGCCGCAACAAGTCTCCAAGACTCAAATGTAAAATGATCAAAAGATAATCTTAATGGCTACCTTGATCCTCTTTTAAAAAATGATCCTTACCTCCATGGGCCCTACTTCGAATTAGGGTTTCCTCCATCTATAATCTTCCCTCCCACGTTGTCCCACATAGTGCTTTCCAACTCATGCCAACGCAATTTGACTTGGTCAACCTTGGCCAAGCATGTATGCAAAAACCTCCTTTCACACATGGAGGTGTGAAATCCAGCTCCAAATATGATCCTCTTTCATACTTAGAGGATTTTTATTCTCTATTCATGCAATTAATGGGTCTCCTACCCATTTTATTCACCTTCTTCATAAAATTAGAAAAATTTAATGTTCCTCAAAATTTTGGAACATTACAGTCCTCCCCTCTCAAAATATTGCTTTCACTCAAGCAATTGCAAGAATGAAATGAGTTTCTTTCTTCCCTTTCCTCATGTATCATCCTTATGTGATGTTCTCCTTGAGAAAAGGATTTCATATCAGCAATCAAGTCTCCAAATTGTCCCTCCAACATATGCAATCTAGCCTTGGGGTGAACATTCCCAAAATGGCTATCATGTAGAAGCAACATTCATGAAGGAACAAAGAGTTGTCCAAGGGCCTCCTTGAGGCATGAGATCTGATATATAATGGGACTGATCATCCCCCATATTAATCTCTCATCCCCAAGCCATCAATCATGAAAATAAGTTGCCTCCCAACAAGACAAATCATGAAAAATCTCCTTCCACCTTGAGCTCCGGAAATGAAGGTGGGCTGAAATCTGATCATGGAAAGCACTATAAATTTCCCCATACTATCCTCTCCCCCAATTATGACAAGTTTGGATTGTATTCTGATCTTGGCCTATAAATGTATTTCCCTCAAATGGCAAAATGAAGAGTAGTTCCCCCAAGAATCTCCCCTCCATCAACGAAAAATCAGCTTGCCCAAGACATGTCATCTATGATGAGTAGGACAAGGTCATCATATAATTCCCCCATGAAATTTTTGCTATATTTTATACCATGTGCAGAAATTGAAAACAATGCCTCATAGGGTTATAATGCAACCTCATCCACTGAAACTGCAAAAAATAGCATGGCAAGTATTTTACAAGAATATCACCTCTACTCTTGAATAGTAAAATAGATGAGTGAATCAGCATCATAAGGTCAAAAACCTACCCATATACATAAAATGGATGGATAACATTACCAAGCCCATGGCTTACCCCACAATTAAGCAAATATGTTGCTGTAGCCATGCCTCCTCTCATGTTCCCTTTAGAACATGCACTGCAGAAAATGTGAGAGTTTTTCTCACTCAAGGGCACATCCAACTCATGTGCCTTTTTCATAATCATGCTTCTTGTAAAAATATTATCCATATCAGCAAGGAAGTCATGATCAGCAATAAAATGAGTAAAATTCTGAAGGTTTCATGTGTTTTAAGAATGTACCAATAGTTTTCCCAAAGGTGACATCACAGTTTTCCAAACTGCTGCTTTAGAAAATCACATGGCACGTTGTTTCAGCTCATGAACAAAAATGTATGTTATTAAATATGATAATGAATGGTAGTGTCTTAATATAAGTGATGAACATACATGGAATGTAACTATTGCCCAAGGCCATATAAATATGATTGTCTCCATCATACAAGTTGGCCCAATTTTGATCCATGGAGCAATCTGAAAAGCTTGCCCTCTTGTAGATCCATGCACTGCAAAATAATGGTAAGAGTATACAAATCAGCCAATGTAAGAATATATTTCTTACCATATATTGGGATTAAGATGATGTATGGATCCATGAATGAATGCTCCATAGTTTTTTGGCATTCTCCCATGAAAAGGAATGAACTAATTGCAGTAAGAAGACCCTTCTTCTCATGCTTGGAAATCCAAGTCAAGAAGAATGTATCATAGATGAATTATTTCACTAACTCATCCATCTCACCTCCTCTTTGTCTATAAAGTGAAAAAAATATGAAATTTTCTTGGGACTTGTGGGTTATGGATCCACCACACTTCCACTGGGCACACTTCATCCATTGGTTGCTGCTCGAAAGTGAGAACGTTGTTGGCCTATACACATAGGCTCTCATCAATACCAAGCTCCATCTTTGACATGCTCATTTTCAAATATGTCTTTCATAATGCTGCAATATATAAGAAACCTCTCCCAAAGTTGAAGTACCTCTCTATCATCGAAATTCAAGGAGATAATGCCATTTCCTCCCCCTGCAACATCATGAATCATGTGACAGAAAATCTGCTTGTGCTCTCTCCCATCAATGTCAAGCAACTCAAGTGCTTGATACCCCATCATGATCAGATCATATGACTCATGTGATGAAGGTGTCATATTAGCAATATGTATCCCCTTCTCCTTGTTGCCCAATGATGTAAATATCCTGCCACTTCTCCTCTTCTTTGGTGCTCCTCCCATGAGGGCTACCATTCTCTCAAACCAATTCTTGCTCTTTGCATTTCATGAGAGTTTGAAATGTAGCTCCTTGGAGACCCCTTAAGAAAGGCCTCTTTCCCATGACAATGTTGGACCCATGAGGATGCAAACGTGATGGAGGTGATGTCTCCTCTCCACCCATATTGAACAGCACTGTTGATTCCTCCAATGTAGCAACTGTCTCTTCCTCTGGTTCAAAAATTGCTTCATGATTCTCCATGGAGGTGTCATGGTTTACTTCATCCTCCAAAAGTTGCACTCCCACCTTGAAGGCTAAATTAAAATCATCAAAAATTTATGAGGATGAGGTTTATTTTCCTCCTTGAACCCTTTGCACAGCCCAGTGCAAACATGAGGCCCTCAAGTGGCCATGTGGTTTGATCCTAGGACCTCCATGTATGAAATTCCACCATCCTCAAGATTATTTGTTGAAATAGAAAGTGGAACTTTACTCGTACCTTGGTGGATATTGGGACCTTATTATGTGGCTGCAATGGCTTCTTCTTCTAATGCAATGGCTTCCTCATCCATAGATGTAGCAGTTTTCTTCTCCAAAGCTGTAGCAGCGTTGGTGCAATCCTCCTCCCATGGTGGTGTGAGCTTCTCTTCCAGTGTTCTTTCTCCATCAAATATCTCGATCAAAATTTGAAAAAAGACTGCAAAATAACTCACGCTTGAATGGACCAAGGGTTTTAACCACCAAACAGAGGTTTCCTCTTCCATGTACAACGTTTCCATCTCCACTGCTTCTTTTTCTGCCACTGGATGCGGCAACAAAAATGCCTCCAACTTCTTTTCCCAAGCTCTAGCTGAAGTAACTCCATCAAATGTAGACAATAGAATCCTATTTCCTTTGACTTATCCTTTTCCATAGGACATCCTCTCCTCCATTTTCTGAATAGACTGTGAGAACGTTGTAGCTCTCCTGAATGCTATAGAATGGGGTTTATAGTCACCCAGGTACTTGCATGAGATCTGGAAATCCAAGCATCTTCCATGTTGTTCTTAAAGAGAATAGGAACTGCATGGACCTTCCTCTTCTCCTCCTCCTCGGGGAGGCTCTTCTTTATTCCAAAAATATATGAGATCAGTCTCATCTTCTTCATCATTCTCCTCTAAAATCAAACTCACAGGCTGTGCCAGTTCGATGCTTTGATACCACTGTAATGTTCCTTTTTCAGAAACATTGTCAAATGAAAAGGAAATTCTATTCCAGAGATAGACTACAGGGGAATTTACTAGATTTTTTACCTTTGAACAAAGGATTAGCTCCAGAGGCTACCTAGCCCACTAGCAGACTCTGTCTATAGAATGATTTTCAAAGCACAATATCCCCAAATAGGGAGATACAACAAGATTGGGAAATCCCAACATTGCTGCTACAAAAATAAAAAATACATCTAATGGAAATAAAAGTGAATCATGTACACATGAAATTCCATAGAATACAATGGCCATCATATTATAACATAGAAGCAATAAAATATAAAACTCCTTGAGGAAATGATCACTCAAGTAGGCATAACAAGCCTCAAGAAATCTGTAGAGAAAACATGAGAAACACAGCTGTATAAAAGAGCCCAAGGCCATGAATGCACAATTACATGAGATACTGCTCCATAAATAATATAAATACAATGATATTAAAATTATAGGCTCAAATAAGAATGGGGAGCATGATCCCAACCCCTGAAAATACAATACATCACTCCTCTAAAAGGATTGGCTGAAATATATACAAAATGGCATTTTGCAGAAATACCGAACTAGCTGGGTAGTAGCTAATTAGGAACTGGAAATAAATGGAGAAGTTTGAAATGGCTGCAACAAATTTAGAATCCTCCTCTAATAGAAATCTGAAGTGAAAGGCTAATCCTTTCACCCAAGACTTCTCCTCCAAGTGACTGTCAATCACTCACAGCAAATCTCCTCTCTGAAAACACTGTCTACTAAAGGGACTGTGCTGCTAATGATGGAATGTGGTTGGCCTGATGCCAAAGATGGTGTGATATGCTCAAGAGCCACCATTGCTGATGCTCCAATGAATAGAGCCTCTCCCCACTGGAAAACAAGCTCTGGATGGTGTGTGGAAACCTCCCCAGCAACATCCAACAACACTGCACAATATCTGCTGCAGAAATTGCATTGATATAGATGGCTGAAGCTAATGGCCTGAATGTCAGAATATGGAGGATGAGTGAAATCCTTCATGAGCTACTCAAGAAGGAGAGGAATTCCTAAATAGGACTCCCTCATGCCCGAAGGCACTGCAGCTCTGCTGAACAACAAGAGGAAGCAACAAGTCTCCAAGACTCAAATGTAAAATGATCAAAAGATAATCTCAATGGATGCCTTGCTCCTCTTTTAAACAATGAGCCCTCCCTCCATGGGCCCTACTTCGAATTAGGGTTTCCTCCATCTAGAATCTTCCCTCCTATGTTGTCCCACATAGTGCTTTCCAACTCATGCCAACTCAGTTTGACTTGGTCAACCTTGGCCAAGAATGTATGAAAAGACCTCCTTTCACACATGGAGGTGTGAAATCCAGCTCCAAATATGATCATATTTCATACTTAGAGAATTTTTATCCTCTATTCATGCAATGAATGGGTCTGCTACCCATTTTATTCACCCTATTCATAAAATTGGAAAAATTTAATGTTCCTCAAAATTTTGGAACATTACACAGGTGAAGTCATCTTTCTAATGGCACAAACCCAACATCTCCATGTTCGACCTAATGCCTTCATACTGTTGGAATTTTAAGGTCACAATAGGGAGGTACCATGAAATTTTTCCAGATAAAAATTTTTGCACATACCTTTGTGTAAATGTTTGTTGCTAAAAAAAGAAAGTTTTCATATGGTCAGCCACTGGATCATAGAACTGATGAGACGAATTTTCAGTTTCCTTCTTTTCTTGAAAATCTTGTTGATCTAGACTTCTTTGAACATGGCATATTCCTTCATTGTTTGAATCCTCAATTTCAGGTTGTATGTGAGAAGTTTAATTGTTGTTTTCTGCTAAAAACCATTTAGGCCGAGAAGAGAAATCTAAGGTTTGTTCCTCATAAATTTAATGTTCTTTGTATAATTCCAACTCTTGACAAAAATCTTCAGGAATTGTAATGCAACATTCATCTATGCTCACATATAAGGTTGCATGAATATCTATAATACAATTGGAGGAAAAATATTCTTTCTCCAATAAGGAATTTACATTTTGGGCCTTATAATCTTCTGAGGATATAAAGCAAGAAAAGATATTCTTGTTATGTAAGGGAAAATATACCATAAAACTGATAGTGAAAAATAAAATTTCCTTTAAAAGATTTAAAATCTGATACCTGTATTTTTCACGGTGCTTTCTCATTTCCTTGCCCACAGAATTCCTCATCTAATGAAACCGTCATTAGTGGAGTCGCCAGGTGAATAATGCCCAACCAAATTTGTATCTAAATCTTGATCACCATCAAGAAATAGATTTCAATACCCAGGGAAAAATAACTTCGTGCCTTCACCCCTAGAAATGGCGCCAAAAAATATTTTATCTTAAGAGACAATCCCTCAGTTGTGAAAGGAATCAATGCTTAAGACATATCTAGGATAATAAAAAATTTCACAATGCCATTCACTGCTAATATTCGAATGGAAAGAAGAACTGCAGGGGAAACTCAAAATGATATGCTGAGGAGCAGAGTCTACCACTTTAAAGTTTTAAAGGAAATTCATGGAGAGAGAGGAAACTTCGAAATAATATGTTGTAAATATAGAATCTATTACTTTAAAGTTTCATCAAGAGTTTGTGAAGAGAGGGGAAACTCAAAATGATATACTAAGGAGCAGAATCTACCACTTTAAATTTTCAGAGAGAATTGGTCAAGAGAGAAAAGTTGGAGTGAAGGAGTGCATATTAAGGTTATTTAACTCTTACACACAGATGTAATTAAGAGACTGACTGCTACATTACTTCACTTCATTCAAAGAAGAAGGGATAGAAAATGGCACAAGAAATACGAATCAACATCAACACTTGCAAGAAACTTGTTGCTACTTTCATTTACCAAACATAAAAATAAGTAAAAAATGTAATCCCCAAGAGGTCCAGAAATTAGAACCTTCCCTTTCTATATTTCTCTCTTTCTTAAATACCAACAAAAAGAAATTTGTAACTGCTCAAGCTTCTTGGAACTCCTAAAATTCCTAAACTGTTAAACTAATTATTACATTACAATTGAGGACACCATTGTAGCTTTGATCTTAACAAAGAAAACAAAATACACTTGGAATAATCCTTTTGTTGAGTTTGATTTGTTGCTGATGTGTCCCTCTAAAGTGCTAAGGTGTCCTTTCTCATTATGATGCGATAGATGCACAATTATGGAACAATGCCCCTCTTCCCAACTTGCCCCAGTTGTCATGCTTCCAACAGTGCCACTATATGCTCTTCTCCCTGACTCTACCTATGCCTCTATGTGTTTTGGCTATGATGTCCCAATAGTCTGTATAAAGAAATATCCACCTGAATCTGCCCATGATTTTGTGTTTAAATTGCTATCATCATGTCACAGGCTACCCATATTTGCCTCTTCTACTCATGCCTACTGTGTTATGTATTTTCTTCTCCTTCACCCTGTGTCAGACCACATACCTGAGTCTCTCTACCTGCATTCAGAATTTCTTTCATTACCAAGGTGTTTCATCGACTTTATGTTATAATCCTCTTTTCTCCCTCTGATGCAATTTAACACATGAACTACCTTACCTCCAGATTTTAAAACCTTTGGAGTTCACCTTTGAAACCACATCGCATCGAAACATTGGAGTTTTACTAAACATACATACGTAAGAAATCAACAGCAGTTGCTTTAAAACAGATCGCACATAAACTCAAACCACTTTCATACACAGGGAACTGTGGTTGTAGGGTCCCATAACATGGTGACCAATTGGAAGAAATCACACTTCACAATTTACTTGATAATGCATGTCATAAACTATAACAAATAGAATAAATGGTAAACAATGAAATCACTAATGTGAAGTTGCAAGGGCGATGTCGCATTACAACATTGTAACTTTTACAACTTATCGCAAATCGTCGCCTCCAAGTTTAAGGCTATACTGATAAGAGTTAAACCATAATTTATGCGATGTACAATATGCAATGGTGCGCTATGCCAACATGTGGCCCTTCTCCCCATCGCATCACAATCCAAATAACATACTGTGCAATTCCTTAGCACTAAACACTAAAATTTGTGATTTGCAAAATCACTCTAATTGTGATTTAATATTTTTCGTTGATCTATGCCAAGATCCAATGGTCCTCAATGTATCTTTACTCCAGTTTACCGAATTTTCTTCTTTGGTTGTGCCCGTTCGTTTATTCCTTGTTGTTCATAGAACACTTAACTTGTTCATGACTTTGCACACGTTCATGACTTGACCCGCTTACCATTCATGACTCTGTCCAGGACATTCATGACTCTACCTTTCCTAATTGTCCAATGTTGTTGTTGCTTCCCTGACTTTTTTTCTACTGCACATGTGATAGTGAATCCTCGTTGTGCTTTTGGTTATCCTTTTGAGCATATTGCAGGTCTTCTTGACATTCTAACAACTGTTCTTCAACAACCTTGAATTGCTCAAAACCTCTCTTGATTTTTAGCTAAGTCAAATTAGGCTACAACGCATCCCATCATTCACCCCATCCATTTCCATAGCTCCTTCCATTCACCTCCACACACCATATTCCTCCATTCTTGAGCACAATGTAGCAAAATAAGCAAGCCACGGATTGCTACAAACATCAACAAGTTCATTCGAAAACAAATTTTTTCACGGATTGCAAAGAAAAACAAGGAGGAGCTGATAAAATAGACCCCAGGAAGGACAGGAGTGCCACCCATGGCATATGGAGAAACCCCACACGACATCTACAATGGGAATAAATAGTAAGAAAGATCAACAAGTCACTCAGATATTTTCTCATTCAGTAAGCTTCTCACTCAGAAAACAAGAAAATACAGAAGAACACAGCATATAAGAGGCTTGTCTCCAAATTCCAGCTCCTACACACACCTTGAAAAAAACAGGTAAACTCATGTATAGCTTCTCACCCCTCGATATGCATCCATAATAGCCAAAAATAGTTAAATTTTTAGACTTAGAGTTTAAGGGGCAGAAAGGTGGCCAACTAGCTTAGCCACCGTCGTGAAGTATGACTAGGGAGAACTGCAAATTCACGCCGCTTGGGCATGTAAAAGACAAAAATTAAATCAAGTGGAGTAGAGGAGAAAAAGGGGAGGAGACACACAGGTACAACCAGTTAACATAGAGATCGAAATAATGGTCTCTAATAGAAATTGGAGTTGAGACCAAGCTACATAAGTGCTCCAAAATTAGTTGCTCAGAGGATGAGAAACCATTCAGTAGGCAGTGAAGATGAGCTCCATGATTAGACATATTTGGAGGGGTTAATGGTCACCTTTTTTCCTTCTTAGATCTCTTTTTCTTTCATTTTTATTATTATTTGGTTTTATGATGCTAGTATAGGTGATGATTAAGGCTAACATACTCTGAGTGCGTAATATGAGGTTGAGTACATAAAATTGTGAATTATTAAGCATTTTTATAAGGATTTTGTCATAAAGACTTGGAGGAGCCAGCAATTCGAGTTCTAGAGGAAGCCAAGAAAATCAAAGAGGAGTTCACTCAATCCATGTTTACTTTGAGTCAAGTGGACTCAATCACCCCAAGGATTCTCTCTAGAAATTCAAGTTCCAGAGGCAGCCAAGAAACTCAATGAGGAGTGAAATCAATCTTTGTTTACTAGGATTCAAGTGGACTCAATCACTATTTTCTAGGGAGCTGTTTGTAGCTACCTTGTAGAATAAATAGAGTAGAGATAGAGCTAGGAAGGGGTTGATTCTAGTCAGAATTTTGTTGCAAGCTATTGATATTTTTATTATTTTACTCAGTGATCAAGACCCCCTTCTCATCTTTTTCAATAGAGCTCGACGAGGGTGAACCATCCCAGAGACACAAAACGGATTTCTATTCGCTAATATAAGATTAAAAGTAGAGTTTCATTACGATTTTTCGGTCTTCCTTTGTATGGTATTTTTACGCATTTTTCTATTTCTTTGCACATAAGTTACTGGGGTCATTACATGAATTATAGATAAAATCCCATAGCATCTCCGTGGTGCTTCTTGTTTCATTATCCATCTCTGTCTCCAAAATCTGATCATTTTTTTCATGCCCTCCATTCCCACTTATTTCTTTCTTATTCTAACTGTTGCACCCACCTTTTATCCCTCAAAATACTTAAAATATCTAGCTCACCTTATTCCTTTGTTCTTAATAGTCACAATTTCCCTACCCGTTTTAACGCAAAATGCTTGAAAACTATTGTTATCTCACTTCACCTTTCCTCCTCGAAATTCCTTCTACCGCACATCACCCTTTCCATCGTTTTCCCCTTTTCTTTAAGACTTACTGCTCCTTTTAGCCGATTGCGAAACTCCGTCGCGTCGCAAATCGCACTTTGCAACCTTTTCCCTTTTCCTTTAAGACTTACCGCTCCTTTTCACCGATTGTGAAACTCTGCTGCATCACAAATCACACTTCGCAACCTTTTCTTTTTTCCTTTAATACTTACCACTCCTTTTCATCAATTGAAAAACTTTTTCGCATCGCAAATCGCACTTCGCAAAATTTTTCTTTTTCCTTTAATACTTTCTGCCCCGCAATTTCCCATTGTGACATCACTATAGCATTCCACCACATCATCCCAATTTCAATCACATTTTACAGTTTTTATCCTGATTGCAATATGAATCTATTGTGTTGTCATCATGTAGTTCTTCTAAACTTACAGAATCGTGGAAAATTGGATGCTTTGCATTGAAGTATTACGCCGCCCAAAACCGGGTTGAGCATCAGTAAAATTTGTCCTTCACAATGGGGAAAAAAATAATGTGGTCTACAAAATATGGGATGTCCAAGGAAGGACATCGAATAATGAAGCATACTACATTACACTTGTTGTGGGCCTAAAAGAGGCAAAAAAAAATGGGGTCAGTGACATAACGGTATTTACTAACTCAGATTTAATATGTTATCAAATGGAAGGCATATACAATTTTCGTAAAGACAATTTCAAGCCCCTCTACAGAGAAGAAAAAATCTAGCATGCTCGGTTTCATTCTTTTATCATATAGCACATTGCAGAGATCCATAATATGTCCATTGATCTAGGGGTTGGAGAAATTTCCAACGTATATTTTGGTGCCAAATATGATATATAATCACCAGTTATTCCATTGGAAAACATTGATCAGCATCAGAATAGGTCCCCATTATGTGTATACACATTTGTTATAATTTTTCTTGAGACTCTCATAGCATGGTTCTTTCACTAAAGAACGTGTTAATGTACTTTTTTTCTATTTTAATGTGTACATAATTTTACCTAATGAATATCCTTTTAATGTACAATTTGTAATATCATTCACCTTAAATGTTTACGCATGCTATATTTTTTTATAGACTTTACCAAAAAATTTATTGGTGAATTCAATTAGGGTTTTTACGCTATATGCTCTGATATGGGGTGCACGTGCTACGTTCTCTCCCACTTGGGAATTGGATATACTAAGAAATTATGAATCATGTACTAATCAATATATTTTATGTAAAATACAGTCTTTAAATATTTTGAAAAAATAAATTGTTGTCAATACTTAAACTAATCCAACATCAGGATCATAAGGAAATTGTAAATTGCAAACCAATACTAGGCCTACGAATTCTTCGTTGCATGCTCTCTCATCCATCCAAAATTGATCTCTACAAGGCACTACAAGCTTCGCTGCACATGCTTAATGAATCATCAATATAGTTCTACTTTTCCTTTTTGGGTCCTCAATCTGTAGCTTTTCAAAGTAATGATAATTACGTAGAATCAAAATGTTTTGAAACCTAACAAGCTAGACAAGCAAAGAAAAATATTTTGAAATATCTCACACGTATTCATTATAATAAAAATATGACCACTGATACCTATGAAAATATGAATGTTAAAATGGAGTTGTGACACCTTTGCATATGTTTTAATTGTAAAGATAAAAATCTATTTACAGAAAAAATTTCCCTTGGAAAATAAATATACAAACAAACCTAATGCCAAAAGAAAAACTGACCCAAGGCTAATAGCAAGGGCTCCAATCATCCCAAATCTCTCGTATTATGAATTCATAATTATTTGTTACTAAACATCAATAGGTGCAGTAATAACCATATCCATCACACGCCACTGGGTATAATTACAACAATTTTTTTTTTATGGAAATAAAACCTACAGAGAAGTATGCTTTACATAACTATGGTGGTTCACTTAGAACAAGAGAAATAAAGATATCTGAACTTTTTAAAAAAATGAATAGATAAAGGGAAGAAAACCTACTTGTAATCTGTTCACTTTTCCTCACCTCCCTTCATCGCTTTTGTCACTCAACTCGCTCGATTGATACCTGCAATGGAAAATAGAAGATAGAGAACAACATATAGTAAATATGATCTACTTAAGTTATACAAATTGAATCGATTAAATTCATAAATACACATATAACTTCATTGACAAGTGCATTAGGAAAGGAACAAATTTATTTATTATGAAGTGGAAGGAAGACTACAACTAGTTGATATTTTCATTGTCACTCATCCAAATTGAGTCCCATCCTCATCACATCTAGTATCAACAATCCAGTAACATCACGATACATGCACAATACCTCCAAGAGTTGTGATCTCACCTGCATAGCTCTACTTAAGAGAAATTATTTCTCTCTTGTGCATTATTCTTAGTGCTCTATTTATACGTATATGAAGGTAGTTTGATATTAATGAATCATTGAATGGATTTCATAAAAATGAATGAAGAGGTTTCCTAGTTCATGGTAATAGGAGGATAAGAGTTTTAATGGCTTCATGGTGTCCATATTTGAAGCTATCAGATGAGGTGAAAGCTGGAACAACTACTAGAAGACACTACAGGTTGGGAAGATTCCCGGAATCCAATAAAAAATTCACCCCAGTCCACCAATGCACTCTAAAGTGGGCCTAGATCCCCCACAACACAACCTTTCTTGGGAGTAGATGCTCGAAAAAGTAGTTACCGTTGTCTAGGGGTGCATTGATGGCTCAATGGGGCACTTGAACTGGTATCTAATTAGTGAAACTTTCACGAAGGAAAACTACCAATGGGATGACTTGTTTAGGGCATGTATCAACTAATTTAGAGTATCATATACCCTAATGGATACTGATTTATGTTTCAAGATGATTCCCAAATTGACCTATAACAACTGGCCCCTAAAGCATGAAGCCAAAAATGATAATGTTGAGTTATTTTATTTACGACGTGATGAGGAGGAACTAAAGCAGACAATGGCCTACATCAATTACAATACATGACATCATGATATCTGTTCATCTTGAACATGAATTGCCGACGGAGGCATATCCTATACTTAGCACATAAACTATCATAACATCATAAAGCCGTCTATAAATATAGACTTGTTTGCAGATATAGACCCATGATAGGATTACCATTTGAGTAATTACCATCGTACAAATGATTTGGTACTACTCCTAAAATCGCAGCCTACATGGATGAAACTAGATCTGGAATCTTCCATCTCATTCACTTGATCGCTTAATGTACGATTCTAACCATGTGAATATGTGATCTAAAGTCGAACATGAAAATAAACCATCTTATTACCATCCAATGATGTAAGTTGTTACCAGACGTGAGAGAAACCATCATTAATGATAATGCCTCTCAAGGTACTGTGGTACATTATGCATGGCATGAATATATTATTTGATGTTGAACACCATACAAAGTCTTTGAGTCGAAGGCTTGTGATGTCAACCTGTCATCAGAAGTGAGAAACCTATCGTTGATGTAAGAAAGCTCCAATTTACTGAAAGGTTATTTCTAAGTCAATGTCCTGGATGATGAGTTGATGTTGAAAGGAAATGACTCATTGTAGGAGGGCATTGAAGTTTCCCCCATCAATAACATGAAACAGGAGTAATGATTTTTTGAAACAGAATGTGACTGATGAAGCAATGTCAGGGATGGTGATCATGAAATGAAGTTGTATGATTATTGCAAAGTATGAGGAATAACTGAGTGAATTATCTTGAAGGTATCGACAACACTGAATGAATTTGCAACATCTGACCCAAAAATGAGGTGATGGATGGTGTGATTTACCATAGGTATGATAGACGGTCAAGTAGATTGCTCAACCCAAAAATCATGGAGATGAATTGAATAAGTGTCATGTTTGAGAGCAACTTGCTACAATAAAGTGTTTTATTCCTTTCCAATTTTTCCTATCATTGCTAACCAGTACATATTTATTAATTAACAAGCTTGAGGAGGATAACATATGCTTGATGTATAATTCAACCCTTTGGGTGAATCCATCGCTATTTGATACTTTAATGAGTCTAAAGAAGGTGAAACTCGATATTGTCATGATGGAAAAGTCCGTCTCTATTTGATGTTTTAACGAGTGTAAAGATAGTGAAACTCAATCCTTTTTCATGTTTAGAGAGTTTGAGAAGGGGATGAAAAGAAAACTCCAAAAGGTCGCTATTTTCACACAAGCTTGAAACAAAGGAAAAACTATGCTTGAAAATGGTTTCATTTTTACACAAGCTTGCGATAGAGAAAAATTTTCTTGCAAGTGGTTTAATTTTTACACAAGGTTGAAATAGAGAAAATTGTGCTTGAGAGTGGTTTCATTTTTACACGAGCTTGAAACAGAGAAAACATGGCTTGATATTGGTTTTATTTTTGCACAAGCTTGAAATAGAGAAAAATTTTCTTGAGATTGGTTTAATTTTTACACAAGCTTGAAATAAAGGAAACAATGCTTGAGATTGGTTCAATGCCCCCAAGAATAACCTTAAAGGGAAGAAGGAACATGCCTCCCTCGCTTCACTTCATTCACCTAATAGCTGGATGGAATGAAGGTTCATTTACGAGATCAGATGAAAGACTCGACTTAATTAGGAGAGGATTTTTTTCATTTTTGAACAAGCTTCACACATGAAAAGAACTATGCTCATGGGAACCTAATTCATTTTCTAATGAGGTTAACACAGCAAAAGGAATTGTCTAAAAAAAAAACATGTTTAATTTTTTAACGAGGTTGACATAGTAAAAGGAACTATCCTCGTGGAACCTGTTTCATTTAACGAGGTTGACATAATAAAAGAGCTATCCTCATAACCTGATTCATTTTTTTAACGAGGTTGACACAGTAAAAGAACCATCCTCATGAACTACTTTTTTTTTTAATGAGGTTGACATAGTAAAATAATTATCCTCAATGACCCGATTAATTTTTTTAACGAGGTTGACATAGTAAATTAACTATCCTCATGGAACCTTGTTTCATTTAATGAGCTTGACACAAGAAAAGGAATTATTCTCAAGATCTGATTCATTTTTTAACAAGGTTGACACAGTAATAGAGCTATCCTCGTTCACATCAGTTGAGGGGCATGCATTCTTCCTGAGGTATTTCCTTGAAGGAAATAAAATGAGGTGGAAGTACTTCACAGTTAGGCCTGAGATAAAATTCAGGCGGTAAACTCTACGGTAAAGAGGAAGACTCGATGGTTACAGATGACTTAGGATGAGTCAGTTGCATGGGAACAACTTCTAGTTGTTCAAATTTGGGATCAACTTGAAAATCAACTTCTAGTTGAACAAGCTCGAGTTTTGGATTTATCCTTTCACTGGATTGAATTTCAGCGTCGTCGGGTAACTGTGAGGGTTCCATCTCGAAAATAATAGATAAACCAGGATCATTCTAAACAACTTGAGACATGGTACTCAAAGGATCATATGGTTCTGGTAAATTATATTAAATACCAAAGGTACCAGACTCGATAGGACGAGCACACCTTCATCTACTAGCTGTATCTTTTGCCGACAAAGGTGTCTTATTCGTTGTCCTACGCGAACGATGGGGAAAGGGTTGATCTAGTTCTTCCACGGTTGCTGATTGATTTTAATACAAAAAAAATAACAAAAAGAGGGTAATTCTAGGAAAATGGTTTACCAAGCAACTGTGAACTGAAATTTACCGCCCTAGTAAACCAAGGACTTATGTACATGCAGGAAATCTCCCCGAATTATGTGCTTGGTGTATCATAGGTACAAGGCGGTCGACTCGGTTACCTATGGATGGTAAGCAACCTAAATTTATCCTCCCAAATATACACGAAGGTTTGTGGAGGCCCAATCCATATTAGCATTGTCTAATGCTAAACTGCACAGTGAGAGCATCCCCTTATACTTTTTGTATTATAAGACTTCGCGATATACCCGAAAGTCTATGGACGAGCCCCAATATACTTACGTACGTGGAATGAGGTATCACACTCAGAATCTATCATAGAAAATTAATGACAAATGTTATGTTTAACGACATAGGAACATATCTCTAGCCTAGACCTCTAAATGCTATCGTTAATGTTACAATGCTTCCTTATATTAATTCATGTAAATTTTAGTTGATCTTTCTTATAAGGTTGTCTTCCAGTTTTATTGTGAGATTTCTTTGAAATTCCTAGAATGAAATAAAGATGATAAGAATTCTTTTCGATTCAATTTCAACAATGAAAACCTTAGCTATAAGGGATAGAGAAATTAGATGTAAGAAAACATGAATGAGCACATCTAAATAAAAATTCCATAACTATTTATTTGAATCATTCACAAACCCTATATGCAAGATGCATGTTTTTCTTTTCAATTTATTTTAATTTTAGATGAATGAAAAAGAAAATAATGCACAAAAAATCACTTCAAAACTTTCAAGGGAAACAAAGATTGAAATCAAAATTCCTCTTTCCAAAAATAATGAATTAATAAAATTTAAAATTAACTTTGGAACTATTTGACAATGACAAAGGAAAAAGAAAAAAATTGATAAAAAAAATCCAAATTGAGGCAAGAAGAGTAGAATAAAACCGGTCTCAGGAGGTAATCAGTCACTCAATACATCAACAAATAAAACACTGAAATGAAGAAAAAGACAAAAATATAATAGATTTTTGGTTGGTCACAGGGGAAATGCACCCCTGAGTCGGAGATAGTGTGTTGCATATCATTGTACCTAAGCTAACAGTGCTATGGAGAGCACTGTGTCAAGACCAAAAGTATGTTGGTGCCAGAGGAAAATTCTAGAATAGAAATCAACTACACTAATTTTGCTAAAACACATTCATATTACCGAAACAAGGCAGGTAAAGTCTACTAGAGGTTGATGGATAAGGACAAAACCACCAGGAATACACCATCAATCCCCAAAATGGTCACCAATTTGTTTTATGGAAATAAAACCTACGGATAAGTATGCTTTCCCTAAGGGTGGTGGTTCACTTAGAATAATAGAAAGAAAGATATCTAACCTTTTCCTTAAAATTAATAGCTAATGGGAAGAAAACCTACTTTTAATCTCTTCACTTTTCTTTGCCTCCCTTCATCGCTTTCGTCGCTCTTAATTGCATTGAAATCACTCGATTGATACCTACAATGGAAAAAAATGCATATAACAACAAAAAATCAATATGATTTACTGAATTTATACAAATTGAATCGACTAAATTTATAAATACACATATAAAATCATTGCCATGTGCATTAGGAAAGGAACAAATGTATTTATTATCAAGTAGAAGAAAGAGTACAACCAATTGATCGATTCGTTGTCACTCATCCAACTTGAGTCGCATCCTCATCACACAAAGACTCTACAATCCAATAGCATCACAATACATGAAAAATACCTCCAAGAGTTGTGATATCACTAGCATAACTCTACGTAAAACAACTTCTTTCTCTCTTGTGAACTGTGCTTACTACTCTATTTATAAGTAGATTAAGGTAGTTTGATATTAATGAATCATTGAATGACTTTCCTAAAAATTGATGAAGAGGTTTCCTTGTTCATGGGAATAGGATGATAAGAGGTTTAATGGCTTCATGGTGTCCATATTCAAAGCTATCAGATGAGGTGAAAGATGGAACAACTTCTAGAAGCCACCAGAGGTTGGTAGGATTCCTAGAATCTAATGAAAAATTCGCTCCCAGATGACCAACACACTGTAAAGTGGGCCTAGATCCTATGCAATGCAACCTTTCTTGGGAGTAGATGCTATGCAAAGCAGTTACAGTTTTCTAGGGGTGCGTTGATGGCTCAATGGGGCACTTCAACTGGTATCTAAGAAGTGAAACTTTCATGAAGGGAAACCACCAATGGGATGACTTCTTTAAGGCATGTAACAGCTAATTTAGAGTATGATAGACCCAAATGGATATTGATATATGTATTGGGATGATGCCAAAATTGACTTGTAACAAATGTTCAATAATATCTACTAAGTAACATTACAATAATATCTAATACTGACTAATAGAAGACATCAATGCACAAGAACCCTGTGCCCTATGTGGTATGCATGATTTCTTGACTTCGTGTGATTGAATCATGTTGTGTGAAAAATATATTAGGTTTGTGTACATTATACTTTTTGAAATTTGATATCTGTTGAACTTATTAATGGATGTCGTTAAACCATAGACATTATCCCTATTAACCACATGTTCATGAAATCGTGGAGTAAAGAGAAAATATTTGATGTTGGCATTTGGTGATTGCTATAGATTAGAAGAACAAAATTGAGATTGTGCCCATCATGAGATCATGATGTTGTTATCCATGAATATATTATGGATCTAGGAGTAGGCATATGCAAAGAGGATGAGGTGAATTTGAGTTAATTGAGGCACATGTTTCCTTACGTCCCTAGAGTTTACCATGGTGCCCATGCTCTCTGCCATGACATTGGTGATCTCTCCCATAAAACCGTCCATGGGTGATCAAATCTTCTAAACCAGTTCTACAAGTAATTAGTATGAAACCCCCAATTCCTTCATTGTTCAACAACTAATGGATGCATTCTTTCACATCCATCCCTCATGCTTGAATGCTCATATTCACTCGAACTAATTTTATCGCTCATATTTACTCTAATTCGCTTGAACACAAGTCCTTAACACATTTTGAGAAAACATGTGATAACTTATACAATTTTAGGTTCTTCAGTGCTTGAGTCAGAAACCTGGTTTGGGTTCTTCCTTCCCGAACAGTAAACATGAGCCATAATCCACTAGTCTCATATGTGTTCCACACTGGTAGTTGAGATGAGCAAAAAACCCTCTTCTTGTACCCCAATATTAGCTGACTGCTCTAAGTCACCATTGTTTTTCAATGAAATTCTACCCTACTACTATGATTACACCCAAGCTCGTCAATTCCCCAATCTTCAAGATGAACCTAAATCTGAAATTTTAAATTGTGCATTAAACATGAGGATTTTCACATTGTTAAACCGTGTAGGCTTGCCATTTTTTCTCTCCTTAAATCACTTCTTTGCCCTTGTTGAATCATTAAATTTCTCCAATGAGATGCCAATATGAACCATTTCTCCAAGAGCTTCCTCCTGTAATAATTTGTGCTCATTCTTTTTTATTATAACAAAGATTAAAAATATTAATATTTTCTTGTATCGTTCCTCAGTAAGGGGTGAAAAAGGATCTTGGAAATCAAGCCGAAGTCTGCAACCTAGCTACTCCCAAATGCATGATATCTATTTTTGTTGTAAATAATTATTTATGGCAATCATTTCTATTGTTTGTTGAAATGGTATATGCAAAATTGATTTTTGAAGGAATCGCTAAAGTAGAGAGAATGAAAAGCCTCTAGAGCTCAGATCCAATCCAACAAGTTTTTGTGAAACTAATCCCTCAACCAATATTCTATTTGATTGAAAAATATGTTCACACATATAAAGAGCACGAAATGTCGTGAAGCAATTAACCACACTTATATTATTTGAAGCAAATAATTGACCAAACCTTTGATCCAAAGGAATGCCCATACCATCCATAAGTTGTGGGAAGAATATTTGAGACAATAAAAAAAGCGACAAAGGAAGATTTTATAATACTAAGGTGAGAACAACGTTGCAAGTGCTTGGACTTGAAACTCCAACACATTTTTTTGAAGGTCCCTCCACATCACCGAATATCTATACTAAAAAATCACCAATATGGGATGCTTACAAAGGAAATTAGTATCTTTCTCCTCATCAATTGTTGCAAAATCTCCATGTTGGCTCAAGGGGTCCTGACCCAGGTTCAGAGTTAGGGTTTGCCAACAAACCCCTATACTACTGGCCCTTTCAGTAGTGACCGGCTTGCACAGGTAAAAGTCTCACGTAGAGCAGTATGAGTGGGTGCTAGAACCTGGTTTCCGCACCCTAAGAGACGATGGGTAAGCCAAGCAAAGCTGCGTCCAGCTTGATAATGACTAGATTACCTATCCTAGAACTAGATGTATAGATCCCTTTTGCATCCACATGCGCAAGGCCATCTATACTTACTGTACTCAACAAATCATATGTATTTAACCCAGTAGTGTAGTATTATAGTTATTCTCATAAAACAGAATATACTAAATGCAGAAGAAATACTTATCTCAGTACTTTCGCAGCTAACACATAATATTCATAATGCAGTAATTATCAAAGATTCACATCAACAGTACAAATACATTCAGCTACGCAAGAACCTTATTCATTAATCATGCAGTTCCTTCTTACAATACCCAAACCTGACCTACGCACACAACAAGAGGGTCTGCACACAGTTGGACATGGGATCTCCGCACACATAGCCAGCAGGAGCCCTTTCCCCAAAAACCAAAACAGATATACTAAGCCATAGTTCACATCAATATCTCCTCATTTTCCTACCTTCTAATTCAAAATGTTCCTCTGTTTATAACAATCTAGCCTAATATTTCCTATGGTCCACAAACCATGGTTTGCGGATTCTAGGTCTACCCTTTGACCCATTATAATGCTTTCGGGGCTTTGATCCACCCCAAAACTCCGACACTAGACAAAATATAATAAAAAATATACAAAATCGTACCAGTTTCATAGCTCGTAGGAGATGTTGTTCCAATGATCCCCCAACACAATCTTGTGACTCACCTCGAGGTACTGTGGTGGTGCGGCATCTACCTGTGCACAGAGGGAATTGAGGGCTTCGATCATCGGAGGTAACACTTATTGACTCTAAGCAGCAACACTCTGGGAAATGTCTACAAGATTTTGGGAGGTCAGTCATTCAATTGCCACGATGACACTCTCTAGTGTCTAAGTTAGTCGCTTGATCACGCCATCTACATCCTGTGAAATCTGGAGGGCTGCGGCAGCCCAAGGCTTCATATGTTCTGCAATGACGTGATGTTTGTGCTAGAGTTCCTCAATGTCATCCTGGAGATCACTTTTGGTATTTAAACGTGCGAGGCACTATGCAGGCACCACGGAGGGCAGCGGAACTTTGATCTAGTTGAAAGTTTATTCCTTTTGCCGTAAGTCCTGATAGATTTTTTAGAGGACCGGATCGTGTTGGACCTTAGTCCAGAGTTGCATGGCGGATTCAAAAAGGTGGGTACCTTGATCTATCTATCCCGAAGTAATAATGGTCGCTTCGGTTACTAAGGTAGCGCGTTGGGCACGTACTTCCGAAGGCATTTCAGGCTGCAGTTTGGCTTGTAAGTCAGTGATTTAATGCTTCAGCTGTATCTTGACAATGTGCACTTCCATCTGAGATGCTTTTAGTGCCGCAACCAATTTTTCCACTTTAGCCCGAGGCGTATCTGCTGTCAGGATCTCGTCTGTGACCTCTGTGCAGAGTTGGTGGATCAATGTTTCGAGCTCTTCCTACTGTGAAATGGCGAGGAGAAAATCTGTGGCCTGCTGCATGATGGTTTTCTCGGCTTTACCAAGCTGTTGGTGTATTTTCTGGTCGTGATGGGTAATCTCCTAGAATACAGCATTGTGGAGGCCCTGTAAAGCTTCTTGGGGTAGCTTAGCCAAGTCCAGCCAGATCCCTGTTCCTGTTGGGAGCTGAGTTCCTACCAGGGTAGCACTAGGTACAGAACAGAGAAGAATTTCCTTCGTGGCTAGTGTTGTACTCTTAGCTACCGAAGGAATCCCTGCCTGGGCGATGCTATGCTACAACGTATCCATTTTTAACTAAAGGGCACGGAGCTTAGCCTGGATGGTGTTAAGCACAGATTTCTATTGTGTCTCAATGGGATTCCACTTCTCTTTTGTAGCATCGTGACTGCGTCTGCGATTTTCTCAAGGTCACTATCAGTTAGTGTGACCTTTGCATCGTATTGTGTGTGGAGGGTCCATTGTTTATTTCGGGATCCTGGTGGTTGTTCACCTGACCTCTTCATGGCGTGGGGAGGGGTTGTATCTCTGTCAGACAATACATGAACCCATGCTGTGGTGGTCTGGGGCAGTTTTGTGTCTTTTTTCGTGGCAATGTCTGAGCCCGTCTGGTTGGGCTCCATAGTCTCCCCACGAGTGGTTGTGAAGCCATTTTTCCACACAGGGGGCCATAGTGAGATCAACAAGTCAATTTCTTTGTTTTCTACCAGATAGGGAAGTGTCGTCCATGTCTTATTGTTGAGGTTGTGGATTTGAATATGGTGCATGGTGACTTGGAATGTGGCAACACTTTTGTATTTTTCATGGACCGTCGAGGATAGCTGGGGTCTGGAGCTAATGGCTGTTGACACACTGCTCTGGAAGAGAACCCATAAAAAATTGTTATCCTCAACACGTTGCACATCCTTAGAGTCCCATAAATGAGCATACTGAGCTCCTTCACACATCCCCGGGGGGAGCTCGGGGAGGAGCGACTCCTGAGGGGTGTCCCAGGTGATCAACGTGATAAGGAGTAATAACAATGAATAGTAGAAAGGCGTCCCCTGATCCTGGGTTCCACATAAATTAGCCAGAAATTAATTTCACAAATATTGAGCCCAATTGAAGGAGACTCCCTTTGCACATCGGCCGGCTAACTGGATAACATAGGTGGGGACAGTTGTAACCTGGCACCTCCTCATCAGCTTGTAGGATAAAAGCATAGTACCCATCTATGTAGCTGGATCATTGATAGTCTGGATCACAAAGCCCCGCCTATTTTGACTCACCTTGTAGGTGTTCCTCACCAATGTAGCAGTAGTGGTGTCGTACTTCTTGCCTACCCGCTCTAGAGGGTGCAACCCTAGCATAGGAAGGCCTGTAATCTTGTGGATAAACACAACATCAATAGGGACTCTATCGCAAATCCATAAGTAGCCATAATGAATCAGGGTGAGCAACTAGCAGGCCAACTGATATGTGATATGGTAATGGCCAAAATGGAGTATCCGGAGCCGATTTAGGGGTCCAGACCTAGCCAAGCCACATACCCAGTGTTGAGGAACCACCATGAATACATCATTTGCATGGATCGTATTGAAATACAATGTGGGAGCCAACTCAGGGATGGTTTTAGAGTCCTCTAGGTCGTGATCATCAAACTTGACCTCATAGAATCTCCCAGAAGGGTCACTGAGGACAGGGACTCCTCGTGGAGTTAGGGGGGTTGGAAGATAGGTGACCAAGCCATCCAATTTTTTCGGCATTCTTGTGGATGGTATATGTGGGTTAATGAAGGGAGGCAACCAATTGATTGGGTTGGAAGGAAGAGCACCTTCCTGCGCATCTTGATCCTGAGGTGATGTTGGTGGTGACCTGGCCTGCCTCAGAGAACTCTGAGGCTTCGCGGTAGCCCATTTCATAGCTTTCAGGGCTTTTCCTGAGCCTTTTGCTTTCTCTTTTCCTTTCCTTGTGACCAGCGTCAAAGGAACTCCTCTAAGTTTAGACTCAACTTCCATTGTCTCTCAACGTTAGGTCCTTTCTGGGCCGAAGCTTCGGCAGTGTTAGCAGTTGGCATCCTTGCACGGAAAAAGAACCCTAGCCCTAGTTGACTACTATCAAATGGAGTAGGTTGACCAGACATGATAAGGATAGTGCAGAGACAAGATATTTGATTGCTCGAGTTCTTCTGAACGGAGGCTGATGAGTGTAGGTGATGCAAGCGAGACAGAACCTTTGGCTGAACTATCCTGCTCCCTTTATAATACCCACCATTGTGCAACAGTAAGGTAAGCTTTATCTGAGACATATCCCCTAGGAAATGGTAAAACATCCCTATAATTTTCATTATTAAATGCAAAGGGGCCACTCCTTTTAATGGTAATATTTTCTTTTTACCAATTTCTACCGTTCCAACGGCTAGTTTTCGCATCCCCTGTGTGCTTGGCCTATCTTCCATGCTAAGGTCAATCATCTGTATCTTTTTCGCATCCTACCCAAACAGAGGCTTGCTTCCTAGGTAACTTATAATGAATAACAAAGTTTCTTGAAACTCGTTATCCCAACCGAATCTTACTGTCCATGGAAGTGAGGTTTTAAGAGGGGCTATCGTCAGAGCATTTTTTCGAACAAACCTCCTGTAATACAATGTGTGGCAGAGGATTAATTGCAATTGTTTTTTTATTGTATGGGTTACTGGATAGATGCGAGCTCTTATTTTTGTTGTTATAGCCATTGTAGAGCACATTTTAGTGCTACTCGTCTGTGGCCGAATCAGTTTGGTACCCATGTGCAGCCCTGAGTTGGAGCTAGCTCGCGGGTCGGCCTCGCCTCCTTCTGGGGTTAGGCCATAGTAGTGAATTATGCCTGGCTCCTTCGAGTCCCTTTGTAACATTCATGTTAAAGAAAAATAAAACAAATTTACCACATAATAATAAAAATTTATGTTCGATGGTTACCAACTATTAACCAAGTCCTAACCCTGCATAATTCATGACAATTTTATTTGTTTTTAATGGAAAATAAACACAACTTGACACATAAAAATTATGACCTGTGTCTTTCCGGATTTCTTTATTTATGAAAACTCTGTACTGCATACGGTTTGGGTTAATTATTTCGGTGTGAAGATCTTTATTCCGCTCCACGATATGGTTAGACTCATTGATTCTGGTTTACATCGTGTACCCGGCACTTATGTGCTCGGCTGCCATGGCATTACTTATTAAATGAGTTTTTGGATATCCCGCTCATTGGAATATGGATCTTTTGTGTGATGGTTAATATGTTGTGATTGATTACCTACGAATGTTCTGGTTGGAATCTCTTGGTCCCTGCATCCTCCATCTGGCAGACTCCATGCCCTTGATCTACCCGTGATCTGATGGTGCGCAGACTTCGAGGGTGGAGTAATGACCTTCGAGCCATACTGGCTTCCCGGTTCATTTTGTTGTTTTTCCTTTTTAGACGGAGGTTCTGGAGCTCTCCGGCCTAACTGGAACTTGGCCGAGCATGTCGCCTAGTTCGCTTCTGTAAATGGAAAGTATTCCCTCGCTTCCGCTTATGGGTAAATACCCTGCTTTTCTTCCTGTTTTTCTGTGCTTTAACAACTTGTGGGTTTTTGGATTGAATAATTTTTTTACAGTGTTGATGTTTACCGAGATTCGTCTTAGGGGTTTCATTGCTTTATCAATGGCGCACCTCGAAAGGATTGTAGCTGTCCAGTTTGCTTCACCCGCTCTCATGAAGGCTGTTGGCGGCCACTTCTGGATTTTTCCTCTCACGGTTTACCCACAAACATCCTCCTCAGGTATTGTATAGAGCGTTTACAGTAGCGCATTACTCCTTTTCGTTTGTTTTTTCATATTAACAGAAATGTATTTACACATTCTCCTCTTATCTTATGACTACTCTGTTTTGAATGGCAGGTATACTTTTCCTTGCTCCCGAAACTTGAAACTTTGAAATTCCATCTTTGTTTTTGGCTTGCAAGAAGGGATTTTAACTCGGCACCCATTCACAGGTACACCTCGAGTCGACAGTTCAGTCCCTCAGGAAATACTTCAAGGGCTTTGTCTTTTCTTCATTAAAAGGAGGGTTTCTACTGGTTAGCCAGACGCTCTAGAGTCTGTAGTCACAGTGGTTTATGCTAATCGATCAAGAGAATCTCAGGATTTACTGCTTAGGGTTTTGAGCATAACTTGTATCCCAGGGTTTGAGTCTGTTTTAGTTTATTTAAAATATGGATAAATTCCTACCGAGGAACTATTGAGTCCGCACTCCCGCTGTCATTTTTTTTTCGCCTTTGTTTGCTATTATAACCCTCGACAGAGGAAATATCTGTCTCAGGAATAGACATCATTGTTTATTTGTTCATACAATTTTTGGTACCATGACAGTTGGCAAATGGGAGTGTAGGAAATATATATATATATATATATATATATATAAACTTCTTGTGGTTCGAACAATTTGATGCAATTTCCTTTCAAGACTGTTAAATGAAATGTTTATGGACATACCTGAATTTCTCTGTCACGTCGTATATACATATATATATATATATATATATATCTGTTGAAGTATCTGCTTATAAATCTATGCGTTGTTATTACTCGTTGAATGTAGTCTATTTGGTAGCGTTTTGCTGTTTTGCCATGAATATTTTGGGTACAGTGTTTGTTTATCCTGTCTTGTATTTCATTTATTTCACAGCTACTACTATACTATGCTTGTTAGTTTCCGCTCTTGGTTTCTCATTATCACCAGGCAGCGGGGTGGCCGGACCACCTTCTCTGTCCGAGCGTTATCATAGTTAATGGCGACATACCCAGGGGCGGAAAGTCGGACTTTCCTACCTTACGGGTTAACGACCCCCTTAACAGTTGCATGGTTTTAAAAAAAGAAGGGTAAATCTGTATGCCTTTCCTTCTTAGACTAGAACAAAGCATGAATTTATTAAATATTACACTTTCACTGTGCACTGTGTTTGATTCTACATTACTTCTGCAATATTTAATCTCTCTCAGAGATATGTGCTCGGTTCCTCTTCTTCCTCTTTATTCAAAAGGCAAATTATTCTAATTATTCTACAGCAGTAATGTATAGAAAGAAATTAAATAATGTCTGTCATATTATCACAGATCCTACTTTTTCACAGAAAGACTGATTTACTTACTGTAATTTGATAATATCACTTAATAATAGAAATGCAGAAATAAAAATTGCAGTCAAACAAATTACTGTGATAGTAAACTCATCTGTGTTCAAGACAACTGTAGGTGCCCGTTTCCTCCCAACCACGAACTGGGAAAATACATACCACAGTTCTCCCTCGAGCTTCACGCCTGGAATATTATCCACTAAGATATTCTGGAGGAGAGATTTGGACAATCCGGTCCTACCCTCCAACTCCAGTGGAACAGAACTCTGGGGAGAACTCGGGACAGTCCGGTCCAGTCTCCAACCCAGCAGACACTCTGTTCTGGAAAATTTCTCTTCCAGAAAAACGCAGAGTCCTTTCTCCTTTCCTTCCACAGAACCCCAAAACTCTCCTGGAATTTCCTCTTTATTCCTGAGTTTCTTTTGGGAAAAACTGTGGAACTGTTTTTTTTTTGTTCCAACTAACTCCAGGTCCTATTTTACTTTTACCATAAATTTTTACTCAAGAAAACTAATTTCTCAGTAAACTTTTTATTCCTTATCAAAATTAACTTTGTTCAGAAATTCCAAATAACAGTAGTCATAATTAACCCATAATTAAAAAGAACTTAACCATTTGTTAGTGGCTAAGAGGGTGGTTACAGTTTTCCCCCTCTGGAAGAGAACACCGTCCCCGGTGTTCTTATCCTAGTTCAGAAAAAAGCTCAGGATAAGCTCCACGAACAAAACTCTCGTCTTCCCAGGTAGCTTCCTTGGGTCCAAAGTGCTTCCATTGCACTTTAACCTGGGCGATGGCTCGTTTCCGGAGCATGATTTCCCTCCGGTCGATTATACTGTGGGGCTCGACCAGAAACTCCATGTCTGGTTCTACCTGCACACAGTAGACTTAAGTTAATAAAACAAGTCTTTATCATCGCATTAATATTTATCAATTAGGCTTATCCACTACCTGTATGTTCTGCCAATGAATTATGTGTCTTGGATCATGAATATATCGTTTTAATAATGATACATGAAAAACATTATGCACCCGAATATGACTGGGAAGGGCTAAACGATATGCTACTGGTCCCACTCTTTCCAGTATTTGGAAAGGGCCACAGAACCGGGGTGCCAATTTTGCACAAGACGCCCATCTTAACGTACTTTTCTTTGGTTTAATTCTGACATATACATGATCTCCAACTTCATATTCACGGTATGACCTCTTTTTATCCGCATACACTTTCTGCCTGTGCTGTGCCGCCTTCAAATTCTGTCGAATTTTCCTCACCTCTGCTTCCATCTCTGCTAGCATGTCTGGTCCCAGCATGAGTCTATTCTCGGGACTGCTCCAATTAATGGGAGTTCTGCACTGCCGCCCATAAAGCGCTTCAAATGGACTCATCCTTAATGATTCTTGGTAGCCATTGTTATAGGCGAACTCTATCAAGTGAAGATACTCCTCCCATTTCACTGGTTGTTGCATGACATACATTCGCAGCATGTCTTCTAGCACTTGGTTCACTCGCTCGGTTTGACCATCTATTTGTGGGTGGTATGCAGTACTAAAATGTACCTGCATTCCTAATCCTGTAAACAGGGTCTTCCTAAAGGCGGATGTGAACTTTACATCTCTATCCGAGATAACGGTCTTAGGAATGCCATGCAGTCTGAAGATCTCACGCATAAATAAATCTGCTATCTGAACTGTTTTATAGGTGGATTGGACAGGTATGAAATGTGCCGACTTACTCAGTCGATCTACAACTACCATTATTGAATCATTACCTCGCTTTGATTTTGGTAATCCGGTGATAAAGTCCAATGAGATCACCTCCCATTTCCATTCAGGAACAGGTATAGGCTGCATTAATCCAGTCGGATGCCGATGCTCTACCTTCACCTGTTGGCACTCTAAACACTTGTTTAAATAGTTTGCTATATCCTTTCTCATGCCTGGCCAGCAGTAGTCTTTTCTTATAGTTGTCAGCATTTTTTGATATCCCGGGTGTCCCGCATAATTGCTCCTATGATATTCATCCAGTATCATGTTTTTCAATTCTACCCTGTTTGGAATGACTATCCTTTGTTTGAAAATTAACAACCCGTCCTGGTTAATCTCATATTCCCCTTGCTCACCTTGTTCTCCAGATGCTTGTGCTTGCTGCCACAAATATTTATACTCAGGATCCTTGTCTGCTTCTTCTCTGATTTGTTCTAGGAATCTGGTCTCAATTTGATTAACATATAATTCATAAATGTTATGCAATTTCCTGCTCAATGCATCCGCAACCTTGTTCTCTTTCCCTTTTACATGCTGTAGATCAATATCAAACTCGCTCAAGAAAGCATTCCATCTGGCTTGCCGGGAGTTTAAGTCAGCTTTCTTAAAGTAGCTGGTTAGACTACTATGATCAGTTTTTAATACAAATCTCTTTCCAAGTAAGTAATGTCTCCACACGCGGAGAGCGTGCACAACTGCAGTCAGCTCTAAATCATAGGCTGAGTATCGCTGCTCATGATCCTTCAGTTTGCGGGATTCGTATGCAATTACCTTCCCTTCTTGCGATAACACAGCCCCAACACCTTCCTTACACGCGTCTGTACAAACCTCGAATTCCTTGCTCGGATCTGCTACACTTAACACAGGTGTTGTTGTCAATAACTGCTTCAGTCTTTCAAAACTATCCTGACACTCCTTGGTCCATTTAAAAATTTTCCCCTTCCTTTGCAAAGAGGTAATGGGAAAGGCTATCTTGGAGAATCCTCTTATAAATCGCCGGTAATAGCTAGCAAGACCCATAAAAGACCTTATATCTGCCACACTCTGTGGTACCTTCCATTCCATAATAGTTTTAATTTTCTTCGGGTCCATTGCTATACCTTTTTTAGATATTACATGTCCAAGATACTGTATTTCTCCTTTGAAAAAGTCACATTTACTAAATTTTGCATACAACTGGTGCTTCCTAAGCATTTCCAGTACCATTCGCAAATGTTCCTTGTGTTCTTCCTCATTCTTAGAATAAATCAGTATGTCATCAATGAATATTAACACAAAGTTGTCCAAATAAGGGTGGAAGATACTATGCATCAGCCTCATAAAAGTGGTTGGTGCATTGGTTAACCCAAAAGGCAATACCACAAACTCATAGTGGCCATACCTTGTGCGAAAAGCAGTTTTGTGTATGTCTTCATCCTTAATTCTAATCTGGTGATAGCCGGATCGCAAGTCAATCTTTGAGAACACAGTAGCTCCTCTTACTTGGTGGAACAGGTCATCAATACGGGGTAGAGGATACCTGTTCTTAACAATCAACTTATTTAACTGGCAGTAATCCATGCACATGCGCATGGTTCCATCCTTCTTTTTAACGAACAGCACTGGTGCCCCCCAAGGTGACACACTGGGTCGTATATACCCCTTATCTAACAATTCTTGAAGTTGCATCTTTAGTTCAATCAGTTCTGGCACACTCATTCGGCAAGGGGTCTGTGAAACTGGCGAAGCTCCTGGTAGCAATTCTATTGTGAAATCCACATCTCTTTTGGGTTGTAATCCTGGTATTTCTTCAGGAAACACATCCTTAAATTCTTGCACCACAGGTATATTCTCCTGCAAGGCAGCTTTATCCTTAGACTCAGTTAATCTGACTTGTATAGCATACAAGCGGTATCCTTTCCTTACACATTTCCCCAGTTGAGAAGCTGTGATTGGGCGCAAGTGTATAGGCTTCCTTATGCCTTGAATTTCTTGGCGGTTACCATTCTGATCTCTGTAATAAACTACCTTTTCCTTACAATCTATGAGATTCCAATGCTTTTCCAGCCAATCGATTCCTAGCAACACATCATAGGATCTCAAAGGTAGAATATTTAAGTCTACTATTAATTGTTGTTCACCGATTTGTAGTGCACACTCTGGTATTTTAGCACTAACTCTTCTTTTAGCTCCTGTAGCTAATTGAACCAACCAGGTCTTCTTAAATTTTTGACTTGTCAACTTACAGGTTTCTACTAATTTAGGGCTTATATAACTTAAACTTGCTCCTGGATCTATCAAAACAGAAATAGTTTGAGATAACAGTTTACCTTCCATCTCTATCATGGTAGGTTGAAAATTAGCTTGCCGGTCCTCCAATGCTGCGTTAATTCTGGGTATGCTTCGGGCCACATCTCCCACCGTAGAGGCCTCCTGTAAATTGGCTACTGTTTCAGTCTTTCCCCGCTGTGGGCAATCTCGATAGTAATGCGCTGCTCCGCAGCCCCAACACTGCAGAGGTGGCCTCTGACTTTGAGGTTGCTCAGGTTTGCTAGAAGCCTCAACAGTTTTGTCCTCCCCAGGCCATCTTATTCTCTGATGGTTCCTACCAAATTTCTTATTAATTGAATTCCTAGCTGAGCTTCTGAATTTACTAGTTTTACCTCTGTTAAAACCAGCACTGTTCCTGTTTTCTTTCCTTGATTGCCACCCTTTTCCTTGGTCCATCTTGGTCTTCGCTTGCTGATAACACAGCCTCGCTTTTCTAATGGTCTCATCCATTGTCTTAGGATTTACAAATTCGATACGCTCCTTCATATGGGAGGGTAAACTGCTCAGGAATCTTTGGACTTTGGCCTTCTCGTCCCTCAAGTATGGTACATAGCGCAATAATGATGTAAACTTAGTGATGAACTCGTCCATGGTCAACTGTCCTAGCCTCAGATCATGGAATTCTTGAGCCTTTTCATCATAAAAATGCTCAGTCAAGTACTTGTCCTTGAAATACTGTTGAAACTTATCCCATGTCACATCTTGATCCTCTATCCCCCGCACATTCTTCACTTCTTCCCACCATAAGGTGGCCTTATCTTTCAGCTGGTAAATGGCTAACCGAGCTTTAAGACCACTGTCATAGTCATACACCTGGAAGTACTTGTTCATGTTAATCAACCATGCTTCTGCCACTTCCTCCTTTTCTCCATCGAAGGTAGGTGGCTTTATCTTTCTAAATTCTCCATGTAATTCAACCCTTTGTCTTTTACCTGCCTTCCGTTTGGTTTCATTTTCAGATTCAGCTTCATTAAAATTCCTATTTAGATTACTTCGTTGTGACAGACTTCTTTCCTTTCGACTCATATCTTGTTCATCTGTCTGCTATTCGTTCCCTTCTTGGAATTCTCTACCAGCACTGGGGTTTTCATTCCTGTGATTCTGTTTATCAGAGAGGCTCTTCAAGATCCTCTCCTGTTCTTGCATCATTCTTGCATTTTCTCTTCGCACCCTCTCCATTTCTTCCTGCAACTGTTGTACTGTGTGTACTAAAATGCGAGTCTGCTGTTGTTGCTCTTCAATCAGCCTGTTCGATCGCTGATGCTGTTCTATTCCCAGCTGAACCCACATTTCGGGGTTACCCTCTGGTGGTGGCGGCATTTCTCCGCCATTTCGAGGTGGCGGTTGAGACGGTGTCTGCCTCATTTGTCCTTCCACTTATTTACTGGACTGTGCATGAGTAACATACAGTTTAACGTCAGTTGACCGTAATAGGGCCCAACGTTGTAACGCTGCTTTGATACCACTTGTAACATTCATGTTAAAGAAAAATAAAACAAATTTACCACATAATAAGAAAAATTTATGTTTGATGGTTACCAACTATTAAGTCCTAACCCTGCAGAATTCATGACAATTTTATTTGTTTTTAATGGAAAATAAACACAACTTGACACATAACAATTATGACCTGTGTCTTTCCGGATTTCTTTATTTATGACAACTCTGTACTGCATACGGTTTGGGTTAATTATTTCGGTGTGAAGATCTTAATTCCGCTCCACGATATGGTTAGACTCATTGATTCTGGTTTACATCATGTACCCGGCACTTATGTGCTCGGCTGCCACGACATTACTTATTAAATGAGTTTTTGGATATCCCGCTCATTGGAATGTGGATCTTTTGTGTGATGGTTAATATGCTGTGATTGATTACCTGCGAATGTTCTGGCTGGAATCTCTTGGTCCCTGCATCCTCCATCTGGAAGACTCCACACCCTTGATCTACCCGTGATCCGACGGTGCGCAGACTTCGAGGGTGGAGTAATGACCTTCGAGCCATACTGGCTTCCCGGTTCATTTTGTTGTTTTTCCTTTTTCGACGGAGGTTCTGGAGCTCTCTGGCCTAACTGGAACTTGGCCGAGCATGTCGCCTGGTTCGCTTCTGTAAATGGAAAGTATTCCCTTGCTTCCGCTTATGGGTAAATACCCTGCTTTTCTTCCTATTTTTCTGTGCTTTAACAGCCTGTGCGTTTTTCGATTGAATAATTTTTTTACAGTGTTGATGTTTACCGAGATTCGTCTGAGGGGTTCCATTGCTTTATCAATGGCGCACCTCGAAAGGATTCGCTCCGCCTTCCGGCCTTGCTTCCCCCGCTCCTCAAGGAAGGTCGTCGGCGGCCATAATATTTTTCTCGTTGTCGGTTTTGGTTTACCCACAAACATCCTCTCGGTATTGTATAGAGCGTTTACGCATTACTCCTTTTCGTTTGTTTTGTCATCTTAACAAAACGTATTTACACATTCTCCTCTATCTTATGACTACTCGTGCTTTGAATGTATGTGTATATTTTCTCTTGCTCCCGAAACTTGAAGCTTTGAAATTCCATCTTTGTTTTTGGCTTTGCAAGAAGGGTTTAATCCCGACACCCATTCGCAGCATACCCCGAGTCGAAAGTTCACCCCTCTTCGTAAATACTTCAAGGGCTTTTGTCTTTTACCCTTTCTTCATTAAAAGGAGGATTTTGCATCGTTGTGTCGACGTTCTAGAGTTTGTAGTCACAAAGGATGGTGCTAATCGATCAAGAGAATTCGTGATTTACTGCTTAGGGTTTTGAGCATAACTTGTATCCCAGGGTTTGAGTCTGTTTTAGTTTATTTAAACTATGGATAAATTCCTACCGAGGAACTATTGAGTCCGCACTCCCGCTGTCAGTTTTTTTTCGCCTTTGTTTGCTATTATAACCCTCGACAGAGGAAATATCTGTCTCAGGAATAGACATCATTGTTTATTTTTTCATACAATTTTTGGTACCATGACAGTTGGCAAATGGGAGTGTAGGAAATATATATATATATATATATATATAAACTTCTTGTGGTTCGAACAATTTGATGCAATTTCCTTTCAAGACTGTTAAATGAAATGTTTATGGACATACCTGAATTTCTCTGTCACGTCGTATATACATATATATATATATCTGTTGAAGTATCTGCTTATAAATCTATGCGTTGTTATTACTCGTTGAATGTAGTCTATTTGGTAGCATTTTGCTGTTTTGCCATGAATATTTTGGGTACAGTGTTTGTTTATCCTGTCTTGTATTTCATTTATTTCACAGCTACTACTATACTATGCTTGTTAGTTTTCGCTCTTGGTTTCTCATTATCACCAGGCAGCGGGGTGGCCAGACCACCTTCTCTGTCCGAGCGTTATCATAGTTAATGGCGACATACCCAGGGGCGGAAAGTCGGACTTTCCTGCCTTACGGGTTAACGACCCCCTTAACAGTTGCATGGTTTAAAAAAAAGAAGGGTAAATCTGTATGCCTTTCCTTCTTAGACTAGAACAAAGCATGACTTTATTAAATATTACACTTTCACTGTGCACTGTGTTTGATTCTACATTACTTCTGCAATATTTAATCTCTCTCAGAGATATGTGCTCGGTTCCTCTTCTTCCTCTTTATTCAAAAGGCAAATTATTCTAATTATTCTACAGCAGTAATGTATAGAAAGAAATTAAATAATGTCTGTCATATTATCACAGATCCTACTTTTTCACAGAAAGACTGATTTACTTACTGTAATTTGATAATATCACTTAATAATAGAAATGCAGAAATAAAAATTGCAGTCAAACAAATTACTGTGATAGTAAACTCATCTGTGTTCAAGACAACTGTAGGTGCCCGTTTCCTCCCAACCACGAACTGGGAAAATACATACCACAGTTCTCCCTCGAGCTTCACGCCTGGAATATTATCCACTAAGATATTCTGGAGGAGAGATTTGGACAATCCAGTCCTACCCTCCAACTCCAGTGGAACAGAACTCTGGGGAGAACTCGGGACAGTCCGGTCCAGTCTCCAACCCAGCAGACACTCTGTTCTGGAAAATTTCTCTTCCAGAAAAACGCAGAGTCCTTTCTCCTTTCCTTCCACAGAACCCCAAAACTCTCCTGGAATTTCCTCTTTATTCCTGAGTTTCTTTTGGGAAAAACTGTGGAACTGTTTTTTTTTTGTTCCAACTAACTCCAGGTCCTATTTTACTTTTACCATAAATTTTTACTCAAGAAAACTAATTTCTCAGTAAAATTTTTATTCCTTATCAAAATTAACTTTGTTCAGAAATTCCAAATAACAGTAGTCATAATTAACCCATAATTAAAAAGAACTTAACCATTTGTTAGTGGCTAAGAGGGTGGTTACACCCTTACCTCTGAGGAAATGCAGCGGAAGTCCTTTGTGACTCGAAGACAACGCAGTGCAGAGACATGATGTAACTAGTTCTGCCAATTTTCTATCTCCTCATCGGGATTAGATAAGAATTTATTGACATCAAGTACTTCATCCATTGTTGGGTTGACTGCATCTTGCGCAGTTAAATTATAGATATAGTCCACATATTCCTCCTTGGGTACTAGTTCAGTGTAGCATTTACCCTCCGCGAGGTCTAATGGTACTATCACCCTTGTGCTATTATTTTCGAACACCATGCTTCATTTTTTCAAGTTAAGGATACCACCCACGTCGATAGCCTAATCCAATCCTAGTAGCGTAGGGTAGGGGTCCGCATATTCTACAATATGAATGACTTCAAAGTCAGCTTGGACCTTAACCCCTGCGATATCTACCATGATCCCTGACAGCCTCCCTAAAGGTACGATTTTTTGTTGGTTATCCATGCGTAGCTAGATATAGGACCATTCCAACTTAGGTGTGCCCATTTGTTGCCAAGTTTGTTTAGGTAATACATTGGAATCCAATCCAAGGTGAAAAATAACCCTGTCCATCTCATAATTGTTGATCTGTGCCGTTAGTTACATCTCCCTCCCCATGTGTTTCTTATATCTGTATAGTTTATGCACATCCTTAATATCAGGGGATACGGTAGGGCACGTTTCATAGCTATCTATTAATGCTTGAAGATTTTGCACAGATTCTGGGTTGCGCAGCAACTTCGTACATGCCTACAAGAAAGTTTTGACCTCCTCATCCACCTTAAGGTGCACAGGGGGTAGGGACGTAGATGCCTCTATCCCGATAAAGTTCCTACGAGATGTTATAAACATTTATCTTTCTATATCTAGGTCCAGCCCTTCGTGTTTGTTAACTGCCTTATGGATCAAAGGTTTAGTTTCAACCTTCTCCCCCATCCCTTTAGTATCTAATCCACTGTGCATAAAAACATTGACACTTCAATCCTTATTTTTCAGTTCAACCTTAACCCTCTACACATTCTGTGTAGGTGGTAGCTGCTTCTCCCGTATTTTTGCTATTAAGACTAGAAATTATTTAAGCGTATGGTCCAAATATTTGCAGTACTTGCAGGATTTTCTTGTAGCGTGTTATGGCCTTAATCTACCTCAGGCTGAAGGAATACAGAGTTTAGGGTAACATCAAACCACGCTCAGTTTGGTAGCTAGCCCTACCGGATCAAGAGAGGGCTCTCTCTGGGTCAATCTTAGCAAAAATAATCAGTGAGGCTTGAGATGACTTGAAATAAAGGGTGATTTTAGGCTAGGTATATAAATAAAAGAGTTTTATTTTGATTTTGAGGGTTTTTGTTGGAATCAAAGGGAAAGGCAGTTTTGGGTCCGGGGATGAGGCCTAGTTTTTGCAGAGTTCTGAATGGGGCAAGGAAAGAAATTTTTTTGATGCTTTGGATTGAATGAATGGATAGTTTAGACTGGTGAGGATATGAAGAGGGAAAGATGCTTTCAATAATCCTCTTCAAATAGATGAAAACATAGAAAATTAAACAAAACTCAAGGCAGAGAAAAGCAATCTAATGAATTCCACCTTTATAACTCATTTGTTTAGTTTAAGAAGAAAGGAGAAGGGAAATGATACACATAAAAAATCAATGAAATTAAAACCATAGAGAGAAACACGCCATAAAAAAACAGAGCCACATGGATCCCAAAGAGTGCTGCAAACCCTGGTCTATTCCTTTGCCAAAATTGCAGAGATGAAATGTACAATGAAGTGCCAAGAAATCCCAAATGTCCAACCCTGAAAATGACTGAAGAAATACAAGATATAGACAAACCTAATTCATCCCCATGCCTCTAGGGGTCTATCTCACCATTCTAGGAGTTGTTTCAACCACATCTAAACTAAGAACTAGAAAATAGGCAAGGAAACAACTTGCCTCTATATGATAGCAAATTGATTCATTCACTTACATTTCACTTTTTGGTGAATGAATCTACTTGGATGAGTAAAAATGTGCCAAAATTACATCATAGTCATGAAATTACATCAAGTTACATCATTATTTACCCGAAAAAGTCAAACTGGCCAAAACTAGGTGAAAAACTGAGCTGTTGAGTGAAAAATAGGGCAAATTTCCCAATGCGCCGCGCTTGAAATCTCTACGCGTAGCGCCACTTTGAGGTTGATTTTGAGGGCCTTCCTGAAGTCCAAATTGAGTGCATAATAGCTCGTTGGAAATATATTCCTGACTAATTTCCAACTCAATTGGCATTTCTAAATTTGGTTTCCATTTTCTCCTCCAAAAATCAATTCTCCCAACACTACTTCCTATGTGTCCAAAAAGTGGCAGAAAGACCATTTTTGAGGTGTTTTTGACACTTTAGGAAACACAAAATTGTCAAAATCCTTAGGTAATGGGTAGGCATGCATAAATTTTGATGAAAAATATAGAAATGCAAAGTTTTCCTCAAAATTAGCTACCAATTATAAGCGCGCGCCAAGTGGCGCTATGCATCGGGCAAAAAAATCTGTGTTAAGGCCAAAAAATTCAAAATTGAAAAAAAGTTTCCCAAATTTCTTGAAATTTGCGTTGAATGTCCACCATCAACCAATATGCTGGGCCAAATAAGCTTCAACCAAAATTTGGAGTCTATCATGCCTTTTGCGACGCTTTAGTGCCTTCTTTAGTCTTGCTTTCAGGATCTTGATCCTCACTTTACAAACATGATTTCGCACCCAATAATGGTTCTTCATGTGCCTGAGCATGTTATTTTCATTTTTTTCCTTTTCCAATAGTTTCTCAAGATGAATATTGACCCTCTCAAGCCAAGTCTCTCTATCAGCCTCAATCTCTCGCTCAATGGGTGTCATCTCTATTTGGCTTCTTTGGGCAGCTTGCCGGTTTTCACGGATGTTTTGCAACTCCATGATTGTTTGATGATATTCCAACTGTTTGTTTCACTGCTCTAGGTATTTTATGATCCATTTGGCTCTCTGAAATTTGACGGTCAATGTGTCAATTTCCGCCTTCTGCTCCTGAATAGGCTCTCTCAACTTTGAGGTTGGAGAGCTCAAATCCTCATCAATGAGTACAAAATCAGTATCCTGGCCTCCTAAAGGGCCCTCATCCTACATAGGCCTCTTACCTATATCATATAACTGTACCTATGCTACTGATGATGGAAATGAGACACCTTCCACGCTAGGTGGAGATAGTACTCGTCGGGCTACTGCAAATAATCATCTAGTGCCTATCTGATAAATGACATATGTCGGCACACTAGTAGTCTTTGCCTCCTGACCTCCATACTGATGTGAAGGTTCACCTGCATCATGAAAAACCTCCAGAGGAACCTGAAAAGCTATGAAGAAATCATGGGAAATGAAATCCTCCCATGAAATACCCTGCAATCCAAGCTGATGTACAACCAGGATCTTCATGAGTGCATAGTGATAAATACTGTTGTACTGCTGCTCGGGAGTTTTATTCTGCACAAGAGTGGTCATTCTCTCGATATTCCGGCACATGAAATAAGGAATTTTCATCATCCTCACTCTGGTGAAATGCATCAATAACCTGATGTGGTAGGAATAGAGGCATAAAAACCAGCTCTCACAACTGAAATATCTGATAATGAGTTGCATCAGAGGCACATAGGATTCCTTTAGGAACTGGAATGGGAACACTCTACTCAGCTGCCTCACAAAGCTAGGCCTAATGTATGGTTCATAATGCACTCTGTCCACCTACTATCTTTTGTTCCACTGTTCACCCACATTCGATATTTCCGGTTGCTTGAGAAATGGTTTCCGGTGTCAAAGTGAAATTTACACCAGCAAGAGTTACCTAACCATCATGTAAATGCAATACAAACAAACGAGCCAACTCCTAATGATGATGGATCCTAGCAATCATTTCACAAAACTGATAGCATGACTATTCTCGAAAACATGCCATGGCAAGTGGACAAGCTTGCAATACAGTCAACGAGGCGGGCTCTTCTCTCACATGTCTGCCACCTTTACGAGGCCTTCTAGGTGCATGTAGCTCAGTAGTAGAATCACTATCTCGGTCATATGAAGTGTCAGTATCTGTCTCCATGATGTCCATGCAAGGTGTATATTGGCTTATATGAGATGAAAATGAGAATTTTGTGCTTTGTTTCAATTGCCAAATGTATGGTGGTAAGAGAGGGACTATGGAGAAATAGGGCAATAGGAATAATGGACCTCAATCAAGTGATAACTCAAGTGTAGGGACAGCGAATTAACTATTTGGGAAAGTTGGGGTTTGGTAGTTTTTTACAAGTGAGATGGGAAAGGGAGAATGATAGGGAATGAAATAACTTTAGGGATAGGGAAATAGGCTTAGGAATGAGTGACTTTGGGGATGTAAGGGAATAGGGGATGGATTGTAATGATAGTATTAACAATGAGAGGGAGGAATAACAAGAGGGGAATGAAGTATTTGGCACCAAAATCAATTTTAGAACTCCAATTTCAAAACCCTAAGGAGGCACTTCAACAAGATGATAGGGTTTATAGTTTTAGCATTCAAACTCTCATATTCAAACTCAAACAACACCAAAAATGGGTTAATGGCAATTACAAAGTCACATAAACTTACTTGGAACAAAGGAGACCAATTCGTTTTGATGATTGAGAGAGATGGCAAGAATTTTGGTGTTTCGGCCCTGTGCACCGCGACAGTGGCCCAGTGTGTCGCGACTCTTGTATGCACCGTGATGGTTCAAAAATGCATAGAGGTGAGTGGCCTTATGCGCCACGCTCATCCAGTGCACCGCGACAGTTGCTCAGTGCGCCAAGACCACAAATTACACACAGTTCGGCCTTCAAACACTGGCTTTGCTCCTCCATGATTTCTTTTGGCTTCACTCTTGTCTCTTGGCATGTAAATGGGGTTTGAATATGAAAATATCTTATATATATCAAAGAATTTGATTTTTAATTTCGCCAAACCCACTTTCTAATGTTGTAGACTTTGACACTTTTTAAATAAAGTCTGTTATGTTTCCTTTGTGCTTTTGACTGATGAAGAACTTCTTTTCTGTGTTTGCAGGGATAGCTAGCATGGGGTTTTGGCAAAGGTGACCAGGGTTGCACCTGAAATACTTTACAACTGCAAAAACTTTGAAAACTACATTGCATTTATTACAACAGATGAAATAAACAATTTTTCTTCAAAACAGAGTTTTGAAGAAAAATCATTATCAAGCATTATGATGATGAAATTTTTGTGATGAAAACCTATTTCGAACCTCCCTCATGTGCCTGCTGACATTATTAGTCATTTTGAAGGCTAAATTAACGAAACCCTAGACCTAATGAGACTAAAAACCCTAAAATGACTCTTTGCTAACCAGGAGACCAAAAATGACTGTAAATAATTTTGATGAATAGACATGGACCAGCAGGTACATGACATGATGGATATGAGTGACAAGACGCTACCGTCAGATGATCCATGCTCCTAATGGAATGCAGCTGACTGAACTGAATGAGACACCTAAAATGAAATGCAACAAGAGAAATTTGATCTCGGATGTAGGGATGAAGATACCGACTCTAACATTGGCTCCAATGGGGATGGTAGCTCCTTGGAGGTGCCAAGAACTATAGATTTCTGGGAGAGTAGGCAGTTCCTTCGTCCATTGGGCTATGGAGTCCATAACTTCAAAAAATCAACACAAGACTCTTGAATCAATTTTATTCACTGAAAATTAACTCAAACTGACTCAATTTATAAACCAAAATGACTGACAGATCTGACTCGACAAACTCAAACCAAAACTGAAATCAATCTTCAGAGTTATAGCCTTCACCTCGGACCCCAAACTGAAGAAAAGATCACATCACACACTTGTAATGAAACTGAAATAAACTGGTATGTACAATGAGAATGTAAAACAACAGAAAACATTTCAGAAATGATACCGCTTGAGCAGCCGACCATTGACCGGCCCTCCTAGACAATCTTCCCCGTTCATCTCTTTCAGAAGAAAAGCATTCTCACCCCGATATGCAACAATTTTAAAGGGTCCTTTCCAGATATTTTTGAACTTACCATGCTTACCCTTTTCCTCGTTTCTTGCATCCCATTTCAACACCACTTCTTCCAATTGAAATTTGTCCGCCTTTGCTTTTCTATAATATATTTTCTTAATTCTCTCTTGTAGCTTGAACGTGTTTTGAAAAACTTCTTCTCTGGTCTGCTACAAATGGATCATTGGATTTATTCTCCTTTGCATATGATCATCTTCACTACCAGCTTCCTGCAGATGTTTGACTACTGGAACTGCGAGAGAGGTAGGAAATACCATGTCAACTCCATATACTAGCTCAAAAGGGGACATACCAATATATTTCTTCTGACTCACTCAGTCTGTCCAAAGTGCATTGACCAGCTTCTTATTCCAAACTTTCTTATTTATTTCGAGCAAATTTTTAATGATGTTCAACAAAGATTTGTTGGAAGACTCTGCCAATCCGTTGCCTTGTGGATGATAAGCGATTGAGTGTCCCAAAATGATGTGATACTTGTTACAAAACTCAACCATTATTTTTGATTTGAAAGCTGCTGCATTATTAGTAATTAACTTATTCGGGCAACCAAAACAAGACAAAATGTTATTCTCAAGAAATGAAATTATTACCAAATCTGTAGCTTTCCTGGTGGGAATTGCTTCAATCCATTTCATGAAATAATCTGTCATTGTGAGGATCCACCTATGCTGAGCTGAAGAAGCAATATGGATATCGCCAATGAAATCCAAACCCCACTGTTGAAAAGGAGCACTTACCTCAATGGGCTTAAGCAGCAAAGGCTGCAATTTCTTCCTCCCTTCAAAATTATGACATTCATGACAGCCTTTAACAATCTTATACACATCAGCAAAAAGTGTCGGCCAATAATATCCTGCTCTCAAAAATTTTTTGGCCGTTGTTTTCCAAAAAAGGTGACCCCCGCGATCTCCCTTATGAAAATCCTCCATAACCTGCTTTTCTTCTTCTTCAACCAAACAATTCAGCAAAACACCACCAGGATCTTTCCAATAGAGTGAATTATTCAAAATAGAAAACTTACCAGCCTTCAATTTCAGAGTTCTACTTTTGTTTCTGGCCATGCCGAATGGTGGTGAGAAATTTTGAAGCACATATACAATATCTGAACACCAAGAAGAAAGCACAAATATTTCTGATACCTGAACTGATGAACTTTCCTCATTCTCCTCGGACATAGCAGCAATAATATTAATTTCCAAGGCATGAAAATTCAACTCAGCCATTATCTTAGCCAACCCTTGTCCTTTGATAAGATTTGTAGGCTTTATCTCCACATCATACTCAAACTAGGCAGCAATCCATTTGCCTCGTCTCCCTTCCAGATCTGTTTTCACTAAAACATCCTTAACAACAACATTAGGAACATAAGCAAGAATATGAGAATGCAGAATATATACTCGAAAATATTTCAACTCTTTCACTAAAGCAAGAGCTTGATTTTCAATGATGTTATACTTTAAGGCTGCATCTCTTATGGTTCGGCTGAAAAAAGAAATTGGTTTTTCATGCTGATCTCTTTTCTGCATCAATACTACTGCCATAGTATGCTCTGAAGCAAATGAAAACAAAATAAAATCCTGAGTATAATCCGGGCTGATCAAAACCGGAGCTAAAGAAAGAACCAACTTCACTAAATTGAAAGACTTTACAGCCTCCTCAGTCCACTTCACTATGCTATCTTTCTTAAGCATGTTTGTAATCTTTCTTAGATGTTTGGCAAGATTAGGCACAAAGCGGCGTAAGAAATTCATCTTACCATTGAATGATTGGATCTCCTTTTTGTTCCGGGGAAGATCAATTTGTTGAATAGCTTCTACTCGAGCTGGGGCAATGCGGATGCCATCCTTTGATATTATGTGACCAAGAAGTTTGCCCTCATCCATGGAAAACAAACTCTTCTTCGAATTGAGTGACACACCATACTTTCTACATCACTGAAAAAAAATCTTCAAATGGTAAAGGTGCTCTTCATCAGAATTATAAAATACTGTTAGATCATCGAGATACACAACTAGAAAAACATCTTTCTCATTTGCAAATTCCATATCCATTGCCCGCTGAAATGTCGCACCAGCATTCTTTAAACCGAAAGGCATTTTAGCATAATGGAAAGTTCCCCACGGAGTGGTGAACGCTGTTTTGTCTCTATCATCCTCATGGACCAGAATTTGGTTATACCCGGAATAACCATTGAGTAGCGACATACGAGATGCTCCAACTACTTGCTGAAGTATGTGATCCATTTTGGGCAACGGATAATTATATTTCAAAGAAACCTTATTCAGATTCCTAAAATCAATGCATAAGCGAATATCACCTGTCTTCTTGCATATAGGCACCAAATTAGAAATCCAATCTGAAAACCTTATGGGAACGATGATACCAGCCTTGTACAATCGATTTACTTCCTTCTCAATTGAGGGTAGCAACTTTGGATTTATTCTTCTCAATTTCTGCCTGAAGGGCTTTTGATTTGGCTTGATCAGGATGGTGTGTTGAATTATGTTTGTATCATATGTCTTCAAATTTGAATAGTCCCAAGAAAATACATCAGCAAAAGAAGACAATAAACTAACATATTTTGCTTTTACCTCCGGTGGCAATGCTTTGGACAATTTCACCATCTTTGGATTTTCAGCTGATCCAATGTTCACATCTTCAACCCCCTTTTCGGTTGGCCGCATGGTTGGTTTTCTAGCTACATCATCTTGATCGAAAAGCTCTTCTAAAGGTATTAGACCTTTAGGAATGACATTATCCTTCAGCAAAAATACTTCCATCTGATTTATTTGCACATCAGCCTCACCATCGTCATGCTCCATATCAATTGAAGTGTCTTTGAATTTGCCTTCATTTTGCGGAAATTCATCAATCTCATCATCATCTTGAAAAACTTGCCAATACCTTTGATTTTCCAGGACATTCGGACAGTGCTTCACATGAATTTCAAATTTGTTACTTGAGTTCATCAAAATTTTCAAATTACTTGCTGCCTTTGCAAGTGCATCTGCAATACCATTCTGAATACGAGTGACACAAGTCAAAGTTTATTTTGAAAACAATTTCAAGATATCAAGGATAGCATTTCGGTAAGCCCGCATTCGAGGATTCTTAGTTTGGTATTCACCTTTCACTTGCTTAATTACCAACTCAGAGTTGCCATACACTATAATCCTCTTAGCATTCAACTTTCTAAGAATTTTCAGACTAGCGATTAAAGCTTCATATTCTGCCTCATTATTTGAACAATCAAAAGCTAATTTATAAGAACAGACCCTTACATTACTTGGTACCTTGTTTGGGGTGGAAAAAGGGCTGCATACCCAAATGCCAATTCCAGCACCATCACACCCTACTACACCATCAAAATCTATGGTCCATAAACCATCTTCATCCTCTTCCAAGTGCTGAAATTCTGTTTGCTTTGTTATTTTTTCTTGTTGTCCATCAAATTTTTCCTGCTGTCAGAAGGCTGATTGCTCAGCAGAACTTTCAAGCTTTTCTCTCTCTTTCTTGATGACCTCTCTGAAATTCTAGGTGATTTCCGGAATGTCTTCTATTTCAACTAATTGACTATTTACATCATTGAAACTATCTGAATACAAAAAAAATGACTCTAAATCTATATGTACATAGTTAATTGGATGATTTACCAGTTTCTCCTTGCTGGTGATCATATACTTCATCTTTTGTTCCTGGTACAGTTTCCTCATTTGACCAAACACAGGAATGGTAGCATAGGAGAAATCAAGCTGCAATGTTCCCTTCAATTTCGCTCCCCAAGATCTGGAAAGAAGCATGCCAAATCTAGGAGGAATATCCACCACAACCACATCCATCAAAACATTCTTAGTTGGAATCTGATCTAAACTAACCACCAATTCTTTGATAAGCCCAATGCATCTTACTCTACTGTAATCGAAAGAGTAAAGATCATGATATTTCCTAATGATGTCCAATCCCAATTTCTCCATGATTTCCCTTGGCATGAGATTATGAGATGCTTCAGAATCAAACATGGCATTATGTAACACAAAATCATGCAATCTAAGGCTGATATAAAAATGAGGCACATCACTATCTAGAGACTCACCATCCAATGTTGGTCCAAATATCAACTCAGGTTGATCATCTCCCGCATTTACCATATCATACATTGGATGGAAATTCAGAATTTTAGACACCTAACCCTTATAGCTACTATTTTTCATCAATTCAGTCAAAGGAATGGAAACTTTTAACTTAGCAATTTCATTCTCTAAGCTAAAAACTGAAGTTTTTTCTACCTCGTTGACTGGAACATCCTTCTTTTCAGCTTTATCCCTCGATACAATTGGCTGATTAGATCTTTCATTTGCTGATGGGGATTTGCTACTAGTGGGATCAACTATCTCTTTTCCCTTCTTTTGTGCAATGGGTGAATCATTATTTGGTGCTGAAACTTCTTTTCTCTTTTGAATTGGATTGATAGGCACATCTTTGTTTCTAAGTGAATATTGTCGCTGCTGGGCGGACAAAGCATTCATATAACCTCTCTGATATTCATCCGACTCTTCTTCAAGAGCTGTCTCATTTGCCAAGATGAAATCCTCATCTTTTTGTACAGCTGAGTTTTCTGCATACTCCTCATCTTCAGTGATAAAAGTTGGCAAATCATCAGGTGTAAAGAAGTGATTCTCTTCTCCTATTACATTATCTTCATCATCTGATTCCGGACCAACAAAATTATGCTATAAAGGTGTCTTTACCTGCTGTTGTACTGCTAGTTCTTGTGCTCGTTGTTCTCGTTGTTTGATCCTGAATTGCAGTTACTGCTGACCACGGAAGTTAGGATTTCTGATCTGCGGTTCAGGCTTATCAAGTGTTAATCTTTCAATCATCTTTTCCACCTTGCGGAGTACTTGATTTGAAGTAGAAGCCTCTTCCTTAATTGCTACTTTATTTTAAGCTTTCAATCTAGCTCTCTTGTCATTTAAATTAGCTTCAACACTCACTGCAATTTTCTGCATGTCTTCCAAAGTGTCCGGACCTTTTTCTCTTAATTTATAGGCCATGTCTGGATCGAAACCATCCAGAAACTTAAGGAAAGTCAACCTCCTAGATGGCTTTAAATCATCAGGAATTGCATTGTAAACTGCATTGAATCTAATACAATAATCTTGAATAGAATCACCAACATTCCGCTTGATTTTGGTATATTCAGAAGTGATTTGAAGAGGATATTTCTTTACTTCCCATCAATCCAAGAATTTTCTCTGAAGCTCAGCCAAAGTAGCAATACTTCTAGGCGGCAAAGCTCTGAACCACTTTCTCACTTCACCTCCAAAGCTTTGCACAAATAATCTCATGGTCACATTTTCTGCATCAATCTCATGAAGGTCAAAGAAATTTGCCATTCTATCCACATGTTTCTGAGCAGGAACACTTTGAGGAGTACCATCAAATAATGGAATTTTACTTTGATAATCAGCGGGCATGTCATCCAAGTTTTGAGGCAACACAAGAGGTGCAAATCGGGCAGCCATTGCTCTTCGTGGATTTACAATCAGATTTGGAAATATAGGTGGAGTAGGAGAAGTTGATGTATGAGGTGTAGATGGAGGTGAAACTACTGCAAATTGTTGATCAGAGATATAAGGTTGCACGGGAATGGTAGGAATGAAAGGAGGTTTGGTATGATTTTTTGAAACAGATGTAACTGATGATGGCCCAAGTGTTTCAGATGCAGACTCTATGAACTCAGGAATATTTGTTACCACAATAGAATTCTGAATATTCAAAATATAACTGTCAATGGATCTATTAGCTTGTTTAATTTCAAGATACTTGATAAAATATGGATTTATGAAAGTAGAACCAATAGCACTTTCAGACTTCGTCTCAAACAACGACAACTCAAATTGTTCATCAAACTCAAGATCTTCAAGGTACTAAAAAACAACGGGACATGAATGAGATTTGAATAGAGGAATTACAAGACTTTCTTGACGAAGGATTCTTGAAATAAGATTGGGATTTTCATACACTGGAGGTGGATTGGGATCCAGATTTGCTCTAGTATTTCTTCTGGAAGTTAGTGTGTTGAATTATTTTCAAAAATCAAAGCGACAAAACAAAATTGTTCAGCCTAACAAATTCTAAACTCATCATCCAAAGTCTAGAATGATCTGATGTACTAGGGGAAATTTACAAGTCATGTGTCACATTTACAAACTAGACCGGAGATTGATTGAAGCAGCGTTTATCTACTTTCACTAATGCAAAGCAAAAGCATTTCGAAGGCTACCTGGCATAACTTCAGGCTCCGTCTGTAGCTTATAAAAAAAATAACACTAACAAGAAAACCATTTGATTCCCCAGTGGAGTCGCCACTATGTTATGGCCTAAATCTACCTCAGGCTAAAGGAAGGCAGAGTTCAGGGTAACATCAAACCACGCTTAGTCTGGTAGCTAGCCGTACTAGATCAGGAGAGGGCTCTCTCCGGGTCAATCTCAGCAAAAATAATCAATGAGGCTTGAGATGACTTGAAATAAAGGCTGATTTTAGGCTAGGTATATAAGTAAAAGATTTTTATTTTTGTTTTGGGGGTTTTTTTTGGAATCAAAGGGAAAGGCAGTTTTGGGTCTGGGGATGAGGCCTAGTTTTTGCAGAGTTATGAATGGGGTAAGGAAGGAAATTGTTTTGATTCTTTGGATTGAATGAATGGATAGTTTAGACCGGTGAGGAGCTGAAGAGGGAAAGAGGCTTCCAAGAATCCTCTTCAAATATATGAAAACATGGAAAATTAAACAAAACTCAAGGCAGAGCAAAGCAATCTAATGAATTCCACCTTTATAACTCATTTTTTTAACTTAAGAAGAAAGGAGAAGGGAAATGATACACATAAAACATCAGTGAACTTAAAATCACAGAGAGAAACACATCGTCAAAACACAGAGCCACATGGATCCCAAAGAGTGCTGCAAACCCTAGTCTATTCCTTTGCCAAAATTGCAGAGATGAAATGTACAATGAAGTGCCAAGAAATCCCAAATGTCCAACCCTGAAAATGATTGAAGAAATACAAGATATAGACAAGCATAACTCATCCCCATGCCTCTAGGGGTCGATCTCACCATTCTAGGAGCTGTTTCAACCACATCTAAACTAAGAACTGGAAAATAGGCAATGAAACAACTTGCTTCTATATGATAGGAAACTGATTCATTCACTTACATTTCACTTTTTGGTGAATGAATCTACTTGGATGAGTAAAAATATGCCAAAATTACATCATAGTCATGAAATTACATCAATTTACATCAATATTTACATGAAAAATTCAAACTAGCCAAAACTAGGTGAAAAACTGAGCTGTTGAGTGAAAAATAGGCCAAATTTCCCAATGCGTCGCGCCTGAAATCTCTACGCGTAGTGCCACTTTGAGGCTGATTTTGAGGACCTTCCCGAAGTTCGAATTGAGTGTAGGATAGCTCGTTGGAAAGCTATACCTGTCTACTTTCCAACCAAAGTGGAATTTCAGAATTTGGTTTCCATTTGCCCCTCAAAAAATCAAATCTCCCAACATTGCTTCCCGTGTGTCCAAAAATTGGCAGAAAGGCCATTTTTGAGGTGTTTTTGACCCTTTAGGCAACCCAAAACTTGTCAAAATCCTTAGGTAGTGGGTAGGAATGCATAAATTTTTATGAAAAATCTAGAAATTAAATTTTTTCCTTAAAAGGAGCTGCCAATTATAAGCGCGCGCTAAGTGGCGCTACGCGTCGGGCGGAAAAAACTGTGTTAAGGCCAAAAAATTCAAAATTGACAAAAAGTTTCCCAAATTTCTTGAAATTTGTGTTGAATTTCCACCATCAAGAACTATACTAGGCCAAAGAAGATTTGGCCAAAATTTGGAGTCTATCATTCCTTTTGCGACGATTTAGTGCCTTCTTTAGTCTTGCTTTCAGGATCTTGATCCTTGCTTTAAAAACATGATTTCATGCCCAATAATCGTTCTTCATGTGCCTGCGCATGTTTTTTTCCTTGTTTTCATTTTCCAACAAATTCTAAAGATGAATATTGACCCTCTCAAGCCAAGTCTCTCTATCAGCCTCAATGTCCCGCTCAATGGGTGTCATCTCTATTTGGCTTCTTTGGGCAGCTTGCCGGTTTTCACGAATGTTTTGCAACTCCATGATTGTTTGCTGATCTTCCAACTATTTGTTTTGCTTCTCCAATTAGTTTATGATCCATTTGGTTCTCTGCAATTTTACGGTCAATGTGTCAATCTCCACCTTCTGCTCCTGAATAGTCTCTCTCAACTTTGAGGTTGGAGAGCTCAAATCCTCATCAATGAGTACAAAATCAGTATCCTGGCCTCCTGAAGGGCCCTCATCCTGCATAGGCCTCTTACCTCTATCCTGTATCTATACCTATTCTGCTGATGACGGAAACGAGATCCCTTCCACCCCAGCTGGAGATAGTACTCGTCGGGCTACTGCAAATAACCCTCTAGTGCCTCTCTGATAAGTGACATATGTCGGCACACTAGTAGTCTCTACCTCCTGACCTCCATACTGATGTGAAGGTTCACCTGCATCATGAAAAACCTCTGAAGGAACCTAAGGAGCTATGAAGAAATCATGGAAAATGAAATACTCCCATTAAATACCCTGCAATCCAAGCTGATGTACAACCATGATCTTGATGAGTGCATAGTGATAAATATTGTTGTACTGCTGCTTGGGAGTTTTCTTCTGCACAAGAGTGGTCATTCTCTCAATATTTTGGCACATGAAATAAGGAATGTTCGTCATCCTCACCCTGGTTAAATGAATCAATAACCTAATGTGGTAGGCATAGAGGCATGAAAACCGGCCCTCACAACTGAAATATCTGATCATGAGTTTCATCAGAGGTGCATAGGATTCCTTTAGGAACCGAAATGGGAACACTCTGCTGAGCTTCCTCACAAAGCTAGGCCTGACGTATGGTTCATAATGCACTCTGTCCACCTGCTTTCTTTTGTTCCACCATTCTCTCACATTTGGTATTTCTGGTTACTTGAGAAATGGTTTCCGGTGTCAAAGTGAAATTTACACCAGCAAGAGTTACCTGACCATCATGTAAATACAATACAAACAAAAGAGCCAACTCCTGATGATGATGGATCCTAGCAATCATTTGACAAAAATGATAGCATGATTGTTCTCAAAAACATGCCATGGAAAGTGGACAAGCCTGCAATTCAGTCAATGAGATGGGCTCTTCTCTCACATGTCTGCCACCTTTACGAGGCCTTCTAGGTGCATGTACCTCAGTAGTAGAATCACTATCTCGATCATATGATGTGTCAGTATCTGTCTCCATGATGTCCATGCAAGGTGTATATTGGCTTATATGAGATGAAAATGAGAATTTTTTGCTTTGTTTCAATTGCCAAATATATGGTGGTAAGAGAGGGACTGTGGAGAAATAGGGCAGTAGGAACAACGGACCTCAATCAAGTGATAACTCAAGTGTAGGAACAATCAATTAACTGTTTGGGAAAGTTGGGGTTTGGGAATTTTTTACAAGTGAGATGGGAAAGGGAGAATGATAGGGAATGAAATAACTTTAGGGATAGGGAAATAGGCTTAGGAATGAGTGACTTTGGGGATGTAAGGGAATAGGGGATGGACTGTAATTATAGTATTAATAGTGAGAGGGAGGAATAACAAGAGGGGAATGAATATTTGGCACCAAAATGAATTTTAGAACTCCAATTTCAAAACCCTAAGGAGGCACTTCAACAAGATGATAGGGTTTATAGTTTTGGCATTCAAACTCTCATATTCAAACTCAAACAAAACCAAAAATGGGTTAATGGCAATTACAAAGTCACATAAAATTACTTGGAGCAAAGGAGACCGATTTGTTTTGATGATTGAGAGAGATGGCAAGAATTTTTGTGTTTCGGCCCTGTGCACCGCGATAGTGGCCCAGTGCTTCGCAACCCTTGTATGCGCCGCTCTGGTTCAAAAATGCACAGAGGTGAGCGGCCCTATGTGCCACGCTCAGCCAATGTGCCATGACAGTTGCTCAGTGTGCTGCGACCACGAATTACACACAGTTCGGCCTTCAAACGCTGGCTTTGCTCCTCCATGATTTCTTTTGGCTTCACTCTTGTCTCTTGGCATGTAAATGGGGTTTGAATATGAAAATATCTTATATATATCAAATAATTTTATTTTTCATTTGGGAAAACCGACTTTCTAATGTTGTAGACTTTGACACTTTTTAAATAAACTCTGTTATGTTTCCTTTGTGCTTTTGATTGATGAAGAACTTCTTGTCTGTGTTTGCAGGGATAGCTGGCATGGGCTTTTGGAAAAGGTGACCAGGGTTGCGCATGAAATACTTTACAACTGCAAAAACTTTGAAAACTACATTGCATTTATTACAACAGATGAAATAGACAATTTTTCTTCAAAACAGAGTTTTGAAGAAAAATCATTATCAAGCATTATGATGATGAAATTTTTGCAATGAAAACCTATTTCGAACCTCCCTCATGTGCCTGCTGAGATTATTAGTCATTTTGAAGACTAAATTAATGAAACCCTAGACCTAATGAGACTAAAAACCCTAAAATGACTCTTTGCTAACTAGGAGACCAAAAATGACTGTAAATAATTTTGATGAACAGACATGGACCAGCAGGTACATGACATGAGGGATATGAGTGACAAGACCCTACCATCAGATGATCCATGCTCCTAATGGAATACAGTTGACTGAACTGAATGAGACACCTAAAATGAAATGCAACAAGAGAAATTTGATCTCTGACGGAGGGATGAAGATACTGACTCTAACATTGGGTTCGAACAATCCCTCACAAAGTGCCCTATGTCTCCATAGTTATAGGAGATCAATTGCTCCCAGCCCTGTCCTGCACTTCCACTTCATCCTCCTCTCCTACTTCCGGATGGGTAGACGCCCATGCCTATGGGGGTTTTTGGTGACGCCGGGTCTGACTGTACCCTCTACCAATTTCCCCATTCTATTATTAGATCATAGGTTCGACAGTTCTGTTCATCATGCCCTACTGACTAATAGAAATGGCACCATTTTTTCTTCTGCTCAGGGATGTGGGCGCCCAGACATGGGAAATGGTTTGTATCATGCAACCCTACTATGCGGCAATATTCGCACCATAACACAGGTCTGCACCATAACGCAGGTCCGCTTGGGCCTAGTCATACTGGGCTGGGTGCTCTTCTTGATCCAGGGCGTAATGGGCTAGTTCTTCCTGGTTACAGATGGTCCGATGGTAGTGGCCACAGATCCTTCGTATGTCCTAATACCTGACATCGCATGCACCACAACTCTACACTAGCTTCCTTTTGTAGGTCTTGGATCTCCATGACCATTGCCTCAATCCGCTCCTAAATTTGTTGGACTCCTAATGATATATCTTTCCTAGGTGTAGCTTCTAGTTTCATAGCAACTTCCAAGGCTTTGTCCTATGATTTGAAATTTAGGTGACCCATAGGTATGTGTAGGTGAGGTAGAAACATATCGATGAACTAATTCGTATGCTTTTTGTCGTCATACTTGAAGTCTCCTTCTCTGAGAGATTTCTTTAGATGCTGATCAGCTTCCCATACAGAATTAGTTGTTCCTTGCTTGAAATATTTTACGTCTAGTACGATCTGCGAATAGGACTTAGGCTTCCAGAATTATTGTTTCATAACGTCCTTAATATCTTGAATCAATGTGCTTCTATTTTGAGATATGTATCGCATATACCAATCCAAAGCTCTTTCTTCGAATGCTAGGGATAGTTATGCCATTTTCACCATATCTCTTGTCGCATTCTCTACAGTCCATACGAAATATGTAACAAATCAAAATCGATCCATATCCTCATCTCCTAACCCCTTGAAGGTAGGTAGTTTTAGATGTGCAGCCATATTTCTGCACGGTGGAGGTGGGGGTATGGGAGAGTTTGAGATCTTACCTTTGCACAGCCTGGACGGTGGTGTAGCTAGGGGGATCTACGTAATCATTTCTCGCAAAGGGCTATAGGCAGATCTAACCCTTTTTGTATCTACTCTGCTTCTCTTCTCATCATTCCAACTCTTTTCTTGTCATTACTCGATCCCTCTTTCAAAATGCTCTCGGTCCCAACAACGGAACCATTTGTTGGCTCAAGGGGTCCTAACCTAGGTTGGAGTTAAGGTTTGCCAACAAACCCCTATACTACTGGCCCTTTCGGCAGTGACCTGCTTGTGCATGTCAATGTCTCACCTGAAGCAGTATGGGTGGGTGCTAGAACTAGGTTTCCACACCCTAAGAGAGGATGGGTAAGCCAGGCAGAGCTGCGTCCAGCTTGATAATGACCAGATTACCTATCCCAAAACCAGATTATAGATCCCCTTCACATCCACATGTGCAATGCCAGCTACAATTACTGTACTCAAAAAATCATATGTATTTAACCTAGTAGTGCAGTATTACAGTTATTCTCATAAAACAGAACAGACTAAATGTAGAAGAAATACTTAGCTCAGTACTTCCGCAACTAACACATAATATTCATAACGCAGTAATTATCAAAGATTCACATCAGCAGTACAAATAAATTCAGCTATGCAACAACTTTACTCATTCATTAATCCTGCAGTTCCTTCTTACAATACCCAAACCAGACCTACGCACACAGCAGCAAGGTCAGCACAAAGCCAGCAGGAGTCCTTTCCCCAAAAACCGAAATAGATATACTAAGCCACAGTTCGCATCAATATCTCCCCATTTTGCTACCTTATAATTCGAAGTGTTCTATTTATAACAATCTAGCCTAATCTTTCCTATGGTTCGTAAGCCATGCTTTGCGGATTTTAGGTCTACCCTTTGACCCATTACAATGCTTTCGGGGCTTTGACCCACCCAAAAACCCCTACGCTATACTAAATATAATAAAAAATATACAAAATTAGACCATTTTCACAGCTCATAGGAGACCCTGTTCCAAAACTCCATAAACAAGATCATTACCTATTGATGAAATAATGTCAGCATAGGCATTCCAAAAGCTCATGTCATATCATATGATCTTGTTGTGTTAAAGCTTGAACTTGAAGTTTTTCCATGTAATATTGAATAAGCTTCTTTGCATCCCCACTTAATACCAATCCTACATCGCTCTTCCTTTTAAGAAGAATGAAGCAACCAATGATTTCTCCTCACAAATATAGCCAATGTGAAAGTCTCGACTAAAAAAAATAATGTCAAACTATCAAGACTTAATAGGGAGCATATGTGTTTTGAGAGCTTAGTTCTTAATTGTTGTCATAAATTCTGATGAGCTCCAACATTAGACATATTTGGATGGGTTAATGGTCACCCTTTTTCCTTCTCAGATCTCTTTTTCTTGCATTTTTATTACTATTTGGTTTTATGATGCTATTATAGGTGGTGATTAAGGCTAACATAATTTGAGTGCCTAATATGAGGTTGAGTGCAGAAAATCATGAATTATTAATAATTTTTATAAGGATTTTATCATAAATACTTGGAGGAGTCAGCAATTCGAGTTCCAGAGGCAGCCAAGCAACTCAATCTTTCTTTACTTGGATTCGAGTGGACTCAATCACTCCAAATATTATTTCCAGCAATTTGAGTTCCAGAGGCATCCAAGCACAACGAGGAGTGAACTCAATCTTTGTTTACTTGGACTCAAGTGGAATCAATCAATATTTTCTAGGGAGTTTTTGGTATCTTTCCTGTATAATAAATAGAGTAGATATAGAGCTAGGAAAGGGTCGATTCTAGTTAGAATTTTGTTGCAAGCTATTGAGTTTTTTATTATTTTTCTCAGTGACCAAAATTTCAGAAATGTATGAGGCTATTCTTTTATGAAATGACCAGAATGATTTCATTTAACTTATTTAATTTTTAGAGAGATAGGCTCATGGGTTAGGGCCCGATCCATGTGCCTCATCCTCTCTGATGTATTTTTTCCCTACTTTTTTTCATTCAATTAGTTCTTCTTCTAATAGTTTCATTGATGTTTAGTTTTTCTTTGAGTGTGCTATTGTAGGTTTCATTTTGTTGTGAGTAATAGAATAAGGGAGAAAAACCAAAAGTTGTGGATGAAGAACCCCTTCCCATCTCTATCAATAAAGCTCGAGGAGGGTGAACTATCCCATAGACCCAAAATGGATTTTTGTTCGATGTTCTAAGATTAAAAGTAGAGTTGCATTACCATTTTTTGGTCTTCCTTTCCACTGTATTTTTATGCATTTGTCTATTTCTTTGTGCATAATTTAGCGGTGTGATTGCAGGAATTACTGCTAAAATCCTAGAGCAGCTTCATGGTGCTTCCTGTTTCATTCTCCATCTCTATCTCCACATTATAAGAATTGTTGTGACATCCTCCATTACCTCTTCTTTTCCACTTATTGCAACTGTTGCACCCACATTTTATCCGTGAAAGCACTTAAGATATATAGGCCGCCTTATTCCTTTGTTCTTATTGGTCACGGTTGCGCTACACTTTTTAATGAAAAATTCTTGAAATCTATTGTTATTGTACTCCTCCTTTCCTCCTCGAAATTCCTGCTATCGCACATCGCACTTCACATCGTTTTCACTTTTACTTTAAGACTTACTGCTCCTTTTCACCGATTGCAAAACTCTGCCGCATCACAAATCGCACTTCACAACCTTTTCCGTTTTCCTTTAAGACTTACTGCTCCTTTTTTCTGATTGTGAAACTCTGCCACATCTCAAATCTCACTTCAAAACCTTTTATTTTTTCCTTTAAGACTTACTTCTCGTTTTTGTCGATTGTGAAACTCCTCCACATCGCAAATTGCACTTAGTAAAGTTTTCCTTTTTCATTGAAGACCTACCACCCCCCAACCACTGATTGCGACATCACTGTAACATTTTGCCATGTCATCCCTATCATAATCACATTTCACAGTTTTTATCCTCATCGCAATTCGTAAATCACACTTTTTATTTGGTTCCTTTAATAGTTACCACTCCCAATGCTGATTGTGATATTATCTGTACTCTGCCACCGGTCCCACAGCCACGACACACGATGTTGTTCACACTTCACAACTTTTCCTAGACAACACTTCCACTACCCGTCAAACTTTTCGATATTTCCTTTCACACTTCCCAACTTTTACCACATTGCAAATCGGAAATCGCAACTTCTAGCCCATTGCACTTTGCACTTCGTAGTTTTTACCTTTTCACAATTTCATTTATCACTTCTCAAGTTTTACCATATCAAAAATTGAAAATCACAGTTCTTACCCCGTCGCTCTTTGCACTTCGCAGCTTTTACCTCATCGCATTTCTTATTTCGCTCCCGCTTGCAAACAACACTTATGATATCCCTCTAACTTTGCGATATCGCAGATCATGACTTCACCATCGTACTTTTCAAATTATTCTTCCTCGAAGAATTTTTTGCGCTATAATAAATTTTTAATAAGGTTTAAACCCCCTCTTCGCACTTATAAGCCTGATTTCATGTGTTTAGCCCTCCATTATCACCTTTAGCCCTTTCTTATCAAAGCTACAAATCAAGACTTTTTCAATTAGATTTAAGTCATGGATATCTTAGCTGCATGGATATAAGCTTGATAGATAGAGCATAAGATAAGTAGGGTGTGTTTATCTGGTTGGCCAAGGTTTGTGTGGTTTAAATTATTGTTCTTTCAGCAATTTAGTTTAGTTTCCTTACTGCTATTTTTTTTCAGCAATTTAATTTAGTTTCTTTCTTTCATTTCCTTTCTACACATTTAATTAGTTTCATTTCCATCATTTCATTTCTAAAAATTAAGTTATTTTCCTTTTTATCATTTCCTTCTGGTAATTTACTTTTCAATTTTTATCATAGTTTAAGAAAAAGCACCCTTTCGTAAAGCAGAAGAGGATGACATGAACAAAATGCATTTGGTGTGTATATAGCAATGTCACCTCCAAGTTTGTATGAACCCCTAGTTGATATAGTAAAGTAGGGTAGCCCCTAGGATTTGTAGAACTCTTGGTGCAATAGCAGGGCTCACCACTTTTTTGTATTGTTGCCGGGGATGTGTCTAGTAGATGCTTTAATTTTGTTTAAGCATTCTTTTTTTCTTTCCTTTATTTTCATGTCATTTCAGAAATATTAAAAAAATTACAAAAAATTCTGATTTCCATGCCTTGTAGGAGTAGGAATACTCAAAGACAAATCTTACCTAAAACCCCCACATCACCTCCTATCCACCCTTCACTCTTGTTTAATAGAAGTGATATTGAGCCCATTATAGGAGAGCCTTCTGAATATTTTGAGGATCCTATTGGGGAAGAAGAATAAGATCTTGTTTCAACTCAGGGACCTGCTTCACCTATCTTATCCATGGCTAGGATCCAGAGGGCCTTTCCCATAAGAGAGGCCGATGGGGAAACTAAGATGAAGAACAAGATCCCCTCATCTCTTCCACACTTTCATGGACTTACCTATGAGGACCCTGACACATTCATGTTTGAATTTTTTGGTGTTTATAGGCCTTATGACTACACCTATGATGATTAGAAGTTGAAGCTCTTCCCATCCACCCTTAAGGATGCATCCTTGCGTTGGTTCATAGTTCTTCCTAGGGATAGCATCACTGCCTGGGAATAGATGGAAGAGACCTTCAACAACAAATAAAAAGACTAATGTAGGTCCAAGGAAACTAAGGATGAGATCTTTAGGATGATTCTAAGGCCGGATGAATCCTTAGAGGACTATGAAGAGAGGTTTCAATTGAGCTATAAGAGAGCCAATTGTATTCTTGATCTCGGCTCACATAAACTTGTACTTCTTTGAGGGATCAGAGAAGAGATGATAGAAACCCTAAATATGATATCAGGAGGAGATATGTATCAACAACCATATGAAGCATTCAAAAATTTCTTCCGAAACCATTCTATGGCATTTAGGAAGAAGGGAAGAGCTAGACAAAGTACATCCAATACCCCTTCCTCTTCCACCTTCATAAAAGATGAGATTGGAAACATGCTAGAGGGCTTCAAGAGTGACATGATGCACAAATTTGCTTTGAAAATGGACACAATGCAGGTCAAAAGGAATCAAGAGGAACCAGAGAGAGCCCTGCCCATATTTTGTCCTAGATGTACCATGAAGCACCCAAGAAATGAATTTCCACTAAATATTGTAAAGGTTTTCTTAGTGTGTGAGGAGAATCATGCCACATAAAAATGTCCTTCCTTACCTGGACTTAAGGATGTATATCAAGGTGGGGAAGCAATGCCAGAGAAACACTATGTAATTTACCAGAGAAGGCCTCAAGGCCCTCAATCATATCAACAAGGTATGCAAGGTGCACCTTACTCTTTCTATCAGAACAATTAGAGCACACTCGTGAAACCTTGGTACACATCCACTCCTCCATCCTGGTCTACACCACCTACTTGGACTTAAAACCCTTCATATCATCCTCAACCAATAAACCAACCTCTTCAACAGTGTGTTCCACAACAACCTTAGCGGAACAATCCATCCCAAGAGTAGAGGCCTCAAAAAAATCAATCACCTGCTCTAATGCCTCCACCCCAACGTCAAGCTTAGCTTACTCATGCTACTCCACCTAGGCTACCTATACCTGCACAACCCAATCTGAACCCGAACAATAGACAGGCACAACAGGCTCCCAGTGGAGAAAAATCCCATCCAACTTATGCTGTGGAGATACACATGGTTAATCTTAGACAACCATCCTCCATATCCACCTATAGAGGTTGAGGATGAAAAATAAGAAGGTAACACTTAGATACAACAACCTCCTTTTCATGAGCGCTTGATACACCCTGGTCATCACACTCCATAGGAGATCGAACTCCTGGGAGAATTGGAACATTTGTGTGTAAAGATACGACTTATCTAGGCCATGAAGGATGTCCCTATCTACAATAGAATCATCAAATAAAAGTGCTTCAAGAAACGTGGGAAAAGGAAGACAGATACCCCCACCATCAATGTGGTAGGACAACTATCTGACCTGATGCTGGGGAAGGTGATATTTCCAAAGTACCTAGACCCTGGTAGTCTAGTTGCTGATGTGCATATAGATGGTGTCATAGTCCCCAATGCTCTAATTGATCTAGGGGATGCCATCAATATCATGACCAAAGAAACTATGTTGAAACTTAATCTCCAAGGGACTTTGAGGAAAACCAAAACATTTTGCAACTTACTGATCGATCCACAGTAACTCCAGAAGGAATTTTTGAGGATGTTCTGGTTACCATTGAATGTTGGGAGTATCCAACATATTTCCTAGTACTGCAACCAAAAACCAAGTTTAATGGTTATCCACTCATCTTAGGGAGACCTTGGCTAGCCACTACATATTCTTATATTAGTTCTCAGGTTGGATCCATGACTATCAAAAAATGGACCTTTATCTAAACAGCTAGCATCATATCCCCTAGCCCATCCTTCCGTTGATCATGATCTCCCTATATGGTTGGAGGATGAAGAAGATGAGTTATATAACAGTGCCCCTATGTGTACCATAGATTTTATTCTTATAGGGGATTATCTTGATGAATATGAACTCATCGACCATGGTATTCAAAACCAGTCCTCCACTAACATTCCTCTCGAAACCTTAGTCAAAGAGTATGAAATCCAACCTTGGATGAAAGTGCACTCAGTTGAGTCAACTTCTGAATCCACCAAGAATATTGATTTTGGCCCGTCCAGATCTCCGAAAATCAGCCCAGACCTCTCGAATGAAGAAGAGAAGCAGATATGCCTACTTTTGAAAGAAAATGTTGAAGCATTTTCTTGGGATTACAAGGACATGAAAGGGGTTCATCCTTTAGTATGTAGACATCACATTTACATAAAAGAAGGATGAAAGCTTATGAGATAACCCCAAAGAAGGATGAACCCGGCTCTAAAGGACATAGTCAAAGAAGAGCTATAGAAACTATTGGATGTAGGGTTCATACATCCTATATCCAACAGTTAGTGGGTATCCCCTCTTCTCCTAGTCCTAAAGAAGAATTGGAAGTGGAAAATTTGTGTTGAATATCGAGAACTTAACAAAGCCACCAAGAAAGACCACTTCCCTTTGCCTTTTATAGACCAAGTCCTAGATGGCCTTGCGGGGAAGAAGTTATTTTCCTTCTTAGATGGGTTCAGTGGGTACAATCAGATTCAAATAATCCTTGAAGACTAAGATAAGACTACTTTCACCTATCCTTTGGGTACCTTTTCTTATGGAGTCCTACCCTTTGGGTTGTGAAATGCCCCAACTTATTTCCAAATAGTTGTCTTGAGCATATTTTCTGAGTTAGTCCATGACTCTGTCAAAATCTACATGGAGATTCAGGAAGATCTCTCCAATTTGGGTAAAGTACTAAGAAGGTGCATCGGGATGCATCTCTCATTAAGCCCAGAAAAGTGTGAATTCCTGAAGGAATAAGGGGTTGTATTAGGACACTCCATATCCCAAGTAGGAATACAGGTAGACCCGAACAAAATCACTATCATCAAAAGGGTACCTGCTACTAAAAATAAAATAAAAATGTTGGGAGTTTCTTAGGCTTAGCTAGTTACTATAGAAGGTTCATCAAATATTTTAGCAAGATGGCTTCACCATTATTTGGGTTATTGGCCAAATATTTCTAGTTTATTTGGTCTGGTCCTTGTTAAGAGGCTTTCGAGCTCATTAAGGGAAATTTGACTACTACCCCATCCTCCGAGGTCAAAATTGGACTCTGCCTTTCCACATCCACACTGATGCATCTGAAAAAGCTATAGGGGCAGCATTAGGACAATTAGAGGAAAAAATCCCTTATGCCATTTATTTCATCAGCAAGAACTTGTCGAAGGCCGAGCTGAATTATACTGTTACTGAGAAGGAGATGTTAACCATTTTCCATGCTTTGAACAAATTCAGGCATTATGTAATTGGATATCATACCTTTTTTCAAACTGATCATGCAACCATCAAGTATTTAAGGAAAAAATCAGATTTTAATGCTAGGATAATTATATGGTTGTTACTTTTGCAGCAATTTGATTTGACTATTGTTGATAAACCTGGAAAGGAGAATGTTGTTGTAGATTTTTTGTCCAAGTTAGCTCTCCCTATAGGTGAAGAAGGAATGGTGGATGACTAGTTGCTAGATGAGCATCTCTTTGCTATATCAGCACTCTCACCATGGTTTGATGATATAGCCAGCTACTTGGTTGCTGGGAGATGCCCTCCTAATATTTCATTCAGGGAGAGGAGCCGAATCATCATAAAAAGTTCTCCTTTCACATGGATTGGGTGAAATATTTTCAAGCTAGGGCTTGATAAAATCCTTAAGGAGATGTGTTAGGGAGGAAGAAGTTTTTTATATCCTCTCTGCATGTCATGACAACCCATGTGAAGGAAAATTTTCTACAAAGAGAACTTCTTACAAAGTTTTGCAGGAAGGATACTATTGGCCTACCCTTCACCAATATTCCAAAAGATACACCAACAGGTGTGACGAGTGCCAAAGAATGGGAAACCCACGCAAAGGGATGATATGCCTTTGTACCCTTAGGTGGCTCTTGAGCGATTTGGAAACTGGGGCATGGAATTTTTTGGACCTAACGATCCACCATCTCGACAAAAGAAGTATATAATAGTCTACACTATTTACTTGACAAAGTGGGTTGAAACAAAAGTGGTGAAGGTAGAAACCGAGGAGAAAGTGGAAAAATTTCTGACGGAGAATGTGTTTTACAATTTTGGGTACCCCATAGAATTAGTCACTAATCAGGGAGTACAATTCACCTCTCACCTCATTGAAAATATTTTGAGAAAGCACAAGATTAAGCATAGAACTTCTACTTCCTATCACCCTTAGGCAAATGTCCAAGTAGAAGTAACTAACAGAGCTTTAGAGAGTGTTCTCACCAAGGTTTTGTGTAGCAGGAAAAAATATTGGGTAGACAGATTGATAGAATCTACTTGGGCCTACAACACTACTTGTAAGACAATAATAGGATTCACTCCTTATGAACTAGTCTATGGTAAGAATTCTCTACTTTTAGTTGAGTTTGAATTCAAAACTTTAAGAATGGAAGCTAAATTAAATCTAGATATATCAAATGCTGAAAAAGAGAGTTTGCTGCAACTAAATGGATTGGATGAGTTCAGAATGTAAGCACTTCTTCACACGGAGGTAGTTTAGTTGCAAAGGAAGGTTTTGCATGACATGAACATCAAAGAAAAGACCTTCCACAAAGGATATTGGGCGATGTTGTATGATTCAAGGTTTAAATATTTCAAAGGCAAGCTGATGACAAGATGGTTGGGACCTTACACAGTGGAAAAATGTTTTGATAATGGCACAGTTCAAATTAGAAACATAGATGAGGAAGGAATCCCATTGCTTTTCAATGGTCATAGAATTAAAATTTACAAGAAGCCTTTGTCAAGGACAGAGTTCATAAATTCAATAAGAAGAGAGGTGTATGAGATGGGAAACTCCATTGTTTCCCAGACCTCCTAAAAAAAGGAAAGAAAAAAAATAGATATCCATGGGTGAAAACCTCTCTGAGGCACCCAAGGCAAGTCTATGGGTTGAAAAACTCCATGGATGTAGCCCACTTTCTTTCAAAAAAGAAAAAACAAAAACAGAAAAATACATATGCATCTATATGTTTTCTGTGTTTTCTGTTTTGCAGGTTATTAATGGTTTTTGGGAATACAGGGAAGCATTCATCTTCTCTTCCCTTCAATTTTACCATCCATCATGTTGTATCTTAAGAGAAAATCCCTCGATTTTGAAAGGAATCAGTTCTTAAGAAATTTTAAAAGTATGTCACATGAATGATTTTATCATGAGGTCTTTGTTCTATCCTTCTAAGAACTAGTTTTATAAAACCCTTATTGATCTGGAATAATAAAAAATTTCACAATGCCATTCATTGCTGATATCTGAATGGAAAGAAGAACTAGAAGGGAAACTCAAAATGATATGTTGAGGAGTAGAATCTACCACTTTAAAGTTTTAAAGGAAATTCATGGAGAGAGAGGAAAATTTGAAATAATATGTTGTAAACACAGAATCTATTATTTTAAAGTTTCATCAGGAGTTTTTGAAGAGAGGGGAAACTCAAAATGATATGCTGAGAAGCAAAATCTACCACTTTAAAGTTTCAGAGAGAATTAGCGAAGAGAGAAAAGTTGGAGTGAAGGAGTGCAAATTAAGGTTATTTAACTCTTACACACAGATGTAATTAAGATACTGGATGCTACATTACTTCACTTCATTCAAAGAAGAAGGGACAAAAAATGGCACAAGAAATACAAATCACCATCACCAGTTGTAGGAAACTTGCTGCTACGTTCATTTACCAATTAGAAAAATAAGTACAAAATGTAATCCCCAAGAGGTCCAAAACTCTAAACCCCCCCTTTCTGTCTTTCTCTATTGCTTAAATAACAACAAAAGTAGTTTGTAACTACTCGAGATTCTTGGAACTCCTAAACTTCCTAAACTGTTAAACTAACTATTACATTGCAATCAAGGACACCATTGTAGCTTCAATCTTAATAAAGAAAACCTAATACACTTGGAATAATCTATGCGTTTTGGTTGTGATGTCCCAATAGCTTGTATAAACGCATCTCCACCTAACTCTTCCCATGCTTTTACATTTGGAATGCTATCATCATGTCACTTGCTACCTGTCTCTGCATATTCTGCACATGCCTATTGCGTTATGTCTTTTCTTTTCCTTTGCCACGTGTTGGACCACATACTCGAGTCTCTCTACCTGCATTCAGAATTTCCTTCATTACCAAGGCATTTCACTAGATTTATCTTATAATCCTCTTTTCTCCCTCTCATGTGATTTAACACAAGAACTGCCTTACCTCTACATTTTAAAACCTTTGTCATTCAACTTTGAAACCACAATGCATCCGAATTTTGGAGTTTTATGAAACATACATACGGAAGAAATCAATAGCGTTCTCTTTAAAATAGATCGCACATAAAATCAAACCACTTACATACACGTGGAACTATGGTTGTAGTCTCCCACAACATGGTGACCAATCAGAAGCAATTGCACTTCGCAAATTATTTGAAATCGCATGTCAGAAACTATAACAAATAGCTTAAATGGTAAACAATGAAATTGCCAATGCGAAGTTGCGATGGCGTTGTCGCATCAGAACATCACAACTTTTACAACTTATCACAAATCATCGCCCACAAGTTTAAGGCTATACTGAAAAGATTTAAACCATAATTTATATGATGTGTGATATGCGTTGGTGTGCTATGCCGACACGTGGCCCTTACCCTCATTGCATCACAATCCAAATAACATACTGCACAATTCCTTAGCACTAAACACTAAAATATATGATTTGTAAAATCACTCTAATTGCAATTTAATCTTTGTCATTGATCTACACCCAGATCCAATGGTCCTCGCTATATCTTTACTCTAGTTTGCCAACTTTGCTTCCTTGGTTGTGCCCATTAATTTCTTCCTTGTTGTTCGTCGAACACTTGACTCGTTCACGACTTGACCCACTTACCGTTCACAACTCTTTCCAGCATGTTCATGACTCTACCTTTCTTGATTGTCTAATGTTGTTGTTGCTTCCATGACTTTGGTTCCAGTGCACATGTGATAATGATTCATCGTTGCGCTTGTGGTTATCCTCTTGAGCATATTGCAGGTCTTCTTGACATTCTGACAACTGTTCCTCAACAACCTTGAATTGGTCAGAACCTCTCTTCACTTTTAGCTGAGTCAAATTAGGCTACAACATCTGGCTCCAATTGGGGACAACACTTTGGTAACAAAGTGCTGAGAACTTGTAGATCAGTAGAATTTATTGGGCTTGGATTCAAAGAATGCTTGTAGATCATTAGCCTTTATTGGGCATGGAGTCAAGGAGCAATTTTGGATCAGTAGCCTATACTGGGCATGGAGCCGATCCCTAATGGGAGTTGACCTAGTATGAAATACCCCTAAAAATTTCTACACTTTGGAGTTATTCCTTTATTCTTAAACTGAAAATACTGAACTAGAAATACTACAACTAAAAATTCTCAACTTCTAAGCTTATTTATGCACAACTCCCACGTGTGAATTTATGCGTAAACTTAATCAAGTTGTAATGTTCCTTTTTCAGAAACATTGTCAAATGACAAGGCAAGTATATTCCAAAGATATATTGCAGGGTCATTTATTGGATTTGCCACCTTTGAACAAAGGATGAGCTCTAGAGGTTACCTGGCCCACTAGCAGACTTTGTCTATATAATGATTGTCAAAGGACAATATCCCCAAATAGGGAGATACAACAAGATTGGGAAATCCCAACATTTTTGCTACAACAATAACAAATACATCTAATGGAAATAGCAGTGAATCATGTACACATGAAATGCCAGAGAATAAAATGGCCATCATATTAGAACATAGCAGCAATAAAATATACAAATCCTTGAGTAAATGATCACTCAAGTAGGAATAACAAGCCTCAAGAATTTTGTATGAGAAAACATGAGAAACACAACTGCATAAAAGAGCGCAAGGTCATGACTGTGCAGTTACATGAGAGACTGATGCATAAATAATAGAAATACAATGATATGACAATGATAGGCTCAAATAAGAAGGTGGAGCATGATCTTAACTCCTGAAAATACAATACATCAATCCTCTAAAAGGATTGGATGAAATCTATACAAAATGGCATTTTGCAGAAATGTTGGAGTAGCTGGTAGTAGCTACTCAAGAACTGTAAATACATGGAGAAGGCTAAAGTGGCTGGACAAATGCATAATCCTCCTCCAATAGAAATCTGAAGTGAAAGGCTGATCCCTTCACCCAAGACTTCTCCTCCAAGTGGCTGTCAACCCCTCACACCAAATCTCCTCTTTGAAAACGTTGTTTACTGAAGGGACTGTGCTGCTAATGATGGAATGTGGTTGGCCTGACATGAAATATGGTGGTATATACTCAAGAACCACCATTGATAATCCTCCAATAAATAGAACCTCTCCCCACTGGAAAACAATCTCTGGTTGGTGTGTGGAAACCTCCCCAACAACATCTAGCAACACAACACAATATCTGCTACAGAAACTGCACTGATGTAGATGGCTGAAGCTAATGGCCTGAATGCCAGAATATGGAGGATGAGTGAAATCCTTCAGGAGCTACTCAAGAAGGAGAGGAATACCTAAACAGGACTCCCTCATGCCCGAAGGCACTACAGCTTTGCTGAACAACAAGAGGCAGCAACAAGTCTCCAAGACTCAAATGTAAAATGATGAATATAATATTAATGGCTGCCTTGCTCCTCTTTTAAACAATGAGCCTTCCCTCCATGTACCCTACTTCTAATTAGGGTTTCATCCATCTATAATTTTCCCTCCTACATTGTCCCACATAGTGCTTTCTAACTCATGCCAACGCAGTTTGACATGGTCAACCTTGGCCAAGCATGTATGCGAAAACCTCCTTTCACACATGGAGGTGTGAAATACAGCTCCAAATATGATCCTCTTTTGTACTTAGAGTATTTTTATTCTCTATTAATTCAATGAATGGGTCTCCTACCCATTTTATTTTCCTTCTTCATAAAATTAGCAAAATTTAATGTTCCTCAAAATTTTGGAACATTACAGTCCTCCCCTCTCAAAATATTGCTTGCACTCAAGAAATTGCAAGGATGAACTGAGTTCCTTTCTACCCTTTCCTCCTGTTGCATCCTTATGTGATGTTCTCCTCAAGAAAAGTATGTCATATCAGAAATCAAGTCTCCAAACTGTCCCTCCAACATATGCAATCTAGCCTTGGGGTGAACATTCCCAAAATGGATATCATGTAGAAGCAACATCCATGAAGGAACAAAACACTATCCAACGGCCTCTTTGAGGCATGATATATGATATATAATGGGAATAATCATCCCCCATATGAATCTCTCATCCCCAAGTCATCAATCATGAAAATAAGTTGCCTCCCAACAAGACAAATCATGAAAAATCTCCTTCCACCTTGAGCTCCAGAAATGAAGGTGGGCTGAAATCAGATCATGGAAAGCACTATAAATTGCCCCATACTATCCTCTCCCAAAATTATGACAAGTGTGGAGTGTATGCTGATCCTGGGCTACAAATGTATCACCCTCAAATGGCAAAATGAAGAGTAGTTCCCCCAAGAATCTCCCCTCCATCAACGAAAAATCAGCTTGCCCAAGACATGTCATCTATGATGATTAGGACAAGGTCATCATAGAATTACCCCATGAAATTTTTGATATAGTTTATACCATGTGCAGCAAGTACAAACATGCCTCATAGGGTTATACTGCAACCTCATCCACTGCAACTGCAGAAAATGGCATGGCAAGTATTGTACAAGAATATCACCTCTACTCTTGAACAGTAAAATATATGAGTGAATCAGCATCATAAGGTCAAACACCTGCCCATATACATACAATGGATGGATAAAATTACCAAGCCCATGGATTACCCCAAAATTAAGCAAATATGTGGCTGTAGCAATGCCTCCTCTCATGTTCCCTTTAGAACATGCACTGCAGAAAATGTGAGAGTTTTTCTCACTCAAGGGCACATCCAACTCATGTGCCTTTATCATAATCATGATTCTTCTAAAAATATGATCCATATCAGCAAGGAAGTCATGATCAGAAATACAATGAGTAAAATTCTGAAGGTTTCATGTGTTTCAAGAATGTACCAATAGTTTTCCCAAAGGTGACAGCGCAGTTTTCCAAACTGCTGCTTTAGAAAATCACATGGCAAGTTGTTTTAGCTCATCAACAACAATGTATGTTATTACATATGATAATGCATGGTAGTGGCTGAATATAAGTGCTGAACATACATGGAATGTAAATCTTGCCCAAGGCCATATAAATATGGTTGTCTCCATCATACAAGTTGGCCCAATTTTGATCCATGGAGAAATCTAAAAAGCTTGCCCTCTTCTAGAGCCATGCACTGCAAAATAATGGTAATAGTATACAAATCAGCCAATGTAATAATAGATTTATTACCATATACCGGGAGTAAGATGATGTATGGATCCATGAATGAACCCTCCATAGTTGTTTGGCATGCTCCCATGAAAAGGAATGAACTAATTGCAGTAAGAAGACCCTTCTTCTCATGCTTGGAAATCCAAGTCAAGAAGAATGTATCACAGATGACTTCTTTCACTACCTCATCCATCTCACCTCCTATTTGTCTATCAAGTGCAACAAATATGAAATTTTCCTGGGACTTGTGGGTTATGGATCCACCACACTTCTGTTGGGCACACTTCATCCATGAGTTACTACTCCAAATCGAGAACGTTATTGGCCTATACACATAGGCTCTCATCAATACCAAGCTCCATTATTTGACATGCTCCTTGTCAAATATGTCTTTCATAATGATGCAATATATAAGAAGCCTCTCCCAAAGTGGAAGTACCTCTCTATCATCGAAAGTCAAGTAGATAATGCCATCTCCTCCTCCTACAACATCATGAATCATGTGAGAGAAAATATTCTTGTGCTCTCTCCCATCAATGTCAAGCAACTCAAGTTCTTGCTGCCCCATCATGCTCACATCATATGACTCATGTGATGACGGTATCATATAAGCAATATGTATCCCATTCTCCTTGCTACCCAATGATGTAAATATCCTACCACTTCTCCTCTTCTTTGGTAATCCTCCCATGAGGGCTACCATTCTCCCAAACCAATTCCTTCTCTTTGCATTTCATGAGAGTTTCCACTGTAGCTCCTTGGAGACCCCTTAAGAAAGGCCTCTTTCCCATGACTATGTTGGACCCATGAGGATCCAAACGTGATGGAGGTGATGTCTCCTCTCCACCCATATTCAACAGTGCTATTGATTCCTCCAATGTAGCAGTTGTCTCTTCCTTCAGTTCAAAAATTGCTTCATGATTATCCATGGAGGTGTTATGGTTTACTTCATCCTCCAAAAGTTGCACTCCCACCTTGAAGGCCGAATGAAAATCATCAAAAATGTATGAGGATGAAGGTTATTTTCCTCCTTGAACCCTTTTCACAGTGCAGTGTAAACATGAGGCCCTCAAGTGGCCATGTGGTTTGATCCTGGGACCTCCGCATATGAAATTCCACCATCCACATGATTATTTGTTGAAATAGAAAGTGGAACTTTACTCATACCTTGGTGGATCTTGGGACCTTATTTTGTGGCTACAATGGCTTCTTCTTCTAATGCAATGGCTGCCTCATCCATAGATGTAGAAGGTTGCTTCTCCAAAGCTGTAGCAGCGTTGGTGCAATCCTCCTCCCATGGTGGTGTGAGCTTCTCTTCCTTTGTTCTTTCTCCATCAAAGATTTGGATCAACTTTTGAACAAAGACTGAAACATAACTCACTCCTGAATGGACCAAGGGTTTGAACCACCAAACAGAGGCTTCCTCCTCCATGTACAGCGCTACCATCTCCACTGCTTCTTTTTCTGCCACTGGATGCAACAACAAAGATGCCTCCAGCTTCTTTTCCCAAGCTCTAGCTGAAGTAACCCCATCAAATGTAGACAATAGAAGCCTATTGCCTTTGAATTCTCCTTTTCCATAGGACCTCCTCTCCATTTTATGAATAGACTGTTAGAACATTGTAGCTCTCCTGAATGTTGCAGAATGGGGTTTATAGTCACCCAGGTACTTGCATAAGATCTGGAAATCCAAGCATCTTCCATGCTGGTCTTCAAGAGAATAGGAACTGCATGGACCTTCATCTTCTCCTCTTTTCTTCTCCTCCTCCTCGGTGAGGCTATTCTTTAGTCCAAAAATATATGAGATCAGTCTCATCTTCTTCATCATTCTCCTCTAAAATTGAACTCACAAGTTGTGCCAATTCGATGCTTTGATACCAATGTAATGTTCCTTTTTCAGAAACATTTTCAAATGACAAGGAAAGTCTATTCCAGAGATAGACTATAGGGGAATTTACTATATTTTTCACCTTTGAAAAAAGGATTAGCTCCAGAGGCTACCTGGCCCACTGGTAGACTCTGTCTATAGAATGATTGTCAAAGCACAATATCCCCAAATAGGGAGATACAAAAAGATTGGGAAATCCCAACATTGTTGCTACAACAATAACAAATACATCTAATGGAAATAGCAGTGAATCATGTATACATTAAATTCCAGAGAATACAATGGCCATCATATTATAACATAGCAGCAATAAAATATACAACTCCTTGAGGAAATGATCACTCAAGTAGGCTTAACAAGCCTCAATAAATCTGTAGAGAAAACATGAGAAACACAGCTGCATAAAAGAACCCAAGGCCATGACTACATAGTTACATGAGAGAATGATGAATAAATAATAGAAATACAATGATATGACAATTATAGGCTCAAATAAGAATGGGCAACATGATATCAACCCCTGAAAATACAATACATCAATCCTCTAAAAGGATTGGCTGAAATATATACAAATTGGCATTTTGCAGAAATACTGAAGTAGCTGGGTAGTAGCTAATTAGGAACTGGAAATAAATGGAGAAGTTTGAAATGGCTGCAACAAATTTAGAATCCTCCTCTAATAGAAATCTGAAGTGAAAGGCTAATCCTTTCACCCAAGACTTCTCCTCCAAGTGACTGTCAATCACTCACAGCAAATCTCCTCTCTGAAAACACTGTCTACTAAAGGGACTGTGCTGCTAATGATGGAATGTGGTTGGCCTGATGCCAAAGATGGTGTGATATGCTCAAGAGCCACCATTGCTGATGCTCCAATGAATAGAGCCTCTCCCCACTGGAAAACAAGCTCTGGATGGTGTGTGGAAACCTCCCCAGCAACATCCAACAACACTGCACAATATCTGCTGCAGAAATTGCATTGATATAGATGGCTGAAGCTAATGGCCTGAATGTCAGAATATGGAGGATGAGTGAAATCCTTCATGAGCTACTCAAGAAGGAGAGGAATTCCTAAATAGGACTCCCTCATGCCCGAAGGCACTGCAGCTCTGCTGAACAACAAGAGGAAGCAACAAGTCTCCAAGACTCAAATGTAAAATGATCAAAAGATAATCTCAATGGATGCCTTGCTCCTCTTTTAAACAATGAGCCCTCCCTCCATGGGCCCTACTTCGAATTAGGGTTTCCTCCATCTAGAATCTTCCCTCCTATGTTGTCCCACATAGTGCTTTCCAACTCATGCCAACTCAGTTTGACTTGGTCAACCTTGGCCAAGAATGTATGAAAAGACCTCCTTTCACACATGGAGGTGTGAAATCCAGCTCCAAATATGATCATATTTCATACTTAGAGAATTTTTATCCTCTATTCATGCAATGAATGGGTCTGCTACCCATTTTATTCACCCTATTCATAAAATTGGAAAAATTTAATGTTCCTCAAAATTTTGGAACATTACACAGGTGAAGTCATCTTTCTAATGGCACAAACCCAACATCTCCATGTTCGACCTAATGCCTTCATACTGTTGGAATTTTAAGGTCACAATAGGGAGGTACCATGAAATTTTTCCAGATAAAAATTTTTGCACATACCTTTGTGTAAATGTTTGTTGCTAAAAAAAGAAAGTTTTCATATGGTCAGCCACTGGATCATAGAACTGATGAGACGAATTTTCAGTTTCCTTCTTTTCTTGAAAATCTTGTTGATCTAGACTTCTTTGAACATGGCATATTCCTTCATTGTTTGAATCCTCAATTTCAGGTTGTATGTGAGAAGTTTAATTGTTGTTTTCTGCTAGAAACCATTTATGCCGGGAAGATAAATCTAAGGTTTGTTCCTCATAACGTTAATGTTCTTTGTATAATTCTAACTCTTGACAAAAATCTTTAGGAATTGTAATGCAACATTCATCTATGCTCTCATATAAGGTTGCATCAATATCAATAATACAATCAGAGGAAAAATATTCTTTCTCCAATAAGGAATTTACATTTTGGGCCTTATAATCTTCTGAGGATATAAAGAAAGAAAAAATCTTCTTGTTATGTAAGGGAAAATATACCATAAAAATGATAGTGAAAAATAAAAATTCCTTTAAAAGATTTAAAATATGATACTTGTATTTTCCACGGTGCTTTCTCATTTCCTTGCCCACAGAATTCCTCATCTAATGAAACCTTCATTAGTGGAGTCACAAGGTGAATAATTCCCAACCAAATTTGTATCTAAATCTTGTTCACCATCAAGAAATAGATTTCAATACCCAGGGGAAAATAACTTCGTGCCTTCACCCCTGGAAATGGTGCCAAAAAATATTATATCTTAAGAGATAATCCCTCAGTTGTGAAAGGAATCAGTTCTTAAGACATATCTAGAATAATAAAAAATTTCACAATGCCATTCACTGCTGATATCCAAATGGAAAGAAGAACTACAGGGGAAACTCAAAATGATATGTTGAGGAGTAGAATCTACCACTTTAAAGTTTTAAAGGAAATTCATGGAGAGAGAGGAAACTTCGAAGTAATATGTTGTAAATATAGAATCTATTACTTTAAAGTTTCATCAAGAGTTTGTGAAGAGAGGGGAAACTCAAAATGATATACTGAGGAGAAGAATATATCACTTTAAATTTTCAGAGAAAATTGGTGAGGAGAGAAAAGTTGGAGTGAAGGAGCACATATTAAGGTTATTTAACTATTACACATAGATGTAATTAAGAGACTGAATGCTGCATTACTTCACTTCATTCAAAGAAGAAGGGATAGAAAATTGCACAAGAAATATGAATCACCATCAACACTTGCAGGAAACTTGTTGCTACTTTCATTTACCAAACATAAAAATAAGTACAAAATGTAATCCCCAAGAGGTCCAGAAATCAGAACCTTCCCTTTCTATCTTTCTCTCTTTCTTAAATACCAAAAAAATCAATTTGTAACTACTCAAGCTTCTTGGAACTGCTAAACTTCCTAAACTGTTAAAATAATTATTACATTACCATTGAGAACACCATTGTAGCTTTGATCTTAACAAAGAAAACAAGATACACTTGGAATAATGCTTTTGTTGAGTCTGATTTGTTGCTGATGTGTCCCTCTAAAGTGCTAAGGTGTCCTTTCTCATTATGATGCGATAGATGCACAGTTCTGCAACAATTCCCCTCTGCCCAACTTGCCCCAGTTGTTGTGCTTCCAATAGTGCCACTATATGCTCTTCTCCCTGACTCTGCCTATGCCTCTATGTGTTTCAGCTGTGATGTCACAATAGTCTGTATAAACACATCTCCACCTGACTCTGCCCATGATTTTGTGTTTAAATTTCTATCATCATGTCATGGACTACCCATATTTGCCTCTTCTGCTCGTGCCTACTGTCTTATGTATCTTCTTCTCCTTCACCCCGTGTCAAACCACATACCTGAGTCTCTCTACCTGTGTTCAAAATTTCTTTCATTACCAAGGTGTTTCACCGACTTTATGTTATAATCCTTTTTTCTCCCTCTGATGAAATTTAACACATGAACTACCTTACCTCCAAATTTGAAAACCTTATGAGTTCACCTTTGAAACCACATCGCATCCAAATATTGGAGTTTTACTAAACATACATACGTAAGAGATCAACAGCGGTTGCTTTAAAACAAATCACACATAAAATCAAACCACTTACATACACGGGGAACTATGGTTGTAGGGTCCCATAACATGGTGACCAATTGGAAGAAATCACACTTCACAATTTACTTGATATTGCACGTCAGAAATTATAACAAATATATTAAATGGTAAGCAATGAAATCACTGATGTGAAGTTGCGATGGCGATGTCACATTGCAACATTGCAACTTTTACAACTTATCGCAAATTGTCACCTCCAAGTTTAAGGCTATACTGATAAGAGTTAAACCATAATTTATGCGATGTACGATATGCATTGGTGCGCTATGCTGACACGTGGCCCTTCTCCTAATCGCATCACAATCCAAATAACGTATTGTGCAATTCCTTAGCACTAAACACTAAAATCTGCGATTTGCGAAATCACTCTAATTGTGATTTAATCTTCGTCGTTGATCTGCCAATATCCAACGATCCTCAATGTATCTTTACTCCAGTTTACCGAATTTTCTTCTTTGGTTTTTCCTGTTCATTTATTCTTTGTTGTTCATACAACAGTTAACTTGTTCACGACTTTGCACACATTCACGACTTGACCGGCTTACCATTCATGACTCTGTCCAGGACATTCACGACTCTGCCTTTCCTAATTGTCCAATGTTGTTGTTGCTTCCTCGACTTTTTTTCTAGTGCACATGTGATAATGAATCCTCGTTGCACTTGTGGTTATCCTTTTGAGCATATTGTAGGTCTTATTGACATTCTAACAATTGTTCTTCAACAACCTTGAATTGCTCAAAACCTCTCTTGATTTTTAGCTGAGTCAAATTAGGCTACAACGCATATCATCATTCACCCCATCCATTTCCATATTTCCTTCCATCACCTCCATACATCATATTCCTCCAATCCTGAGCACAATGTAGCAAAAATAGGCAAGGCACAGACTGCTACAAACATCAACAAGTTCCTTCAAAAACAAAGTTGTTCATGGACTGCAAAGAAAAACAAGGAGGAGCTAATAAAGAAAACCCCAGGTAGGACAGGAGTGCCACCCATGGCATCTGGAGAAACCCCACACAACATCTACAACAGGAATAAATAGCAAGAAAGATCAACAGCTCACTCAGATATTTTATCATTCAGGAAGCTTCTCACTCAGAAAACAAGAAAATACGGAAGAAAGCATCATATAAGAGGCTTGTCTCCAAATTCCAACTCCTACACACGCCTTAACAAAAATAGGTAAACTCATGTATAGCTTCTCACCCCTCGATATGCATCCATAATAGACAAAAATAATTAAATTTTCAGACTTAGAGTTTAAGGGGCAGAAAAGTGGCAAGCTAGCTTAGCCACCATCGTGAAGTATGACTAGGGAGAACTTCAAAGTTACGCCACCTGGGCATGTACAAGACAAAAATTAAAAGTGGAGTAGACGAGAACGAGGGGAGGAAACACACAGGTACAACTAGTTAATAGAGAGAGGGAAACAATGGTCTCTAACAAAAATTGGAGTTGAGGCCAAGCTACATAAGTGCTCCAAAATTAGTTGTGCAATCTAATAAAAATAGATCCTGTCTCATCCAAACAAGTTAATTGAAAATTTTTGAGGAAAAGAAACTAAAGGGAGCCTGCAACATAGTAGTACCAAGAGTGGGCTACGTATTTGAACAACATACAGCAACAATAACAGTAGAACAACATCACCAGCAGCCAAGCTAGCTTCCGAAGTATACCGCATTTCCGACATAGTAGCAAGGGACCAAGGGAAGCTTTTCTAGCAACCCAAATAACCAGAAGAAAAAATAGAACAAGAAGAACCAGAGAAAGGAGAGAAAGAGACAAAGGGACAAGGAAAAAATGGAGGAGATGGAAAGAGAAGTCATAGAGGTAGCAGAAAGTGAGCAAGAAGTAGACTCACAACACAACACCACATCTGATCAAGACAAAGAGGTAGCTGCCACCTTAGCTCCTCTGACCACAAAGAAAAAAAGGTAGACCTCTATGTATTTCAGAGCTGTAAAGAGTCAGAGGATAAGTTAGAGAAAGCCAGAAACTCCTCCCACGAGCTCGAGTATCATTGAAGAATCACCAAGCGAGGAGGAAAGGATTGAAGAAATAGTTCTCAAGGAGAAGCTATAGAAGGCATAGGCAGATTATGTAGCACTGAAGGAGCAATTGCAGCAAAAAGGGCGGCAAGTAGCCACCATGGAAAACTTATGCATAGAATCCATTCAAAACAGATTCTCTTCTAACTCATATGCTATGTACTTCAAATAATAATGGCTCCTATTTCAAATCAAAACTATAGCCTCCAATGGATCCATACCTTTCCAATATTGTAGGAAATTCATGGATTTCTAGAAGCAAGCTAACATGGCTGATCAGGAAAATATGACATAATTTTATGTGCATAACCTTGTGCTGACAAATTTGTATACTTGGGACCCCAATCCTACAATGGGAAATATGAAGTTGATGGCTTTAGTATCTTGCATGATGAATGAGGACACTAGAGAAAAAGAAATATGGAGGGTCATGAGGGGAAGAAATAGATAACCCTTACATATCATACTAGAGTTGTTCATCCCAAGAGGAGTCATCCTTACCCGTCAAGAGATTGAAAGGGGCCCTGCACTAGTTGAAAGCTACCTTCAAACTAAAACACAGGTAATAGGCCACTATGATGATGTTTCTAGGAAGATATAAGATGAGTGCATTATGGCCAGCGAGAGGAGATGGAATAACCTCCCTCACAGCCTCAAGAACAGGGAGTACCATTCTCCAGAAAGATTGATGGGTGCATTGGAATGGGAACCGTTATACAAGATGTCCATGCAGGCCAAAAATATCCAATAGTTGTGACTAAGGCTCAACCCACCTTTGCTACTAGGGCTTAATTATGAAAATGATACATATGCACAAGATAGAGAATGGGAGAATGCAAAAAAGAATAATGGTTTTTACCCCTTTGGGTAAACTCCCACACTTCTTCCTCCGGAAATCAGGGGGGATGTCAAATACCTAAAGGAAATGAAGGAGGAGGATTACTTGCTCAGAGGATGAGAAACCATTAAGTAGGCGGTGATGATGAGCTCCATGATTAGACATATTTGGAGGGGTTAATGGTCACTTTTTTCCTTCTTAGATCTCTTTTTCTATCATTTTTATTATTATTTGGTTTTATGATGCTATTATAGGTGATGATTAAGGATAACATACTTTGAGTGCCTAATATAAGGTTGAGTGCATAAAATTGTGAATTATTAAGCATTCTTATAAGGATTTTGTCATAAAGACTTGGAGGAGACAGTAATTCGAGTTCTAGAGGAAGCGAAGCAACTCAATATTTGTTTACTTGGAGTCAAGTGGACTCAATCACCCTAAACATTATTTCCAAAAATTCAAGTTCCATAGGTAGCCAAGCAACTCAAAGAGGAGTTCACTCAATCTTTGTTTACTTTAAGTCAAGTGGACTCGATCACCCCAAGGATTCTCTCTAGAAATTCGAGTTCCAGAGGCAGCCAATAAACTCAATGAGGAGTGAAATCAATCATTGTTTAGTAGGATTCAAGTGGACTCAATCACTATTTTCTAGGGAGTTGTTTGTAGCTACCTTGTAGAATAAATAGAGTAGAGATAGAGCTAGGAAGGGGTCGATTCTAGTCAGAATTTTGTTGCAAGCTATTGATATTTTTATTATTTTACTCAGCGATCAAAATTTCAAAAATGTATGAGGCTATTCTCTAATGAAATGATCAAACTAATTTCATTTTACTGATTTAATTTTTAGAGAGCTAGGCTCGTGGGTTAAGGCCCAATCCATGTGCCTCAACCTATCTGTTGTATTTCTTCTCTACTTTCTCTCATTCAGTTAGTTCTACTTCTCATAGTTTCATTGCTATTTAGTTTTTCTTTCAGTGTGCTCATGTAGGTTTCAATTGCTTGTGAGTAATAGAATAGGGGAGAAAAATAAAAAAATATATGGATCAAGACCCCCTTCTCATCTCTGTCAATAGAGCTCGAGGAGGGTGAACCATCCCATAGACACAAAAAGGATTTCTATTCGCTAATATAAGATTAAAAGTAGAGTTTCATTACCATTTTTTGGTCTTCCTTTGTATGGTATTTTTACGCATTTTTCTATTTCTTTGCGCATAAGTTAGTAGGGTCATTACATGAGTTATAGATAAAATCCCATAGCATCTCTGTGGTGCTTCTTGTTTCATTCTCCATCTCTATCTCCTCAATCTGATCATTTTTGTCACGCCCTCCATTCCCTCTTCTTTCTTGCTTATTCTAACTACTGCACCCACCTTTTATCCTTCAAAACACTTAAAATATCTAGCCCACCTTATTCCTTTTTTCTTATTGGTCACAGTTTCCCTACGTGTTTTAACGCAAAATGCTTGAAAACTATTGTTATCGCACTTCACCTTTCCTCCTCGAAATTCCCTCTACCGCACATCACCCTTTCCATCATTTTCCCCTTTTATTTAAGACCTACTACTCCTTTTAGCTGATTGCAAAACTCCGTCCCATCGCAAATCACACTTTGCAACCTTATCCCTTTTCCTTTAAGACTTCTCGCTCCTTTTCACCGATTGCGAAACTCTGCTGCGTCACAAATCACACTTCGCAACCTTTTCTTTTTTCCTTTAATACTTATCGCTCCTTTTGATCAATTTCAAAACTCTGCCGCATCGCAAATCTCACTTCGCAAACTTTTCCATTTTCCTTTAATACTTTCGGCCCCCCAATTTCCCATTGTGACATCACTGTAGCATTCCACCACATCATCCCAATTGCAATCAAATTTCATATTTTTTTATCCTCATTGCAATATGAATATATTGTGTTGTCATCATGTAGTTCTTCTAAACTTACAGAATAGTGGAAAATTGGATGCTCTGCATTGAAGTATCACGCCGCCCAAACTCAGGTTGAGCATCAGTAAAATTTGTCCTTCACAATGGGGAAAAAAATAATGTGGTCTAACAAATATGGGACGTCCAAGGAAGGACATCGAATAATGAAGCATACTACATTACACTTGTTGCGGGCCTGAAAGAGGCAAAAAAAAATGGGGTCAGTGACATAACGGTATTTACTAACTCAGATTTAATATGTTATCAAATGGAAGGCATATACAATTTTCGTAAAGACAATTTCAAGCCCCTCTACAGAGAAGAAAAAATGTAGCATGCTCGGTTTCATTCTTTTATGATATAGCACATTGCAGAGATCCATAATATGTCCATTGATCTAGGGGTTGGCGAAATTTCCAACGTATATGTTGGTGCCAAATATGATATATAATCACTAGTTATTCCATTGGAAAACATTGATCAGCATCAGAATAGGTCCCCATTATGTGTATACACATTTGTTATCATTTTTCTTGGGACTCTCATAGCATGGTTCTTTCACTAAAGAATGCGTTAATGTACTTTTTTTCTATTTTAATGTGTACATAATTTTCCCTAATGAATATCCTTTTTATGTACAATTTGTAATATCATTCACCTTAAATTTTTGTGCATGTTATATTTTTTTATAGACTTTACCAAAAATTTTATTGGTAAATTCAATTAGGGTTTTTATGTTATATGCTCTAATATGGGGTGCACGTGCTACGCTCTCTCCCACTTATGAATTGGATATACTAAGAAATTATGAATCATGTACTAATCAATATATTTTATGTAAAATACAGTCTTTTCCTCTTTTGAAAAAATAATTTTTTGTCAATACTTAAACTAATCCAACATCAGATTCATAAGGAAATTGTAAATTGCAAACCAATACTAGGCCTACAAATTCTTCTTTGCATGCTCTCTCATCCATCCAAAATTGACCTCTACAAGGCACTACAAGCTTCACTGCACATGCTTAATGAATCATCAATATATTTCTACTTTTCCTTTTTGGGTCCTCAATCTGTAGCTTTTCAAAGTAATGATAATTACTTAGAATCAAAATGTTTTGAAACCTAACAAGCTAGACAATCAAAGAAAAATATTTTGAAATATCTCACACATATTCATTATAATCAAAATATGACCACTGATACCTATGAAAATATGAATGTTAAAATGGAGTTGCAACACCTTTGCATATGTTTTAATTGTAAAGCTAAAAATCTATTTAGAGAACAAATTTCCCTCGGAAAATAAATATACAAACAAACCTAATGCCAAAAGAAAAAATAACCCAAGGTTAATGCAAGGGTTCCAAGAATCCCAAATCTCTCGTATTATGAATTCATAATTATCAGTTATTAAACATCAATAGGTGTAGTAATAACCATATCCATCACACACCACTAGGTATAATTACAAAATTTTTGTTTTACAAAAATAAAACCTACAGAGAAGTATGCTTTACATAACTGTGGTGGTTCACTTAGACAACATAAATAAAGATATCTGAACTTTTTTTCAAAATGAATAGATAAAGGGAAGAAAACCTACTTGTAATATGTTCACTTTTCCTCACCTCCCTTTGTCGCTTTTGTCACTCAACTCGCTTGATTGATACCTGCAATGGAAAACAGAAGATAGATAACAACATATAGTAAATATGATCTACTCAAGTTATACAAATTGAATCGATTAAATTCATAAATACACATATAACATCATTGACAAGTGCATTAGGAAAGGAACAAATTTCTTTATTATGAAGTATAAGGAAGAGTACAACCAGTTGATAGTTTCATTGTCACTCATCCAACTTGAGTCCCATCCTCATCACATCTCGTATCAACAATCTAGCAACATCAGGGTACATGCACAATACCTCCAAGAGTTGTGATCTCACTTGCATAACTCTACTTAACAGAAATTCTTTCTCTCTTGTGCATTATGCTTAGTGCTCTATTTATACGTAGATGAAGGTAGTTTGATATTAATGAATCATTGAATGAATTTTGTAAAAATGAATGAAGAGGTTTCCTAGTTCATGGTAATAGGAGGATAAGAGTTTTAATGGCTTCATGGTGTATGTATTTGAAGCTATCAGATGAGGTGAAAGCTGGAACAAATTCTAGAAGACACTAGAGGTTGGGAAGATTCCCGGAATCCAATGAACAATTCAATCTAGTCCACCAATGCACTCTAAAGTGGGCCTATATCCTCTGTAACACAACCTTGCTTGGGAGTAGATGCTCGGCAAAGTAGTTACTATTGTCTAGGGGTGCATTGATGGCTCGAAAATATTTTCATATTTTGGGAGACTGAAAAGAGCTCAAAGAGAACTCTACTGGGGTTCCTTTTTCATGTTTAAAAGAGCTCGAAAAAAAGATAAAAGTGTGATTTTAGATCCTTTTTCATGTTTAACAAAGCTTGAAAAAGGAGATCAAAGTGTGCTTTGAGGGGTTCCTTTTCAGGTTCAACAAAGCTGGAAAAAAAGATAAAAGTGTGCTTTGTGGTTTCGATTTTTCGTAAGTTTTAACGAGTCTAAAAAAGTGATAAAAATGCACTCATATCACCATATTTCAATTTCATTTATAATCAGGAAAAGAAGAAAAAAACTTGACATTTTCATGTTTTTACGAGAATGAAAAAAATAGAAAAAGAACATTTGGATTTTCATGAGTTTACCGAGTCTTGAAAATAATAACTCAAATGGACTCAAGATAGGTTTCATTTTCACACAAGCTTGAAACAAAGGAAAAAATATGCTTGAAAATGGTTCCATTTTTACACAAGATTGCGATAGAGAAAAATTTACTTGCGAGTGGTTTAATTTTTACACAAGGTTGAAATAGAGAAAATTGTGCTTGAGAGTGGTTTCATTTTTACACGAGCTTGAAACAGAGAAAACGTGGCTTGATATTGGTTTTATTTTTGCACAAGCTTGAAATAGAGAAAATTTTTCTTGAGATTGGTTTCATTTTTACACAAGCTTGAAATAAAGGAAACAGTGCTTGAGATTGGTTCAATTCCCCCAAGCATAACCTTCAAGGGAAGAGGGAACATGCCCCCCTAGCTTCATTTCATTCACCTAATAGCTGGATGGAAAGAAGGTTCATTTACGAGATCAGATGAAAGACTTGACTTAACTAGGAGAGGATTTTTTTCATTTTTGAACAAGCTTGACACATGAAAAGAACTACTCTCATGGGAACCTAATTCATTTTTTAATGAGGTTGACACAGTAAAAGGAATTGTCCTAATAAGAACATGTTTAATTTTTTAACAAGTTTGACACAGTAAAAGGAACTATCCTCGTGGAACCTGTTTCATTTAACGAGGTTGACATAGTAAAATAACTATCCTCATAACCTGATTCATTTTTTTAACGAGGTTGACACAGTAAAAGAACCATCCTCATGAACTACTTTTTTTTTTAACGAGGTTGACATAGTAAAATAACTATCCTCAATGACCCAATTCATTTTTTTAACGAGGTTGACACAGTAAAAGAACTATCCTCATGGAACCTTGTTTCATTTAACGAGCTTGACACAAGAAAAGGAAATATTCTCAAGATCTGATTCATTTTTTAACAAGGTTGATACAATAATAGAACTATCCTCATTTACATCAGTTGAGGGGCATGCATTCTTCCTGAGGTATTTCCTCGAAGGAAATAAAATGAGGTGGAAGTACTTCACAGTTAGGCCCGAGATAAAATTCAAGCAGTAAAATCTGTGGTAGAGAGGAAGAATCGATGGTTACAGATGACTTAGGATGAGACAGTTGCATGGGAACAACTTCTAGTTGTTCAAATTCGGGATCAAATTGCAGATCAACTTCTAGTTGAACAAGATCAAGTTTTGGATTTATCCTTTCACTGGATTGAATTTCAGTGTCGTCGGGTAACTGTGAGGGTTCCGTCTCGATAATAGTAGATAAACTAGGATCAGTATAAATGACTCGAGACATGGTACTCAAAGGATCATATGATTCTAGTAAATTATATTAAATACCAAAGGTACCAGACTCGATAGGATGAGCACACCTTCATCTACTAGGTGTATATTTTGCCAACAAATGTGTCTTATTTGTTGTCCTACGTGAACGATGGGGAAAGGGTTGATCTAGTTCTTCCACGGTTGCTGATTTATTTTAATAATAAAAAAAGAGAGGGTAATTCTAGGAAAAAGGTTTACCAAGAAACTGTGAACTAAAATTTACCGCCCTAGTAAACCAAAAACTTATGTACATGCAGGAAATCTCCATTAATTATGTGCTTGGTCTATCACAGGTACAAGGCGGTTGAATCGATTACCTATGGATGGTAAGAAACCTAAATTTATCCTCCCAAATATACACGAAGGTTTGTGGAGGCCCAATCCGTATTAGCGTTGTCTAATGTGAAACCGCATAGTGAGAGCATCCCCTTATACTTTTTGTATTATAAGACTTCCTGATATACCCGAAAGTTTGTGGACGAGCCCTGATATACTTATGTACATGGAATGAGGTGTCACACTCAGAATCTATCGTAGAAAATTAATGACAAATGTTATGTTTAACGACATCAGAACATGTCTCTAACCTAGACCTCTAAATGTTATCGTTAATGTTAAAATGCTTCCTTATATTAATTCATGTAAATTTTAGTTGATCTTTCTTATAAGGTTGTCTTCCAGGTTTATCGCGATATTTCTTTGAAATTCCTAAAATGAAATAAAGATGATAAGAATTATTTTCGACTCAATTTCAACAATGAAAACCTTAGCTATAAGGGATAGATAAATTAGATGTAAGAAAACATGAATGAGCACATCTAAATGAAAATTCTCTAACTATTTATATGAATCATTCACAAACCCTATATGCATGATGCATGTTTTTCTTTTCAATTTATTTTAATTTTAGATGAACGAAAAAGAAACTAATGCAAAAAAAATCACTTCAAAACTTTCAAGGGAAACAAAGATTGAAATGAAAATTCCTCTTTCGAAAAATAAGGAAATAATAAAATTTAAAATTAACTTTGGAACTATTTGACAATGACAAAGGAAAAAGAAAAACTTTGATAAAAAAAATCCAAAGTGAGGCAAGAAAAGTAGAATAAAACAGGTCTCAGGAGATAATCAGTTACTCAATACATCAACAAAAAAAACACTGAAATGAAGAAAAAGACAAAAATATAATAGATTTTTAGTTGGTCACAGGGGAAATACACCCCTGAGTGGGAGATAGTGTGTTGCATATCATTGTACCTAAGCCAACAGTGCTATGCAGAGCACTGTGTCAAGACCAAAAGTATGTTGGTGCCAGAGGAAAATTCTAGAATAGAAATGAACCACACTACATTTTCTAAAACACATTCAGATTACCGAAACTAGGCAGGTAAATTCTACTAGACGTTGATGGATAAGGAAAAAACTACCAGGGATACACCATCGATCCCCAGTATGGTCGCCAATTTTTTTATGGAAATAAAACCTATGGATAAGTATGCTTTCCCTAAGGGTGGTAGTTCACTTAGAATAATAGAAAGAAATATATCTGACCTTTTCCTTAAAATTAATAGATAATGGGAAGAAAACCTACTTGTAATCTCTTCACTTTTCTTTGCCTCCTTTCATCGCTTTCGTCGCTCTCAATCACATTGAACTCACTCGATTGATACCTGCAGTGGAAAACAAAATGCATAGAACAACAAAAAATCAATATGATTTACTGAATTTATACAAATTGAATCAACTAAATTCATAAATACACATATAACATCATTTCCATGTGCATTAGGAAAGGAACAAATGTATTTATTATGAAGTAGAAGAAAGATTACAACCAATTGATCGATTCATTGTCACTCATCCAACCTGAGTCCCATCCTCATCACACCCAGAATCTACAATCCAATAGCATCACAATACATGCAAAATACCTCCAAGAGTTGTGATCTCACCAACATAACTCTACTTAAAACAAATTCTTTCTCTCTTGTGCACTGTGCTTACTACTCTATTTATAAGTAGATTAAGGTAGCTTGATATTAATGAATCATTGAATGGATTTCCTAAAAATGGATGAAGAGGTTTCCTTGTTCGTGGGAATAGGATTATAAGAGGCTTGATGGCTTCATGGTGTCCATATTTGAAGCTATTAGATGAGGTGAAAGATGGAACAACTTCTAGAAGCCACCAGAGGTTGCTAGGATTCCTAGAATCTAATGAAACATTCGCTCCTAGATGACCAACACACTGTAAAGTGGGCCTAGATCCTATGCAATGTAACCTTTCTTGGGAGTAGATGCTATGCAAAGAAGTTACAGTTTTCTAGGGATGTGTTGATGGCTCAATGGCGCACTTAAACTGGTTTCTAAGCAGTGAAACTTTCATGAAGGAAAACCACAATTGGGATGACTTCTTTAGGGCATGTAGCAACTAATTTAGAGTATGATAGAACCTAATGGATATTTATCTATGCATTGGGATGATGCCAAAATTGACCTGTAACAAATGTTGAATAATATCTACTAAGTAAAATTACAATAATATCTAATACTGATCAATAGAAGACATCAATGCATAAGAACCCTGTGCCCTGTGTGGTATGCATGATTTCTTGACTTCGTGTGATTAAATCATGTTGTGTGCAAAATATATTAGGTTTGTGTGCATTATATTTTTTGAAAGTTGATATCTGTTGAACTTATTAATGGATTTCCTTAAACCATAGACATGATCCCTATTAACCACATGTTCATGAACTCGTGGAGTAAAGAGAAAATATTTGATGTTGGCATTTGGTGATTGTTATAGATTAGAAGAACAAAATTGAGATTGTGCCCATCATGAGATCATGATGTTGTTATCCATGAATATATTATGGATCTAGGAGTAGGCATATGCAAAGAGGATGAGGTGAATTTGAGTTAATTGAGGCAAAGGATTAAGTAGTATTGCCTGAGTAGTGCAATAATATTGTGGTGAAGTAACCACTAGTGGATTGTAGCATTGGACCATGGAATTTATTTGTCTACATATCATTTGATGTGTTGGAGAGTCGTTGAATTGTGGTGGAATTTCTTCATATTGTGAGACCATTTGTTGATTTTAAACTAATTTCATCTACTTTATGTCATGATTTCACTATCCCACTATAATTTGATTTAGAAAAAATGATATGGATCTGTAAATGGTAGCAGACCTTTTTGTAATCAAACCATTGGTAGAAGTAAAGCTACTGTGTAGAAATATGTGGGGTCTGAATCATTACAATGGAGATTAAAATCCATTTTATTTTGATATTTCACAACGTTGAGTGAGTGAAAATCAGTCAACTAAAAGGAAGAAGGGTTGCTAATGTCTTTTTGTCTACTAAGTATGGCGTTTTGGATACCTTTGAGCTTGAATTGTAGTATTTCTCTTCCTTAACATATCGTGTGCATAGGAAAGTGGTCCTAAGCAATAGTTAGAGGACCAAATGAGCACAACAGTGGTATCAAGCAATGATTGGTAAATTCTCTTCATTTAGGTTTGGTCTATATTTATTGTATTAATTTTTCACTTTCTATCAAATGCCCTTGTAGAATTGGTAGATGAGTCTATAAGAAAATAAAATTACCTTAATATGCAAGGAATGACCACAAAATTAGCTCAATGAAATAGCATTATATGAATGTAATATAAACTATTTTTTCTTCCTTAGTGAGTTCTTAGTCACATTCAACCTAGAATTAACATTTATTTTTTTGGCCAACATTAGTTTTTAGGTTATTTTAGAGTTTTTTATTGATGAAATTGCTACTTGATTAGTGATTGGTCCATGACCAAGACTTCTTAAATCAAGGATAAGGGGTTCTACCTATTCTGGTTTGTAAATTATTTGCCACTTAATTTGATTCCCATGTTCTTTTGGGTGGGTTGGGAGTGCAAGGAGGGTGGTTGTCATGGAGAGGGCTCAAAGCTCCAATTAATATCAAAATATTTCTAGTATAGGTTGAAATTCATTACATATAATTTTGGAGATCTAAGAAGCACTATAAATACTTTTTACTTTCCCTCATAACCATTCCATATCATTGAGTTTTCTACTTAGCTCACTCTTGAGTTCTCTGTCAACGATGGAATTATATCACTCAATAAAGGGTTTCCCTTAAAGATATAATTGATTCCCCTAATGTATTAAATAATAGCCTGGATTCTCATAAAATAAGGAAATATTTCATGATAAGGTAATCCAACTAGAAATATAAATCTAATGTGAGCTCACCTAAAATGGTCTTGTTACTTTTAAAATCGGCAGAGTTTTTGAGGTCCATGCAACGTGCTTTGATTGGCATCATGTTTATATAAAGTTCCCTTTTATTGACTACTTCTTCGAAAAATAATACCCTATCAAAACATTTCCGCTAACACATCATAAATATATACCAAGAATTTATCATGAATGGTTAAAAGTGTACACACCCTTTGTGAGCGACCTTCGAAAAGTGTTGCAACAAACACAACATAGGTTCATCATTAGGGATGTGATCAAGATGCACCTCCAAAATTTTGTCTTTATAGTAACTCTTCAAGCCTAATCAACAGATTCCAACTCTCCTACTAGATACCATTTCAATGGGACCTGAGTTTCCTTCTATCACATGAAGTTTTTTCAAGCATACGCAGTCCGAATAATGTTCATTGTTAAAGACTAGTGGCCCATCAAAATAGAATATGTATGACCTACCATTGTTATGCTCTAAGGATGAATCTTCAATGATTCTTTGATTATCATAGTTCTTAAGGTGGTATTCATGGATTTGTACACTTGGTTTTGGCTATTCCTTCCTTTAAATTGAAAGTTTTGTTAGCTAATTAGATAAGAACACATTCATCATTCAATTCATCCCTATGAATATCATCATTTCAAACTTCATCGTTTGATCTTTGGTGGGAGCATGGCTTGTGAGATAGCTAGAAATGGTCCTAGACATGTCAATTTTTTTTATATTGGTATGAACACCAAGGTACTTTATATTTGTGTGAACACTTAGCTTACTGCCACCTGAAATGTTTTTAAAATTTTATCTTGAATTTATGACAAATGTTAAGTGGAACTTTGTTAATTTTTCAAAGTCTGATCTTTTCAACTTCAAGAGCTAACCGCAACCATTGTTGAGTGTATGTCAGTCCACTTTAATATGAGAACTGTCTATGCACGATGTAAGGGACAATCCCAATGATCAATAACAAAGCTTAGCACTAGAAACAAATGAAAATATACGACTTTAGAAATCAATATCGGACTTCTGCAATAAATATTTTAGTCATTTAATAATGAGTCCTTTAATTATTATATTAGTCCTAATGGGGGCTATAATCAAGCCAAAGTCTAATAATTTTACTTCCAGGTATATGTGAAGGTGAATCTTGATGATTTAGAATACCGTTGTGACCCATTTTAAGTTCCTTTCAATCTACTGTTTGAACCCTTCTCATGGTTCCAAACTAAGAATTTTAGCAGCCTAGGAGAACAACTTGGAGACCTGTAGTAGTGTCCTCTTTATTGTCCTATATAGAAAAACTCATTCTAGAGAGATTGAGGAGATCACTGTCTATTTTCTTGAGAACATTTTCATATTAAGGTTAAGTAATCTATCATTAAGGATCATCTGATTGAGATGCCCTAGCATAGTACCGATGCTTTCCACGTGGTAGCCTGATTCATGCTTAATAGAGGTCATTTTAGATATGTTTGGATTTAGAAATATCATATTCTTTTACTATAGTAGTGTTCACCTGAATTCTTTCTTATGGCACTAGAGAAGATTGTCTTTCTAGTTATTGCTTATTGACAACCTTACACATTGGAGGAATGCCTTGATTGACATGGTCAAAAGATGCAAAGCATTGGAGTGATTTTCATAAGTTAGCAACATTTTCCTCTTTGAAATGGTTAAGTGAACACCCTTGAAGAAAACTTGCATCATAGAAGAAGCCTTTTGAACTCATTAGGGAAGAATTGGAGGGTGGAAAATGTAGAAACAGTCCTACATTAAACATTAAACATTTTTAGAAATAGTCCTACAGTAGGTAGTATTAAAAATGTAGAAAAAATCCTACAGTAGGCAGTAAAAACCCATCATTATTAGTGATCCACGACACATGTTACTCGCATTATTAAAATTTTTACCACACTGCTATCATGGCCCTAATTTTTCATGCTTTCATTTCTCTTTCCATGCTCATCTCTTATCTAATCTTAAAATACAACTAAATTTCACTCATTTCTCCATTGTAACTTATAATTCCAATATGTTTGAAATTCAAATATGAATCCCCATCATTATTTTCCATACAAAGCATACCAAAATTCATTATATGCAAACACTGCAAAGACTTCAAGCACAGATCATGTCAATGGCCCTTGCAGAAAGACCTATATCGATACACAATCTAAAAATTAATTAAAATATAGCATAAATATAACAAAAATAAATCAGATAAAGTCTCACTAAGCATGAAAAATCAACGTGGAATTTCACCCTGCTATCCTTAGAAATCAACAGACTAAAACAACCATTAAACTTGATCAATACATGAAAAAATCATATCTACAATAAAAAAATTAAGGCAACAAAAATTCACTTCATATTCTCACAATATTAAGACAAACTATAATACCTCAGCTCATCTCAATCTAATACAAGTAGTCCTTTCAACTCATCCCATACAATGACTCTTTAATGCAACCGAAACATTAGCTAGGACATCCATTATCACTATAAACCCTAACTAGATATACAAAGGCCAATCAAGAAATCCAACTAAACTCTATAAGCCAATTCTTATGACTTACAAACAAGGAAGCATTACACCAACTTCCAAATATGTCTAACACAGACATCAAAAATTAGTTGGGGTATAAATGCCTGGAGACAAGTGAGGTGGATCGACTAAATTTCTTGGCATCATTTGTTTGTTTGATCACACTTCTACAATGTCCATATTTAAATATGTTCTTGTGTTGGTTTTTAGCTAATGAATGTACGCATATACTTCTTTTGTTTTACTAGAAATCCATGTAGGATATTTCATATTGAGCTTATTCACCATAGAAAGATATTGAAAATAAAATTTCCCACACTTATGATTCCATAATTAACCACTATTGATATCAAAGTTGATCACTAGCATTGTCCTCTAAAAATCTGTATGACACATGTTCATTAACCATGATGCCACTACTACCAATGATGTGATATTCACTTTAAAATATTTGAAATGTAAGCTCAATAGATTTATAGGTAAGGAGTAGTGCCTCAACAAATGTTCAAAATATTGATGCAAAAATTTTCGAGTGATAACTACCATATCCACTTCATCCACCTCCCTACCAATAACAAACAACTTATCTCAAACATTCTTCAATGTCAATAAATGTCTCAAAATGGAATTCCATTCATCTATTTTCATGGGATAAGGTAGGTTATTTAAGTATAAGAGCCTTACACTTATCTGAAGTTCCATGGTAACTCATAAACCTTCTCATAAGTACATGCATTTGCAACATCCTGTACTGGTGGAGGCAATTTTTGGAATCACCATGTGGAATTTTCAGTTGTTTCCACCTCCAGTGACAGTTTGTTCTTAAATATCCTATCATACTAACACTTTTGTATGTTATAATTGTGTCATTTACATTTTTCATCCTTCAAGATCATTATTTAATGTGGACTAGCCCTTTTAAAAACCAAGTGTTGAACATTTGTTTAAAAAAAAAGAACTCCAATCAACTTATCACTTGCCTCCTTTAATTACTCATCCCCAATTGGCTCTTGTCCTATTTATCATATTTCTGTTGTATTTTACTTTGGTTTTACACAATACAATATCCTTGTGATAATTATGTTTGCCACTAATATTATTATTTCTATTATCAAGAATATTTTGATGTATAACTCAATTGGCATCATCTCTTTCAAAATGGTATATTTATTGATTTTGCGTCTTGTGAACTATTATAAACCCTAAGATTTTATTGAACTCAAACAAAAGGATAAGAAGTTTATCTATAATATTCCCAAAGGGGAGAAGCAGCAATATAGCTCACAATAATGGAAATAGCGGAAAGTATTAACACATTACATACGAGCCAAATTATAGATCCATGGTATTATGTATAACAACAATAAGTAAGTACATGATCTTGGGGATTGAGTCCTTCAAGATAGGAAAAAGAAGCTGTTGAGCCTCAAATTTGTGTTTTCCTTCACCTCATTTTACCTCATTTTCCCTTGTCCATTTCTATCTTAAACCCAATTGATCAATAAAAATAGTTAAAATTACTTCTAGAATGGTTTACATGACTGACTTGTTGAATTTTGTGATTGTTGCCATTGTTAAGCATTTTGACCTGAACTAGCTGCAGAATGCAGGCATTCCGTAGCTAACCGGCGATTCTGCAGCTACCTTTATGTTTGAGTATGTTCCGGGTGGCCTCTTGAGGAAAAATGCATATGGGCATGATCCACGTCGTGCCTACATGGTTTGTTGCTCATCATGGGAGAGGAAATGAATTCTGGGTACGGTTATGCACGTGGGAACACATTTGTGAAGTAAGACTCCTACTAGGACTGTCTCAGTCCAGGTGTCTTTTCTTCTTCACGCAGCCACCTCAAAGACTCCTAAGATGATTCGGATAAGGAAAGACATTATTCCTAAATTGTTGTAATTATTGTTACTTGCATTTACTTTATAAACTCTTGAGTAGACCGAGAGCTTAGTTAGAGATTTTGTGTTAGATTTGCTGCTAGATTTTGTTTAAACTCTGTGTTACGTCCTTGAAGACACAGAGTGTTATGTTCAAACTATTGCATCGTTAATGGAGCAGACAAAGTTATTTTGAAGGCGTGATTTAATTTGGAGTTGAATGTCGTCAAGTGGTAGAGGGCCCCTGCCTCTTGCACGGATTTCTTTTGCGTAAACTAGATAAGTTTTTCCTAGCTGTCTTTATGTTTTGCATTTGAATTGATAGTTGTTTTGTTTTATCTACTGTAGTCGTATTCATTCTAGCTCTTTCACAAGAAGACACTCTTCCAACATACTAAAATGATGAATGTTTAATGACTATGGTATTGTAGGATAGGAGTTAAATTTGTATTTGTTTAACTAGCTACTGTAGTCATATTCGTTCCAGCTCTTCCACAAGAAGACACTCTTCCAACAGACCAAAATGATGAATGATTAATGACTATGGTATTGTAGGATAGGATTTGAATTTGTATTTGTACTGTAGTTATATTCATTCCAGTTCTTCCACAAGAAGACATTCTTCCAATAGATCATAACAATGAGTGATGAATGACTATAGTACTGTAGGAATTCATTGTAGTTTTTTTTTGCTATTCACTATCACAGTCACACTTGTTCTAATCACTCTTCCACAAGAAGAAATTCTTCCAAGACATCCTTAAGAAGTTCAAGATATAACCGTGATAATGAATGATTTAGTTGTGTGTTTATACTAAGTGTCATCTCTGATCTTTCTCTTAAACGCTTGCCCAATATATCATAAGAACGAGTAGGATATGGATGTGATAACTTAGTTTTTCATTTGCTTTCAGTTCATTTGTTTTTAATTGCATACAAGTCCACAGTCAGAATTGTTCTACCTCTTCCACAAGAAGGAACTCTTCAAAATATCATTAATGATGAACAAACAGATTGTGTAACTTCATAGATTAATGCATGTTAGTATAGTCAGAACAACTCCGGAGTTTCATTTGCATTTAATTCATGATCAGTTACTTCATTTCAAGTTTGATGATGACTTATAGTTTAACATTGTTCTAGTTTAGAAGCATCTTAGGTTCATACTTAAATTAACTCATTACACTTGCATCTCATAGTCACACTGTCATCCTTTGCACAATAAGTTACTTTAGTTGTTAGGATTCACAAGACAACCTTCATTATTTACAAATATCTTTTTGTTCTGAAAACTACAAAGTGATCCATAACCATAGGAACAGAAGATAACATCACTATAAGGTCTGAAATATCTCTGCAAATTCCTCATCATTTTATAAACAGAGCTCTTCCTCAAAAGAACTACTTTAAAAAGAAACCAATAACTCTTTGAGTATAGGTTCTGAGACATTCAATTAAATTGCAGAATAGAACTAGGAATTAGTCATGGAATAAAAGAGCTTAGGACAGAGTATTGCATCATTAGTGTTTAATTGTTTAGTTAGAAGACTTGCATATTTAATGATCATTTCTCAAGTTTAGTTTGTGTCATCTGCCTAAGAAGTCATTATCAAGATTTTGTTTCTATTCAGTCATAGTTCAGATTACCATTCCATACATTAGGCTTAACTCTGTTTTTGACCATCAACTTCTTTCCATTAGTTCTCTAGGCATTTTCATTGTAAACATAAAACACCAAAAGACCAAAAACATCATAAATCAACATAAAAGACCAAAAACATCACAAAACACTACACACGACGCATTAGGAAACAAGCACCTAGGTACATATGGTACACTTCACTTCAGCAGTTTACAAATCCTGGTTGACAATTAAATGAGCTCAGTTTAGGAGACTAGATTGAGACACAACATTTTGGCGCCATTGCCGGGGAAGTGAAAACTAGGTAACCTTTGTTTCTTAGCATCCAAAAACAATTTTATGCGTAGGGAGAGAGATTCAAGGGGAAGATTTATAAGCAGCAGAGGCATAAGTTTGATTTCTAGAACACCACTTGTTTCATCTAGATCCAGAGCTAGTACACCTTCAACTCAAACCCATCTTCCATCCTTTACTGATCCTGGACTTCTAGAAGATCTAAGGTCACCTATTCCATTAGAGAAACCTTCCACTTCATCCACTGAACTTGCCATAGAAGAAGATTTAAAAACTCCTGTCAGGGACACAAACCTTTCTACTTCCACAGGAGAGTCAACCATGGCAGAAGAAGGAGGAGGAGGAGTTGTTAATGGAGAACACACATTGTTTGGAGGAGGTATAGGTAGAGGTAGGGGAGAAGGAGGAAGAGGGGAAGGAGGTAGAGGTGCAGAAGGAGGAAGAGGTAGAATAGGAAGCTCTTTTGGGTTCCCTATACTTGATGAAGAAACCAATACAACCATGAAAAACATTTCACCTTCTGTCCTTCCGAACTTCTATGGACTTAAAACTGAGGACCCTGAGACTTTCTTATTCGAATTTGAAGTGCTGTGTAGAACTTATGACTATTTACAAGATGCTCAAAAATTGAAATTATTTCCTTCAACTCTAAAAGGAGCAGCATTGAAGTGGTTTATGAGTTTAAACAGTAGTTCTATTAGAACATGGGAAGACATGAAACAAGCATTTCTAGAGAGATACTTGGATTATTGTATGCCGATTAATCATAAGGAAGAAGTGTTCAAGATGTTACAAAAAGAAGATGAAAACTTAGAAGATTTGTTGGAAAGATTTAAATACAACATAAAAAGGGCACAAATGGAAAAACTAGATCAAGACACTTTAAAAGCTCTTTTGTTGAAAACCATTAGGGATGAATGGTTGGATATCCTTAACATGATGGGAAAAGGGGATATATCACAACTCACATTACCTGAAATATCTGAGTTATGTATCAACCTTTCCAGAGGGAAATCCAAAACTGTCAAAGGTCCAAGAGATTCTGCTCTTGCAAGGGCAAGTAAATCTGCTTCTGGGATAGTAAGTAGATCAGAAATAGGACATATGCTTGATGATTTTAAATCTAACATCTTAGGGAGTCTTAGTGAACAAATAGACACCCTCAAGATACAAAACAAGCAAAAGGTTGAATCTGATGCCTTGGCAATCTTTTGTCCCAAATGTAGGAAGAAACATGCCTTGAGAGAATGTCCTCTAGATGTAAAAGTTGTAGAAACCTGTGTTATTTGTTCTGAGAAACATGAGACCAAGAGTTGTCCTTCTCTTCCTGGTCTCAAGGCTGTTTTTCAAGAAGAAACTCCTACAGACTCCACAGAATCTCTTAACTTTGTATCTAGAAGACCTTGGCAGGGATCTCAGACACAAGGATTCCATGATCAAATGTATAATCAACTTCCACCTTGGAATTCTTGGCAGCAACCCTGGCCCCAATTTCAAAATCAATCTCAAGCTTGGGCACAAGGATCACAAGGTCCCTATGGAAGATACTCTCCATATTATCAGTATCCACCATCCTATCCACCATATCCACATTTTTATCCTCAAAATCCTCAACAAAATTTTCAAAAAAATCCTCAACAACATCATCCGAACCAATCTCATCAAAATCAACCACTTCCATTACCATTCCCTCAAAAATCCAATCAATTGCCAGCTCAGCCCATACCAAACCCCAATAATAAGAACCCTCAGAATACATACATGATAGAAGGACAACAATTTCCAACTTATCTAATTACTCCTCTAGACCTTAGTGATGTTCAAATTAGGTCTGGAAGGATACTTGAGAAGAGGAAACCTTCTGTGATCATACAGGAACAAGATAATTCTGAGGAAGACTCCCTACGGGTTAATAAAAGTCTTGAGGAAAGAACATCCTTTCAAGGCCAAAACATTGAAAAACTGAAACAAAAAGATCCAATAAATCCAACTCCAGTATTAGAGCAACCATACACATCTACTTCTATACCTCCCTTTCCGGAAAGACTACAAATTGATAAAGGTGTAGAAAAACAAATAATGGTGCCTAATTATGATTTCTTGGATGAATTGAGAAATGTTTGCATTAAAATTTCATTATTGCAAGCCATCAAGGAAATCCCAATTTTAGCCAAAACAATAAAGGAGTTGAGTATGAAGACAACAAAGAAAAGAATAAGAGAAACCAAGAAAATTCAACTGGTAGGACAAATAGCAGATATTATGATGGGTAAGATTACCATTCCAAAGTACCTTGACCCAGGAAATCCAGTTGTCAAAATTCACATCAATGGAATTGAAATTCAAAACACACTCATTGACTTAGGAGCAACAATAAATATCATGAGTAGACAAATCATGGACAAACTGAAACTTCCTAATATTCTCTTTACACCCACACTATTACAATTAGCAGATAGATCTGTGATCAGACCAGATGGGGTAATAGAAGACATTCCAATGTCCCTAGACTCTTGGGAGTACCCTGTGGATTTCATGATCCTGACACCCAAGAATAATCTAGGAGGCCATCCTGTTATACTAGGAAGACCTTGGTTGGCTACAACTGATGCTTTTATTAGTTGTAGGTCTGGTGATATGTATATTTCTGATGGTAGCTCAACAAAGAAATTCACTTTATATCCTCCAGCTAGGACAATTACAGAACTAGATGACACTCAATGGATAGAGGATGAAGAATATTTGAAACCACTCTTCACAATTTCAGAAATTAGTGAAGATAATCAAATTCTGAATACTCTAGAAAACTTTGAATCTTCTCCAGAACACAAACAAGAATCATTTCAAGAGAGATCCAATATTGAGTTCTTGTCATCTAGACAGATGTCTCTTCATTCTATGGACAAATTTGGCAGCTCTACAAGTGAAATTTTTCCAGGCAAAACCTTGAACATAAACAAAAACCTAGAAATATCTCAACAAAAAGAGTTAGTCAAAGTATTACAGAGACATTCTTCTGCATATGCATGGGAATACACTGACATGAAAGGGATAAGTCCCAAGACTTGTACTCATCACATCTATATAGAGGCAAATTGCAAACCAATCAGACAACCTCAAAGACGGATGAATCCAAATCTTAGGAAATTGTCAAGGAAGAATTACAAAAATTGTTAAATGTTAACTTCATCTATCCTATTTCAGATAGTCAGTGGGTTTCCCCTTTAGTAATTGTACCTAAGAAAAATGGAAAATGGAGGGTGTGTGTTGACTACCGAGAACTGAATAAAGCTACTCTTAAAGACCATTTTCCCTTACCTTTCATAGATCAAGTATTAGATACATTAGCCGGTAAAAAGTACTTTTCATTCCTAGATGGGTTTAGTGGTTACAATCAAATCCAAGTAGCACTTGAAGACCAAGATAAAACCACATTTACTTGTCCTTGGGGTACCTATGCCTACCGAGTATTGCCATTTGGATTATGCAATGCACCCGCAACATTCCAAAGGGCAGTATTAGGAATTTTTTCTGATCTAATACATGACTGTGTAGAGGTGTACATGGATGATTTTACAGTTTATGGGGATACATTTGAAGAGGCTTTAGAAAACTTTGAAAAGGTCTTAAAAAGATGTCAAGAAGCAAACCTTTCTCTTAGTCATGAAAAATATTTTATGATGTTTACCGAAGGTATTGTTTTAGGGCACCACATTTCAGGGGATGGGATTAGAGTTGATGAGGCGAAAGTTGAAGTTATTTCTAACCTATCCATTCCAAGTTGTCAAAGAGATGTTAGAAGTTTTCTAGGATTTACAGGGTACTATCGGAGATTTATAGAAAACTTTACCAAAATAGCATCTCCTCTCTTCAAATTACTCACCAAAGATTGTGAATTCAAGTGGACTTCTGACTGCCAGTTAGCTTTTGAAACCTTGAAAACTAAAATTTCTGAAGCACCTATATTAAGGGGACCTAACTGGAAGTTACCTTTTCATATCTCGACAGATGCTTCTGATACAGCTCTGGGAGCAGTATTGGGACAAAAAGATTTAATTCCCTATGCCATCTATTATATCAGTAAAAATTTGACTCCTGCAGAGTTAAACTATACTGTAACTGAAAAAGAGTTTTTAGCCGTTGTTCATGCCATAAACAAATTTAGACACTATATAACAGGCTATGAAACTTTTGTTCACACTGATCATTCTGCAATTAGATACTTAATGAACAAATCAATCACTAATGGCAGAGTTATAAGATGGTTGTTACTATTACAAGAATTCAACATTACTATTCTAGATAGGCCTCGAAAACAAAACACTGTGGCTGATTTCCTGTCTAGAATCCAAAATATCAAAGATGACACTCCGGTTGAAGATCAATTTCCTGATGAATATCTTTTTGCAATCTCTACTCAAACCCCATGGTTTGCTGATATTGCCAATTATTTAGTTTCAGGAAAATTTCCTTTAATTATGAATGCAAGGGATAAAAGAAAAATCATTAATAATAGTGCAAGATATTCATGGGTCGCTAATGAGTTGTACAAGACAGGTCCAGATTTGATCATTAGAAGGTGTGTTCGTGAAGATGAGATGCCTGAAATTCTTAAGGCATGTCATGATGAACCTTGTGGCGGACACTTTGCAGATAAGAGGACAGCCTATAAGATCCTTAATTTAGGATATTATTGGCCATCTTTGTTTAAAGATGCAAGGGAGCATGTCAAAAGGTGTGACAGTTGCCAAAGGGTAGGGAAACCTTCTCCTTCAGGTGAGATGCCATTACAACCTCAGGTACACATTGAACCTTTTGAAAAATGGGCTTTGGATTTTGTAGGACCTATTAGTCCTCCATCAAGAAAAAAGAAATATATATTAGTTTGCACTGATTATGTTACTAAATGGGTAGAAGATAAACCATTACTTGTTGCTAATGAAGCATCTGTAGTTACTTTTCTTTTTGACGATATTTTTACTCGTTTTGGTGTCCCAAGGGAAATTGTTACAGATCAAGGAGCTCAATTTACATCAAGGCTAGTGGAGCAAATGATGGAGAAGTACAAAATCAGACATAGAAAATCTACTCCTTATCATCCACAAGCAAATGGCCAAGTGGAATCCACTAATAAAGTCATTGAAGGAATCCTAACAAAGACTGTTCATCTACATAGAAGAGATTGGGTAGATAGGCTTCCTGAAGCCTTGTGGGCCTATAGAACTACATGGAGAAACACAACAAGTCATACTCCTTATGAGCTTGTTTATGGGAAGCAAGTTTTGTTTCCTATAGAGTTCCAAATTCAAACATTCAAGATGGCAGTTCAGCTAGGACTTGATCTAACGGAGGCACAAAAGCATAGACTGGAGCAAATTAATGAATTGGATGAGATCAGGCAAGATGCAGTTCAGAAAACAAGTCTAGTCCAACAACAAAGGGCTAGATGGCATGACAAGTACATTAAGGAGAAGAAATTTAAAGAGGGTGACTGGGCTCTCTTGTTTGATTCAAAATTCAAGGATTTTCAAGGGAAATTTCAGACACATTGGCTTGGGCCATATGAAATTGTTCGAATTATTGATAATGGGGCAGTAAAAATCAGAACTATAGATGAAGAAGAAGTCACTTTTCTTGTGAATGGTCATAGACTGAAGCTATACCACAAGCCACTCTCAAGAGAAGAGTTTGTCAAGAAGTTCCAAGAAGACAATGGTGTGAAGTTAATGAAGAAGAGTCTCTCTTCTTCATCAACTTGATTAAATTTTCTGAAGCATTTCTCTTTTGAAAAATAAAAATAAAAAATAAAAAATAATAATAATAATAAAGGTATAAACATGAAAACCAATCATTGATTGGCATGTTTATACAGAAAAGATAGGGTGAAAATCAGAGTTTCTCTGACACTCTAACTTTTCCCATTTTTTTGTTTTTATAAGCAGCTGTTATAAAAATCATAAGTACAGTTCCATAGTACTTATGATTCACTTCATCTCACTCCATTCATTTATTCATTCATACTCCATCTCATCCATTATTCGTATTTCATTCCATTCCACATCTCATTCATTTCACTCCATCTTCCATTCATCTCATTTTCATATCAAAACACAGAATTTGATATCTTGCTGTAAGTGAATAAAATATGTCATGAACTGCAGTACAACTCTTATGTTCCTTCATTCCATTTCATGAACTGAATCCATCCCATTCCATTAACCACTTCATACATATCATAATTCATCATCCATTTTCATACATACCACATAACATTTCTCCCATACTCCAAAAACATTCCATTTTCATGATTAAAGTGTTCTACAGGAACATTTCTGCAGCTCAGTGGACATTCTGCAGCTCAGTGGACATTCTGCAGCTGATCAGCCTTTCTGCAGCCCGATAGTCTTTCCGCAGCTACAAATCCTGAAGGCATCAACCAGCAGACATCAGAATTACAACAAAGTGATCCAGTGAATTCATGAATCAAAAATATCAAGAAAATTGTGAAAGATTCCTCCAAAGATGAGCAGAGAAGACAAAGGCTACAAAAACATAAAATAAAGGGCAGAGGTAACAAATTTAAATTGCGATGGCATTTCATAAAAGTTTAGCATAGTTTAGTTGTGGATTATTCGAAAGGTTGTTTTAATTGTTTTATTGATCAAACACCAAACAAACCCTCTACAGACCTTGTATTAAAATCTTCCATTTCAAATTTCATATTCGATAGCATTTAAGCGGTGAAACGGCCAAAGCATTTGAATTTCCCACGACTCTTAACCAAGTTATTTAATGATGATGATTTTCCCTGCCGTCGTAAATCCTCCGCCGTCTCCTCAATCATTAATAAAAACCCTCCACCTCACTCCACTACTCTATTCCATGATCATTTTCCATAACTTCATTCCGTAGCCGATATTCCATTCCGAAGCCAGAGATTTATTATCATCAGAAACAGAGCAGAAGAGGTAAATTTGGAAGTATAACAGTGTGAGGACTCAAAGCCACTTAATACCGTGAACAGATAGCATATCACTGTGGACGAAGTTTGGAGCATTTCCACTGTCAACAAAGAATTGTGGCCGTGTAGAGTTTAAAGTCTGTTGTTACCAAAAGACAGAGGTACTAAAATTGAAGTCTTTTGCTACCAAAGATAGAGGTGTTGCAGTGATTGAAGTTTGAAGCATACCATTTGCTACCAGAAACAGAGATAGAGCGTTGGAATTTGAAGATTTTTGCTACTGGAGACAGAGACATTGTAATGTTGAGTTGAAGTCTATGTTACCAGAGACAGAGATGTTGCAACGTTGAATTTGAAGTCTTTTGCTACTAAGAGCCAGAGGTATTGCACGAAAAGAAATTTGAAGCCATCTGCCATTTTCAATCAAAGACATTTTCAACTCAAAATTTGAAACTACTCTCATTTTCAAACAAGGGCATAGCACTCTGACATTCAATTGTCAACAGAAGCATATCAGCTCGAGGTTTTAAAGGCATTTGTTATTATAAATCAGAGGTATGTCATTCCAAAATTGAAGCCATTTTCATTTAGAGCTTGAAGCCATTTTAATCCGAAAGTAAAAGCCATTGTTTTGTGGGTAGAGAAGAGTGTTAATTTGATATTGAAAAATCATGGGTTTAATTGTAAGGACTGAACTTGTGGGTTCAAAATATTTAGAAGGTTACCCACAATGCAAGGAAATGTTACAACAAATAGGATGGCTTCAATTTTTGGAAAAATTTAATGGCTTCCATAAGGAAGTCACCAAAACATTTGCCAGATCATTCCAAGGAACCGAAGTTGAAATAGGGGATGTCAAGTTTACTGTTACTGAAGTTTTTATAGCAGAGGCTACAGGATTATCCAGAACTGGGGAGAGATTGTTTAAAAATAGGGAATTCCACAATGACTCCTGGAAACAAATTTTAAAATCACCAAATATGGATGTTAGTGTGTTCAAGAAAGGAGTTCCCAGCACTGCATTGAAAAGCAAATGGAGAAATATACTACTTCTTTTACAAAAAATTGTTACATGTGAGGGTAGATATGGGACATTTTATGTCTACCACATTAGAATAATGATGCATTTTCTGGGAGAAGATTTGAATCTACCATATTTCTTGCATCAAAGTCTGAAGAAAATGGCTTCCTGTGTTCAGAGAAGAGTTCAGTTTTTAGAGACAACCCTGTATCATCATGGGTTGGTCAAAATTTTGATTGAGCATCATCTATCTAAAACAAATGATACATGGGATGATTTATTAATAAGAAATCATTTTGAAGAAGCAAAAGAACTATCACCTGAACCACAACCCACAAAGAGAAGTAGGAAATGGAGGACTTCAAAAGATAAAATTGACAAACCAGTTCAAGAAAGCAGTGAAGAAGTCATTTTGGAGAAGTTGACTCAAATCAGGAGGAAACTTAAGGAAGAAAAGATAATCAAGGAATCTACCATAGAGAAAGGAGAGGGATCCTCTCAGCTTAGGAGAAGCCACAGATTAAAAGGAAAACTGAAGAAAACATCAATCAAACAAACAGGGGTAATCAATATTGAGGATGAAGAAACATCCATTGAAGAGGATGATGAAGAAGATTTTTATGAAGGCACCCCTGAGATTGATCCCGCTCAACAGGAAATCTATGATTATGTGGAAACCTTAGAGAGGACAGCTTTAGAAAGCAGAGAAAGAACCCCCAGTCCTCCACTGTCTGAAATTGATATATTAAGGAGGGATAGGTATGAGTTGGAATTGTTGAATAGACACATCAAAAATGAGAATGAAATTCTCAAAGATCAAATCAAACTCAAAACTGATATGAACTCAACCTTATCCCTGCATATAGACAAAGTGGAGAGGACCAATGAGAAATTGAAGACAAGGAACAAAAAGCTAGTCAGGGCACTCACCAATCTCAGGTTCAAACTTGTGATCAGGAAACCCAGAAGGCCTCTAGCTTTCAGACAAAGGAGAAGAAGGGGATTAGATGTCCTTGCAAAAGCCTCTGAATTCATAGGATAATTTGCATGAGGACATGCAAAGAGACAGCAGTGGGGGTATGTTGAGCCTCAAATTTGTGTTTTCCTTCACCTCATTTTACCTCATTTTCCCTTGTCCATTTCTATCTTAAACCCAATTGATCAATAGAAATAGTTAAAATTACTTCTAGAATGGTTTACATGACTGACTTGTTGAATTTTGTGATTGTTGCCATTGTTAAGCATTTTGACCGGAACTAGCTGCAGAATGCAGACATTCCGTAGCTAACCGGCGATTCTGCAGCTACCTTTATGTTTGAGTATGTTCCAGGTGGCCTCTTGAGGAAAAATGCATATGGGCATGATCCACGTCGTGCCTACATGGTTTTTTGCTCATCATGGAAGAGGAAATGAATTCTGGGTACGGTTATGCACGTGGGAACACATTTGTGAAGGAAGACTCCTACTAGGACTGTCTCAGTCCAGGTGTCTTTTCTCCTTCACGTAGCCACCTCAAAGACTCCTAAGATGATTCGGATAAGGAAAGACATTATTCCTAAATTTTTGTAATTATTGTTACTTTATAAACTCTTGAGTAGACCGAGAGCTTAGTTAGAGATTTTATGTTAGATTTGCTGCTAGATTTTGTGCAAACTCTGTGATACATTCCTGAAACGCAGAGTGTCATGTTCAAACTTTTGCATCGTTAATGGAGCAGACAAATTTATTTTGAAGGCGTGATTTAATTTGGAGTTGAATGCCGTCAAGTGGTAGAGGGCCCCTGCCTCTTGCACAGATTTCTTTTGCGTAAAATAGATAAGTTTTTCCTAGCTGCCTTTACGTTTTGCATTTGAATTGATAGTTGTTTTGTTTTATCTACTGTAGTCGTATTCATTCTAGCTCTTCCACAAGAAGACACTCTTCCAACATACTAAAATGATGAATGTTTAATGATTATGGTATTGTAGGATAGGAGTTAAATTTGTATTTGTTTAACTAGCTACTGTAGTCATATTCGTTCCAGCTCTTCCACAAGAAGACACTCTTCCAACAGACCAAAATGATGAATGATTAATGACTATGGTATTGTAGGATAGGAGTTGAATTTTTATTTGTACTGTAGTTATATTCATTCCAGTTCTTCCACAAGAAGACATTCTTCCAATAGATCATAACAATGAGTGATGAATGACTATAGTACTGTAGGAATTCGTTGTAGTTTTTGCTATTCACTATCACAGTCACACTTGTTCTAATCACTCTTCCACAAGAAGAAATTCTTCCAAGACATCCTTAAGAAGTTCAAGACATAACCGTGATAATGAATGATTTAGTTGTGTGTTTATACTAAGTGTCATCTCTGATCTTGCTCTTAAACGCTTGTCCAATACATCATAAGAACGAGTAGGATATGGATGTGATAACTTAGTTTTTTTTATTTGCTTTCAGTTCATTTGTTTTTAATTGCATACAAGTCCACAGTTAGAATTTTTCTACCTCTTCCACAAGAAGGAACTCTTCCAAAATATCATTAATGATGAACAAACAGATTGTGTAACTTCATAGATTAATGCATGTTAGTATAGTCAGAACAACTCTGGAGTTTCATTTGCATTTAATTCATGATCAGTTACTTCATTTCAAGTTTGATGATGACTTATAGTTTAACATTGTTCTAGTTTAGAAGCATCTTAGGTTCATGCTTAAATTAACTCATTGCACTTGCATCTCATAGTCACACTGTCATCCTTTGCACAATAAGTTACTTTAGTTGTTAGGATTCACAAGACAGCCTTCATTATTTACAAATATCTTTTTGTTCTGAAAACTACAAAGTGATCCATAACCATAGGAACAGAAGATAACATCACTATAAGGTCTGAAGTATCTCTGCAAATTCCTCAACATTTTATAAACATAGCTCTTCCTCAAAAGAACTACTTTGAAAAGAAACCAATAACTCTTTGAGTATAAGTTTTGTGACATTCAATTGAATTGCAGAATAGAACTAGGAATAAATCATAAAATAAAAGAGCTTAGGATAGAGTATTGCATCATTAGTGTTTAATTGTTTAGTTAGAAGATTTGCATATTTAATGATCATTTCTCAAGTTTAGTTTCTGTCATCTACCTAAGAAGTCATTATCAAGCTTTTGTTTCTATTCAGTCATAGTTCAGATTCTGCTTCATTGTTTTCAATTGCATTTACCATTCCATACATTAGGCTTAACTCTGTTTTTGACCATCAACTTCTTTCCATTAGTTTTCTAGGCAGTTTCATTGTGAACATAAAACACCAAAAGACCAAAAACATCACAAAACACTACACACAACGCATTAGGAAACAAGCACCTAGGTACATATGGTACACTTCACTTCAACAGTTTACAAATCCTGGTTGACAATTAAATGAACTCAGTTTAGGAGACTAGATTGAGACACAACAGAAGCTTCCAATGCCAAAAATCACCCAAATCATGTAATACACAGCGGCACAAAAAACTGAAGCAATTACAACATAGTTTTAGTGACTAATACTATAGCTGGGACATATATATAAATGGGTCTAATAAGATCATGCTCATACAAGGAAAAAATGGACATCTATGCTCCCTAACACTTTTCTAAGACAACCGAGGAAGGGTTTCCAGAAATACACAATATAAATGGTGGATCTAAAGCCCTAGGGATGAAGATTCACTGCAGCTAAAGGACAAAGAAGGAGGTGGTTGAATATGATGTAGATCTGAATGAAATCCTCCAAAAGACTCTCTTAATGAAGGGTTGATCCCTTCAATGGAAAGCAAACACTCCAAATGGAGCACTGAACTTACCCCTGCAACAACTCACAAAAATAATGCAGACATGGATTGGAACTGCACTGTAGGGGATGTTACTACCTTGGCTTGATGCCAAAAGCTGATATAAAGCACAAGGACCCTCTTTATTGATCTCCCAATGGAAAGAAATCTCTTCCAGTGAAGACAATATCAGAAGTGGCCCAAAGAAATCCTCCACTACTGCACCCTGCAACTCGGCACATATCTAAATAAAATCCATGTTGTATAATAAAGTTGAAGCTTGGGCAAATTCTAGAATGTGGAAATGTAGTGCAAATTCTCTTCCTTTGAGGCTTCTAAAGGATATAAGTGGGATTCCCGCTTAAGAACACCCTTGTGCTAAACAACACTGCAATCTTAGCTAAACAACTAAAGAGAGCTCAAAGTCTTAACAGACCATATCAAATAATATCTCAAACATGATCAAAATGGTTGCCATCCTCTTCCTTATATTCTTAGTGAAATTCCTCACCCTAGGCCCCACTCATTAAAGGCACTAATTCAATGCAAAGGATCTCCCTCCAAAACTGCGCTATCCCTCATTGAATGTCCACTACTTCCATACCAACGTTGTTGATTTGGTCAAAGTTGACCCAGTCTTGATGCTTCTTCCCTTTTTCACACATCGGAGAACTTTATCCAACTCTTTTGATGCCATCCATTCACATTTGGAGTGGTTTTATTACTACTAAGGATTTTTATGGGTCTCCCTACCCTCTTATTCTTCTAACTAAGAAGCAAAATTAGATTTTAATATTCCAATTAGTTGCATGATAATTTAGGAATATTACAATCCTCCCCTCCCAAATGTTGCTTTTTCTTAAGAAACTGCAAGGATAGATCTGAAAAATTTAGGGAATCTTCGTCCCCATGTAAAGCTCCATCCCCCAAGCTATCATCCATATAAAATGAATCACCCTCCTGAATGGTAATTCATAGAAAATCATCTCCCATATGAGAGGCTCCTCCCAAAGACATAAGTCAATCATATGGCTCCCTTCATAAGGAAACAATTGATATAATGTAGCAGCCATATAATTTGCCATGCTCCCCTTGAAGCATGAAGAAATGTGGGAATTTTCATCCCCACTGGACACATCTAACCAATGTGTCATCCCTCCAATCATGTCCCCAACAATAATAAGAACATCATCAACATATGGGATCACAATCAAAGTCATGCTAGCTGCCATGTGTAGTAATGGAGAGGGACAATGGTCCCTCAAGTGCAACCAACACTGTTTTACTCCTAGCTACAACTGAATATGGCATGATGAGTGGTTTCGCAACCACTTGTTTGCTGACACAATCTCCTCACAAGCTTGGAGAAGGTGTATGGTGTATGGTGCGAATTGAGCATACCCTGCATAAGATATCATCTCCCCAAGATATCCTAGGGAATGGTCATGATCAATGTTGCTTATGGGTTTAATTAGACCATGAAGTCTAGAAGGAAGAGTGTCACCTCTTGGAGCAATGCCCTGCACATTAATGGTAAGGAAACGCAAATATATAGTAAATGAATCATGATGTATAAATACAATCTTTACCATGTACTTGGTTCAAGCTAGTAAGGTGACTCATAGATGGGCCTCCTCTAACTCCCAATGAGAAAGAAAGTGGTTGTGATAACTCCACCAAAGAGTCATGTCTCTCCTCATCCTCCAAATAATCCATGCATCTCCCCATATGATGGTGCATCTCCTCTTTAAAGCCTTCCCAAATGAATCCCTCTAGGATAGTACGGTATGATCTTATAAAACCAGTGGGATTGGAGAGCAACCCTTCATATTCTGCATGTAGTAGCTTCTCCTTGAGCTTATAATATCTATTCAAGAAGACTCTACTTTGAAAATATATGAACTCATCTACCATTGCATATCTCCCATCGGATAACTGGCCATCAAGAATCCTGCATGAAAAGAGATCCTTGGATTATTCCACTAATAGCTGGGATCTCCAATAAGGGTCAATACTCAATAATGACAGTGTTTTTGATCTATCATGTGAAGCACCTGTCATGTTGCTGCTCTTTTCCTTGACATATCCCATGCCAAAGTCATACACCAAAATGTTGCAATGTTACCTCTGTTGCTCCTCCTACAACTACTCATGCTCTAGAGAAGGTGGAAGTTTTTTTAGGCTAGCCTTCCATGGGAAGATATCACCCATCAAAATCTTTCTAAGTTTGGCCAATGTAAGCATGTGTGGTCACAAAATTCTACCAAATATGGAAGAGTCCTTCGAATGTGGAAGTATCTTCTGATTCTCCAAATCCATGGAGTGGTATCCTTGCACCATGGTGGTGTCATCCATCCCTGAAACATCTTCTCTCATCACAAGATGTTTGGTGAGAGTGGGTAGTAATGATATTGGGAGAATGTATCCCTCCTCCTTGAGACTACCACAGAATCTTTGTATTTTTTCACATCCTCCCAAGGTTTTCACCCCTCCGAGATTAATGAGTGGTGCAACCAGATGTGAATCATCTCTCATCATCTCCTGATCTGGTGGTCTCCTAGGTGGAATGTCTCCATGCAATGAGACATCAATATCAAGAGTAGACTGCATATATGAGTGGACTAATTTTTCCTTGCTCTCATTGCACAAATTAGATTGCCTCTTTAGTGCAGCATCCTTCTAAAATATATAGGGGTTTTTGATCCTAATCATATGATGTTGGTCCTCCCCCCTATCTTCTTCTTTCATCTTCAAGATCTCAAAATCTATCATTGATGGCACATGTTGTTCATGGATTGTGCCCTGATCTCCACATGTGAGATTCTTTGGAAATTCTTGCGAGGGTACAAGAATTCCTCTAATTGGAGAAATTTCCCCCTCTTCCTCTTCACAAGGTACTAGATCTGCTCCTGATGTGAAAACATTGTTACCTCTTTCCTTCTCTTCTCCTTCATCATGAATGAAGGCTACCTCATCATCATTATGAGGCTCTTTTTTTTTATCCTCTTTTCAAAAAGAGATCTCCCTATCTTCCCTTTGAAAAGATAAATCCTCTTGAAGTGGGGATCTTGCCTCTAGAAAGGTATTCTGCAAGTTTTTAATCCCCTCAATAACATTCTGGAATGCAGTTGGGTCTATAGATCCTTCCAACTCATGCAAGCAAAGGTTTTGTTTGTTTAGGCTTGGCTATCTCAACCATGGATGCTTCAGAATTTTTTGCATCAAATATTTTCACTAACCTCCTAGTGAAATTTTCATAAGTACATACATTTACATGATTCAAAGAAGAAGTTTCATAAAACCACAGGGAAAAAGCCTTACCTTCAAGATGCAGTGATACTACTCTAATGGCTTCATCTTTTGAAACTTTGTGTTGTTGTAAATAAGTGTCTAACTCCTTCACCCAAGCCCTACTTGAACATTTAGGTGACCCATCAAAAGTTGATAGAAAGAATCTACCGACATCATGTTACTTGCACCTCTTGCTTCTATTGTGATTGCTAGGTCTTCTATTCTCCTTGATCTTCAAAAAACCTTGGAAGTTTAGAAGATCTCTAAATATATGAGATTGGGATTCATACTTTTGAATACAGTCACCAATATTCTCCTCCTTTGGTACATCTCCTTCCTCCATATCGCTTTCTATGAACATAGGCATGGTAGAGCGTTGTAGATTTGATTGTGTGGTTGAATGTTCACACCCATGATATGAAGACTCTAGAGATTTATTCATGTGAAAATATTCTTGAGGGATCTCCATGTCTTTCCCTCCTTTTTCCCTTGATTTCTCTATTAAGCTCATGCATTTCTTGGAGAAGAAGTTCTGAAAAATTATTTCCCTCCATTTCTCCAAATAATGGAGACTTTCGTTTGTCTATTCTGTGAGTCTTCTCTTTTCTAGGAGAAGCTTATTCTTCTTCTGATAACATAAATGCAATTTCTTCACAGGTTGAGCCAAGATTATGCTTTGATACCATTGTAATATTCCCAAATGGGAGAAACAACAATATATATCACAACAACGGAAATAGAAGAAAGTATTAACAAATTACATACGACCCAAATGACAGATCCATGGTATTATGTATAACAATAATAAATAAGTACATGTAATTTTATGTAGATGTTTTATTCTTGATGCAAATTTACTTTTATTACAACAATCACATAAACAATTAAGTAAAATGCTGATAGAAAATACCAATGGATCTATAGAAGACAAACCAGAAACAGAAGAATGTGTTGGTGCGTTATGGCGGTCAGCAGGATGCTTCAACTAGCAAAGTCTTCTTGTTCGAAAAACCCATAAAGTGTCACAACAGTCCTCAAATCAATCACCCAGTCAACTCAAAGTCAACCCAAGAAATTCAACAAAGGGAAACAGCAATAAAGTCAACTTAGCTCCAACTTCGATCAACCTTTTCACCTCAATTTTTGTGCCAAAGTGTACAGCCTTCCAATATCAAACTCTCCACCCAAAATCAGCCAATTCGGACCATGTGTTTACCAAAGTCAATGCTGGTGAAACTTGCCTAGAAACCCTAACTGCATAAAGTTTGTCCTTTTTCCAGTTTCAACAACTTCATCCTTTTTCCCTTGTGATAACTGCTTCTCAGATGCTTGTATCCAATCAGAGGAGGAGATGTGTGAGGATGAGAGTGAGTGAAATGCTCTCCAACGTTGACTGTATATATATCCATCATTGAGGTGTGTGACACATCTGCTGGGGGTGTAAAACCTTAAGGCAAACTTGCACATATTTGAAATTATTAAAAATAAATTCAAAATAAATGTTTCAATCAGTAGATTAAGATCAATTTTATATCAATCTTACACCTCTTTGAAAGAGGAACCCAATAAAAATATTGGTATCTTCATCTGAGCATCACAACATGGAGTTTGGACCTAGTTGTCAAATTTTAACACTCCCTCTCAGCTAGGGAGAACTCCATCCACCTGTGAAAACAAACATCATGCGTCATCTCGCCGTAACTTGCTTTGCTGACCTCTTTATTTTAGAATAGAAGTGGGTCAGTCACAAATACATCATCCCCCAGATGACAGATTCAGCCCAGAGGTCCGAAACCTTTATCAGACTCAAAGAGTCTCATACCAACCCGAAGTTGGTTTACCTGACCCGAAGTCAGTTAGAGGTACGAAACCTCACTATACTTGATCCCAAATCAAGTGGTTGGACCGTGCCATCCTAGATAGAGAGTATAACAATCTATGTTGCATCCATCAGTCTTTGCTACTAGTCTCTAGCTTTTCCCACCTCATTGACCAAATGAGAGGTACTTCCCATGAGCCCTGAACTCAATGGGTAGGATGCATACGGGGCACAAATAATGAGAGGTGAACCAAGTCAAACATCATAACGATGGGGCAGAAGCACTACAAGTTCTGGAAAGCTTAGCCCCTTGAGTGGTTATAGCTCTGAGAAGCTATCCCCAAAGCGCCCCAGAGCTCCCAGAGCTCATCGTCCAACAGGACCCACATCATAGGATCATTCCACGATACCAAGACTCTCACGAAAGGTTAGGAACTTGAATTTCCCTAGGGGATTTGTGAGAATATCCACGACCTGATCATCAGTTCCTATATGATCTAGCCTTACGATGCCTTGTTGTACCATATCCCGGATATAGTGGTACCCGATATCAATATGCTTGGATTGATCATGGAACACTGGATTCTTGAACAAGAGAATCCCAATATGGTTATCATAGAGTATCAAAGTGGTATCTAGCACATGTCCAAACAGCTCAATAAAGAGCTTTCACAACCAAACTACTTCACAACAGGCCATACATGCTGCAATTTATTTGGTGTGGGCGGTGCTCAAAGCGACCAAATTTTTCTTCCTGCTCATCCATGAGATCGAAGCAGAACCAAGATTGAAGCAGCATCCTAATGTGCTCTTACAATAAACCAAACTGCCAGCCCAATTGGCATTAGTATATCTAAGGAGAGTCATGCTCCCAGTAGTGTATCTTAGCCCATGGTTTATCGTGCCTGGAAGGTATCTTAGAAGATTCATGGCACCAACCCAGTGAAATTGATGAGGTTCAACCATCTATTGAATCAAAGTGTTCACTGCAAAAAATATATCTGGACGGGTGTTCACTAAGAACATCATGGCCCCTACAAGTTGACGATACTTAGTAGGATTTGACAATATGAGCCCAGCAGCGCTGCCACTCAACTTCTTGAAGTTGAGTTTCATTGGTGTTGACACAGACTTGCAGTCCACCATACCAAATATTTCTAGAAGCTTCACAATGTATTTTCCTTGAGAAAGGAAAATCTCGCTAGGTCTCTATCAGACCTATAGGCCTAAGAAGTAGTGCATCAATCCTAGGTTCTTCATCTCGAATTCAGCAATGAGCTCCCTCTTACACTGATGAATGAGAGGGCTAGCACCGATCAAGAATAGGTCATACACATACAGTACCAGGATGAGAGGCTTTCCCTTGACAACCTCGAAGTAAAGGTTCAGATCAGCATTACTTCGAGTGAAGCCCAACTTCATCAAGTAGCTATCTATTAGATTCCTCTCATACCAAGCTCTAGGTGCTTTCTTTGACCCATTGAGGGCCTTCTCTAACCTGCAGACATGGGTGTCCCAATCCTGGACTTCGAACCCTAGAGGTTGCTCCACATATACCTCTTCCTTTATTGCACCATGCAGAAATGCGTTATTCACATCCATCTGATGAAGAATCCATCCTTGCGTAGTAACAAGGGCTATAATAGAAAAAATGGTGATATATCGAGCTACAGGTGAAAATATGTCATCATAATCTATCCTTTTGAAAGAAGCCATGGGCAACGAATCTTGCCTTGAACTTTTTAGCACTTCCATCAGATCCATGCTTGATCTTGTAGAGCCATTTCGAGGTGACAACTTCTTTGTCCTTTGGTCATTGAAACCACATCCCAGACATCATTCTTCACAATGGAATCATACTCTTCGTGCATAACATCCTTTCAAACTGGATGCTTTATGGCTTCCTCAAAGGATCCAGGCTCGAATTATACAATAGTACTCATGGATGCCAGATACCCTTGGTAGCTATTCAGCTTCTTACTTTCATGGAATGTCCCCCTTGGGGCAGCATGTCCCTCAACATCCTAGAGAATGTCCCTGAGCCATCATGGTCTATTTCCTAATGAAGGAGGTGGATCAATCGAGTCCATCAGTCCTTCAACATCAAGCATTGTTTCATCCTTCGGTTCCTCTTGATTTCCATGCCTTGCTTCATTATCTTCCTTAGATCTCAGAATATTGACTACTTTCCTCGGGGAATTATCTTCGTCAAAGGTGACATCATGGCATATCATGGCATATAGCCCACAAACATTCCTTTCTTCCCAGAAGCATCCAACTTGCTCCTCTTTTCTTTCGGCACATGAAAGTAGATGGTACATCCAAAAACTTGAAAATGTGAGAGATCAGGTTACTTACCAGAGAAAACCTCTTCGGGAGTTTTGGATTATAGAGCGGAATGCAGGCATCGATTTTGTATGTACATGACAGTGTTCACAGCTTCTCCCCGTAGAAACTTTGACAGACCTTGGTCACATAGCATGGCATGGGTAGCTTCCGCAATGGGCTAGTTCTTTCATTCAGCAAAACCATTTTGTTCGGGAGTATAGACAATTGTGATCTCCCTCGTAATGCCAGCTTCTCTGCAAAATTCCTTGAATTTGACTCATATTAAATGCCATTATCAGTTCTCAAAATCTTGATCTTTTTCCCTATCATATTTTCCACCAAGGCATTGAATGTACGGAACCACATGAAAGCCTCATCCTTCTTCTTTAAGAAGTATATCCAGGTTTTGCGAGAGAAGTCATCTATGAACGTCATATAATATGAACATACTCCCAAGGATGTCACAGGCAACATACCAGATATATCAGAATGGATCAATTCCAAGATATCAGATGTCCTTGTGACACCAGAGGAGAAAGGTCCCCTTGTATGATTTCCTTCGGCACAACCATTATGTACACTGTCATGATTATTTTGAAACTCAAGCATCCCTGTCACCACCTTCATTTCTTCGGGAAGGGATTTGTAGTGAAGGTGTCCGAACCTTTAGTGTCATAGTTCATTTTTTCGAATAGTATCACATGTCATTTCTCCTAGTAGACTTCCTCCAACCTGGTAGAGTGTATCAACTCTAAATCCAATCGACATAGCTTCCTTAAAGCTCTTCTTCCACATGATCACCTTTCCATCAGTGAATGCCACATTGAAACCTTTGTCTTCCATGCCCGATATAGACACAAGGTTCTTCTTCAAGTTTGGTATGTAGAGTACATCTTGCAAGTGAAGGACTTGTCCTTGAGACAAGTGGAGGGTCACAGTCCCTATCCCTTTCACAGGATATGTGGCATTATCTCCAAGGATAATTTCCAGATTAGTATCCTTCTCAATCATATCAGAAAGTGCTTCCTTAAACCCAATGATATGCCTTGAGGCACCACTATCTATCAACCAGACATCCATAGTGTCGAGTGGGGATATAACAGAGAGGGCAGATACAAGAATGTATTCATTTATTTTATCAACAACATGTGATTCCTCATACCTGGAGTTTCTTGAAATTTTGAAAGGTTGATCATTTCCATTGGAGGAAGCCTTCCTTTTTCCCTTGAACCTGTTGTTCCTTTGATTATTATTCCTTCAGTTATTGTTGTTGTCATCACTATCGAGAGAATCCTTCTTGAAAGGACATTCTCTAGAATAGTGAGTAGACCTATGACAAGTGAAACATTTTCCCTTATTTCCTTGGGCCCCTGCTTTTCCCTTATTCTTCAGACCACTAGAGTTCTTCTTTCTAGAATGAGTAGGATATGCAACATTTCCTCAATTTCCATACTCCTTCATTCTTGATTCTTCTTGAACACATCTTGATAGTACTTCGTCAAAGTCAGGTATCACATTATTATTTAGAATGGTAATGTTGAACACATGCCATTCAAATGAGAGCCCTCCAAGTGCGGTGAGTACCATCTCTAGATTAGCTATGTCTCCCCAATAGCTAGCAGATTGTTCCCGATTTCAGTCAGCTTCAGAAAGTATGATTGGACAGACTCATCCCTGCCTTTATTCATATTCTTCAATTGATTCTTGAAGAATAGTACTTGACTCTCATTGTTCACCTTGAACATGAGGATCAATTTATCATACATCTCTTTGGATGTGCCCAACTCAGAGATGTAGGCCACCATGCTTTTATGAATGGATTCCTTGATGATCAGCTTTGCTTTGATCTCCCCCTTCTTGTACTTTGTTTTGGCAGCAACAGTACCAGTGGATGGAGGTGCTTGGATTTTACCCTGCACATAGTCCATGACATCTTGGTCTTCCAATTTGAGATCCAATATCATTTTCCAAGCATGGAAGTCATCTTTCCCAGTCAATTTGTCTTCCTCCTTGAAGCTATATCTTGTGGAACCCATTATCCTTTCTGGTGATTGCTACAAATAGGGCTTGTCTTCACCTCAGCTCTAATACCATGTAATTTTATGTAGATGTTCTATGCTTGATGCAACTTTAATTTTATTACAGCAATCACATAAACAGTTAAGTAAAATGCTGATAGAAGATACAAGTGGATCTATAGAAGACAAACTAGAAACAGAAGAATGTGTTGGTGCATTACAGCAGCCAGCAGGATTCTTCAACCAGCAAAGTCTTCTTGGTCGGCCAACCCAGAATGTGTCATAATAGTCCTCAAATCAGTCACCCAGTTAACTCAAATTCAACCCCAAGAAAGTCAATGCAGGGAAGCAAAAATAAAGTCAACTTAGCTCCTATTTCGGTCAAACTTTTGACATCGATTTTTGTGCCAAATTGTATGGCCTTCCAAGATCGAACTCTCCACCAAAAATCAGCCAATTCGGACCATGCATTGACCAAAGTCAACGTTGGTCAAAATTTTTGAGAAACCCTAACTCAGAAATTTCGTCATTTTTCCAGTTTCCGTAACTTCGTCCTTTTTCCCACGTGAGAACTGCTTCTCAGATGCTCGTATCCAATCAGAGGAGGAGATGTGTGAGGATGAGAGTGAGTGAAATGCTCTCCAATGTTGACTGTATATATATCCATCATTGAGGTGTGTGACACATCTGCTGGGGGTGTAAAACCTTAAGGCTGACCTACACATATTTGAAATTATTAAAAATAAATTCAAAATAAATGTTCTGCTCATCAGATTAAGATCAATTTTATATCGATCTTACACCTCTCTGCTCTCCGAAAGAGGAACCAAATAAAAATATTGGTATCTTCATATGAGCATCAAAACATGGATTTTGGACCTAGTTTTCCAATTTTAACAGTCCAGGATCTTGGGGATCAAGTCCCTCAAGATAGGCAAAAGAAGTCTCCAATGCCCAAAAGCACCCAAATCATGTAATACACTGCTACACAAAAAACAGAAGCAAGTAAAATGCAGGATTAGTGACTAATACTGCAGCTGGGACATATATATAAATGGGTCTCATAATATCATGCTCATACAAGGCCAAAAAAGGAGATCTATGCTCCCATACACTTTTCCAAGACAACCCAGAAAGGGTTTCTAGAAATACAAAAAATATAAATGGTGGATCTAAAGCCCTAGGGCTGGAGATTCATTGCAACTTAAGCATAGAGAAGGAGGTGGCTGAATCTGATGTAGATTTGAAATAACTCCTCCAAAAGAGTCTCTCAATGAAGGGTTGATCCCTTCAATGGAACACAAACACTCCAAATGAAGCATTGAACTTACCTCTGCAACAACTCACCAAAATAACACAGTCATGGACTGGAACTATGTTTTAGGGGATGCTACTACCATGGCCTGATGCCAAAATATGATATGAAGCACAGGGACCCTCTTTATTTATCCCTCAATGGAAATAAATCTACTCCACTGAATACAAGCTCAGAAATTGCCCAAAGAAATCCTCCATTGATGCAACCCGCAACTCAATGCATATCTAAACAAAATTTGTGCTGTAGAAGAATGATGAAGCTTAGCCAAATGCCAAAATGTGGAAATGTAGTGAAAATTATCTTCCTTCGAGACTTCTCAAGGATAGAGGTGGGATTCCCGCTTGGGAACGCCCTTGTGCTAAACAACACTGCAATATTATCTAAACATCTGAAGAGAGCTCAAAGTCTTAACATACCACATCAAATAATAATCTCAAATATGATCAGAATGGCTACCATCCTCTTCCTTATATTCTTGGTGAGCTTCCTCACACTAGGCCCCACTCATTAAAGGCACTAATTCCATGCAGAGGATCTCCCTCCAAAATTGTGTTGTCTCTCATTGAATGTCCACTACTTCCATACTAGCGCTATTGATTTGGTCAAAGTTGACCCAGTCCTCACGATTCTTCCCTTTTTCACACATAGGGGAGCTTTATCCAGCTCTTTTCATGCCCTCCATTCACATTTGGAGTGGTTTTATTCCTACTAAGGATATTTATGGGTCTCCCTACACTCTTATTCTTCTAACTAAGAAGAAAAATTAGATTTTAATATTCCAATTAGTTGCATGCTAATTTAAGAATATTACATGATCATTTGAATATATACTATTATGTGATATGTTGGATTGAATTTTGTGAAGCCTTTTCTTACCATATGAATTTATCGAGTTTTATGATATACTATATGTGTTTCTCGGTTAGCATATAGGTGAGTCACCTTAAGTAGTTTTGAATCAGTTTTGGAAACAACTGAAATTAGTTTTGAATCAAAGCTAAACATCATAAAACAAAATTTAAAGTTGAATTGGAAGAATTCCATTCTTCTTGTGGACACTCAGTATATCCTCTCAATTATGGAAACAATAAAGTAATATCAAGAAAATGTTGGCAGAGTTTCCTTTGGGTATCAGATAAGGTAAAGTAGCATGGGAGATAAGAAGAATTGGGAGAATACACAATATTACTTGTAAGGGGCTAATAAATAATAATTTTGACAATCAATTGAATAGTTTGCTAAGAAATAAATATTTTAGCAATCTTGACATAAAATAAATTTTAGCATATGAACAACAGAGCTAGACAATTAATATAATATAATTGACAGAGCATGAATATTTCATTTGAATCGAATATAATACCACGTCATATCATAAATAAATATTAGATAGATATTCATTTACATAATTCCATTCACTTGAATATTTTATAGTCATATGGTGGAACAAAAATTCATAAAGCTTTTGTTAGATACTGTTCAAATTACATGGACTGAATATAGAGATGGAGATACAATAGGAAAGCACATTAAATGGAATACAAACTTAAAACCCAATGGAGCCAGAATCAATGTTCCAAGTTTTTCTCGAAACTATATCTTTCTTTAAATATGAATAGTAGCAGAAAGAAGTCGGTGTCTCTCCACAAAATAGCAACTGTTTGAATTAGGTAGAACCTCCCCTTTTATAAAGAAAATTAGGGATAGGGTTTCCTTCCTTGATCTTGTCTTGATCTTGAATTTGTTAGTGTTTTATTGATATTGATAGTGGTTTCAAAATTGAAATGGTTATGTAACTTAATTTATAACCACTTATCAACCACTTCAAAGCTAATTTCAGTTGTTTCCAAAACTAATTCAAAAATATCTAAGGTGACTCATCTATGTGTTGATACAGATTGCACAGATTGAAAATTGATATACATGTCTACTAAAGAATCATCCTCGGCTCAAAAAATTTACATAAGAAGAAAATGAAACCACCTTTGGTTAAGATGCTTTCTCATATATTTTGTGGACATACTATGCAATTTTCACCTTCATGCTCTGCCTCTAGCCCATGTAGGCCTAGAATTGAAATGATATTCCTTTTATAAATTTTGTCGATCAATTGGTATACATTCCAAAAAATATTCCCTTGTGCTCTATCGCAATTTCATGCAAACCTAGTGTTGCAGTCTACACTCTAGTACCACTTGTAACATCCTCTAGCCACATAGTTGAGGCAATGGCACTCATCTGCTAGAATATCTTCCATATTTCCATTGATTGTTGGCACCTTGATTTTTATTTTCACACATTATTTCCTGTAAAACAAAATAATGATAATGTTGTCAGATGCTTTTGGTTCATACAATACAAAAAAAATTACCAAAATAGGTTCAATTAAAAAATAAATAGTAACTTTGATTCATTTTCATCAACCAATTATTCTCACCATAAAGCTTGAAGGCATTCCAGAATATTTTCCTTCATCGGTAGATGGTGTGTCTCTTATTAATTGGTTGATTGGAAGTGTGTAATAGTTGAGTGGTTGCGGGGGGGGAGGGGGGGGGGCGGGGTGGATGGAGGCATGTTGGATGTTATAAATGAACAAGATATAGGGTTTAGGCAGTGATACAATATGATTGGTTGGATGATAAGGGGAAACACCCTAAAGTGTGGAACCAAATCGTTAAGAGTTGAGACATGGTGCCAAACCAATGAACTTGGTGCATATGGTGGAAACAATGAAGGAGTTCGTTGATCAAAGGGGAGAGGTGGATGCGGTGAACCAAACAGAAAAGGAAGAAGTGTACTCCCCATATTTGGATTCACGGGGTTACTCTCCACAATATTGTCATCAAATAATCAAATTTGACAACTTGAATTATTGTGAGATGTGGAATCGTCAATTGTAACAATAAAGAGTTCATGTAGTTATGCAATTGCATGAAAGACGAAGAAGATAATGATATTTTTCCTTTTACACAAAATGATACATAAATTGAAATTTCCATGCCAACATTTTGTAGAATAGTTTGTTGTACCCTTCTACATGTGTGGTCTATATTTATTTATTTTGTAGAAGCTTTCTCCAATTTTTCTTTCATTCTTATTTTCCTTCCATGACCCCATCCAACCTTTGGAAACTATGGTTCAGATTTTATTGATTTCAACACACTAACATGTTGCCCCTGTTTTTTATTTGGCTCAAGAAACTATGTCATCTCTTGGTAGTGATCTTGGATGGAGTTACAACACCAAAAAAAAATTATTGTACTCTTGGCTTAAATTTTCTACCAATTTATTTAATGCATATTCTTGCTCCAATGTTGTGGGTATTATTTGTAATAAACCCCTCAGTTTCTTATGAGTCGATGAAATAACACGTTTAATTTCATCATTGGTAGTTAGGGAACTATCCGGTCTTACAATGGATGAATCAGTATGATGTGAATAATCCTCGACATCATAAATGAGGTTTTCATTATGACACATAAAATTGGAAGTACAAGGTTTAAAACATGTTTCATTTAAATCAGGAAATACACTAGGCATTACATTTCCCCCCAAAGCATTGCTAGTCACTAGCATCTCAAAATTTTAAACATGTTTGCAAACATTTCCATGTATGGCCCATTTGTCATTACAAAATTGTATAGTGGGCCCTTTATATATGACATTATACCAAGTACCACGAGTCTCCATATTTTGGCTACGAACCAAATACTCATATTTACAATTTCCATCAGCCACACATTCTTCATCTCAGATATTCTTTTCTTTGCACTTACTTACATTTAATTGACACTCAAATTTCTTAGCTCGTACAACACCAATATTTTTTAAACTTTGTATGTGAATGTAGTATAATTCAACCTTTTTCAATAACACATGCAATAACCAATCTACCCTTATATGTGATGCATTTTTCTTCTCACGAAGGTACCCTTGCTTTAAATACCCGTGATCAGATTCAATAGCATTATTTGTGTCTTAATTAGAATATGGGAAGTTCCTATATGCATTTTCTCACATACCTAGAAAAAAAATACATATATTATATGCGAAGAAACAATTGAAAATGGTCCATTACGAAATAAATTGATAAAACCCAACTTAAAAAAACTGACAAAATTTATTGTTGGCTAACCAATTAGTTGTAAAATAATCTAGAACCACATTTCTTCTTCAAATTCAACAAAAAAAATTCCAATTTCCCGATGTACAGACTCATCGTCTTTACACGAATGCATGATTTCTCCTAATTCTTGAATGATACGAACTTTATTTTCCTTTCCCTTGACTTTATTCCCAACTTTCTTCAACCATGCTTGGCGGACATGTCATACACACAATAATAGTGTAGAGTTTGTGCAAGTCCTAAAATAACATAACATTAAAAGAAAATATCCATAAACATTATAGGTTCTTTTATATTCTAAAAATAATAAAGATTTCACCTTCATACCTTGATTTCTGTTGTGCATCATCTTTGATGAAAGCTCGGACATGCCAATCCAAATGTTTTTTTTTCCCATTTGCAAATAATTTTGACCTCCATTTACAAATATCACAAGTACTATTCCATGACGATATTACCCAAGCTATTGGAATCCCATTGCGATGATCATCAAAAACCATTAAGGTGTAAAGGTGATACTGCATTACAAAGAAGATAAAATTATAAGTATATAAGAGGACAACATCAAAATGAAGTTGAATAAATGAAGTTTTGTTAAATACTTTACCCCATATTTATTAGTGCCGAAGGTGGAGTCCATTTATATCACGTTGTTGTGTGAGTGTTTTACCATCATTGAAATCATCCATTTTTTTTGTATGCCTATAATGAAATGGATGTTTTTAAAAACATATTGTTGTTGGTAGAAGAAAAATTTCTCTCGGAATTCAAGAACCCAACAATCCACACTCATTGGATCACTTTCATGCCTCACATATTCTATCATTTTGATATTATTGTAGATTTTTAACACATGCTATTTTGTCATAAAAGAATCTCGAGGTGCCCCTGTGAACAACTCACTAGATCCAAACCTTACATCAGAGATAAACTTGTCCCATATCATCGTAGCATTAAAACCATCATGAGCTAACTCTTCAACATTGGTTCGTATGTTATCTACTAAATGCAATGAAAAATTAAATTTCTTTGGCATGTCATTTGCCTCATTTCCATGAAAAGAAAATTTTTCTCCTCAATATGTAGACATGTTGTATATATTAGAACAACATCATTTGGTCTAAGAGCAAGTTGTCGCATATTACAGTGACATTGGTAACCAAATTTAATGTTGTGACCTAGAAGACGTTTTTTAGTTGTAGATTGAATTTCATTTACATTCTTGGCGTGTACATGATTCCGACCATATGCACACCAATATCTATACATCAAACATTTACTACAAATTCATTAAAATATTCATGCATATTTGACATACTGAACTTCAAATCAAAATTCTGAGAGAGGGAGAGACTCACAGAACATATTCTAGATATGTTGAAGAATTTGTCTTCTTAATATCCTTCACATATTTACTTTGACGAGTGTTAGCAACAAATTGACTAGGTACACTTTCCCTAATTTGATCTTCACTTATAAAATCCTCTAGTTGACAATAAAGAATAATTTCAACTTGGTATCTCTATATTTCGTTCCATGTCAAATATTCCACTGAAAAAAATTTCATTCCTTCTCAGTCCTCAACCTCTAACTCATTAATTAGGTCCCAGTACTTAATTCTTAAAATCCCTATACATATAAGAAAATTTGGCAGCATGTTGTGAGAAAAAGGAGGACAAATATCAAGGATTCTGTAAATTTCAGTAATAAGTACATCCATATTAAGGTCATTTTATACATCTTACTCAGCGATGTTCCGCCATTTGGGTAGGTGATGAATACATAGTAAACGGAAAAAGACATATGTCCCCTCTGAAAACAGTTTAGCTATAATTATTATATGATGTGTCCACTCATCATGGGTATGCTTTTATTTTGTAGAAACACAACATGGAATTTCTGATGTTGTTCTACGAGGTATCCATTGATTTTGATTTATAACCATGGCCCACAATTTCTAAGAGGTGCAAGGATCATATCAGGAATATGCTTAATGTAGGTTCAACCCTGAATAGAAATTATCTACTCACGAATCTTATAACAGAAAATAAACAATAGCGAGAGCATAAAACATAAAACAGATAAACACAGAGATTTTCCCCTGGATCCAAAATCGGGACAACCAGCTTGATTTTTCATTATATTCCTTTTAGTGTTACAACACATATATATACATGCCGAAGCATACATAAACCCCAATCCATAAACCCTGGATTAGAAAATAACCGTAGTTCCCTTGACCGGATCTACAAAAATACCAGGGGTCTAAAACCATCATTCCCCAAAACCATGTGCAAAACCATACACAAAACCATGGACGCGGACTACCCACCGAAAATTAAGGACCAAAAATTTTCACCGGGGCGCTGCCCCGGACCCCGACAGGGGGGGCTATTGCCCCCCCGCGCGTGCTTAGTCGTGGAAAGAATATAACACATACCCAATACTTAATTCAAATCCATCTCAGTGCCTGATTGCACATGGAGTTCTATGCATGAAGGAACTTTGAAAATTCCCCTTGTAACTAAGTTCATTGGCAAAAATTGTAATTCTTGAAAATTTTATTGCATTGAGGAAAATAAAAAATATTAAAGATTGAATTAGCAAAGAAACAATGAAGGAAATTGTTTTTCAGAATGTGTAATAATATTAAAGGCTTTTGGAAGATCTCATATTTTAATGTCGTAAGTACTTATAGTCAAGCTAGTGGTGGATTCTAGGTCATCCATGGATATGTAAAGATGGTCTCGCTCCAGATCAATATTTGGATCTAGCTGTATTATATTGATTAAATCAATTTCACACAATGAATAAATTGAAGAAGATGGTACTTAGGGTGAGGATTTTGTTTTTTTTCTCCTAGATGCATCACTATATATGAGTATTTGCAATCATTCCTTTTCTCTTGTACAAAGATCTTTCCTATTTTCTCATGAGACAACCTACTGAATATTAAACTACAATTAAAATTTTATTGATGGGATGATAGAGGTTTAGGTTTCACATTCCCTAGGTTTTTTATCTGGGAATTACTACCAATGTGGTTATGCCTCGCTTTGTAGGAATATATGTTGTGAATGTGCTGTGAATCTCTAGAACAATATATTTTGGTTGTGAGATTCATAGCACCCTGAATATTCATTTTGATGTTCAACTATTTTAAATAATGTAGATATTATATGGAGAAAGTAGTTCAAAATGGGAAACAATATATTTCTCTATATGTAACATACTACAACATGTGTCTATATGCTAGCGTAGGCTTGTGTTGAAGAAAATTAATTTAAAATGGAAATAATATAATATTGTCTATATATATATATACTGATTATATTTTTAATGTTGAAGGTTGCTTGTTCATACATCGATTGGCCTTTTCTCTTGTGAGCGACTAGGGCTTATAGCATCAAGGCATTTTGGCATTGTGTCTATATGGCATATTCATTTAAGGCCCACTATCCTACTCCACAAGAGGGAATAGTGAAGCTCGATGAAAGGAATCTCTCTCCCTCTCTCTCTCTGTATATATATATATATATATATATATATATATATATATATATATATATATATATGGTATTTTAGTTAACAATATCATTGCATTTTTTAACCACATCCTTCAAAAGGGAAAACTACAAATACAAACACACATTTTCAAATATGAACTATTATGCCTTATATTAATCTTTTAGTGAACATTTGCTACCAAAATTTTATCTCTGTTTGAGTTTTTAGGCTTTAGCATTTGGTTTACAACTCTTTCAATATTGACCAGCAATACTATAGGCATGTATGCTCAACTTTGTTCAATCCAACTAGTTTTGTGACCAAAAATGATGACAACTTTTGTAATTTCTTACCTCTCTTTTCACCATGCAATGCTTGCACTGTTAAACACCAACTAGCAAGTTTTAGAGATATTCAAATTATCTAAGGTTTTTTCCTTGAAATTCGTTTCAATAATATTTTTTTGTTTCTTTTTCACTGAGTCTGTAATTAAGGGTACCTTAAGAGGAAAATATCGTATAAATTTATTAATACTGATAGTATTACGGGATTATCCTGATCTAACAAATTAATCTTATGTTAAATACATAATACTTTCACTTAATTCTTTGCGGAAATTAAATTCCCAATTGCAAAACACATATGAAGCAAATCAATCACACATAAACACAATTGTTTAATGGGAAAGCTTAAAGCTAAAAACCCAAAATATCATATATTATTTATATCAATGGATCATGTAATTTCCTCATAGAAAGCTTAGTACATCAAGATCTCAGTACAATCAGCAATCATTACACACTGTCATGTAGAAATTTGCATATCTATGCACCAATTTCTTGCCTCGTGACAACTTGCCTCCACTTCGCAATCCCTGCTGAAGAAGACCCATGAATGAATTGAAATTGGCCTTGCCTTGACTACGAAATCCTCATTGGCATCTCTAATGTGTGTAAGATGCATTGAATGCATCACTATAGTCACAACAGATAGTCCATCTCACCCTTTCACCTATCTCTCCATTAGGTCTCCACGGAAATAACATACAAGTAGTTAACTATTGTATTTTTTCAGTTGCAAGTGAGTCTCTAGTTATGAATTAATTAAATAATTAATTCACTAAACTCTCACTAGTGTATCTTCAGTTAGAACTAGATACAACTAGCACAACTGAGTTTAACTCACTTAAATAAGTTACAAACTCTGTCACAACTCTGCCACTTCAGTTCTAACTGAGTCCTCCATGCATGAGTCACCAACCACCTTAGGAATTGCGTAATTCCTTCAACCCACTGATTTTCCAAATCTGTTCTCTGAAATAAAGTGCTCCAAGAGAATAAGTTGATATTTATTGTCAGATTATTATTAAGGGCTAATAATAATCAACAAGCATCTATTTTTAGATTGAAAATCTATAAATAGACTTCGCCAAATATTCTAAGAATAGAATCTCTTCTATTTTTGAAATTTTACCAACCATCTACAAATAGCATCCTGAAAATTATAGAATATTCTCACCATGTCTAAAAATAGACATACAATTAAAAATAGTCTGTGGGCCCCACTTAGTGAAGGTGCTTAATTTTCACCAAGCTCATCATCTTGTTGAGTCTCAATACTCCATCTCAAAAAGATAGGGATTATCCTTCACCCTGATCCTACCTCTATGATATTCGAATTTGCTCCTGCTGAGCGCCTTTGTCAAAATATATCCATCCCGATCTTCTGTATAAATATACTGAAGCAACATGATCTTCCGTTGCACACAATATCTGATATGATGATACATGATATCTGTATGTTCAGATCTATCATCAAACATAGGATTAATCGAGAGTTTAATGCAACTTTTATTATTGTAGAAATTTCAATAACTGATATGTTATCCACCAATATTCTCCTGATCACACACTATTTTATCTTCATGCACAATACATAATCTCTTCTACCATTGATCATTACATGCAGAAATAAAATCAATTACATGTGCACATTAAAACCATAAACATTCACACTTATGAACACAGTATTTCATGGGAAAGCTTAAAGCTGAAATTCCCAACTATCTGTATATTATATGTCATATAGATCATGTAACAATCATTATACAAAGCTCCTCACAAGCTCTCAGCACAACCTCCAATTTGTACAAACTAATCAAGCTAGATCTAGCAAAACACATGTTCCAATCTCTGCCACCTGATAGCCAGCCTCTATTGCATAATCAATGTTGTAGGATGGCTCATTAAATAAATTAAACCACCTTGCTTGTACTGTGCAATCCTCATGGGCTCCTCCAATCACTGGTTGTTGCAAATATGCAATAGTATAGTCACAACTGATAGTTAACCTTCTCTTTCACCTATCTTTGCACTGGTCTCCACTGAAAATGTCCATGCACTGAAGTTAACTGATGTATTCTTTAGTTGATTAATGAGTTTATAATTAGTCAATTAATTAATAATTAATTCACACCACTCTTTACTAGTGTATTAATCAGTTAGACTAAATACAACTAGTTCAACTATGTTTAGATTAGTTAAACTGAAAACAACTCCATTAACTCCTCAATCAACTCCACCAAACTCTCTCACATGAGTTCTAACTGAAGTATCCCTGCAATAGCTCGACTTAACCCTTAGGAATAGCGTAACTCCTTCTATCAGCTCCTATGCCACATCTGTGCACTTAAATGAAGTGCTCCAAGAGAATAAGCTAATGTTTATAGTCCAAATATTATTAAGAGCTAATAATATTCGACATATCTATTTTTAGACTGGCAATCTAAAAATAGATTCCGCTAAATATTTCTAAAAATAGAAGTCCATCTATTTTTTCCAACTTGAACAACCATCCACAAATAACATCTTGCAACTCATAGAACATGATCCATATGTCTAAAAATAGACATAGTCTAAAAATAGACTTTGCGCCAAAAGTAGCCTGCGAGCCCACTTAGTGAAGGAAAATTCTTTCCACTAAGCTCATTATCTTGTTGCAATCTCAACACTCCCTCTCAACAAGATAAGGATTATCTGCCACCCCTATCTTGCCTCTATGGTATTCGAATTTTCTCCTGGTGAGCACCTTCATCAAGATATCAGCATCCTGATCCTCCATGGGAATATATGAAAGTAACATGATCTTCCGCTGCACACAATATCTGATATGATGATACCGGATGTCAATGTGTTTAGATCTATCATGAAATACTAGATTAACCGAGAGTTTGATGCAACTTTGATTATCATAATAAATCACAGTAGGCTCTAAGTGTGAACCGAAAAACTTGACCAGGATCTTCCTCATCCATATAGCCTCGCATGCAGCCAAACTCACTGCCATATACTCGGCCTCAGCTGAACTGAGTGCCACAGATCTCTGCTTCCTGCTGTACCAAGAAACTGTTGTCGACCCGATACTGAAAATCCCTCCAGATGTGCTCTTTCTGTCCATTGGGCTCCCTGCCCAATCTGCATCCGTGAAGCCACATAGCCTCACCTCATTCGACTGTCTGTACCATAATCCATATCTTGATGTGCCTCTGAGATATCTCAATATATTCTTGCCTGCCTTCCAGTAGAGCTTGGTAGGCTTAACCATAGCTTGTGAAACTTGGTTCACAGCATAGCATATGTCGGGTCGTGTATTGACCAGATACATAAGCGACCCCACCAACTGTCGATAAACAGTGGCATCCACTACCTCCGTTGAAGTAGCATCCTCCTTCCTCCATCCACGAGGAAGAGGAGTATCAACAGGCTTGCAGCCATGCATGTTGAACTTCTCCAGTATCTCATGGGCATACTTACCTTGAGAAACAAACAGTCCATCACTACGCTTCCAAATTTCCAATCCTAGGAAATAATGAAGGAGGCCCAAGTCCTTCATCTCAAACTCCTTTGCAAGATCATCCTTGCATGAGAGTATCAACAGTTCATCACCCGTAAAAATAAAATCATCCACATAAAGTACAATGATCAGCAACTTACCCTCCACCACTATCTGGTATAGGTTCAGATCCGCCTCACTCTTGGAGAATCCAAGTCCAATGAAATAACTTTCTATCCTTGTGTACCAAGCACGAGGTGCTTGTTTCAACCCATACAACACTCTCTTGAGCCTGCACACATGCGACTCGCTGCTGAAGATCTCAAAACCTTTTGGCTGCTCTATGTACACCTCCTCCTCAATCACCTCATTGAGGAACGTAGTCTTCACATCCATCTGATGAATGTGCCACCCCATCTGCGCTGAGAGAGAAAGAATCGTCCGTATTAAAGAATAACTTGCGACAGGTGCAAAGGTTTCCTCATAATCGATCCCCTCAATCTGTGAGAAGCCTCGAGCAACAAATATTGCCTTGTACTTCTCCACACTCCCGTCAACTGCCTGCTTCACTTTGTAGATCCATCTCAAACCCACCACTGATTTCCCTTTTGGCCTTGGGACAATCTCCCATGCGCTATTTCTGACAGTCAAATCATACTCTTCCACCATGGCATCTACCCATGTGGGATCCTCCACAGCTTCCTCGAAAGAGGATGGCTTTGTCATGATACACTTGCTCATAAGAGCCATGTATCTAGTATATCGATCAGGTGACTGTCTCTGTTTGCGCTGTGATGTAGGTGCTCCCACAACCTTCTCTGAATCTTGAGCCAATCGCTCAGCTTCTGTAGTGCGCTTCTGCCCTCTGATGGTTGGTGTTGCATGAGTGGTCTCTTCCACTCCATGAACCTCCTCTTATGGCTGATCCACATCCAGAGAATCATCCTTAGGAAATAATAGCTCCTCATCTACATGCAAGTGTGGCACCCTCTCAAGAAAACACTTCATGGCTTTCTCGTCATGAAATTTGATATCCCATCGCACAACAGTCTTGTGACTATCTGGAAAATACACACGATAGTTGTGGGGTGTATCAATGTACCCCACAAATATCCCAACCTTTGCAGTCGGCTCCAACTTCTTCCTGGCATCCTTCGTCACATGAAAGCAAACACATGAACCAAAAATCCTCAAATGGGAAATATCAAGCTGCTTACCAGAAAATGCCTCCTCGGGTGTACTCATGCCAAGTATCCTGTGAGGACAATGGTTCTGCACATATACTGCAGTATTGCATGCCTCATCCCACAAGTGTATGGGAAGGCCCTCACCATGCAACATCGTTCGTGCAGAACCCACGATTTTTCTGTTCTTCCGCTTAGCAACCCCATTCTGTTGTGGGTTATGAGGTGCTATGAGCTCTCTTCAAATTCCTTTTGCGCTGCAAAAGTCCTTGAATTCACCAGAGATGAATTCACCACCATTGTCGCTCCTAAGAGCCTTCACCTACTTCCCTGATTATTTCTCAACCAGTGCCTTGAACTCACAGAACTTTGATTATGTCTCGCTCTTCTTCTTCATGAAGAATATCAAGCACTTCTAAGAAAAATCATCAACAAATATCACATAGTACCTATTCTTGTTGTCGAAGCTACTGAGAAAGGTCCATACACGTCTGTGTGAATTCTCTCAAGGATCTTCGTGGCGCGACTATCCTTCTCGTGAAAGGTGGCTTTCAAAAATTTTCCCAAGGTACATCCCTTGCATTGATCTGATTGTGCAAGAGTACCTTTAGGAAGCCCAGTAGAAATCTGTTCCAGTATCTTCAAAGCTCCATGGTGAAGGTGGCCCAATCTTCGGTGCCACAGCTCGCCATCATCCTGGCTCACCACTCCTTCTTCCTTGCCTGCCATTGTTGCGCAGCCATCTACCTACAATTGATAAAGGTTCTTAACTCGAACCCTATCCTCTGGGTCTCACCAGTTGCCTTACAGCACAGGAAAGCCTTTCCCTTGCTAAAGACAACATCATATCCCTTGTCTTTTAACATCGCCATAGAGATCAGATTATTTTTCAATCCTGGAACATGCATCACTTTGTTCAATATGAAGGGTTTACCAGACTCCCCCTCAAAGGAAATGGTACCCATACCGGTCGCACTGTATCTACTATCATCACCCATCTCGATGTGCACTCCAAGATCTTTCTCATCCAGATCAGTAAACAAAACTCGATCTCCTGTCATGTGAAAAGATGCACCACTATCAAGAAACCACACTGAACCCATCACACTTGAAACCAAGCATGCAATCAGTGAAAAATCTAGCTCAAACTACGAGGCTAAGGCCTCTCCAGCTGCAGATCCAGAATCCTGCTTATTTTTCTTCTTCTGTGGACAACTAGTGGTGTAATGTCCGTGTTCGTGACAGTGAAAGCACTTCACCTTGGACATATCCTGCTTCTTGCCTTTCGCACCGGATTGAGAAGCATGCTTCTTGCTCTTCCCCTTCCTTTCTTTGGAAGCCAAAGCGCAATTTTCTTCAACTGAGTTCTTTGATGAAGATCCGTCCCTGGTACTTCGCCTTATCTCCTCTTGCACAAGATCCAACCTAAGTCTCTCCCATCCTGGCAATTTATCCCAACCATTGACAGAGTCCTAATAGGAATGCCAAATCTTCGGAAGCCCAAGGAGAGCCAAGCTCACCAAGTCCTCGTCATCAATAGTAACCCCCACACTTCCAAACTCATCCCTGCATTGGATGAACTTCGTGAGGTACTTGGGCATACTGTCGCCTTTCTCCATTTTTATGTTCCCGAGTTTATCCTTGAGCGCCAAATTCCTTTGGTCTCTCTTGCTTTGAAATAAATATGTCAAATATTTCCACATCAAGAATGGAGAAGCCTTACCATGAAGGTTGGAAACTATGTGATCCTTCACACCTTCCAACAGAATCCTTCGACACTTTGCTGTCTTCTTTTGCCATGCATCAAGTACGACAGCATCACTAGAAGTAGGTTTTGGAATTTCTGTATCTATGAACTCCTTCAACCCATTTTCATCCAGCACCACCTCCATCCTATCCTTCCATGAAATATAATTTGAGCTTCCCTTAAGGGCATACTCCAATCATAATCTATTGAAAGACATCTCAACTTCGACACCAAGAAAACACTACTGCAAATTTTAATTCCACCAGCACAAAACTCAACCGCTTCAATGTTTTGCAATTGCTCCAATGATAAATATAGCTCTGATACCATGTAGAAATTTGAATAAATGATATTTTATCCACCGAGATTCTCCTGATCACACACAATTTTATCTTCATGCAAAATACAGAATCTCTTCTACCATTGATCATTACATGCGGAAATAAAATCAATTTCATCCACACATTAAAACCATAAACATTCACACATATGAACATAGTATTTCATGGGAAAGCTTAAAGCTGAAAACCCCAACTATCTGTATATTATATTTCATAGAGATCATGTAACAATCATTGTACAAAGCTCCTCACAAGCTCTCAGCACAACCTCCAGTTGCTACACACTAATCAAGCTAGATGTAGCAAAACACATGCTCCAATCTCTGCCACCTAATATCCAGCCTCTATTGCATAATCAATGTTTTAGGATGGCTCATTAAATAACTTGAACCACCTGTCTTGTACTGCACAATCCTCATGGGCTCCTCCAATCATTGGTTGTTGCAAATATGCAATAGTACAGTCACAACTAATAGTTATCCTGCTCTTTCACCTATCTCTGTACTGGTCTCCACTGAAAATGTCCATGCACTGAAGTTAACTGATGTATTCTTTAGTTGATTAATGAGTTTATAATTAGTGAATTAATTAATAATTAATTCACACCACTCTTCACTAGTGTATTAATCAGCTATACTAAATACAACTAGTTCAACTATGTTTAGATTATTTAAACTGAAAACAACTCCATTAACTCCTCAATCAACTCCACCAAACTCACTTAACTGAAGTGCTCCAAGAGAATAAGATAATGTTTATAGTCCAAATATTATTAAGATCTAATAATATTCGACATATCTATTTTTAGACTGGAAATCAAAAAATAGATTCCACCGAATATGTCTAAAAATAGAAGTCCATCTATTTTTTCCGACTTGACCAACCATCCACAAATAACATCCTGCAACTCATAGAACATGATCCAAATGTCTAAAAATAGGCATAGTCTAAAAATAGACTTTGCGCCAAAAATAGCCTGTGGGCCCACTTAGTGAAGGCGACTTATTTCCACTAAGCTCCTCATCTTGTTGTAATCTCAACAATTATCACAACGTATCACTGTAGGATCTAAACGAGAACCGAACAAACTGACCAGGATCTTCCTCATCGAGATAGCCTCACATGCAACTTGACTTGATGCCATGTATTCTGCTTTCACTGAACTTAGTGCCATGGATCTTTATTTCCTGTTGTACCAAGAAAATGTTGTAGATCCGATACTAAAAAGAGCTTGGTAGGCTTAACCATTGCTTGACTAAGCTGGTTCACCGCATAGCATATGTTAGGTCTTGCATTAACTAAATACATGAGCGAACCCACCAACTGTCGATAAATAGTGTCATCTACTACCTCCACCAATGTAACGCCCTCTTTCCTCTAATTTCCTGGAAGAGGATTATCTATGGGCTTTCAGTCATCCATGTGAAACTTACCAAGTTCATCTTCCTTGAGACAAAAACAGTTCATCTTCCTGCTACCATATTTCCAGTCCAAGGAAATAATGAGGGAGGCCCAAATCCTTCATCTCAAACTCTTTTGCAAGATCTTCCTTGCATCAGTGTATCAAATTCTCATCACCTGTTAGTATTAAATCATAAACATAAATAAAAATGATTAAAATCTTACCCTCCACCATAATTTGGTACAGGTTTGCATCTGCCTCAGTCTTGGTGAAGCCAAGTCCAGTGAAATAGCTTTTGATCCTTATGTACCAAGCACAAGGTGCTTTCTTCAGCCCATACAATTCTCTTTTCAGTCTGCACACATGCGACTCACTGATGAAGATCTCAAATCCTTCAGGCTTCTCAATGTACACTTCTTCCTCAATGATCCCATTGAGGAACACAGTCTTCACATTTGATGAATGTGCCAACCCATCTATGCTGAGAGAGCAAGGACAGTCATTATGGAAGAATACCGTACGAAAAGTGCAAACGTTTCTTCATAATCAATCCCCTCGATCTGTGAGAATCCCCAGGTAGAAAATATTGCCTTATACTTCTCAAAGCTCCCATTAGCAGCTTGCTTTACCTTGTAGATCCATCTTGAACCTACCACTGATTTACCAACCGGCCTTGGAACAATCTCCCAAGCATTGCTTCCGACAATGGAGTCATGCTCCTCCACCATGGCATCTACCCATGTGGGCTCCTGCATTGCTTTTTCAAAGGAAGAAGGCTATTTTATGATACACTTGCTCATAAGAGCCATGTATCTAATGAATTGGTTAGGTGACTATCTCTGTCTGCGCTATGATGTAGGGACTCCTACATTATGTGCCACATCAAGCTTCGGTCCCTCAGCTTCTTTGGTACGCTTTCTTCCTATTCTGATGTTTGGTTCTACATGAGTAGGCTCCTCCACTCCAGGAATTTCCTCTTGCAGCTGATCCACATCTAGAGGCTCATCTTTGGGAACAATATGTTCCTCCTCTGCATGTAAGTGTAGCTTCCTCAATTGACAACTTCATGGATTTCACCTCATTGAATTTTATATCCCATCACACCATAGTCATCTGACTATTTGGAAAATACACACGATAATTATGTGGTGTTTCTATGTACCCCACAAATATCCCAACTTCTGCAGTTAGCTCCAACTTCTTCGTGGCATCCTTTGTCACATGAATGTAATCAGATGAGCCAAAAATCCTCACATGAGAAATATCAGGCTTCTTACGAGTAAAATCTTCTTCAGGTTTACTCATGCTAAGTACTCTATGGGGAAAACGAATTTTCACATAAACTACAGTGTTGCATGCTTTTGCACACAAGTGCATTAGTAGGCCCTGGTCATGCAGCATAGCTCGTGAAGCACCCATGATCATTATGTTATTCCTCTCTGTGACCCCATTTTTTTGTGGGTTATGAGGTGCTATGAATTCTCTTCAAATCCCTTCTTTGCGACAGAAGTCTTTGAATTCATTCGAGATATATTCACCACCATTATTGCTCCGCAGAGCCTTCACTTGCTTCCCTGATTCCTTCTCCACCAATGCTTTAAAATCAAAGAACTTTGAGAATGTTTCTCTCTTCTCCTACATGAATAAGACCCATCATCTACGAGAATAGTCATCAAAAAATACAACATAATACCTGTGTTTGGTTTTTGAAGCAACTGAGAAAGGTCCACACACGTATGTGTGAATTCTCTCCAGCATCACCGAAGCATGGTTCTCCTTCTCATGAAATGTTTTATTCAAAAACTTACCCATATTACATCCCTTGCACTGATCTGACTGCACAAGAGTACCCTTCTGAAGTCTAGTAGAAATTTGCTACAAAATCTTCAAGGCGCCATGGTGAATATGGCCCAATCTCCTGTGCTGTAATTCGACCTCATCCTGGCTCACCACTTCTTCTACTTTGCCCATCATTGCAGCACAGGAGATTGGGCCATCTTGGTTTGACCCGTTGTTTTATTTTGCAGGAAGGATTTTCCCTCACTAAAAACAACGTCATAACCTCTGTCCTGCAACATAGCGACCGAGACCAAGTTCTTCCTTAGACCTGGAACATGCATAAAATCTTTGAATAGAAATGGTTTACCTGATTCCCTCTCAAAGGTAATGGGTCCAATTCCATTCACATTGTATCTGCCATCATCACCCATCTCTATATGCATTTGGAGATCCTTCTCCTCCAAGTCACTAAAAAACTCCTTGTCTCTCGTCATATGGAAGAAAGCACCACTATCAAGATACCACACCGATCCCATTATGCTTGAAACCGAGCATGTGATCAAAGAGAAATAAATTTCAAATTGCAAGGTTAAGGCCTCACCTATTGCAGCTCCAACAAATTTCTTGTTCTTCTTTTTCTGTGGGCAGTTAGTGGCGAGACGCCCATGTTTGTGACAGTGAAAACACTTCACCTTGGACAAATCCAGCTTCTTGCCTTTAGCCTCATATTTTGGATGGGATCTCTTCCCCTTCCCTTTCCTTGATTTTGGAGCCAAAGTGCAATTGTCTTCATCATAATTCTTCGATGAAGAGCCATCCCTGGTATTTTTCCTTATCTCCTCCTGCACAAGATCCGACCAAAGCTGCTCCCAATCCATTAGTTTCTCCTGTCCATTGACAGAGTATTCATAGTTGTGCCAACTCTTTGGAATCCCAAGGAGAGCCAAGCTCACTGATTCATCATCCACAACTATGATTCCCACACTCCCCAGCTCATCCCTACATTGGACAAACTTTGTGAGATATTTTGGAATACTGTCTCGCTTCTCCATTTTGATTTTTCTGAGCTTATCTTTTAGCACCAACTTCCTATGGTCGCTGCTGATTTGGAAAATATATTCCAAAGCCTTCCACATTGCAAATGGAGTGGTTTTCCCATGAAGGCTTGACACAATATGGTATTTCACACCTTCCAATAGAATTCTTCTTGTCTTCGCTACCTTATTTTTCCATGCGTCAAGTAATGCAACATCGCTAGAAGTAGGCTTAGGAACATCGCTATCGATGAACTCCTTCAGTCCATTATCTTCAAGCGCTAACTCCATCCGGTCATTCTAGGCTATTTAGTTGGAGATACCCTCAAGGGAATACTCCAACCGCAACCCATTGAAAGATATTTCAATGATTACTCAACTATCGCACCAAGAAATTTCTGCAGCAAATTCGAATTGTCCACCAGCACAGAACTCAACACCACTTCAAGTTTGCAATATCCAATGATTAACACTTCTTCGATACCAGGTAGAAATTTATTAATACTGATAGTATTACCAGATTCTCCTTATCTAACAAATTAATATTATGTTAAATACTTAATCCTTCCACTTAATTCTTTGCGAAAATTCAATCGCCAATTGCAAAACACATATGAAGCAAATCAATCACACATAAACATAGTTGTTTAATGGGAAAGATTAAAGCTAAGAACCCCAACTATAATATATTATGTATATCAATGGATCGTGTAATAATCTCATACAAATATTAGTACATCAAGCTCTCAGTATAATCAACAATCGTTACACACTGTCATGCAGAAATTTGCATATCTATGCACCAATTTCTTGCCTCTTGACAGCCCGCCTCTGCTGCACAATCCTTGCTGAAGAAGACCCCTAAATGAATTTGAATTGGCCTTGCCTTGGATATGAAATCCTCATTGGAATATCCAATGTGTGTCAGATGCATTGAATGCATCATTATAGTCACATCAGATAGTCCATCTCACCCTTTCATCTATCTCTCCACTAGGTCTCCACTAGAAATGACATGCAAGTAGTTAACTGTTGTATTTGTTCAGTTGAAAGTGAGTCTCTAGTTATGAATTAATTAAATAATTAATTCACTAAACTCTCACTAATGTATCTTCAGTCAAAACTAGATACAACTAGCACAACTGAGTTTAACTCACTTAACTAAGCTAAACTAAATAACAACTCCCATAACATGAAACATGAAACGTTTTCCAGGTTATGAACATGAAACAAAACCTGGGTCTCTGAACCTGAAACAAAACCTGGGTCTCTGAACATGAAACAAAACCTGGGTCTCTGAACCTGAAACAAAACCTGGGTCTCTGAACCTGAAACAAAACCTGGGTCTCCGTATTCCACTTCATTTTCAATGCACACTTTTGTCTCTTAGAAATGAAGAGGAAAAGTTAATTTTAACTGAAATTTATTTTGGTGATAGGCATATTTAGGATAAATTTATTTTAACTACAAATTTATGTGAAGTAAGATGATAATTTGTTGGGAATAAATTATTATTAAAATTATTTCCAAAGTTGAAAATATTTCTTAAGAATCTTACTATGTAATTCTAATTTGGTGTACATTATATATTAAATAAAATTGCAATTTAATTTCATATAGGAAATATTGCATTAAAATTATCCAATTTATATATATTATATTTAATATTTTATTGTATAAAAAAGATAAAGTTTCATTTTAAAATTTCTTATTTTTCTTTTATGTATAGGTATGTAATAATGTAATTTTTTTTTTTCTAAGAGGGAACTGATCTATTATAATTTAATTGTCAATTAGTAATAAATATAATTATTACTAATTGTTATTCATAATTGTAAACTAATTCATGAAAAATAAAAAATAAACTACTGAATTAAAATAATCTTTTAGTCTTTTATAAAAAAAAAGTAAGGTTTCATTTTTATAAAAAAATTGTGAATATATATTCACAAATTATTGCATTAAAATTATTTATTATACATTTTATCTATTCTGTTTAGAGTGAAAATGTTCATATGGTAAGAGTGAAAATGTTCTCTCTTAATAGAATAGTTTTAGGTGGCTTGGTTTTCATGAATAACAATGAGTCATTCTGCTAGCTTGAGTTTTCATGAATAACAATGAGTTACTCTGCATTTACAAATAACAATCAATAATAAATATCCCTACTACTAATTTAACAACTAAATTATAATAAATTTTCCAACAATTTTCTGTCAGAAATTTAAAATACTCTGAATTCGAACTAAAAAAAATACATAAGCCACATCCTTTAACTCCACACCATATATCTTTTTCAAATTATTATTTTATATTGTGTTCACACCGAATATATTACATTCCATTCGAAATAACTCCAATCCATATATCTATTTCAAATTATTATTTTATACAGCGACTACTCCACAAGGATTGTGTTCACACCAAATATATTACATTCCATTCCAAATTAATTGATGAGATGGAAAATTGGCTAAATACTTTTGGGATGGTGCAATGCACAGTACAACGATGCGAGTTTACTTTATTTCGCAGCCTACACATCGATGGGTAACGCAAATATCAGACTTCAATTGAAGTAATCATACAGTGCAGGCCTTCGTAGATATATTAGTAGTAGTAGATATATTTGATGTAGGTTTTATATAGGTATAGATGCAGCTCAATTGGCCATGGTTTGAAAATAAAAAGTGTTATGTGGAAGGAAGATGGTTTGAAAATGAAAAGAGTTATGTGCAAAGATATTTGTTGAATCTTCACTCATTTATTTGTGCTTGCTGAAAAAACATATTAAACACCGAAATTATAGTAGTATATGTAAATACAACTAAATTAATAATGTCATGAAAATAAAAAAAAAATATTATGTACAAAGAAATTTGAGAAGTCCCCATTCATCTATGCAGAAAAGACATACTACACAACTAACGATACAGTGATAGCATTTAGAATCAGAAAAGACATACTACACAACTATGGGTACAATGATAGAATTTAGAATCATACGTGCTTTTTTATTAAAGTAATAGTAATACTTTGTTTGGCTAGGATGGTTTGTTTATATCTGCATTTGTTTCTTTTTCTGGTTTGTTGGTGGAATTGGTTATAATTTTCACCGAGCTGCATATTATATGACTACAAATTATGAGTTCTTCTTCTGTGTTGAAGAAGATTAATGACCGGAGATATTGAAAATATGTTTCTAGGCCTGACAAAGAAGAAGAGTCAAAGATAATATAAAACCAGCCTCCTGGGAGATCTGAGAATCCTGGTTCTTCCATGGAGTAGAGATTAAATGAATGTCTACAATATATCTACATTGCGGATTTGAATACAACTAATCTCCACCTGTGTGACCATATTCAACCGTTTTGAGGGAGAGTTCTAGCTAGTTTGGGGTATGATACAACAAAGTGGCGAACTGTGTTTTACCATGTACACAATTTGATGTAATTTATTTGCGGTAATTAAGAATTTCCCTCCACGGCCTTGTCGTTCTCCCCATAATTAAATTCACAATTGGAATATTTTCCAATATGTTCAAACAGAAATTAGTTTGCAATACCTTTCTGTTAAACTAGAAGTTCTTTCTAGCCACACCAAAGATGAAATCTCTGGTTTTTGGAATCCTCATGAGAGTTTTTGTCGTGTAGCACTAGAAAAGACAAATGGAAGAAGGGTTTTCTCAATTTGAAAATAATATTAGAATATTGAGACCAATGTTTGAAAATAATGGTATTTATAAAAATAGGAAATAGAGAACCGTAGATGGTAATTAGAGTATTGATTAGTGAATTTGAATAGAGGTCCTTGAGAAACGTGGAGGAAACCATGGCCATGGTGATAAAAAACCTGTGGACGTTCATAGACGTAATGAGGTATTTAGGCGATAGATGTAGGCATAGGCTATCACAAATATAGAAGTTAACATACTTCAAAATCCTTTCGAAATACTACTCTATTGACAGGTCTGGCACCTGCAAAGCGTCGAGCACACAGTATTTGCTAGGCAAAGAGGTGGGGTTGTAAGAGGTCGGAAGCCTCTAGTTCTAGCGAGAGTCCTCTCGACCAGAGATGACAACACCGGTATGACCGTGGGGATTGTGGAGAATGATCGCTCTGTATCTTCACATTGATATTGGAGGGAATAGACTCGAATTTAAATGACCTGTATTGGGGGTCGTGTACTGTGTCGCATACTCTGTAAATGACTTTTAAAGGAAGACGCAAAAGTTGATATAAGGTTTCAAGCAAAGTCGTTTACTCCATATGCCTACGCGCATTAAATGACCTGTACTCGGTTTCCCACTTTGATTCCATTCTGTTAGAATGACAAAACAATGAAACTGAACTTGCTTTATATTGTCATTCTCTTGTTCTTGATGCTGGAGGTATTCTCTGCTTAAAAAATCTGGAATACAATTATCAGAACCTCTAATATGCTCTACTTCAAAACTAAAGTAAGCAAAAAGGGCTTGCCATCTTGCAAACTTTGCATCTTCAGGGTTCTTAATTTCTTTTGACAGAACTTTTTCCAGAGCTTTTGCATCAGTTCTGAGCAGAAAATACTTATTGGCCAAATGAACAGAAAACTTACTAAGACAGTACCAGGCTGCTTTTACCTCTTTCTCAATGGGAGCATAATTTGCTTCGGCTTTGCTCCAAACTCCAGAGGCAAACAGAACAACCTGTTCTTTTTCCTTCGGGTCTTCTTTCTTTGGCTTCTGTTTTAGCACACCTCCCCAACCAACATTGCTGGCATCTGTTTCCACAATTTTGTAAGCATTGTCATCAGCGACATGTAGAATGGGCAGAAATCTTACCTTGGATTTGATTTCTCTGACTGCTTGGGTGTGCTTATCAGTCCAAGGCTTAGGGTTTTTTCTGAGTCTCTGATTTAACAGACATCTGTCAATGGCACAATTTGGGTAGAAATTGCTTACATAATTAAGGCACCCTAAAAACCTTTGCAACTGGGTTTTGTCGAGAATGACATCAGGGAACTTATCTGCAAACTCCAGTGCATGATGCTGTAGAGCAATCTGGCCATTTTCAATTTCATGTCCTAAGAATTTAATCTTTGTTCTGCATAACTCCATTTTCTTCTTACTTAGGACAAGACCATTGTTTTTGACCAACTTCATGAAGATTTTCAGATGTCTGAAGTGGTCACTCAAGTTTTTAGAAAATATTAGCAGATCATCAATGTATGCAAGCAACCAGTCTGCATAAGGTTTGAAGATTGAATCCATTACCTTTTGGATTTTGGACGGTGCATGCTTAAGTCCAAAAGACATAACATTCCATTCATAATGTCCGTGAGGGACACTGAATGCTGTCTTCCATCTATCTCCTTCTGCAATGGCGACTTGCCAGAAACTAGACTTTAAATCAAACTTTGAGAAAACTTTGGCTCCTGATATTCTTCTTATCAAATCTCCTTTGTGGGGGATTGGATAAGTGTCATCTGCTAACACATTGTTCAGAGGCTTATAGTTGATCACTAAACGTGGAACTCCTCTGACTTGTTCACTTCTTTTGTTTACATAGAATCCATAGCAGTTCCATGGGCTACTAGATTCCCTGATCAACTTCTTCTGTAGAAGTTGCTCAATCTCATTCTGGCAGTGTTGTCTGTCTTGAACAGACATAGGAATGGCTCTTGACCTACAAGGCCTGCCAGTGTATCCTTCCTTGTAGGGTAACTCGATACTGTGCTGCTTTCTATGCCAGAAGGCATTTGGCTCTTCAGAGCAGCACTGTTCTTCAAACTCTTTCTGGATCTCGGCGATCTTTTTCTGAATCTCTGGAGAGCTTAGCTGTTCTTCGACCCTGATAGTCTCCTTATGATCTTTAAGCTCATCCAGGCTTTTCTCAACAGCTTGAAGTTTCTTTTCTTTTGCCTTTATTATCTGCACCATGGGTGAAATCCTATTTCTGGAAACATATGGGATTTCAAATCTTTGACCAGAAACAGTGATAAAGATTCCTGCAAAGTTATCAGGAAATCTAAAAGATCCATGGGGTTCTATTGCTGCAAGGAACACATTTCCCAAAATACAATCTACAGGAATGTCTGAGACTGCTAGGGAAAGCTTCACACATTTGTTATCAAAGCAGACAGTGGCTTTTGATACTTCAAACTTTAATTTCTTAGATCCTAATCCCTCAACTTCTTTTTCAGCTGTAGTCCAATATCTAGAAGGGATTATATGCTTTGATATGAGGTTAAGATCTGAGCCAGAATCTATCAAAGCAATAACTTCATAAACTTTTCCAGCAACACTAAGATTTACCTGGATGTGATGTTGCTGATACTGAACTGCGAGGACTTGCATGTCCCCAATCTCACTGAAGCCTGATGAAATAAAGCGGCCTGATGCAGTTTGGACTTCAGTGCTTGGCTGAGTGTGCAGTGTATAGTTGACCGGATGTTTTGATTTGTAGGACGCCGAGGGAGAAGCAGGCGAATTGATCTGTGCTTTCAAAACATTAAGCTCATTTTTCATACTGCGCATCTCAGTTTTCAGCTCATGTATCTCCTTATTCACCTCCCCCAAAGTGAGGCTACGAGCTTTGTTATGCTGCTGGAGATACGATTTGGTGTTCCGTTCGTAAGAAGCTTCAACAAAGGTAGGCTTCTTAGATGAAGAAGAAGAACTGGAGGAAGAACCAGGAAGATTATTCATATAGGCAGAGAGGAGAGCATTTTTAAGATCTCCTTCATCCATGGCTCGAATTTGAGCAAAAATCTTCAAATCATCATCCAGTTGAGTCATGAGGACATGAGGTGGATCTTCCACGGCTGAAGAATATGAATCAGAATCAGACTCAGAAGAAGAATCACATTTACAGGCTTCGGGGTCTGTGCAATGGCAATACATGTTGACTTGTTCATCGGAAGAGGAGGATGAATAGTCGTCTGAGGAGGAAGAAGAAGCAGAAGAGGCAATGGCATGCTGTTGGATAGAGAGATGACGGCCTGGATAACGAGGACAATCAGAGATCCTATGTGAGGGATCTTTACAATAGGCACAGGCGTCCGGATCTTGTTTGACAGTGGCTTGGGAGGAAGAAGGTTGTTTGTTCTTGGCATACTTAGCAGACTTTTTGCCAAGTCCTCGTTTAGATTCTAAAGCAGTAGGACACATATTAGAAGTATGCCCTTTTTGGCCACATAACCAACACTCAACATCCTTTATCTTTGCGACCTTAGCGTCTCTAGGCCGAATATCATGTGGCTGGTAGTAGTGAGTGTTAGGTCTCCATCTGGATTGCCTTCTTGGGGCCTCAGATCTTTTGTGCTTCTTAGGTCTGCGGAGCTCTCTTCTCTTTGCTGAGCTCAGTCTGTAAGTAGACTTACTTCTTTTGTAAGCCTTCTTTGTTTTCCGCTTGTGCTTCCTCCTATGCACAAGGGGATCGTCCACTGTGATGCCATACTTACTGCAAAATGACTTTGTACCAGGAAGTCTGTTGAGATTTTCAATTGACTTCTGCATTTTAGACCTGGTACACAAAGAAATCAATATTTTTGTTATGATGCCATAAAAATCTCCCCATACATAAGTTTCCATAGGTAAGGGAAAGGCATCTTCCATTTTTAAGATGTCTACCAATTTAGATGGTAGAGCTGCTAAATATACTTGCTTCAATAAGACATTCCTGGGATCTTTTACCCAAAATATTCTCTGCATCCAATCCCGATGGAAGTCTTCATACTGGTTGATATTGTTGCATTTTAAATTCATTAAAATCATTTCATGTTTGTCTGCTGCAACATATTCCAGTCCACAAAAATGTTCTTGGATTAGTGCTGTAAGAGCACCAATCATATTAACCTGTGCAGTGCCATCAGGGTTAAACATGATGTCACCCTGCTCATCTTTTAAGATTTCCTTCTCCATTCTCTCAATCAACGCTGGAGAGGACTCAAGTTCCCACCACCTTGCCAGTGTACCAGTGAAGCATTGCATGATTGTTTTGCAAGCTCCAACTTCACTCTTTCCATCAGCACACATCAACTTATACTCAATGATCATCTGATCCAGGATCTGCCGGATCTGGTGTGCAGACATATTGTCTATGTTCCACTCCTTATGGCTCCCTTCATGAAATGTTTCCATTTGAGGAATCTTTCCTGCACCATATAGGTCAGGAGCTGCATGACGGGTGAACTGGGGTTCAAGTGGCTCATAGATGGGAAAGACATGGTCTTTTGACTCTGAGTCTTTTTCAACCATGATCGTTTTAGATCGTTCTTCTACAGGCTTTGACTCAGCTTTAAACTCTGACACAGTCATAGGAGGTAACTGAGGAACTTCTCTGGGCATGAGATGAGGAAACCGGGAGACAGGAGACTCTGGTTTGGGGATCTCATGTGGCATAACACTTTTGGCTTTACCAGCAATAAAAGACATGGGTATTGGCTTGCTGGGTTTTTGGACAGACAAATTTTCAAACTTCTCAGATAACTTATATACAGATTGCCGGGTAGCCATAGACTGGTCTATGACACTGGTTTCTATCTCATCAAATTTTACAGAAGAATGTTCTGTAATACTTCTAACTACTTGCAGATCACACTGTACAGAATTCAAAACTCTATGTACATCATTGACTGAGACTTGGACAGAATCAATCTGGTCTTTGACCAGGGCAGTCTTAGCAACATTTTTCTCCAGACCTGTGAGTGCAGTATTTGTCCAATTCAATTGCTCACTCACCTTCTGTACTCTTCCTTCACTACCTATTAAAGAATTATCATGCTGGACCAAAGGGCTAGCATGTGCAGAGTTTGATCCTTCTCCTATCACTATACTTCTGAAAGGAGGGTAGGTAGTGGAAGTCTCAATTTTACTGCCATCTAATGCAGTCCAAGAATGTGAGGAGGATGTGGTAGTATCAGCCATTAATACAACATCATTCTCCATCTTTTTCTTCCAAGAGTAGAATGAAATCCACACACCATTCTCTTCCATGTATTCCTTCCATTCAACTGACATCTTCAACTTTTCTTCTTTAGGGAAGGCTGCTGCAAACCCTTCAGCTTATGGATGTGTGAATAGATCCCAGTTTATCATCTGTTTCATCCATTGTGCTGGGATCTCATGTCTAAAGCATCCATCCATCAAAGTATAAAACTTCTGGATCTCAGGGATAGATGGTTTCTTTACTCCTGGGGGCAGATCTTTGAATCTGCATTCTGGAATCAACTTGTCTACTTGTTCAACATAACCCAACCCATATCTTGGAGTGCCTGGGAGTCTTACATTCATAAAGATCTGAGTGAGTCTCGGATCTTCATCTTCCAGGTGTGGAACAAGATGCATCATCAGAACATGTGGATGGTCATCCTCATGAGGAAAAGGTATGTCAGAACATTTGGGGTTCAGACATGGATTGATTGAGGTGCTTGGAGGGGCTTGACCTGTTCTGGGGTTATGGTTGCTATGTAGAACAACATAGGCAAGACTTTGCAGATTAACAGACTGCTTACATTGTGGACATTCAACTTTTACTGGCTGAAAATTAACTATCTGTGCAAACTCAAATAAGGATACATGACTACAACTTGAAACAACGGAACTACAACCCGTATCTGTACAATCGGGTGAAAGGTATCGAGGAGACTTTTTACATTCACTTTCAATTCTTCTGCGATCTATAGTTGACCTTCTGGGAAAAGACAAGGTCGCAAAGGATTGGTTTTCAATGATGTTGGCGGATGTGATCTTCTGGACAGACAAAGGTCTTGGATTTGGAATGGTCCAATGTCTGGGGAATTCCAGATCTTCCCACTTGATGGCTTGGTGCTCAATCTTTTGATTTTTGGAATCAGTGAGCACTACGACACTGGTTTTGGATTCTCTGCTGGGGGCATGGAGTACTGCAGGAAACATTGTGGATGTGTGGCGGAAGCAACCACGAAACTGAATCGCGATATTCCTTCTTTTCTTATTCATTTCAAATCCCATGGTCCGGATTTGCAATTGAAGAATATCGGCCAATGTTTCATCAAAAACCGACACTGAGAAATTTGGGTAACAGTCAAACCAGACTGGCCCATTGGATAGTGGGGCTACTATCCCTCCGATTAATGAATCAGTGTACTTGTTATGCGTTAAGTCACGGACTGTGGCCAACACATATGCATCGACTCCTTGATGCACCAGAGCATTAATACCAACACGCAAACATCCTAAATGTAAAAACTCAGTTCCCAACTTTCTGGCTTCAGCTTGAAGTTCTTTGGGATTTAGGATGGGAATCAGCTGGGCTTGATCACTATTCTCTTGGATACTAGACACAGACTCCTTTATTGTTATTCTAGTGGCAGCTTTGAGGTGCCAGACTCCTCAATCATTATAGACTTGAGAGGGTTTGATGTTGGGAAGAACCCAACGAGCTTGAGGCTCAACCTCTTCATAGAGATGATCAGATTCATTGATCACTCGACCACTACTAGATGCAAACATCTCTCTGAGGGGATTTTGCTCGGCTTGCTCTTCCTCTGCAAGCTCTTTAAATGATACAGATTTAGACATAGAGGAATCCATTTCTTTAGGAAAGAGAGAAAGAAAGACTTTCGGATATTACTCAAGATCTCGAACCAGGCTACAGGGTAGACTTATTGGCTCTGATACCATCTGCTAGCAGAGGCTTCTCAAAGCTTGCTTGCGGTCGTCAACCAACCGACTTGGCCTTGTCAAGCGTCTCTGAACACTACTTGTTATGAACCCAACTGTGAACCCAGATGAACCTACTTATGCCCTCACTCCTTAGCGGCCTACCACATGGCTTCCACGCCTTCAAACGGCCTTTGAGATCCGTAGCACTTCGCGAACTTCCGGCGAACTTATGGTGAACTGTTATAGTAGTGCAAGTATCTTGACAGAACGATTTAAGCACACAGAGTAATAATGCGAAAATTTCAAAATGAAAGTCTTCTCTCTTTATTATCAGAATGCTTCACAACCAGATTACAATGGATTCTCTGTATCAGAGATTGACTGTATCGGCTTTTACTGGACTTTTGATCTTCAAGAATGAAGGATCGATACCAGAGGCTTCCTGGCCGAAATACAGACTCTGTCTCAGAGTTTTATAGACATAAACATATACATATGCAGACTCACTAATGAAGTGGCCACTTTAGGTTCTCGCCTGTGATTTTTAACGGCATTTGTTGATACGGTTTTGACAGATGTCGCAGAACCCAAGAGAAATGCACATATGTTACGAAAGGAATGTTGGACAGATGTCATACCTACACTGAATAGCTAGATGAAAAAATAAAGTTAACTGATTAAAAGAAAGAGTTATCAACCTAATTAGAATTTATTAAAACACATTAACCATGAAAATACAATTTAATTTATTTTAAATAAAAATTTATTAAAAAGACATTAACTATAAAAATACAAATTAACTTACCTTTAATAAAACCAAGCACGGTTTGGGGAGATATTTCTCGCTCTTACTCATCATGTAACGGTGAGAAATAGCATGTATGGTAAGGCCCTTTCACTAGCTAGCCTATTTTACATGAAAAGCAGAGAATTCATTTGCAATTCATTGTTTATTTTTCATCAAAGAATTATATCGTAAATTTCAATTGATTAAACATTTTTCTCAATCTCCGTCTATGAAAATATCTAAAGATTTAAATTGGGTCAAGTCCACTCTGATCTATAGTTCTGTTGGATCAACACAATTGGATGCTACTGATACTGTACCGGTGAAAAATGAAACTGTACGGGTGAAAAATGAAAAATAGCAACCAGGGTCAGACCCTTTCAGGTGCTAACTTATTTTTCTTTAAAAGAAAAAAAGTGATCTTATTTTTCAACAACGAATTATCGTAAATGTCGATTGATTAAATAATTTTCTAAATCTCCTTTTAGATATATCTAAAGATTTAAATTGGGTTAGGTTCATTATGAGTTATAGTTTTGTTGGATCAACACAATAAGATGCCCACAATTTATTCTTTTAATTCACTGAGAGGTATATTTTACAAGCTAGTATTACGTTTAAAAGTAAAGTTTTAGATAATCTGGAGCAACATACAAATAAAATTAGAAATCTAAATAATGTTATGTCTGTTTATCCAATAAATAATAATAAAAATAGAAAGAATTAATGTCTGCCATAAAAAAATGAAAATAATCAAATAGATAGAAAAAACTACAATACAATTATCTCATATGTTTTAAAGTTATTTGATCATTGGATCATAAATTTACCTTCAACAATATTTTTTTACCACATGAGAATTTTAAAATAGGTAAAATTTTAAACATATTTACTTCTTATTAAAGCCAATATCATTTTTTAAATCAAAGTACAAACTTGAATTCAACACAAAGAATCCAAAATTTTGCTCCAAAATATTTTAATATTTCTTTTAATTGAATATTTGTAAAATGAATCTTTAAAAAGAAAAACATATCTTATGGATATATTAAAATCTGGATAGACATAAATACTTCCAGCTCAAGGGTGTAATATTTGAAATATCCATTTGATGTAGTTTTATTATAAATTTTGTTAGTTTTAGGATGCTTTGACCTCTTTCTCAATTGTAGAATACTTTTTCTCGGTTGGATTCCAAACTCCTGAAGAAAATTGTATAATTTTCTCATCACCCTCATTATTTTTCTTAAGAACTCCTTCCCAACCATGCTCACTAGCATCAAATTCAAAAATTTTAAATAGATTTTCATTAGATATATATAAAATAGGTAGGAGTCAGACCCTTTATTTTATTTTCTTGATTGGAGTTGTATGGGCATTCTTCCAGGGACTGGGATTCTTTTTCAAAAGCTGATTCAAGATTCTTCAATCTTGGGCACAATTTTTGGAGAAGTTGCAGACATAATTCATACAGCCTAGAAATCTCTACAATTGGGTTGATCTTTTATTTCATTAGGAAACTTATGACCAAATGCAACAACATTTTGTTTCAGGGTGATTTCCCCATTTTCAATGATGTGTCCCAAGAACTTAATATTTGTTTGAAATACTTCCATTTTCTTCTGACTCACAACCAATCCACTATTTTTATCAATTTATTTAAAGGTGCTTAAAATGTTCATCTACATATTTAGAAAATACCAATATGTCATCTATATATACGACAAGCCAATCAAAATATGTCTTAAAAACGTGGTCCATCACCTTTTGGAATTTTGAGGGAGCATGTTTCAAGCCAAAAGCCACGACATTCCATTCATAGTGTCTTGATGGTATACTGAAAGAAGTTTTAAATCGATCCCCTTCCTTGATAGAAACCTGCCAAAATCCCGATTTCATATCAAATTTTGAGAATATCTTGGCACCTACAATTCAGGTTATCAAATTGCCTTTGTGTGGGATTGTGTGGGTATCATCTGCTAGGACACTGTTGAGTGGTTTATAATTAATTAATGGGCATGATATTCCTCTAATTTGTTTATAATGTTTACTCACATAGAATCCATAGCAGTTCTAGGGGCTACTATATTCACGGATCAATTTTTCTATTCAACAAACTTTGAATCTCTTTATGACTAAGTTTTCGGTAGGCTTCATTCATGGTAATTGTTCTGCTTTTACATGGCTTAATGGAATACTCTGGTTTATATGGTAGATCAAAAAAGTATTTCTTTCGATGCCAGAAAGCATTAGTCTCTTCAGTGGAACATTCTTCTTCTAAAATTTTTCTGATTTTTGCAATTCTTTTCATCACATAGGGTTGTTTGAGTTGGTCTTCAATCTGGAGGCAGGATTTTAAATCTTTCAGTTCTACTAGTTTTTCTTGTGATTTATGTAACTCTTGCATTGCCTGCATCATAGTGGATATTCGAGGAGTTCATACAAATGGGAGTGTCATGGTATGTAGGTAACCATTACTGTTTGGTATATCGATGAAATATCCTGATCTACCATCCTCAAGTCTTGCAAAACCATGTGGTTATACGACTGCCAAAAATGGATTTCCCAAAATGCAGTCAATGGGAATGTTTCCTACTGCAAATTTTAAATTTATGTAATATGTATCAAAAAATATTGTGGCCTTAGGAACTTCATACTGAAAATTATACCCTTGTTCCCCTAATCCAATAGCTTCACGTACTGCTTTAGACCAACACTTAGCAGGGCCAATTTTTTTTTTTAAACATTGATGTTTGTTCCAGTATCTAATACAGTTTTGAGATGAAATATCTCATTCTGGATTTTAATCTAGAGCATGACATGAAATTTCTTATGTTGTACTGCCATGATTTTCATATAATTTCTCAAGCCATTGTAATTTTCACATCTTATCTCATATATTTGTATGTTAGGATTCTTCGGGAAAAGAGGTGTAATTGTGAGAGGGTTCTCTCTTCTTGAGGAATTTTTCCCGTTTCTAACTTGGAAACCTGGGCTTCGATCTATACTATTTCTTTTTTTCAAATTTGTTATTTCTTTGCTTATTTCTGGAAGGGTAAGAGTCTCGTGTTTATCATTTTGATGATGCTTCTGGAAAGATTTAGTATTTTTTTTTCAAATGAAGCATCTACAAATAGAGCTTTAGAGCTAGAAGTCTTACTGGTAGAAGCATATATAGATCCTTAGTTCTTGAGCATGGTAACAAGAATGTATCCATCCACCTCTCCTTCGTTTCTCCTTCGGGTAAAGTTTTTATTCCTGCAAGAAATTTAGCTTCTTCATCATCATTGAGGTGTGCCATACAAATCTTGAGTTTCATCTGTAGTTTGCTCGATATTTGTGCTTCTAGATCCTCCTCAAAACTATCCTCTGAATCATTTTCTGTGTCGGACATTGGAGAGTGACAATTATTAGAATCTGTACAAATATAATTTTCATCAAGAAATATGTTAGGTTGTTTTGACTCTTCAGAGTCAGAATTACTGAAACTGGAGTTTTTAGTTGAGTTTCAACAATCCTGTCGAAGCATGTGAATTTCTTCTTTGATATGAATATTAGGATAACGTTTAGTTTTATGCAGTTTGGAGCCACACTTAAAAAATTTGATAGTCCCAAGTGGTTTCTTTTATTTTCTTTCTCTTGAAAGCATTTTCCTTTTTTTAGTTTTGATCCATCTCCAACCAAGAACTTGTTTAATGTATGGACTTGTTGGCCACAGAGCCAACATACAATTTTAATCCAAGCTTCTCTTTTATGTTCCTTAAGATGTATATCTTGTGGACTATAATAATGAGTACATGGCACAATTTTATAGTATCCTTTAGCAGACTTTCTCTTAGGATACTTAGGTTGGCTGGAGTATTTTCGAGATTGTCTAGAATAATGCTCCCTTGATTTGGAATACTTATTGATAGCTTTCTTCATTCTTTTTCTTTGTACAACAAGATCATCAAGAGATAGTCCATATTTATGGAAGATGGAATTTTTGTCAGGAAGTTTGGATATTTTTTGCATTGAATTATTCATCTTTGAATTTGTACAGAGGCCAATTAAAGCCTTGGTTATGGTGCAGTATATTTCACCCCATGTATACGATTCATATGGTTGTTGGAATGCCTCCTAAATTCTCAGATAATCAAAAAATTTGGATGGTAGTGCAACAAGGTATACATGTTTCCATAGGATATTTTTACTGTCTTTAACCTCATAAATCCACTACACCCAATCTCTATGGAAATATTCATACTATGACAGATTTTTGCACTCCAAGTTCATTAGTATATGGGAGTGTTTATCTGATATCTTAGTTTTGGAACCAAACCAATGTTCAAGAATAATTGATGTGAGGGCACCAATCATGTTGTTTTTCGCACTTCCATCTTCAGGTAACACAATATCTCCTTGCTCATCTTTCACAATTTATTCTGCCATTTTTTCTAAAATTGCAGGAGAATACTTTGCTTCCCACCACCTCTAGAGAGTGTGAGTAAAGCATTGGATCAATGTTTTATAGGTTTCTATTTCATGCACATGATTTTGTATTTAGTAAGCATCTGGTCAATCATCTGTCTAACTTGGCCCGAAATAAAATTATTGACATTCCATTCTTTGTGGGAGTTAGGTTGGAATGTCTAGAATTCAGGCATGCCTCCTTTACCACCGAGGTCAAAGGCATGATATTCGGTAAATTGACTTGGTAGAGGTTGATAAACTGGAAAAATACGGGATTCACAAGATGATTCTCGTTTGTCATGAGTTTCTTTGGGAAAAAAATGGGGGAATCTATCAACAATTTTTGTTTGTACAGAGATAGGATGACAAAAAAGCATAGATGATGAAATATCTTTTTCTTTTGCAGAAATGGATAATCCTTCAAATTTGGAGGTCAACTCTTTAAATTTTTCGTGGGTATGATCTAATCCTTGAGTGAATCCCCTTTCAATATCATCATATTGGTATTTGAGTTGGTCAAAAAAGGATTTGTGGCTCTAGTGCTTTCAAGGAAAAAACCTTCAAGAGTGGAAACAGAAAATTGAAATTCATTCAAATTCTTATTCACAGTGTTCATAGAGACTTGTAGAGATTTAATTTTTTCTTTCTGTGCAAAATGAGCTGAAGTATGTACAGAGAGACATTCGCAATATTTGTCTAGTTTAATTCCTCACTGACCTTTTGGATTCCGCCATTTCTGCTTATGGCAGAGTCATCTCTAAAAACCAAAGGAGCAGCTCTTGCGATATTTTATTTTTCTCCTAACACAATAGCTTTATATGGTGGAAAAACTGATGAAGATTCAATTTTTGAACCACTAGAGGTTGTCCATTGGTGTTTGGTGGAGATTTCTCAAGAAATCATTTGTATTTATGTACTTGTTTGTTGTTTCTTCCATTCATAGAAAGAAATCCAAGTTTTTGTAGAGTCCATATATTCTTTCCATGTGGATGAAAAACTATGTTTTTCTTGCATGGGTGTTGTGAAATTGAAGTCATTCGAATATGGATGTGAAAATAGATCCCAATTCAACATGATTTTCATCTAGGCAGCATGCGATTTGTATTTTGGACATCCTGTCATGAGAGAAAATAATTTGTAAATTTAAGGTTTGGATATATTTTTGCAGTCATGGAATATGATTTTGGAAATGACAAGAAGGATTGAGTGAATCAATTTTCTCAAGATAACGTAAGCCATACCTTGGCATATAAACACAGAGCATTTTGCTAAATATCTCAGTGAGCCATGGGTCTTCATTTTCTAGAGAAGGGAGGACATGGATTACAAGGAATTCATCATGAGGGAATAAGATATCGTTTCACTTAGGATTTGGACAAGAATTTTTTAGCAGAACAAAAGGAGCTTCTCCAGTTCTTGGATTATGATTTTATGGATATTCAAACGTAAAATAATTTGCAGGTTGACTGGATATTGGGACGCGGGGCATTTAACTTTTAAATCATAAAAATTTAAAACTTGAGCGAGTTCAAATAATTCAACAAGGAGACGATTTGCATAGATTGAAGACAATGTGGTGGATGCTTCAAAAGAAGTGGGTTGAGAATTATTGTAATCTGTTACTGCCTATTTTATTCTTCTTCTCGGAATAGTAGATCTGCAAGGTAAAGATAGAACTGCACAGGAAGAATCTTCTCTTATTTGTGCAGAGGTTATATTTTGGGTTATGGGTGTTCTAGGAATGTCTACCACCCAACTCCGAAGAAAGATTAGTTCTTCCCATTTAATTGTTTGATGCTCAATATTTCGATTGTGAGCATCTATGAGAACAACAACACTTGATTTTTATTCTTGGGTGGAAGAGTGCAAGACTGCTGGATAGAGGGTGTTAGTATGACAAAAAAAACCTCTAGTGTGGTTAGAAATAGTTTTTTCTTTTTCTTTGCATATCAAAGACAAATGTATTTATTTGTAACTGTAGTACATCTCTAATATTTTCATCACACCCATAGACCAAAAATTTAGGATAGCAATCAAACCAAACAGGTCTATTTGACAAAGGTGCAACAATTCCTCCAAGAATAGAATAAGTGTATTTGTTATGAGCCAAATTGCAAATGGTAGCCAAGGAAAAAGTTTTTAACCCTCTATGAGTTAAGGCTAAAATTCCTACATGGATACAACCAAGGTGAACATAGGAAGTTTTCTGTCTCTTAGATTCTTTTTGTAGTTATTTTGGATCTAACAAGGGGATTATTTGAACACATTCTGCATTTTCTTGGACCTCGATTATGCATTCTTTTACGAAACCTCGAGTAACTTCTTTCAGGTGCAACATAGAAAGGTCAGAATAAAATTCAGATGGACTAATTTTCGGTAGTTTCTAGTATGAAGGAGGCTCATTTTCAACAATTTCGATTTCAACGGAATTTATTATAGAATATTAAGCTTTATCAAGGAGATTTGCAATATCTATATTACTGATACTTTGTTCTTGATATTGTACTTCTCGAAAAAAAATATGTATTCTTCCAGCTTCCATCTCAACAAAAAAAGAGTTTATAGAATTACTTCGGGGAACTAGATGTTACTGACTCTTGTAAAAAAAATTGCAAGGGCTTCCTCTGATGGAGAATGAAGCTTCCTAACCAAAAAATTCCAAGAAAGATACATGAACATTGACATGAAACTTCAAGCAAGTCTGACACCAAACACACTCTTCCGTGGCCTTCTACCTGAATGAGAAAATAGTGTCCTGCGAATATAAGTGAACTTCCGACGAACCTCAAATGAACCCCTCTCTACTCAAAAGTAAAACAAATATGCAACAAGGAGATTCTCAGAATAAAAGACTTATTTTATTTATATTTTGGAATATTTTACATAGATCTGTTGATTATAGAGAATAACTACCTAGATCATATCAGAGATTGACTGTTGAGGCTTTTACTGAGTATATCACCTTTAGGTAAGATAAAACTTAGATGCTTTCTATCCTTTCACATATTCTTCCTAAGAAACTTATAAAAAATTATGGAATCAATCCCTAGAAGTTTGGCCACTTTAGGTTCTCACCAAGGTTGCTAGTCTTGATGCATAGGCTTCTCAGACTTATGAACACCTAAGAAGAACTTTCTTCATGATGCAAGAATGTTGAACCAATGTTCGCAGATGTAGATCTGGAAGATAATTCTCACCTCCACCAAAAGACTCTAATTCTCTCTCAAACTTTGCTCCCTAAATGAGAACTCGTCCTCTTATATATATGAAATGAGGGAATCTCTTTCCTCAGGAATGGCTGACAATAATTTTTTGTACCAAGATTCATCATAATTTTGAGATGTGGATCAAATTCCACCAGAAGTAGGAGACGTGGTCTAAGTCTCAAAATTTTATGAAAAAATTACATAGTGAATATATTACCGAATTCTCACGAAACCAGTCACACTCATAGTCAGGTGAATAAACATTACATTACACAATGGATACATTTATTATGAAAGGCCCACGAGTAACAAAAAGGGAATACAATTATGGGGCTCCCAACATAGTGGAATCATAGAATCTTATCTTGGGATATAGGCTTCTAACCCAAACCTTTGTGAAAATCCTACGGATGATCATGGGTTCTCCTAAAATAACTTGATTTTTAACTTTATTCATGACATCCCATTGGTGATGTTTAGTCATAAAATCTAAAAGGATCTCATTGTGACAGTATTTATTGAGATCTGAGACAACTGCAGAAGATAAATGGAAGCATTCGGTATTTTTGTGGATCTCACATTCCATTTGACAAGAAGATTCAAAAAAGAGTGGGTCCATGGCAGATTTATTGAGACCAAACATTCCCCACCATTCAGTGAGCCATTGTGGTTGATGATGAGGCTGAGTGAGGAATAGTGACCCAAATTTCATCAATGTATAGTATGTACATTCTGGTCTATCTCCGCAAAGGAGATTCCACCATACCTTTTTATACGTAGAAAAATTGTAGATAGTTCCAGGAAAGACTGGAGCTGGGTCATGATGTGGGTAAAAAATATCATTAAATATTAATATTAATATCATTATTAAATCTAATATTCATATTACTATATTATAATATTAATATTATTAAACTTACTAACTATTAATTAATATAATATTAAATTTAATATAATATTAAATTTAATATAATATTAAATTTGTTTTATATTATAATATAAAGTAATGTATCATGATATATATTAACTTTAGATATATATGGGAGGGAAAAACAAAGGCATAGAGTGGTAGAGGTGAAGAGATAGAGGGAGTGAGAGAAAGGGAGAGAGAAGATTTGAGAGAAAAGAGGAGAGAGACAAGGATAGAGAGATGGAGTTGGAATGAGAGAGAGGAAGGGAAGAAGAAAAACATAGAGATAGAGAAAAGTGGAGAGAGAGAGAAGGAGTGACAAGGGAGAGATGAAGAGAGAGTGTGTATGTTTGGGGGTGATATAGAGAGGAAAATAAGGAGAGATGGAGAGAAGGGGGTTGGAGAGGAGAGAGGAGAAAGGAGAGAGGGAGGGAGATAGTGATAAAGTTGGAGAGAGACATATATTAGGGGAAGACATGGAGGGATGTGGGAGAGAAAGGGAGATAGAGAAAGGAAGAGAGTGAGGCTTTGAGGGAGAGAAGGAAAGAGAAAGGGAGAGAGAGAGAGGTAGGTAAGAATAAAGACACATAGAGAGAAAGGTGGAGAAAGTGTGGGAGGTAAAGAGAAATACATAGAGACAAAAATGTGGAGGGAGAGAGGGAGTGATAAGGGAGATGGTGAGAAAGGGAGAGAGGATAGTAGGATAGTAGGAGGGAAGAGAGATAGAAGGGGGGAAGAGGGAGAGAAGGGTAAGAAAGAGGGAGAAATAGATAGATATGGAGAAAGAGTGTGTATATTTGTCAGGTGATATAGAAATACAAGTGAGAGACAGATGGAGATATAAATATAGATAGAAGGTGGATAGAGGGAAGAAGACAAAGATATATAGAGAAAGAGATAGATAGGAATGGAGAGAGAGAGCATATGTGTTTTGGGGTGGTGATATAGAGGGATAAAGGAGATATGGAGGGATATATAGATATAAATGGATGGGGTAGAAAAGGAAGAATATTTCTTGTGCTAGATGCATCGATTTCGGTATATGTTATTTCTAATCCTATTTGATTGCTTGCAGTGTAGGAGATAAACTAAATTTTAGGGGAGAGAAGGAATGAAGAGAGAGAGAAGTAGAAGAGTGATAGAGGGAGAGAAGGAGAAGAGTGAGAGAGGGAGAGAAGGCTAAGAGGTAGAGCGAGGGAGACAGAAAGATAGATGGGGGAGAGAGGGAAGGGGAGAGAGAGGGACAAAGTGTCAGGGTCAGAGGGAAGAGAGAGAGAGAGAGAGAGAGAGAGAGAGAGAGAGAGGTGGGTGGAGATAATAGGAGATAAAGGGAAATAGAGGAAGGACGAGAGAGAGGGGGAGAGAGGGGAGAGATGGAGAGAGAGAGAGAGACGAGGAGAGAGGGAGGGACAAAGAGATGGAGTTGTAAGGGGAGAGAAGGATGGAAGAAGAAATACATAGAGAGAGAAAGGTGGAGAGAGAGGGGGAGTGACGAGGGAGATATGGAAAAACTATGTGCATGTTTGAGGGTGAGATATAGAGACAAAGAAAGAGAAAGAGGTAGATATAAACATAAATGGAGGGGGGAGAGAAGGAAGAACATTTCTTCCACTAGATGCATTTATGTACATGGTGATTTCTAATCATATTTGATTTCTTGCACTAGATGCATTGATTTTGGTGTAGATGTTGATTTCAAATGATATTTGATTGCTTGCACTAAATGCATTGATTTCAATGTATATAGTTATTTATAATCCTATTTGATAGCTTGCATCAAATGAATTGATATAATTATATATGGTGATTTATAATCCCATTTGATTACATGTACTAATTTCAATGTAGATGTTGATTTATAATTATATTTGATTGCTTGCAATAGATGCATTGATTTCAATGTAGATGTTGATTTCTAATCGTATGTGATTTTTTACATTATATGCATTGATTTCACTGTAGATGTTTTTAATTCTATTTGATTTATTGCACTAGATTATTTGATTTCAGTATATATGTTTATTTCTAATTCTATTTAATTGTTTGCACTAGATGTATTGATTTTAGTGTAGATGTTGATTTTTTATTATATTTGATTGCTTTCACTAGATGCTTTGATTTCAGCGTATATGTTGATTTCTAATCCTATTTCATTTCTTGCATTATATGCATTGATTTCAGTGCACATGTAGTTTTCTAATCCTATTTGATTTCTTACATTATATGCATTACTTTCATTGTAAATGCTTTTCCTAATCTTATTTTATTTCTTGCGTTAGATGCATTGATTTCAGTGTAGATGTTGATTTTTTATTTGATGTAACGGGATATATGATGATACCTTAATTTTAAATTTATTTGATTAAGAGTCTAGTTTATTTTAATGTAAGCAGAAAAAACATAGTTACCGATCAAATGGGAGCTCTAGCCAAAAAATTCTCAAAAAACATGAAAGAACACCCCAAAATCGAGAAGTGTGTATTGAAGAATGCATTTGTTTTTTTTCTCAAGATCAAATTTCAACATTTTTTAAATTATGCTAAAAACAAAATTGTTTCTTAAAAAAAGGATTGAAAAAACACCCTCGAAACAAAACGGGTTGATGCTGGAATAACAAAAAAAAATGTGTCACAATTTTGACACATTTTAACAATTGAATTAAGGACAACATATTAGGACATTGAAAAATTGTAAAATTGTAAAATATTTGATACATGATGTGAAAGATAAAAATATCATGTCTGAAGGCCTTATCATTTCCAACAATTTTCATCCATCTTGTTAAAGATAAAATATCGTGACTCTAAAAAACCCTAAATTTGTATTTGTTTTCAATCCTAACATAAAATATAAAACATCATAGTGCATAAAAACCTTAATTACAAGTTTCAAATCTTAAGTTTTTAACATACTTGAACCATGAACTTATGGAGAAATTATATGACTTCAATAATTTTTAAAAATGCACAAGTAAATAAAATATTTATTATTCCAAGAGTAATTTTTATTTTAAAGGATACAAATATATTTATTTTCAAATCTTAGCCTAAGACAAGTTTAAATCTAATTGCAACCAAAACCTAAAAATCAACCATCTAAACAAAGTGTCCCCTTTCAATGAGGCATATTTTTTTAAAATTTTAAAAGTATCTTATACTAAATGTTAATAATACATAACATCATGGCAATATCACTGCATAATCTAAACATTCAGCATCAATTTCTATTATTTTTACTTTTAATTAAAATATCAACATTGATATATTGAATATAACATTAATTATTTTTGTTATTCATTGTTGCACTGTAGATATTCTAAAGAGATGAATTCTTCATAATTAAAAAATATAATCCAACAAACATGGAAATGCCTCATAACTTCATGAAAGATCAAACGGAAGTAAAAATATTTATTTCAAGTTACCATGCAAACATCAATTATATAAAATTTTCTTAGACATTTATCCAAAATCAAGCATAGGTTCTAGCACACCATCAGAACCTACATCTTCAGATGAATGGTTGGATGCAGATGAAGATGATTCATATTCTTCTCCTTCATCAACTAGTGCTCCATGTGATTCAACAAGCATGCCCACCATTTTAGAGTTCAAAAGTCTTCTAGATCTACATCTACATTCAACACAGTCCCATCTCAGCAATATTTGTTCTGCTAGTAATTTGTTCAAAATAATTATGGTCTTCAAGAGAAGAGTTCCTCTCATTGTCAAATTGAAGTCATACACAAGTATGTTAACATCCTCAAATTTTAAGACATCTATGTGATGATGATTTATATTTGTGCCCTTTCTTTTTCTCTTTCTGCCAAATATTTTTTCAACTACCATCCCTTGCTTGTACACAGTATTGAATGGGTGGGTACTTGTGGCATACTAATATAATTCAACAACTATAATATCCTCATTTTCATCAATGACCTCTGTAACCTTGGCAATCCAAAATGGATAGCCAAGTGGATCTTCATCTACTAACACTGCAATCATGAAACCCTCCTTAGCATCCTACAGAGAACCCTGTAAAGGTATTTCATGGTTTCATGTTGTGCACGTGATCTTGTAGATCCAATATAGATTTCTCTTTCCTCTACCTGTGGAGAATTAATAATAACTTAAGAATGTTGTTGTTCAACAATGTGTGTTTCCTCATGTTCATTCGAAATATTTTGTGGCTAAGAAAATGGAGTCTTCCAAAACCTATCCTCATTTATTGATCTTGAAATCATATCACTTTGATTAATGAAAAAAGAATCCCACCAAAATGAATCAACAACATCAAATTACTCATATGTATCTCTAATACATCTTTTATTTTCCTCTAGACATTTAGAATAATTTATATCTCTCTTATGCCTTTGTGCATTATGGAATTCAATAACTCACTGGAATAACAATATCTTTGATGAAAATATTGGACGCCCTGGAATGAAATTCAAAAATGCTAAATGTGGTGATGGCTCCCATTATGCAATACATGAATACCTCTTGCCCCATAAAAGTGTTATCCCATCAATTTTTTTGATAAAAAGTTGATGATGGAAGCTAATGGAATTAAGTTGTTGAATGCATTTCTCCTTACCATGTGATCCCAGAATAAACCTTCACATATCAATAGTTTCTTCCAACATGTTGTGCATGTCAACCCCTCCATTCAAAATTTTGGCCTACTGCCCCATATAAACCTTTCAAACCTGCCACCGTGGCCAAAAACCTCCATATTCTGCTTGTCGTTACCCTTTCCGCCCAAAAAAATACACTGTACAAAGGCTAAAAATCGCAGTATAATATTTATCAAGCCTCGCCCTTGCAGTTCCAGCCCCTTTTTTTTGTTCCCCATACGACTCAAGTGCTAGACCAAGCACCAGATGGAAAGGAGCCTATCGTTAAAGTTTTCGGGCGCGTCTGGAGCCGTTCGATCAAATCCAATCGACGGAGCAGAGTTGGTTTTCCGTGGTGGTCCCAACACCTACGCCCATTACAAAAACCGATTGTTTCATTCCGCACCACTTATCCCAGGATGGTGGTATTCTCCATGGGGCCAGTGATTCCATAGATCGCATGACAAGTGTCCTCAATGTACGATCTCCAAACCGCCCATTTTGCGTATTAAAGGTCAGAACAAAGACGGGTAGCGGAATTCATCAACGCCGTCGGATCTGTCAGCCCTCATATAATGGTGTTTATGCTCTAGATATGCATGTGTTTTAACCCATTCCCATTACGCCCCTGGTCCACCATTTTGTTGCTCCACGATGCACTTAGAACCGTCGATTTCATTCAGTTATCGTGTGGCCCATAATCACTTGCATTCTCCCCGTTTGACTCCGTCCTCCGCCACGTCATTTATTCCTTCTAGATTTGTGTATGCCTATGTGTCATCGCCCCGCTTACCCATTGTATTATCATCCCAGCCATCCGTATATGTATATATTTCATTCTTATTCATCAAATTTTGTTCATACGTTTTGTTTTACGTGGAAAACCTACATTCCGTCTGTTTATCTATATCTCCACTGTATTCTCTTCGCCACCCTGCATGTTCTTGCCATATGGCCATGTCTTCGACGTTACCATCGTCTTCAGCTCCATCCCTGTCTGGTTTTCCTTAACGGGTTTGTGGTTTTTCAGGTTTGCCGCGGTAGAAAAATCATCATGATTCACTGCTTTGTTTGCAGAAGTCAAGAGCACCGCCCTCGACAGTCTCCGAGGAAGAAATTTAGGAGAGAAGCCGAAGGTAGTTGTTTTGAAATGACCTCATTAATGGAAAGATAGATAAGATCCATTGAACCCTAAAATACGCCTGCAGAGGGAAATATTACACAGCAAGAAATATTAATGGGGCAGCCTACGAAAATCAGTGAAAGATCGAGAAATGCCTCTCCCTGCATTAAAGATCTGGCATTTTAATCCAAGATTAGAGGGTTGAAAGTACCATGCACAAAAACAAGCAACCTCAAGGTTTTATTGTAGCAGATCTCCCTCCTCCAGCCAAGCACAGAAAATTTGTATATTTTATTCTTTATGTCGTGATTATGAGGAGACTTTCATCTTCAACATTTATTTCATAAACAGTAGCAGAGTACTTGCACCAATTCAGCACCGCCAAATAGCATAGGCGGGTTTTTCTTTCAAATTTGTTTTAAATTAGATCATTTAATGTATATCACCTACCTCATTCTCTAGAGCTTTCAGTTTTCTCTTATAAAAATGAGGAATAAAGACATTGTAAGGGTTCCAGATCTCTATCAGCAAACTGTGCAGTGAGAAGTTCTTGTATACATCTTGTAAAGCTTTGTATAAAGGCTCAGAGCCCATAGGGTCTCAGTGAGGAGGATTTATAACTGTAATGAGGATTCTGGTCTTTGGTATCCCACAGTATGTAATCTTTTCTTATGTGTTAATATAATATCTCATTTCATGATATTTATCTTCTTGTATCATGTTCTAGAATGCGAGTGGCTCATTGGTCTTAAGTAAGGATTCATCCTAGTTGGTGCCCATACTTGGATTAGTCAAGCGCTTTAAATAGGCCTAGTCATGATATACTATTCCATGTTCATTTCATCCATATTTTCTGCTATATTAGTTACTTGAGGAGGGTGCTTTTAAAACGCCATTTTCATGTATGGATTCTTAGTTGGATAAGCCCATATGTGGTTTTTTTGTGTATCTGGGTATCAGCCTCATGCTAACTAGTATCTTCTTCATGTTTCTTCACTGCATCCACTTTCTGATATTTGATTTCTGTGGCATATTATTTGAACTGTCCCTCTTTGTAGTAAGTTGTCTCTTAATTGTCTGATGCTTTTTGTATTGGAGTTTTTACAAGCTGTTCCTACATTGTTCTTATCCTTGTATCAGCTTCTGAGAGACTTTGGTCCCATTTAAATTAATTTCCTTAATTTTACAAGAGATAGCAGGAGAGCTTTTGGATTGACAACCCAAGCTATATTATGAGCTCCTTGCTATGATAAGATGTCCTAGGCACTGGTCTATGGCAACTCTAGGCTGTCTCTAGGGTAGACAAGAATTGTCGACAACATCTTTCTGGTGCCGTTGCCGGGGAAGAATTTGAGAATATCAGTTTCCCTGGGCCTCGAAAAATCATATTCACTCTCTAATCAGGTGAGCACAGAGAGTTGAAGAGTTGTATATCTCTCACCTTGGCGACTCCACTGTTCTTTATTTGATAAATCTATTGGTAGTCCTGGCTCCTCGAAAGCCATATTTGAGGTCAGATTCCTCTAAGTTGAAGACATCCTTTGTATCTGACCTAGAGAATATTATCCATCCTCTTCTTCTCAAGAAATCCCAGTGGAAAATCCTGACTCCACTGAGGAAAATCCTGAATATTACTCAGATAGCCCACCCAGGGGAAGTGCTAGAACCAAAGATAACCCTCATCCTACCCCTGAGGCTGAAGAAGTTAAAGAAGTCACAGAAGTAGCTGCTGTTAACCGTGAACTATTCCCATCTACACCTCAGGCTTCTGTGCAATTTATTCCCATTGTTATACATACTCCACTTCCTCCTCCTCCCCTTCCTTCATTTGTACATCAAACTGTTATAGCCCCACCTCCTCTAGTGGCTAATGTCCCTGCCTTCCTGTTGAATAAATACGCTCCACTGGCCTTACCACAAGTGCTAAATGATATGCCACAGGATTATTTGAAGATTCTGCCCAGATTCAATGGAGAAAATGAGATTGATGCACATAAAAATCTTGAGGTCTTCTACGCTTTTGCAGAAAACTTAAACGTTGAACATTTGGATGTATTCTTAAGATTTTTTGTTCAATCTCTTGATGGTGAAGCCAGAAAATGGTTTAAAACATTGGCAGACCGCTCAGTCACCACTTGGGAAAGAATGGAAGAAGTTTTTCTCAGGAAATGGGGAGAAAAGAAAGATCATGGAATGTGCCTCACTGAATTCAATACTCTAAAGAAGAAACATAATGAGGGAGTGGCAGATTTTATCAATAGATTTAATAAGCTGTATTTGAGCCTGCCTCCTGAGATGAAGCCTCACCAAACTGCTGCTAAGGTGGTTTTCATAGCAGCCTTTGATTCAGATTTTGGCTTCTCTCTGAGGGAAAGGAAACCTGCTACTTTAGATGATGCTCAGTCAGATGCTCTTGAATTAGAAGCAAACTTTGCCTCCACTGGGAAATTAAAAGGAAAATTTGAACATGATACTAGGAGGAGAGGCAAAGAGGAGGTATCTACCTCAAATTAGGACAAGGATTCTGACAAGATGGATGAAATAAGCGAAATGATTAAGAAGATGGTCAAGCTTGAATTGGAGGCCAAGAATTCATCCCCCAAGAATTTCTACCATGCTCCGAACAGAGGATATAACCCCCAGCACAAGAGACCACCCCTGTAGATATTGCCAAGGGATCCAAAAGAACAGCAAGATCAGGTACCACACCCATTGTACCTAGAAGGTCCAGCATATGACTCCACTGAAGATGCTGCTTATCAATTATAAGAATCAAATATTGCTTTTTCAAAAAATGATGATATAGAATGCCCCTTGCAAGAACAAGAAGAAGCAGAAATTGACCAATATTGTAAACAATTTAATGATTTCATGCAAGCACATTTCAATAGAAGATACGATCTGAGATCTTCAAGGAAGCGGACTAGAAATCAAGATCGAAATGAAGAGTCCAAAGAAGTCTCAATATAAAAGTCCCCTTTTGCTTTCAATTTGCAAAAAGAATTTGAGAAGATCAAAATTCCAGTCCCCTTGACTGAATTGTTGAAGCAACCAGCATATCAATCTCAGGTCACCTCTTTCATACTTCCTCCAGAAGCACCATTCACCCCAGATAATATCAAGCACTGCCAGGTCTTTGAGGATGAAGAATAGATGACGGGATTCCTAGAAATAGAAGGTGAATTCTCCAACATAGAGATTGAAGCTGATGAAAGAAATTTGACACCATTTGATAGTCAAAGAAAGGAGGAAGGAAATTTGGTGGAAGATTTTAACCCATGGAATGAAGAAATTAGGTTGCTGGAGATTATGTTGAATAAATATGATTCAATACAGGAAGAAGAGGAGGAGAGCAAAGAAGAGATTCTTGAGCAAGATGAAAACAACGAGCTTTCTCTTGAAAAAAAGGAAATAATGGAGCAAGCCCCTGCTCAAGAATTCATGGATCTTTTCACAGAGCTCAGCACAGCAGAGTAGAACATACCGGATCTCCAAAAGGACTCAGCTCTAGTATACGATGAGTCCTCTAGTTTAGAGAATGAAGGAGATTCTCTCTCTCAAGAGAGTCTTCTTCTCGATCCAGTGAAAGGAGATAAAATCCTGGTTGAAGCCTGCCTGCCAAATACTCTTAACCAGGTATCATTTCATGATCCTTATGTGCATTTCCTGCAAACATTTGAAGAAGGATCAAGGGTCCTTTCTAGCAGCATGTTTCCAGTAGAGAGAAAATTTTTCGAAGCTGCTATTGTGGAACAAAAAGAAGAGATCCCACTGCCTTTCAAAATACAAGAAGAAGGCGATCAAGCTTTCAAGAGCCATATTGAAGACAACATTGGGAAAAGTAAGTTCCAGACAAAAGAAAAGCTGGAAATGGAAATTGACAGCATCAGAAGACTGATGACGAAGATGTCTCAGAAACAGCAGATAGCAGCAAGAAAGCAGAGAAAATTTGGCAATGGAAGAACAAGAACAGAAAGTGAAAGCATAACCGGAGGCAAGTAGTAGAACAAAATATGGAAACATAGAAGGGTACAGTTGAAGAATAATGCAAGTAATGGATACCAGCAAAGCAAAGTATGGGACCCAGGAGGCAAAGACAACCTGGTGTATTATATTGTACATTAGTTTTCTTTTTTTTTTGTTTCATCATTCTTTTAATAATGTGCGTGTCCTGATGAATTATAAAATAAAAACTAGAGGTGTCGAAGAGCAAAATTCGCACAAAATGATCAGATGGTCTACAAGTTCTCGACATGTCCAAGGATGAACATGCCATCCCCAGATGGAGCCGATGTTGTGCATGTCAACCCCTCCATTAAAATTTTTGACCTATTGCCCCATATAACCTTTCAAACCTGCTACCGTGGCCAAAAACCTCCATATTCTGCTTGTCATTACCCTTTCCGCCCAAAAAAATACACTGTACAAAGGCTAAAAATCGCAGTATAAGATTTATCAGGCCTAGCCCCTGCAGTTCCAGCCCCTCTGTTTTGTTCCCCATACGACTCGGGTGCTATACCAAGCGCCAGATGGAAAGGAGCCTATCGTTAAAGTTTTCGGGCGTGTCTGGAGCCGTCCGATCAAATCCAATCGACAGAGCAGAGTTGGTTTTCCGTGGTGGTCCCCGCACCCGCGCGCATTGCAAAAACTGGTTGTTTCATTCCACACCACTTATCCCAGTCTAGCGGTATTCTCCATGGGGCCAGCGATTCCATAGATCGCATGACAAGTGTCCTCAATGTACGATCTCCAAACCGCCCATTTCGCGCATTAAAGGTCAGAACAAAGACGGGTAGCGGAATTCATCAACGCCGTCGGATCTGTCAGCCCTCATCTAATGGTGGTTATGCTCTAGAGCTGCACGTGTTTTAACCCATGCCCATTACGCCCCTGGTCCACCATTTTTTTGCTCCACGATGCACTTAGAACCGTCGATTTCATTCAATGATCGTGTGGCCCATAATCACTCGCATTCTCCCCGTTTGACTCCGTCCTCCGCCATGTCATTTATTCCTTCTAGCTTTGTGTACGCCTATGTGTCATCGCCCCGCGTACCCATTGTATTATCATCCCTGCCATCCGTATATGTATATATTGCATTCTTATTCATCAAATTTTGTTCATACATTGTGTTTTACGTGGAAAACCTACATTCCGTCTGTTTATCAATATCTCCACTGTATTCTCTTCGCCACCCTGCATGTTCTTGCCATATGCCTATGTATTCGACGTTACCATCGTCTTCAGCTCCATCCCTGTCTGGTTTTCCTTAACGGGTTTGTGGTTTTGCAGGTTTTCCGCGGTAGAAAAATCATCATGATTCATTGCTTTGTTCGCAGAAGTCAAGAGCACCGCCCTCGACAGTCTCCGAGGAAGAAATTTAGGAGGGAAGCCGAAGGTATTTGTTTTGACATGACCTCATTAATGGAAAGATAGATAAGATCCATTGAACCCTAAAATACGCCTGCAGAGGGAAAGATTACACAGCAAGAAATATTAATGGGGCAGCCTACGAAAATCAGTGAAAGATCGAGAAATGCCTCACCCTGCATTAAAGATCTAGCATTTTAATCCAAGATTAGAGGGCCAAAAGTACCATGCACAAAAGCAAGCAACCTCAAGGTTTTATTGTAGCAGATCTCCCTCCTCCAGCCAAGTACAGAACATTTGTATATTTTATTCTTTATGTCTTGATTATGAGGAGACTTTCATCTTCAGCATTTATTTCATAAACAATAGCAGAGTACTTGCACCAGTTCAGCACCGTCAAACAGCATAGGCAGGTTTTTCTTTCAAATTTGTTTTAAATTAGATCATTTAATGTATATCACCTACCTCATTCTCTAGAGCTTTCGGTTTTCTCTTATAAAAATGAGGAAGAAAGACATTGTAAGGGTTCCAAATCTCTATCAGCAAACTATGCAGTGATAAGTTCTTGTATACATCTTGTAAATCTTTTTATAAAGGCTCAGAGCCCATAGGGTCTCAGTGAGGAGGAGTTATAAATGTAATGAGGATTCTGGTCTTTGGTATCCCACAGTATGTAATCTTTTCTTATGTGTTAATATAATATCTCATTTCATGATATTTATCTTCTTGTATCATGTTCTAGAATGTCATTGGTCTTAAGTAAGGATTCATCCTAGTTGGTGCCCATACTTGGATTAGTCAAGCGCTTTAAATAGGCCTAGTCATGATATACTGTTCCATGTTCATTTCGTCCATATTTTCTGCTATATTAGTTACTTGAGGAGGGTGCTTTTAAAACGCCATTGTCATGTATGGATTCTTAGTTGGATAAGCCATATGTGGTTTTTTTGTGTATCTGGATATCAGCCTCATGCTAACTAGTATCTTCTTCATATTTCTTCACTGCATCCACTTTCTGATATTTAATTTCTGTGGCATATTATTTGAACTGGCCCTCTTTGCAGTAAGTTGTCTCTTAACTGTCTGATGCTTTTTGTATTGGAGTTTTTACAACCTGTTCCTAAATTGTTCTTATCCTTGTATCAACATCTGAGAGAGTTTGGTCCCATTTCAATTAATTTCCTTATTTTACAGGAGATAGCAGGAGAGCTTTTGGATTGACAACCCAAGCTCTATTATGAGCTCCTTTCTATGATAAGATGTCCTAGGCACTGGTCTATGGCAACTCTAGGCTGTCTCTAGGGTAGACAAGAATTGTCGACAACACAACACATGAAAAACAGACTTTGGAATGTACAATTTCTTAATGCATTCAATTAATGATGACAATCTCCAAACACCTTTCCTCCTGAATGTTACTAAAATAAAACTGAAAATTTGTTCAATATGGTCATGTGTATTCCCAGAAAGAAGGAAACTAACCTTTATCTTTTTAAAAATTCCCAATTCAAAGAGCATTTTTAGATACCCAAAAAGAACTTTATTTTTGTTTTCACGGCTTGTGTTGTGTAATTGTACTTACATAGCTTCAGGGAGAATACCAGACCAATGAGTAACCACATCATGGATTTTAGTTATGGTCATATTTTCATCATTATGAATATTTGGAGTTGTGAAGTAAACCTTTGGAAACATATTCTCATTAAAGACCATACAACCAACCAAGTGAAATTGAATGAAATTTTCCTCCTGTAATTTTTTTTGTTTGTAGACAAAATGTGGCATAAGTGTTTCGTTTGGTCCATACAATCAAATTTATCAAACCCAAATATTTATTTGGATTATCATAACACTTATTTTGATGTTTATATATTTTTTTCCTTTCACTTTTTTTATTATTATGTTTCTCTTGAAGTTCTTTGACAAAAAAAATTGTACATAAAATAAAAGAAACATATGAATAAATATATTTTCATAGTTGATAACTATCCAATTTTTAAAATAATGTTTTGAACACATACCTCTTTCTGTCCCTTGACATTTATCTCTTTTTTCTTTAAGAGAAGCACATGTACTATAAACCCCCATCCTTGTCTTCTTAGGAATATTAACATTGTTGAATTTGTTCTCCCATACCCTTGCAAATTATGAATATGTAATAAAATTACCAACTCCTTCAGAAAATTTTGCATAATCTTTGTAGAAGTTGTAGATTTTTTGTCTCAAGAAATTATCTAGAATATGTATTGTGTCTTTATTTGGCATACACTCTTCATACTTTGAAAATAAGTCTTTCATTCATGACATAGTAGTATTTGATAACGGACCAACCTCACATTTATAATGTACTTTTGAATAATATATGGGATCATTTTCTAGTATTTCTTGGATTCTTGACAAATGACAAATACTTATTTAATGAAACATTTTGAAATCCTTTCTACAGAGAAATACAATCCCAGTATGATAATTATAACCTGCTAGTGTAGATCATATGCAACCCACTAAATATGAATTTTTCATGCGTTTATTCATTGAGAAATATCTTTTCCTTTTCTCTAATGAAAATTTGGAATCCATATGTTTCAAGCAATCCCTTTGACAACATTCACTTGAAATCAAATGAATGATAGAACTTCTTTTTTTGTGAAATATGTTATCCTCGCCCTTGTGTAACTGGAATGTTTTGGATTGATATGAAAAGGTCTACTCTACTCCTTGTTACAATATTTTCTTGCAATGAATTCATCATTCCATTATCTTTTATAGAAGAATTTTCATCACCATTAGGAGGAATATTATCCCTGCTATCATCATTCTCAACATAGTTAAGAAATTAATCAGCATCATTTCCTCGAAAATATTCATTGAAGAAAAAATTTCACAAGAATCATCTGTGCTTTTGCAACTGTGGATCAGATGAAATTCTTCACCATCCATGCTTCCGAATTCTTCCCTTGGAGGATTCAATTCTTCATCACCATGAGTGTATTTGAAACGGTCACTTAGAGAAAAAGAATTATACAGATTCATACCTCTAAAGTTATCATTTGCAAGAAACTCCTCATATTCCCCTTCATTAGTGGTGCTCTAATAATCCTCAGGATTAGGACTAAGTGGAAGTTTTGAATTTGTATTCACTAGAAATTATTCATCCCTCCCCTCCCTTTCCTCATTGGTGCTCTCGTAATCCTTAGGATTATGAATAAGTGGATGCCTTAAATCTCTATTTATTGGGAAATTCTTCATCCCCCCTTCATCAGTGGTGCTATTACAATATTTAAGATTAGGATGAAGTGGAAATTTTGACTCTGGAAATTCATCCCCCACCCTTCATCAGTGGTGCTCGCATAATCATTAGGATTAGGACGAAGTGGATATTTTGAATTTGCAAATTCTTCATTCTCCTCTTCATTAGTGGTGCTCGCATAATCCTTAGGATTAGGATGAAGTGGGTTTTTGACTTTGGAAATGTTTCATTCCCCTCTTCATCAGTGTTGGTCACATAATCCTTAGGATTAGGATGAAGTGGATATTTTGACTCTAGAATTTTTTCATTCCCCTCTTCATTAGTGGTGCTCGCATAATCTTTAGGATTAGGATGAACTAGATATTTTGACTCTGCAAATTCTTCATTCCCCTCTTCATCAATGGTGCTCGCATAATTCTTAGGATTAGGATGAAGTGGATATTTTGACTATACAAATTCTTCATTCACCTCTTCATCAGTGGTTGTTGCATAATACTTAGGATTAGGATGAATTGGATATTTTGACTCTGTAATTTCCTCATTCCCCTCTTCATTCGTGGTGTTAAAAATAATCCCTTGCATTAGGATGAGGTGGATATTTTGACACTATAAAATATTCATTCGCCTCTTCATCCATGGTGCTCGCATAATCCTTAGGATGAGGACGAAGTGGATATTTTGACTTTGGAGATTCTTCATCCCCACCTTTATCAGTGGTGCCCTCATAATCCTTAGGATTAGGACAAAGTGAAAATTTTCACTCTGGAAATTATTCATCATGCCCTTCATTAGTGGTGCTCTCATAATCCTTAGGATTAAGACTAAGTGGAGTAACTGACTCTTGATTTTCATAAATTTAAATTTTCTTCCTTTCATCAGTTTCGTTCTCATCATCCTTAGGATTACAACCAAGTCGAATTTTTGACTCTCTATTCATGGTGAACAAACTCTTGTTATATTCATTAATCAGAATAGAGTTGTTGCGTGACGAAGATGTTGATGTTGGAGAAAGAAAAAATTCATGGCTTTTGACAAGAAGATGTTGAATCATGCAAATGCACTCTCTCCCAATTACAATATATAGCTTAAAGACTAAAATTTTCCCTCTAAAATTCCCCCCCAAAAATGATCACTAAAATTTTTCACTCCAAATATTCCCCCCAAAAATTTTCGCTAAAAAATTTCCCTCCAAATTTTACGTTTCAAATATTTTTGTACAAAATATTTGTCTAAAATGTATTTAAAATTATTTTAATAAACCGCTGATCTTCACATATTTCACCCTACTTTTTATTCAAAATATTCCTTTCATGCATGCCTTGCGAACTAAAATAATTTTCTTATTTGAATGATTTAACATTGACTATGTATTATAATAATTTTTTAAAAATTTATGTTCTATTTTTTTGCTAGCATTGAATAAAAGTTAATATAAACCTATAATATTAACTACATGTAAATATTCTTAATTTTAAATTTTAATCCCACATTACTGAAACGCTAAACCAATCACACAATTTTCGCTATACAATAACAATCATTGTTTCTATTCCTCACATCACATTAAGTCTTTTGGGTTTTGTTAGAGCAATTTTGTGGAGGTGTCGCATTGGCATTGAAAACAAATTTAATGAGAGTTTTTTGCGTTTCAAAGTTAGATTTCTTTCTATTTTGTCCATTTAAAAATGAATTTGGAGAGAATCCATTTTTTTAATGGTTGTTATGTTCCCAAACCATTTTTTATGGTTTTTAGGTTTTAAAACCCTATTTTTCTATATTTTTATAGCGAAGAAAATGGAAAAAAAAAAAACTCAAATTTTTAGGGTTTTTAGGACAAAAATTTTAATTATTTTTTTCTTTTTTAGGGTTCTTGGGTTCCTCCATGAAACAAAAAACCAAAAAGTCCATCCACAGAAACAAAACAATTATGTTTATTATGTTTTTATTTTTTCTAAAAGTGCAACCAAAAAAAAAAAAAAAAAAAAAAAAAATATTTTTTATTTCTATTTTAAAGCAAGAAATTTTATATTTTTTAATCACATTAGATATTTTAATGTTTTTTATTCAAAGAAAGATATCGATTTCTTTTAGTTTTTATTAAACTTTTGTTTTTTTTTTTAATTATAAATTTATTTTAAAATTTAAAAATAATTTTAATATTCTTTCTTTGTTTTTTTAATTTTAATAAATTAAATAAAATTCTAAAAATTCTAAATTTAATTTAATTATTTTTAATTTATTTTTATAAGTTTATGATTTAAATTGTTTTTTTTTATTTGAAAAAAATAATTTATTTTATGATTTTTAAAATTTTATTCTATTATTCTATTATTTTTATCATTATTTTTGTTATTTTTTTTTTATTTAAAAAAAAAAATTCACCCTCCTTCCATTAATTTAAAAAATTTTATATTAAATATTATTTTGTTTTATTGTTTTAATATTTTTGTTTTATTTAAAAAAAAAATCGAAAATTAATGTTTATAAAATAAAATTTATAATTTTAAATAATTTTTATAATAATAATTTTAAAATTAAATTAAATCCTATAATTTAAAAAACTATTTATATTTTAAAATTTTAAAATGAAATTTCATAATTTTAAAATAAAATTATAACTTTTAAAATAAAATTTTAAATATTAAAATAAAATTTTATATTTTTAAAATAAATTTTTAAACTTTAATATACAATTTTAAATTTTAAAATAAAAAATTCAATTTTTACAATAAAAAATTCAATTTTTACAATTATATTTTAAATTTTAAAATTAAATTTATTAGATTTATATTTTAAAAAAAAATATATTAAAAAAATTTTGGAACTAAAAAAATTTTATTTTAATTTTTTTAACCAAAAAAACACTTAATATTAAAATTTAATTTCAAAAAAATATTGGTTTCAAATTATTAGTTTATTTTATATTTTTAAAATTTTTTGCAAAACGAATTTGCATTAAAAAAAATAAAACAATTTTTTGTTTTATTTTTTAAATGTATTATATATATATATATATATATATATATATAGATGTGTAGTATGAATTGCTTTCAAACTATTGACAAAATTGCCTTTTTTCTTCATCACCAACTAATTACTAATAGACAATTACATGCAGATATATAAATATAACAATATAATTGTAACATTCACAATCATTACCATGCTAATCAAAACACATAAATACAAAAACCACTCAAAGCATTCAAACACAGACAAAGACAATGTACTCAAAACATCCAAAATCAAAGAAGTACGAACCATTCAAGGCAAGGAACATAGAATAAATCAAACAAGAGAATGATATGGTCATGTCAAACAAAGAAAGCATAATGTAAATTTCAAAGTATGAAGTTTATCTCAAACATATACTTAATAATGGTAATCTAAAAATGTGACATGTTCACCCCTATTTAGAACTAGCCTAGATCCATATAACTTAGGATCTATCATGATTCAAGAGGGATCAAATCCATCGACATGCAAACCTTTCCTCAAATCCTACACTCAAAAATAAGATTTGCACCTCGAGATATTTCATCCCTCTCTAAGATTCAAAGTTATATGGATCTAGGCTGGTTTACTAAAAAGTTATCTATGTCATAACGATAATAGTGATTTCCCTTTAAATGGAATGGAGACAAAGGCTATCTTTTTCATGACTATAATAATGATTTTCCCATAAATATAATAGAGAAAGAGAAAGAGGTGTAAATAGAATAGAGGCACAGTTTGAAATTTGAGATAGAGGAGGAAAATTAAAATTGTGTTCCACGCAACTCATTGATAAGTAAATTGTAATTTTTTTTTTACAATTGTCTTGTCCACATACCATTTACCATTATGGTAGATTGAATGAAAAAATTCAATTAGTTAGCCAAAATGTGTTTCAGGAAACTCATTGATAAGTAAACTAGCAGTTGCCCTAAAAAGTGCAAAGACAGGTCGATAGGATTGTTAAATTGTGATAATTTCAAAGACATGTATAATTGAATTCAGCATCCCAATATTATTAGCATTTTAAAGGGTAATACAAGACTATTTAAATAACAAATGAAAAGTACAATCTCAACCCATTAATTAATTAACCTTGTACTGTCAATATGAAAATAGCACAATGAAATTGAGAATATAGCTTAATTTCCTCAAATAAATAAAATGCTTAACTTAATTACTTAATTGGATGAATAGATAGTTATAAAAATGGAAGAATAGAAATCTAAGCTAGTTCAATGAAATTGTTAGACGTTTCATTTTAAAATATAGTTTTACTTATTTATTTATTATGAAGTGAATCATTTTTATTTATATAATTTCAAAAAATAAAAAATTGACATCTTTAATTAATTATGAAATTATCTGTAATAATAAAAAAATAGTGAATTTACAAAAAAATGATTTAGTTGCTTGAAATTACATGATTGAATTGACTCAAAACCTCTAGAAACAGATATGCTAATCTTAGTTCACACATACATGATTGACACTTTCTAAATTACAACTCTAGCATGATTGCCACATCTTAAATTTAGACTATTTATAAATTTCCTAAAATTGCATGCTAACTGAATGTCACTTAGAGATAATCTCCAACACTCAAAATATTCTAAAATATTATGTAGAGATTAAATGCTTAAGTCATTAATAATTAAATTAAAATTATAAATCCCTATTTCAAAATAAATACACATGCCTATATAATTAAATATCAATTTATATTAATTTAAAAAATAATTTGAATCGCAAAAATATGTTTAAACAAATGATTATATAAAAAAATTAGCATGCTACATTCTATAAAGGAAATTTTGGAAAGATTTTTGATTCTATTGCCAAAAAAATCTTTTATCAAGAGAAATTCCTAAAAAATTAGGGAAATGTGTGATCTTGCTACTGTTATACTTAATTACTCAATTAGTGTTAAGTCTTTGGAAATTATCATTATCATTAATCTCCTCAAATAAATAAAATGCTTAACTTAATCACTTAATTGGATCAATGGATAGTTATAAAAATGGAAGAATAGAAATCTAAGCTAGTTCAATGAAATTGTAAATGTTTCATTTTAAAATATAATTTTACTTATGAATGAAGTGAATGATTTTTATTTATATAATTTCAAAAAATAAAAAATTGACATCTTTAATTAATTATGAAATTATCCTTAATAATAACAAAATAGTGAATTTACAAATTACTTTGATTTAGTTGGTTGAAACTACATGATTGACTTTACTCAAAACCTCTAAAAATAGATATGCAATCTTAGTTCACACATACATGATTGACACTTTCTAAATTATAGCTCTAGCATGATTGCCACAACTTAAATTTAGACTATTTATAAATTGCCTAAAACTGCATGCTAACTGAATGTCACTTAGAGTTAATCTCCAACACTCAAAATATTCTAAAATATTATGTAGAGATTAAATCCTCAAGTCATTAATAATTAAATTAAAATTATAAATCCTTATTCCAAAATAAATACACATGCCCATATAATTAAATATCAATTTATATTAATTAAAAAAAATAATTTGAATCACAAAAATATGTTTAAACAAATGATTATATAAAAAAAATAAGCATGCAAAATAAAGAAAATTAATTCAAATAAATTTAGGACTACTTTCTATAAAGGAATTTTTTTTTTGTATTTTAAAATTAGCAATGTATTACATATTTACACACACAAATTCTTTCCTTTTCCATTTAAAAATATTTTTAGGACTTTGAAAGAAAAAATTAAATTATAAAATGGTAAACTTTCTTATTCCATTATGATTTTCCATTTATTTTTTTTGTATTTTTTTACTCTCTCTTTTCCATTTTCTAATATTTTCAAGTCTTTGAAAGGAAAAATGAAAATAGAAAATGGTAAACTTTCTTACTCCAATACCATTTTTCATTTTCTTTTCTATTTTTTAACTTTTCCTTTCCCAATTTCTATGTTTTTTTTCCCTTTCCAATTTTCTAAGTTTTTTAATTATTTGGAAGAAAAAATGAAATTAGAAAATGGTAAACTTTCTTATTCCATTATGGTAAAATAAGTTGAATCACAAAAATATGTTTAAACAAGTGATTATATAAAAAAATTAGCATGCAAAATGTACAACAACAAATCCTCAGGTGAAAACCTTCCTCAACATCTTAACCTTGGAAAGATATAAAATGTTGATTCTCTATTTAAATTTGGAATTATTTTAAAAGCAATATTGGAGAGGGCTGATTTTTCTCAAATGCACTTACAATTTAGTAAGATTGTAGAAGAATTCTCCAGCCATGTTGAATTATTATTGTGAGAAATTTACATAGTAAAAAATGCTATATAAAAATAATAGATTAAAACTCACTTTAAATACTATTGAAGATGAAATAATTTTTTTAGAAGTTTAAATAATAAATATATTGTATAAGATTTCTAAATCGAAAAAGTTGTCAACAAATATCAATATATTATATTAATATGTATGAAAAAAAAGACATTTTAATGATTAATATATACATCGCATGTTAAGATAACATAGAAATAACATTTTAGGAAACTTGAATGTGAGTAGAAAAGATAAATTATTTTATATATATATAATTTATATTTATATTTAAACTTTTCATTTCATTTATAAAATTATATTTGAATTTTAAAACTTGTAGAATATTATACCTCTTCACTTTTAATAAATATATATATAAAAAATGTATAAATGTAAAAAAAAAATTAATGGAAAAAATATAAGAAAACTCTTCACACAAAATTTCATAGATATTAAATCATTATGGGAAAGAGTAAAATTTCTCAATTTCATAATGATAAAGACATAACAGCAAAGCAGCCTATATTTAACACTAATTAGCAGCATGGAAAAGTCTGAAAACCTATTTGGGTTCGGGCGTATACAGAACGCTAATTAGCAGCGTGGAACTGAACTCAACCGATCCTTTCGGTACAAGATAAAACTCGGAAAACCTATTAGGTTTCCAATATAATGAGTAAAAAATATCATTTATTTTATTTTTGACTGCAGAGTAAATAGTAAATGTTGTTGCAGGTTCTGCCCACTGATTAGAATAGGTAGAATAGGTCCTCTCAGGCACATTATTTAAAAAAGTTTACAATCTGATATGCGATGGAGGTCCTAATTATTGATATCTCAAACCCTATTTTCAGAGTTCAATGTGCAAGAGCTACCATCCATGTAGTCAACGTTTTCCTGCAAGCTGAAATCGCTCACAATGGTCTCTGCATCGGCGTTCTCCAACGTCCGCAGCAAATGATCGAACAACACCACTTCACACGCCACCGAGAAGCCATCCCAGCTTCATATTTAAAATATCCCTAAATCTCTCAACACTCTGGCTTCTTGTATCGCGTTTGAGCCTCAACATTCTTGATTCAGACTCGGCTTTGCCAAAACCTGTCGTGTTATCACAGTTCTCGACGACATGCACGACTTCTTCGGAACATTTGAGGAGCTTCAACTCTTTCACAGAGGCAATCAAGAGATCTAACCGACTTTGTGTGTAATGAGCAGATGGGATCCTTCGAATATATGAAAGGAGTGTAAATGATGGTTTTTGACATTTTGAAATAGAAGTTACTATTTGCTAATAAATAAAAATTACTATTTAGCGAATTTTAATTTAGAAAAATCTTAAAATTTAAATTTAATAAGAAAAGTTAAAGAAAAAAAAAGTTAACGAAAAAAAAGATATAATGATTGAAAAGAAAAAGACTATAGATCTAATAATTTATTATTTATACATAAATTATACTTCTGTTTTACAATCGTCTTATACATTTACCAAGGTTGAATGACAAAAACTTCTAGTTTTAGCTGTTCATGTTTGTAAGTTACTCTTCGCCATCAATCAAAATTCCCAAATTCCAATCTTAATTAAAGGTAATAGATACTAGGTATCTTAACTAGAGGTAATAGATGCTAGGTAATAGATTCTAGATGTTTGCCTTTCTATTTAGTTTAGAATAGAAATAGAAATTTAGTTTAACTTAAATTTTTCCGAAGTATTTTTCAAATTTATCATTTGACATTTGTGATGAACGACACATCCTTTCAAGTATGCCTTTTTGCACCTGAAACTTGCCACCAGAAAATACGTCATTTCATTTAATCTCTTGGCGCCTATGCAGCTGCAACATGCTACCAGAAAATACGCCTTTTCATTTAATCTCTTTGGCACATTTCTTCTCTCGGCACCAAATGAAACGAGTCAAATCTACAAATTAAAATTTCCTTCATCATTCTTCTCGGAGAGGAATGCTCTGAATCTATACCTAGCTCCAAATCTTACCTTGAGCGAGTTTAAGATGGATGGTTATGGTGGCAGGTGGAAGCAGGGAGTGTAGCAGGTGTAAGTAGGCTAAGTGGCAAGTGCAAGTTGTGCTGCAAGTGTAAGCAAGGGAGGAATAAGTGTAAAATGTCATGAACTATTGCTATTCTCAACGATAGCATTAATTCACATTGATTCATTTTTATCGTAAGTTTATTGATGGCTTGCCTCAGAAACTTAGGATGATGCAATTTTTTCCCTTCGCCCTCCCTGCAATAAGACTTCCAATACAATATACGAAATTAAACACTCACAAATTTCTTTAAAATACTATTAAAATATAAAAATATACAAAGATGGTTTAGAACTTTGGTTAAAATGCAATTACCAGAATAATTCAACAAGGAATTAATAGACTGGTCTACACGTAGCTAACGCTATATAGCTACCGAGCAGGTATAATAATAGTTCGGAGACATTCTAGTACATTTTGATTCTAATTAAATTATATAAAAATATGCATATATAAAATTTTGAATATATATGAATGAAAAATCTTTATTCAATTTCGATTCAGCCAACTTTGTAGTGGTGGGCACCTGCAATCCTTCAGTAATTTCATGTTAGTTAGAGTCCATGTTTAAAAACCATCGACTATTAAATACATGATTTTGTTTCTTAATGGAAATAATTTGTCTATGTTTAAAACCCATCTACTCTTAAATAAATGATTTTGTTTCTTAATGGAAATAATTTGTTCCACTTTTTTTTTTCAGTTGAAGATCTTTTTAAGTTATATTATGAGAATGATAAAGAGTAACTAAGACACTAAGAGTTTCAGGAGTTCATTGATATTTGGGGAAATTTTTAATGTTACTATATATTGTTTTGTGAAGTTATTTTCATATATATTTTGAAATTGAAATTAAGTAAAAATTTTGATAATATAAAAAAGAATTTAAAGAAGATATTGATATTTAAAAGAAGTTTTAATATAATGATATGAGTTGTGTTTATTATTTTATTATAATATTATAATATTTAATTTATCATAAATATTAGTATAATTATATTTATTAGTGTGATTATATAAATATGTAGAAAGGTGTATATCAATTATATTAATAAATATTAATTATATAATAGAGATTTAACTTAAAGTTATTTTTTCACCTTATCAAACCACATTTATTAATTATGAAATAACAACTTCATATATATCTATAATTATTATATTAATATAATATTTCAAACTATTATATGATTAATCTATAATTTAAAAATAACATATAATTAAAGAAAAATATGGTTGAATATGGTTGACCATATTCAAACACTATTGATGGTTGACTATGGTCAATGGTCGACCATACTCAAACATTATCAATGATTAACAATGGCTCGCCATGGTTAACAATGGTAGCCAATGGTTGCCAATTTGTTGATCATATTCAACATTGTTGATGGTTCACAATGGTTGATAACCATTGTCAACCAACTCATTGTCAAGGTTGATTATTGGTCAATATGCTAAACATATGGTGCACCAAGTTTTATCATGGTCAACTATTTAAATAATGACTATAAAGGTTCACAATGGATGATGAATGTGGTTCACTATGTTTGATTATTAATATTAATAAACAATTATATTTGTTAGAACTTGACGGATGTTTATTTTCAAACATAGGCCAACATAATCAACCACATTGTAGGTTTTAACCCTGTACAAAAATTACCTGCAAACGAATTCTTAAAACATAAAATAAACAATGGAAAGAGCATAAAACATAAAATAAATATACATAGATATTTTTATGTTCCTCTCAATGTTACAATACATATATATACATGCCTAAGAATTCATAAACCTCAATCCATTAACCCTGGATTAGAACATAATCATAGTTCTCTTCACCTTATCTACAAAATACCATGGACAGAAAACCATCATGCCCAAAACCATGTGCAAAGCCCATGCATGAAACCATAGGTAGGTTTTCCCACCTATTATAGGGTCCAAAAAAAATTCCCTGACGTGCTACTTCACATCTCATACATGGAGGACCCCATGGGGGCTTCACTGAATAAGCCTCTAACATATTACATGTTATCATAGCATATTAAAAAATACCCTTAATTTGAGTACATATTGGAAAATACCCCTAAAATTCACATTATTTAACCCCCTAACAATAAACCCAAAACACCTTTCCAATTTAAAAGGGCCCTACTTTCACTATATATTGCACATATCCATTTTTTTATTAACATTTTTTATACCCCTTTATATTTTTTCATTAACTTTATACTCCCTTTTTCAGGCCCGCCAATATAAAAGCCCTTTATCCCATATATATCCCCCAATATAATATGTAATTTTTTTCTCATTATATATCCCCCAATATGAATCCACATGCTATGGTATTTCTCCCGTAGTGAAGCCCTAATGGGGGGCCCTCGACTGGGGGGGGGCTGACACCCCCCTTTCACCCCCACACACGTGCGACTAATCATGGAAAGAATATAAAACACACTCAACATTCTCCCACTTGTTGTTTTATTTTCCAAGGGGGGTGTCAAAGGAGATCTTGGTCATTCACCCAGTCCTACAACACCCATTGTTTCTCTACACCAAGAAAAATTCTCAGTACACACAAACTTCATCAATGTATATACAAAATTATTCAATGTGTCCACCTTTACCATCAACACCTTTTTTTCCTCAACTATATCCCTCAAAAATTGATACTGAACATTAATGTTCTTTGTATTTTCATGATAAGAAATTTTCTTTGCTAAGAAAACTGCACTTTGGTCGTCACAGTCTATCCTATATCTCGTTGTACTAACCCCATACTTGAACACAACCTCTGCAACCAAACTAATTCCTTGCGTACATGAGTGTCTTCCAAGTATTCAACCTCTATAGTTGAAAGATCCACTACAAACTGAATTTTGTTCATATAATCAACTACTCGTCCAAATAGGTTAAAAACATATCCACTTATTGATCTTATCTGATCTAGATATCAAGCCCAACCTGTATCAAAAAATCCATGAATGTCCAAAACTCTATGCAATATTGGTCTTCCTTGATAGCAAAAACCATAATCACTAGTGCCACACAAATACCTCAAAATATTATTCAATGTTGTCAAATGCTCTCTCCCTGGTTCCGACATAAACCTGCTCAATACTCCCACTACATGTTCAATGTCTTGTATAGTACAAACCATTGCATACATCACGCTACCCACTACACTTGCATATGGAACATATGACATGTCCTCTTCCTCTTCTTGTGTCTTGGGACATAGTTCAACAGATAATTTTACACCCACAGGAATAATAACCTTCACCGATTTACTATAATGCATATTAAACCTCTACTATATTGTCTCATAATACTTTCTCTGGTTTAACCACAGCTTCCTCTTTGCATGATCTCATATAATTTCCATGCCCAAAATATAGTTTACAGCACCAAGATCCTTCATGTCAAATTTGGGAGACAATTGGGTCTTCAAATCCTGGATAATTTCTTTTTTATTTCGAGTCAACAACATATCATCCATATACGAGACGAAATAAATAATACAGTCACCAATTAATCTAAAATATATAGAGTGATATGTTTTTCTTTTGGTGAAGCCAATTCCCCGTATATATGTATTAAATTTCTCATACCACATCCTTGGTGACTTCTTAACCCACACAATACTTTTTTAATATGCATAATAGTTATTTCTTACAGTTCAGCGCAAGGCCTTCAGGTTGCTTCATGTAGATCTCTTCTTCTAGATCCTCGTGAAGAAATGTTGTCTTCACATCCATCTGGAAGATACCTTGGAAACAAGAGAAAAAATACCACCAAAATAAATTCCAAACACCTAGGAATAACCTTTTGCTACCAACGGAGCTTTGTATTTCTCTACCTTGTCTTTTGCATTCATCTTCTTCTTAAACACCCATTTGTTTTTACTTCCAGCTGGAAACTCTGCCATATCCCAAGTCTCATTTTTTTCCAAATATGAAATTTATTTAACCATGACCTCTTTTGAAAGTTTTCCATCATCTGGATCTAGTGCCTTCTTGAAATTTCTTGGATCATCTTCAGTAATAGATAAAGAAAAATTTTAATAGAAAGCATATGGACTATACCTTTATGTCTTCCTTATTTCTTGAATTGATCTTCTAAAATTTGGAGTTTGTGGCTCTTCCTATTCTTAATATTGTTCTACTATAGAGTATGATTATTCCTTCTTTAGCTCAAAATCTATATTCTCAAATTCCTTTGGTAGGACTGCATGTTTAATAACATATTCCACCTCTATAAACACCAAATATTGGTTGTACACAACCTTCCTTGTTTTTGGGTTCCAAAGCTTATAACTTTTTAAACCATCCTTTTACCCAATAAAGATGCACCTTTCAAATTTACTATTTGATTTGGTTGTTTTCTCCTTTGACATGAAAATATGCATCACATCCAAATACCCTCAGATGTAAAAGAGGATTTCTTACCATTCGATACCTCATGTGGAGTATTATCCTCCAACATTGATGAAGGTAATCTATTAACCAGGTCACATGCAGTTTCCGTCGCCTTTGCCCAGAATTCATGTCCTAACTTGACACCACAAAGCATGGTTCTTTCCTTTTCCATCAATGTCCTATTCATTTTTTCTACAACTTTGTTTTTTTGAGGTTTGCATGGAATAGTATTCTGTTGTGCTATACCACACTTCTTACAAAAATCTTCAAAATCCTTCTTGCAAAACTATCCACTGTTATCTGTCCTTAAGCCTTTATCTTCTTCTCTATTTGGTTTTCCACCAAAGCCTTGAATTCTTTAAACCTATTAAAGACTTTAGATTTATTCCCGAGGAAATATATCCATGAATTCCTTGAGAAGTCATCTATAAATGAAGCATAGTACAAAGAATTACCTAGTGATGGAACCAACATAGATCCAAACAAAGAATTTTTCACAAATTCTAATATCCATTTCACCCTCTTAGAACCAGAAGAAAAATTCACCCAATTTTTCTTCCCATATACACAATGTTCATAGAAATCAAAATCCAAAGAGGAATTAATCATACCTTCTACCATACCATTACCACGAAATATTCGAAGGCCCTTATCTCAAATATTTCCAAGCCTTTGATTCCATAACATGATCTTTTCTCGAGAGACGATTATATTTTCTGCTCCACTTTCGAGAACCACAAAACTACTACACCCGTCAATAACATTTCTACCCAAAATCTTGTACAAAGTTCCAATATGAACTCCACGCATCAATACCAGTGATCCCCAAACCATCTTGTAGGTATCCTTCTTGAACATTATTTTTACAGTTGCATCATCCATCTTTCTTAGAGAAATCAAATTTCTGGCCAATGCAGGAATATGTAAAACACGGGGAAGTGTTCCTTCCACCTTGAAAATTCAACTTGAGATTTCTGTGTGCAACGTTTCTGGCCTTCCTATCATCCCCTAGGAAGAAATCACCACCATTATATTTCTCACAATTATAGAACCACTCCATATGGGGAGTGAAGCGAAAGGATGCACCTAATTCCATCAACCAAGCCTCGTGATCTGCATGTCTACTTGAAGAAGAATCCAAGTACACTTGCCCATATTCATATGAGGTGGTTTTATCCTCTGCAGAAGGAGGATCATCACATCCATTTCCTTTCTCGAGAGCTTTAGGCCTACAGTCCCTTTTGAAGCGTCCTTCCTTTCTCCATTTAAAACACACCTTTACAAGCTTTCCTGGACATTTAGATCTCCCTCTAGATTTAGGTCCCCAACCCAATGACTTATTTTTGTTTCTGTTTTAGGACCATCCTCATATAGAAAGGGCATCTACATTATTTCCCTCCATATTTTTTCGTCTCATCTCCTCCGAGAGCAAGGATGAGACTATTTCATCAAACTTAAAGGTAGTTGTATTTCTACCTATAGCAACAACCATATTATCCCACGAATCTAGTAAAGAACAAAACAAACTGATTCACTTATCTTCATCTGAAAATTTAATATCAACAGATAAAAATTGTCTTACCATAGTATTAAAGGTGTTCAGATGCTCTTTCACCGAGTTCCTATCCTTCATCCTCAGGTTATATCATTATTTTTGTAGGAACAGTTGGTTCACCAGAGAATTACAATGGTACAAAGTCCCTAACCTATCCCATAAAGCCTTCGACGTAGCTTTACCTGATACATTAAACAATATAAAATCTAAGATACACAACCATATTTTTCTCTTTTATTTCTAATCCAACTTCGCTCAATCTTCATCTGACATTTTCATTGCTTTAGTTCCAAGATCTACTGTGATCCATTGATATTTATCCACCAATGGATCCTCCATATTAAGATTCCACAACTTAAAACTCTTACCATTAAATTTATCGATATATATATTTCCACTAATCGCCATATTCTTTCACCACAAGAATCGATATTGCAAATCTCCCACTGAACATGTTCTACCACAAGCCTGAGAAAAAACCCCGCGGCAGTAAAGGTGTCTTCTTGAAGATGAAACTGTTATGGTACCAAATGGAGGTCTTAACCCTGTACAAAAATTACTTGAAAACGAATTCTTAAAACAAAAAATAAACAATGGCATGAGTTTAAAACATAAAAAAATATATGCAAATATTTTCCCCTAGATCCCAAAATTGGAAATATCAGATTTATTATTATTATTATTATTTTTAATGTTCCTTTAAATGTTAAAATACATATATATACATTTTGAAGCATTCATAAATTCTAATCCATTAACAATGGATTAGAACATAATTATAGTTCCCTTGACCATATCTAAAAAATACCATGGACAGAAATCCATCATGCCTAAAACCATGTGAAAAACCCATGGACAAAACCATAGGGTCCAAAAATAATTTCTAGAGGCACTGCCCTAGACCTTGTGAAGGGGGGGTACCACCCCCCTGCCCCACAAAACCCTCGACTAGTCTTCGAAAAAAAATAACACACATTGGTAAATGTGGTTGACTAAATTTTTAATGTCAGATTATGACATTGGATAAATTGCAATGTAATGTAACAATGTGAAAATGTTTGCTAGATTACGACGTTGGAAAAATGTATGTGCCATTCTAATGTTACATGTTTGATTATTAATATTAATCCATAAACCCAATATTATAAACCTAATATTATATACAGTAAATTTCCAATGAGCCTAAGAATATACAATGATGGGGTGTACTTTTGAGGCACTCACTGACATGAAGGTCATGAGTTCAAAACTCCATGGGAAAAGTTCAATCCATGCTAAATTATAGTGTGACCTAGGCTATGTGTGGTCTGTATGTGACTTTGATGACTTAGAGGCCCCTTGATAGTGGTTTCTCAAGCCAAATATTAAGTGTGCGATCATCTCACAACTCATACAACTTAGAAAACAAAAGAAAAATATTATAAACCAGAAATTATAAACCCTAATAGTAAACCAAATATTAAAATCCATAATATTAAAAACCCTAATATTAAATGGTCTATATATTAAAAACCAAATATTGGAAACCCAAACATTTAAAACCCTAATACTATAAACCCTATTGCTATAAACCAAATATTATAAATCCTATTATTAAAACCCAATATTATAACCCTAATATTATAAACCATATTTTAAAGAAAAAATATGGTTAACCATGGTTGACAATAAATGACAATCGTTGACCATATTCAACCATTATCAATTGTTGATCATGGTTTATCATGGTTAATAATGGTAGCCAATGGTTGCCAATGGTTGAACATGGTTGACCATGTTTGACCATATTCAAACATTGTCAATGGTTGAAAATGGTTTACATTAGTTTTCAACCACAGTCAACCATCTCGCTATCAAGGTTAAATATTTTAAAATATTGGCTATAAAGGTTGAAATCTTTTAACTAATGTGGTCCACTATGTTTGATTTTAATGCTAATTAATAATACTAGTAGGAAATTATGTTTGTTTGAAGTTGACTAGCATTGGTTGTCAAGCATAGGCCAAAATGGTCAACCACATTAGTAAATATGGTTAACTAATTTTGTAATGCCGCATTGTGATGTTGGATATAATTTTGTACCATTCTAATGTCACAACATATTTGTTTATTAATATTAATCATTGATATTAATAGATGATAATGTTTGACCAAAGTTGAACATTGTTGATTGTCAAACTTATAGTCAAACATAGTCGAACATAGTAAACCACGTTATTAAATGTGGTTGGTTACATTTTTTAATGTCACCTTGCGATGTTGGAAAAATTTCAATGTAATGTAACATTGGATCAATGGTTGTCACATTTTGACAATGTTTGTCACATTCCAATGTTGGATAGATATATGTATGATTCGCATTTCATAATAATAATAATAATAATAATAGTTAACTTTAATAATAATAATAATAATATTATAAAAAAAATTTAATTCTTGATTATGACTGACCAAGGATTACCCTATTTCACTAGGGTCGAAGACATTTGAATTTGGTCAACCATGGTTCAATATAATTGAATATATGAAGGCAGGAAAATTAACATTTCATGAAACATTCACACACAAAAGCATATTTTCCAATAACCATATGGTCAAAATACAAACTTGTACCATAAATTCATTTTGATGATATTACATATATGACCCATCATCAACAAACTGGAACCTCACATTAATCCACTTCTTCCAATAAAACTATGGATTAAGTCTCTACCAAGATTCACATCGCCTCCTTTTCTTGTGAATTGTTGTTGCAATTTTTTTTTTTGGTTCCTTCCAAACACATGCACATATATCATACTGAAATTCAAGCCTTGATCATACCACATTTCTATAGATAGCCATCTTGATAAGGTTCATTTCTTTACCTATAAATTTAAAGTCAGGTGAATATTATTCCAAAACAATTTTATCAAGTTCATCCTTGTTCCCTTTAGATTGATTTACACTTGACTGGAAAATTTGGTAGTTCTCAACTATCATGTCTCCACCTTTGGAGAAGGGAATAATGTGGTCATATTCATAGCAAAGAAAATAGTTACAATGCCAAAACCTTTTGTGGATGTTGTTCACAACATTTTCCTTCTATCGTTCTAGATCATGACCTATCACCATATTTTCCTTCCACCATCACAAATTTCTCATATTCTCTTGGAAGAACCTCACCCTTTTATGATTGCAATTTAATTGAAAAAAATGTTTTATTATTTTTCATATTTTATTATTGTGTTTGTCACGTTTATTCAATCTATTTACAGCTAATGGCGTACAAAAAACAATATCATTATGGAAGTTCCACACAATCTACTGTCTTACATAATGAGTGCATAAATAAACATAAAAGTCGTCCAATGAAAAAATAAACTTCAATGCATCCAAATGAGCGATACACACCTTGGTATCAAGACTTTTTCTCGGTGCACCTCGCATATATTTTGTGCTTCAATCATATCGAAAAAATATTTGACATATATCTAGTTAGCCAAGTCTTGTACATCAGTCTCCAAAGCACATTTATTTCAGTATAATTTTACCTATTCAACCACCTCTTTGCACACAAAGGACACACCTTCCCTTCATGATAGATTTAATTTTAATCTATCATTATATTTAGTTTGATATATATTGAAACATATATAAATTCTTGATTCATACACAGAACTAGAATTCATCAATTACACATACATAGAGACAATGGATTAATACATTAAATGCATGAACTCCCTTTTCATTAAACTAACTCTATAGATGCATATGCACATAGGAATTCATCCTCTCTATTCGATCTCTATGACCTGATTCTACATTCATTTGGCCATTAGTTTTTCCCTTAGGCTTACAATGTTTTAAATAACATATATAAACAAAAAAAAAGAAATCTTAGATCCATAAATCAATCTACACATCACTCATGATTCTCAAGAAAGACTAGTTTTTTCATCATTGAAAAAATATTTCTTATCCATATATTTTCTAGACCTATGACTCATACTTCTTATAATAATAAAATATACTGAGAATATTTACAAATAAGGAATTATAATTTCTTTTAAATATTGAAGCCCATTTGGATGTTTTCTTTCAAAAATCTCAATGGATTTGGGAACAATTAATGCTCCTACATTAGATTCCTAATGTAGAAAATATTCATGACCTCCTGGTCAGGTGCCATTAATTTCGAAATCCTCTAGGATACAAAACCTTGTTTTGTAGTTGTCCACATGCTATATAATCTTGTTTTTGTTCTTTTTCATTTGCTTTTGTCACCTTCCTTCCTCCTAGTTTCTAAACCTTGTTTTGTATCCTTCTATTTACTTTACTCATGTTCTCTTTTACATTCAAATACCTCATACTGTTGAATTCCCTTCTTACATTAGTGTACCTATTTTTAGGCACTTCTTTCATTAGTTTTCTTAATTTCTAAATTTCCATGCCCAATTGAGAAATTGTTGAAATGTGTTGCTATTACTATTCATAGATTGTTTCACCTATTCTTCCTATAATCCACTCCTAATTATATTTATAATTTTCTTCTTCAAATAGGCATAATCATATTCCTCAGCTATATCTTCTGCTAGCCACTTTTCTAAAAAATCCATTTCTTCATCAAAATATTTGAATACTAAATTTGAATGTTCAACTTGTGGTTTATTTTTAAGAAATAATTATATCTCATATCCATCACCATTTTCTATGGTTGCATCATCAAAATTAAATTTACAATTTACCTCGTCTTCCTTAGATGATGTAACCACATTTTCACTATTAGACATGCTTGAACATTCCTCTTCTTTGGTTGTAATTTCTAATTCAGATTCATTTACCAACAAATTTTCCAGTAATTATAATTCAACATTACATCTTGTAAGCACTTCATTTGAATGCCTCATCTCTTCCTTCTTTTGGTTGTCTTCATCAGCCAATTTCAATGTGTTTCTTGCTAAAAATAAATGTTGCAAATTTCTTCCAAATATTTCTTTATTCAACTGTGTGAGAATGTGATTTTGTTGATTCTCATGAGAACACATATTCTCATCCTTATTTTCAACGTGATTCATATTTTGTTCCTTCGTCTCCACCTATGTGGGAAATTTCAAAGGCTTTCCATAATTTTCATGGCTTAAGCAACCTAAAAACATATACAAATCATTAATTTCAAGCTCATAAGGCCTTGTGGCCTCATTTTATACTTTAGACATCATTTCTCCATGCTAATATTCATTCTCTAAAAAATTTGTGAGACTTCCAGTTAGTCTCTCATTAATATCATCATTATATTGTCCAAGGATATATCTTGTATTAGGTTCAAATATGTAATCCACTTCTTCGTACTTAATTATCCTAAGTTATTCCCTTAACTGAACAATTTTCCTTTGTCTCGGTCTCTCCTACAACAAATTCCACATAACTATCATCTTTAGATTAAATATGTATCTATGGTATTCCTCATCTCTAGTTGTAGTTCAATTTCAGCTACCTCTCTATCAAGTCTGTCCTGACTTGAATTTTTATGTCTTACCTCTAAACCTTTACTATGACCATCAGTCATCACAATATTCCTTTTTTTATGAGCTTCTCCTTTCTCAATATGAGTTTCAAACAAGCCACTAAACAAGTTGACTCCGTTAATCTGTCTCTAAATACCACACTAATATCTTCCATGCCTATTATTCCTATGGTATTTCTGCTAATTCCTTCCTCTAGAATTATCACTTTAGTGCTCTCATCTCCTCTTGGTTCTACACTCAACTTGCTCACCATTTCCATCTGAGAACTTTTCTTGTCTTGCTTCCTTATTGCAATATTATTTTCCATTCTCTGCTCTTAGTTATAGTAATTAAATGTAAACATCCTCATCTCTGCTACTTGTAATCAATAAATTACTTCACAAATTAATTGAAAACATAAGACCAAATTACCATTTTTTTAACTTCATATTAACATGCATACTAGTACTAGTGCAATTCTCTTATGGGTCTACCTTTTGTTGCAGTCTTTCAAAAATGTACAACTAAAATAATATTTATAAGAACCAATAGGATTCAAGAAGATTATGTCAACCATCGGAGAGGATTCACCATTTATCAAGTAAAAAAGTAAAATGATTAAAAAATAAAAATAAAAACTTTTTTTTCAGCGTATCTCCCTATTGTTTTACTAAAATTTAGAGTGAGAGAATTGTTGGATGAAAAATTTAGTTCCTGATCCAAGAAGTACCCATGTTCCATACTTTTTATGGACCTTGCTACATGAAAAATTAGAAATACGTGAAAAACATGATTGTGATCACGTTTTTTCATGTATTTTTTATTTCTTTTATAATAGGGTCCATCAAAAGTATGAAGTGTTTGTACTCCTTGGATGAAGAATCAAATTCCACATCAAAAGTCTGCCACTTCTCTAAATTTGAGTAAAATCGTAGGCATAAAGTTGAAAATACGCGTTGAAAAGTATTTTTTTATTTTTCCCTCTAAAATTCGATGATGTAATCTAATATTATTTTCTTATTTCCACTATTATTTTATAATATTCCTTAGGAGGTACATTTTATACCTCAAATTTTCTCTAATGAATTATCTCTCGCATTTTTTTTTTTATTGTTTGAACCCACTACTCTTGATTTAACTAGTGTGAAATCAATTCACCTAGAAGGAAGGGGAATTAGTGAAGAAGACAACCATGTGAAGACAGAAACAACGAAAAATAACAAAAAGCCCTCTCGAAATCACCACAAGAAAGAAGGGCATGATGAGGATAATTACTGGAAGCTACATCTAGAATTGAAGCTAAAGAGAAATGGAAGAAAAGAGAAGAAAACAATTATTGCTACCATGTAACAAGACAATGGATCTAATTAATATGATGAGGTTAAGGCCACAACTAGGTTGTTGGACCAATTGGATTAGGTTATAATTCAGGAAATGAGACGAATATTGCAAGAGGTATTGTACCAAATATGAGAAGAGAACCAAATACTACATGGCTCCAAGAACTTGAGGAGATCAAACAAAGAATTCAAGAAAATAATATTGAACGAAGAATACTTCTACGAGAAGAAGAAGATGAAAATAAGGGAATACAACTTCAGTTATAATCCATGGAAGAGACCTTGGAAAATTTGAAGAGAAGGAAGGCCTAGTGAATCCATCATTACCTACTTCAAAATCAACAGTTGAGGTAAACAATATCAACGATTCTTCAATTTCATGTTCTCATTATGATTATGGTATTGGTGCATTTGAAAATCGCACTACAGGGATTGGTTCGAAGCTAATGAAGAATATGTTATATGAAGACAAGGGCCTGGGAATTAATGGCGAGGGTATTATGAATCCCATCCAAGTAGTGGAATTACCTTGATATGTAGGATTGACCTATGTCAGAAAGGAAGACATAGGAGATTCGTCAAGTGGCAAGTTTGAGACAATTAAAGATATGGAGAGCACAACACCACATTCTAATGGGAATTTTAAAGGAGGATCTAAGGCAAGCACTCATCACCAATGCTGCATGAGAGACATCCTTTCAATTTAGGTCAAGAAAATTTGAAGGAAGAAAAACCATCGCAACCATTGCAACAAGGGTGGACATTAGAAATGCATATGTTGGAAGCTCCATCAAGAGTTGTGTCCCAAGAAGGGCAAGAAAGCACCTATAAAGGAACTAGTTGGTGAAGAAGTTCAATAACAAAGTCAACTACATCAATAAAACCCATTAACCTATTTATGTAAGAAAGGGGTAGCTTTTCTAATTATTTTTACATGGGCACCATTGTAAATCACATGCTGCGAAAATGTTTGTAAAATTGATGAATGTATAACATCACTTCCATATGAAACATAGTGATATTTTTTCCCTTTAGTTGGATATAAAGGGTTTGGTTTCTTATGTAAAATTTACCATGAGTTTGTTATAAACTCTTGGAAAGTATGGGTTTTTATGGTCTTGTAATTTGGACATGTATTGGTAGTTATCAGTTTTCATATAGATACAGGTGTCGGTTTCATCACTTCAGGCTCTGAAGTAGAAAAGTGAATGAGAAGAAAGTGTGGCCTTTCAAAGACATTTGTTATGCAGATTAGGATTATAGTACTATTTATACTTTGGTGGACCAAAATTCCTTGAGAGAGGATGAATGATCCATGTGGATCTCAAGAACTTCAAAAATCAAGCTTCGAATATCATTAAAACTAGCATGAGATTGAAGAGATCATCGCCACGATATCTACTACACAAACGATGCCTTAATCGGAGTATGTATGACCAACTTGTCCAAGTTTGAAGTTGGCAAGACAATAAGAAAAGAGAGGCCCATGATGTTCCATGTCGGACCCACTAATTCCTTGGAATCCATCTAGTTTCCTATTATCCAATAACACTTTTCACCGGATCATTGGTTCCGTAGGCCCTACAAAATATTAAAATAAAATAAAAATAATATTAAAATCGCATATAAAACCAAAATATGGTTATAAAACAACGAATATTAAATGGCATGTGTTTTTTAAAAAAATTATGGTTTTAAATGTTATAATGGTGGGCTTAATATATATGCCTATATATATATACCAAATTAACCAAATGCATATTTTTAAGTGGTTAATGGTTTATAAATCCCAAATAAATATATTATATAGTGGGTAGTAGTTGTAACCAAAGTCTTACTTGCGACTATAATTAAAATAACTTTGTAATGATGCATGCATGCAACAAATAATCATTTATAAATGGCATGTTGTTTGTAATTCAAAATAGGATCTTGCAGGTTGAACCCCCAACCTATTCATAACAAACGAGTAAGGACGACATGGTAAGATTATGCACCAAATAGGGCTTTGTTATGTCCAACAAGAAATTTATATATATAATCCAATTAACTTGTCTTTGCACCAATGGAGGGCCAACAACATGGAACCAAGATGAATGGAATGGTCATGAGTGTGAAAAGTGACGCAGTCGAACCATGAGGGAATGTAAATAGAGGAGTATTCCCATAATATTCCCATGTAGAATATTTGGAGGAATCTTAAAGATTTCGTGAGGGGCTAGAATTGATAGTGTCATAATGGGGCCAATTTTATACTCATTTTAATCATAGTTTCACAAGGATCGCAATGGTATAGTCAAATTTTGCATCTAAGCAGCGAATTTTAGGGGTCATGGAAGAAACCCACCTTCTTCCTTAATTGTTGGGAACAAATTTTGAGACAAGAATGTGCCTTTCATAAATAGGTCATGTTTATAGTTAAAAGTCTTAGTAAAATTAGATGAGGTGACCTGCTGGTGCTATGATTGTTATGATTTGAGAAGTCAAATTTTAAGTCACTCCAAGTATTGGAGGTATAATGTTGTAGTTTTCCACGTGCTTTCCTTTAATATTGATGAGATGAATGAAGCTAACTCTCCACTATTGAAGCAAGGCCAAGAGATGTATTACACATTGGAAAAACTCCATTATCAAAGATTGTGTGCATTGTCTCTATGGTCTCCTTTAGGTTGCTTCTTATTTAATTATTTGCACATTTTGTTTTTACATGCTCTTTTATGAAATTCAAAAGGTCCTAGATAGTTTTGGTAACTCAGAGATTTCAGATCACTAATAGATCTTTAATCAACCAAGTCTTGTAAATTGTTCGCCATGGTACATTTGTTTGCCATAATTTCACCTAATTGACCACCTCTTTCCACACACATCTCACACCTTCCCTTCATGATAAATTTACTTTTAATATATCATAGATTCAATTACACACAGAGATTGAAACTTATATTCATTCTGGATTCACACACATAATTGCAATTCATTAAAATAAATCTATACATACATATGCTCAAAGGTAATAATTTTCACTATTTATTGTCCACTACTACACAAAAGGGTGTTTTGAGACATTTTTTTTAAGATGAGAATAATATTTCATCTCAAAATTTAGAATATTTTAATTTAAAAATTATAATTGTTTTAATCATCTTAAGTAAGTTAATTTGGGTCAATAAAATTAAGTTCAAAGAGTAGTGGAAAAATATTAAGACAATTTGGATCCAAGAGTAGCAGAAAAATATTAAGAAAATTTGGATCCAAGAGTAGCACTAAGGAAACAAACACAATGAGTCTGAGGGTTAGGGGAAAAACCCTACATGCTAAACCAAATGTTACAGACAGATCAAACGAAAGGAGTATGAGGTATACTGGTCGATTATGATGACATCGTGACTGCATTTTTTTTCCTCTTAAATTATAGGGAAAGGGACAACCTCACCTTAGTTTGTAGGACATGGAGGTTTTTAGGCTAGGGCACATAATCTAGATTCTACCACTAGGTCTAAAATATTGTGTCAATGGTCTCCATGTATATCCATGCCCTGCCAGATGCATGGAAACTCAAAAATACATTTATCTACCCTTTCCTCATCTCGCAGAGGTGCAATTTTTGGAACTCCATGACTTCACAAAATTGAGTAGAGGATTATTCAAAGTTGAAAACCTTAGCCTCCCATTTGCCCCCTTTAATTCTTACTCTAATTCTCATTCAATTTTTTGGGAGGGGAGAGAGAGTTGGTTTCGGTCTTCGGGCATGAGGCTGAATAGGGAATTTATAGATTACATGGACAAGTGCACCAAATTTATGGAAAGTGCTAGAGGGAGTGTGTTCAAGCTAAAATTTATATACAAGATGTACCACATTTATAGAAAGCTAGATTTCAAGCTTTGACTTCAATGGGATGGTTCGAACCCTACACCTACTCCTACCTTCAAAGCCCAAGAGCTACTACTACCACAGTTTAATCTTACCAGTGCTCCAACTGAGATCTTGGAATATTTTCTCATGACAGATGATATTTTCTATCTTGACCACAAACCCGCCCTCCCTGCTCCCCCATCCCCCGCCTGGTACTTCCTCTAGGAGAAGAGGAAACTTTACTACTTATAAAACAAAAATCTTGTTTATAATTATCTTTGTGGCTAAAGATCAATGGTTGTTTAAACAAACATATATGTTGTAATCAATTTTCATCGATTGGTATGATTCATCTTTTTATAGGTGTGTTGTATATTTTTGTTCAGCGTATCTAATGAAAGGGAACACAATCAATTTTTTTTAATGGCATGATTTTGTTCCCCTTTTATTCTACCTTTTCATTGCACTTTCTCTTGTTGGAGGGTGAATGCGCTTGTGAATTTAACAATATTTATCATATTCCATTTTTTTAATTCCAATATGTTTATTGATTTTGGGGTATCCCTTAATATTTTTTTGAATTTCACCATTGAATCCCACCAGCGTGAATGTTCTTGTGAATTTAACAAAGGTTATCTCATGCTACTTATTTTCTTCCAATATGTTTATTCATTCTGGGAATTTAAATCTCTTAATATGGATATGAGTTTCACCCTTGAATCCATGAATTATGAATGCGCTTATGAATGTGACATCATTTATTGAATCGCAGTTGTTGTTCTCCATTATGTTTATTAATTTATTTTTCCTTTTTAATCCTTTAATATGGATTTGAATTTCACCCTTTAATCCTAAAAGTGTGAATGCACTTGCAAATTTAACAACATCTACTTGATGCCATTGGTTTTTTTTGCAATGTGTTCACTTTTGTAATTTTAATCCCTAACAAAATTTCCTTCATGCCATTGGTTTTCTTCCAATATTTTCATTTTTGGATTTTTAATCCCTTAATATGGATTTGGATTCCCTCACATACCATGATTTCAAAATATGGACCTTAATTAATCAGAAATTGTGTGCCGATTTTCAAACAACTCATGTTTTCAGTGTAAACCCTAGAAAACTAAATTGGATTTTTAAAGGCCACACCTCTATTTATGTTGACCATTTTGAGATCTATACTTCCAAGCATGTTTTATGATCTCATATTAAACCGAAAATGTGGAACTATCAAGCTATGGTAAGAATGTGGATGGATAATAACCATGGGTTGTGTTTGAGCCCTAAGTTTATTGAACTCAAAAAAGAAAATAAAGAGAAAACTTTGTAAACGAGTTACCATTCCAATTTAGGAATATGCACTCTGAAGTAGGGCAACTAACTAATGTAGCCTAGACCCATCTTATCCTGGATATGATATGCAGCTTTAGGTTGCATACCCGAGTTATGGTATTTGATATATAAACTATTTGTTTATATGAGCTCAAGATCCATTGCTTTTTTCGAACTCATGATATGCAACATCAATATTCACAAGGTGATCATTGAATCTTGGTTTAGATGTGTCTAGGTTTGTGCACATATTCAATTGTACCCAATGTACCATCAAAATTATATAAATCATTACAAAAGTACACAAATAATTGATGAAATATCTATCACAATGCTCACTCAGGTTGTAGAATGCACATTGCTTCTCTATGTGCAAATAGGCTCCTCTACAATAAGACCTATATTGTATAACATTTTTTTAATGATGCCAGTTGGGAGTAAGTTCATGTAAAGAAAAATTTGGAAAATTTGAACACTCTTTTAAAGTTGCTCCTGAGTCACTCTAAGAAAATCATTTTCCCTTATTTTATTTGATTTCTTGCAATGCCCTGCCATATCAGTATATATGAAATTGATTTGAGACAAAAAATATTCTGAGCCTACTATATTGTTTATTCCAAATGTAGTGATATTTCGTTGAGATTCTAGCGAAAACTAGTTTTCAAAATCTCAGCTTAAACAATAAGCCTTATTTTTTTAGTGGATTAGGCTTAGATTATGTAATTTATTATGTGTGATGTTTTGATCATCAAAATGATAGTTAGTTTGAGCATTTTGTACTTAGTGATTATGGTATTTGTATCGGTGGTTGTGTTCTTTGTTAAATAATTTTATCATCCTGATTTTATGTTTTATAGGATCACTATGATGAAAGGAAGAGTTATGGAGTTGTATGAAGTTGATATCCTATTTTCCTGATGCAAATAGTTTGAACCCTCTAAATAGGTTAAAATCTAACTCTAGTAGAAACAAAGGCTAAAATTGACAAATTCCATGTACAACTTTAAATTCAAGAAGTATAATATCTAGTAGAATGAATATCAAGATAAAATTATATATTTATTTTCACCTACTTTGATGTAAAATTTCTTGGCTCAAAATTACATTGTACTTCCCGCTAGATGAAAATAAATGTTATATCTAAAATTGACATGATACATTTCTTTCTGCAACTCTCATTAGGGGAATTTTGAGGTCTAAAATGAGCCTCCTAAGGAAAATGTACAATCAAAATTCACTTTATGAGAACCAATCACATTTTAGTGGATGACATCATCCCTAATGGTTGAGATGGAATTGTTTGAGTTAAAGGTACTTACTTGTCACATTCTCAATGGTGGATTAAAATTCATGGTTAACCATTGTAGTGCTCTAAGTACTTTTAAAGTCAAAGTAAAGTAGTCATAATAAATGTCATTTCACACTTTTTGAATAAAAGTATATTATTGTCATTTTATATTTCTTGAAAGAAACAATGCATATCCCTATACATTTATTATATTATATTATATTATTTTTATTTAGTATATTAATTACATGTCATTATACAATTTAAACAATATAAATTTTAATTATATTAACAATTTATGAATTTCTATTTATTATTTTATTTTAAGTATTTAAGTACAAAGAACAAATGCATTAGTTGTTCAATGATAATGGCTTTTTCTTGAAAAATTCATTCTTATTTATAGTCACATCAATATAATTTTTTTTATTAATTTTATTTTGGTACAAATTTTGAATCGAATTTAACTATGGTTATATGGATTGTGGTGCAAAAAGTGAATTTCAAATTTATAAAAATTATTCTATTGGTTTAGCTATTATTTCATTATTTCCTTAGGAGGCCCATTTTAGACCTCACAATTCCCCTAATGTCCCTGAATAATAAAATTCTTGATTTATGATGTTAAAATTTGCACAAGGAAAACTGAATCCAAATACAATTAGATTAGTTTGTGCATTATCTGTAGGAAACACTACATTTTGATATCTACAATTGAAATTATGTTGCTTTATTTTTCAGTGATGTCTCACAGTAGGTTGTTCAAGAATGATTTATAATGAACAGAATATGAAAATTATATATTTTCAGTGGTTTTCCTTTCGTAGGTATTGTAGGATAAGGATAAAATTTTTAACTAATTGGAAATCTATGCTCTATATGTTACCTGGTTATTATATGGATCATAACATGATAGGGTTTACTTTTCAACTATTACATGTGTGGCTTAGTTTTCACATGTTTGAGACACCTTTGCATTATTATCTATATAGAGAATGAAATAGAAGGTAGGAATATGAAGGGAAACACACATACATAGATATTGCAGAGAGCACAATAATACAATGAAACCTAAATTATGTTAATAGATGAAATAGGAATTGATTGTAAAATGAAAAGAAAGACAAACTAGTTAGAATGGTGGTAGTTTATCTATAAAGAGAGATGTGTCAGAATTCTCATTTGCAAAAAGATAATTACAAGAGACTAAAATGAACTTTTTAACATAATGTACTAAATTGTAAGAGGAAAAAAACTTGAGTGATCCAAAACCCTAACACTAGGAGATGAAGTGGCATGGGGAATGTGGGCCCCCATGAGTCAAATTTATTCATAAATTTATAATGAATATTAGTAATGAACCAACTATAATTATTTTCTTTCTATGCCACTTTTCTTTCCTATCGTTTCTACTCCCCATGGTCTTTCTTTTTTACTTTTTTCCTTTTTGTTTCTCTTTGTGTCCCTTTTTTGGGTATTTTTTTCCTATCTACAAATGCTCCATGCCTTAAGGGGTTTGAATATGTGGAAGCAAGGATTTTTGTGTGAAATTATAACTATATTAGTCCTCACTGCTAACACAATTTGCATTTCATGTAATATTTTTATAGTTGTCAATATTCCACTCCATTTGTGTTTGTCAAGAAGTCCATTTCTCTTTTTCCTATAAAAAATAACACTTTGAGCTCGTTGTATTCTTTAATATTAAATCCCATGCTTCATAAATGTTTCCTACATAGTACAATATACAAAAATGTATCTGTATATTTACTCATAACTCAACAACATTGTAGTTAGATGAAAATATTTAGGGTGTAATTTTTATTATATTAGAAAGTAAAAATTTTAAGAGACAATTGTAGCTTAGCTAGCTACATATCTCAAATGCCTAAATTTTTAGTTTGGGAAATACATTTTAATTTTATCCTTAATGGAGAGGGAATAGGTATGGAACAAATTCTAAGCATAGAAAATTTTAGGGGCGAATTTTTTCCCATGGGCAAAATTAAAGGGTTTTAAATTTTTATTGGGTGATTTTTTTGTATCATAGTATATTATTTCATTATTTCAAATCGCCCCAAATTTATTTTATAAAAAAATTACGTCTACAGGTTAGCCCGCCTTATTTTAAGGGAGAGGGTAAAAGAAGTAAATTTATATTTCAAATCCCCCCAAATTTATTTTATAAAAAAATTACGTCTAGAGGTTAGCCCACCTTATTTTAAGGGAGAGATGGAATTAAAACAACTTATATACATCTTAACTCTAAATCTACTGGATCAAATCTCCTTTCACTCTAAAGAGGTTTCCATCTTAAGATATTTGATCCCTCTTGGAAAAATAAAAATAATAAAAAAATAACATTAAAACAAAAATAATTTTATGGTATTGACACATGGTATTCATGTGGAACATAACATATTTAAAGGGTAAAATTGAACCAACCTAGATCCATATTAACTTAGGAGTCTACCAAGATAAGAGAGATATCAAATAGCTTGTGTCCGAAAACAATTTTCACCGAGTGAAAAAAAAAATTGAACCCTTTTGAGGTTTGGTGGATCCAAAGTTAAAATGGATTTACACTAGTCACATTTTGTAAGTCTAGATGATGCTTCAAAAGCGGGTATGTTTTTTATGGTACACATTCCTAGATGAGGCTTTAGAAGTGGGTATGTTTTTTATGTTATACATTTTATTTTAAAATATTGTTAGGAGGGGTAAATAATTTATTTCCCCATTAAGCTAGAGATTTAAAGATAATAGGGAAATTGACATAATGGATTGTGTGAATTTGAAGATGATGTTTATATAAATAGTTGTTTTCTTTCTCTAAGTGAGTTGTAACTTAGTGAGAATATTTAAGTACTTTTTTGTATCAATGATTCAAATTAAAAATCACTTGGACTATTTTTCCAACACTATAATGTGTGGCAAATTCTGATATCTTGAGGGTAGATTTTTTTTTAACAAAATCGTCTTGTAATTTGCTGAGAATGTTCAATTTCATGGAATATTTTCCTTCCTCCATGGAATTTCAATACATCTAGACTTCCTCCCCAACTGAAAGCCTTCATGAGTAGCGTACCCTTCTAGTAGTGATTCATCTTAGCTTCAATAAGTTCAAGTGACCTTTACTTTCATTTTAATACCATTATTACAATATCTAATATCAACAAGTTCAACATCATTTTAGAAAAATCTTATTGAAATTTAGACTAAAATTTTATATTTTCTAAAAAACAAATCTAATTAAAAATGAAACTTTGGAAATTTATTTTTAAAGTAATGGCATGTTGTTTTTCAGCCTACTCTCTTCAAAGTTTGATTGCATCGGTTTCAATATTTGCACGTATACATTGTGCCTTTTTTTTTAAACTTTTAAGTACTTAGATGAAACTAAAAGGAAATGTTAAAATTGATATGAAGGCTGTTTAAAAATGAGACCATCATAAAATAGTTCTATGATGGGTAGGAGGAGCCATCAAATTTAACCCCTAAAGGCAATGCATTTTAAACCTCACAATTTTTGAATAAGTCTAGGTCGTGTTATTAACTTTTTTTTACTTTATTCTTAGTTTCGTTTAATTCCTATGAAAACATTTTCCGAGAAGTAAGTAACGATCTATAATTATTTTATATTTTTATATTTTTTATGATAATTATGAAAAATATTTCCTTAGAAAGTAAGGAAATGATATATAAGGTTATGAAAATTATGAAATACAATTCTAGCTATTTTTCATTTCTTGAAATGTATCTTTAAATACATACAAAGCTAGATTCTACAATTCCGAAAAAATTACTGAAAAACTAAAAAGTGATTTTATCGTAAATAATGAAAAAAAAAACAAAAAAATTATGGGTTCAAAATTAACAGACGGGTTACTTTTATTCAAATAAAATATAACCTCAATCCCACACATAAGGTTATCTCAAAAAAATTCACAAATAAAATAAAATATTTTAACCAATTCCAGTAAAATTTGAAAGGAAAATATATATTACTTTTAATACATAACCTTAATCTTTTAAAAAAACAAAATACTACAATCACAAAAGAACATTGAGTTTCAAAAAACTAACCCTATTTGAGATTTTCGCAACTTCTACCTAATTTGATAACCAACATGGGAGGGAATGCCACATTGTCCTTCCAATAAAAAAACATCCAATACCATCGTAAAGTTTGTTACTAATAATTTTAAAGGTTATTACATTAACAAGCATGAATTTTTAAGGAATAATCTTCCAAATCCAATGATAGTCTTATCATTCATACATACACATTCTTAAATTTTAAATAATTACTCGAAAAACGTTTCAAGATTGCATACAAAACTTCCCAGTTACTGCAGGATCAAAAGTAGGCATAAACTCATTAACGAAGTTGTCTAGTTACACAAGAGATCTAAGTTATTACAGAATAAAACATAGGCATAAATTCAGTAATGAAGTTGTCCAGTTACACAGGATATCTATGATAAAACATAATCTTTGAATACTCGCATACTAAAGATTCAGTGAATAATGAAAAAATGAGATAGCTTTAATTATTTGAGTCTTCACCACCTTCCTTGTATCTGAATCTATGCAGTAAGAAGAGTGAGTTATCCATCACCTCTCTTTCAATATAGCATTGGTGGCCTTAGGTTCCCATATGGGTGTAGAGGGAACAATTTGAACAATTATCCCCTCTTTTCATATTCTGTTGAAATTGCTAGTCCATGCTCATTAAATAAAATGTAACTTAAATTAGAATTTGCACAAGGTATTTGAGAACTTTTAAAACTAGAATATGAACAACGTATTTGAAATTTTTAAAAATTAGTTGCTGAATGGGGAAATTCATGTGCATATATGTTTGAAATCAATAATAAAAGTGAAGGAATTTGGATGTAATTGTAACATATGAGAGCTGGAGAGGCAAAGTATGTAACAAAAGAAAATATTTAATTTAACTTTTAACACTGAAAGCTCATCACATTTCTTGAATAAGTTGGAAATATAATAAGGAACTGTTTCATTAATTATTTGGCATGGTTCATTTTAATTGTTAACTATTTAACTTTGTGCATATCCATCAGAATTTCGACAAAATTTCGAAACCTAAAATGAGTTATGCTCAAATCCCTTTGAAAACAATTTGGATCGATTTCTTATGCATTTCACAAAATATTTCCCCATTAATATCCAAATCATAGAAATTGAGAATCGATAATATACTTACTTGAGATAAAAATGTATCTATATTCATAGAAGTCTTGTAAGTAATGTTGCAGGTTAGGGCTGAACACAGACAATGCCACAAAATAAGAATTTGTTAGGAAAATAGTTAAAATTATTGAAAAACATGAACAAACATTGTAGATTTTACCAGGGGTTGAAGGGGTGTAGGGTGGCCCCAAAGAGAGCTCTGTGATTTCCTTCTCATATTGAGAAGACTCCTGCATAGAAATTTTTTGTTCTTTCAGTCTCTTGCTGCAGTGAGTGTTTTGAAATCAATAAAAATACACTCTTTTCTTCCACATATCTATAAGGTTTTAGTAAACTCATAATATTTGTGACCTCATATAGAGTAGGGTTAGTACAGACGCATTTTGCGCATAATTCTTCCTAAAGCTTCTTATGCTTTCGGGTTGGATTCTTCCAAAATATTCTTATGCTTTTGGGTTGGTCTCTAGCAAGGAAATACATTTGCTTCATTTCTTCACTTTGAACTTATAATATGTGGAGATCCAGTATTAAGAAAGCCTAACCAATTTTGTTATGAGGAACTTCGAGATTTGAGATCTATGGGTGGAGGGAAGGAACAAGGTGCCATACTTCTTTACATTACCTTACTGAAAGATAATAAAAACCTAAAATCAACCAAAATTAACTTGCTATTGGCTTATATCATATTGTCAATATATATAAGAAGTTTCAATATCTATATGAGTGGGAAGTGGACGATTTTAATTGATTTTTTTTGGGCAACATTAAGAATCTGAAATTGGACTCATGATAAATTATTTTATTAATGAGGGTATGTGGTAAGAAAATTGTGTATCAATATACTTTCCTTTCAATTATTATACATTTTTTTCTAGTAACTTGTATAACCAATGAAATGTTTTAAAACATTTTTTCCCTTATTTTAAAGATGATAATTATTGTATTAAAAAAAAAAATTCTAGAAATTTGTATAACCATGCAATGTTTTAAAACATTTTTTTCTTATTTCAAAATTGATATTAGGCTTTTTTTATTTTAAAATTGATATTAGAGTAAATTATTTTATTGTAATTTTGATAGTATAATTTAATAAGTACCTTGAGTGAGATTCAGAATATCCACTTATTTATAATTATAAAAAATAAAATAACAGTGTAATTTATTTATATTTATATTTATAATTAATCCACAAAATGTATTATCAATATACATCTATTTATATATGAGATAATGTAATAAGATTTTTTTTTCCTCTATATTCTCAATCAAATATGAAATTATATGTGTGTGTGTGTGTGTGTGTGTGTGTGTGTGTGTGTGTGTGTCATGTTATAACGATACAGGGTTCCTTTATCATAACAATGACCTTCCTTCAAGGCTCTCCATCTACAATAACCATCATCTATCATGTATCATACACATACAGTTACAATATATATATACAACTTATTTCATAAATTTCATAAGTATCAGATTCCTTCTCATGGTGTTTGGCTCTTAGCATAGTACCTAAATATTTTTTACATAATTACACTCATTTTGATATTTGAGATCATTCCACCTACAACCTAAATTTTTTAATCAACCAAATAAAAGTGATTATCTATGCCTATAATCCTTTCGTTCAATATTTACTACCATCCATAAGGTGTTCTCATAATAATATTAACAAACTAATAATTTAATCATTTTTAGTTGTTAATCATAGTCAATTAAATGGAGCTATGTTTCAATGTACACGTGTTAATTAGCATAGCTACCATTAGAAGATGAAACTAAATATTTATTCCAATAAACCAATGTGTCAATACTCATGATCACATGTACTCAATCCATCCGTGTCGCTTAATTTTAAAATCATACATTTCTATATCATGTATTCCACCATTATCAATTGGAAGGTCTAACCAATACCTCAACACATCATCTAGTCACCCCCGATATGTACCTCGAACATACTACAAGGAAATTCCTCTCTACTATATATTACCTTAGGAATCCTCTCCTTTATAGGGGCTCGTCATTATTTGCCAGAAGGTTATATTCTATAATGGAAATATAAGCAGGGAGATAAGTGGACATTTGTGTAGTACTATATCATTCCATATCCATAAACAATATCCTCTCACACAATAGCTCTATTGGAATTCACTATCATGTGTTAAGAGAGGAAAATGGGCTTTTCTTAGTTAAGTGAAGAAAAAAATGGTCTATGCACTAGGATCCTATGTGCTCATTGTAGAAGTCATATTATCATGGCAAGGACATTCATCTAATGCAATTATAATTTGATACCAATACAAAAAAAACATCACATGTAATTAGTTGAGAATGATATTTTGTTTAGTGTATTACTATTCTTGCAATGAAAAGCCCCTTGATGATCATTGTTTTGGGACATATTATTCCAAGTAATGAACATGCATAGACTATTTCTTATATTTGTGTTAGAATTTTTAACTCACCCATTGTAGATTTTTAATGAGTTTGTGTTATTACCTTTTCTTTCATCGTGTATGAAATTGAGTTTCAATGCATATTCATCTTCCATTCATTCTAATTTTCTATTTTGTGTGATTTCAGATAATTTTTTACCAAGTCAACATTATTAGAGTTGTTAACTGTAGAATTAATTGCAACAACTACGACAATAGTTATGATCCAAAAGTAGGTGAAAAACCTACATATTATGATGAAACACAATATTTTAAAGTTGGTTTATTTGAACTTGAGGAATTAGAGAAGTATCTACCTTTAGAAAAGTGATATATAAGTAAGCAAAATAATTTTATATAAATATTCATGATTTTGATATAGCTATTCATAGACCTTATTTTCATGTGAAGCCTATATAATATGAATTACGTAGAATATGGAAGGGTTATCTAGATGTGTAAAGACCAAGTTTGAGAAAAATAATTTATTTGGTTCAACATCACATGCCTTTGGGGGTGCCTTTCCAATTAATTTTCCCTTGGGATGTGATAAGACATTTGTGGTAAAACATAATAAAAACATGAAAAAATATTTTCGATAGTGTATAACAAGAACCTAGAGCAACATTACTTGTGATTTTTCTTTTCCAAAACATGGAAAATTGTATATCATAGTTTTTAAATAAATATTTTTCTTATTATTACATATGTTTCTATACATTGGTAACGAATCACTAATATTTTACAATTTCTTCTAATTTTTTAGAAGATTAATCAATAATTTTAAATACTTTATAACCTAGTGAAAATTTTGCCAATATTTAAGAAAATTTTATAATTTAGTGAAAGGTTCGCCAAAAAATTATATATGTATATTATATTAATGAAAAAATAGCCTATACGTTTTTCTATATACATTGGGGATTCACCCATTTATTATCCACATAAATTTGGGGGGTTTCTTAAAATTTTCCTTGATTCTAAGATATTGAATAGTTCATTTCATCATATTCCAAATTAAAAGGCTTAGTTATAAGTTTTCAAGGCTTAGTTATAAGTTTTCTCAAATATTTTTTTAGTACCATTTATCTTTTATTTTTTGGGCAGTCATTACAACAAGATAGGTTTTTTTAAGACATTAGTTTGTGACGAAATACAAATTTCCTCTCAACTTTTACCTTTTCCTACTTTTACTTATTTATTTAATTAATATTTATGTTTTTTTCATCTTGTTGGAGAAATAATAGGTTTAGTAGCGGAAAAAGATAAAGAAACATTTGCACATTTTCTTGAAGTGTTTAGCTATGTTTCCTTGCAACTCTTTGTAAAATAAACAAAATTGTCTCATTCCTTGCAGGCTCCTAGTATAGATCAATTTCTACCTAAAGAACTCAACACACATCAGTCATGGATTTCTTATGATGTTTACATATAGCCCTGTGTAGCGATACGTTTCAACCATTTTCATTTGCCAGTATTATGTCAACACAGTGGGAACAACTCTAACTGTGAGAATGATATCCCATACATGATTTTCTTCATGGGTTGGCGATGGAAAAGGAACTAGCTTGTCATATGATTTTAGGAAAATGTAATAACAAATCAAGGTAAAAACTATTGTATGAGATCTATATAGTAGACCGACATGACTATGATGATTGTGCTCTGGATTTTAACATCCTCATGCATGCTACATTCATCTATTGCTTCAAATTTATCTCGTCATTTTGGGTGTCTTCAAGCTATTATATTTGTTGAGGGGGGAATATTTCTATAAAATCATTTTATTAGAGATTCTCTACTTTAGGAAATAAAATCCCTGTAGGGCTTTATGGTTTCAGAGGTTTAGAACCTCAGGTTGATGATCCAGTTAAGTTTACATGGAGATTGGAAGTGGATTCCCTTTGATTCATTTACTTATGTCTACTCACATCCAATTATTCAGGAAGAGTGAGAGGTGAGAAGTCAAAATTTTGGGTATGCATACATTCTTCGAGTTTGCATACATTGCCATTTATTAGCTTGTCAAATCAATCGATATGCAAGGCATGTTCAACCATATATAATCTATAGTGACCTGAAAACAACATTGATGACATTGACAGAGATCTTAGGTAATAAACATCATCTATGTTTTTCTATATTACATTTTACAGATTAATTTTTAACATGAAATCTAAAATTTTGCAAAATTTCCAGTGAGTCCTCACTAGCTCTGGCTAGTGCTTTACTCTTGGTTCATATCATATCATATCTTTATCTAGATTTAAAGTGTTCTAAATTTTGGAATTAGTGGTTTTATTGCAAGCCCAATCTCAGAGCATCCATATTGGAGTTCCACCCACAATGGCTCATGAATGTAGCTACTTAGGGATTAGGGAACGCCTCCAGCCGAACACAACAATCCACCACCAAACCTGACCTTTTGTTCTCTCCATGAGGATTGTAGGAAAATATTCTCTAATATCTGAATGTTGGATGACCCATAATAAATTGTAACAACTCGACTGAATCCTGAGTGTTAGCTCATAGATTTGTTGCAAGATAACTACAATTATGCTTCCAAAGGAAATGTATCTATTAAAGTCCATATTTCTATAGTATATTGACTCTCTTATTATGTTTATATTTTATGTGAAATCTAAAAATGTATGGGTTAGATCAGAGTTATTACATTCCATAGGGAGAGGACATCAAGAACTGCATATCCAGTACATAACTATGAACTCAAATGTATCGATATGGACCCCAACTCTCTCTTGGTAAAGAATTGGGTGAGTGCACAACCAGAAATTGATCAAGCAAGATATGGAAGTTGGAAATATTTATTATGTTCTTAAGGGATCGTTTCTCTACCCGATTAACCATGACAAAAGGCAAATAATACACATCATCATGTTTTTTTTAAATGAAAATGATCATATTCATCTCCACCGACACCATGAGGTACTTGATTGATGTATTTTCTTCATCAAACCAGATGAAATGGTGATAATTGTTTGTCTAGTCGGTTTGATTTGATGAATTAGGGATAACTGCTTTATTTTCTTAGTGTGGAGGGAATTTTTTTTTGTAGGTGGGAAAGAACTATAGATTATGTTCTCTGGTTTAAAAAATGGAACTCTTGTTGCAACATTTTGTGTAAGCCACAAGCATTGATTGTCATTTTGTTATTGATTTTAAGAAAAATTAGATCCTTGTTATAGAAAATCAATGGAAGACGTGATTCATTACTTTCCCAATTCATTGATCCATCCCTCTTCCTTGTCCAAAAATACATTGAGATTAGTAAACAATGATCCAAAACATCCTTCAACTACTTAGTTGGAATCTTCCCCCTTTTATTTAGGATTTTCCTATAAAATTTATCGATATTAGCATGAATCTTTTCTTAACAATTCTCTTAGCTCTTATGAAAAAAATATCCCCTGACTATCCAAGCCACTTCCTCTTGAGCTTTATGCAATATCCTTACCCAAGTTCACTATTCTGAAATATGGTGCAACCTCTTCCTTTTGAGTCATATCACTTTTTAGAAATATGGTACATCACAATCCCTAGTGGCCTTTCCCCATCCTCAACTAGGCTTGCTATTGATCCAGGTGGCTCCAGACATCCTCAGGTGACCAAGAGGGTTGATGATAGGTCAAAATTAAAACTAGTCGGATGACTCTCGAACCATTTTCATGTTCAATATCTCGTCATTCTGATCACAACAGTGTGAACGATTTTTCAAACCAAGTTTGTATCTAAAAGTTAGAGTTGGTTAAAGTTTTGGGTTGACTTGGTGATATGGTAGGTTAAGGAGGCAACAATTTTGCAATTTTCCAATGCTGGAATGAAGCCAACTTCTTGGAAAATTTGTGGAATTGTTATTTTTTCTAATATCCCCCAAAATCGTTAAAATTAGAAAATACCATTCCGTTTTAAAATACAAAAAATAATAATAAAGAAAAGGAGTGGTGGGCCATGACCCCCGCCACCGCCACACACCATATCACATAAAAATATATCAATATTTTGGGTCATCGGGCCATAACCCCCGCCGAACCCCATGGCGGTAACCACCTAAACCTTATATCACCGTATAATGTCAACAAAACCAAAAGGCAATGGGCGTGCCACCTCCAGTGGATTCGTCCCATGCCCTAACCGTTAACAATGGTGACATATATAAATATATATAGCACATTGTCGATGCAAAAGCCGAGACTAGTGGGAGTTGAACCCACTACCGGCGAGTTGTGGGCCCTTCCCATGCGGTGGTCTCACAAATCACAACAAAAATGTTAACCAACCCAAACCATATACAAAAAATGTCAACAAAAAAAGTTAATATTTATGTAACCGTTGTGTCAAATAGGTAACGGTCATGATAATTCAAACCATTTCACCGAAATTGCATGCCATATCGTTTGGTTATATGCCATGTTGTAAAACACACCAATTTGAATTCGTTCGAAAAACATGCTAAGTATAGAGCAAGCGAGATTTAAACTCGACCTGCTTCCATGTCAACTACCCAACTTAGCCACTAGGCCAACAGCCACGGCTTTCCCAACTCTTACACACAAAATTATTTAAAACCTTCATTTTTTCATTTGATAGAGCAAAAGGTTGAGCTTGGAATTCGAGACCAAGTAGGAGCAGTAGCACGTAGTTTGAGGCAGAGTTATTTTTCTATTGCATGTGGAACCCTGAGCCATTCAAGGAGGCAATGGAACCATGATCTCAGCCACATTTCCAGAGGGGCCAAAATCGTCTAGTGTCCAAATTGGACAAATTTTATATGGATTTTAAACCTCTCGGAGACAGGAATCTGATGACGATGTCAGTTTCTGCAATAGGGGTCTTGATTGTTCGGCCATTTTCCAGATTGGAATGATGGTGTCATATTTTAGAGTCTAGAAAGTCGATTTCATGCCATTCAATGCCACGACTTCAATAATGCATTCGGATCCAGCATCTAAACATTCTATTCTTCAGTCAACTTTAGAGTTGATCTATATTAAGTGTTTTTCCATGTACTTCATTGGTTATTGTTGTGAGATGTTTTATATCTTGTCGATTCCTCCTTGATGTATGATGTAGAATATTGATGTTTATGCCACGTGATATGTATTCATCATGGATGGTCATTTATGTTCTGAGATCCCTTTGCTGCCTTGATGGGGAGATATTATTTGTCATCATGTGTGAGGTTGTCATGTTGATAAGAGGTTTGTTATGAGTGTGAGTGTTATACAACATTTTGTCATCGTCCCTGCAATCCCTCGTCTTGTACATTGGAGGACTATTCCCGTGACCTGTGAGAAGTAAAATGTCCTCAAAACACCTTAATGGCATCCTTCTGCATAAGGATAAGAATTCTCCTGAAGAACAATTCCTCTGGAAAACCCTAAAAATCCATGTTTTGGCATTAGCACGGGTAGCCAGTTCATCCCTTACACCAATGGGGAAAATGTACCATAGTGGGCATGCCAGTTGGCACTCTGACCCTATGTCATGCCCGCGCCAAGCCTTTTAAGGAATGTTTTTTTAATAGATAAGGTGGAAGTTTGGTTGAACAAACTCAGAATGGATCACTAAAATGAGTTTGGGTTGTTTTCCTCTGGATGTCCCTGATTAGGAAGTGGTTTTCCACCTCTCATGGAACCTTCCTAAGAGATAGGACTCTCCCCCATGATTATAGGGAGCCTAACCTCTCCTTCTCCCTCTATAAAAGCCTGGCCTCTCTATTTTCTAGCTAGCTGAACTTGTGGGAAGAAAACTATAGTTCGGTGACTATTGAGAGCAAAGATGAGGAGAAACCCGTAAGAGAGAGAGATTTGTCCAGATTCCTGATAGGCTTTGCTGAGACGCTCTCTACTGCAAGCCCCATCGAAGAAAGATCATAGTGTCAGAGCATTTGGTTGTAACCTCCCTTTTTTCATCTTTAATATAAGCGACTTTGATTTTGGTTCCATTCTTGTGTCTACTCTTTTATGTAATGCAACAAATTATATCCTCTCTCACTGATATATAGTTACATGCTTTAATTATTACGTTTTATGTCATCTTTTCTCTACATGTGTACAGATGTCTAGAAGTGGCGAACAGAAGGACTGTGATCTGTCAATCTAGGGACGAAGAGCACCATTTCTTCTTTGACAACAGCAACATGGGATTTGAGGTACGCTAATTATCGCAATCTTTGTGTTTCTTGTAACTAGGAATTTATGTCATTGCATGTTTTGATTGTCTCTAGACCCACTCTAGGGCTAGTGGGATCGCCTTTGTCTGCAGAGGGGATTTACTGCCTCAAAAATTTGACGACTCCGATGGGGAAATAGTGGAAGTTAGTCCTTCCTCCTTTGGGTTTTTTTTTGGATTTTGATTGATTTATTTTCTTTTATAGTTCACCTTCCTCAGTGTTAAACCCTTGCTCAGCCCCCAAAAGAGAAAATCTAGTCTTAGTTTGTCCTTTTTTATCATTTTATTAGGGTAAAACAGCTTGGCATGATTTTGCTCCTGACAGTCGTGCTGACTGGCGCTTATTACTGGTTAGGCACCCGCGCCAACCCCTGTTTGGCACATATTACAGCCAAACAGGCACACCAACCCTGCTTGGTATTAGGGATTTCCTGTTTGTGGCCTTTACGAGCTTGAATTTTGGTCCTGGTTCGTTTTTTATGATTTCTTGAGTGCTTTGAAGTCATTTTTTACTCTGTTTAGCCCCTGCCCTCCGGTTTTCCACCTTTTTTTATCAGTTTTGTATTCTAGCCCTAGGGCTTCTAGGTGCTTCAGTGTGTTGAGCCTCCTATGGGAGTTTTGGGTCTTTTCTTTCCCGGTCAACTTCATTCTCGCTTCTTTGCATTCATATTGCTGGATTCCATTGAATCATTGCGTTGATTCAGTGATATTTCTCTCTTTGATTCAGTTTCACTTTTTGTTACTGCAAGCCTAGACTACATGGTTTGATTGAGTCTCTTTCGATATTCTTCTTCGCTTTGAGGGATTTCGTCGTTAGTTTGAGTCTTGATTGTGTGCGTTTGGATTAAGTGAACTTGTTTGTTTCAAATCTCTCTTTTTCATTTCTTGAATTGGTGTTTTCATTAGTTTTTCATTCATTTAGTGCATTTGATCTAATATATTGAAAAATACAAAAACAAGATCTTTTGCATTTCGTTTGGCGTAGTGAAAATTGAAAGCTCTTCCACATTACTAGTATTATATAACTCTAGAGAGAAGTTTTCTAGTTTCATTAGCTTACATTGGAAAAAGTAGTGGATGTTTTTGTGTGTTCATTTTGTTGTCATTTGAAAGCTCTCAACTCTCTCGTAGATAGCTATTCATTGAAAAAAATGATATTTTGTGGATTGTAGTTTGCATCTAGAGGTTTTATGAGATCCAACATTCGATAGGGCCTTGAAATTGAAATGTAAATTTAAGATCAAATTTAAAATTTGCTGAATTAACCTAAGGCAACATTGAAACATTAACGGAATATATAGTAGTCTAAGGTAGAGACATGTTCCGGCGTCTTTAAGCCTAGTAGCTGTCACTCGCCATCTGGCTATAGATACCGCTCGTACAAACTTGTGCTCCCTGTACCGTCGAGTATATAAAGGGAGATGCCTCTAGGTTGCAATCCTTTTATCTGTAGGAACTCGAGTCTATCGCCTTGTAACTGTGATACATTAGACACAACATTCGGGGAGATTACCTACATGTATGTTAGTTCCTTGGTTGATTTCTCTTTCATTTTTACCAAGTTGTATGTGGCATTTCACAGATATCTGGTACACCCATTTACCTAGATTACCAGAGCAGTCACTTTGATCTTTACTGACTCTTTTAAGTTGAAAAGATCATCGAGCTCTTGTCCTTTCAAGCTCGTGTCCAACCTGAAGGCGATAGAGTCACCTTTTTCTTGTTTCTTGACTCTTAAAATATGAAACAACAGATTTTGGTTTCAATGTCTTAAAAATTAAGCGCCCACGAAATATTCCTCGTTAGAATTTTTGTCCTTAGTGTTTTGTTTCAAGGTCATTTCCGATGGAAACTTTCCCAGATTTCACCAACCAAGGAATCCCCTCTGATGGGAATCCTAGTCCCTTTCCTGCTTTAGGAAATGTTGGTGCTCCTTATATGGCAACGTTGTCCCTTCCTGCATTAACTGTTGGGTTTCCTGTTTTGTTGTTTTCAACCTCTGTGGTCCCAGATTTCCCGGATACTGTCCAATAACTTCCTCCATATGAACAATGCCATGTTGATTTCAAGGTGGTCCTAACATGACATTTGTTCCACCATCATCCCTTTTGGGTATTTATTTTCCAGTTTTATCTTCCCCACCGCAAGTTAATTATGTGGCTACTTGTCCTGTGCCCCCATTCAGTGATAGTGTCGTTGTGCATCATGTGCTGGGGCCATTGGGTCTTGATTTTAGAGATGTTGTTCTCACATTGGATGAGAACCTCCTGAAAGACCCGACTTCTTATTCATCATGATGAGTTGTCTTCGGAGCATGGTTCATCTACTTGTGTCAAGCTCCCTAAAAAATGAAACAAGTTTGTTGGAGCAGAGTTTTTTTTCTTGTGTCAACTCCTTAAAAATGAAACAAGCTTGTTGGAGCATCATTCATTTTCTTGTGTCAAGCTCATTAAAAAATGAAACAAGGTCATCTGAGGATAGTTATTTTAATGTGTCAACCTCATTAAAAAAATGAAACACTTTCCCATTCAATTTGAGTCTTTGATAAGATCTCGTAAAATCCCAGTCGAGTCTTTCTCTTGATCTCGTAACTTGAACCTTCACTCCATCTGCCTTTCATATGGATTGAAGCTTGGGGGGCATGTACCTCGAATTGAGTCACCATGATGGGGAAATGCTTACTTTTTCAAGCATAGTTTGTTTCCATTTCAAGCTTTTGTAAAAATGAAGCTAGTTTCAAGCATAGTTTATCTTTGTTTCAAGCTTGCGTAAAAATGAAACCAACTTCAAGCAGAGTTTCCTGATTTCAAGCTTGTGTAAAAATGAAACCATTCTTATTTTACCTCTTTTGATTGCCATTTTATCAGCCTGTTTTTCCATATGAGCCTTGGTTCTCTCATTCCATCGTCCCTATCTACTCGGTTGATCATATGCCTTCACTTGGTTGTTTTACCCATTCCAGAGGAACCGCTGTGATGAGTGGTTTGGTTAGCTAGCCTCTTGAATTTTATCATGTTCTAAGCAGTTCCACCATTATCGGAACCAGTTGCTACCCTTGATACCACTTATTCCTCTAGGAGGAGTCAACTTTCAGCTCTTTCCTGACTCTTAAAAATTGAAAATATTGTCGAGACTCTTGTCGTTTTGAACTCGTTAAACGACTGCGAAACGATATCTACCCAGTATAAGTTTACCCCCTTTTCAGGTTGGGATAGATTATTTATGGAAAGGGAATACCCTAGCCTATCACAACTAGGAGGTTCTCTCAGACATAGTTTTCTACCTTTTCGGATCTGTGGGACTACCTACGAAAAGGGACTACTGGAGTTTTCTTTTTTGTTGTCTTTTCAAACTCTCTAAACATGAAAAGATGTCAATTTCTTTCTTTGTCAGACTCGTTAAACACTGAAGACATTGGACTCCGCCACAATGACGTTATTTAGGTTCCTCCTCCCTAGGGCTCATTAAATGTACTAGGTTGGATTTTTTCGAAGGAAAAACTTATATTGCAAGCACATGCTATCCCCTTCGAGCTTGTTTTAAAAAATAATTAGGGTACTCTCTAGAAATGGTGGGGGAAAATGGAACCAGTATTATAGCCGTGTTGGTAGTTTGTCGCTCTTGAACCTGGCACTTTTCTGCATTTGTGTCGGGTTGGGAACATCTCATCTCATTGTCTGCTTGTCTCCATGGGTTTGGGTAATCTCTTTTGTCTGCTCATTTTCTCTTTTCCATGTCACCATGACCTCAGATCCTTTGACATCGATAACTGCCAAATCCAATGTCGTGCCGTCGATATGTTCAAGATAAGTTGGCCTCTGCAGTTTTCAACCTCCCTTTAATTCTCTGTTGGTCTTGATTCAAAAAACATTATGTTCCTATGTCTCGTGTAAATTATGTGGGAAAAATTATTGCCCACCTTTGATAATGGTAACTTCCTATCGACTTCAGCTCATTATCTGCGAAGCTGATCTAGAGACCCCGTTCAGGTACCTTGGAGCCTGCATGCCTCAACGGTAGGTTATTCACATTCGATGCAAGGTTTTCATTATTGGCCTTCGATCGAATGATTCTGTGGGTGTTCGACACTGGCTCACTTTTCACATTCCGTGGATTGTACCTCTTGTACCTTGAGAGCCATCGTCATTATTGGTGATTTCTCTCACATCTGTTAACGGCTTTCATCATTGGCTGGTAGTCAGACAATGTTCTTGCATGTTCGACTTCATCTCACATATTCGCATGCTTGAACTTGTACTCTGTTCAGGTCGAGATGGAGTGCAAGACCCTGGATTTTGTCTGATAAACATCCAGACTGTAAATTCTTTGTCAATTATTATGATTTACTACATGACTCATTCGATTGGATGAATGTGACCAAACCTGAGTCTACTTGTCAATCCTTATTTACTGGATGGCTGCGTCCATGCCTTGGATCCCAGTTTTTGTACACTCTATTATGCATGGCTACGTCCATACCATATATCTTGTATCAGAGATATTAGTTGTATTTGTATTTGTTGGTTTTCCAATGGAAGTGTTTTCAGTTGGGTGCGTTCTCATAAAGAATTCCACCCCACCCTCTCTCTCGGACCTCATGCTTTAAGGGGCATCTATTACATAGAATTTTTTCACCGTCCCTGCAATCCCTCATGCCATACATTGCAGGACTATTATCGTAACCTATGAGTAGTAAAATGTCTTGAAAAAACCTTAATGCCATCCTTCTACATAAGGATAAAAATTCTCCTGAAGAAAATTTCCTCTAGAAAACCCTAAAAATCCATGTTTTGGCATTGGTGTGGGTAGCCAATTCATCCCTCGTGCCAATGAGGAAAATGCACCATAGTGGGCATACCATTTGGTGCTCTGTCCTTGTGTCATGCCCGTGCCAAGCCTATTAAGGAATGTTTTTTTAATATAGAAGGCGGAAGTTTGGTTTCAAAAAACTTAGAACGGATCACCAAAATGAGATTGGGTTGTTTGCCTCCAGATCTCCCTGATTAGGAAGTGGTTTTCCACCTCTCATTGAACTTTACTAAGGGATAGGACTCTCCCCGATGATTATAGGGAGCCTCACCTCTCCTTCTCCCAATATAAAAGCCTGCCCTCTCTATTTGTTTGCTAGCTGAACTTGTGGGAAGAAAACTATAGTTGGGTGACTATTGAGAGCAGAGCCAAGGAGAACCCCGTAAGAGAGAGAGCGTTGTCTAGATTCCGGATAGGCCTGGTTGAGACGCACTCCGCTATAAGCCCCGCCGAAGGAAGATCATAACGTCAGAGCATTTGGTTGTAATCTCTCTTTTGTCATCTTTAATATAAGTGACTCTGATTTTGGTTCCATTCTTGTGTCTACTCTTTTATGTAATGCAACGAGTTATATCCTCTCCAACTGATATATAGTTACATGCTTTAAGTATTACCTTGTATGTCGTCATTTCTCTGCATGTGTACAAGTGTCCAGACGTGGCGAACAGAAGGATTGTGATTTTTCAAGCTAGGGACGAAGAGCACTGCTTCTTCTTCGACAACAGTAGCGTGGGATTTGAGGTAGGCTAATTATCATGGTCTTTTTCTTTCTTGTAACTAGGAACCAACGTCATTGCGTGTTTCAGTTGTTGCTAGACCCATTCTAGGGCTAGTGGGATCGCCTCTTTCCAGAAAGGGGATTTACCACCTCAACAATTTGGCGACTCTACTGGGGAAATAGTGGAAGTTATTCCTTCCTCCTTTGGGTTGTTTTTTGGCTTTTGATTGATTTATTTGCTTTTCTGGTTCACCTTCCTTAGTTTTAAACCCTTGTTCAGCCCCCAGAAGACCAAATCTAGTCTTAGTTTGTCCTTTTTTATCATTTTATTAGGGTAAAATGGTTTGGTGTGGTTCTTCTCCTGACAGTCGCGTCGACTGGTGCTTTTTGTTGGTTAGGCACCCCCGCCAACCCCTGTTTGGCGTAGATTATAGCCAAGCAGGCACGCCAACCTGCTTGGTATTAGGATTTGCCTGTTTGTGGGCTTTTTGAGCTTTAATTTTGGTCTTGGTTAGTTTTTAATGATTGCTTGAGCGCTTTGAAGTCATTTTTTACTGTGTTTAGCTCCTACCCTTCGGTTGTTCACCCTTTTCTATCAGTTTTGAATTCTAGCCCTACGGCTTCTAGCTGCTTCAGTGTGCTGAGCCTCCCATGGGAGTTTTGGGTCTTTGCTTTCCCGGTCAACTTCATTCTTTCTTCTTTGAATTCATATTGCTGGATTCCATTGAATCATTGCGTTGATTGAGTGATTGTTCTCTCTTTCGTTTATTTTCTCTTTGTGTTACTCCAAGCCAAGACTACACATTTTGATTGAGTCCCTTTCGAGATTCTTCTTCGCTTTGAGGGATTTTATCATTAGTTTAAGTCTTGATTGTGTGCATTTGGATTGAGTGAACTTGTTTGTTTCAGATCTCTCTTTCTCATTTCTGGAATTGGTGTTTTCATTATTTTTTCATTCATTTAGTGCATTTTCTCTAATATATTGAAAAATACAAAAATAAGATCTTTTTCATTTGGTTTGGCATAGTGAAAATTGAAAGCTCTTTCGCATTACTAGTGTTATATAACTGTAGAGAGAAGTTTTATAGTTTTATTAGCTTACATTGGAAATAGTAGTGGAATTTTTGTGTGTGTTCATTTTGTTGTCATTTGAAAGCTCTCAACTCTCTCATAGATAGCTCTTCATTGAACAAAATGATATTTTGTGGCATGTAGTTTGAATCTAGAGGTTTTATGAGATCCAACATTCGATAGGGCCTTGAAATTGAAATGTAAATTGAAGATAACCTTTACAATTTACTAAATTAACCTAAGGCAACATTGACACAATAACAAAATATCTAGTAGTCTATGGTAGAGATGTGTTCCAGCATCTTTAAGCCTAGCAGCTGTCGCTCACCATCTGGCTACAAACAGTGCTAGTATGGACTTGTGCTCCCCATACCTTCGAGTATATAAAGAGAGACCCCTCTAGGTTGCAATCCTTTTATCCGTAGGAACTCGAGTTTGCCACCTTGTAACCGTGATACACCAAACACAACATTTGGGGAGACTACCTGCATGTACATTAAGTTCTTGGTTGATTTCTCTTTCATTTTTACCAAGGTGTATATGGCAGTTCATGGATATTTGGTACACCCATTTACCTAGATTACGACAACAGTTACTTTGATCTTTACTGACTCGTTTATACTGAAAATATCATCGAGCTCTTGTCATTTCAAGCTCGTGCCCAACCTACAAGCGATAGAGTCACCTTTTGCTTGTTTCTCGACTCTTAAAATATGAAACAACAGAGTTCGGTTTCAGTGTCTTAAAAATTAATTGCCCACGAAATATTCTTGGTTAGAATTTTTGTCCTTAGTGTTTTGTTTCAAGGTCATTTCCGATGGCAACTTTCCTAGAGTTCACCAACCAAGGAATCCCCTCCGATGGGAATCCTGGTCCCTTTCCTGCTTTTGGAAATGTTGGTGCTCCTTATATGGAAATGTTGTCCCTTCCTGGGTTAACTGTTGGGTTTCCTTTTTGGTTGTCTCCAACCTTTGTGGTCTCGGATGTCTTGGCTACTGTTCAATCAGTTCCTTCACCTGAAAAATTCCATGTTGATTCCATGGTGGACCTCTCCAATTCTTCTCCTGTTTCTACATCCTCCTCTTCTACTTCGCCTGGTGAAAGTATGGATTCGAATAACCAGGTGGCTAAGAAGAAGAAGAAGAAGTCTGATAAGAGAGAGGCTAATTCTGTAGCTGTTGCTTCTAAAACACCTGCTCTCGATGAACCTTCCAACCCTCCACGGAAAGTCAAGTTCCCTTGAATTTTGTGCCAGGAAAACCATGTTCTTCGATATTTCCCTGGCATTCCCAAGGTGCTCAAAGTATGGTCCAACGGTCGTCCACCGTTTCCTTTGGCTTCTGAGAGTCAGGTTGGTGGCACGTCTTTAGCTAGTGCTGGTAAAGATCCTAAGATTCAAGGTAAGCTCACCAATCCCTGTAAGTTGTGTGAAGGGCATCATGCAATTCACCTTTGTCTATATATGTATGAAGCAAAGAGAGTTTTAGAAAACTCGACTGTTTCTGCACCATGCCTTCCGGCTGGTTACAAACAGCTTTCTTTGAGTCCTTCAACTGTTGATTCAATGATCAACCAAGAGTCGTCCTCATTTGATCCTGCTCTCTTGAAATTCACCATCATGACTCCGTCTCTGACCAACCATTGGTCGTGGGATCAGTTGAGCTAGCCCCGTCTGTGGTTCACCAGGTTTTTTTCATTGAGAGTTGATCTCATTCCCCCTAGGTTATTCTTGTTTCTTCAGATTCCTCAGACATGGAGAGAGATTCTCCTATCCCTATATCTCAGGAAGCTACTTCGCTTCCTCCCATGATGGAGGTCTCGGAGGATACTCCTTCTACCTCCATGATGGAGGTGGTGTAGGATGCTACTTTTTCTCCCGTAACACCAGGGGAAGACCATCTTGGTTCAATGGTAGCCCCTCCAAGTAGTTTGGTTGCCTCCTTCGATTGGGGTCAGTTCGCAGGTTATCGCCTTCCTTCTTATGTGCCCTTTGATATTACAGTACAGGCCTCCCATCTGGTCATACCCAAAACCATTATAGATGAAGGCACGTCTGTTAGTATTTTATCCTCAACTACTTGGCAAGCTTTCAGTTCGCCGCCGCTTGTGCCTGTTACGCAGAATCTGTTGGCGTTTAACAAAGGGACTAGTCAACTGTTAGGTATCCTTTCGAAGTTGCCTGTTACTTTGGGAGGGAAAACTATCCATATGGAAGTGATGGTTTTTCTTGGCCCCTTAGACTTTAATTTACTCTTCAGGCATAACTATACTTATGTCATGGGTGCTCTTGTCTCTTCCCTCTTTAGTGTGATGTGTTTTCCACACAAAGTTCAGATAGTGACCATTGATCAACTTTCACTCTTTGGTCCTAACATGACATCTGGTCCACCATCATCCCTTCTTGGTATTTATCAGCTGGTATTATCTTCCCTGCCGCAATTTAATTATGTGGTTACCTGTCCCGTGCCCCCATTCAGTGATAGTTATGTTGTGAATCGTGTGCTGGGGACATTGAGTACTGATTTTTCCGAGATGTTGTTCTCCCATCAGATGAGAACCTCTTGGAAGCCCTGACATCTTATTCATCATGATGAGTTGTCTTCGGAGCATGGTTCATCTACTTGTGTCAATATCCCTAAAATATGAAACAAGGTTGTCGGAGCAGAGTTCATTTTATTGTGTCAAGCTCCTTAAAAAATGAAACAAGCTCGTTGGAGCATCATTCGTTTTCTTGTTTCAAGTTCGTTAAAAAATGAAACAAGGTCATATGAGGATAGTTATATTAATTTTTCAACCTCGTTAAAACAATGAAACACTTTCCCATTCGATTCGAGTCTTTGATAAGATCTCCTAAAATCCCAGTCGAGTCTTTCTCTTGATCTCGTAACTTGAACCTTCACTCCATCTACCTTTCATATGGATTGAAGCTTGGGGGGCATGTACCTCGAATTGAGTCACCATGCTGTGGGCATGCTTACTTTTTCAAGCATAGTTATTTTCCGTTTCAAGCTTGTGTAAAAATGAAACCAGCTTCAAGTATACCTTATATTTGTTTCAAGCTTGCATAAAAATGAAACCAACTTCAAGCAGATTTTCCTGATTTCAAGCTTGTGTAAAAATGAAACCATTCTTATTTTACCTCTCGTGATTTCCATTTTATCAGCCTGTTTTTCCAGATGATCCTTGCTCCTCTCATTCCATCATCCCTATCTGCTCAGCCGATTATATGCCTTCACTTGGTTGTTTTACCCATTGCTGAGGAACCACTATGATTAGTAGTCTTTCTAGCCAACCTCTTTAATTTTATCATGTTCTGAACAGTTCCACCATTACCAGAACCAGTTGCTACCTTTGATACCACTCATTCCTCTAGGAGGAGTCAACTTTCAGCTCTTTTCTGACTCCTAAAAATTGAAAATATTGCCGAGATTCTTGTCGTTTTGAACTCGTTAAATGGCTGCAAAACAATATCTACCCAGTATAAGTTTACCTCTTTTTCAGGCTGGGATAGATTGTTTATGAAAAAGGAGTACCCTAGCCTATCGCGACTAGGAGGTTCTCTCAGACATAATTTTCTACCTTTTCAAATCTATGGGACTACCTACGAAAAGGGACTGCTCGAGTTTTCTTTTCCGCTATCTTTTCAATCTCTCTAAACATGAAAAGGCGCCGAGTTCTTCCTTTGTCAGACTTATTAAACTCTGATGACATTGGACTCCATAAAAAAGACGTTATTTGATTTCCTCCTCCCTAGGGCTCGTTAAATGTACTAGGTTGGATTTGTCTGAAGGAAAAACTTATATCACAAGCACATGCTATCCCCTTCAAGCTTGTTCTCAAAAATAATTGGGGTAATCGCCAGAAATGTTGGGGCAAAATGAACCAGTATCATATTCATGTCGGTAGTATGTCGCTCTTGAACATGGCACTTGTCTGGATTCGTGTCGGGTTGGGAACATCTCATCTCGTTGTCTAATTGCCTCCTTGCGTTTGGGTAATCTCTTTTGACCGCTCATCTGCTCTTTGCCACGTCACCATGACCTCAGATCCTTTGACGTCAAATACTGCCAAATCCAATTTCATGTCATCAATATGTTGAAGTGAAGTTGGCCTTTGTAGTTTTCAACCTCCCTTTAATTCTCTGTTGGTCTTGATTCACAAAAAATTATGTTCCTCTATTTTGTGTCAATGATGTGGGAAACATTATGGCCCACCTTTGGTCAAGGTCAGTTCCTGTCGACTTCAGCTCATTATTCGAGAAGCTGATCTAGAGACCCCCTTCAGGTACCTTGGAGCCTGCATGCCTCAATGGCAGGTTCAACACATTCGATGCAAGGTTTTCATTATTGGCCTTCGATTGGATGATTCTGCGGGTGTTCGATGGAAGCTCACTGTTTACATTTCGTGGATTGTACCTATTGTACCTTGAGAGCCATCGTCATTATTGGTGGTTTCTCTCGCATATATTAATGGATTTCATCACTGTCTGGTAATCGGATGATGTTCTTGCATGTTCGACTTCATCTCACATATTCGCATGCTTGAACTTGTACTCTGTTCAGGGCGAGATGGAGCACAAGAGCCTGGATTTTGTCTGATAAAAATTTGGGCTACAGATTCTTTATGGATTATTATGATTTATTACATGACTCATTCGATTGGATGGCTGCGACCATACCTGAATCTACTTGTATATCCTTATTTACTGGATGGCTGCGTCCATGTCTTGGATCCCGATTTTTGTACACTCTATTATGGATGGGTGCTCCCATACGACATATCATGTATCATAGATATCAGTTGTATTTGTATTCACGGGTTTTTTGACGACAGTGTTTTCAGCTGGGCGCATTCTCATAAAGCATTTCATGCCTCCCTCTCTCTCAGACCTCATGCTTTAGGGGGCAGCTGTTACATAGCATTTTGTCACCATCCCTGCAATCCCTCGTCCTGTACATTGGAGGAATATTCCCGTGACCTGTGAGTAGTAAAATGTCCTGAAAACACCTTAATGGCATCCTTCTGCATAAGGATAAGAATTCTCCTGAAGAATAATTTTTCTGGAAAACCCTAAAAATCCATGTTTTGGCATTGGCACAGGTAGCCAGTTCATCCCTCACACCAAAGGGGAAAATGCACCATACTGGGTGCACCATTTGGTGCTCTGTCCCTATGTCATGTGTGCGCCAAGATTTTTAAGGAATGTTTTTTTAGTATAGAAGGCGGAAGTTTGGTTTTAAAAAACTCAGAAAGGATCACCAAAATGAGTTCGGGTTTTTTGCCTCCTGATCTCCCTAATTAGGAAATGGTTTTCCGCCTCTCATGGAACCTTCCTAAGAGATAGGACACTCCCCCATGATTATAGGGAGCCTAACCTCTCCTTATCCCTCTATAAAAGCTTTCCCTCTCTATTTTCTAGCTAGCTGAACTTGTGGGAAGAAAAATATAGCTGGGCGACTATTGAGAGCAGAGTCGAGGAGAACCCCGTAAGAGAGAGAGAGAGAGATTTGTCCAGATTCTCGACAAGATTTGTTGAGACGTGCTCCGCTGCAAGCCCCGCCGAAGGAAGATCATAGCATCAGAGCATTTGGTTGTAATCTCCCTTTTGTCATCTTTAATATAAATGACTCTAGTTTTGGTTCTATTCTTGTGTCTACTCTTTTATGTAATGCAATGAATTATATCTTGTCTGACTGATATATAGTTACATGCTTTAAGTACTACATTGTATGTCATTATTTCTCTACATGTGTATAGGTGTCCGGACGTGGCGAACAGAAGGACTGTGATCTATCAAGCTAGGGACGAAGAGCACCACTTCTTCGACAACAGCAGCATGGGATCTGAGGTAGGCTACTTATCGCGATGTTTGTCTTTCTTGTAACTAGGAACTGCCATCATTTCATGTTTCGATTGTTGCTAGACCCACTCTATGGCTAGTGGGATCGCCTCTGTCCACAGAGGGGATTTACAACCTCAAAAATTTGGCAACTCCACTGGGGAAATAGTGGAAGTTAGTCCTTCCTCCTTTCGGTTGTTTTTTTGCTTTTGATTGATTTATTTGCTTTTCTAGTTCAACTTCCTTGGTGTTAAACCCTTATTTAGCCCCCAGAAGACCAAATCTAGTCTTAGTTTGTCCTTTCTTATCATTTTACTAGGGTAAACCTACTTGGCACAGTTTTTCTCCTGACAGTCACACCGACTGGCACTTGTTGCTGGTTAGGCACCTGCGCCAACCCCTGTTTGGCGCAGATTATAGCCAAACAGGTGCACCAACCTACTTGGTATTAGGGTTTTCCTATTTTTGGGCTTTCTGAGCTTGAATTTTGGTCCTAGTTCATTTTTTATGATTGCTTGAGTGCTTTGAAGTCCTTTTTTACTGTGTTTAGCCCCTGCCCTCCGGTTGTTCGCTTTTTTCTATCTGTTTTGCATTCTAGCCCTAGGGCTTCTAGGTGCTTTAGTGTGTTGAGCCTCCCATGGGAGTTTTGGGTCTTTGCTTCCCCGATCAACTTAGTTCTTGCTTCTTTGCATTCATATTGCTGGATTCCATTGAATCATTGCGTTGATTGAGTGATTTTTCTCTCTTTCATTCAGTTTCACTTTGTGTTACTCCAAGGCTAGACTACACGGCTTGATTGAGTCTCTTTCGAGATTCTTCTTCGCTTTGAGGGATTTTGTCATCATTTTGAGTCCTGATTCTGTGCGTTTGGATTGAGTGAACTTTTTTGTTTCAGCTCTCTCTTTGTCATTTCTCGAATTGGTGTTTTCATTAGATTTTCATTGATTTAGTGCATTTTCTCTAATATATTGAAAAATACAAAAACAATATCTTTTGCATTTGGTTTGGCGTAGTGAAAATTTAAAGTTCTTTCGCATTACTAGTGTTATACAACTCTAGAGAGAAGTTTTCTAGTTTCATTAGCTTACATTGGAAATAATAGTGGATGTTTTTGTGTGTTCATTTTGTTGTCATTTGAAATCTCTCAACTCTCCCGTAGATAGCTCTTCATTGAAAAAAATGATATTTTGTGGCATGTAGTTTGCATCTATAGGTTTTATGATATCCAACATTCAATAGGGCCTTGAAATTGAAACATAAATCGAAGATCAACTTTGAAATTTACTGAATTAACCTAAGGCAACATTGAAACATTAACAGAATATTTGGTAGTCTATGGTAGAGAGGTGTTCTAGCATCTTTCAGCCTAGCACCTATCGCTTACCATCTAGCTACAAATAGCACTAGTATGGACTTGTGCTCCCCAGACCGTCGAGTATATAAAGGGAGGCCCCTCTAGGTTGCAATCCTTTTATCTTTAGGAACCTGAGTCTGCCGCTTTGTAACCGTGATACACCAAACACAACATTCGGGGAGATTACCTGCACATACGTTAAGTTATTTGTTGATTTCTCTTTCGTTTTTACCAAGGTGTATATGGCACTTCACGGATATCTGGTACACCCATTTACCTAGATTAACAGAGAAATCACTTTGATATTTATTGACTCTTTTAAACTGAAAATATCATCAAGCTCTTATGCTTTCAAGCTTGTGTCCAACCTGAAAGCAATAGAGTCACCTTTTTCTTGTTTCTCGACTCTTAAAATATGAAACAGTATAGTTTGGTTTCAGTGTCTTAAAAATTAATCGCTCACGAAATATTCCTGGTTAGAATTTTTGTCCTTGGTGTTTTGTTTCAAGGTCATTTCCGATGGAAACTTTCCCAGAGTTCACCAACCAAAGAATCCCCTCCGATGGGAATCCTAGTCCCTTTCCTGCTTTTGGAAATGTTGGTGCTCCTTATATGGCAACGTTGTCCCTTCCTGGATTAATTTTTGGGTTGCCTATTTGGTTGTTTTCAACCTCTGTGGTCCCGGATGTCCCAGCTATTGTTCAATCAATTCATCCGCCTTAACAACACCATGTTGATTCCATGGTGGACCTCTCCCAATCTTTTCTTGTTTCTACGTCCTCCTCTTCTACTTCGCCTGGTGAAATTCTGGATTCAAGTAACTAGGTGGCTAAGAAGAAGAAGAAGAAAACAATGAAGAAGGATTCTGATAAGAGAGAGGCTAATTTTGCAGCTGTTGCTTCTAAAACACCTGCTCTCGATGAACCTTCCAACCCTCCATGGAAAGTTAAGTTCACTTGAATTTTTTGCCAGGAAAACCATCTTCTTCAAGATTTCCCTGGCATTCCCAAGGTTCTCGAAGTATGGACCAACGGTCATCCACCATTGCCTTTGGCTTCTTGGAGTCAGGTTGTGGGCACGTCTTCAGCTAGTGCTAGTAAAGCTCCTAAGATTCAAGGTAAGCTCACCAGTCCCTGTAAGTTGTGTGAAGGGCATCATGCCATTCACCTTTGTCCCTATATGGATGAAACCAAGAGAGTTTTGGATAACTCGACTATTTCTACACTGTCCCTTCCAGTTGGCTACAACTAGCTTTCTTTGATTTCTTCACTAGTTGATTCAATGATCAATCAAGAGTCATCCTCGCTTGATCCTGCTCTCCGGAAATTCACCATCATGAATCCATCCCTGATGAACCATTGGTCATGGGATCGATTGAGCTAGCCCTGTCTGTGGTGCACCAGGTTTTTTCCATTGAGAGTTGATCTCATTCACCCTAGGTTCTTCCTATTTCTTCAGATTCCTCGGACTTGGAGAAATATTCTCTTGTCCCTATATCTCAGGAAGCTACTCCGCTGCCTCCCATGATGGAGGTCCTAGAGGATACTCCCTCTGCCTCCATGATGGAGGTGGCGGAGGATGCTGCTTTTTCTCTCGTAACACCAAGCGAAGACCATCTTGGTTCAATGGTAGCCCCTCCAAGTATTTTGGTTACTTCCTTCGATTGGGGTTGGTTCACGGGTTATCGCCTTTCTTCTTATGTGCCCTTTGAGATTACGGTACAGGCCTCCCATCTGGTCGTACCCAACACCATTATAGTTGAAGGTGTGTCTGTTATTATTTTATCCTCAACTACTTGGCAAGCTTTCAATTCGCCGCCGCTTGTGCTTGTTACGCAGAATCTGTTGGCATTTAACGGAGGGACTAGTCAAACGTTAGGGATCCTTCCAAAGTTGCTTGTTACTTTGGGAGGAAAAACTATCCATATGGACGTGATGGTTGTTCCTAGCCCCTTGGACTTTAATTTACTCTTTGAGCATGACTATACTTATGTCATGGGTGCTCCTGTCTCTTCCCTCTTTAGTGTGATGTGTTTTCCACACAAAGTTCGGATCGTGACCATTGATCAGCTCTCACTCTTTGGTCCTAACATGACATCTGGTTCACCATCATCCCTTCTGGGTATTTATCCACTGGTTTTATCTTCCCTGCCATAATTTAATTATGTGGCTACCTGTCCCGTGCCCCCATTCAGTGATAGTTTCGTTGTGCATCGCGTGCTGGGGGCATTGGGTCTTCATTTCCGAGATGTTGTTCTCCCATCGAATGAGAACCTCTTGGAAGCCTTGACTTCTTATTCATCATGATGAATTTTCTTCGGAGCATGGTTCATCTACTTGTGTCAAGATCACTAAAAAATGAAACAAGGTTGTCGAAGAAAAGTTCATTTCCTTGTGTCAAGCTCCTTAAAAAATGAAACAAGCTCCTTGGAGCATCGTTCATTTTATTGTTTCAAGTTCATTAAAAAACGAAACAAGGTCATCTGAGAATAGTTATATTAATTTTTCAACCTTGTTAAAACAATGAAACACTTTCCCATTCAATTCGAGTCTTTGATAAGATCTCGTGAAATCCCAGTTGAGTCTTTATCTTGATCTCGTAACTTGAACCTTCACTCCATCTACCTTTCATATCGATTGAAGCTTGGGGGGAATGTACCTCGAATTGAGTCACCATGCTCGGGGCATGCTTACTTTTTCAAGCACAATTTTTTTCCATTTCAAGCTTATGTAAAAATGAAACTGGTTTCAAGCATAGTTTATCTTTGTTTCAAGCTTGCGTAAAAATGAAACCAACTTCAAGCAGAGTTTCCTGATTTCAAGCTTGAGTAAAAATGAAACCATTCTTATTTTACCTCTCATGATTGCCATTTTATCAGCCTATTTTTCCAGATGAGCCTTGGTCCTCTCATTCCATCATCCCTATCTGCTCGGTCGATCATATGTTTTCACTTGGTTGTTTTACCCATTGCTAAGGAACTGCTGTGATGAGTGGTATTGTTAGCCAACCTCTTTAATTTTATCATGTTCTGAGAAGTTCCACCATTAACGGAACCAGTTTCTACCCTTGATACCACTCGTTCCTCTAGGAGGAGTCAACTTTCAGCACTTTTCTGACTCCTAAAAATTGAAAAGATTGCCAAGACTCTTATCATTTTAAACTCGTTGAATGGCTGCAAAACGATATCTACCTAGTATAATTTTACCACTTTTTCGGGTTGGGATAGATTATTTATGAAAAAGGAATACCCTAGCCTATCACGACTAGGAGGTTCTCTCAGACATAGTTTTCTACCTTTTCGAAAAAGTGGGATTATCTACGAAAAGGGACTACCGGAGTTTTCTTTTCCACTGTCTTTTCAAACTCTCTAAACATGAAAAGACACCAAGTTCTTCCTTTGTTAGACTCATTAAAATCTGATGACATCGGAATCCATCACAATGACGTTATTCGAGTTCCTCCTCCCTAGGGCTCATTAAATGTACTAGGTTGGATTTTTCCAAAGGAAAAACTTATATCGCAAACACATGCTATCCCCTTCAAGCTTGTTTTCAAAAATAATTGGGGTACTCACCAGAAATGTTCGGGTGAAATGGAACCAGTATTATAGTTATATCGGCAGTATGTTGCTCTTGAACATGGCACGTTTCTGCATTCGTGTTGGGTCGGGAACATCTCATCTCGTTGTCTACTTGCCTCCTTGGGTTTGGGTAATCTCTTTCGACCACTCATCTGCTCTTTGCCACGTCACCATGACCTCGGATATTTTGACATAAAAATACTGCCAAATCCAATGTCTGGCCATCCATATGTTGAAGAGAAGTTGGCCTTTGCAGTTTTCAACCTCGCTCTGATTCTCTGTTGGTATTGATTCACAAAACATTATGTTCCTATCTCTCGTGTCAATGATGTGGGAAACATTATGGCCCACCTTTGATCAAGCTCACTTCCTGTCAACTTTAGCTCATTATCCAGGAAACTGATTTAGAGACCCCCTTCAGGTACCTTGGAGGCTGCATGCCTCAATGGCAAATTCAACACATTCGATGCAAGGTTTTCATTATTGGCCTTCGATCGGATGATTCTGCAAGTGTTCGACGCCAGCTCACTGTTCACATTCCATGGATTGTACCTCTTGTACCTTGAGAGCCATCATCATTATTGGTGGTTTCTCTCACATCTGTTAATGGCTTTCATCATTGGCTGGTAATCGGATGATGTTCTTGCATGTTCAAATTAAGCTCACATATTCGCATGCTTGAACTTGTACTCTGTTCGGGTCGAGATCGAGTGCCAAACCCTGGATTTTTTCTTATAAACATCTAGGTTGTAGATTCTTTGTGGATTATTATTATTTATTACATGACTCATTCGATTGGATGGCTGTGACCATACCTGAATCTACTTGTCGATCCTTATTTACTGGATGGTTGCGTCCATGCCTTGGATCCCAATTTTTGTACACTCTATTATGGATGGCTATGCCCATACCACATATCATGCATCATAGATATCAGTTATATTTCTATTCACATGTTTTCCAACGACAGTGTTTTCAATTGGGCACATTCTCATAAAGCATTTCATGCCTCCCTCTCTCTTGAACCTCATGCTTTAGGGGGCATCTGTTACATAGAATTTTGTCACCATCCCTGCAATCCCTCGTCTTGTAAATTGGAGGACTATTCCCATGACCTGTGAGTAGTGAAATTTCATGAAAACACCTTAATGTCATCCTTCTACATAAGGATAAGAATTCTCCTGAAGAAAAATTCCTCTAGAAAACCCTAAAAATACATGTTTTGGTGTTGGTGCGGGTAGCCAGTTCATCCCTCATGCCAATGGGGAAAATGCGCCATAGTGGGCACACCAGTTGGCGCTCTTTCCCTATGTCATGCATGTGCCAAGCCTTTTAATGAATGTTTTTTTAATATAGAAGGTGGAAGTTTGGTTTTAGAAAACTCAGAACGGATCACCAAAATGAGTTTGGGTTGTTTGCCTCTGGATCTCCCTGATTAGGAAGTGGTTTTCCACCTCTCATGGAACCTTCCTAGGAGATAGGACTCTCCCCCATGATTATAGGGAGCCTAGCATCTCCTTCTCCCTCTATAAAAGCCTGCCCTCTCTATTTTCTAGCTAGCTGAACTTGTGGGAAGAAAAATATAGCTGGGCGACTATTGAGAGTAGAACCGAGGAGAACCTCGTAAGAGAGAGAGCTTTGTCAAGATTCCCAACAGGCTTTGTTGAGACACACTCCGCTGCAAGCCCCACCGAAGGAAGATCATAGCATCAAAGCATTTGGTTGTAATCTCCCTTTTTTCATCTTTAATATAAGCGACTCTGGTTTTGGTTCCATTCTTGTGTCTACTCTTTTATGTAATGCAACGAATTATATCCTCTCTGACTGATATATAGTTACATGCTTTAAGTACTACATTGTATGTTGTCATTTCTTTGCATGTGTACAGGTGTTCGGACGTGGCGAATGGAAGGAATATGATATTTCAAGCTAGGGATGAAGAGCACCGCTTCTTCTTCGACAACAGCAGCGTGGGATTTGAGGTAGGCTACTTATCGCGATCTTTGTATTTCTTATAACTAGGAACTGATGTCATTGCATGTTTCGATTGTTGCTAGACCCATTCTAGGGCTAGTGGGATCATCTCTTTCCACAGAGAGGATTTACCACCTCAACGATTTGGCAACTCCGCTGGGGAAACAGTGGAAGTTAGACCTTCCTCCTTTGGGTTGTTTTTTTTCTTTTGATTGATTTATTTTCTTTTTTGGTTCACCTTCCTTGGTGTTAAACCCTTGTTCAGCCCCCAAAAGACCAAATCTAGTCTTAGTTTGTCGTTTTTTATCATTTTACTAGGGTAAACCATCTTGGCACAATTTTTCTCCTGAAAGTCGTGCCGACTGGCGCCTGTTGCTGGTTAGGCACCCGCGCCAACCCTTTTTTGGCACAGATTATAGCCAAACAGGTGCGCCAACCTGCTTGGTATTAGGATTTTCCTGTTGGTGGGCTTTCTAAGCTTGAATTTTGGTCCTGGTTCATTTTTTATGATTGCTTGAGTGCTTTGAAGTCATTTTTTACTGTGTTTAGCCCCTGCCCTCTGGTTGTTCGCCTTTTTCTATTAGTTTTCCATTCTAGCCCGAGGGCTTCTAGGTGCTTCAGTGTGTTGAGCCTCTCGTGGGAGTTTTGGGTCTTTTCTTTCCCGGTCAACTTCATTCTTTCTTCTTTGCATTCTTATTGCTGGATTCCAGTGAATCATTGTGTTGATTGAGTGATTTTTCTCTCTTTCGTTTAGTTTCGCTTTGTGTTACTCCAAGGGTAGACTACACGACTTGATTGATTCTCTTTCAAGATTCTTCTTCACTTTGAGGGATTTCGTCATCAGTTTGATTCTTGATTGTGTGCGTTTGGATTGAGTGAACTTGTTTGTTTTAGCTCTCTCTTTTTCATTTCTCAAATTGGTGTTTTCATTAGTTTTTCATTCATTTAGTGCATTTTCTCTAATATATTGAAAAATACAAAAACAAGATCTTTTGCATTTGGTTTGGCATAGTGAAAATTGAAAGCTCTTTTGCATTACTAGTGTCATACAACTCTAGAGAGAAGTTTTCTAGTTTCATTAGCTTACATTGGAAATAGAAGTGGATGTTTTTGTGTGTTCATTTTGTTGTTATTTGAAAGCTCTCAACTCTCCCGTAGATAGCTCTTCATTGAACAAAATGATATTTTGTGGCATGTAGTTTGCGTCTAGAGGTTTTATGAGATCCAACATTCGATAGGGACTTGAAATTGAAACATAAATTGAAGATCAACTTTAAAATTTACTGAATTAACCTAAGGCAAGATTGAAACATTAACAGAATATGTATTAGTCTATGGTAGAGACGTGTTCGAGCGTCTTTAAGCCTAGAGGTTGTCGCTCACCATATGAATACAAACAACGCTAGCACGGACTTGTGCTCCCCGTACCATCGAGTATATAAAGGGAGACCCCTCTAGGTTGCAATCCTTTTATCCGTAGGAACTAGAGTCTGCCACCTTGTCACCGTGATACATTGGACACAAAATTCGGGGAGATTACCTGCATGTATGTTAAGTTCTTGGTTGATTTCTCTTTCATTTTTACCAAGGTGTATATGGCACTTCACGAATATCTGGTACACCCATTTACCTAGATTACCAGAGCAGTCACTTTGATCTTTACTGACTCTTTTAAACTGAAAATATCATCGAGCTCTTGTCCTTTCAAGCTCGTGTCCAACGTGAAAGTGATAGAGTCACCTTTTGCTTGTTTCTCGACTCTTAAAATATGAAACAGTAGGGTTTGGTTTTAGTGTCTTAAAAATTAATCACCCACAAAATATTCCTGGTTAGAATTTTTTTCCTTAGTGTTTTGTTTCAAGGTCATTCCCGATGGAAACTTTCCCAGAGTTCACCAACCAAGGAATCCCCTCTGATGGGAATCTTGGTCCCTTTCTTGATTTTGGAAATGTTGGTGCTCCTTATATGGCAACGTTGTCCCTTCCTGGGTTAATTGTTGGGTTTCTTGTTTGGTTATTTTCAACCTCTATGATCCCGGATGTCCCGGCTACTATTCAATCAGTTCCTCTTCTTGAACAACGTCATGTTGATTCCATGGTGGAACTCTCCCATTGTTTGCCTATTTCTGTGTCCTTCTCTTCTACTTCACCTGGTGAAAGTCTGGATTCGAGTAACCAGGTGCCTAAGAAGAAGAAGAAGAAGACAAAGAAGATGAAGTCTAATAAGAGAGAGGCTAATTCTACAGCTCTTGCTTCTAAAACACCTGCTCTCAATGAACCTTCCAGCACTCCACAGAAAGTGAAGTTGCCTTGCATTTTGTGCCAGGAAAACCATCTTATTCGAGGTTTCCCCCGCATTCTCAAGGTGCTCGAAGTATGGTCCAATGGTCGTCCACCGTTGCCTTTGGCTTCCAGTTTCAGATTCGGGTCATGTCTTCAGCTAGTGCCGGTAAAGCTCCTAAGATTCAAGGTAAGCTCACCAATCCCTGTAAGTTGTGTGAAGGGCATCATGCCATTCACCCTTGTCCGTATATGGATGAAGAAAAGAGATTTTTGGACAAATCGACTGTTTTTTCACCTTGCCTTCCAGCTGGTTACAAAAAACTTTCTTTGAGTCCTTCACTAGTTGATTCAATGATCAGTCAAGAGTAATCCTTGTTTGATCCTGCTCTCTATAAATTCACCATCATCAATCCATCCTTGACCAACCATTGGTAATGGGATCAGTTGCGCTGGCCCCGTCTGTGGTGCACCAGGTTTTTTCCGTTGAGAGTGGATCTCATTCCTCCTAGGTTCTTCCTGTTTCTTCAGATTTCTCGGACTTGGAGAAATATTCTCCTGTCACTATATCTCAGGAAGCTACTCCTCTGCCTCCCATGATGGAGGTCCCGGAGGATACTTCTTTTGCCTCCATGATGGAGGTGGTGGAGGATACTCCTTTTTCTCTCTTAACACCAGGGGAAGACTATCTCGGTTCAATGGTAACCCCTCCAAGTAGTTTGGTCACCTCCTTTGATTGGGGTCGGTTCGTGGGTTATCGCCTTCCTTCTTATGTGGCCTTTTAGATTATAGTACAGACCTCCCATCTAGTCGTACCTAGTACCATTATAGATGAAGGCACGTCTGTTAGTATTTTATCTTCAACTACTTGGCAAGCTTTTGGTTTGTCGCCGCTTGTGCCTGTTACACAGAATCTGTTGGCATTTAACAGAGGGACTAGTCAACATTAGGAATCCTTCCAAAGTTACCTGTTACTTTGGGAGGGAAAACTGTCCATATGGATGTGATGGTTTTTCCTGTCCCCTTGGACTTTAACTTACTCTTCGGGCATGACTATACTTATGTCATGGGTGTTCTTGTCTCTTCCCTCTTTAGTGTGATGTGTTTTCCACACAAATTTCGGATTGTGACCATTGACCAAATTTCACTCTTTGGTCATAACATGACATCTGGTCCACCATCATCCCTTCCAGGTATTTATCCGCTAGTTTTATCTTCCCCGCCACAATTTAATTATGTGGCTGCCTGTCCCATGCCCCCATTCAGTGATAGTTCCATTGTGCATCATGTGATGGGGGCCTTGGGTCCTGATTTCTGAGATGTTGTTCTCCCATCGGATGAGAACCTCTTGGAAGCCTTGACTTCTTATTCATCATGATGAGTTGTCTTCGAAGCATGGTTCATCTACTTGTGTCAAGATCCCTGAAAAATGAAACAAGGTTGTCAGAGCAGAGTTCATTTTCTTGTGTCAAGCTCCTTAAAAAATGAAACAAGCTTGTTGGAGCATTGTTCGTTTTCTTGTTTCAAGTTCATTAAAAAATGAAACAAGGTCATCTGAGGATAGTTATATTAATGTGTCAACCTTGTTAAAACAATGAAACACTTTCCTGTTCAATTCGAGTCTTTAATAAGATCTCGTAAAATCCTAGTCGAGTCTTTCTCTTGATCTCATAACTTGAACCTTCACTCCATCTACCTTTCATATGGATTGAAGCTTGGGGGGCATGTACCTTGAATTGAGTCACTATGCTTGGGGCATGCTTAATTTTTCAAGCATATTTTGTTTCGGTTTCAAGCTTGTGTAAAAATGAAACTGTTTTCAAGCATAGTTTATCTTTGATTCAAGCTTGCATAAAAATGAAACCAACTTCAAGCAGAGTTTCCTGATTTCAAGCTTGTGTAAAAATGAAACCATTCTTATTTTACCTCTCGTGATTTCCATTTTATCAACCTATTTTTCCAGATGAGCCTTGGTCCTCTCATTCCATCATCCCTATCTTCTCGGTCGATCATATGCCTTCACTTGGTTGTTTTACCCATTGCTGAGGAACTGCTGTGATGAGTGGTCTTGTTAGCCAACCTCTTTAATTTTATCATGTTCTGAGCAGTTCCACCATTACCAGAAAGGGTTGCTACCCTTGATACCACTCATTCCTCCAGGAGGAGTCAACTTTTAGCTCTTTTCGGACTCTTAAAAATTGAAGAGATTGCCAAGACTCTTGTCGTTTTAAACTCGTTAAATGGCTGCAAAATGATATCTACCCAGTATAATTTTACCCCTTTTTTCAGGCTGGGATAGATTATTTTTGAAAAAGGAATACCCTAGCCTATCGTGACTAGGAGGTTCTCTCAGACATAGTTTTCTAACTTTTCGGATCTGTGGGACTACCTACGAAAAGGGACTGCTGGAGTTTTCTTTTCCACTATCTTTTCAAACTCTCTAAACATGAAAAGATGCCGAGTTCTTCCTTTGTCAGGCTCATTAAACTCTGATGACATCGGACTCCATTACAGTGACGTTATTCGAGTTCCTCCTCCCTAGGGCTCGTTAAATGTACTAGGTTGGATTTGTCCGAAGGAAAAACTTATATCGCAAGCACATGTTATCCCCTTCAAGCTTGTTTTCAAAAATAATTGGGGTACTCACTATAAATGTTGGGGAAAAGTGGAACCAGTATTATAGTCATGTCGGTAGTATTTCGCTCTTGAACGTGGCACTTGTCTACATTCGTGTCGGGTTGGGAACATCTCATCTCGTTGTCTACTTGACTCCTTGGGTTTGGGTAATCTCTTTTGACTGCTCATCTACTCTTTTCCACATCACCATGACCTCGAATCCTTTGACATCAAAATACTTCTAAATCCAATGCCATGACATTGATATGTTGAAGAGAAGTTGGCCTCTGAATTTTTCAACCTCCCTCTGATTCTCTGTTGGTCTTGATTCACAAAACATTATGTTCCTCTCTCTCGTGTCAATGATGTGGGAAACATTATGGCCCACCTTTGATCAAGCTCACTTCCTGTTGACTTTAGCTCATTATCTGGGAAGCTGATCTAGAGACCCCCTTCAGGTACCTTGGAGGCTGCATGCCTTAATGGCAGGTTCTTCGCATTCGATGCAAGGTTTTCATTATTGGCCTTCGATCGGATGATTCTGTGGGTGTTGGACGCGAGTTCACTGTTCACATTCTGTGGATTGTACCTCTTGTACCTTAAGAGCCATCGTCATTATTGGTGGTTTCTCTCACATCTGTTAACGGCTTTCATCATTGGCTGGTAATTGGACGATGTTCTTGGATGTTCAACTTCAGCTCACATATTCGTATGTTGAACTTGTACTCTGTTCAGGTTGAGATGGAGTGCAAGACGTTGGATTTTGTCTGATAAATATCCAGGCTGCAAATTCTTTGTGGATTATTATTACTTATTACATGACTCATTCGATTGGATGGCTGTGACCATACCTGAGTCTACTCGTCGATCCCTATTTACTGGATGGTTGTGTCCATGCCTTGGATCCCAGTTTTTGCACACTATATTATGGATGGCTATGCCCATACCACATATCATGTATCATAGATATCTGTTGTATTTTTATTCACAGATTTTCCAACGGCTGTGTTTTCAGTTGGGCGTGTTCTCATAAAGCATTTCACGCCTCCCTCTCTTTCGGACCTCATGCTTTAGGGGGCATCTGTTACATAGCATTTTGTCACCGTCCCTGCAATACCTCATCTTGTACATTGGAGGACTATTCATGTGACCTGTGAGTAGTAAAATGTCCTGAAAACACCTTAATGACATCCTTCTGCATAAGGATAAGAATTCTCCTGAAGAACAATTCCTCTTGAAAATCCTAAAAATCCATGTTTTGGAATTGGCATGGGTATCCAATTCATCCCTCACGCCAATGGGTAAAATGCACCATAGTGGGCACACTAGTTTGTGCTCTGTCCATGTGTCATGTGTGTGCCAAGCATTTTAATGAATTTTTTTTTAATATAGAAGGCGGAAGTTTGGTTTTAAAAAACATAGAACGGATCACCAAAATGAGTTTGGGTTGTTTGCCTCCAGATCTCACCGATTAGGAAGTGGTTCTCCATCTCTCATGTAACCTTCCTAAGAGATAGGACTCTCGCCCATGATTATAGGGAGCCTAACCTCTCCTTCTCCCTCTATAAAAGCTTGCCCTCTCTATTTGCTAGCTAACTGAACTTGTGGGAAGAAAACTATAATTGGGCGACTATTGAGAGCAGAGCCAAGGAGAACCCCGTAAGAGAGAAATATTTGTACAGATTCTCGACAGGCTTCGTAGAGATGCACTCCGCTGCAAGAATCACCGAAGGAAGGTCATAATGTCAGATTATTTGGTTATAATCTCCCTTTTGTCATCTTTAATATAAGCAACTCTGGTTTTGGTTCCATTCTTGTGTCTACTCTTCTATGTAATGAAACGAATTATATCCTCTCTGACTGATATATAGTTAAATTCTTTAAGTATTACGTTGTATGTCTTCATTTCTCTGCATGTGTAAAAGTGTTCGGACATGGCGAACGAGAGGACTGTGATCTGTCAAGATAGGGACGAAGAGCACCGCTTCTTCTTCGACAACAGCAGTGTTGGATTTGAGGTAGGCTTCTTATCGCGATATTTTTCTTTCTTGTAACTAGGAACCGACATCATTGTGTGTTTCGATTCCTGCTAGAGCCACTCTAGGGTTAGTGGGATCACCTCTGTCCAGAGAGGGGATTTACCACCTCAACAGTGAGTTCCTTGTAGTGGGACGTCTCGTAGAGAGACTTTGCCACTCATGTTGAGGGAAAATTTTGTTGTATGACAAGTACGTGTACTTCATCACCATTTCCAGCACCAAATGAAGTGCCCAACACCATCGAGACACCGAGGCCTGGAGACATAGTCCACACTGGATGAAATTCATTATTAAACATCTTGTGTTTTGTTATGTTATTGTTGACAGGTTTTCCTCTTAATTATATCTGCATATGTGTCCATTAATTCTTTGATAAAATTCAATTCTAATACTTCACAAAATTAAAACATCATGGGTAAATCTAGTAGCTGATGGACCCAGATCAAGTCATATCAGAGCAATCTTCTTGCTGATGCAAATTGTGACTGTGAATAGCAATTGAATGTGCAGCAATGGAGGATGGCAAGGACATGTACGAGTCCATGCTCATGATGTCCAAGATGGTGGACATGATGTATGAAGCTGATGCTAGGATACTGGTGTAAATTAGATCCTAGCCTAAAAAAAAACACACTTGATGCAACCGAAAATATACATAGAGGAAAAGAGAGCTTATACAACAAAAATGTTGATATATAATAAACATAATAAAATTTACAAACTCAAAAATATGGTTGAATATTATAATAATTGGTCTTTCGGCTCTTGACCCTTTACAAAAAGCTCTCAACCCATTTCTCACTCTCTCTGTATTCCTCACTTCTCTCAGTTCCTCACTTTGTCCCCTTCTCACCCTCACAAGCTACATATTTATACATAAATATAATTTATTTCATTCCATAATTTCCTCCACACAAATCTCAACTTAAAATCTAAATTACATTTATTGTTTTTTGGACTCAACTGAGTCCTATTTTTGGAATTCCTCATCCCTAGATTATCTACCTAATTCAACTCCACTCATATCCTTAATTATTTAAGGAATATTTACAATATTCCTCACATTTATATTTTCTCTCTTAATTAATTAAAAATGAGCAAAATAATTAAATAAATAATTAAAATATCTCACCCCCTAAATTACACAAAAGAATAATAAAAATTTAGCTTTGATGCTCCTACATCAGACTTCCGATGTAGAGAAGTTTCCATAGACTCATGTCTATGAGGCCATCATTTTTCTATAATAATGTGATAGCCACAAGTCCTGATGACTTTCTCCCTCTAGGATTTCAAACTCGGTTCTGTCGCTGGTCCTTCAAAGTATCAACTTGATTTGGTAACTCATCACTCACTCTGTTGATTGGATTCCATCAGCTTCTCCAACACTTTCTTTCACAAATTATATGGAGTAATTCCTCTTTGTCGAATTCTTTCGTCTCTAACTGAGCTGAACACTCAACTTTCTGCAATGAAGAATAATCAAGAACTCCTTCTTGATTACAACTATAGTCTTTAATTAGTTTTATAGCAACAAATTTCTCGTCTAGTGATGTACCTGCATTCACTAACAAGCTATTAGTTTTAAAAAGATAAGACCTTACGGTCTATTTTGATGCTTCAAGCACCAATATCCCATCATCGACTTCCTGGACTTCAATAGATTATGTTTTAGACTACTGGCTACTTCCATCTCTATCCTCCTAGTTCACTATTTATGTTTCCTTTATGTCTCTAACGACATAATTTCCTGGTTGCTCCTGATCTTTCATCTCAACACAAAATAGTTTGTGCTCAATTTCTCTGATTTCAACGTCATATTTGTTAATGTTAGTTTCTGTACCTATAGTTACATTATTATTTGAAACTTTATAACATTCATTCAACTCTATAAATGTTAAAAAAATTTCATCCTATCATGCATAGTAACTACAATTTCTCCAGGATCAGGTTCTGCAATCTTTACTTCTCCCTCAGGTTCCTTAAGCCATCATTCCAATATCTCGATTTCCATATTAAATATTTCTAGCACTTCATCACAACTTTCCTTCCCATATTCATTCTTCTTCTAGAAATATTCCTAAGTTTTCCTGGTTTCTTTCTCCTCTGAAAGGCATTCTTCCTCAAACTTCATCTTAAGAGTTTCATTCTTCTCTATGACAGTTTCACCAGAATGTTCACCATATTTCACACATGTTTCAAACATACATAAACTATGAGATTTAAAAATACAAGGCTTGATAGCCTCATCTTCTTCTCTCACCAACACAACTTCAGGTTCTTCTGAACTATCCCAATAGTTCATGAGATCTTCCTCATTGATCTCTTCACCAAGAATTTCACCCTGTTTTGGGTCACAAATGGAAACATCCACTTTTAACTCACCCTCTCTGATTTATTCACACCTCAACATCTACTCGAGCTTCCTCAGCTCCTCTGCCAACTGTGTGTTTACTTGTTGCTCCCTCTTTGCGTGTAGTCTCTGCCATTTTACCTTCTTTCTCGTGGTCCAACCATGTGTCTGGTATTTCACATTTTTCTGCAGCAATTCCATTAAAAATTCAAGGTGAACTGTTATCTCAGCCTTCTCCCACTCATAACCTTCATCAGTCAAATGTTCACATATGCCACTTACCTTGGCATTTTCCTTCTTCTTCCTTCTATTGTGGTCTTCATCAGATCTTCGTAAATGACTATAAACAATCATCTTCTCCTCCTTTTTGAACTTCATCTGTTCACATGTGGATTTCATTCAATCCTCTTTTCAGCAAGTCCTCACACTTGCCATTCAACAATGCAAGATTTCTTCCAATGCTTGACCTCTTTTGGTTTTCTGTCAGGAATCAATCTCTGGCAACCTTCTTGCTTCACTTTGTTGCAAACAACACTTTAGTAACTCATGTGTTACAATGACCAATTCTTTGGGTGTCGGGCTCCACCGATCATGCACCCAATTACATTTAGACGTTTGATTTAGCTTACGAATCTTTTTACTTTAGACTTTACACCAAATTTTCATCTTGGATAAAAATTACTCAATATTAACTCAAACTATCCAAATTTCCATTTGACCCTAACATCAGTTTTGACTTCAAGGCTTTCCAAAATTATGATATTGGATATTTTGACTTAACTCAAGTTATACAATCCTCCAAAAAACATACACCCCGAATAAATTTTAGGATGTAAAATCTTCACTCTCTTTCATACTCCATTCTTATAAATTTCCCATTATCATTTCACATGATGTTGAAGTCTTTAATTGAAATGCAATCCATGTTTTCCAACATTTATTTTATGGTGAAAATAAATAAACCATCCAATGTTCAACATTCAAAAATATCTTCTTGAATTATCATACCTTATGCTCCCATTAAGGTTATTAACAAACCTTCTCTTCGCAATCTCAATTCTCTGAATTTCACTCGTCTGTGTCATCTTTGTCACTAGAATACTTGCATGCACTTCATACCATAAGCTCGTCATTTTAATGAAAACATTTTTCCTACACCTTTATGAACCATACAACATCAATTCACATCTCTTCACCTATGTATAGAGAACATGTTTTTAACCTCTTTGATGAATAATGTGCAACTCGTACATCACATCCATTCTGAATAAAACCTCCTTAGATGCCGCCACATGATGGTAAAAGAAAAGACTTTACAACATCAAGAAATTGTGTTTTCAGCCTTAACACCAATAAAAAGAATTTTCCCATTCCAGCCACAAGCTTTGGTCAAAAATGACTTAACCAAAACTACAAAGAACCCACACCAAGCATAATAAACCTTGTCATATAAAAATGCATGTTTCTCTTTATATCACCCAGGATTAGCACATTTTTTCATTCCTTTTATATTCATTTATACCTGTGCATTTGCAACATTTTCACTCCTTCATAACATTTACAAAATATCATCTTCTCGAGTATCACAAGGAAATTTAATCATCCAGATTTTAAAATACCTCTACTCAATGAATATTGATTCATTCAATGAGCACTTACCTTGAATCTTCTCGTGGTTGAAATGATCTAACCCTTCTGTCGCATATTATTTTTAGAAATACATTCAAGCATCCACAGATTTACTTTGAATGTGCAAGATCCATTCTCTACCAATCTCTCCCCAGCAAATAAATTTATTCCCAACAATTTTCTAACATAAATATTTTCCTAGCAAATAATGTTAGAAACCTTTAAAGTACGCACAATCTACCCTCTTAGTTTAAGCCAAGTTCCTTCATTTCAATCTCTTCAATTTCAATTTCTTGCTTTGAAAACATGAAATATTAATGTAATTGAATATCCTTTCAAGATTGCATTCTCCAAAAAAAACCGTGCATGAATTTTTTTCAAAAATTTTACCTCAAGCAATCCCAGTGACCTTTTCTTATGTTGGAAGGTGGTAATGTGAAAATACTAGATCCATACCTTGAATGTTCCGTTGGAGCCTTACCTCTTTCACAAGCACCACACATGCCTTTTTTAAGTGCCTTGATACGAATGGCTTCCAAAAATTGATGTAGAAAGAAAATTTCCACTTTAAAATTTATATAGTAAATTTGTTCAATTTTACTAAGACCTAGATTTACTCTCCACAATGATGGAATTTATTCCTTCCTCACCACTTAATGTGAAAATATAATTTTCTTACTAATTAAAAAACATGTGACAATGATCTATATTTCATCTTTTCTTATTCTTCAAACTCCACTCCAAAATCCCAACGAAATCATTAAGAGATCATTACTATAAAAACAATAATAACAAAATCGAAATTATGCATTTGAAATTTTTATTTTTTGTTTTTTTTTTAACTTAGAAGATGGTGAGGAAAATATTTCCCCTGTTGCCCATCTCACAATATGAAAGGAGCCTTCAGAGGGTGATGATGGATGCTAACAATAGGTTTTGTTTGGTGTCCTTTCTTGTTCAGAATTCGACATCCTCAACTTGGCATTGCCTTCAGGATGGCATCTTGAAAAATGCATTTGATACTTCCACTTACAGATTCAATATATCATACCTCCGCATGGGAACACTAGATTTTCTACTGTCTCTTAGGGATGATCTGAGAAAGGAAATTCCTTTGTGGAAGCAGTGACCCTCAAAATTCATCGGCAGATTGAGGAATTAGATATGGGAAAGATAAGGTGATCGAATCAGATTGGTGGCACAACTTTTGGAAAAGGAATTCCTTCTCTTTTTCGTCAATTTCAGGATTGGCATATACTAGAAATGAGATGCAAATATTCAAATCCACTTTTGGAGTATCAAGGAAAACTTTTGACTATATTTTCTTAAGAAATAAGCACCGCAAGATGTTTGAATCCACCACCACAAGAATCAAAATACAATTCCAGCTATACAATTCATAATTTCGTTTTGTGACTGCACTACTTATCAATGTAATTATCGTACCATTGAAATTCCAGCAATGAAATACCGAGGACAAAGAATAAACAACGTCGTACACATTTTCTTTGTAGTGCTGAAATGCTACCATATGAGCTGTCTTACAAAAGGCTGGATTTTTCTTCTGTGTTGTGGCCAAGATAATTAATCTCTTACAGTTACTACTCATATTCCCAATGCATATTCCAATGCATATTTGGAGTATTTAAATTGTAATTATATCCTCAATTCCCATCTATGCCTCCTCCACACACAGGAAATCACCATGATCTCAAGTAGAGGTTGTCTCCCTTCTCTATTTTCTGATTTGCACCGACCCCAACTAGGCACCACTACCTCTCCAAGATCTAGAAACCACCGTCATTAGAATTAGTGCTAGCTCCACACTCAAATATCATTGCACCAACAATTATTCACGCAATGACTATGCCACTCTACCAACAATGTCAATGTAGTTCCTCAACGCAGATGAAATGCCACTCTCAACGCACATGACATGCCACTCTGCGATGCTAAAACATGAAACTATGATCACAGTGACTACACTCTGCATTCTCATCTGAATAGCATTTCATAGATGTATATTCCAGTTAATAAAGCCTAAAAATTCTAGCCCTTTCAATGTTTCAACATTTTGCCTAGCTGTATTTTCCTGCGTCTGCACCAAGGCCGCACTTCACTACAGTGCTTTAAAACTATGTATCACACTCCACAACGAAAATCATCTCCCTGCAATTTTCATACTAATCTATTGCATATCAATATACTTGCAGATTCAAAACAAAATGTAGAATAGGCATATTTCCAGCTCTAATACCAAATGATGCCAGGATATTGGGGTAAATCAGATTCTAGCCTAAAAAAAACATACTTGATGCAGCCCAAAATATACATAGAGGAAAAGAGAGCTTATACAAAAAAAATGCTCATATATAATAAACATAATAAAATTTACAAACTCAAACATCTGGCCGAATATTACAATAATTGGTCTTTCAACTCTCGGCCCTTTACAAAAAGCTCTCAACCCATTTTTCACTCTCTCTGTATTCCTCACTTGTCTCAGTTCCTCACTTTCTCCCCTTCTCACCCTCACAAGCTACATATTTATACATAAATATAATTTTTTCATTCCATAATTTCCTCCACACAAATCTCAACTTAAAATCTAAATTACATTCATCTTTTTTTGGACTCAACTAAGTATCTTTTTTGGAATTCCTCATCCCTAGATTATCTACCTAATTCAACTCCACTCATATCCTTAATTATTTAGGGAATATTTAAAACAATCCTCACATTTATATTTTCTCTCTTAATTAATTAAAAATGAGAAAAATAATTAAATAAATAATTAAAATATCTCACCCCCTAAATTACATAAAGGAATAATAAAAATATGCTGTTATTCTCCTGCATCAGAAGCTTATGAAAGATGGGAGAAAGAAGAAACAGAAACTGATGCTTCATCTAAATCTTGCAGTGAATGTTCCTTGCCCTCATCCTATTCTCATCATTCGAATGATGAGATCAGCTATAGCCTTCAAGAAGATAACACTAAATTGAAAGTTCTTCTGTGAGAGGATAAAGAGGATAAGAAGAGAGTGAAAATTCAGTTGCAAGCAGCAAAGGTAGCCTTGGAAGAACTGAAGTGCAATGACCAGAGCCTTCAAGCAAATAATGTCGAATTAAGGAGGATTCTACAAAAAAAGAAAGCTAGAAGAATATATTGCAGCTTCATTTGCGAGTCGTGGAAGAGGGTTTGGAGGAATTGAAGCGTGAAAAAGGATTGAAAAATCCATCATCACCTGTTTTTGCATCGACATCTGAGGTAAACAATGTTGATGTTTCTTTAGTTTTATCTTTGCATGCTACCATTTTTGTGGGAAATATAGAGATACTCATTACAGGAATTGGCATGCAACTCCTTACCAAGATGGACATAAGGGAGGAGGACTTGTTGTTAATGGCCAAGGCATGATTCAATCATTAGAGGTCATGCATATACTACGATTAGCAGGTTTGGGGTACACTGAAGGATAGTGCTTGAAGGTGCCAGAAGATTCCAATGCATGGTTGAAATAATTGGGGAAAAATATTGATGGGAAAAGTTCACCATCATCCTATGACGACGCACATGACAATGAAAGAGTTGAGGCAAGCTCTCATCACCATGATCTCACCAGAGATCACCAGGAAAGGTGTAATAAGTCTCGATATTATCAAGTTCATTTTGACTATAAGCATGTTGATAATCATAGACAGAATTCATGGCATAGAAACACTTGTCTTTTTTGTGGTGTACATAACCTTGTCATTGTTGAGTGCTAGAAGAGAATGGCAGCACGAAAGAGTAAGAGGCATGAAAGGTCTTCTCCACAGCAGGGAAAGAAACCGGTTAAGAAGTTATGGAGTAAGAACACTCATTTGATTCATTGCAATAGAAGTGGCCATCAGAGAGCCACGTGTTGGAGGATCCATCCAGAGCAACACCTTAAGGAAAAAATGTTAGTATAGGAACCAATCAGTGAAAATGTTAAATAATAAAATCCACCACATTCATCACGGTTCACTTTGTTGAGTAAGAAATGGTTTTATATATGTATTGGCCACAGTTGTGAATCATGTGTTGCAATTTAAAATCTAAAAGTGATGAGGTGTTTTCCATCACTTATGAAGCAAAAATGATATTTTGGCCCAGTATTGATAGTTGGGGTAATGATTCCATTTTAATGTAAATTTGACCACTGAGTATGTGTTATAAACTCTTTGCAGGTATGGGATTCTTGGGTCATGGATTGGTAACTTATGTAACCATGTAGTTTTCAAAATATTGTACTACAGGTTTGCAGAGGATCCAGGTGTCGGCTCATCGTTTATGGCTTTGAATTACAAAGGTGAAGGAGAATGAAGGATGATCTTTCAAACACTTGTGGTGCATACAAGGTACAAAAAATTTGTAGATTACGTTCATGATTTTGGTTGACCAAAAGCTCCTCACTGGGGAGGATTAATGTGGGTGGCTCCAGACACCCTCAGGAGACCAAGAGGGCTGATGATAGGTCAAAATTCAAAGTGGACGGATGACTCTCAAACTAGGTTAAGGTTGAATATGTCATCATTCTGATTGCATTGGTGTGAATGGTTCATCAAACTGATTTTGTATGTAAAGTTAGAGCTGGTCAAAGTTTTGGGTTGACTTGGTAATATGGTAGGTTTAGGATGCAACAATTTTGCAATTTTCATGCTCCAAAATCCGGCGAACTTCTGGGAAAATTTGTGGGATTTTTAGCTTGTATAATATCCCCAAAAATCTGTTAATATCAAAAAATACCATCTCAGTTTAAAGAAAAAAAAATAAAAAAATAAAAAGGAGTGGTAGGTCATGACCCCTGGCACCCTCATGTACCATATCACATAAAAATATATAGCAATATTTTGGGTTGGTGAACCATGATCCTTGTCGAACCCCACGGTGGTAACCAACTGAACCATATATCACTGTATAATGTAAACAAAACCAATGGGTGGTTGGCGGGCCAACTCCGACGGACCTGGCCCAGGCCTCAATCATTGACAATGGCGACATATATAAATATATGTAGCACATTTTCGATGCAAAGGGCAAGACCAGTGGGATTTGAACCCATGACCGGTGGGTTTCTAGCGCCACCCACGCGGTGGTCTCATGAATTACAACCAAAATGTCAACCAACCCAAACCATATATAAAAAATTCCAACGATAAAAGTTAATATTTATGTAACCCTTATGTCAAATAGGTAATGGTTATGATAATTCAAACCATTTCACCAAAATCACATGCCTTACCGCCGGGTTATATGCGATGTTCTAAAATGTGCCACGTAAAAATATATGCACCAAATCCAATTCATTCAAACAACATGCTAAGTATGGAGCGGGTGGGGTTTGAACCTGACCCGCCTCCATGTCAACCACCCAAATTAGCCGCTAGGCCAACAACCATGACTTTGTAAAATATGCCACCCAAAATTATTTAAAAGCTTCATTTTTCCATTCGACGGATCAGAAGTCTAAGTGCAGAATTTGAGACCAGGCAGGAGGAGGAGCACGATGTTCAAGGTAGAGTTATTTTTTTATTGTAGGTGGAACCGTGAGCCATTTAGGGAGGTAGTGGAACCATGATCTAAGCCACATTTCCAGAGGGGCCAGAATTGTCCAGTGTCCAAATTGGATAAATTTTATATGTATTTTACACCTCTTGGCAACATGAATCTAATGACGATGTTAGTTTATACAACATAGGTCTCGATTTTTTGAGCATTTTCCAGATTGGAATGACAGTGTCAGATTTCAAAGTGCGGACAATCGATTTCATGCCATTTGACGCCATGAATTTGATGATGCATTCAGATCTAGTAGCTGAGCATTCTATTTTCAATAAAATTCATATTTGAGGTATATGAAGTGTTGTGGCCATGTACTTCATTGATTATTGTTGTCAGATGTTTTATGTCATGTCAATTCCTTCTTGAAGTATGGAATGTCTCATGGAGAGAATTTTCCACTCATGTTGAGCACACATTTCCTTGTACGAAAAGTAAACAACGTCCATGTAATTCATCACCATTTCCAACACCAAATGAAGTGGCTAACGCCATCGAGACATAGAGGCTGGGAGACGTAGTCCACACAGGACAAAATTCATTATTAAATGGCTGGCATTTTGTTGTGTGATTGTTGACAATTTTTCCTCTTAATTATATCTGCATATATGTCCATTAATTATTTTATAAAATGCAATTCTAATACATCACAAAATTAAAATATCATGGGTAAATTCAGTAGCTTACGGATGTAGATCAACTCTCCTTGCCCCCTCCTCTACCTCAAGAGGGGTTGTATGTGTTGTATGTGGGCCCTATTTCCAATTTTTTATCATGAGAATTCTTCTTCTAACTCCCACATTATTTTTTTCTTTGAAGCATCCATCTACCAATTTGGTGTGGGATCCTCCCGTGGTCCATGTTTGTTATTTTTCCGTCTGTAGAGTGTTAGTCTCCTCACTAGCATGATTTCATCTTTTAACCTCAATAACGACCTCAATATGTACTTGTTTATCCTTCTTATCTGATCATATCATTCATATTTTAGTATGCACAACACTTTAGCTCATCCATATAACACCAATAAACTTGAGACCACTAACCATTGATAAGGAAAATTTTCTATCCATTTTGGTGATAACATCCCATACAATTTTTGATGATATCATCTAATAATATTGGGAACATTGGTGATAGAATTTTAGGGCTATGTCCATTCAATATGAGTCCTATATTTTAGGGCCACTAGTATTGTCTTATAGGACTCATGAATCTTCTAGGGTTAGTCCCTTCTACGAGCTGACAAGATGATTTCATAATTTTGGAGACAACATTTCCCTACTATAAGGATATTATTCCTTAGTTTAATAGAAATAATTCTTAGTTTAAATTATTTCTAATGGTCTCTTTTTCTAAAGCTATTGTTTTTAGTCTAGTTTTCTACAGTTATTATTCCCTTCAATAAAATTGATAACAGTTCCCTATAATGCTACAATGATAGTATTCCATTCTATTGCTATTAACTATTTTTCGAGGGTTACTAGCTTCGTCAATTTTGGTAACAAAATTCCCCTATAATCCCACTAATGATCCTAGTATTCGTTAGTCCCTTTTTTCTAGGGCTACTAGTCTCATCTCCTAACATTAATGAGTTTTGTGGCAATTTGAGTCACACCATCTCAAATTTCCAACATCTCACAATTATCACAGCATATTTTAGTGACTAACATCTCATAATGTTGGTAACATCATCTACTAACATTTTACTAGTTTAGGGCCACTAGTTATATCCTCTAGTCAATGAGTTTTGAACCAAATTCTGAAAAAGAATTTCACTAATTATTCATTCAATACAATTGTTTATCACTCATTACTAGCCCTATATCCTATAGTTGTCAAACTGTCTCCTTTCAATATTTTTCTTGTCTATATGGGTTTTCCAATATCTCCTAGGACTTATTTTTGTATCAGCTAGCCCTGTCTGCTAGGGCTTATCTTTGTATCAATTGGCCCTGTCTCCTAGAGTGTTCCAGTTGTATCCTTTCAATACTAGCCTTGTATATGTGTGTTATCTTCTATATCTATATTATTAGTTTTGTATCAAATGGGTTGTCTCTTGTATCTATATTACTAGTTTTGTATCAAATGGGTTGTCTCCTCATAATTTTTGTAGATAATATTTCACCCCTAATTTTGGTAGATAGGGAGTGTGTGGTGCATACTGCAATATGATTCTTTTCTTTCATCAAAATTGTCACTAAATTTTAAAATTATGATGCCTTATTTTGCTATGGGTGCCTTGTAACCCAATAATGTGAAGTTAAAACGTTTTGTAGCTTTTAAAAAGTTTTGAATTGGTTCTTTGTATTAAGTTTTACTTTTAGATGCAATTAGTTTTTCATAGGTAACTATAATAGTTTCCAAAGAGTTACCTCTTGAATTATCTATGTGGATAGTTTGATTCTAGTTGTTCTTCAATAAATATAATAGAATGATGCAAGTTAAAAAATCTATATAATTGTAAACCAATTTAGGGAATATATTTGGTTTAGAACATGACCAAGTATTTTAATCTAAGTTGTTTGTTTTTGTCGAATTCTACTAAAAACTAGTCTAGAAAACAAGGTGAAACCATGACATACAATTTACTTGAAAATATTTTTATTCCATTTCTTCAGATAAAAAACAGAATATTAATTTGAAGAACTTGTCATGATCCATGGAGTTCTATTACTGACAAAATATTATCCCTGAGGATGACATCTTCCCAAGAGATAAAATTAAGGATGTGATGACTACAAAAGATTGGATCGATAGACACATTGGCAAATACAAATACAGAAAAAGGTACCAACAATGTCATATTTCTGACATAAGGGACACTTGGGGTTGGGGAATCTAAGGTATTTCAAACCCTAGCCCAAAGGCAAGCCTCTTATCATTAAGGACCATGCAAATATATTCTTCCTAGCCTTCCTAGGAGTTTTTTTTTTTTTTTTATTTTCTTTTGAGGCTCTAGGTTATCCAATTTTTGTAGGCCCTAAACCATCTAGTTGATCATTTATATGCTAAATTGGTTGGTTCAACAAAAAATTGTTCTTAGGGGGTTTTTATAAACTAGTGGTTAGGATTTTTGGAGGGTTGGGAATTTTTTGTTTTTATTTTGTTTTCTAAGGCTCTAGTCCTACTCATCTCTTAGTCCCTTAATGATCTAGCTGATTAGTTTTGAGGACGATTAAACACAAACCAGTGTTGTTGGGTTGTTCGAGTTAGCCTTGGATATTTTTGGCCAAATTTGGTTGAGAACTACCAGTTTGGTGGAGCTTAGTGGTTTTGGGAACATTTATTAGTATAAATATTGGAAATGGTTTTTTTGTAGTAAGGAAATATTTGTTGTATTGTTGGATTCATGATGCATATTGTAAGCTGTAATTCACATTATTTTTATGGGAAATACATTTTCATAATTATTGAGTGCTCATTGATGTTATATCATGGCCATTCCCACATAGTTTGTATTAATGTATTGGATGTGATGGTGGCCAATATGGTATGCTTAATTATTTTGATGTTGTGATACACTAAAGGGTACTTATTGTTTCTCAAAAGCAAGTATGGAGAAGAATTTTAGTTTGAAAGATTCATCCAAATTTATGATCCTTTTTGAAGCAAATGTATTATTATTTTCTCTTCCTATTGAAATGATACAACATAGAAATTTCTCATATAATTGTTACACAATATTTTCTCATCATCCTTGCATTCCCTATTCTGAATATTGACGGACCATCATAGTGACCCCTATGTATTGTCACACATCATGATGAATGTCATTGCATCCCTTAACATGTCAGGAACACAATCACTGTTGACCTTTCCTGAAGTTGACCCTTTAAAACATATACTTTTGGGTCGACGTGGTTGTGTAGTTATGACCTCGTGCCAATGGCTAGAATTACACTAGGCCCCGCACCATGGTCACTCCATATCTAAAGAGCCCCCATGCCAAGATAATTTTGGAAGGTTTTTAAATATGGAAAAAAAGCTTCTAATATCTAATAGCTTTGTGGATGGAGTCATGGATGTCTGTTCGACTGGATGTGGTCAAGTTCCTCCCTTTGGCCTTCTAGTTCCTACAAAAATGCAAATTCCACAAGGGATAGACATTTCCTCCACCATAAGTGGATCCCAGAGATTATCCTCCACTCCTATAAATCCCTCTTCATTCCATTGATTTAGCTAGCCAGATATAGCTAGAATAGACCAGGATCTGATAGCAAAGACTAGTCCATAGTTGTGAGAGAGAGTTTGAACCTTTCTCCTATTTGAGTTGAATCGATGAACAAATGCTTTGAGATGTGCGCGACTGAACTCGTAAAAGGAGGTCTACAACTTCAAGGCCCAAGTTGTAAAATACCCTTTATATATTAATATCACATGACTGATTTCTAGTTCCGTCTTTATCTATGTTAATATTCGAAGTTTCTGACTCTCCTTGACTATTTGGATAGTTGTAAATGAACATGTATGCTCATATGCTTTTAGTGTTTGCTTGATCTTTATGCAGGTGTATGATTTTCGCTACCAAAAATTTGCAAGGATTGAAGAACGAAGATCGAGGGATCGTTTCAACATACTACGTCAAGATTATTGGATTGAGGTAGGACATCTATTCCAATCCTCATTTTGTTTATAAAATAGGAATTTGGAAACCAGCATGTTCCCTTGTTGCTAGACCCACGCTAGAGCTATAGGGATCGCCTTTGTCCACGGAGGGGATTTTCCTTCACAACAAGTTGGTGACCATACTGGGGTGTCTATCAATGGTTTTTGTCTCTTATTGTTCGTTTTGAATTTCTGATTGTCTGTCCAAATTTGGTCGAATTGTCATTTCTATATTGTTTTTGGATTGTTTGACTACTTCTGGCCATTTAGCCTTTTTCTAGAGTGATAAGCCTGGTTTCTCTCAGCAACCCTTTGTGTTTTCCTTCCTTTCCTAGCTCGACATTGTTGATTTCCTGAGAGTCGTTCCCATCAGCGTGAGTTGTCATTTACACAACTGTGATTTTTCCTTCTCAGCACTCAATAAAACTGAAAAGTCATGTTGATTCCTGCAGGGTTGGATTTTGGGCCTTTTTCACTGAGATTCTAGTATGTCTTATCCTGTAGCTTAGTTCCCCCCCCCCCCTTCCCCAGATTGATCCATCTGGATTTTGTTTGCTAACTTGGCTGTCTCATTTGTTTTATTTTGTGTTATCACTCATTCGAATAGTGTGACTTATCCATCCTAGGGTTTCCAGGTGTTTTGAACCATTCATTTGGTTGCATGTTCATTGGGTGTCTGATCCATTTATGAGTCAGATTGGTCGTTTATTTTCAGCCTTTTATGTGCTCGCTTGGTCTTTTCATTTAATTTTATGTGAAGTAGGGTTGTCAATCTTTCATTATGTGTCTGTTTGATTGCCCCTCAATTTCCCCGAGCATAGATCACATTGCTCATTGAGTCGTCTTGAAGGCCCTTTACTTTTTGTAAGGAGATGCATGTCTAGTTTTGAGTGTGTGTCTATGTCCGCCTACAATTGGTCTCTTCATGTTTTGATGATTTTGTTTGAATCTTATTGAAGCTAGTATTTATTTTTCTGGTGTAGCATTACACTTTTGCTTATCACTCATACAAAAGAACAATTAGTTTGCATTATTACTTCTCATTTGGAAATGAAAAGTGCTCTTTTGCATTAGTACATTTCTTCTTCATTTGAAAGTGAAAGGCAAAAGAAGATTTTTCATTTTTTGCTTTGCCTATGTTAGCAACTTAAAGAAAAGAGTCATTCTTGCGTTCGTTTGACTGTTTCTTTGTTGCGAATGACTATCCTTCACTTAGCTAGCTTTTCATTAAAATGAAATGGTATTATTTCACTCTTATAATTGTGCATTACAGATTTGAGATAACATTTGGTATGGCCTCGAAATTGATACATAATTTCAAGATAAACCATAAAATTAACTCAATCAATCTAAGGAAGCATTGGAACTTAGCACTCACACTTAGAGGTCTAGGCTAGTGACGTGTTCTCACGTCATTAAACCTAGAAGTTGTCACTTTCAATCTTGCATTAGATAACATTAGTATGGACATGTTCTCCCCATACCATCGCACATATAAAGGGAGGTCGTTTTAGGTTGCAATCCTTTATCCATAGGAAGTTGAGTCTACCACCTTATAACCATGATACACCGAACACATAATTCTGGGAGAGTGCATGCATGTACGTTAAGTCCTTGGTAAACTTATTTTCCAGGGTGTATATTGCAGTTCATGGGAGCTTAGTACACCCTTTTTCCTAGAATTCCTAAGTAGTCATTTTTATCTTTCTGTGACTCTTTAAATTTGAAAATATCATCGAGAACTTTTCCTTTCGAGCTCGTTCAAACTGAAAGTGACTAGAGTCACCTTTTGTCCTTTTCTAGACTTTTCAAACATGAAAAGGTAGAGTCTTGTTTCAATTCTATAAAACTAAATTGCCCATGATTACATCACATGCCAATTAAGCTATTTCTTGGCCAGATCATGAGTAATTCCTTAATGATTGTTGTTAAAGCCTCGAATTAATTATCTCTTCTCTCTTCTTCTTCTGAGACAAATTCACCGTGGCAGAACCACTTGTTTCGTCCTCCTCTTCTTTACCTCGTGGTGAAGAGTCTCTCCCCAGAGTCTCTTTTGAGACACCTTCGTCTGTTGGGACCCAAGACCTTGAAGGTGCTGTCATCCCGAGCATCCAACATATTTCCACTTAGTATCCCCCTGAGGAGTCATTTGATATCAACTAGTAGCCCCTGGGTCCTTTTTTCTTTCTAAGAGAACATTCCCCTCAATGCTCTGATTCATCTGCGACACCATTTTCAGTGTTTTTCCCTCTACCACTCACCAGCTTTTCCTTGAAAACATGTCTTCTTCCAACATGGATGCCTTGAGTCCTATTAGTAGTGAAGAGACTCTAATATATACTGGAGAATATCAATTTCGTTCGAAAATTTTTCCTGATGATATGACTCAGCCTTCCTCTTAGCCTCTCTAGGTTGGTTATCGTTCTTTGGGACGAATAATTTATGGTTCTTCATCTTTGTAATGGAACCCATTATTGTCAAGTACTGTGGATCCTTCTTCAATTTAGTTTGTGTTTGGTCCATATTCTTCGATTCCCATTGTTCAGACAGCTGTCACGTCTATCCCAACCCATCCCACTGTATGTGTGGCTTCCTTCGCACCATCCGTCAATGCAGTTACATAATTGTTGTCAGTTTCTTTTTTTCGTGGAACACATCCTAATGCTTTGTGATGTTTTTTGGACCCATTATGAGTGGATAAAAATCTCACGTATCGAGATTCAATCAAACTATTGGTAGTGTTCCTATCTCCTCTAATCCTATTCCAAGAGGTTTGACGTACGACCAATATATGATGGTTGTTCAACATAAGAACTACCTTCCTCAGGGTTCTCATCAGGTTCAGGTTCTGATCAATCCCCCACATCACTACGATTAGTTCGTCAATCACATATATTACCATGGGCCTATCCAACCAGGTCCATTTTATGTTAAAACCAATAAACCTTTGAATTAGTTCACATGCCAACATGGAAAACCCTATGGCTTGCAAGGAAAACCCTACCATCTACAAGGACAAACTTAAAATCAATAGGGACAACCCTACGGTAATCCAAGTCAACCCCACATTTAGCAAGGAGCGCCTATGTTCCTCAGGGGAAAACCTACCCACCTTAGAGACTGCTTTCTGTACAATAGAACCAACCTTACGTTCAACAAAGCCCACCTCTTTTGAAACAAGGTCAACCATCTGTCAGCTAGAAAGGTCAACCATCTGTCATCCGGCAAGGTCAACCTAGTCTTCAGGGGTAGCCTAGCTTATCTCAAGCATCAGGCCAACCTGGTTTTCAGGGACAGGCTTGTTGGGCTAGAATTGTGAATTACGGATAAATCACACTTCCCTATACAGGTGCTACTATGTAAAAATAGATGAAAGACTATACGACTATTTCTCCTAACTCAGAACAGATACATAGAGAGGATTGGAGGCTTAGTTGTTTAGTCGCTTCCAAATGGCTCCTTCTGTCGCTTCCGTTGCAGATTCAAATTCAAGTGGTTTGTGAGATGAATGATTCCTGCAAGAAATAACACTGAAACAGTAGAAGATGAAATAATATAGATATCTATTCAAGTTAGTTAGCTAAATCAGTAAAGCATAAACCATATACATCAACTAAGATCTTGCAATATAGAAAATCAAAGCCAATATAGATGCATATAGGGAAAAATAAACAGTACTCTTTATTGATGATAGAAGGAGAGGTTACAACCTAGTGACTGATTTGAAGTGACCTTCAAGAAACGTTCCCAAGCCTCATCACAGTATAAATCTTTCCCGCAACAGCTTCACAATTCTAGCTCTCAATTGAAAATTCTCCAGAATTTCTCTACTCAATTTCTTCCTTCCAAGCACTTAGATCTGTGCTCAATTTATAGATCAATTTTAGGTTGTTTTTCAATCAATAACTTTCCAAAAATAGGAAATACATGTTTCCAGTCATGTAGATGTCAAATGGACACTTGGATCTGAAGCTTGACACATGTGAAATATTCTAGAAGGCACTGGCCAAGTGGAGATTCCAGAACAATGAGAATTTCACTCCAATGTGACCAACGCACCTACGAATGTTGGGAAGTGCTTTGTAGAGAAGCCTTGCATGGTGATACCTGCATATGCAGCACACTTAGGCCCCTTATAGCCTATGTTGGTGAGCTCTCATATGCTATATAATAAGCTTCACACAATGGAAACCTTTGCTTGATGAAAGTCTTGCTTGATTTGTCTTGTTTCTTGTTTTAGGGCATGTAGCAACTAAAATGATAGGGATTTATAGACCCTTGATCATTGGTCCTGGAGATGATGTCCAGTTAACTAGGTCATTGGGAATGGTGCCCAAATTTACCTATAACAATTGCCCCCTAAAGCATGAGATCCAAATAATAAGAACATTTGATTGAGATGCTTTACACTGTGATGAGTTTGGAAACGAAGCGGAGTAGTCACCTAAATCAATCCTAAAATACATTACATCATTATATATTCTCTTTTGATCGTAATTTCTAAGGGTAGGCATTCACATATTCAGCACATAAAACAATCTAATAACATGTACATAATTCAGAAAGTCTTCTTCATTATAATTTTTCCTAGATGCAGACATGCCTATAGATATAGGCCCATGTTTGGATGAAAATCTATATGTAAGGTCACCATATAGATGATGAGTACAACAATCCTAAAATCGCAGCCCGGATGGCTGAAACTAGATCTGGGGTCTTGTTATCTCGTTCACTCGATCGTTCGGTTACAAGTCTAGCCATGCAAATATATGATTTATAGTCGAACATGGAAAGATATCATTTGATTACCAGCCAATGATGTGAGCTATTAATAAACATGAGACAACCACCATTAATGCCAATGGCCCTCAAGGTACTACAGTACATTTTTTAAGGCATGAATAGATGATTTGATGTCGAACACCAAAAGAAATATTTTAGTCAAAGGTCCGGAAGTGAGGATCTTGTCGATGCTATAACAAGCCCCATGGTACTAGAATCTGATGTTTCTAAGTGAACTTCCTAGATATTTTTTTTTCATCGACAAGAAGTCACCTTCTTGCAAAATAGGAGTTACTGATTTCGGAGACAAGGGTATGACTTGATATAGAAATTTTCAGGGATGACAGTCATGAAAATGAAGGTTTATGAGTATTTCAGATGGATGAGTTTTTAATCATTGTATGACTTCTCTTGAACATATCGGTGACACTGTGATGACTTGGTATCATTGACCCAAAACCGAAGTGAAGGTATGATGAACCATAGATGTGAATGAAATTTCAAGATTATTACCCAACCTAAACAGTCACAGACATGGAGTGAAAGAAGTGTCATATTCAAGAGTGACTTGCTACCAAAGAGAAACTTTGCTTACTTTTCCCAAATTTTCCTCGGTCATTTGTCAACCAGTACCTCTTTATTTTTTAACAAGATTGAGGAGCATAACATTTTCTTGATCTATAATTCAACCCTTCAGGCGAATAAAGTATCGTTATTTAATAATTTAACGAGTCTAACGATGAATGAAACTCGATTCTTGTCATGATTGACAAGCCTATCGCTATTTTATGTTTTAATGAGCTTAACGATAGTGATAGCTCGGTCCTTCTTCATATTTAGAGAGTCTGAAAAACAGGATGAAAGGGAACTCCATAAGTACTTTTTTATAAATTTGTCACTCAGATCCGAAAAAGTGTAAAATAATATCTGAGATAACCTCTTTGGTAATGTTTAACCAAGGTATTCCTTTTTCGTCAATAATCTATCTCAGTCTAGAAAAAGGTTAAACTTATACCGAGCAAATATCAATTCATTTACTTTAATGAGCTCGAAAAGACAAGTGCTTGAAAATATTTTCACATTATCGGAGTTTGAAAAGATCTGAAAGAAGACTCCAGGGGTTCCTTTTTTGTTGTTATTGAAGCTTGAAAAAGAGATAAAAGTTCACTTCAAATCCTTTTTCGTTTTTAAAAAATCTTGAAAAATAAGGAGAAAAAATATGCTTTGTGGTGAAGTCATTCTTTGAATAAATCTGCACGACTAATCTATTCATCAGTTGTATTTCCTATTCATAACAACATCAAATGGATTAAATATACCTGTTTCATGATAAAAACATAATAAAACTATAGTCATAGCAATAAATTTAACTTGCAAACAATTAAATGACTATAAAAAGTAGTTTCACTATTCACTTTTACCATTCCATAGTTACCATTTTCATTTTGGAGCTCTGAACCTGATTTTTCCCCCAAAATTCAGTCGTTGATTGCAGTCGTTTCTGTGGACGGATTTTGTTGGCGTTTGATCCAGGTTAGTACCATGAACCTCCTCTTCCCTTTAGTATTCATTTCATTTCCATTCTTTGCAAATTTTTAGGGTTTTTAGGTCCCTAGGATAAATTCTGCCTGAAATGAGGGCAATTCACCCCTAAATGTCGAAACCTATGTTGCATAGCGGGTAAAGTAAAGGGTACCTACATGTGCAATGCATTTTCTCAGCCTAGGGAGTGCATTGGGTGCAATTCAAGTTTTTTATTTTCATGTTGTGCCAAAAATTTGCCTAGTTTTTTGCAATTATTGGAATCTAATGGATCTTATGGTTGTATTTCAGGTTTCCATTGGATTATAATGACAATTACATGGAGGGAAAGAGAACATGAAGAACAAGATATGATTTCCATGAATGATCCAGGTACTCTAAGATCCCTAAGAGATAGTGGACTGCTTAAGTACTTTAAATTGTTGGGAATGAGGCAACAAATAGAACTCTTGGAGTTCTTAATTCGAGGATGGGATTTGACGATAAAGGAATTTCAAATTAAGAACAAATTGGTTCCCATAATAGTTGAGAAAATGTATTTTCTCATAGGTTTTTCGAGGAGAGGTTTGCCCATTTCTCTCATAGGGTCTACCGTTGGAGGAGAGACAATGAGGGATTATGTTATGCAATATTTCTATCCAAGGGCAGAACCTAGAAAATATGGAAAAATAAACATCTGGGATGTCAAGCATTTGCCTTTGAGAACCATCCTTTTCATGATTGCTAAACTTGTTGGCACCATTACACTACATGTAGCGAATAGATCGTATATGCAATATGCGCTAGAGTGTTTAGAGCCAACAATCTTCAACTGATCTGAAGTTGCTCTATCTGAGATAAATGAACAACTAAATAAAGAAAAGGGAGGAAGGAAGAAAAATTTTAGTTATGGTTCAATAATTATCTCCTTCACTTTGGAACAGATTCCACTGATGCAGCCACAATATGTAACATTGGATATATCTAGTCCTAGAGATCCTTGAATGCATAGACGGGTAGAACTCATGGTTCGGCATGCAAGCCAATCGACAGTTGTGTTCTCTACTACATTATCCACCTAGTTCTGGTGACAGATCGTCACCATCGATGAGAATGCATATGCATGCATCGACTTCCAAGGAGATCCAGATTTAGTATTACTAGAAGGTGCTCAGTGGGGTGCAATATGTAAGAATGATTCAACCATGTTTTTTTTTTTATAAGGTTTATACAATGTTTTTGTGCTTTTATTTATTTCCAAAAATAAACTGCATTTTTGATGTAATGCAGATATTAGTCGTGTTCAACCAGTAGAGGAACCAAACTGCGAAGCAGAAGCACCAGCAGAGAGGGTTGTCGGGAGAGTAGTCCTTCAGGACCCTGATATGGCTGAGACTCTGGATGAGCTTCAACAGCACATAGAGGGGTTAACCTTCGGTATTTCTGGATCAAAAAGCTTCCCATGCGACTGCAATGACACACTATTGGCATTCCTAGCCATTGGATGCGGTTGCTTCGTAGGATTGCTAGATCTATAGCATGTTACCATGAGCACCTCTAGTTTACTTGTGACTTTTTGCATACATTTTGAGGTCAAATGACCAATGTGTCTTGGGCACAAATTTTGTAAAAACTTATAACTATATATCTATATGATTTCAAATTTTTTGCTATGTTTAATGTGCAATCATATTTAATTATGTGAATATTTTCTTTACCTATGTCGCAAATGTCTATCTAGAACTTGATTAGCTAATGAATCAGTTAAAGTGTTCAAATTTTTTGAAATATGTTGATATTGAATGAAATCAAAATGTCTCTCCAAAATTTGAACTCTTCGGAACAATCTAAGAAGTGTTGGATTTCTAACAGTATAAATACTAGTAAGTTGTAATACCACAAGTTGTGAGTCTAACCTTATGATTATGTGGTTAATACCAAATGAAATGGCATCAGAGAGAAGTTTGATCCATGTGCTATAGTCATTGATATTGTTCGTCGATATACCAATACAAATCCCTTGAAAACTCACTAACTCACTGTTCGAAGCGAAAATGGCCCACGTTGCAGAGGATAGCTTCTATGTACTACGACTAGCGCCATCATCATATCCAACAAATGGTTCTGAAGATTTAGTCATTTGCGATGAAATGTAAAGCGGATTACTAATGTCAAGAAAACTCTAAAAAGAAATTAAGATAATGAATGCAAATCAACTACATATAAACAATATAATACAAAAAATTACTACGCTCATGATTAGGCATAGTAACGTTTCAAATAAAACCCATTTCTATGTTATGCCAATGGAATTCCATCATAATCAACTAACTCGCAAGCACCCTTGGCAAGAATACTTTTGACAATATAGGGTCCATGCCATAATGGTTCGAATTTCCCTGTACCTATTACATCAGCTTCCTGATCATAAAGAAGGACCAAGTCGCCCTCTAAGTAGATGCGATGCTCAACATTTTTGTCGTATTGCACCTTTATACATCTCTTATGTGCTTCGTTGGACAATTGGGCTTCACGACGCATTTCATCTAGATGGATGAGGTTAAGGAGACGTGCTTCTTCTTCTGAGGTGTCAGGTAAAAAGTCTATCATGAGTTTTAATGATGAAATTTCACATTGGATTGGTAAGATAGCTTCCATACCATACACCAATTGAAAAGGAGTAAATCCAGTTGTGTTTCTCACTGAGGTTCGATATGTCCACAAGGCAGAGTACAAGATCAAGTGCCAGTTCCTTTTATGGACTCCTATGATTCATTAAAGAATTCATTTAAGAATTTTGTTAATAGCCTCAACTTGTCCATTTGATTGTGGATAATAAGGAGTATAATTATCATGTGACAATCCTAACTTGGTAGTCAATTCAGACATCATATGGTTGTGAAAATTCTTCGCATGATCTGTAACTATAGCATGTGGGACCCCAAACCGTGCAATAACGTGGTTGAAGAAAAACAATGCAATTGTCTGTCCTATGTTGTTGAATGCAGGCATCGCTTTGGCCCATTTGGTGAAATAGTCAACTGTGAAAATAATATAACCATGCCCCCCGGATGAAGGAGGGTTACACGTCATGAAGTCAATAACCCATTTCGTAAATGGTGTAGCAGAGACAACAGGATGCATTGGCATTGGCGGTTTGCAGATTTTACGTTAAAAAATGTGGCATGCATGACAACTTCTGACGGCGAGGATGCAATCTCGAAAAATAGTAGGCCAAAAGTAACCGACATGCAGTATCTTCTACACGGTAGAATATCCAGATAGTTTTCCACCACAAGCCCCAACATGATAATCATTTAGCACTTTTTCGGCCTCCTCATGAGTGAGGCACCTCCTTAAAATTGTATCGACACCATGACAATAAAGTGTATCGCGGACGATCAGATAATATTTGGCTTGGTATCAAAAACGTCACTAATTAGAGCGAGAGGTATTAGGTCAAAAATTTTGGGTTTGGAGATAAATGATGAAATCTGCATACCAAGGATGAGATGATCTGATTAGAAACAGAGACTCGTCTAAAATACATGGTTCTAAAGTAGTAGTACTACTATCAGAGGGAAGGTCACAGAGAAGCTCAGCCAAAACTAAAGACTTCTTTGACTTGGATTTGATGAATTCCAAATCAAATTCTTGCAAAATGACAATCCATTTTGAATATTTTCCTCCCAGGAATTGACATGATAAGATGTAAGTCATGGGGTTGCGATCTGAAACTGTTGTTGTTTTTTGGAGAAGGATATAATGGCGAAATATTTGGAAATCTTGAACAGCTGCCAAGGCAAGCTTTTCCACATATGAGTACTTAACTTCCATATCGTTGAGATTAGGACTCAAATAATAGATCAGATGTTCAATTCCATCTTCTACTTGGACCAAAACCATAAGGATGGTAATTTTAGCAGCGACTATATATAGGAAATAATCATTTTGATAATTAGGATGATACATTAATGAGGCTCGGACAAGATGGTCCTTGAAAGCATCAAAAGAAGCTTGCACAACTTGGTCCCAATGGAAGGGAACCCCCTTTTTCAATAATCAAGTAAATCCTTTATCCATTTCGACATAGTTTGGAATGAACGTTCTTAGGAAGTTAGCCTTTCCTTGAAGTTTTTGTATCTGAAGTAAATTTTATGGTGTAGGAAAATCAAGAATGCCCTACACCTTCAGTGGGTCTATTCAAATTCCTTCTTTTGAGATTTCGAATCTGAGCAATCGACCAGAACCAACAAAAAACACACATTTGTGTGGATTGAGGTGTATGTTATAGTGTCGGCAGTGTAAGAAAATGTCTCTCAAATGCATCGAGTGATCAGTCCGATTTCATGAATGTGCTGTTAAATCATCTAGATATGGTTGAAAAATGTGCTTGATGTCTTTGAAAGCATAATCCATTGCTCTTTGAAAAATTTCCCCAGCGTTATTTAAACCAAATGGAAGTTTCCTATATGCGAATGTGACCCAACGAGAGATGAATGTTGTCTTATGTTGGTCATCTAGGTGGATATTGATTTGATTGTAGCCGGAAAATCCATCCATGAATGAAAATATTTCGCATCCAGCACAATCGTCATTAATCTAGTTGATAAAGGGAGTAGGATAGTTGTCTTTTGGACAAGCCTGGTTGACATCCCAATAATCGACGCATACTCTAATGGTCCCTTGTATTTTCATAACATGAACAATACTGGAAACCCATTCATTTAGCAGAACAGGGTAAATGAAACCATCACACAAAAGTTTTTCAACTTCTACTTTGATGGCAACGAATTTCTTTGGATGAACAGGATGAAGTTGTTGACACACCGGTTTGACATCATGATACATATTAATAGTGTGTTCAACTATACTAGTATCTATCCATGTCATTTCCTCGTAAGACCAAGCGAATACATCACGAAATTCACGAAAAAGAGAGTGATATGAATCAACTTCTGATGGAGAACAGGATACACCGACATGAATATTTTCTACAATGCCAAGTTTGGTCGAAATATCGATAGAAATCGTTTCTTCAATATTAGATAAATTTCGCTCAGAGTCAATTGCATTAATCGGTAAAGAATTCGAAAAGAAAGTTTTGATGGATGGGTGATATAGTTCATTAAGATTGTTTTCTTCATAATCAGGAAGATGGGAATGATGATGATAATCTCCCCATGGTTCTCCTTCTGACCATGGAAAATTTTAGGGGCTAATATTCGCAAGTGGGCTAATTTTCCATGGTTTTTCAAAAAAAAATATTCGTCGATTTCCATTTTTTTATAAAAATGATTTGCCCAAATTTACAATATAAAATTATTTTATGTTAAAAATCGCCAACATTATATAGACAGTATATATAATATCATTATAAATTTGAATAATTTTACAAATACATCAATAAACATTTTATAGTTTGCATATTAGAGACTAGTGAGATTCACCAATTTTTTAAACTTCAAGATAATTTTCCTTCCTTAAAAAGTTTCCCTGCTTCTGACATCATACCTTCCAAAATATTTTCATCTGTTAAAAATTTTGAGGAAAATGGATCAGATGGATTACCAAAATATAATGAACGATCAACCCAAACACCCAACGACGCAGATTTTAGATTTTCCACCCAAGCCAAATAGATTGATTACTATGCCAGCTCAATAGGGCTGGGCAGTAAAACATCATCCAACATAGAAATATCAGAATCACCCATACTCTCCCTTAAGCCAGATAGAGTGGAAGAGATCATGTAGCAAGTCTCTATGCTTGCAATTTCTACTGATGTCACAAGCAGCGGTAATGCAAAGGTTCCTATAAGAGTGGAATCCTTTAAGATCCTACACTAATGTTCTAAATTTCTAGTTGGGGTAAGTGAACAACCGAAACGCTTCCAGTTACCTACGAAGTAGAGGCAAAAAGGGATAATTGATTAATGATTGTGATTGTACCTTAATGTGGAAAGGAAATCATTCTAAAGTATGTAGAAACAATGGCAATCATTGCATATATCCATGGTATTCCGAGTAAAATATTATAATCAAGGGGTCCATCAACACCTTCGACATCAATACTTATTGTTTTTCCCCCAGATTCAACATGCAGGTTATTGATAATACCACAAGGTTTATATGTTCCTCCATCAAAAGCCTTTCACGTTGTTGATGATTGCAATTATCATGGTGAGCCAAGTGATTTCCAACAGTTTAGAGACATAATGTACGTAGATTCTCCCTCATCAAGAATAGTGTGATGAACAAGGTGATTGAGAACATTGACTTGTATGGAGAATTCCAATTCTGCTGGTAGTTGCGATACATAGCCCATATGGTTAAAGATGACAAGATTAGAATCAATGAGATCAATTCCACTAATGGCCGACAATAAAGCCAGCTTTTGGGAGGGAAAATTTTGTGATACCTCAAGAGCAGACATAGCTAAAGGGGATTGAGCCAAATCTTCAGCTATATTATAATTTTGTGTAGCTCTTGCTCGAGGATTATATGTCGATTTATGAATTACTCCCTTCGATGGCTTAATTTTCAATTCAGGAATAACAGTAGGTGGTACTCATTCATTAGATGGATTTGTTGTTGAGGTAGTAGGTTGATCAGTGGCCGGACTACCATAGTATTTATTCCACATCAACACCAAAATATCTTGTGAAGGTTTTGTGGTGGATAACATTAACACTTGGGAACTAGGAGCTGGATCCGCAGCAACCAAATTTGTGTCCGTATTTGGAAATGGGTCTGTCAACACAGGTGATGCATGAGAAGTCTTGATGATTTTTAAGAGTTTAGAACGATGAGGAAAATTTCTAACAAAGTGTTCCTCGTTACAAATTATGCATGGATAATGAGGTTTTCATAGTCCAGACGGTTTAGCAGATGATCTTTTCTGCAGGTTAGAAGTTTGTTTTTTCTTTGATTTCCCCTTTTTCTTACCTCCTGGTTGCTTGTCACTTTTTCCTTTGTTAAATGACACGGAATTAATTTCGGAAGTAGGAGTAGGATTAGATGCAGTAGCGCGGTGTGTGCTTGCAGGGCCTATCAAGCCGTCTCTGGCATGACAGTCCTTTATTTGAGGAGGAACATTGAAATTAGATCGCAGCGCATTAGGAATTTTTTCATAGAGCATGCCAGACTGAGTGTAAATCAAATCTAAATATTAGGCACGAGCGATAACATGCTCTTCCATGATGAAGCCACCTTTAGCTACATCCTCAGTTATAGATTGTAACAGGGACTTAATGAACCATTCGGCAAGGAGCTGTTCGGGAACAAATGTTTTAACGCCACTCATGAATATGATTGGAAATGTGAGTAGCATTAGTCTGTTTGGAGTTTTTCAAGAGTTACGTTCTATTTTCTTATATGATTGGTAACTGGAAATGGGTCAAAAATATAGTAGCTAAAGCAGTGAAATTGTCGAAAGAAGCTCTAGGTAACCCAATGTACCATTTAGCAGCTGGACCTGTAAGCGTACGCTGGAAAAGACGTAGTCGAACAGAAGCATCATTTATGGAATTTATGAACACCATAAATGATAAGTCTTTACATGAGTTGATGGATCTTCTCCAACTTTTCCATTGAATTTAGGAATATCAGACAGTAATTTATGAGTTATCACTGGCCACTAAGGAGAATAATTGATAGGATCATTAGTTAACCAGTTTAAATCTGGTAATTCTAAAGTTGCAAAAAAAGGAAACTGTCTACTAAGGTCAGGTTGAGCATAGCCAGGGTAAGATGTAATTGCTTGGGCAAGAGGTATTTGAGCACCAACACATGGAATTTGGTGCTAGTAACCTAGATAGGGGTTGTTTTGCATAACAAACACTTGAGAATTCTGTTGACCAAAACCTGGATATGATACCTGTTGAAATGAAGTTTGAGGCATTTGCGCTTGTGGCTGCCAAGGGGTCTATCCACCAATGTTATAACCCAAATTAGTATAAGTTGGATTTGGTTGATATGTATAACCAGGTTGCATTTGTTACATCCACTAAAATGGTACACCAGCTTGTGAATAAATTATTCCTGATACAAGTTGTTGTAAATTAACCAAAGGATTTTGAGTCTGTGGACCCAAAATTTGATGATATGTAGTCGAAGAACCTGCTTGATAAGGTTTATGTACAATATTTTGATTTTGTAACATGGGTATAGATGTATTAACAAGTGGTAATGAAGTGGGTGTAACAGGTTGAACCGGTTGATACGAGTGTAAAACCGTTTGTGGTTGGATAGGCAGAGTGGGTTGCCATTGACAAACATTAATTTTAACATTAGTTTGAAGAAAAAATGACTGAGTACTGTCATATTGGGTGACCAAAGGTTTCCCCCCAGCATAAGGAGGATAATAAGATGTAAAATAATTTTCTCCAAATTCTAGGAGTCCAGTTGATATGGTACTTAAAGGAATTGACCCAAAAGGGTCGACTTGATATTACCCTGATGATGTATGTAATGAATCAAGTCATTCAGTACTAACGATAGGACTACCAGTTAAAATACTAGATGAACACATTAGAAAAGACCAAGACCGTGAAGATGCACCAGAGAAAGTGCCAGACAATGATTTTTAGCCTATTGGGACCGAAGGACCACTGTGCAAATATGAATCTGGTGAGGTTGTGAACATCGACGGAGTAGCGAGGGTAGGAGCTGACATAATTGGAACATCAGACCCAACCGAAGATGTTTGTTTAGACATGGTTGTGTGACCAAATGTATACTCTCAAACATCTACGAGAGATTGAATGGAAATAGTATCAACAAAAGAAAATGTAAACGATTGAGGAAAATACTGGTACAGGTAAAGGTCCCCCACAAAATGGGTTGGAGTTAAATTTGTATCATCTTGTGGGATTTCTTCAATCACAATTAAACTAGGAGGAAGAACTTCACCATCAGGCCCAAAATATATTTCAAATGGTTGACTGTGTGATATAGGAGTTTCAGTGGCTACAAAAATCTGTGGGGTGACCAAGGTAGGAACAACTTCCGGTTGTTCGACTTCAGGATTCATATTTTCTGGCAAAGAAGAGATAGGATCTGGATCAATTTGTGATTGAAAAACCTCGGGTCCAGGAGGCATGGTCTTAGCGATTGAATGGATCGTGACCACGGGTAGCTGTTAAGACTCCATTTCGACAATAGTAACCGAACCGGGATGTGTGGAAAGAATTTGAGCTAACTCTAGTTTAAAATATGATGTTTCGCCAGAGGTGAAAATTGTACTTGATTCAACAGATCGTGATCGCCTTCGCCTACCAAAAGTAACTTTCATTGGTAAAGGCGGTTTTAAAGCTCATCTACATGAAAAACAGGGGATAGGATTTTTTTCTTCCACGATTACTGATTTATTTTAACCAAAAAAGAAAAGAAAAGGGTAATGCTAGGAAAAAGGGTTTACTAAGAAACTGTGAACTGTAGAATACCTCCTGGTGAACCAATAAGTACGGGCAGGTAATCTCCCTAAATGTTGTGTTCAATGTATCATAATTTGAAGGAAGAAAACTCGGTTCACTAAGGATGGATAGCACCTAAAATTGTTTGTCCCAAATATACCTGAAGGTACGTGGAGGCCCAAGTCTGTATTAGCATTGTTTGATGTGAAACCGCACAGTGAGAGCACCCCTTTATACTTATCGTACTATAACACCACCCGATATACCCGAAAGTACATGGATGATCTATGATATACTTACGTACATGGAGTGAGGTATCATACTCAGAATGTATCGTAGAAAAGTTAGCGACAGTTGCTATGTTTTATGACGCTGGAACACGTATGTAGCCTAGACCTTCTAAATGTTATCATTATGGTTCCAATGCGTTGTTAAGTAAATTGAGATTAATTTTATGTTGATCTTGTTTAAAAATTTTCCTTTCAAATCTTCACCGTGATGATGTATATGAAATTCCTAAAATGAAAGCTAAGATGATAAACAAACTTTCACTTTCAGCTTTTTCAATGAAAAACCTAGCTACTAAAGGAAGAGAGCAAATATTTCATGAGCAAACAAATAAATGAAAAAAAAACAAAATCAATGAATCACAAATTAAATGCAGATTTTCTAATGTTCCTTTTGCAAAACACACACAATCCTAGATGCAAATGCCAATTTTTCTTTTCAATTTCCTTAATGTTATTAATGCAGAAAAGAAACTAGGTGTACTAGATCAATAATTCAAATGATTTTTACTTTCGAGAAACGAAGAATACAAACAACAATTTCTCTTGAAGGAAAAACGAGGATTTCAACAACAATTTCTCCTACCAAGGAAATGAAGATTTTACGAAAATTTCCTATTTCAACAGAGAATGATTCGTAATGTGACCATAAAAAATACTTTGAAATCAAATTTTCAATGATAAAGAAAAACTTTTTTAAAACAATATTGAACAAATTTTCAGTCAAAGGAGGAAGAAGTATATAGATTCAATGGTCAATTGAGCATCAAAATTTTCAGAACACAGCAGCAAACAAAAGCGAGGCAAGTTGCAAAGTCAAATTCAAGGGAATTTGGGTACTTTCAAGAGTCAACGTAGTCTCCAAGGGGAGACAATGCTCTGCAATGGAGGCTAGGAAGGGCGACAGTGCTATGCAAAGCACTGTGTCCAGTCTAAGGGTGAATTGGGCGTAGTATACAAAGAAAAATACTACTGTTTAACTCAATACCTTTTCAAATTAGGCTTTGAAAAAGTTTAATATTTATGTGTAACAACTACTGGGTCGATAAACAAATAAAATCAGAGGCTAAAACACCTAGAACTAAGATAAATTATCCCCACTGGAGTCGCCAATTTGTTGGGCTAGAATTGTGAATTGTGGATAAATCACGATTCCCTAGACATGTGCTAGTCTAGAACAACAGATGAAAGACTATACTACTATTTCTCCTAACTCAGAATAGATACATAGAGAGGATTGGAGGCTTAGTTGCTCAGTCACTTCCAAATGGCTCCTTCTGTCGCTTCCGTTGCAGCTTCAAATTCAAGCAGTTTGTGAGCTGAATGATTCTTGCAAGAAAGAACACTGAAAAAAAAAAAGATGCAATAATATCAATATCTATTCAAGATATTTAGCTAAATCAGCAAAACATAAACCATATACATCAACTTAGATCTTGCAATATAGAAAATCAAAGCCAATACAGATGCATATAGGGAAGAATAAGCTGTACTCTTTATCGATGATAGAAGGAGAGGTTAAAACCTAGTGACTGATTTGAAGTGAACTTCCAGCAACGTTCCCAAGCCTAATCACAGTATAAATCTCTCTAGCAGTAGCTTCAAAAATCTAGTTCTCAATTCAAAATTCTCTAGAATTTCTCTACTCAAATTCTTCCTTCCAAGCACTTAGAACTGTGCTCGATTTATAGATGAGCTGTAGTTTTTTTTGCAATCAATAACTTTCAAAAAATAGGCAAGACATGTTTCCAGTCATGTAGATGTCAAATCGACACTTGGATCTGAAGCTTGACACAGGTGAACTCTTCTAGAAGGCACTAGCTAAGTGGAGATTCTAGAACAATGAGAATTTCTCTCCCAATGTAACCAACGCACCTGTGAATGTCGAGAAGTGCTTTGAAGAGCAGCCTTGCATGGGGCTACCTACATATGAAATGAACTTAGGCCCCTTAGAGCCTACGTTGGTGAGCTCTCATATGCTATATAATAAGCTTCAAACCATGGAAACCTTTGCTTGATTAAATTCTTTCTTGATTTTTATTATTTCTTGTCTTAGGGCATGTAGCAACTAAAATGATAGGGATTGATAGACCCTTGATCATTGGTCCTAGAGATGATGTCCAGTTAACTAGGTCATTAGGAATGGTGCCCAAATTGACCTATAACAAGGCTATTCAACCTCAGTATCGGGGCCAACCTGGACCACAAGGAGAGCCTATTTAGCCTCGGGGCCAACCTTTAATTCCTCAAGGCCAACTGTTGGTTTCACAGGGTCAACCTTTCATGGTATGTAATATTCCAAAATTAGCATATAGCTAATTGGAATATTGAATTTTGTTTTTATCACCTAGCAGTTGAATAAATGGGTAAGGAGGCTCATACACTTCAGAAATAGGAATAAAATCCCTCATAATGTGAAAAGGGATCATTATAGGAGCTGGATTTCACACCCTCATGTGTGAAAAGGGACATTTTCATGTGGACAAGGTCAACTTTGACCAAGTCAACTGCGTTGGGATAAGAGGTGGAGATCATCTTTGGAGACAACACAGTGATAGTGGGAGGAAGATTCCTTGGTGGATAAAATCCTAATGAGTGGGAGCCAAGGTGATAGGGCTTCCATTTGTATAAAAGGAGAGCAAGGAAACCATAGCAAGACATGAAATGGATTATTAAATTTGTGGTCTACATGACTAGCTTTCTTCAACTGTTTAGTTGAGATTGTTGTGCTGCCTAGCACAAGGAATTATTGTTTAGGAATTCCTTCTCCTATTTTGAGAGGCATCTTGAAGGATATTGTACTTCATTTCTCCATATCTAGGCTTGAGGCCAAGCTACCTCCTTTTGCTACAACGCATTTTCTGTTTAGAGCTGGTTTGTTTTGCAAGGTGTTGTAGTGGAGGGTTCACAAAACTATTTCTGGAGCTCATTTTTCAGAGGAATAAGCTTTATTTTCTTTGGGAGATTAGTGAGGAATATTTTGGAGTAGATTTCACATCTTGGCACTTGGCCAATATATTTCCTTTCTCCTACAGTTCAGTTCCTTTCCTTTACTATGTTATTTCTGTGACCATTTGCAGTGAGGGGTTGCAGTGTTTGATTCGAGGGTGAGATATTAAGTGTTAGGTACAGCCTTTCACATGGAAGATCCATTGGAGGAGGTCTATTCATCTTGTGCACCATCTTTAGCCATGTCCATCCAGTTCTTTAGTTGCAGCTGCTACTCAGCCCTATGGCTGCACTCTAGCATTTTTTCCATTTTGCATATTTCAAGAAATCCTTTCCGGATTGCCTTGAAATTATGTTTGGGAGCTTAGATCTTCACTCCCAACATTTTATGAGCTATCTATTTTCATATTTATGTTATTTCAAATTCCCATTAGCAGTGTACCATCTATGAATGCATTGTACATGTTCATGAACATTCTGCAATATAGCAACATTTCACTTTTGGCATATGTATTCATGGGAGGCTTGATGGCCTTGATTATTTGAGTTATGCACACTTCTATTGTACTCATTTTTTTCTGATTTACGTAGTAAAATGGCTCCATGGTTTCCATACATTTTGGTATGATGTTATTCACTGCTATTTCCAGTTTTGTGTTCAAGTATTGCTGCATCCCCATTTTGGGATATTACATGGTACAAGGTCCACCCCAAGGCACTGATTTCATGCCACAATAAAATCGATACATTTCCCAAGTTGGACCCTAGAAGTTCACTATGAATCAGTACCCTAGTCCCCAATTAGGTTATGGGCATAATTTCCAAAATTATAACCCCTATGGACAAAATATTCCGAGACAGAACATATGGGCTTAGAATTTCTCCAGAACTAGTTGGAACCCAAACGTCAGTCTTTATCAAAAGGCTTCGACGCCTTTTAACCCGCAATTGAAATTCCTTGCTACACTAGAAATGCCTAATGTGTCGAAGTTAACAAATGATCCCATTCTTCATAATCCATATTGGCCCCCAGTTCCCACCAAGATTCTTGGCGATTGTCCCAAGTTCGAAGGAAAGTCTAGAGAAGACCCCCAGGTGCATGTTATGACATATCGCCTGTGGTGCTCCTCTAACTCCTAGATTTATGATTCTATCTACTTACGTCTTTTCCAAAGGACTCTCACTTTAGTCACTACAAATTGGTACATTGAACTCTCTCTTAGAATCTTTCAAGATTTCAACTCTTTTGCAATGGAATTTCTCACACACTTTCAGTTATCGGTTCGCTATGAAATTGGAATGCACCTCCTTACATCCCTAAAACAAGATCGAGCCACACATATCTCCAATCACATTCATGAATGGAGACAAATTTGTCGTTTCATCAAGTTTGAAATCCCTGATCAACTTCTGACTGACTGGTTCGCTACCTCTTTTATCGGTCTAATAGCTAAGGACATCACAATGGGGGCATGTGTTACCAAGGAACAAGCCATTGCTCATTCCCAATACCTCGATCTGGTTTACACCTAGTCTGGCACACTTTATGAACTTTTTCCAAATGCTCCATGACCTAAACATCCAAAGCATCGGCGGCAGCATCTGTCGGCAGTATCATTGGTTATGTTTCTTAGAATTGTCGTAAGTCTTATCCAAATCCTACAAAGTAGAAAACCACTCCTTCTACTGATACTTATTCTCAGCCACCTTCCAATCCTATCAAAACCGTGGAAGTGAATGTCATCTAGTCTACCTCAGTGGAGAAATCTTCCAAAGGTAAGAATAAGGGTAAAGGCAAGGCCAAATATGATGCCACGAAACAAGATTCTCCTAAAACCAATACTGATGATGGCTCGAAATGTAAACCAAAGTACCCTTGTATGATATGTGATGATGAGAATTACACCAAGGGATTTCGATGATGGGCTAAAGTGATTTGACTACTCAAAGACACCCAAGGAAATTTGATTGTTCTTAAGGAACTGCTTTCATCACAACAAAATCAAATGGTGGAGCAACCCCAGTCCCCTACCCCTTTTGGCTCTCAAGTGTTCATGATGAATGGTGGTACACCCTTATCTATTTATACCAGATCAAAATATTATACTGAACCACTACAAGTGACGAGGAAATAAATCACAGATGATCATCTTCACCTGCCTGCTTCTAGCCCTGTTCATATTGAAAGGCCTAGTTTTGAGCCCATTGTACAACCACCTTCCAAATGTGTGCTCCATATTCCCCCCTATAACCCAAATGCCTGTGCCACTCTGCATTATAGTATTTTCGAGGATTTGGCTCGGGCACCATCCACTATGCCCGTGCTGGAGGTACTTTAGAGTTGTTCGTTAGGATGGAAGGCTTTGTTATCCCCTATAGGAGGATTTGACCCTGCTGATTCGAGCCTTATCACTTTTAATCTGGGAAATTTTGTCCCACGTATCCCTCACCAACTTTCTTTGATTATCTAAGTTGGGATTAATGGTAATAAATACCATCGAGCAGTCATAGATGAAGGTACATCTACTTGCATCATGTCTGTTGCATGCTGGAAAGCCATTGGCTCTCCAGCCCTTAAACAATCTCCAAACACTTTGGTGGCCTTCTATGGAAGGGAATCTCTCCCTCTTGGTATCCTCACCATCTTACCTATCATGTTGGAAGGAAAAATGGTTAATGTCGAGGTGGAAGTCATTGATGCCAAGCTCAACTATAATCTCCTCCTCAGTCATAGTTGGAATCATGCAATGCTATCTGTAGTGTCCACTCTCTTTCCTGTTCTTCCTTTCCCGCATGAGGGAAATATTATCATTGTTGATCAGTTATCCTTTTTCAGTTCCACTTATTCAGAGAGAAAATTTTTGTATGTAGACCACATTCCCATGCCTTATGAATATGTGGGGCCAAGAATTTTCAAATATGCTACCCTTATGGGTCTTTTTCCTCCTCCTCTACCCAACACTGCTTAGGTGAATATGATCATTACTTATTTTGATCCTTGGATCATCCCTTCGCCTGATAAGGTTGATTCGTTTGGTGACATAATTTTGTTAAGCTCGATATAAATTTATTATTATGAAGTTATCTCGTCTTCGGCTTCTCCTTCTCGTCATACTTCTTCAAGTATGCCTCTCAACACGTACTCTCAATCCCCTCGGCTTGGTGCTTTGGATTCTCCAGATCCCTTTAACGAGGTGTTTCCAACATATGAAGCCATCGTGGAAACCATGTCTCTCGAGGATCCTCCCTGGGATGATAGTCATCATCGTTCCTCCTTTTTTTCTATTCTTGGGGAAATGTCTACTTGTCTTGAGGATTTTTCTTCCCAAGCTCCTTCCAAGCTGCTTCAAACAACAATTTTGACACATGAAGTTTTTATGGAAGGAAAAATGGGAAATATCACTCAGACGATTCCCATCAACATCTCCGTTAAACCGGGGGTTGCTGAGAACATCCAAATTGTGGTGACATGGTCTACTGGTGATATTGAGGTCTATACTAGTCTCTTATGAGAGTTTCAAGAAGTTTTCACTTGGTCCTACAAGGAAATGCCCGGAATTGATCTGAGTATAGTTGTGCATGAGATACCCACTTACCCTTATGCAAAACTTGTTCGCAAACGCCCTCATCCCATGCACCCTAGAAAGGCAGCTACCATAACAGGAGAAGTTGAAAAACCTCTCAAGGCAGGCTTCATTTATCCAACCCATTCACATATTGGGTCTATAACGTTGTCCCTATGGATAGACAATAGGGAACCATTCAAGTTTGTGTGGATTACAGCGATATCAATCGTGCTTGTCCACATGATAACTATCCTACTCCCTTCATCAACCAAATCATTGATGAATGTGCTAGGAGTGAGATTTTTTTCTCTTATGGACAGGTTCTCTGGTTAAAAACTGATTATTATGCTACTGGTTGATCAGCATAAAACCTCCTTCATCTTTCCATGCGACACTTTCATGTATAAGAAGCTCCCTTTTGTACTTAAAAATGTTGGTGCCGTGTTCCAATGAGAAATTTCGTATGATTTTCACAGTATTAAGCACATTGTTCAATATTACCTAGATGAACTTCCCACATTCCGCTAAGTGTTAAGACTACCCAGAACACCTCCGTCAAATTTTCTTCAATGTAGGTGCTACAACATTCGGCTTAATCCACACAAATGTGTCTTGTACGTCGATTCCGACAGAATCCTAGGGTTTTCTATTTCCAAAGACGGTATTCATCTCAATCCTCCTAATGTCGAAGCTATCATTAATCTCCCCTTCGCTTCCTCTTTACACCATTTGCATAGTTTGCAAGGGAAAGCTAACTTCCTGCATTGTTTGATATCGAACTATGTTGAGGTCGCCAAAGGTTTTACGTGATTTCTTAAGAAAGGTGTCATGTTTTGATGGGATGCGATTATCTAGAAATATTTCGATGCACTAAAGACTATGCTTGTCAATTATCCTCTTTTGTGTCCCCCAAATTATCATCGTGATTATTTAGTCTATTTGGCCTCCTCTTTTAACAATATTTCCATGGTTCTGGTACAGGACGATGACGATGGTAATGAGCATGTCATCTATTATCTTAGCCGCAATATTCTTGACATTGAAATGTGTTATGCTCATGTCAAAAAATTAGCAGTTGTTCAAGATGTCCAACATTTCTACCATTATATTTTACTCTGCACTACAACCATGATTTTTGATGGCAACCCCATGACCTATATTTTAACTCGACAATTGCTGGGGGGAAAGTACTCTAAGTGGATATTTATCCACCATGAGTTCGATTTGGAGTTCACTGTAGCCAAATTGAAGAAGTCGTTGGTTTTTGCTGAGTTGATCTGCTCTTTACCCTCTGCCTCTACTCCCTCTGGTTTTAAGTAACGCATTCCAGACGATACTCTTTTTCTCATTAGCACCCTTGATCAATGGTACGATGATATCATTGTTTATCTCAAGACTTATAACTTCTAGTCCGATTCGATGAAAGATGCTCGTCGATGTATTCATCATCATTCGCAACCCTATTTTATAATCGGAGATACTTTATACCACATTGGAGCTGATTCCATCCTTTGTCGGTGTTTGACCCTCGATGAAGCTAAAAAATTCCTTAATGACTACAATTCTGGTGCATGTAGTTATCACATGTCTGGGTATGCTACTGCTTAAAAAAATCTTCGTGTCGGATATTTATGGACTACAAAATTCAAAGATTATGACCTTGCTATCCGTAAATGTCACAAGTGCCAAATCTAATAACGCAAGATGCACGCACCACTCGATCTGCTCCATCACGTCATTACCATTGGTACCTTTGCGAAGTGGGGAATTTATTTTATGATGTGTAACCCTTGCTCAGTTGGGGGGCATGCTTATATTATTTTAGCCGTAGACTACTTCACAAAATGGGCCGAACCAATGCCTACACTCATAGCTAATGGTAAGACGACTGCCCAATTTCTCTTCAATCATGTGATTATGAAGTTTGGAGTCCCTCATGCCATTTTCACTGACCTTGGCTGCCATTTTTGCCATTATATGATGGCTGAGTTGACTATTAAGTTGGGTCTGTGTCACGACAACTCAGCGCCGTACTACCCTCAGCCCAATTGGCAGGTCGAAGCAGTGAACAAAGTTTTATTAATTATGCTTCAGCGTACTATTGGGATGCACAAGGTCAATTGGCATCTCATGTTGTTCTCATATCTTTGGGCTTACCAAACCTCAGTGAAGGATGCAACTAGATTCACACCATTTCAACCTGTTTATGATCTAGAAGCTACCCTTTTGATTGAATGTGAAATTCCTTCACTCAAGATAGTTGTCGAATTACTGTTGAATACTTCGCTAGAGGAAGAACATCTACTGTATTTGGAGAGGCTTGATGAAACTCGCTGCTTCACTTCTCTAGTAATAGAAGCACAGAAAAAGAGGGCCAAATCCCACCTTGACCAGACAGTTTCTCCTTGTAAATCCGTAGAAGAAAACGTAGTCCTCTTCTATGGCCAAGCCCATGATAAGCTTGGGGCAGGTAAATTCAAACCCATGTGGCATCAAACCTACATTGTCAAACATGTTTTGCAAAACAGATCCTTTGAGTTTATTGATAATGAAAGCTATCCCACTGTATCGACCACGAAATGGGTTGCATCTCAAAAAATACTATGCATGATTTTTCGTGCATTTATTTTGTACATATATGTGTTTTTCATTTTTGTACATTTTTGGCTTGGCGTGCTTTGTGAGCAGTTTTTCCTGGTTATTATGTCTTTTCTTATTGTGCAGATGTATGTCACTCCTTATCTCAGTTTCGCTGAGAGTGCCTCCTGCAGTACCTAGAATCTATCCTTCGTGGCTTGGGTAATTTATGATCCTAACGGTGAGTTAGTATACTTTCAAGGCATTTTTCTATGACATGCAACTAACAATGTCATTGAATATAGTGAATTTATTGAACTTATAACTGAAGCTATTTCCCTCGACATTCATGAATTAATTGTAAACCTAGACTCTCATCTTGTTGTTCTACAGCTCAATGGGCATTATTCTGTCAAAAGCCCTCATACTTTAAGAATTTATTTACGTGTTCATTTATTAGAAATTAATTTTGATTATATTACATATCAGTATATTCCTAGAATAATGAATACGTTAAATGATGCAGCAGCTAATATTGTTTTAGATAGACATTTGCGGAATTTGTAAAATAAATCATCATCACATAGTAAGATTTAGACAGGAAAATAGGCATATATATATATATATCTATATATATATCGATTGTTTGCATCATCTTGTACATCACAGTTCAAAAAATATATGTGTTTCAGTTACATCCTGAGATGCCACGTGTCTAAAAAAATATGCAAAAATGAAACTTAGGAGTCTAATCAGCATGGTTCTCATGATAGCAAGTCGCTTCCCGTACGACATGTCTCAGTAGTTGATGGATGCAATTAGAAACTCCTGCGATGTATCACTGGTAAGCACGAGGCATGTCCTCGAATCTCACGTACTTCGGGATCCCACTTGTGAGTTCATCCAAGTTACATGTGATTTCTTCCTCATCGCTTCCCTCGCCATGAGGGGCCACTTTGAAATCTCTTGGTATCCTCTGAGCTATTGGAAACGTCCCTGTGGGTCTCTCTGGTCCAACATATTCAACACATGAGAAAATATTAGAACACACATATATATATAAACCAAAAAATCATAATACTCATAAAATTGAAAAATTGAGATTTTACCTTTGTCCTCATCGCAGTAGTCCCCTTCGCAGTAGTCCTCCACCATGATTATTTGTTGGCTCAACCAGTCAAAGAACTCTGGTCTCCATGACATATGTTGTCCACCTCCTGATCGACGCATCAACTCAACCCAACGGACGACCTGTTACTCTCGTGCTGCTGGCATAGGTACAATCACCTTCTAGCGCTGGAATATTGGTAACCATTCTAGGATTAATGCTATCAAGATGGACCCACACCCAAACTATTTCAACTTACCATTTGTACATTCGGTTAGCTGAAGTTTCATGTTGATGGTCACTTCTTCCTCCCAATTGAATATTGTTGGAGCCATGCAATCTACAACTAGTTGGAGCTGAGTCTTTGTGGCTTCATGGGGAGCCTAAGATCTGGTAGCCCGAGTAATGGAATGTAGCACAACCATCAAGGTTAATTCGGGCATTGTCTGAATGTATAGCTTGCCACTCTTATGTGCTTTCCTTGCTCCATAACAAGCTCTATCTATCAACATGACCATGCTCTCTCCAAGAGCTCGAGTACCCGTCATTAGTGGTCGCTCTCCCCTCCACGACAATATAGTTATGAAGTAGATATTAGAGACTTCTATCTCTAGTTCATGTTCATGAATGATGAATCTGTCTCGATATTTTTCCCATACACTAATCAAGTATTGTAGCAATTCTAGCTCAGATCTCAAACATGGGGCCATGAATAATTTCAGGAGCCCACAGTTCCTCAGGGCATCCATGCACACATCACTCTCCATGGCATGTTCATCATCTACCCCATGCTCCTGCTCTTTCCATTCAATTACCATTTTAGTTTTTGATTCTTCCTGCAAAACCAAATGCAAAGATTCTATAAGCCACAATGCTAAAAATTAAATCGTTTTGGCCGAGAATTTTGGAGGAAATTGTGGGAGGAAATTTGGCTTGTGACACTCGGCGCTCTTTATTTTCAAACTGATTCTTGTTGGCTTCTTCCTTTAAAAAATGTGGAGGTCGGTGTGACTTCATGCCCATAACCAGTGCCGACTGCCATGACCATGATTTTTCACACTCCTCCAGAAAACACATCAAGACATAAAAGCATATAAAAATTGGATATAATTGCAGGAGAATTTCATGACTCTTAGCTGGAATAAGTAGAGTCATCAATGACCTCCTCAATTTCCTGCAGTCAGCTCCACAAATTCACTATGAAAACTGGTGAAAATGATCACAAGAAGGTGAAAAGGTAAAAATAATTTTTTTTTACTATTTGAATTGTTTTATAACCTTTCCTAACCCATATTATGTTTTTGGACACATTTTTTATTATTTTTTATTATTTTTTCTCGGAAATGAATTTTACGTTTTTTTCTTGTGTAGCAACAGGTCCTAAAAATTGGCAACGATGAGGAAACGAGTTGTATTTTATTACTTTTTCAGACTTAGTAAAAACACAAAAAAGTAACCCCCTCAAGTAATCTTTCAGCACTTTTCTGACTCTCAAAATTTGAAAATATTCCTGAGACTCTTGTCGTTTTTAACTCTCTAAAGGCTGTGAAACGTCATATGCCAAGTATACGTTTACCCATTTTTTGGGTTGGGAAAAATTATTTACGAAAAAGGAATACCTTATTCGCACATGGCTAAGAGGTTCTCTCAGATATTGTTTTCTACCTTTTCGGATTTTTGATATGACATATGAAAAGGGACCTTCTGGAGTTTTCTTTTCTACCTCTTTTCAAACTCTCTAAACATGAAAAGAAATTGAGTTTTCCCTTTGTCAGACTCGTTAAAACTAAATGGCAATGGAAGTCATCACCATGATGTTACCGAGTTCCTCGTTCCTAGGGCTCGTAAAATGTACTAGGATGGATTTTTCCAAAGGAAAACATTCATGAAAATAATATGTTATACCCTTCAAGCTTGTTTCCAAAAATAATTGTGGTACTCACTAGAAATGGTGGGGGAAAGTGGAACTAGTTCTCAGTTGTGTAGTAAGTATGTCACTCTTGAACATGACACTTGTCTGCAGTTCGTGTTGGGTTGGGGATATCCCACATTCATCATTTTTTCTCCATGGGTTTGGGTTGTCCATTTTTACCTCTCATCTTCTCTTTGCCTCGTCCCCATGACCTCATATCTCTTGATGTCAAATATTGCCATATTCCAGAGTCATGTCGCCAATATGTTCAAGAGAAGTCCATTCTGCAGTTTTCAAACCCTGACCTTCTGTTTAGTCTTGATTCACTATCATCTTACTCCTCTATCTCACATCGATGATGAGGGAAACATTATGGCCCTCCTTTGACCATTCACTTCCTTTCAACTTCAGCTCATTATCTAGGAATTTGATCCAGAGACTCCCTTCTCGTACCTTAGAGCTTGCATGCATCAATGGAAATTTCTTTGCATTTGACGACATGTTCTCATCATTTACCTTTGATCAGGTGATTTTGTGGATGCTTGAATCCAGCTCATTGTTCATGTTCCATGGATTGTACCAGCAGTACCTTGAGAAACATTGTCATTATTGGTGGTTTCTCTCGCGCCTATTAATGGCTTCCATCATCAAATGGTAATCAGGTGACTTTATTGCATGTTCGAATTTAGATCATTCTCTCACATGCCTGAATTTGTACTTGTTTGAGTTGGGACAGAGAGCAAGACCCTGGGTTTTGTCTGATGAAATGAAGGCTACAAGACGATTTGGTTTATCATGACTGTATGCATGATGACACTTCTAATTGGATGGTTACAACCATACCTGAGTCTATTTTATGATCTTTCTCACTAGATATGTGTATCCATACCTTGGATTTTATTACATGTTCTATATTATGGATGGTTGCACCCATACCTTTTATTAATGTATCAAAGATATCATTCATACTTAATCTTGTAGTTGCTCTGACGACAACATTTTGGTTTGGGCATGTTCTCATAAAGCATTTCACTCGTCCCTCTCTCTCGGACATCATGCTTTATGGGGCATCTGTTACAGAGTATTTTATCACCGTACCTTCATTCCCTATTTTGTACAATATCAGACCATCATAGTGACCCCTGTGTACTGTCACGGATCATGATGAATGTAATTGCATCCCTTAACATGTCAGGAACACAATCTCTGTTAACCTTTCCTGAAGTTGACGCTTTAAAACATATAATTTTCCATCAACGTGGTTATGTAGTTATGACCTTGCTCCGATGGCTAGAATTGAATTATGCCTTGCACCATGGTCACTCTTTCTTTGAAGAGCCCCTGCGCCAAGCTACTTTTGGAAGCTTTTTTAATATGGAAACAAATCTTCTAAGATCTAATAGCTTCGTGGATGGAGTCATTGATGTTTGTTCGACTGGATGTGGTTGAATTTCTCCCTTTGGCCTTCTAGTTCCTACAAAAATGAAACTTCCCAAAGGGACAAACCTTTCCTCCACCATAAGTGGATCCCAAAGCTCATCCTCCACTCCTATAAATTCCTCTTAGTTTTATTGATTCAACTAGCCAGAATAGACATGAGCTGATAACAGAGAATACTCCATAGTTGTGAGAGAAAGTTTGAACCTTTCGCCTCTTTGATTTGACTCGACAAATGAATGCTTTGATACATGCCTGACTAAACCTGTCAAAGGAGGTCTATAGCGTTAAGGCACAGGTTATAAAATCCCTTTTATATATTAATATGACATGACTGATTTCTAGTTCCATCTTTTTCTATGTTAAAATTTGAAGTTTCTGACTCTCCTTGTGCTGGTGTATGAATGTCGCTACCAAAGGAGCACAAGTCTTGAAAAACGAATATCGAGGGATCACTGCAACATACTACGTCAAGGGCGTTGGATTAATTTAGGACATCTATTCCAATCCACATTTCATTTATAATGTAGGAATTTAGAAAACAACATGTTCCCTTGTTGATAGACCCACCCTAGGGCTAGAGGGGTCACCTCTATCCATAGAGGGGATTTCCTTCACAACAAGAATTGTGTGCTTCTTTATGAATAATCCCTTGCTTGTTTTCCATTGAGGGTCTTATAACTAGTGGTTTCCATGTTTTCATTTTTGTGGATTTATTATTTTTTAATTGCATTGAGCTTTATTTCTAGCCTAGGTGGATTTATTCTCTTTTACAAACAAATACTTGTCAAATCATAAAAAAAATTATGACCTTGTGTGATTCAAGTGGATGTTGGTGGCCACCCACCTACTCCAATTGGACCCCCACCACTGTCTCTTTCAGTGTTTTAGTTTCCTTAATTGTAGCACAATTTACTATTTTTGGCAGCTTTTTGGGTCGTGAACTTCTGGAGCCATTCTAAGGCCTTAAAAGATGTTTTATGGGAAAATAGAAGCTAACATTAGGTTTTGATTGATTTTTCCACTCAAAAAATTGTAGTCCTACGATAGATATTTCTAACAAAGTTTTATGCGCATCAAACGAAGATCGTATGCCAAAATTATGACCCCGGGAAGTTGATGCACCAATTTACCCAAATGGGAACCATATTTTTGGTGCTTCATCTCCTACGGTTAGGTTTTTGGATGTTTAGGGTTTTCCATTGTTTTTCAATAATAAATAGGCCTTCGAGCCTCATTGTAACACAGTTCATAGGCATGTACGCACCACATCTCTTCTCAAAGATAAGCTAACATCAACTAAGCCAGTTTATTTCCATTTTGTTTGTAAGCTTATTCCAGTATTTGATATTAATGAAATGAAGAACTATTTCTATTGCATATTTCCAGTTATGGTTATATCTGTAAATTTTTTCATTCTTGTTTAAGTTTGGATTCGTGCTATTAGAGAATTCTTGAATTTCTTGGTTTTTCTTTGCATGACCCCAACAACGTCGGGATAAAAGGAGTTAGGGCTCTAATTAGGTGAGCCTTTGCAAGACCAACATCAAAACCCCAACCAACTCCCATGGAGGAAGAGAAGAAATAAGAGGGGGTAGGAGATCCTTTCAAAATATTGCTCGAATATGTCCTCGAGTGATAGAGGAATGCGATAATGAACAAATTTTCCTAGATCCTTCGGCGGCTACCAAAAGGTGACACATCTCCTTCCAACATCTACTTTGGAAGCACCACATCCTTCAAGATACAAGTTAAAATTTACGTACCCATATTTGAAGGAAAAATAGATGCATATGCCATAGATAAATGGTTAAATCTGCTAGAAGGATACTTTTTTTTTCATTATTTTTCCAGCTGGGGAAATACTACTTTTGGAGTTCTGAAATTCACCCCCCACATCAAGGATTGGTGGGAAACTTGCTGTGAGAAGAAGGATGAAAATGAACTCTCAATATTTACAGTCAGACCCACATGGAATTCATTCTGGGATGCCATCAAGGAGAATTACTACCATTTTGGGACCTATGAGGAAAAATACATAAAGTGGACCACCCTACGAAAGGGAAGAGACTAAGATGTGCCTCAATTTACCAATTTTTTTCTTACCATTTTCATGAGCTTGGGTATCAAGGATTTTGAGCGAAATTTGGTACTCAATTGCCACGAATTTCTTCATAGATATATCCCGGATGAGATGGAGTTCCTGGACATATCCTTTCTACACACGACATACTGATACACTATCAAGATTATGCAAAAGTTAAAGCATAAAAAGAAAGATTTCGTATCAGTGAATCCGAAGCAAAGGAAAGGCACCCCCGAACGAGAGAGCAAAGCATAGAGCCAATGCAGGGAAACCCATCATAACAAGCTGAAGCCACAACCAAAGAATAACAACACGAATATGAAGAAGGACATGGGAAGGTATTATGAGTTCCATAAGAGCTCCATTCACAACACAAGTGAGTGTGAGGTGAAGGAGTCACTAGTTGCCTAGCTAAAGGCTTTCGAATCATCTGCATGCTCCAAATTTGGGTCAGAACCTGACAAGGGGAAAGAAAAAGGGAAGCATATCATTGACATGGAGCCGAATGCTACTGTGGCAACCACTAAGATTCAAAATATTGATCCTGAAGAGTCATAGAAGGGGGAACACCTCTTCCACTCACAGATATGGGTTAATGGTTCTCCGCTATAGTTCCTTGTCGGAAGTGGGATCCAAAAGAACCTCATTTCACCAAAGGTCATGAAGCGGATGGGCTAACTAGTTACAAAAAATCCACAACCATACACCATTGGAAGGCTTCACCAAGGATGAGATCTTCATGTCAACCAGTAGTGTCGCATTCCCTAAAACATCAAGCCCTTCACAAATCATGTACTGTGCGATGTTCCTCCTCTTGAATTTTTTGATGTATTCTTAGGACAACCGTACTTGTGGAAGTGGCATGATTTATATGATTCTAGACCTCACTTTGTGATTATTTCTTTGGGTAATAATTTATGCATGATACCAGAGGTAGCCTCACCTACCGCTATAACATTTATCTCTTCTAAGAAATGAAGTAAGATCATCTCCTAGATTGGGAATTTTATTTTCTTTCTGATTCTCTCTGGAAGTAAGGGGAATATTGTAGCCACGTCCATGTCCCCTGGGGAGGGTTCCTTCACGTAGTAGAAGCAGGTGGATATAGTGATGGAAGAATACATGGACATATTCTCCTCACCCACAATGCTACCCTTGCACTTTTAGGTCAAGCATTTGATCGATCTGACTCCTGAATCAACTCTACCCAACAAGCCCATATATTACTACTCTATTCCAAAAAATGAAGAGATCAAGTGAAAAATCTAGGATTTGCTACAAAAAGGACACATTTGACAAATTTCCTCACTTTTTCAGATCCCAATTGTACTTTTATAGAAGAAGGATGGGACCTATAGGCTCATAATTGATTATTGGGAAGTAAAAAAGATCAGTACTAATAATATGTATCCAATCCCATAGATTGATGGCCTTTTGGACCAACTCAAAGGGTCCAAGTATTTTAGCAAGATGGATTTGAAGTATAGTTATCACCATCTCCCAATGGAGCCCATAGTTGTATGTAAGACCCCCTTCAAATCCAAGGAATTCCCTTTTGAATGGTTGGTTATGACCTTCGGGTTGACAAATTCCCCTGCTACTTCTATGAGGCTAATGGATGACATCTTGCATCCCTTCACCAACTCATTCATGGTTGTTTATATGGGCAACATCCTCATCTTTAGCAAGAGATGGTAAGAACACTTGCAACACATTTAGTGGGTCATTCAAACCTGTTAACAACACAAACTGTGTTCCAAATTTAATAAATTCACCTTTGGCATGAGCTAACTCCAATATATGGGTTGCATCATAGATGAGCATGGCATGCATGTGGATCTGACTATGATCCAAGTCATTCAGTATTGGCCAACCCTGACCACTCTAACTGAGCTTCAAAACTTTTTGGGCCTTGAAAATTCATTAAGGGAATTTTGAGGTCTAAAATGGGGCTCCTAATGAAATAAAAAAATAGTAGTGGAAATAATAAAATAATATTAGATTAAATCATTAGATTTTAGAGGGAAAAAGGAAAAACTATTTTTTCAACTCCTGTTTTCAACTGATATCCTTATTGGTTTACTCAAATTTCAAGTGGAAACACTCATTGGATGCCTATTTTTATTCTTCATACCATGTTTCATAATTTCAATGGACCTTGCTACACGAAAAATTAGAAATACATGGAAAAAATTATTGTAATCACACTTTTTCATGTATTTATATTTTTTCGTGTAGCATGGTCCATCGAAATTATGAAAGATGGGTACTCATTGGATGAGGAATTAAATGTAATATGGAGCCTTTTAATTTATCATAAAAATGACAAAATTTTTCAATATAAAGGGGAACAAATCATACAACAGGAACCAACAAGCCTCCGATGAATGAACCCTCTCATAAATCAGGTGCTGCTACTATATAGAATGTGGAAAAGCTGCTACAACGAAATCATAAATAGCATAGCTACAACAGGAGATCATACAATAATACAAAATGGCTGATATATTCCTCAAATGATACAAAAAATAAATATCTAGCCTCTATAACAACCTCTGAATAGAACCCAAGAGGGTTTCCAGAAAATACACCAAAATACAAGATGTGAACTAAAGCCCTAGGGCTGAAGATTCACTACAAATAGATAGCTGGAAAGATGTGGATGATCTTATGTAACATAGAATGAAGCCTCCCCCCAATATACTCTCCAGGTGAAAGGTTGATCCCTTCACTGGAAAACCATCTCCCCCAAATGGTGTACTGAAACCGCCCTTGCAACTCCTCCCTAAAATAACACAGACCAAGACTGAAACTGCATATAATAATAATGTGACTTGGTACCAAATTCTACAATAAGGCTCAAGGGCCTTATTTACTAGCTTCCCAATTGAGCGGAACCTTCCTCCAATAAAATCTAGCTTAGAAATCACCCAAATGAATTCTCCATTGTTGCACCCTACAACACTGCACAACCTAAGTGTGTAGAAACTGTGCTGTAGAAGAAATGTGGAGCTTGGCCTGATGTTGGAATGTGGAAATATAGGGAAAATACTTCTCTTGAGTGGGCACTTGAAGTCCCCCGAGGATGAAGTTGGGATTCCCTCTTGGGAACACCCTCTACTAAAGAAAACTAAATTCTTAGGTAAACAGCTGAAGAGAGCAAATAGTCATATAGACCATATCAAAATAATAATCTAAAACATGCCTTCGATTGCAACCATCCCCTTCCTTATATTCTTGGTGAGCTTTCTCACCTTGTGCCCCACTCATTAAAGCCACTACTTCCATTAATGGAGTCTCCCTCTAAAACTACATTGTCCAACAATGAATGTCCACTCCTCCATACCAGCATTGTTGATTTAGTCAAAGGTGACCTACTCTACATGATCCAACACCTTTTCACACACAAGGGTGCTCAGTAAAGCTACTAAGATGATCTCCATTCACATTAGGAGTGATTTTATTCTTAGTAAGGAGATTTATGGGTCTCCATACCCTCTTATTCATCAAACTAAGAATCAAAAACAAAATTTAATATTCCAACTAGCTTAAAGCTAATTGGGAATCTTATAGTCCTCCCCTCCCAAATGTTGCCTATCCTCAAGCAACTATAAAGGTGAGTGTTGCAACTCTTCTCCTCCTTCCTTGGTGAAACCTCAATGTGATAAGATCTCCTAATATACCAAGTGTCTCCCAATCATTCCTTCCTTTAAATTCACCTCCCAAATACTAATGAGATGAAAATGACTCACCTCATAAGGAAGCAAAAGATCCAATGTAGCAATCATGGTTTGCTCAATGTCCTCCCTGAAACATGAAGCATAAGAAACATTGAGAATATCTCTGCTAATGGGCATATTCAACCCTTTCATCTTGCCTCCAATCATTCCTAGAATAAGAATAATGACATCATCAATGTATGGGATCAACCAAGGATAAATAAGTTGTCATATGTAATACTAGATGAGGATCATGGTCCCACATGTTGAACCAACGTAGTATATCTCCTAAATGCCTTAGATAATGATATAATAAGTGGTTTTCCCACCACTTTTTTGATGCCATAGTCTTCTCACATGTTTTGAGAAGGTGAGTAAGGTTTGGTGCATTTGGAGTACACCCTGAATGATATTTCATCTCCCTATATCCTCCTAGGGAGTGGCCATGCTCAATACTGTTTATGGCCCCAAGTTTACCATGAATTTTATAAGGTAGAGTGCCCCCACTTGGAGAAATGGCCTGCACATGTACTGTAAAAGAATGCTAATATTCATCAAATAAATCATTATGCATGAGTAGTCTGCTTCTGGAAGTGGAAGATCTAGATCACCTCTAAAATTGATGTTGGTATATGACTAGTCCTCCACCATGATGAGTTGTCGGCTCAACCAGTCAAAGAAATCGACATATGTTTCCTAACTCCTGATCGAGGCATCAGCTCAGCCCAACGGACCATATGTTTCTCTTGTCCTAGTGGCATAGGTACAATCACCTCCTGGCACTGGAATATCAGTAACCATTCTAGGATGAATGGTATCAAGATGGACCCATACCCAAACTCCTTCAACTTACCATTTTTACATTTAGTTAGTTGACGTTTCATTTTGATTGTCACTGCTTCCTCCCAACTGAATATTTTTTGGAGCCATGCAATCTACAGCTAGTTGGCGCTGAGTCTTTTGCGGCTTCATGGGGAGCCTAAGATCTAGTAGCTCGAGTAATGGAATGCATCACTACCCTCAAGGGTCAGTCAAGCATTGTCTGAATGTCTAGCTTTCCACTCTTATGTGATTTCCTTGCTCCATGACAAACTCTATCTATCAACATGCCCATGCTCTCTCCAAGGGCCTGAGTACCCGTCATTAGTGGTCACACTCCCCTCTGCGACAATCCAATTATGAAGTAGATATCAGAGACTTCTATCTCTAGTTCTTGTTCATGAATGATGAATCTCTCTCGATCAATGTCCCACACACTAATCAAGTATTATAGCAATTATAGCTGAGCTCTCAAACATGGGCCCATGAAGAATTTCAAGAGCCCACAGTTCCTTAGTGCATCCATGCACGCATCACTCTCCATGGCATGCTCATCCTATACCCCATGCTCCCCCTCTTTCCATTAAATTACCATTTTAGCTTTTGATTCTTCGTGCAAATCCAAATGAAAATATTCTATAAGCCACAATGCTAAAAATTATATCGTTTTGGTCGAGCATTTTGGAGGAAGTTGTGGAAAATTTGTGCATGGCACTTGGCGCTACTATTTTTCAAACACCTGTGCCAAGCGGTGCCTTCTCATTTAGAAAATGTGGAGGTCAGTGTGACTTCATGCCCAGAACCAACGGGGACTGCCGCAGCCATGATTTTTCACACTCCTCCAGAAAACGCATCAAGACATAAAAGCATATAAAAATTGGATAGAATTGCAGGAGAATTTCATGGCTATTAACTAGAAGAAGTAGAGTCACCAACGACCTCCTGGATTTCCTATGGTCATCTCCACAAATTCTACGTGAAAACTGGTGAAAATGATCACAAGAAGGTGAAAAGGTAAAAGTAAATTGTTTTTACTATTAGAAATCTTTTATAGCCTTTTCTAACCCCAATTGGGTTTTTGGACACATTTTCGATTATTTTTTACTATTTTTTCTCGAAAATGGGTATTATGTTTGTTTCTTGTGCAGCAACAGGTCCTAAAATTGGCAAGGATGAGGAAACGAGTTGTGTTTTATTATTTTTTTAGACTCGGTAGAAACACAAAAGTAACCCCCTCGAGTAATCTTTCAACACTTTTCTGACACTCAAAAATTGAAAATATTCTGGAGACTCTTGACATTTTGAACTCTATAAAGGCTGCGAAATTTCATATGTCGAGTATACATTTACCCCTTTTTTGGGTTGGGACAGATTATTTATGAAAATGGAATACCTTAATCGCACATGGCTAAGAGGTTCTCTCAGATATTTTTTTCTACCTTTTCATATTTGCGAGATGACCTATGAAAAGGGACCTTCTGGAGTTTTTTTTTCTGCCTCTTTTCAAACTCTCTAAACATGAAAAGATGTCAAATTTTCCCTTTGTGTTGGCGAGAAGTCAAGTCTCGCGGACAAGACCCAGGTTCAAGAGTTGTGGCCAACAAAAGGGGTCCGGTGTAGTCTAGGAACACGCCGGCATTTTCACCCTGCTCTGGAGAGCAGTGCGTCTCACCCGAGGCCGCAACCACATGCAAAAGGGGATGAGATCAAGGGCAAGGAACAAACCCGCAACTAAAGAAAGACGGTGCATCCATTCATATACAAAGTTATATGCGTAAGATCACTTAATAAGCATTCAGACATTCATAAATAAAATTTTAAACCAGCATATACACATTACATGCACATGAACATCTTATTGAGACAGCAACCTTCCATTATATTAATATCTTAGCCCAATACATGATTACATGTCAATCTTCCTGTTAGCTCACAAAGCTGATACAGATGATTCTCAGAACAGAAGGGTAGAATAGAGAAGATAGGAAACCATATGAAGCACATGCATGAATCCTCCGCAGCTGCTCTGCGCGTCCTTCCTTGTCTCTGGCCTCGCGACTTCTTCAGTATGCATTCAACTCTCAGTATTCAACCCCCTTTTCAGCCGGGTGACTGTTATTTATTCACCCGCCCTCGCGACTATCGGCTCCTCTGCGTCTTCACTTCGGCTTCTCTCAGCTTCTCTTCTGATGTCTGCGTGTTCCACTTTCTGTTTTCTGCTGTGTTTCCTTCATCTGCACTTATCTCCATTCTATCTCCAGCTATCGGGTGCTTCCGCGCCACCTTGGTAGCTCCGCAACTCCTGGTAGTTGCGGCGCGGTCGCAGTTGCCATGTGTATTTATTCTGCAACTCAAAAAGGGTCAAAACTCAAAATGTCTTGGCCAAGATGTCAAAACTTAAACAAAAGCAAGGGCCCCAACAGGCCCCGACCACAATTCCTTGACTCGTCCGCGAGTCAATCACAAATAACAGTTTCTATTTCCATTTCCCCGCTGGCGCCCGTACTCTGCTCTGCTGTGCCTTCACCCTGCGCCCTTTCCTGCTGTGCTCCGCCACTTGGTTGGTCAAACAAGGGCCCCAACTCCGGGACCCGGTGGAGCGTTGTGTCTCTGAGCTCTGTGAAGGCCGCCACTACTTGCTGCCATTCCTACATAAGCAGGTCGGCTTCTTGAGAGATTCGGTTGGCGGCGGCTTCGTCTATGGGCGTCGGGGCAGCCCCGAACAGTGTGGCGAGCTGGGCTTCAGCCTTGGCATCCAGTTGGTGCATAGCATCAGCATGGGTACGAAGGGGCGGACGAATCTCCCGGATGACGTGTTTGGCCGCTGCTGATTCGGCCTCAGTCTGTTGCATGTGGAGTTCCAGCTCGTCCGACTGGGCGTAGAGCTGATCTAACCTTGCTGGGTCCGTGGTCGCCTGAATGTCCCGGGCAATCTGTTGCAGCTGGGCAGTGATAGGCTGCGTCTTGACCGTTAGCGCGAGTGAGCACTCCTGCAGACTGCGCAGAAGGGCAGAAGCCGCGGCTGCAGTGGAATGGAGATTTGCTTGCATACTGACTGCCTGCGTCTGTTTGGCAGTCACCTGTCCTGAATGGTCACTGGGTGGATCTGGAAGGGTAGGCCGTGCGGCTAACGCCGCTTGGAGTTCCTGGTTCTCCCTGCAAACAGTAGTGAAAACTTCCCTGAGGTGGTGAGCCCGTAGAGCTATACTGTCCTCCTCTATACGAGCAGGGAGTGGGGCATAGTGAGCCCTTGCAGCTGGCCATACGCTGGAGAGCGCCTGAATAACAATGTTGGCCTGCTCCTGGAGGTTGGTCTTCTCCCGCAGCAACTGATTGCGCTGTTCAGTAAGCGCCATGATCTGATTCCGCTGCTCAGTGCACCACCGCTGTAGCTTTGAGTGAATCTGCTCGGCCTTGAGGGCCGCCCGCTGAATGAGCAGGCACAGCTGTGCTGGACTACATTGTTCTGTATTGGTCGTGCCGGGTGTGCCCTGCTCCGGCACCCTCTCCTGCGAAGGTTGGTGGCTGGTCGCTGGTCGGCTGGAAGTTTCTGGAGGAGGGACCGGCGTCTGCTGCTGCACTAAAGTGGCCATCTCGGACTCCGGCCGGTTCTGCTGCGTGGTCTGCTCTTGGGGAGGGGCAGCCGAATCAGCCCCCCCATTCGTGAACCTGGTAGATATAGTAGCCTGAAGGTCCTGGGCCGTGGCCACAGGGTCAACCGGTGGTACCACAGCTGCAGTACTAGAGGTGACTTCCACCCCATGGTCACCTCCGAAAAGGTCTTGGATCAACGAATCTGACAGAGTGGCTGATGAGTTGGATGGATTGGGGGAGGTGGTAGGTGGTCGGCCTGTGGGAGCAGTGGACGGAGTGAAGGAAGTGGGAGGGAGGTGGAGGTTGAGGAACTCTGCCGGATCGATCAGAGGTTCCTCCGGAATCAAAGTTGCTGTGGGCGGAGTGGCTGGTGGATCATCCTCCGTAAGATCCACCACTGGATCTGTGGCCGTAGTGCGGGCCCTCTTGGATGGAGGTGGGTCGGCAGAATCGGGTTCGGGGCCCGGTTCACCCATTGGTGTAATGAGGGGGGTGGCAGAAGTGAACAAGTTAGTGGGAATGGGGGAAATGAGGGGGGTGGTGTTGGAGGGACCACGAGACCGATTAATATGAAATTCAGCAAAAGAGGGAAATATAGGGGCACCACTCAAAGCAACTTGGGTGGCCACGCTAAGTCGTCGTACCTGGTCGTTGAAGTGCTCGACGATTGGGACTAGCACTTCAGGCAGTGTTGGTGCGGTCTTAGCTGCTTCTTGTGGAGGGTCCGCCGCAACCTATGAGGATCCCGCTGCGCCGGTCGCGGCGGGCCGCTGTGCCGGCAGCATCCCCTCAAAGTTATAGCGGGTGACCCCATCGCGGACGTGCTTGACGACCCCCGGCCACGCAGAAACCTCTCGGTGAAAGGTGTCGTCATTCAGCTGGAACCGGAGGGGCGCCATGTGAAATGTGGCGGCCGGCACGCAAGTTGGCCGGATGAAGGTGTGCCTGTGGCTGACCCCAAACCACACCTGCTCACTGTACTCATCCAGCAAGGGTCTGGGCACCCGTTGCTGGTTGGCCACAACATCGGTCATCATCCCGTACCACGTCCGGAACGCTGCCGTGTTCACCTGTTTGGTGCTGGGATCCATGGACACCTGCCAGGGGGTGTACTTCATCGCAAGCGGCTGGCTTATGGTCGTCTCCGCCAGCTCTCGGATGGGAGGAAGGTGCCATTTCCACATGGCGAAGGCTAAGATCAAGTAGCCGTAAATGAAAGTGGTGGTACGCCTGTAATTTTCTTCGCAGGCTGCGAAGAGTTCCTTCAACACGAGAGAGCACCAGTTCAACTTGGTGCCCCGGGTGTAGTGCTCTGCAATGGAAATTGTGTCCAGGGTGCATTCTCCCTTCGTATAGTCGCGCATCGTCTTGCTAGCGATCAGGTAGCAAGCGAACCGGATTTCTGGTTTGTTGATCAGGTCAATTTTGGCACCTTTGCCACCCCGACGAGTGCCATACTTGGTGTATAGGTCGGCGTCACCCGACTTCCGGGCGCGCTTAGAGGATGTCTGGCCAGCAGCGGAGACATCTGCACCATTTTGGGACAGCCCTGTAAGCCGATGAATGTCTTCGGCATGAATTGGGATTTCTTCGTTGAGCCACAGGGACCCGTTCTGGACCCGACTGAGGAGGAACCAGGTGCATTGCAGAGCCGGTCCCGTAGTGCCGAAAACGGGAAGAGACCTCAAATGCATCAAGGTCGACTGCTGCAAGCCCCTGAATTCTTCTCGCATCCGACTGTGGGAGCTGCTGCCTGGTGTGTAATGGTGCTCCATGTAAGTCTGCCAATGGAGGTGAGGAAACTCGGCCGGGTCGGACAAGTTGGCGTCCATACATGCTGCATTGTCATACTTGTCGACCAGCGACTCTACGCGGTGAATTCTGCTGTCTAACGCTGGTTCAGGGACAGAGACGATAGCCCTCGGCATCTTGGCGCGACGCTGGTAAACTTGGAGTGTTCTTCTGGAGTTCTCTGCTGGATACGGTGCGCTTCGATGCTGCAAATGCTCTGGAGACGCTGCAACTTCCAAATTGAACTGGTCCTTCATTCTCATGCTGTTGATCTTCATGCAAATTATGGCATCCGCTGGCACGCGCGGAGTTGATGAGACTCCATAACGGCAATTAATTCTTGCTATCCTTCGAGGCTGCGATAATCGTGCGATCAATCGCGTGCCGGTATGTAATCTGACAGTTGCTGACGGCGTCATGGGAAGATGAGCGGACTCGACGGCTGAGGGAACTGCGGGTGATGGCAAATGATTACGGTACGATTACTGTCGATTATGGTAATTTATGAACAAATCTGAGCGATCCTACGGACTGACAAAAGGACTGACAGAAATGACATGGACTGACACTGGCACGAGGATGGATCCTACGTGAACGACACGCTGGACTGGCGCGGTGACATGCTGGACTGGCGCTGCGACACGCTGGACTGGCCAGCCCCGACCACAGTCGGTTTCGGTAAGGTTCCCGCAACTGACGGTTTATTTGACTGATTACAAATGAACGGAAAAGACTACCTACGCTCATCCCGGTTGCGGGAGAGTTATTCAACTACGCTACTCTACGGGTTCTCTAGGTTGCGAGAGTTATTGATGAAAAGTGAGAAGGTACCTACTCCTGGTAGGGTTTCAGGCGTGCGCCATTCACCCACCCAGGAAGAACTGTACCGTCCAGCTGTGCCAACCGAACGGCGCCTGAGTCGCGGATTTCAATGACCAAGTACGGTCCCAACCAGTGCATCTGGAGCTTGCCTGGAAACTTCTGGAACCGGCTGTCATATAAGAGAACTTTGCCACCAACTTGGAAGGCCTTAGTTTTGATGTGGCGGTCGTGCCACACTTTCTGCCTGGCCTTCTGAACCCTCTGGTGGAATTCCGCGAGGAATCAGGCCTCATCCAGCTCCTGTAGCTCCTGAAGGCGTTCCCAGAGTGATGCCTCTTCTGAGAATTGAAGGGACGTTGCAATCAAAAGACTGGGTACCGTGAACTCGGCGCGAATCACAGCTTCCCGGCCATACACCAACTGGAATGGTTTCTGGTTGGTCAAACATTTCACTGTGGTCCGGTAAGCCCATAATGCCGCTGGTAGCCGCTCATCCCAGTCGTCCCGCTGAGCGTTGCAAATTTTAGTCAAACCCTTTTCAAGAATCTTATTGAAGGCTTCCACCGTACCATTGGCCTGCGGGTGGTATGGGCTGCTTTTATGATGTTGAATCATAAATGTGTCCAGTAGTGACTTGACCGTGGCATTAATGAAATGCGTACCCTGATCGCTGGTTAAGCTCCGTGGGCAGCCAAAGCGGCTGATGATGTGTTCAAAAATGAACCGGGCAGCGGTCTCTGCCGAGTAGTCGCGTACCGCTGCTGCCTCAGCCCACCGTGTGAGGTAATCCGTTGCGGTAATGATGTACCGGGCCTTGGAATGTCGAGCGATTGGGGCGATGGGACCTACGAAATCAACATCCCACTTTTCAAACGGCCGCAACACATGCACTGGGTGTAGCGGAAGCTCGTCCCAGTGCGAAGGCCTTCCCGTCCACTGGAAAACATCGCAGCGCTTCACATAGGCCTTACAACACAAGATGTACCGTTTCGCCGCTCTAGCGCCTTTGGAAGACCTTCTATTTCCTCATGCGCAGGTTTCGCACTCCACATGCCCCCGCAACACCACCGTGACATTCCCACATCATCGTTTCCCATTCATGGTCAAGAACACACTCAAGCAACACTCCGAACAAGCCCTGGCTTGTACAAATCGCTTCACGAATTTCCACTGGTAGCTCACGTCTCGACAACTGTAGAAGGTTTGCCGGTGTAATCCTCGTAAGTACCGTCTCCGTGGTCGATACATGGCAATGTCGCCTGTAATTCGTACCGCTTCAACTGTAAGATAAAGCCGCATCCTGCTTCATCATCCAACGGCCTTCGCTCCTTGAGCTTTCATTGCCGGCGTATCCGGTGTTGCAACTCACCAACAGTGGAGCTCTGTGCCACCCCCCCCGATATTCCTGGGGGTAGCCCGCCATGGCTTCAATCTTCATGGCCTACTCCAAAGCGTCCTGCAGATTATCAATCTTCTGCTGAGTAAGAGGGGTTCGTGTCAAGGGGAGAAGAGCCTTGATGAACCAGTCCCTCTGGTGGTTTAGATCGATCAGGTAGCTGAGTTTCCCGATCGCGTCCTTGAATCGCCGCATCAACTCCCACGCGGTCTCACCTTCCTTCTGCTTAATTTCCCACAGCTCGGACAGGCCCTGCTGGTCTGTCTGGGGAAGCTTGAATTCACGGACAAAATCCCGCTTCACGTCCGCGATTACAGGGTTAGGGTGCGCCTCAGACCACTTGATGAACCAACGCAGAGCCCTCTCTCTAAGCGTGGTTTGGAATTCTATTAACTTCCCTGCATCCGGCGTCTGTCGAGCCCTCCAGATGGCTTCACACAGATACCAGTGTTGTTCTACGTCGTCATTGCCCCGGCCAGAGAACTCTGGATACCGGGTGAAAGATCCAGCCATGTGTACTTGCGGAGAATTAACCAGGATAAAACCTCCCGGTCCTGGTTGCGTAACGGTCCCACTAGGGAAAATACTACTACTAGTAACGCTGCTGTTACTGGGCATTACCGACGCCACTGAACTACGGTATGACTGACTTAATGCTTGTAACTGAATAAAAATATTTCTTAAAGGTTGATAAAGTACCAGGGGAAGGTCGGGATCCTGGCCATGCAGAAGGTGGGAAGTAGGGCTGCCTAGAGGGGTGGGTGCCGTCTGATCCTGGAACATCTGCTGCATCACGCCGTGCCATTCATCATCGGAACTTTCTTCGGGCTGCATCTTTCCATTATCTTCGCTAGTCGTTACTTCTCTTTCTCGCGTCGTTGGGCTCCCATGCACCCACTGCACTTCCACTGCTGTCCCATCTTCTTTCCGGGTATCCAAACCCATAACTCCCGTCCTCTGAGGCACCTCCTTCTGATTCTTCCTCTCGATCTCTCTTCTCTTCAAATCTCTCATTACCCTTCTTCGCCACCTATCGGCGATCTGTGCCCGCCGATGCGCACGTAGCTCCCGCAACTTGCATGCGGCCTCAACGTCCATCCCCCGCTCCCCACTCTCACAGTCTACACAGCATCGGTCCCCTCAATCCTTCCCCCAGTACGGGTGGTTTACGCTTCCATACTCGTTTTGTGGAATTCAATCAACCCTTCGTCCACCATTAGGGCTTTGATCCACAGCGGAATCTCCTTCAACAGCTTCCCCCTTAGCCCTGAGTGAAAAACAACCTCGGCCTTCGAGAAGGATTGGTAGCACTCAGCAGCAAACTCCACAGCGTATCCTTCCAACGTGGTCCTTACCCAGAAATCCACTGCACGGGTTAGTTCAGTGTCTACCCGATGCAGTGCCACCAGGTCTTCGTGCGTCCACCTGCGGTTTATCTTCCGCAAGCCTTCTTGGGGCAGCGTCGTTCGTAATCTCCGCAACCAATTGTAAAGGTCCGTAGGGAACCTTCCCCAGAAAATTTCGTACGTATCACTGGCTGCATCAGAGAAAAGAACAAGCTCCTTGATCGCCGCCTCCTTTTTCTTGGTCAGCTTTGCTTGCTGAGCAATGAACTGGTCAAGATGATCATCCCACCATCGCCGTATTGCTCCTTCAAAAATCCTCGATACCATGATCTAGATCCCCTCAGAACATGCAGGTCCTGGCAACGGAACCATTTGTTGGCGAGAAGTCAGGTCTCGCAGACAAGACCCAGGTTCAAGAGGTGTGGCCAACAAAGGGGTCCAGTGTAGTCTAGGAACACGCCGACATTTTCACCCTGCTCTAGAGAGCAGTGCATCTCACCCGAGGCGTGCCGCAACCACATGCAAAAGGGGATGAGATCAATGGCAAGGAACAAACCCGCAACTAAAGAAATACGGTGCATCCATTCATATACAAAGTTATATGCGCAAGATCACTTAATAAGCATTCAGACATTCATAAATAAAATTTTAAACCAGCATAAACGCATTACATGCACATGAACATCTTATTGAGACAGCAACCTTCCCTTGTATTAATCTCTTGGCCCAATACATGATTACATGGCAATCTTCCTGTTAGCTCACAAAGCTGATACAGATGAATCTCAGAACAGAAAGGTAGAATAGAGAAGATAAGAAACCATATGAAGAACATGCATGAATCCTCCGCAGCTGCTCTGCGCGTCCTTCCTTGTCTCTGGCCTCGCGACTTCTTCAGTACGCATTCAACTCTCAGCATTCAAAAACCTTTTCAGCAGGGTGACAGTTATTTATTCACCTGCCCTCGCGACTATCGGCTCCTCTGCGTCTTCACTTCGGCTTCTCTCAGCTTCTCTTCTGATGTCTGCGTGTTCCACTTTCTGTTTTCTGCTGTGTTTCCTTCATCTGCACTTGTCTCTGTTCTATCTCCAGCTATCGAGTGCTTTCGCGCCACCTTGGTAGCTCCGCAACTCCTGGTAGTTGCGGCGCGGTCGCGGTTGCCATGTGTATTTATTCCGCAACTCAAAAAGGGTCAAAACTCAAAATGTCCTGGCCAAGATTTCAAAACTAAACAAAACAAGGGCCCCAACTTGCTGTCGAGACTAGATTTAAAACTAAATGACATTGGAAGCCCTCACCATGATGTTATCGAGTTCCTCCTTCCTAGGGCTCATAAAATGTACTAGGATGGATTTGTCCAAATGAAAAACTTACATGAAAAGAATATGTTATCCCCTTCAAGCTTGTTTCCAAAAATAATTGGAGTACTCGCTATAAATGGTGGGGGAAAATGGAACCAGTTCTCAGTTGTGTAGGAAGTATGTCACTCTTCAACATGACACTTTTCTGTAGTTCATGTCAGGTTGGGGATATCCCACATTCATCATTTTTCCTCCATGGGTTTTGAGTTATCCATTTTTACCTATCATCTACTCTTTACCTCATCACCATGACCTCATATCTCTTGATGTCAAATACTACAAAATTCTAGAGTCGTGTCATCAATATGTTCAGGATAAGTCCCTTCTGCAGTTTTCAACCCTTGACCCTCTGTTTAGTCTCGATTCACTATCATCTTATTCCTCTATCTCACATCAATGATGAGGGAAACATTATGGCCCTCCTTCGACCAATCACTTCCTGTCAACTTCAGCTCATTATCTAGGAAGTTGATCTAGAGACTCCCTTCTTGTACCTTAGAGCTTGCATGCCTCAATGGAAATTTCTTCGCATTTGAATATAGGTTCTCATCATTGAACTTCGATCGGGTGATTTTATGGATGCTCGACTCTAGCTCATTTTTCATGTTCCATGGATTGTACTAGTAGTACCTTGAGAACCATTATAATTATTAGTGGTTTCTCTTGACCTTCTTGCATGTTTGACTTTAGATAATTCTTTCACATGCCTGAATTTGTACTTGTTCGATTTAGGACAGAGCGCAAGACCATGGGTTTTGTATGATGAAATCAAGGATGTGGGACGATTTTTTTATCATGAATGTATGCATGATGCATCTTCTGATTGGATGGTTGCGACCATACCTGAGTCTATTTGATGATCTTTCTCACTAGATGTTTGTGTCCATACCTTGGATCTTATTACATGTTTTTTATTATGGATGGTTGCACCTATACCTTTTATTCATGTATCGGAGATATTAGTCTTACTTGATCTTCTAGGTCCTCCGATGGCAACGTTTTAATTTGGGCATGTTCTCATAAAGAATTTCACCCCTCCCTCTCTCTCGAACATCATGCTTTATAGGGCATATGTTACATAGTATTTTATCACCGTACTTGCATTCCCTATTCTGAAGAATAGTAGACCTTCATAGTGACCCCTATGTATTGTTACGCATCATGATGAATTCCATTACATCCCTTAACATGACAGGAACACAATCTCTGTTGAACTTTCCCAAAGTTGACCCTTTAAAACATATAATTTTTGGTCAACACGGTTATGTAGTTATGACCTTGTGCCGATGGCTAGAATTGAACTAGGCCCCACGCCATGGTCGCACTATCTCTGAAGATCCCCCACATCGAGCTACCTTTGGAAGATTTTTTTATATGGAAACGAATCTTCGAATATCTAACAGCTTCATGGACGGAGTCATGGATGTTTTTTCAACTAGATGTGGTCGAGTTTCTCCTTTGGCCTTCTAATTCCTACAAAAATGAAAATTCCCAAAGGGATAGACCTTTCCTCCACCATAAGTGGATCCCAGAGCTGATCCTCCACTCCTATAAAACCCTCTTAATTCCATTGATTTGACTAGCCAGAATAGACCAGGAGTTGATAACAGATAATAGTCCATAGTTGTGAGAGAGAGTTTGATCTTTGATTTGAATCGACGAACAGATGCTTTGATACATTCCTGAATGAACCTCTCAAAGGAGGTCTACAATGTCAAGGCGCAGGTTGTAAAATCCCTTTTATATATTAATATGACATGACTGATTTCTAGTTCCATATTTGTCTATTTTAATATTTGAATTTTCTGACTATCCTTGACTAGATGGATAGTTGTAAGTTAACATGTATGATCATATCATTTTTGTGTTTTCTTGATCTTTGGGCAGGTGTATGAATTTCGCTACCAACGGAGCACAAGTCTTGAAAAACGAAGATCGAGGGGTCACTGCAACATACTACGTCAAGAGCATTGGATTAATTTAGGAAACTATTCCAATCCACATTTCATTTAAAATGTAGGAATTTATAAGCCAACATGTTCCCTTGTTGCTATAACCATCCTAGGGCTAGAGGGATCACCTCTATCTGCAGAGGGGAATTTCCTTCACAACACTAATTGTGTGCTTCTTTATGAATAATCCCTTGCTTGTTTTCCAAAAAAATGGATATAATATTTGAAGTGGCTCCAAATGTGCTATGTTTTTCTATTTGGTGGTCTTTCAAATAATATTTTTAATGTATCTATAACTACTATTGGATTCCTTTTCTATCTTGAGAGCCTTATAACCAATGGTTTCCATGTTTTCATTTTTGTGGATTTATTCTTTTTTAATTCCATTGAGCTTTATTTCTAGCCTAGGTGGATTTATTCTCTTTTACAAATGAATACTTGTGAAATAATACAACGTTTAATGACCTTGTGTGATTCAGGTGGATGTTGGTGGCCACTCGCCTATTCCACTTAGAAGCCCACCACTGTCTCTTTCAGTGTTTTAGTTTCCTTAATTGTAGCATAAATTTACTATTTTTGGCAGTTTTTTCAGGTCATGAACTTCTGGAGGCATTTTAAGGCCCTAAAAGATGTTTATTTGGGAAAATAAAAGCTAACATTAGTTTTTGATTGTTTTTTTCCACTCAAAAATTGTATTTCTATGATAGATATTTATAGAAAAGTTTTGTGCGCATCAAACGAAGATCGTATGCCAAAGTTACGACCCTGGGAAATGATGCACCAATTTACCAAAATGGGAACCATAGTTTTGGTGCTTCATCTCCTACGGTTAGGATTTTGGATGTTTAGGGTTTTCCATTGTTTCTCATTAATAAATAGGCCTTCAAGCCTCATTGTAAAATAGTTCATAGGAATGTACACATCACCTCTCTTCTCAAAGATAAGCTACCATCACCTGAGCTAGTTTATTTCCATTTTGTTTGTAAGCTTATTCAAGTATTTGATATTAATGAAATGAAGTGTTATTTCTATTACATATTTGCAGTTATGTTATATCTATAATTTTTTGCATAGTTTGGATTAGTGCTATTACAACGTTCTACTATTTCTTTGTTTTTCTTTGGATGTACCCAACGAGGTCGGAATATAAGGAGTTAGGGCTCTAATTAGGTGAAGCTTTGCAAGACCAACATCGAAACCCCAAAGAAGTCCCATGGAGGAAGAGAAGAAATATGAGGGGGCAGGAGATCCTTTCAAAATATTGCTCGAAGATGTCCTCGAGAGATAGAGGAATACGATAATGAAAAAATTTTCCCAGATCCTTCAACAACTACCAAAAGGCGGCACATCTCCTTCTAGCAGCCACTCTAGAAGTGCCACACCCTTCAAGGTACGAGTTAAATTTTACGTACCCATATTTGAAGGTCAGATAGATGTGGACGCCATAGATAAATGGTTAAATCTACTAGAAGGATACTTTTTTGTTCATGATTTTTCCATCTAGGAAAATATTACTTTTGGACTTCTCAAAATCACCCCCTGTGTCAAGGACTGGTGGGAAACTTGCTATGAGAAGGAGGATGAAAATAAACCCTCAATATTTACAGTCGCACCCACATGGAATTCATTCTAGGATGCCATCAAGGAGAAGTGCTACCCTGTTGGGACCTATGAGTATAAATACATAAATTGGACCACCATGCGAAAGGGAAGAGACTAAGATGTGCCTCAATTTACCAATGATTTTCATACCATTTTCACGAAGTTGGGTATCAAGGATTATGAGCGGAATTTGTTACTCAATTGCCAAGAATTTCTACATAGGTATATCCAGGTTGAGATGGAGTTCCTAGACATCTCCTCGCTACACACGGTGTACCGATACACTATCAAGATTGTGTAAAAATAAAAAATTAAAAAGCAATATTTCCTATCAGTGAATCTGAAGCAAAGGAAAGGCGCCCTCGAACCAGAGAGCCATTAGGGGAATTTTGAGGTCTAAAATGGGCCTCCTAAGAAAAATGTAAAACAAAAATAAAATTATAATAACTAATAGGATTCAAGATTATGATGTCAACCATGGGGGATGATTCACCATTTTCTAAGTAAAAGGGTAAAAAGAGTAAAAAATAATAAAATAATAAAACTACTTTTTCAACTCGTTTTTTCAACTTATCTCCCAAATTTTTTACTCAAATTTTGAGCAGGAGTACTCTTTGGATGTAAAATTTAATTCCTCATACAAGGAGTACCCATGTTTCATACTTTTGATGGACCCTGCTATGTGAAAAATGAGAAATACATGAAAAACATGATTGCAATCACATTTTTCATGTATTTCTCATTTTTCGTGCAAGAGGGTCCATCGAAAGTATGCAACATGGGTACTCCTTGGATGAGGAATTAAATTTTGCATCCAAAAAGTACTCCCACTCAAAATTTGAGTAAAAAATTTAGGAGATAAGTTGAAAATACGACTTAGTAGTTTTTCCTTTTTTCCCTCTAAAATTTCATGATGTCATCAAATCTTATTTTATTATTTCCACTATTATTTTATAATTTCCTTAGGAGGCCAATGCAGGGAAACCCAGGATAATGCATTGAAGCCGCAAGCAAAGAAAAAAAACACGAAGATGAAGAAGGACATGGGAAAGTATTATGAGTTCCATAAGAGCTCCACTCACAACACAAGTGAGTGTCATGTGAAGCAATCACTAGTGGCCTAGCTAAAGGCTTTTGAATCAGATGCATGTTCAGAATTTGGGTCAGAACCTAACAAGGGGAATGAAAAAGGGAGTCATATCATTGACACGGAGCCCAATGCCACTGTGGCCATGGCTAAGATGCATAATATTGATCTTGAAGAGCCATAGGAGGGGGAACACCTCTTCCGCTCATAGATGTGGGTTAATGGTTCTCCACTGCAGTTCCTTGTTGGAACTGGGATCCAAAATAACCTCAATTCACAAAAGGTCGTGAAGAAGATGGGCCAACCAGCTACAACATATCCATGACCGTACACCATTGGGAGGCTTCACCAAGGACAAGATCTTTGTGTCAACCAGTAGTGCCGCATTCCATAAAACATCAAGCCCTTCACAGATTAGGTACTGTGTGATGTTCCTGCTCTTGAATTTCCTGATGTATTACTAGGACAACCATACTTGTGGAAGTGGCATGAATTATATGATTCTAGACCTCACTTTGTGATTATTTATTTAGGTAATAATTTATGCATGATACCAGAGGTAGCCTTGCCTAACGCCATCACTTTTACCCCTGCTAAGAAATGCAATAAGATCATCTCCTAGATTGGGAAATTTATTTTCTTTATGATTCTCTCTAAAAGTAAGGGGAAGATTTTAGCCACATCCATGTCCCCTGGGAAGGGTTCCTTCATGTAGTAGAAGCATGTGGATACAGTCGTGGAAGAATACATGGAAATATTCTCCTCACCCACAATGCTACCCTTGCACTTTCAAGTTAATCATTCGCTCGATATGACTCCCAAATCACCTCTACTCAACAGGGCGATATATCACCGCTCTATTCCAGAAAGTCAAGAGATCAAGCGAAATATATAGGATTTGCTGCAAAAAGGGTACATCTAACCAATTTCCTATTTTTTTGGATGCCCAATTGTACTTGTATAGAATAAGGATGGGACCTGGAGGCTCAACATTGATTATCAGGAACAAAACAAGATCACTACTAGGAATATGTATCCAATCCCATAGATTGATGGCCTTCTAGACCAACTCAAAGGGTCCAAGTATTTCAGCAAGATGTATTTGAAGTATGGCTATCACCAGTTTCCAATGGAGACCATATATGTATGGACGAACGCCTTCAAATCCAAGGAAGTCCCTTTTGAATGGTTGGTTATGCCCTTCGGGTTAAAAAAATCCACTACTACTTTTATGAGTCTAATGGATGACATCTTGCATCCCTTCACCAACTCATTCATGGTTGTTTATCTGGACAACATTCTCATCTTTAGCAAGAGTTGGTAAGAACACTTGCAACACATTCAGTAGGTCCTTAAAACCCTTCAGTAGCACAAAATGTGTTCCAACTTGGAGAAATTCACCTTTGGCATGAGCCAACTCCAATATCTAGGTTGCATCATAGATGAGTATGAAATGCATGTGGATCTGACTATGATCCAAGTCATTTGGTATTGGCCAGCCCTGGCCACTCTAACTGAGCTTTGGAACTTTTTGGGCCTTGAAATTTCATTAAGGGAATTTTGAGGTCTAAAATGGGGCTCCTAATGAAATATAAAAATAGTAGTTAAAATAATAAAATAATATTAGATTACATCATCAGATTTTAGGGGGAAAAAGAATAACTATTTTTTCAACTCCTATTTTCAACTGATCTCCCTATTGGTTTACTCAAATTTCAAGTAGAAACACTTGTTGGATGCAGATTTTTATTCCTCATACCATGTTGTATACTTTCGATGGACCTTGGTACATGAAAAATTAGAAATACATGGAAAAGACGATTGTAATCACACTTTTTCATGTATTTATAATTTTTCGTGTAGCATGGTCCATCGAAATTATGAAAGATGGGTACTCATTGGATGAGGAATTTAATGTAATATTCCAAAACGGACAAAACAAGAATATAGAACAAAATGATGCAAATAGCAGTGTCAAACATCGCATCAATAGTGGAAACCAATATGGATCCTTTTCATTTATCATAACAACAACAAAATAGTACAAAATAAAGGGGCAAAAATCATACAACACGAACCAATAAGCCTCCAATGAATAAACCCTCTCATATATTAGGTGTTGCTACTATATAGAATGTCAAAAAGCTGCTATAACGCAGTCATAAAGAGAATAGATACAACAAGATATCATACAATAATACAAAATGGTTGATATATGCCTCAAATGATACATAAGATAAATATCTAGGCTCTATAACATCCTCCCAATAGAACCCAAGAGGGTTTCTAGAAAATACACCAAAATACAAGATGTGAACTAAAGCCCTAGGGCTGAAGATTCACTGCAAATAAATAGTTGTAAAGATGTGGCTAATATGATATAGCATAGAATGAAGCCTCCTCCCAATAGAATCTCCAGGTGAAAGGTTGATCCCTTCAATGGAAAACCATCTCCCCCAAATGGTGTACTGAAACCACCCCTGCAACTCCTCCCTAAAATAACGAAGTCCAAGACTGAAACTCAACTATAGGGGCTAATAATAATGTGGCCTGGTGCCAAATGTTACAATAAGGCTCAAGGGTATCTTGCAACACAACAACCTGAAATCTAGCTCAAAAATCACCCAAATTTATTCTCCACTGTTGCACCCTACAACACAACACAACCCTCTGTAGAAACTGCGTTGTAGAAGAAAGGTGGAGCTTGGCCTGATGCCGAAATGTGGAAATAGAGTGAAACTAATTCTCTTGAGTGGGAAGTTGAAGTCCCTCGAGGATGAAGGTGGGATTTCTGCTCGGAAACACCCTGTGCTAAACATAACTACAGTCTTAGATAAACAACTGAAGAGAGAAAATAGTTATACAGACCATATCAAAATAATAATATAAAACATGCCTTCTATTTCTGCCATCCCCTTCCTTATATGCTTGGTGAGCTTCCTCACCTTGGGCCCCACTCATTAAAGCCAATACTTCCATTCATGGAGTCTCCCTCCAAAACTGGGTTGTCCCACAATGAATGTCCACTCCTCCATACTAGCATTGTTTATTTGTTCAAAGGTGACCTAGTCTACATGCTCCAGCCCCTTTTCACACACAAGGGTGCTCAATAAAGCTACTAAGATGATCTCCATTCACATTAGGAGTAATTTTATTCCTACTAAGGATATTTGTGGGTGTCCATACCCTCTTATTCATCAAAATAAAAAGAAAAAACAAAATTTAATATTCCAACTAGCTTAAAGCTAATTGAGAATATTACAGTCCTCCCCTCCCAAATGTTGCTTGTCCTCAAGCAACTGTAAAGGTGAGTGTTTCAACTCTTCTCCTCCTTCCTTGGTGACACCTCCATGTGGTAAGCTCTCCTCTTATCCCAAGTGTCTCCCAATCATCCCCTCCATGAAATGATCCTCCCAAATACTGATGACATGCAAATGACTCACCTCATGAGGAAGCAAAATATCCAATGTAGCAATCATGGTTTTCCCAATGTCCTCCTTGAAACATGAAGCATAAGAAACATGGAGAATATCTCTCTGAATGTGCATATTAAACCCATGCATCCTTCCACCAATCATTCCCACAATAAGAATAAGGACATCATCAATGTATGGGATCAAAACCAAGGATAAATAATTTTTCATATATAATATTGGATGAGGATCATAGTCCCACATGTGGAACCAACATAATATATCTCCTGATTGCCTCAGATAATGATATAATAAGTGGTTTCCGCACCACTTTTTTCTGCCATAGTATCCTCACATGTTTTGAGAAGGTGGGTAATGTTTGGTGTCTTTGGAGTACACCCTGAATGATATGTCATCTCCCTATATCCTCCTAGGGAGTGGCCATGCTCAATACTGTTTATAGCCCCAAGTTTACCATGATGTTTATAAGGTAGATTTCCCCCACTTGGAGCAATGGCCTACATATGTATGGTAAAGGAATGCAAATATTCATCAAATAAATCACTATGCATAAGAACATGATCCTTACCATGTACGTTTCTCACACCAATGGAGTGGCTCATAAATATATCTCCTCTCATTCCCAAAGAGGAAAGAGGTGGTTTTGATAACTTCATCAAAGATTTATGTCTCTCCTCCATCTCCACATGATCCATGAATCTCCTAAAATGTTGATGTATCTCCTATTCAAATCCTTCCCAAGTGAATCCCTCCATGATGGTGTGGTATGCTCTCATGGAATAAGTGTGGCTGAAGAAAAAATCTTCATGTGTTGTTTGTAGCAACTTCTCCTTGAGAGTGGGTTCTCTAGATAAGAAGATCCTACTCTGATAGTAGATGACCCAATCTCTTACTGAATATCCCTCATCTAATAGATGGTCATCAAGTATCATGCATGAAAAAATATCCTTGGAATAATCGACCAACAGTTGGGATTTCCAATAAGGATCTATCCTCCATAGTGACAGCGCCGATAATATATCACATAAAGCACTTGTCATGTGGCTGCTCCTGTCTTTGAAATCTCGTATGCCAAAGTCACATACCAAGATGCAGCTATCCTTCCTCTGCTGCTCCTCTTGTAGCTTCCCATGATCAAGTAAAGGTTGAAGCTTTTAGAGGTTATTCTTCCATGGAAAGCTACCACCTATCCAAAAATTCCTGAGTTTGGCCAATGTATGCATGAGTGGACACCATCCTCTACGATGTGTGGAATATTTCTCCCCATGTGAGAATATCTTCTGAACCTCCAAAGTTTAGGAATATTCTCCTTGCACCATGATAGTGCCATCCTCCACCCCTGTAGCATCCTCTCTTAGCGCAAGATGTCGTGTGAGAGTGGGTAATGATGATAGTCGGAGAATTTATCCCTCCTCCTTGAGCCTACCCAAGACTCTCTGTGCTGTACCATGAACTCCCAATATTACCAGTCCTCTTGGATATATTGGGAGTGGTGCAACATGTTGTGAGACATTTATCACCAACTCGGGATCAGGTGGCGTCCCAGATGGAATGCCACTAAACAGTAATGTCTCATGTGCCAGTGTCATATGTATAATTGATAGGACTGTGATATCCTTTCTTCCACTGCGCAAATCCAACTCTTTTTTCTATGTAGAGGTTGTCTGTGAGGGATATGTGTGCATGCCCCTAATCATCTGTTGTTTTCCACTCTTTCTGTCCATCCACTCCATCTGCAAAGTCTCTGAATCTGTGGTGACCTTCCACAAATTAATCAACCACTGCACACCCAATATCACATTGGTGTCAGGTATGTCAACCAAAAAGAAGTGAGCAATCAATGTATATGTCCCCATGGTGACAGATAATGATGGAACATAATGCATGCACTGTATAGTTCTAGCTCTTGAGACCAAAACTAAAAATCCCACAAAATAATTAGTGGGTATTTCCCTCCTATGCACTAGTTGGGCATCAATAAAGTTGTGGGTAGCCCCACTATCAGTCAAAATTGAAACCCTCTGATACTGAATGGAACCTCGAACCCTGAAGGTCAAGTACTTGGGTAATCCTCTCAATTATGCAAGGGCCCCTCCAATTGGAGAAAATGCTCCATTCCTACCTCCTGGTGGTGGTGGATCCTCTACTGATATCCCAACACTGTGACCTTCTTCTGGTTTTTCTTCTTCCTCCTCCTCATCATCTGAAAATACCTCTATATAGTGTTCCTTTCCTACTACACATCTATGTCCGGGTGCCCATGATTCTTGGCATGTGAAGCAAAGCTTCCTTCTCCTCAAGTCTCTTCGGACATCATCACTAAGAGGTGCTTTGTTTTGGACCTTCTTTGAAGGATGATTCTTCTCATCTTTTCCTTTTGATGGAAAAGTGGGTTTTTGCTGAAATGTTTCCTTTTCTCTTGGAAATGCATCTTGTAGATCTCTAGCCCTCTCAATGGAATCTTGAAGGGTAGTGGGTTTGGTAGATTTAACCAATGCATGTAGAGGTTTTTCTAGCCCATGAATAAACATATAGACCCTCCTTGTTGCAGATAAATCAAGAACCATAACAGAAAGTTTTATAACTTCAGAAATATAAGTTTCTGGATTACCTAATTGTTTGAGCTTAGCTAGCCCAATGAAAGGTGCCTCCAGGTCTCTTCAATCAAACCTCTCCACCAACCTCCTTGTTAACTCTAAATATGCAATCATATTGGCATGACCCAATGTAGAAATTCCATGAAACCACTAATCATGTGCTTCACCCTTAAGGTGCAACACTGCTATTTTGATGGCCTCCATCTCTGGTACTTGGTTCAGCTGGAAGTAGATGTCTATCTTATCTACCCATGATCTGGTAGTGCATTTTGATGACCCATCAAAGTTGGGTAAGAAAAATATGCCCATAGTCCGGTGAACATCATGATTCTATATGAATCCTCCAATTTTATTGTGATGTCGGGGTCTCTTATTTTCCTTGATCTGACAGAAATCTTGAAACCTCAAGTGGTCCATGAATCTCTGAGATTGAGACTCATACTCATGAAAGTAGTCTTCAAGAGTTTCTCGTTCTTGAAACCCTCCATTTCCCACTACTAAAAATATAAGCATTGTAGAGCATTGGGAAACCTGCTACTTCATTGGTTGATCACTCCAGTGATGAGAAATGTCAGATCCCTCTCCATGTAGAAACCCTCATCTCTTGCAATGTCTTTCATTGTTCGAAGAAGAAGCTTAGGGAACTACTAAAGGAGTCTTATTATCCCGATAAAGGAGTCTTACCCTTGTCTTCTTTATCATTTGTATAATCATATATTCAGCTTCTTTTGAGATACCTATTCTCTCCATATGTGAGAGGATCTCCTTCTTCTGATGACATATTGGCTTAAGATGCATAGGTTGAACCAAGTTTATGCTCTGATACCACTGTAATATTCAAAAATGAAAAAAACAAAAAATATATAACAAAATGATTGAAATTGCAGTGTAAAACATCACCTCAATATTCGGAACCAATATGGAGCCTTTTCATTTATCATAATACCAGTAGAATAGTTCAAAATAATGGGGAAAAAATCATACAATATGAACCAAGAAGCCTCCAATGAATAAAACCTCTCATAAATGTGGTGTTGCTACCATATAGAATGTCAGAAAGCTGCTACAACATAGTCATAAAGAGAATAGTTGTAACAAGAGATCATAAAATAATACAAAATAGCTGATATATGCCTCAAATGACACATAAGATAAAGATCTAGGCTCTATAACAACTTCCTAGTAGAAACCAAGAGGATTTCCAGAAAATACACAAAAATACAAGATGTGAACCAAAGCTCGAGGGCTTAAGATTCACCGCAAATAGATAGCTGGAAAGATGCGTCTGACCTAATGTATCATAGAATAAAGCGTCCGCCCAATAGAATCTCTAGGTGAAGGGCTGATCCCTTCACTTGAAAACTATCTCCCCCAAATGGTGTACTGAAACCACCCCTGCAACTCCTTCCTAAAATAGCGCAGTCCATGACTGAAACTTCATTGTAGGGGCCAATAATAGTGTGGCCTAGTGCCAAATGTTGCAATAAGGCTGAAAAACCTTCTTTAATATCCTCCTAGTGGAAGGGAACCTTCCTCCACTAAAATCTACATCATAAATCACCCAAATGTATTCTTGACTATTGCACCTTGGAACACAACACAACCCTCTACATAAACTGCACTGTAGAAGAAAGATGGAACTTATCCTCACATCGAAATGTGGAAATATAGTGTAAATACTTATCTTGAGTGGGAACTCGAGTCCCCCGAGGATGAATTTTGGATTCCCGCTTGGGAACACCCTGTGCTAAACTGCACTGCAGTAGACTTATCTAAACAGCTGAAGAGAGAAAATAGTCATACAGACCATACCAAAATAATAATCTAAACCATGCCTTCTATGGCTACCATCCCCTTCCTTATATGCTTGGTGAGCTTCCTCACCTTGGGCACCACTCATTAAAGCCACTACTTCCATGCATGGAGTCTCCCTCCAAAACTGCGATGTCCCACAATGAATGTCCTCTCCTCCATACAACCATTGTTGATTTGGTCAAAGTTGACCGAGTCTACATGGACCAACCCCTTTTCACACACAAGGGTGCTCAATAAAGATACTAGGATGATCTCCATTCACATTAGGAGTGATTTTATTCCTACTAAGGAGATTTATGGGTCTCCATACCCTCTTATTCATCAAACTAAGAAGAAAAAACAAAATTTAATATTCCAAATAGCTTAAAGCTAATTGGGAATATTACATTAAATTTTGCATCCAACAAGTACTCCCGCTCAAATTTTGATTAAAACGTTAGGGAGATAAGTTGAAAATACGAGTTGAAAATTTATTTTTATTATTTTTTTAATTTTAATCTTTTTACTTTTCTTACTCCAAAAACAATGAATCATCCCCCATGGGTGAAATCATCATATTGGTTCTTATAAAATTTACTTTGGTTGGGAATTTTTCTTAGGAGGCCCATTTTAGACATCAAAGTTCCCCTAATATTTATTATATCTTCATGTTGGGATTTTCCCATATCACTTGGCCTTTGAGTCATATTACTAAGGGTGGGTGCAAGCAAAGATTTCTTGGTTTGAGTCCCAAAAAAAGGCATTCGTTGAGTTGAAGCACCGCCTCTGCTTGGCACCAGTACTCACACTGCCAAACCTGGAACAAACATTTTAAATTGAGACAAACGTCTCTCACCATGATATTGGTGTAGACCTTACCCAACATGAGCATACAATGGCCTCTCATAGTGATACACTTTCTGATACAATTCAGAAGTACCCCACCTATGATAAAGAGATGCATTCCATCCTGTAGGCTTGACAGAAATGGATGCATTAAATTATGGGGAAGGAGACGGTCATCCACACTGATGACTGACCTCATTAGTTTATAAACACACAACGGAATTTGCATAAAAAACTCCATCGAAGTTGTCTACATATCTGTAAGAAATCCACTTGAACATTAAATACAAAAAGTCCAACACCAATCATGTTGAAGACTACCTTAATTGGCCCCTAGCTATAGCGCTGAATACTATTCTCAACTCTTGTGGCCACAAGACCTCTAGATGGTCACAACTATATAAAAATGATCCAAAGCTCAGCTCCACATACCAGTTGTTAGTATATGCAAGGAAAGTTCTTGATTTCCACCTTGAGGACACATTATTATGCTAGCTTGTCCACCTTTGTGTTCCTTCAAGCGAGCATGCAAAGTTGATTTGGTAGGCGCACTACAGTCAGGTCACATGACACTTTGGTGGGGAGAAAACTATGGTTGTACTACAAAGGTATTTTTATTGCCCAAAACTCTGACTAGATGTTTGGAAACGTATTAGATCCTACATTTTTTGCGTCATCGCTAAACCAGCTATCACGAAGCAAGGCATGTACACTCCTCTTCCTACTTCGGGCCAACCATGGGAATCCATCTCCATGGACTATATGTTTGGGCTCCCTTTTACCAAGCATGGTAACCACTGTGTATTTTTGGTCGTGGACATATTTTCCAAGATGGTTATATTGGCAGCCTACAAGAAGAGTATCACAACATAGGACACTTCCAAACTCTTATTTAAATGAGTGTGGGTATAGTTTGGGATCCCGTAAACCATTCTATTAGATCAACAGAACATGTTCATGAACAAATTAGTTTGAAGCCTCTGGACACTATTGGACACCAAGCTCACCAAGTCAACTTCCTTCTATCTCTAGACTGATGGCTAGATGAAGTTTGTCAATATGATGATAGTGCACAGACTCCACATGTACAACTCCAAGAATCCAAAAACTTGGGATGAGTGTATTCCATACGTGCAAGACAGTTATAAAAAATTTCTCCATAGCTTGACTAGTCATAGTCCCTTTCAAGTGGGTCTAGGATTTCAACCATTGTTTTTGATTGATGTTGCCATGCCTCATGCGATTACACAGACAAAATCCAAACATGTATTGTGTGAGGTTGATAAAGCGACCAAATTTATTGAATGCATCAATCACATCTACCAATAGGTTGATTACATATTGGAGAAGTCAAATTCCAAGTACAAGTAGAGACATGATCAACATCAGGTGTCACATAAGTTTCAATTAGGCGACAAAGTTTAGTTTCATTTGCAGAAAGAACACCATATGAGAGCCCATTGGAACTCCAAACAACTCCAATATGGTCCTTACACCATTACAAGGGCTATGGGAGACAATTATTTTGAGCTCATCATTCCCCCATTCCTTGGCCTGCACCCAATGTTCAATCTACCTTTGACCATACTTCCCAGCATTACTGGACACATTAGAAATTGCATAACTACTCACACAAACAAAGTTAAATCCATACAACATGAAAAATACCACAACTAATCAAATTATGGACAAACATATCAAGAACACTTGCAAGGAGAATATCCAACTATATTGGGTCTTCAAAGTTGACGAACTCTTGCACCAAGGCAAGTGGCTCACTAGGGATAATGTTCATCACAATTTTCCCCATCTCTTGGAGGCACTCAATGCAATGGGGACCATTGATTCCTAAGGGGGGAGGACTGATCTAGGTGGATGGTGGTGGCCACCCACCTATCCCACTTGGAACCCCACCACTATCTCTTTCAGTGTTTTATATTCCTTAATTGTAGCACAATTTACTATTTTTGGCAGTTTTTCTGGTCCTGAGCTTATAGAGCCATTTTGAGGCCCTAAACGATGTTTTTTTGGAAAATATCAGAAAACAAATTTGTCACTCGAAATTTGTACTCCTCGGATAGGTATTTCTAACGAGGTATTGTGCACATCAAATGAGGATCGTATGCAAAATTTACAACCCCAGAAAGTTGATGTGCCAATTTACTCAAATGGAGCCCATAGTTTTGGCGCTTCATCTCGAGGGTTAGGTTTTTGGATGTTTGGGGTTTTCCATTGTTTTTCAATAATAAATATGTCTTCAAGCTGCATTGTAACACAGTTCAGAGCCATATAACCACCATGTATATTCTTAAAAATAATCTACCATTGCCTGAACTACTCTATTTGTAATCTTAGTCCAGTATTTGATTTTAATGAAATTAAGTCTTATTTATGCTGCATATTTATAGTTATGTTTATATTTATAATTTGTTTTGTTCCTGTTTAATTTTATATTAATGGTATCACAGTGATATGCTCTTTCTCGGTTTCTCTTTGAATGTCCCCAATGAGGTTGGGAAATAAGGAGTTAGGGCTCGAATTGGTTGAACCTTTGCAAGAAAAAACTCGCAAACCCTGACAACCTCTCATGGAAGAACAAAAGAAATACAAGGAAGCAGGAGATCCTTTCGAAATATTTCTTGAAGAAGCCCTCAAGCGATAGAGGAACGCGATGATGGAAAATTTTTCCCATATCCTTAAGTGATTACCCAAAGGCAACAAATCTCCTTCCAGCAACCACACTGGAAGAGGCACACCCTTCAAGGTAAATGTTAATTTTGACATCCCCATATTTGAAGGTCCAATACATGTGGATGTCATAGATAAATGGTTAAATATGGTAGAAGGATATTTTTTTTCATGATTTTTCCAGCTAGGAAAGAATTACTTTTGCACTTCTCAAATCCGCCCCCCACATCAAGGAGTGGTGGAAACCTATTGTGAGAAGAAGGATGAAAGTACACCCTCACTATTTTTAGCCACACCAAGTTGGAATTAATTCTAGGATTCCATCAAGGAGCAGTACTACCCTTTCGATATTTATGAGGATAAATACATAAAGTGTACCACGCTGCGAGAGGGAAGGGACCAAGATGTGCTTGATTTTACCAATTTTTTTCATACGTTTCGCATGATATTGGGTGTCAAGGATTCTGAATAGCATTTGATACTCAAGTACCATCAATGTCTACATAGGTACATCCAGGACAAGATGGAGTTAATGGACATCTCGTTGCTCGGCACGACGTACCAATCCGTTGTCAATACTGAGTAGAAGTTTAAATAGAAAAAGTGAGATTTCGGATTCTCAAATCTGAAGAAAAGGAAAGGGGCCCTCAAACCACAAATAAAAGGATAGAGCCAAGGCGAGGTGACCCAGGATAACCCATCAAAGAAAAAAGCAAAGAAAACCACCATGCAGATCAAGAAGCACACGACAAAGTTTTGTGAGTTCCATAAGAGCTCCACTCAAAACACAAGTGAGTTTCGGGCCAAGAAATCACTAGTGGACGAGCTAAAGCATTATTAATTAGACATATGTTCAAACTCTGATTCAGAACCTAACAAGGGGAATGAAAAAGGGAAGCATATCGTTGACGAGGAGCCCAGTGCCACCACAACCACCACCAAGATATAGAATATTGAGACTGAAGATACAGAGGAGGGGGGAGACCTTTTGCACTCACAAATGTGGGTGAAGGGTTCTCCACTACAGTTATATAGGATACAAGATACCAGAGGTAGCCCCATATACCACCATCTCTTTGATATTTTCTAAGAAATGAAGTAATATCATCTCCTACACTGGGAATTTCTTTGTCGTTTTTATTCATTCTAAAAGTGAGGAGAAGATTTTAGCCACATCCATGCCCCCCAAGAAGGGTTCCTCCACATATCAGAAGTAGGTGGATACGGTCATGGAATAATATAGGGACATCTTCTCTTCACCCACAGGAGTACCCTTGCACTGTCATGTCAATCATTCGATCCATCTAACACCCGTAGCACCTCTACCCAACAGGTTGATATATGATTGCTCCATTCTAGAAAATAAAGAGATCAAGTGGAAAATCAATGTGTTTCTACAAAAGTGGCACATCTGACCAAGTTCCTTGCATTGTGGGATCCCAATTGTACTTGTAAATAATAAGGATGGGACTTGGAGGCTCTGCATTGATTATCGGGCACTAAGAAAATCACTGTCAAGAACTGATATCCAATCCCATGGATTTATGACCTCAAACAACTAAAGGGGACCAAGTATTTTAGCAAGATTGATATGAATTTTAGATATCACTAGGTTCCAATAGAGCCCACAGATGTATGGAAGACCGCCTTCAAATTCAAGGGAGGCCTTTTTAAATGGCTGGTTATTCCATTCAGGTTGAAAAAATCCCGTCATACTTTTATGAGGCTAATGGATGACATCTTGCAACCCTTCACCAACTCATTCGTTTTTGTTTATCTGGATGACATCCTCATTTTCAACATGTTTTGGGAAGAACATTTACAACATATTCAATAGGTCCTTCAAACACTTCCACAACAAAAACTGTGTGCCAACTTGGAGAAATGAAAATTTGGCATCAGCCATGTCTAATATTTAGGTTACATCATACATGAGTGTGGAATGCATGTGGATCTGACTAAGTTCCAAGTCATTCGGGATTGGCTAGCCTCGACTAGTCTAACAGAGCTTCGCAACTTTTTCAGCCTTACAAATTTTTGTCAGAGGTTTGTGTTGGGATTCTCCCATATCACTTGGCCTTTCAGTTAGATTATTAAGGGCGAGGAAAAAGAAAATTTTTCCTGGTCTGAGTCCCAACATAAGTCATTCGTTGAGTTGAAGCACCACCTCTTCTATGCACTGATACTCACACTTCTAGACCTGCAGCCATTTGAAATTGAGACAGATGCCTCCAAATATGTTACTGGTGCAGTCCTCACCCAGCACGGGAATCCAATGGTCTATCATTGTGAGACTTTTTCTAATACATTTCAAAATTACCCCACCTATGATAAAGATATGTATTCCATTATGGAGGCTTTTTGAAATTGGAAGAAATACATTCTTGGGAATGAGACAATCATCCATGTCGATCACCGACCTCTTTATTTTATACTAACATAAGGGAAGTTACATAACGATCACCGTTAGAATTAGTCAACATATTTGCAACAATTCCACTTGAACATTAAACACAAAATTTTTTGGAGATATTGTCATTTATGGCAAAGGAATTGGCAAAGAAGGAGCATCTGAAACATTAGCAGAGAAGAACAGAGGAAGAATGCATTTATAGAGAGCAGTATCAGTCAGAAGAAGAGTTTTCCATAGACAGTGTAGGAAGAAAAGGCCATCAAACAGAAAAAGGTTCTAAATTCTCTGTGAATTATATGTATATTCTTGATAGAATTCAGTAGGAAGGATAGTTGAGTCCCTGTAGACAATTATGAATCATTGTGAAAGCATGGTCTGTAAACATCATAAGCTCTGTGGAAGGAGTAGATTCATGACTCTGTATAAGGTAATTTTGAGGAGTATTGATTGGACAAATCATTATCGATTACACGAACTATTATTCATTGATACTGGTATCTCTCTTTGTATAATGCATTTCCGAACATTTGATTGCTAAGGTCATGATACAGTGAGCAATGGGGAATGTATAACCTGATGAAGTAGCGTGTTATAATATGCAGAGGAGTATTACTATGAAACTCCCTACCGAATGGTTGGACTGAACTGTATTGAAATAAAACTGAGGTGTGAACCTGAGTTAAGGGACCAAAAGGAATAATGTAAACTGACTTAACCATGGGTTGGTCACTATTCCAAAACCACGAGCGAATTTGTGAGGCTGGATTGCCCATATCGCACCACCTTTCGGTGATAAGCGGTATCTCCTGGTATGGGAGAAATTCCATAGGGTATGCAACACGTGGCGAGGTGGATCCACGGAAAACCACTCGTCACTGCACGCCATCGCGTGATATTGTTTGACCCAGGATGCCCAACGAAATAGTTGAGCGTCGTTGATCTCGGAAAGAGGCATCACACGGTGATTTCTTGATGAAGATGTGCGAAGATTAACCAAAGTACGGAGAGGGAATTTGATTGGGTCGCCGATCATATATGTGGGCCTAGTTTAAATTATATTAATTGGACCTTTTTCAAATTAATATTTGCGGGTTTAACCAAGGTTGTTTAAATGAAATATAAATTATGACGAAAAGTGATTGGGCCATCATTTTTACTCCAAATTTGGTGGAACGTATAAACCTGGGTTTCGACATATGAAGGTCTACGAAGTATGATGAGGGTTTTTCATTACTAAAGGAGAAATTTGGATTAATATTTCAATCTCAGATTGAGATATTAAAAAGCCTTAGATTAATTATCTAATTGCCAAAACTAAGGAATACCATCAGCGGTTGGATGGTTTTGACTCATGGTATTAATAAAGGAAAAACTATATAAGGAGAAGTGCATTATGGTTTAAGGTGTGTGCAGATTGAGGGGTTGTTAATGAATAAATATTTTAAGAGATATCTGCATGATCGAACTCTGTCTCTGATGAATTTGAATCTATGATGCACCTATGGATATGATCTCTAGATCTATAAATGATGAATCTCTAGGAAGATCGGAAAATGAAGTCATGAAGAATCTGATGAAGAAATTAAGACAAAGTTGGTAGATCTGAGGGTTGAATCCTTCAGTGCAAAAGTAAAAGCTTTCTACAAACTGGTGTTAAATTAGGGGGTTGGAGCTCCCTTCCAGTAGTGACTGGAAAATGAGAGAAGCTGGTAGCCTTCAATAGGTGGGTGCCTGCATGCTGGTATAAGTCTGTGCCAGCATAAAATTGTAAGATGTTTTCTTTATAATAAATATTGAAGACTCTGATAAAAACAGTGGTGGTTTTCTCCCGAATTGGGTTTCCACCTTAAATACTGGTGTTCAGATGTGTTGCTTATGTTTGATGATTTGTTCTGTTATTTCTGTTCATGCTTACTGCTTACTAAACATCTGATGAATGAATGATGCAATGATCTAAGTAAAGGCATAATAAGATATCTGGACATACAAGTTGGATTTAGTAAAGTAGCATATGGTTTTAAGAAAGAAAAATTAAAATTTCTCAGTCAGCTCTAAATACTGATTCACCCCCCCCTCTCAGTATTTATCCCAACAATTGGTATCAGAGCAGGTCCTTTTGAAAAAGCTTAACCGCTAGAAGGAAGATCAATCAAGAAGAGCAATCAAGAAGGAAGAACATCTATCAGGCCTCCGCTCTTCAACGGAAACAATTTAATCTTCTAGAAAACAAGGATGAGATCCTATCTTCAGTCTTTGGGTGCAGATATATGGGCTATTGTTGAAGCAAGGTATCAATATCCAGCTGCTGTACCAACAGATCCAACCGAAAGAAAGAATTATGAAACAAATGCAAAGGCGGTTAATGCTCTATTGGGAAGTCTAACTAAATCATAATTTGTCAAAGTCATGCAGCTAAATATAGCAAAGGCAATATGGGACAAAATCATTCTAAGTTATGAAGGTGATGCAAAAGTAAAAAGTGCTAAACTTCAAACTCTTAGAATTCAATACGAGAACCTAAAAATGCATAATGAGGAGAGCATTGCTAATTTCTTTTTACATCTTGATGATATTGTAAATCGTATGAGAAATCTAGGAGAAACAATAACCAAATCTACTTTAGTTGAGAAAGTTTTAAGATCACTAACGACAAAATTTGAGTCAAAAGTTTCTGCTCTTGAAGAAAAGTAGGATCTTCAAAATCTTACTGTGGTGCAACTTCATGGCATACTAACTGCATATGAAATGAGAAGAGGAGGACCATCTGAAGTCAAAGAAGCTGTCTTTAGAGCTTCTACAAAAGGGAAAGAATTACAAGAGACAGAAGAATCAGGGTATATCTCAGAAGAAGATGAGGTAAATTTTGTAAAGAAACTCCAACTTGGTACAGGACGGTTCAGAGGTAAGCTTCCTTTCAAATGTTTTTCTTATGGAAGAGTCGGTCATTATGCTGCTAAGTGTCCTCACAAAGAAACACATGAAAAAGGAAAGGAAGTAGCAAGAAGGAATAAGAATCGGTTTAGCACTAGAAAAAGTTACTATACTCATGAAGACAGTGATGGGTTATCAGATAGTGAGGAAGAATGTGAACAAGATCTTAGACTTCTCATGGCATTTGAAAAAGAGTCTAGAGAAGAAAAGGATACTTTTATGGATGCTTTAGAGGACAATGATTTTCTTGATGAAATCAATCAACTCAAAATATGCTTAGAAGAAAGTAAAATATCCATAGAAACTCTGAAGAACCAGCTTCAAGAAAAGGAGAAACATAATGAGAAATTAGAATGTGAAATAGTAAGTCTAAGAAATGAAATTGAGAAAGTAAAGACTTTGAATCTTAGATTTGCTAAAGGATCTGAAACCTTGGATGAGATTATCAAGGTACAACGTTCTGCTCTTCTAAAGACAGGTCTTGGATATATCAGAGAATCTTCTCAAGCTTCAGCACCAAATTATCTAAAAGCGGCAACAACCAGTACAAAACATTCTGCCCCTCAGCAAGAAAATAGAGAATCTTTACAGATAAAGCATGATCATCTCAATTCAAAGAACACTAACAGGAGTACCTTTCAAAGAAACACCAATCAACAGGTAAATTCAAGTAGAAGATTTCATGATCGCAAAAATTTCTTCTTCAATGGAGAATGTTTCTCATGTCACAATTTTGGTCATAAAGTTTTTCAATGTGTTGCATATAAAACCATCATGACAAGAGAAGCAAGAAAGAAAATAATTGATATTGGAACAAAGAAGAATACATATAACAACTTTTCTCCTCTTCAAAATGAAGTTGAATGTGCTTACTGCAATAACTTTGGCCATGAAGAATTTGAATGTAGGAGAAAAATCCAGCCAAAAGAGCATCATCCTTCAAGCTCTAAAGTATGGAAAAAGAAGGAATTACAGGTTGAAAATTGTGGCATAGCCCTTTTTGCAGAAGGAGAAGAAAATCAATAGTACATTGATAGTGGATGCTCAAAACACATGACAGGTGACAAAGATAAAATTCTTGCATATAGTGCTCTAGAAAAGGAAGAGAATGTTACATTTGGAAATGATACTCCTGCTGTCATTAAGGGAAAAGGGTCTGTTTTTTTAAAAGAAAAAGTGAAATCTAATAATTTCATGTATGTGGATGGATTAAAGAATAACCTGTTAAGTGTAAGTCATATGTGTGATCAAGGAACTGAAGTTGTCTTTAGTTCAAAATAATGTGTGGTGCGTGATCTTGATACAGGTAAAAAAATTATAAAAGAAAACAGAACTCCAAGAAACCTGTATGAATTGAAGAACTGCAAAGAACAATGGAACTTGAGTAAATCTTCAGAAAATTGGCTCTGGCATAGAAGGTTGGGGCATCTGAGCTTCTCTCAAATCAAAAAATCAAGTAGACTCAAAGCTGTTCGTGATCTTCCCAATATTTCTCTACCTGAAAGCATCATATGCAAATCTTGCCAATTCGGTAAGCAAACTAGAGTGCAATTTAATGCCAAGGAAGGATCATCAATTAAGCCTCTTGAACTCATTCATACTGACATATGTGGACCTATGAGGAAAAAGTCACCACGTGGTGAAAAATACTATATCTTATTTATTGATGATTTCTCTAGAATGTGTTGGATTAGGTTGATTAAACACAAAGATGAAGCATTTGAAAAATTTAAGATCTTCAAAGAAATGGTTGAAAAGGAATTAGATCTAAAAATCAAGTGTCTTAGATCTGATCGAGGAGGAGAATATACAACAGATGAATTCCTTGAATTTTGTGAACAACATGGCATAAAAAGACAGTTTTCTGTAGCTGGCACTCCACAACAAAATGGTGTAGTAGAAAGAATGAATAGAATAGTTCAAAAAATGGCTAGAGCTATGCTTGATGATTCTGGAACATATGACACATTTTGGGGAGAAGCAGCACATACAGCGGTAAATATTCTTAACAAGGCACATGTTCTTGTAAATAATGATAAAACTCCATATGAACTATGGTATGGCAATCCTCCCACTGTGAAGCAGTTTAGAGTTTTTGGGAGCAAATGCTTTATCAAAAATAATGATAAAAAACTTGGCAAGTTTGAACCTAGAGCAGATGAAGGAATATTTCTTGGTTACTCCTCTATGAGTAGGTCATATAAATGTTACAATAAAAGACTTCAGAAGATTTTCGAATGTATAGATGTTGTTATTGATGAGTCTCCTGCAGCTCCAAAAGAAGAAAAACAAACAACAGATGAAGATGATGATGATGACATATATCCTTCTAAATCAAATAGGAATGATATAGACAGTGAACCCAATGAAGAACCCGAAGATGATTTATCTGAAAAGGCTCCTTGCAGACATGTTCAAAAGAATCATCCAGAATCTCAAATTTTGGGATAAAAGGGAGCAAGTGTACAAACAAGAAGGACTCTTGTGGGATCTTCTAGTTACCTGGCATTTCTATGCACTATTGAACCACAAAATGTCAATCAAACCAACAAAGATGAATGTTGGATTCAAGCCATGAATGAAGAACTTGATCAAATTGAAAAGAATCACACTTGGGAATTAGTACTAAGACCTCATGACAAAAATGTCATTGGAACTAAGTGGATATTCAAAAATAAGTTAAATGAGAATGGGTATGTTATAAGAAATAAAGATAGACTTGTTTGCAAGGGGTATGCTCAAGAATAAGGTATAGACTTTGAAGAAACCTTTGCCCCTGTAGCTAGAATTGAAGCCATAAGAATGTTTCTTGCTTTTTCAAGCTTCCAACAAATTAAAGTTTATCAAATGGATGTTAAATCTGCTTTTCTCAATGGTGATCTAGAAGAAGAAGTTTATATAAAACAACCTGAAGGATTAATTTTGGGAAATGATGAAAATCTTGTTTGTAGACTTAAAAGGCTCTGTATGGTCTCAAACAAGCTCCAAGGGCATGGTACTATCTTCTTGACAAATATCTTCATCAACAAGGATTTTCTAAGGGGTCAGCTGATAGCAACTTATACATAAAAACTGAAAATGATAAACTTCTGATTGTGGTTGTATATGTTGATGATATCATTTTTGGAGGTAATGAAGAGTCTATGAGTCATAAATTTGATTCTGATATGCAGCAAGAATTTTAAATGTCTTTACTTGAGGAACTAACATTCTTTCTTGGCCTGCAAATGCAACAAACAATAGATGGCATATTCTTATCACAAGAAAAATATCTTAAGAAAATTTTGAAAAAGTATGGCATGGAAGATTGCGAACTTGTAAGTACACCAATGATAACCGGATGTAATCTCAGTTCTAATGATGATTCCCCCACGGTGAATCAACTATAAGACAGATCTATGACAGGAAGTCTACTTTATCTCACTGGGACAAGACCAAAAATCATGCATGCAGTTGAGATTGTTGGACGATTCCAAGCTAATCCAAAAGAGTCTCACGTTCAGGCTATGAAAATAATATTCAAATATCTACAAGGAACTCAAGAATTTGGACTATGGTATCCAGAGAATGCTCATCTTACTCTTCATGCTTATACTGATGCAGATTGGGCTGGAAATGTTGATGATCAGAAAAGCACTAGTGGTGGTGCATTCTATATGGGGCCCCGGTTAGTATCTTGGTTCAGCAAGAAGCAAAGCTCTATTGCCTTATCTACAACAGAAGCAAAATATGTGGCTGTCGCATCATGTTGCACTCAACTTATTTGGATGACGCAAACCTTAAAAGACATTCAAATCAAATGTTCACCGCCTATCTCCATTATGTGTGATAATACAAGTGCCATCAGTATCTCAAACAATCCTGTTATGCATTCCAAGACCAAGCACATTCCCATCAAATATCACTTCTTACGTGAACAAGTGCTTGAACAAAAGGTGAAATTGGAGTATGTTCCCTCGAAAGAACAAGTTGCTGATATATTTACCAAACCTCTACCCAGGGAAGCGTTCGAATATCTCAGACAAAAACTGGGAGTAGTCTCTGCCATGCAGAAGATCAGACCTGCTTAAATTTGGAATATTAAATTGGATACGCTCCTGTTGAAGGTATTCAGGATGCATAGGCTAAGGGGGAGCATTGGTCATATGGAAAGGATGCATTGTTGGCATTCAAATCATTTGTTGTAGTCTGATCTCATCTTTGATCTTGTCTATATAAGTCATTTTTGTTATATTATGTTTGAAGATGCAACATGATCTCAAGGGGAGCATGGTTCTATCGATACAAAGGATATTGATCAACCCTTTTCCATTGATGTCAAAGGGGGAGGAAAAAAAAAGAGGGGTTTCTATAAGACAAACAGAGGAAGAGTATTTCCATCAATGCCAAAGGGGGATATTGTTGGAAATATTTTCATTGATGGCAAAAGGAATTGGCAAAGGAGCATCTGAAATAGTAGCAGAGAAGAACAGAGGAAGAATGCATTTACAGAGAGTAGTATCAGTGAGAATCAGAGTTGTCCAGAGATAGTGTAGGAAGAAAAGGCCATCAAACAGAAAAAGGTTCTATATTCTCTGTGAATTATATGTATATTCTTGATAGAATTTAGTATGAAGGATAGTTGAGTCCCTGTGGACAATTATGAATGATTGTGAAAGCATGGTTCGTAAACATCATAAGCTCTATGGAAGGAGTGGATTCATGAATCTGTATAAGGTAATTTTGAGGAGTATTGATTGGACAAATCATTATCGATTACACGAATTATTGCTCATTGATACTGGCATCTCTCTTCATATAATGCATTGCCGAACATTTGATTGCTAAGGTCATGATACATTGAGAAATGGGGAATGTATAACCTGATGAATCAGCGCATTATAGTATGCAGCGGAGTATTACTATGAAACTCCCTACCAAATGGTTGGACCGAAATCTATTGAAATAAAACCGAGGTGTGAACTTGAGTTAAGGGACCAAAAGGAATAGCATAACCTGACTTAATCGTGGGTTGGTCACTGTTCCAAAACCACGAGCGGATTTGCGAGGCCGGATTGCCCATATCGCACTACATTTCGGTGATAAGAAGTATCTCCTGGTAGGGGAGCGATTCCATATGTTATGCGACACGTGGCGAGGTGGATCCATGGAAAACCGCTTGTCACTGTGTGCCATCGCGCGATATTGTTCGACCCAGGATGCCCAACGAAATAGTTGAGCACCATTGATCTGGGAAAGAGGCATCAGACAATGATCGCTTGATGAAGATGTGTGAAGATTAACCAAAGTACAGAGAAGGAATTTGATTGGGTCGCCGATCATATATGTGGTCCCAGTTTAAATTATATTAATTGGACCTTTTTCAAATTAATATTTGCGGGTTTAACCAAGGTTGTTTAAATTAAATATAAATTATGACGAAAATCGACTGGGCCATCATTTTTACTCCAAAGTTGGTGGAAAGTATAAACCTGGGTTTCGACATATGAAGGTCTACGAAGTATGCTAAGGGTTTTTCATTACTACAGGAGAAATTTGGATTAATATCTCAATCTCAGATTGAGATATTAAAAAGCCTTAGATTAATTATCTAATTGCCAAAACCAAGGAATACCATCAGCAGTTGGATGGTTTTGACTCATGGTATTAGTAAAGGCAAAACTATATAAGGAGAAGTGCATTATTGTTTAAAGTGTGTGCATATTGAGGGGTTGTTGATGAATAAATATTTTAAGAGATATCTGCATGATCGAAATCTGTCTCTGATGAATCTAAATCTATGATGCACCTATGGATATGATCTCTAGATCTAGAAATGATGAATCTCTAAGAAGATCAAAAAATGAAGACATGAAGAATCTGATGAAGAAATTAAGAGAAAGTTGGTAGATCTAAGGGTTGAAGCCTTTAGTGCGAAAGTAAAATATTTCTACAAACTGGTTTTAAATCAGGGGGTTGGAGCTCCCTTCCAGTAGTGACTGGAAAACAAGAGAAGGTGGTAGCCTTCAACAGGTGGGTGCCTATGTGTTGGTATAAGTCTGCGCCAACATAAAATTGTAAGAAGTTTTCTTTATAATAAATATTAAAGACTGTGATAACAGTAGTGGTGGTTTTCTCCCTAATTGGGTTTCCACCTTAAATACTGGTGTTCATATGTGTTGCTTATGTTTGATGATTTGTTCTGTTATTTCTGTTCATGCTTACTACTTACTAAACATCTGATGAATGAATGATGCAATGATCTAAGTAAAGGCATAATAAGATCTCTGGACATACAAGTTGGATTCAGTAGCAGCATATGGTTTTAAGAAAGAAAAATTAAAAGTTCTCAGTCAGCTCTAAATACTGATTCAACCCCCCCCTTCTGAGTATTTATTCCAACAAAAATGGCAGCACCAGTCATCTTGCAGACTCTCTCAATCAACCCCCAATTGCAGTATTAACTACTGTTCTCAACTCTTGTTGCCACAAGACCTCTAGATGGCCACAAAAATATAAAAATGTTTCAAAGCTACCCTACACATACAAAATTGTAGTACATGAAAAGAAAGTTCCTAATTTACATCTCCAAGGCACATTATGATGCTACTTGGGCCAGCTTTATGTTCCTTCAAGCGAGCATTCCAATATGATTTGGGAGAGACAATACAATCAGGTCAGAGGACACTTTGGTGTGGAGAAAACTATGGTTTTATTACAAAACTACTTTTATTGGCCAAAACTTTGACTCGATGTTGGGAAATATATCAGATCCTACACTGTCTACACCGTCGCCAAGAAAACCATCAAGAAGCAAGGCTTATACAATCCTCCGCCTACTCCATGCCATCAGTGGAAATCCATCTCAATGGAATATATGTTTGGCCTCCCTTATACCAAGCATGGTAGTGACTGTGTATTTGTGGTCATGAACATATTTTATAGGATGGCTATATTCGCGGCCTGCAAGAAGAGTATCACAGTAGAGGACACTGCCAAACTATTCTTTGAATGAATGTGGGTACATTTTTGGATCTCGCAGAGCATTATATAAGATTTTGATAGAAGGTTCATGAGAAAATTATTTTCAAGGCTATGGAGACTATTGGACACCAATCTCACCAACTCGACTTCCTTACATCCCCAGACTGATGGCCAGATGAATGTCGTCAAAAGGATGATAGTGTACATAATCTGCATGTACAAATCGAGGCATGCAAGAACCTATGATGAGATTATTCTCTATGTGAAACACAGTTATAATAAATCTCTGCAGAGCTCAATTGGTCACAGTCCCTTTCGAGTGGGTCTAGGATTTCAACCACTATGTCTGATTGATGTTTCCATGCCTCATGTGACTTCACAGATATAATCCAAACATATATTTTCTGAGGCTATTAAAGAAACTATATTTATTTAACACATCCAACTCATCCTCCAACAGGTTCACGAAATCTTGGAGAAGTCAATTTACAAGTACAAGAAGTGACATGATCAACATTGTGTGCCACACTAGTTTCAGGTGGATGCTAAAATTTGGTTTCATTTGCAGAAAAAATGTCTTACGAGAGCCCATCGAAACCTCAGACCACTCTGATATGGTCCTTACACCATTACCAAGGCTATGGTAGATAATTATTTTAAGCTCAACATTCCCCCATTACTTGGTCTCCACCCAGTTTTCAATGTGCATAACCTTTGACCATACTTCCCACCATTACTGGACACATTATACATTGTAGAACAACTCGCACCAATAGAGTGAAACCAAAACCGCATGGAACGAGCCACAACTAATTTGATTCTAGACATTAAGATCAAGAACTCTTTCCAGTAGAAGATCCAACTATATCAGGTTGTGAAAGTTGCGAAACTCTTGAACCAAGGCAAGTATCTCACTAGGGACCAAGTTCAACAAAATTTTCCCCATCTCATGTAGGAACTCAATGCAATGGGGACGCTTTATTCCTAATGGGGGAGGAATGATCCACGTGGATGTTGGTTGCCACCTACCTATTCCACCTAGACCCCCACCATTGTCTCTTCCAGTGTTTCAGTTTCCTTAATTGTAGCACAATTTACTATTTTTGGTTGTCGTGAACTTTCGAAGCCATTTTGAGGCCCCAAAAGACATTTTTTTGGAAAATCAGGGAAAACCTAAGTTTTCCAATCGAAAGATTTAGACCTCAAATAGATATTTATAATGAGATATTGTGCACATCAAATGAATAACGTATGCCAAGGTTACGACCCCATAAAGTTAATGTACCAATTTACCCAAATAGGACCATAGCTTTGGTGCTTCATCTCTTAGGGTTAGGTTTTTGGATGTTTAGGATTTTCAATTGTTTCTCAAAATAAATAGATGTTCATGCATCATTGAAACATAGTTTATATTCATGTAGATGCCACATCTCATCTTAGAGATAAGCTACCAATGTTCGAGCTATTTTATTTCCATTCTGTTTCTAAGCTTATTTCAATATTTCATATTAATGAAATGAAGTGTTACTTATGTTGCATCTCTATAGTTATGGTTATATCTACAATTTGTTCCATTCTTGTTTATGTTTAGATTAGTGGTATCAGATCATTCTTCTCTTTCTCATTTTTTCTTTGCATGTACCTAAGGAGGCTAGGATATGAGGAGTTAGTGCTTGAATTGGTCGAACCTTTGCAGGACCGACCTTGAAAACCTCGATGAGCTTCCTTGGTGGAAGAGAATAAATACAAGGGGCTAGGATATCCTTTCAAAATCTTACTCGAATAAGTCCTAGAGACATAGAGAACACAATGATGGAAAAATTTTCTCGGATCCTTCAACGACTACCCAAAGGAGACGCATCTCCTTCCAGCAGGCACTCTTAAATCATCACACCCTTGAAGTTACAATTTAACTTTGACATCACCATATCTGAGGGCTAGATAGTTGCAGACAACATATATAAATGGTAAAATATTTTACAAGGATATTTTTTTGTTCGTGATTTTTCTAGCCAGGAAAAAATTCCTTTTTCACTTTTGAAAGTCACCCCCCCACATCATGGACTGGTGGGAAACTTACTATGAGAATAAGGGTGAAAGTACACCCTCACTATTTTCAGCTGCACCCACTTGGAATTTGTTCTGTTACGCCATCAAGGAGTAACACTACCCTATTGGGAGCTATGAGGATAAATACATAAAGTGGACCATGCTCCGGTAGGGAAGGGACCAAGATGTGCTTGAGTTTACCAACATTTTTCATACCCTTTGCATGAAGTTCGGTATCAAGGATTTTGAGTGACATTTGGTACTCAAGTACTGTGACTTTCTACACATGTACATCTAGGATGAGATGGAGCTCCTAGAAATCTCCTCACTCGACACGACGTACCAATATTCTCTAAACATTGACCAAAAGTTTAAACTGAAAAATAAATATTTCGGATATGTGAATATGAAGCAAGGGAAAGGCATTCCCAAACCTAAGATAAAAGTCCAGAGTGAAGGCAGGGAAAGCCAAGATAACCCGTTGAAGCCACAAGAAAAGAGAAACACCAAAAAGACAAAGAAGGACAAGGGAAAGTGGTATGAGTTCCATAAGATCTCCACTCACAACGAAAGTGAGTGTCAGGCCAAGCAGTCACTCGAGGTCGAGCTAAATGCTCCAGAATCATACACATGTTTCAAATTTGAGTCAAAATCATATAAGGGGAATGAAAAAGAGAAGTATATAAATAGCACATAGCCTAGTGATATTGTGGCCACCACCAAGATCTAGAAGATTGAGCCTGAATATTCATAGGAGGGGGAACACATCTTCCACTCACAGATTTGGGTGAAGGTTTCTCCACTACAGTTCATTATCAACAATGGGAGACAAAAGAACCTAATTTCAGCAAACATTGTGAAGTGGTTTGTACTACCGACTACAGCACATCCACAATTGAACACCATTGGGTGTATTCACTAAGGACGACATCTCTCCATCAACCAATGGTGCCACCTTCCCTACAACATCAAGCCCTTCATGGATGAGGTACTATGTGATGTTTCTCATCTTGAAGGTTGTAATGTATTATTAGGAAAGCCATACTTGTGGAAGTCGCATGATGTATATGAGTCTATACGTCGCTCTGTGATTATTTCTTTGGGTAATACGCTATACATGATACAGGAGGTAACCCCGCCTACCGCCACCTATTTGATCTCTACTAAGTAATGTAGTAAGGTCATCTCCCATAGTGGGAAATTTTTTTTCTTTCTTATTCGCTCTCAAAGTAAGGGAAATGTTATAGCCACATCCATGGCCCCCAGGAAGGGTTCCTCCATGCAACAGAATCAGGCAGATATAGTCATGGAAGAATATAGGTACATCTTCTCCTCACGCACAAGGGTACCCTTGCACTATTAGGTCAAGTATTTGATCGATTTGACTCCTAGAGAACCTCTATCAAATGGAACCATATATCATTGGTCAATTCTAGAAAATTAAGATATCAAGCAGAAAATCTAAGATTTTCTACAAAACGGGCACATATGACCAAGCTAATTGCATTGTGGGAGTCCGATTATACTTCTACTGAAGAAGGATGGGACCTGGAGGCTTTACATTGATTATCGGGCATTAAAAAAAATGACTATCAGGAACATGTATCCAATCCCATGAACTAATGACCTTCTGGACGACCTCAAGGGGACCAATTATTTTAGCAAGATTGATTTGAAGTCTAGCGATCACCAAGTTCCAATAGATCCCACAAATGTATGGAAGATGGCCTTGAAATCCAAGGAAGGCATTTTTGAATTTTTTTTATGCCATTCAGGTTAAAAATTCCCATACTACTTTTATGAGGCTCATGGATAACATCTTATGGCCCTTCACCAAATAATTCATGGATGTTTATTTGGAAGATATCCTCATATTCAACATGAGTTGGGAATAATACTTGAAAAACATTAGACAAGTCCTTAAAAACCTTAGACAACACAAACTCTAGGCCAACATGGAAAAATGAATCTTTGGAATAAGCCAGGTCCAATATTTAGGTTACATCATAGATGAGCGTGGCATGCATGTGGATTCGACTAAGATCGAAGTTATGCAGGATTAGCCAACCTCAACCACTCTAACAGAGCTTCAAATATTTTTGGGCCTTGCAAATTTTTATTGAAGGTTTTTGTTGCGATTATCCCATATCATTTGGCCTTTGAGTCATATTAATAAGGGTGGGGTGAAAGAAAAGTTTTCTTGGTCCGAATCCCAACAAAAGGCGTTCATTGAGTTGAAGCACTCCCTCTCATCAACATCAATACTCACACTATAGGACCTGCAATAGCCATTTGAAATTGAGATAGATGCCTCCGACTATGCTATTAGTGTATTCCTCATAGAGCACAGGCTTCCAATGGCCTATCATAGTGAGACACTTTCTGATACAATTTAGAAGTACCCCACCTATGATAAAGAGATGTATTCCATCATGTAGTCTTGTCATTAATGAAAGCATTACATTCTGGGGAAGGAGATGGTCATCCTTACTAACAATAATCATCTTTAGTTTATATAGACAAAAGGGAAATTTTAGAACGATTACAATAAGAAGGGGTATACATATTATTGGACCCTTGGATAAAATGAGAGGGGGGTGAATCAGTTTAACACATTCATGGTATTTTAGAACTTTTTTTACACTTATTTGCACTTTTATTTCATGATAAAATTAATGTATAACAGAACAAAAGTCTGAATAAGTTAGTAGCATGTATTAAGCAAATTAAACACAAAATATCAACACATAATCATCATGCACATAGACAACAGATATAAGTGGAAACCCATAAGGGAGGAAACCACATCTTATTATTGTTGTGATGCAAAGGCAAGCTCCAACTCCCTCTCACCACTAATTTTCTGTAGGCTCCAACCTATAGGAGGCTACTACCTCATTTCTGCAAGCTACAACTGGCAAGGAAGCTCCAACTCCCATATATTTTCTGCAGGCTACAACCTACAGTAGGCTACTACCTCAGCCATCTACAACTGGACATATTTCAAGCTACAAATAGAATTGGAAGCACCAACTCCCTCACTCTACAATAAGATCATATGTTGATTTACCTGGATATCAGCTCTGTTTTCCTCCTTCTTCATTGTTGTCCTTCTAGCCTTAATATCTACTTTAAATCATCTCTTGATCTTCACAGCTTCTCTATCTGCTCCTTCTTCATCTTACACTTTCTCACCTCTTTCTCCATTCTCTCACCCTTTATCCATATGTTGATAACATTATTTATAGAGATCACCTCATAACTATTTGCATTCCACAGGGAATTCGAAGTGAACAGGTATGAATATTTGCCTTCCCCCTTCTCATTTTCTTGTCCATCACATTAAGAATAATGTAACAATATGTATACATTTTAGTATTACAGAGGAGTTTTGATTTTCCTATGAAGATGCCTTTGCATCACATACAATAAAAAATAATCAATGAATTTATATTTATAATTACAACAAGTATATTTCACTCAGCCCTTTCATCTCTTGGCTCGTTGTCCATTTATCCTTTGTGCTGCTGTCACTGTCTTTTCAATTTTTGCAGCTTCATCATATCAGTTCTTCCCAAGTGCATTTTTCCTTACTCGACCCAACTGTCACGTTTTGAACAGTGCCACCAAATCTCCTTTTTCCCAACTCTGCCTCTTCTGCTTGTGCCCACAACATTCAAACTTTTCTTCAAAAACGGTCGTTACTTCATCAACCATTTTTTTGCACGAGTGTCGGGTCATATTACTTTCCTGAGTCTTTTCTGCTACTATATTCTAGCTCTGTTGCATAAATGTTCTACTTCCTTTGTTTCCTGTGTCTTTTGAGCTACGTTCATTCACACTTTTCTTGTAAATTTTCGTGATGCATATCCACATGCACATCATCCTTTCATCAATCGAACGGTCATCAATCTCCACCTCTTTTAACTTCCTAATCTGACAGAATTCACACACCAAGTTGCATGTTATTTCATTGTTCCCAACCTACATGAAATAGGTGGTTTTAGAATGCCATGCATCGCCTTCTTAACGCTATCACGTTCGTTTCACCTTTTACCAATTATCCTCCAAAAGCAGTGCGAAACAACAACTTACCGGTTTTCTAATCCTGCCTTCACTATTCCACGGATTTCAAAATATATTCCACTATATTTTAAGATTGTATTTAAATATATTCGCTCTATAACCATATACACCTTTAATACATAATACGCTTGTAAATCTTTCGTTTCCGCTAATCTTGCACATTTATCGATGCCCAAAGTAGCACTTCTAATCTGCATCGTAGATCTCTACTTCGTGATCCAATGATTATCGCTTCATTGCAACTTACCTTTCTTCTTAACTCATAGACGCAACCGCATAACACTATTTTTCATGTGATCGATTCCTTTTTCATGTTTTCAGGTATTTTCTTTGTAACTCGAGTCAACCTCTGCTTCCATGGTTTTCTTCATAAAATCACATAGCCGCGGACTTGAAATACTTCAGATTTCAACTTCGAACTGTATCGTGTCCGGCCTCTTTATCGCACTTCGGCATTTATGAGTGCTATATCTTCTTAGTTTTGCGATTTGTGATATGCGATGACCTTCACATCACCGATTCGCATTGCCACTTTGCATTGCCACTTCGCATCGCCACTTTGCATCACCACTTCGTACTTCCTGTGACCACTGTGTTTATGTGATTTTTCTCCTATCCCGATTGCGATATGCGATGGTAATATCACATCACAATATCAGCTATCGCAATATAATTTACCACACCGTGCGAACTCATATCATATGTGATATGCGATTGCATCTCCTTAAATCACTTCGTATCGCATCGCATATTAAAAAATTACCTTGTGACTTGCGATTTCGATCTCCACCAATGTGATCTTCACCGTTGATCTGCCCAGATCTACAGTCCTTGCTACTACAGGCACTTTCGATTGGTTTCTACCCTGCTTATCTTGTGATGAATCTTATCCATTCATTTCTTGCCTTTGCTGTTGCGATCTAATCTTGACCGTCTGTTCACCTCAGTTGGAATTCTATTCGCTATTCACTCCAACTTGAGATTATTCTGCTTGCTGCACACCTTTGATTCTTCTCTGTTGCCTTTTCTTCATTTGCTTCTTTGTTAGCTGCATTCTCTCTGCTTTAGGTTATGCTTCTATTGATGCTATTTTTCCTCTCCGGTGATACTCCTTTCTGCTCCTTTGCCATCAATGATAATATTTCCAAGAGTCTCCCCCTTTGGCATTGATGGCAATACATCCACCAATACTCCAATACTTCCTTCAGGACTTCCTCCCCCTTTCATTCTGAAAGGTGTGTTTCTTCCTCTTCCTGCTTTTTAGAAGAGCCTTTCTTCTTTTGCTTATTTTTTTTCTCCCCCTTTGACATCAATTGCAAAGGGTTTCACATTTCCCAATGTAAATTATAACTTGCTACTCCATATTGGTGTACAAGAGTTGTTGGGAGGACACTTTGAGAATCATAGAACTAGTATGTGGTTCACCTTTACTGCTTGTTGTTGATTATATGTTCTAGACTGTTGTACTAGCCGAAAGAACCTTGATAATTGATGTAATTATGCCATAAAATATGATCTTGAGGACCTGTTCCATGCACTGATCACTTACTGTAGCTCATTTGTGACAATATTAGTTGATTGTTCTCCCCTTGGAATGATGCTTTCTTGTTTTATATTGACTGTCACTTATCTTCTGCATTGATCCTGTTTCTTGTATGCAACCATTTTTTTTATATATATTTATGATCATGTTAGAGAGTAACATCTGCAGACACTACCCCTAGCTTGTCTCTTAGATATTCAAATGGTTCTTTAGCAAGAGGTTTTGTGAATATGTCTGTTGTTTGTGCCTTAGTTGGTGCATATTCCAACTTCACTATTTCTGTGCTACTTGTTCTCTAAGGAAGTGGTACTTTATTGGGATGTGCTTTGTTTTTGAATGAAGTATAGGATTTTTTGATATAATTATTGCACTTTTATTGTCACATTTGATAGAGCTGGGTTCATCAATGCTTACCTTCATGTCTTGGAGAGTTTGTTTCATCCACATTACTTGTGTGCAACATGCAACTGTTGCTATGTATTCTGCTTCTACTATAGATAGAGAGATATAAATTTTCTTCTTGCTTAGCCATGCCACCAGACTTTTTCCCAAATACAATGAACCTCCACTTGTGCTTTTCCTGTCATCCACACAGCTGGCCCAATCTACATCTGTGTATGATGTCAAGGTGAATCTTTTTCCTTATGGATACCATAGGCCATAATGTGAAGTTCCTTGTAGATATCTAAATATGCTCTTGATTGCAATTAAATGATTTTGTTTTGGTGCTACTTGATATCTTTCCACAAGTCCTACTGCCAACATAATGTCTGGTCTAGAAGTAGTTAGGTATAACAGACTTCCTATCATGGATCTGTAAAGTTTTTGATCTACATCTGTTGATCCATCATTAGCACATAGTTTGTATCCAGTGATCATGGCAGTTGACACAGGTTTGCAGTCTTCCATTTGAAACCTTTTCAACATTTATCTTAAGTATTTTTGTTGGGAAATGAATATTCCTATGTTCTTTTGTTGAATTTGAAGTCTGAAATAGAAGGTGTGCTCTCCAATCATTGACATCTCAAACTCTGATTTCATTTCTTCAGCAAATCCTTTTGCTAACTCATCATTGTTGCTTCCAAAAATGATGTCATATACATACACTATTACAATTAAGAGTTCATTTTCATTATCCTTTATGTACAAATTGTTGTCTACTCCTACTTACTTGAACCCTTGTTTTTGCAAGTATTTGTCTAGCCTTGAATACCATGCACGAGGAGCTTGTTTCAGACCATATAAGGCTTTGTTTAATCTGCATACATAGTCATGTTTATCTGTTAATGAGAATCCTTCAGGTTGTTCCATGTATACTTCTTCCTCTAGATCTCTATTTAGGAAGGCAGACTTCACATCCATTTGATATACCTTGAAATCATGATAGCATGAAAATGCCAAAAGCATTATGATTGCTTCCATTCTGGCTACAGGGGAAGAGCTTTCATCATAATCATGGCCTTTGATTTGAGAGTATCCCTTGCATACAAGTCTGGATTTATTTCTAATTCCCTAACCTTGTTCATTCATCTTATTCTTGAATATCCATTTTGTGCCAATGACATTTTTCCCGGTGGGTCTTGGTATTAACTCCAAGGTATTGTTCTTCTTAATCTGGTCTAGTTCTTCATTCATAGAATTTACCCAATATTTGTCTTTGATGGCTTCTTCGAACTTTTTTGGCTCTATTTGAGATAGCATGGCTAGGTATACTTCTTATGTCTGTTCAACTAGCTGTCTTCTAGTCTGGACTCCCACACTCTTGTCCCCAATGATTTGATCTTCTGCAGGGTTCTTTTGAGTTTGTCTTGGGGGACCTTTTGAGCTTAGTTTAGTATCTTCTGTTATATTGCTCAGTTCATCATTATCTTGATTCTCATCTTCAAGGTCATCTAGAGGATTGGCACATCTTGTGCTTCTTGTTCTATTTGGTAGTTCTTCATCAAATCTTACATCAATGCTTTCCACAATCTTGTGTAGTCTTTTGTTGTAGCACCTGTAGCCATTACTCTTAGATGCATATCCTAAAAATATTCCTTCATCAGCTCTTGCATCAAACTTTCCTAGGTTTTCATCATTAATTTTTATGAAACACTTGCTTCCAAAGACTCTAAAGTGCTTGATTGATGGTGGTTTACCATGCCATAATTTGTAAGGAGTTTTGTCACAGTTTGGTCTTAAATGTGCTTTGTTAATAATGTGAATAGTTTTGTACTGCTTCTGCCCAATAGGTTTGGGGAATGTTACTTTCTTGCATCATGGCTCTAAAAATATGTTGTACTAACCCGTTTTTCCTCTCTGCCACTCCATTCTGTTGAGGTGTAACGTTGATTGTAAATTGTTGTTTTATCCAATGTTCATTGCATAGGTCTGCAAAATCATAGTCTGTGAATTCACCTCCTTTTTCTGATCTGATGCATTTTATCTTGCATCCTGTTTGATTTTCTGCCAATGCCTTGAATATTTTGAATTTCTCAAGCGCTTCCGATTTATATTTCAGAAATGCTACCCATGTCAATCTAGTAAAATCATCTATTATCAGCATGAAATAAGATTCTCCACTTGGTGCTTTAGTTCTTGAAGGTCCACACAAATCCATGTGTACAAGCTGAAGAGGCCGACTTGTAGATAATATCTCTTTGTTTTTGAAAGATATGTCGGTCTACCTGCCCAGTTGACAGGATTTACATATGGTATTTGAAGGCTTATTTATTGCTATCATATCTCTGACTACATTCTTCTTTCTCAGACTAATGATGTGGTCAAAGTTTAGGTGTCCCAATCTTCTATGCCATAACCATGATTCATCAAGTTTGCTTATGTGGCATGCTTCATTCTCTTCTTTCACTATATATACATTACTTTCTATTCGAGCACCTTTGATCAAGGTCTTTCCTGTGGTGCTCGTTCTTACTTCACAATCTTGGGCTATAAAAAGGACCTCACAGCCTTTATCACACATTTGACTGACGCTTACCAGATTGGCTTTCAGCCCATCCACAAATAGTACATCTTCAGCCTTTCCTCTTCCATTATTCAGACTGACTGAGCCTTTTCATTTTATTTTCCCTGCTTTATCATTGCCAAATGTTACATTCCTAGATTTCTTTTCATCAAAGGTTACAAACTTGCTTCGATCTCCAGTTATAGGCTTTGAACATCCACTGTCCAAATACCATTGGCTTTTCTGAACTTGAGCTATTAGACCCAGGTCACACTTATTCAACTTGTTTTTCCACTACATGCATCCTTCTATTTGGTACCTTTCCTGAGAATATGGACCACATTCTCTGAGAGGACATTTGTGACACTTGTGCCCGATTTGATGGCAGTCAAAGCAGTTGATTATGTTTCTGAATGGATTATGTACACGAGTGAATTCTCCATTGTTAATCAACCTCTTTGAGTTTTCATACATCATTTTGTTTCCATTCGTTGTGCACTCCATGGCTTTATGGCCATACCCCTTACAATAAAAACAATACCCATGGGAACGATTAGTGTACCTGGTGAAGGTTTGTCCTCTCCATTTGTTTGCTTGAGGTAGTATTTTCATTTTCTACATCCTTTGCTAGTTGGAATCAATTCTCTTTTTTGACAATATGCAACAATATGTCCCAGTTTGTGGCAGGCAAAACAAGTGGCATTTCACATAGGAGGAAAGAATCTCCTTTGATGACTTCCGAATTTTCCATATTCTGGAGTGTAAGAGATTTTTCCAGCTGACTGTTTATTGATTTTGTTATTTGTTATTTGAGATTCCTTCTTGTTTCTGTTTACCTCATTGCAGGTCACATTCTTGCTAGCTTCTACTTCTGTAGGAATCTCTTGAGTTGCTTCATTATCCTGTACAACTTTTACAAAAATGATATTCTGGTTATCTTGTACCTTGGATTTGCTGGTTTCTCCTTTGTAACCTATCCCATTTTTTATGAGAGGAGATATTTGAGCATTTATTATTTTATTCAAATGTTCAGAGCTTGTCATTTGAGGAGTGTTGATTGACAATTTCCTTTGGGTGTTTTCTAATTTCTTTCTCAAGCATACTACTTCTTCCAATTTCTCTTGCTTCTGAATTTTATCCTCAATTTTCTTTAGTAGAGTGCCTTCCACCTTATTAGCTTCTTCATGTTTTACTTTCAACTGACTGAGGTCTTTTGAAGTTGGTTCTTCTTTTGCATATTTGAGGAGAATGTCTTTCTATTTTCTCCACTTCAGTTTAAGTCTCTCTATTTCCTCCAGGGCACTTCTTAGTTCCACCTCAAGATCTACCTGTTGAGTCTCAAATCTGCATATTTCCTATACACATTTCTAGACCTTTTTCATTCACCTAAACCTTATAAGTTGTCAATATCATTGCATATTAATTGTAAAAGAGCATCTAAAATGGTTTTTAACTATGTTTTGTGTCTGCTGTTTGATTTAGATTTTTGCTCATTTAGCCGCGGAATCTTGCCACTTTCCGCAGCTGCTGCAACTTTCCGTAGCCATTTTGTGAAAGTCTATGTTGCAGGTGTCTTCAGGCAATTCGAGCCACATGGGAAAGTCAGAAATGATGTGGACATGGATCATGTCCTATTGGCTCGGGAAAATTCACCTAAGGAGGCTGTGGTCAAAGGTGGCCAAGTGGAAGTCAACTGTAGAGTCCCACGGTGACAGGACTCTGTTTCTCATCACGTGAAGATTTGTATGACTGTTTCTAATTTACGGGAGACACATCAACACCTGTACATGGCTCCATAAGCCAAATCCAACATCCACTCTTCATAGATTTACTCCTCACCGCGGCCATGATGCTGGATCTCTGGACGTGATGGTTCACGTGTCTCTATCAGCACAAACTTTAGGGAATTAATTATATCACCTTTGTTATAAATAACGCGTTCGCATACGCATAATAGTTAGCCTCCATATAGCTCTGTAATGTAATGGCGTTGCCACTGTGCTGTAATATCATTTCTCTGTTATGACTGCATTTTAATATATAAGAAGACTCTGTTTCCAAGCGTAATTCATATTTGAAGGCTGTTGCCCGAGGCTGGTGTAGAGGGCTCCTGCACACGCTGAGGTTTTGTGCATTATTGTATAGTTTCTTGTTTTATTTCTTTAAGTTCATTGTGCCATAAGTCATTCACGTGTTTATACATTGCATCTTTCATGGTATTTATGCTTCATCTATGTTCATAATATTTCATGCTTTACATTTTACTTCTGTCCATAATATTTCATGTTTTATGTTGTTGTTAACTGATCAATGTTCTTGTTTCAGATTACAAATAGGCAGCCCGGGAATTTGCATATCTTTTGATTAATGACATGGAATCAATATTGTTCTGCTGCTAATTTATTTTTCTTAGTTTTTGTTTAATTCCAGTACTGCTTTGTTTATTTCAGTCTTGCACATTTGCTTCAGTAGTTAGATTTAGATATATTAAATTGCTCATGTCATTTTCAATTACCTCCGAAAGCCACAGCTGGACTGATGGTGAGGGATTGAAGTATGAGTGTGTAGTTTGATATTAGTTTACTTTCTGCAAGTTAGATATATTAAATTGCTCATGTCATTTTCAGTTACCTCCGAAAGCCACAGCTGGACTGATGGTGAGGGATTGAAGTATGAGGGTGTAGTTTGATATTAGTTTACTTTCTGCAAGTTAGATATATTAAATTGCTCATGTCATTTTCAGTTACCTCCGAAAGCCACAGCTGGACTGATGGTGAGGGATTGAAGTATGAGTGTGTAGTTTGATATTAGTTTTTTTTTCTGCAAATTAGATATCAGATTGCTCAAGTTGTTTATGGTTACCTCCGAAAGCCATAGCTAGACTAATGGTGAGGGATCAGAATATAAGTTGATGTAATTTGATTTATATTTACTTTGTTGCAATTCTTGGATTTCTTTAAGCATAGTTTCTTTTGTGTTTAGATAGCAGCAAGGATAGTTTGGTTTTCATGCTCAATAGTTCACTGTTTGATTTATTAGGCTAGCAACACATTTTCATTTCCTTTCAGTTTTTTCATTGTATGTTTCAAATTCCTTTTGAAGTTTGAAGTTGGTAAATCATTATAAAGGATATCATTTCCTTAAACAATCATAACCATACTTGTTTTTATTTTAGAATTTCCATCTCACATTAGAAAACCAAAAACGACAAAAAGGTAAGAAATAGGTTATATTGCACATATAGTGCGCCAAACTTCATCAGTTTACGAATCCCGGATTGATAAATTAATGTAGAAATTTAGGACACACTAAATTGACCAAACATTTTGGCGTAGTTGCCGAGGAAGTGTAACTAGGTAGCCAATTTCTTAAAAAAAAAAACAAAATAATAAAAGAAGGGAAAACTTGATAAATTCTTGAAGTATGCTCTCCTCTTGCACTTAGAGTGACCTGGAGGATTAGAAAAGAGAGTTATTGGTTCAGTAATTTCTTAAGTATGCTCTCTTCTTGCACCTAGTGTGACCTGGAAGATCAGAAAGAGAATTATTAGCCCAACTTTTAAAAATAAAAAATGACATGCATAGAGCAAGAGATTCTAGGGGAAGGTTTATAGCTAAAGCCAAGAGTTCGATTTTCACAACTCCATCTTCTTCAAGGCATAGAAAAGATTCACCACCATCTACCCCTAGCCTTAAGATTTTTGGAATTCAAGGAGCAGCTGAATTAGAGGATTCTCCTATACCACCTACCAAATCTCATTTAGAAAAGGAAGAGACTCCCTCTCATCCTCCTTTGATAGAAGAACCAGAGGACTTTAAGGACTCTAAAGAAACTATCATGGCAGAGGAAATAATAGATGGATTTGGAGGTAGAGGTAGAGGTAGAGGAGGAGGAAACAATGGAGACAACAATGGTGAAGATAATAATGGAGGAAATAGGGAAGGAGACAACTTGTTTGGATTCCCTATAGCTGATGAGGAAATTCGTACAAAAATGAAAAATATCTCACCATCTGTCCTCCTCAACTTTTATGGATTGCGAAGTGAGGATCCTGAAACATTTCTGTTTGAGTTTGAATTCGTGTGCTGAACCTATGACTATATGGAAGACTCTCAAAAACTCAAACTGTTTCCTTCCACATTGAAGGGAGATGCTTTGAAATGGTTCATGGGATTAGCCACTCAATCTATTAGGACTTGGAATGATATGAAACAAACATTTTTGGATAGATACTTGGACTATTGTATGCCCACCAATCACAAGGATGAGGTATTCAAAATGATGCAAAAAGAAGATGAAAACTTGGAAGATTTACTTGAAATATTTCAATACAACTTAAAAAGAGAAAAGATGAGAAACTTAGATGATGAAACCTTGAAAGCCCTCATATTAAAAGCCATTAGAGATGAATGGATAGATATTTTAAACATGATGGGGAAAGGATACATTTCTCAACTTCCACTTCGTGACATAACAGAATTATGTGTCCATCTCTCAAGAGGAAAATCTAAAACTGGAAAAGGGCCTAGGGATCCTTCTCTTATTAGGGCTAACAAATCTGCAACTGGATCAGTAAGTAGGGTAGAGATTGGTAATATGCTTGATGAATTCAAAACTAATATCTTAGGGAGCCTTAGTGAACAACTAGACACCCTTAAAATCCAAAACAAGCAGAAAGCAGAAACAGATGCTCTAGCCATCTTTTGTCCGAAATGTAGGAAGAAACATGCTCTAGGGGAATGTCCCTTGGATGCAAAAGTTGTAGAAACATGTATAATTTTCCCAGAGAATCATGAGATCAAGGATTGTCCTTCAATTCCTGGACTCAAAGCTGTCTTTCAAGAAGATCCAAATTTAGTAGAATCTCTCTGTTTTGTTGCAAGAAGACCTTGGCAGGGACAAAAAACTCAAGGGTTTAACAACCCTATGAATCTTCAAACCCCACCAAATTGGAATCCTTGGCAAAAACCTTGGCCCCAACATCAAAATCCATATCAGCCAAGGGTACAAGGGATGCAAAATCCTTATGGGAGATTTGCTCAATTTTATCAATATCCTCCATCTTTTCAAAATCAACAAGCTCCACAACTTCCAAACCCAAATCCACAACTTTCATTGCCATTTCCACAACAACAACCTTCTCAACAAAATCCAAATCCTCAACTCATGCTCCCATACCAAAAAAATACAAATCAACTTCCAACTCGGCCATTGCCAAATTCTAACAATAAAAATCCTCAGAATACTTACATGGTAGAAGGAAAACAATTTCCTACCTATATGATTGTTCCTCTCAATGATGTACAACTCAGATCTGGTAGAGTTTTAGAAAAACCTTCTATAGATATTCAAGAGCAAGATACCTCTGAGGAGGACTCTCTTAAAGTCAATAAGGGTTCTGAGGAAGCATCTCTTCAAAATTCAAACATTCAAAAAGAGAAAGAAAAGTTAACACCCACAACTCCTATAGTTGAGCAACCTGCATCTTCATCTACACCTCCTTTTCCTGAAATACTACAAATTGACAAGGGGGTGGAAAAAAAAATCTTGTTGCCTAACTATTATTTTCTAGATGAATTGAAGAAAGTTTGTATCAATATTCCCTTGCTACAAGCCATTCGAGAGATTCCTATTCTAGCAAAAACAATAAAGGAGTTGAGTTTCAAAAGACCAGGAAGGAAACTAAAAGACACAAGAAGAATCCACCTGGTGGGAAAAATTGAAGATATCATGATGGGAAAAATTACCATGCAGAAGTATGTAGATCCAGAAAGTCCAATTGTCAAGACACATATAAATGGGATAGAAATTCCAAACACATTGATTGACTTAGGGGCTGCTATGAACATTATGAGTAGACAGACTATGGAACAACTAAAACTTCCTAACCTTCTTTTTACACCTACTTTACTGCAACTTGCATATCGATCAATTATTAAACCAGATGGTGTATTAGAAGATATTTCAGTCTCCTTAGATTCTTGGGAATATCCAGTAGATTTTATGATCTTGACTCCCAAGAGTAATCTAGGAGGGCACCCACTTATCTTAGGAAGACCTTGGATAGCCACAGCTGATGCTTTCATTAGTTGTAGATCTGGGGATATGTACATTTCTAATGGTAATTCAACAAAGAAATTCAATTTGTATCCTCCAGCAAAAGCAATCACAGAAGTAGGAGACAATGAATGGGTCGATGATGAGGACATTATACAACCTGTCTTTACCATTTCTGAAATCATTGAGGATAGTCAAATTCTGAACACATTAGAAAATTTTGAGACATCTTCAGAATATGACCCCACACAATTTCAGTTGGAATCTGACATAGAATATTTATCATCAAGACAAATGTCTCTTTACTCTATGGAAGAGTTTGGTAGTTCTACTATTGATATTTTTCCAGGAAAAACATTGAATATCAACAAACATTTGGAAAAGTCACAACAAGAAGAACTAACCAAAATCTTGCAAAAACATTCTACTGCATTTGCATGGGAGTATACTGACATGAAAGGTATTGATCCTAAGACTTGTATCCATTATATCTATATTGAGGAAAATAGTAGACCAATTAGACAACCTCAAAGAAGGATGAATCCAAATCTTAGGGAGATAGTGAAAGAAGAGCTCCAAAAACTACTCAATGTAAACTTCATTTATCCAATTTCAGATAGCCGATGGGTTTCTCCTCTGGTTATAGTACCTAGAAAGAATGGTAAATGGAGGGTGTGCATTGATTACAGGGAATTGAACAAAGCAACTTTAAAGGATCACTTTCCTTTGCCTTTTATCGATCAGGTATTAGATACATTAGCAGGTAAAAAGTACTTTTCATTTTTGGATGGTTTTAGTGGTTATAATCAAATTCAGGTAGCACCTGAAGATCAAGATAAGACCACATTTACTTGTCCATGGGGAACTTTTGCCTACCGAGTGCTTCCTTTTGGGTTATGTAATGCACCCGCAATATTCCAAAGAGCAGTACTAGGAATTTTTTCTGATCTAATCCATGATTGTGTAGAGGTTTATATGGATGATTTTAAAGTTTATGGTAATTCATTTGAAGAGGCATTAGAAAATTTGGAAAATTTTCTTATAAGATGTAAAGAAACAAACCTTTCATTAAGCCATGAAAAATGCTTTATGATGTTTACTGAAGGGATTGTTTTAGGACATCATATTTCAGGAGATGGGATTAAGGCTGATAGATCAAAAGTTGAAGTCATCTCCAAGTTGCCTATTCCAAATTGTCAAAGAGATGTTAGAAGTTTTCTAGGATTTACTGGTTACTATAGAAGATTTATAGAAAACTTCACTAAAATAGAATCTCCACTCTTCAAATTGCTTACAAAAGATTGTGAATTCAAATGGGATCCTGATTGTCAATCAACCTTTGAAACTTTGAAAACAAGAATATCTGAAGCACCTATCTTGAGAGGACCAAATTGGAAACTCCCTTTCCATATTTCTACGGATGCTTCAGATACAGCTCTAGGAGCCGTGTTGGGTCAAAAAGATTTAGTTCCTTATGCCATTTATTATACCAGTAAAAATTTGACTCCCACAGAGTTGAACTATACTGTGACTGAAAAAGAGTTTTTAGCTGTTGTTCATGCAATTAATAAGTTTAGACATTACATAACAGGCTATGAAACTTTTATTCATAATGACCATTCTGCAATTAGATATTTAATGAACAAACCTGTTACTAATGGCAGAGTGACAAGATGGCTTTTACTTTTGCAAGAATTCAATATTACCGTGTTGGATAGACCAGGAAAACAGAATACAGTAGCTGATTTCTTGTCTAGGATTCAGAATACTAAAGAAGATTCTCCTGTAGAAGATAAATTTCCTGATGAATACTTGTTTGCAGTAACTATTAAGACCCCTTGGTATGCAGATATTGCTAACTATTTGGTTACAGGGAAACTACCTTCACATTTATTTCCAAGTGAAAAACGAAAAAATTATTCAGGAGAGTTCAAAATATTCATGGATTTCTAACGAATTGTTTAAAACAGGGCCAGATCTTGTGATCAGAAGATGTGTCAGGGAAGATGAAATGCCTGACATTCTTAAGGCATGTCATGATGAACCATGCGGCGGACACTTTGCGGACAAAAGGACGGCCTATAAAATCCTTTCCTTGGGATATTATTGGCCTTCTCTCTTCAAAGATGCAAAACAATATGTCAAAAGGTGTGATAGCTGCCAAAGAGTAAGGAAACCTACCCTTTCAAATGAAATGCCATTGCAAACACAGGTACTCATTGAACCCTTTGAAAAATGGGCTTTAGATTTCATTGGACCTATTAATCCACCATCTAAGAAAAAGACGTATATATTGGTTTGTACTGATTATGTTACTAAATGGGTAGAAGCTAAAGCATTAGTATCTGCTACTGAAAATTCAGTTGTTCATTTTCTTTATGAGGATATTTTTACTCGCTTTGGTGTTCCAAGAGAAATTGTGACAGATCAAGGAAGCCAATTCACATCCAACCTAGTGGAGAAGCTGATGGAAGAATACAAAATCAAGCATAGAAGATCTACTCCTTACCATCCACAAGAAAATGGTCAAGTGGAGTCTACCAACAAAGTTCTCAAAAGTATCATCACCAAAACTGTTCATCTACATAGAAGAGATTGGGCAGAAAGGCTTCCTGAAGCCTTGTGGGCCTACATAACTACATGGAGAAATACAACAGGACATTCTCCCTATGAACTTGTTTATGGGAAGGAAGTCCTGCTCCCCATTGAGTTCCAAGTCAAGACCTTCAAGATAGCAGTTCAGTTGGGGATGGATTTATCAGAAGCCCAAAAGCATAGAATGGAGCAATTAAATGAGCTAGATGAGATCAGACAAGAAGCAATTCTAAGAACTGATATAGTTCAATATCAAAGAGCTAAATGGAATGAAAAGTACATCAAAGAGAAGAAGTTTCAAGAAGGAGATTGGGCATTGTTATTTGATTCCAAGTTTAAAGATTTTCAAGGAAAATTTCAGACTCATTGGCTTGGGCCATATGAGATTGACAAGATCTTTAGTAATGGAGCGGTAAGAATCAAGACCATTGATGAGTTTCAAAATCCTCTTATTGTGAATGGCCACAGATTGAAAGTTTATCATAAGCCACTCTCAAAAGAGGATTTTGTCAAAGTGTTTCAAGAGAATTCTGCAATCAGGCTGGTACAGAAGAATTCTTCTTCTCCACCAGCCTAGCTTTTGTTCTTTTCAATTAAAAAAAAAAAAAAAATTGTATAAGCCTGAAAACCAATCACTGATTGGCAGTCTTATACAGAAAATATAGGGTGAAAATCAGGAACACCTGACACTCTATATTTTCCAAAAAAAAAAATCTCTCTTTCATTTCACAAGTTTTGTGATCACCCATTCCACTTCATTCCACTTCATTTCACTTCATTTCACTCCATTCCACTTCATTTTATCTATTTCATTCCATTTCACCAATAAAATTCTTTTTCATGACCATTTCCATCTAGTCATTTGTCATCCGTTCATTTCCATTCACCCAAATAATAGCTGTGTCAGTTTTCGCAGCTGACATCTGTTTCCGCAGCTGACACCAGTTTCCGCAGCCAGAAGCAGATTCCGCAGCTACCACTCTGTTTTTCAAAAGAATGTACAACCAGATGTTATTTCCATAATCATGAAATAAAATGCATGTATGAGGACCAATTATGAAGACATGGAGCATTCAAGATATCAATGAGGAGCAACTAATTGAAGACCAAGGAAAAATGGCAAGAATTCCAAGGTATGAGTAAAAATTTATTTCAAATGGCATTTAAAACACATTTTTATATAGTTATAAACCATAAGCTCCATTATGTGCAATGATTGTATTGACAAACTCTGTAACCACTCCATGATCTCTGTACAATCCTCCCACAATCCTTGCATTCATTCTCAAATGGTCCCATAATTAAACCTCCGATCTTCACTCATACTCCGATATTCCACCTGTGACAATGAAACGTAGTTGATTTGAATACGGCTTCTTTCAGCCGCATAAAATCCGTAGCCGTTGTATAAACGTGCTTACATTTAGTCTGCAGCCACCAAATTTTAAAACACTGCCGGATGTGTTATACTCCTCTTATTGTTCTATTAATCTCACAGCCGTATTTCCGCCGTGCTCACGTAACCCTTCTCTGTTCCGCTTCACCCCATTTCGTTCTCTGTTACACTACAGTCTGTATACCCACTCTCTGATATCTACCTAGAGTCATCGTGCTCATTTCCGTTCATTCAGCCGTCCTACCTCCATTGAACCCTCCTAACGTAGGCAAGTTTTTAAAGAGCAGAAAGAAGGATGGGTAAATTGTTGAGAGCAGAACCAGAGGGACCTAAATTCATGGAAGGATACCCGCAAGTCAGGGATATATTGAAGAAGGAAAAGTGGCTGCGGTTTATCCAAAAGTTTAGAGGCTACCATAAAGAGGTGACAAAAGCTCTTGCAAGGTCTTTCAATGGCCTGGAGGTAGAGATTGGAGACCTTAAGTTTACGGTGAATGAGGCATCTATAGCATCTACCACAGAACTTCTTCAAGAGGGTGAACGTTTGTTTAAGAACAAAAGCATTAGTGACTAATCCTGGAGAGTGATTCTACATAACCCAGGTATGGACATAACTATTTTTAAAAGAGGAATTCATGTTCATGCTTTGAAAGAGGAATGGGCTACTTTTCTGCTAGTTGTTCAAAAATTTATCACCTGTGAGGGCTGTTTTGGGTCAATGTATATGTACCATACCCAATTGCTGATGAATTTTATAGATAACCATACCCTCAATCTGCCATACATTCTATTAAATAGTTTGAAGAAGATGTCTGTGACTGTTCAGAAGCATTTAGGGGATGTAGAACCACATCTATATCACCATGGTCTTGTGAAAATTTTGATTGAAAAACAGTTAAAGGAGAAGAAGGACACATGGGAACAATTTTTGATTAGAAGTTTCTTTGAGGAACCTCAAGAAATTCCTGAAGGTAGCACATCAAGAAGGAGTAGGAGAAAAAGAACAAATGATGAAACTCAAAGTACTCCTACTACTACAATTGAAAGAAATAGTATGGAAGAGAGACTGTCAAAAAGGAAGAAGAGAGAAACCAAGGGTAAAAAGCCAATAACATCAAAAGAGAGAAAAAGTATTGAGGCTATGCATCAAACCCCTTCTTCCGAAGAATATCATCAAGTGTTATCTGAAAGACTAGTTCACCTTCAAGAAAAATCATCTATGGCCAAGAAGAAAGAGAAAGGAAAACAAAAGCAAAAATATAGTGGTCCACAGCGTGTGAGAAGAAGTTCCAGGCTTAAGGGGAAGTTGAGGAAAAGGCAAACGAAAGGACCCCATTTTATTGATTTGGGAGAAGAAACATATGAACAATCCCCAGCTGGCCATAGTCCATCTCACTCTCAGCCAGACAGTGAACCTAGTTCATTTCATTCTCAGTCAGACATTGAACATAGTCCATCCCATTCTCAGCCAGATGTTAATATGAGTCTTTCTCAGCCAGATTTTGAAGACAACTCTCCTCCACGGCATTTTGGGGACATCCCAATAAAAACGACACCTGAGATAGACCCAAAGCAACAAGAATTATATGATTATATAGAATCTTTAGAAAGAGCAGCTACGGGTCCTAGTACTTCTTCCACTCAGCCTCACACAGCACAAGATGATCTAGTCCAATCACTGAAACAAGAAGTCTTTGAGCTAGAGCTTTTAAATAGACACATTAAAAAAGAAAATGAGACATTGAAGGAACAAAGTAAATTGGACAAAATCATTCATGATAATACCATGCTACATCTGGGACTATGGCAGAAGAAGAAGAGGAAATTGAAGAGGAAATGCCAGAAGTTAAGCAGAGCACTAATTAATATCAAATTCAGATGCTTGATGAAAAAGCCCAGGATGTTAGCAGCAACAAGGAAGAGGAGGAGAGGACTGGATGTACTGGCTGAAGTGTCAAGGCATATGAACTGAAGAAGGATTATCAAAATTTTGGTTGCATGAGGACATGCAACACCTTCACAGTGGGGGTATGTTGAGTGTCAAATCTGCATCTTTCCTATACACCTTTCTAGACCTTTTTCATTCACCCGAACCTTCTAAGTTGTCAATATCATTGCATATTAATTGTAAAAGAGCATCTAAAATGGTTTTTAACTATGTTTTGTGTCTGCTGTTTGATTTAGATTTTTGCTCATTTAGCTGTGGAATCTTGCCACTTTCCGCAGCTGCTGCAACTTTCCGCAGCCATTTTGTGAAAGTCTATGTTGCAGGTGTCTTCAGGAAATTCGAGCCACATGGGCAAGTCAGAAATGATGTGGACATGGATCGTGTCCTATTGGCTCGGGCAAATTCACCTAAGGAGGCTGTGGTCAAAGGTGGCCAAGTGGAAGTCAACCATAGAGTCCCACGGTGACAGGACTCTGTTTCTCATCACGTGAAGATTTGTATGACCGTTTCTAATTTACGGGAGACACATCAACACCTGTACACGGCTCCATAAGCTGAATCCAACATCCACTCTTCATAGATTTACTCCTCACCGCGGCCATGATGTTGGATCTCTGGACGTGATGGTTCACGTGTCTCTATCAGCACAAACTTTAGGGAATTAGTTATATCACCTTTGTTATAAATAACGTGTTTTCATACGCATAATAGTTAGCCTCCATATAGCTCTATAATGTAATTGCGTTGCCACTGTGCTGTAATATCATTTCTCTGTTATGACTGCATTTTAATATATAAGAAGACTCTGTTTCCAAGCGTAATTCGTATTTGAAGGCTGTTGCCCGAGGCTGGTGCAGAGGGCCCCTGCACACGCTGAGGTTTTGTGCATTATTGTATAGTTTCTTGTTTCGTTTCTTTAAATTCATTGTGCCATAATCATTCATGTGTTTATACATTGCATCTTTCATGGTATTTATGCTTCATCTCTGTTTATAATCTTTCATGCTTTACATTTTACTTCTGTCCATAATCTTTCATGTTTTATGTTGTTGTTAACTAATCAGTGTTCTTGTTTCAGATTACAAATAGGCAGCCCGGGCATTTGCATATCTTTTGACTAATGACATGGAATCAATATTGTTCTGCTGCTAATTTACTTTTTGTTTAATTCCAGCATTGCTTTGTTTATTTCAGTCTTGCACATTTGTTTCAGTAGTTAGATTTAGATATATTAAATTGCTCATGTCATTTTCAGTTACCTCCGAAAGCCACAGCTGGACTGATGGTGAGGGATTGAAGTATGAGTGTAGTTTGATATTAGTTTACTTTCTGCAAGTTAGATATATTAAATTGCTCATGTCATTTTCAGTTACCTCCGAAAGCCACAGCTGGACTGATGGTGATGGATTGAAGTATGAGTGTGTAGTTTGATATTAGTTTACTTTCTGCAAGTTAGATATATTAAATTGCTCATGTCATTTTCAGTTACCTCCGAAAGCCATAGCTAGACTAATGGTGAGGGATTGAAGTATGAGTGTGTAGTTTGATATTAGTTTCTTTTTCTGCAAACTAGATATCAGGTTGCTCAAGTTGTTTATGGTTACCTCCGAAAGCCATAGCTGGACTAATGGCGAGGGATCGGAATATAAGTTGATGTAATTTGATTTAGATTTACTTTGTTGCAATTCTTGGATTTCTTTAAGCATAGTTTCTTTTGTGTTTAGACAGCAGCAAGGATAGTTTGGTTTTCATGCTCAATAGTTCACTGTTTGATTTATTAGGCTAGCAGCACATTTTCATTTCCTTTTAGTTTTTTCATTGTATGTTTCAAATTCCTTTTGAAGTTTGAAGTTGGTAAATCATTATAAAGGATATCATTGCCTTGAACAATCATAACCATACTTGTTTTTATTTTAGAATTTCCATCTCACATTAGAAAACCAAAAACAAAAAAAGGTAAGAAATAGGTTATCTTGCACATATAGTGCGCCACACTTCATCAATTTACGAATCCCGGATTGATAAATTAATGTAGCAATTTAGGACACACGAAATTGACCAAACACTACCTCACATTCTTCCTCCTCTTCTAAAACGAATCCTTTTGATTCTTCCTTGGCCATCAACACCAATTTAGAGGTTCCTTCTTCATTTGAGGATTCATCTGAGTTTTCAGATGCACTGCTATCTTGCAGAGCATAAAACGATTTTCTATTGAATTTCTTCCCTGTATTCCAGTTATTTGTTTTGGTTTTCTTTGTCTCTTGAGTCTGATTCTTTGTTTTCTTATGAGGAAACTTAGATGCATAGTGGCCAAGTCTTCCATAGTTAAAGAATTTAAATGGAAGTTTACCTTTATACTTTCCTAAGCCTCTATCCAATCTTCTGAAAAATTTGGCCTCTTCTTCATCAGAGCAGGAGCATGGATCTTATTTTTCTTCTTTTCTCTTCTCTGCCTTAAAGGCTGCCTCCCTCACATTTGACTTCCTCCGTGGAAGTATCATCTCTTAGGCTGTTAAGTTTCCAAGTAATTGGTTCATGGTCAATGTTTCCTAGTCAGCTGTTTCTTCTATGGCAGAAACCTTAGGGTTAAAACTGGATGGTAAAGATCTCAATATATTTTGAACAATTACACATTCTCTAATGGTTTCTCCTAGAGCTTTCTTGTTATTCACAATTTATGCAACCCTTAAGAAGAATCTAGCAACATCTTCTTCTTCATTCATTGTTATACTTTCAAACTGAGCTCTATCGACTTGTATTTTGACCATCTTCACCTTTTTATCTCCCTCATGGATACTTTCTAATGTATCCCATATTTCTTTGGCCATCTTGTTGTGAATTACTTTGATAAATTATGCCTCACATAGACCACTTAAGAGTGCATTCATGGCTTTGGCATTAGCTATAAAATCTTGTTTATCTTCTTTATCTGTGTCAGAATCCTTTGGGGCATATCCCAACTCCACAACAACCCAAACTTCTATTCATAAATACATTATGTATGTCCTCATTCTTATTTTCCAGAAGGCATAGTTTATGCCATTAAACAAAGGGCTTTAATTGTTGAGCATGCTTCTAGGCTAGCCATCTTGGGGACCTAGGATCTCCTTCCAATTGTTAAACTAATACAGAAGGAATTGGCTCTGATACCAATTTTTGAACCCTTGGTTAAACTGAGAGGAGGGGTGAATCAGTTTAACACATTCATGGTCTTTTAGAACTTTCTTTTACACTTATTTAAACTTTCATTTCATGATCAACTTAATGTATAATGGAACAACAATATGAATAAGTGAGTAGCAGGTATTAAGCATATTAAACATAGAATATCAACACATAATCATCATGCACATAGAAAACAGATATAAGTAGAAACCCATAAGGGAGAAAACCAAATCTTATTATTGTTGTGATGCAAAGGCAAGCTCCAACTCCCTCTCACCACTAATTTTTGTACGCTCCAACCAACAGGAGGCTACTACCTCAATTCTATAAGCTACAACTTGCAAGGAAGCTCCAACTCCCATCTATCTTCTGTAGGCTACAACCTATAGGAGGCTACTACCTTAGCCAGCTACAACTGGACATCTTTCAAGCTACAACTAGAAATGGAAGCACCAACTCCCTCACTCTACAATAAGATCATATGCTGATTTACCTAGATATCAGCTCTGTTTTTCTCCTTCTTCATTGTTGTCCTTCCATCCTTAATATCTGCTTTAAATCATCTATGGATCTTCATAGCTTCTCTATCTGCTCCTTCTTCATCTTGCACTCTCTCAACTCTTTCTCCATTCTCTCACCCTTTATGCATATGATGATAACATTATTTATAGAGATCACCTCATAACTATTTGTATTCCATAGGGAATTCGAAATGAACATGTATGAATCTTTGCCTTCTCCCTTATTATTTTCTTGTACAACACATTTAGAATAATATAAGAGTATGTATACATTTTAGTATTACAAAGGAGTTTTTCTTTGCCTACAGATACTTGCCTTTGCATCACATACAATAAAAAATAATCAATAAATTTATATTTATCATTACAACAAGTATATTTCACTCAGCCCTTTTAGCTCTTGGCTCACTGTCTGTTTGTCCTTTATGTTGTTGTCAATGTCTTTTCAGTTTTTGCAGTTTCACCATATCAATTCTGCCAAAGCGCATTTTGCCTTACTCAACCTAGCTAGCACATTTTCAACAGTGCCACCAAATTTTCTTTTGCCCGACTTTGCCTCTTCTGCTTGTGCCCACAACATTCAAACTTTTCTTCAAAAACTGTCGTTATCACATCAACCATTTTTTTTCACGAGTGTCAGGTCTTATTACTTTACCGAGCCTTTTTTTATGCTATATTCTATCTCTATTGCATAACTGTTCTGCTTCTTCCGTTTCCTATGTCTTTTGAGTTGCGTTCACTCACACTTTTATTGTAAATGTTCGTTATGCATATCCACATGCACATCATTGTTTCATCGATCGAACAATCATCGCACTCTGCCACTTTTAACTTCCTAATCCGACGGAATTCGCACACAAAGTTTCATGTTATTTAATTGTTCCCAACCTACGCAAAATAAGTGGTTTTAGAATCCCACGTGTCTCCCTCTTAACGCTATCGCGTTCGTTTCACCGTTTACCACCTATCCTCCATAAGCGGTGCGAAATAACAACTTACCAGTTTTCTAATCCTGCCTTCACTATTCCGCGGATTTCAAAATATATTCCACTATCTTTTAGGACTGTATTTAAATATATTCTCTCTATAACCATATACGCCTTTAATACATAATACCCTTGTAATTTTTTCATTTTCGCCAATCTTGCACATTTATCGATGCCCAAATTAGCACTTCTAATCTGCATCGTAGATCTCTACTCTATGATCCAATGGTTATCGCTTAATCGCGTCTTACCTTTCTTCTTAACTCACAGCCACAACTGCATAACACTATTCTGCATGGGATCACGTCCATTTTCATGTTTCCATGTCTTGCCTTTGTAACCCGAGTCGGCCTCCACTTCCATGGTTTTCTTCATAAAAACACATAGCCCCAGACTTGAAATATTTCAGATTTTAGCCTCGAAGTGTATCGCATGCAGCCCCTTTTTCGCACCTCGGTGTTTATGAGTGCTATCTCTTCTGCGTTTTGCGATCTATGATATGCGATGAACTTCACATTTCTTATTCGCATCGCCACTTCGCATCACCACTTTACATCGCCAATTCACATCACCACTTTGCATCACCACTTCGCATCACCACTTCGCACTTCCTATGACCACTGTGTTTGTGTGATTTTTCTCTTGCCCCGATTGCGATATGCAATGGTAATATAGCATCCCAATATCAGCTATCATAATACCATTTACCACACCGTGCAAACTCATATCATATGAAATATGTGATATGCGATCACATCGCATTGCATCGCTTCACATATTAAGACAATTACCTTGTGACTTGCGATTTCGATCTCCGCCGATGTGATCGTCACTATTGATCTGCCCAGATCTATAGTCCTTGCTGCTGCTGACACTTCTAATTGGTTTCTACCCTACTTATCTTGTGATGAATTTTATCCATTCATTTCTTGCCTTTGCTGTTATGATCTAATCTTGATCGTCCATTCACCTCACTTGGAATTCTATTCGCTATTCACTCCAACTTGGGATTATTTTGCTTACTACATGCCTTTACTACTTCTTTATTGCCTTTGTTGCTTTGTTAGCTGCATTCTCTCTGCTTTAGGTTATGTTTCTATTGATGCTCTTTTGCCTCTATGGTGATACTCCTTTCTACTCCTTTGCCATCAATGAAAATATTTCGAACACATATCTGCAACAATTCCACTTGAACATTAAATACAAAAAGGGAAACATGAATCATGTGGCATATTTCCTTAGACAGTCCCCAGTTCTAGCACTGACTACTTCTCTCAACTCTTATGGCCATGAGACCTCTAGATGGCCTCAACTATACCAAAATTATCTAAAGCTCACCTCCACATACTAGATGCTAGTATATGGAAATAAATTTCATGATTACCAATTTACCACCTCCATGATGCATTATTATGCTACTTGGGCCACCTTTGTGTTATTTCAAGCCAGCATCCCAAGCTAATTTGGGAGGCGCACTATAGTCAGGTTGCATGACACTTTGGGGTGGAGAAAAATATGGTTGTATCCCACAATGGATCGGGATCCCACAATGCAAGGAACTTTGTTAGATGTGTTGAGATTCAACAAGATGATGAGCTTAGTGAAAAGATTCGCCTTCACTAAGTGGGCCCACAGGCTATTTTGGTGCAAAGTATATTTTTAGACTATGTCTATTTTTATACATGTCGATCATATTCTATGAGTTGCAAGATGATATTTGTGGATTGTTGATCAAGTTGGAAAAATAGATGGAATTCTATTTTTAGACATATTGGGTGGAGTCTATTTTTAGACTGCCAATCTAAAAATAGATATGTCAAATATTATTAGCTCTTAATAATATTTGGACACTAAACATTATCTTATTCTCGTGGAGCACTTTAGTTAAGTGCACAAATGTGGCACAACAGCTGACAGAAGGAATTACACTATTCCTGAGGGTTTACTGGAGCTAATGCATGAGGAGTTTAGTTAGAACTCATGTGACAGAGTTTGGTGGAGTTATAGAAGTATTTGGTGGAGTTGTATTTAGTTTAACTCAGTTAGACTCAGTTGAGCTAGTTGTATCTAATGTAACTGATTGATACACTAGTGAGAGTGGTGTGAATTAATTAGTTAGTTAATTCACTAAATTATAACTCATTAATCAACTGAAGAATACATCAGTTAGCTACAGTGCATGACATTTTTAGTGGAGACCAGTGGTGAGATAGGTGAAAGGGCAAGATAGACTATCAGTTGTGACTATAATGATGCATTGATTGCATCCAAAACTCAGTGGAGATGCCAATGAGGATTGCGTAGTGCAAGGTTGGTGAATTTGAGTTCATTCAAAGCCATTCTTCAGCAGCGATTGCGCAGTAGAGGCAGGCTAGCAAGTGGCAAAGATCGGTGCATGGATTTGCAAGATCGGGCCTGATTAGTATGTAGCGATTGTATTGTACTGAGAGCTTGATATGATCAGCTTTGTATGAGGATTGTTACATGATCTCTATGACATATATTATATACAGATATTTTGGGTTTTTAGCTTCAGGCTTTCTCGTTAAACAACTGTGTTAATGTGTGTGAATTTTTATTGTTTCATGTGTGCATTGCAATTGATTTAATTTCCGCATGTGATGATCAATTGCGGAATAGATTCTGTATTGTGCATGAAGTTAAAATAGTGTGTGATCAGGAGACTATTGGATATATAACACCTAATTTATATAATTTCTACATGGTATCAGAGCGATATTGGTCATATAAGATTGCAATTATTGAAGCGGTTGAGTTTTGTGCTGGTGGAATTCGAATTTGCTACAGAGTTTTCTTGGTGTCGAAGTTGAGCATTCATTGAAATGTCTTTTAACAGATTGCGATAAGAGTATACCATTGATGGCAGCTCGAATTATATTGCATGGAAGGATAGGATGGAGGTGGTGCTAGATGATAATGGGTTGAAGGAGTTCATAGATGCTGATATTCCAAAGCCTGGTTCTAGCGATGCAGCTGCACTTGACGCATGGAAAAATAAGGTAGCGAAGTGTCGAAGAATTCTGTTGGAAGGTGTAAAGGATCACATAGTTTCCAGCCTTCACGGTAAAGCTACTCCATTCTTAATTTGGAAAGCTTTGACAGAATTGTTCCAAAGCATAAGCGACCAGAGGAATTTGGTGCTTAAAGAGAAGCTCAAGAAAATAAAAATGGAGAAAAGTGACAGTATACCAAAATACCTCAGGAAGTTTGTCCACTGCAAGGATGAGCTGGGAAGTGTGGGGGTTACTGTAGATGAATAGGATTTGGTGAGCTTGGCTTTCCTTGGGCTTTCGAAGAGTTGGCATAGCTACGAGGACTCTGTCAATGGTCGAGATAAATTGCAAGGATGGGAGAGACTTTGGTCAGATCTTGTGCAGGAGGAGATAAGGCGGGGTACCAGGGATGGATCTTCATCGATGAATGAAGATAAAAAAAATTGCACTTTGGCTGCCAAAGCAAGGAAAGGGAAGGGAAATAAAAATCCTTCTCAATCCGGTGCGAAAGGCAAGAAGCAGGACTTGTCCAAGGTGAAGTGCTTTCACTGTCACCCACACGGACATTATGCCACTAATTATCCATAGAAGAAGAAAAATAAGCAGGCTGCTAGATCTGTACCTAGAGAGGCCTTAGCCTCGTAGTTTGAGCTAGATTTTTTGTTGATTTCATGCTTGGTTTCAAGTGTGATGGGATTAATGTGGTTTATTGACAATGGTGTGTCTTTCCATATGACCGGAGACAAATATTTGTTTAGTGATCTGGATGAAAAGGATCTCGGAGTGCACATCGAGATGGACGATGATGGCAGATACAGTGAAAATGGTATTGGGACCATTTCCTTTGAGAGGGAGTCTGGTAAACCTTTCATATTGAAGGATATCATGCATGTTCCGGGATTGAAGAAGAATATGATATCTATGGCGATGTTGGAGGACAAGGGTTATGATGTTGTTTTTAGCGAGGGAAAAGCCTTCCTCTGGAGTAAAACAACTGGTCAAACTGGGAGGATAGGGATTCGAGTTAAGAATGTTTATCAATTGTAGGTAGATGGCTATGCAACAATGGAAGGAAAAGTAGAAGGAGTGGTGAGCCGAGATGAGGGCGAATTGTGGCACAGGAGATTGGGCCATCTTCATCATGGCGCTTTGAAAATTTTGCAGAAAATTTCTACTGGGCTTCCCAAGGGTACGCTTGCATAGTTAGATTAGTGCAAGGGAAGTACTTTAGGAAAATTTGTGAAGACCACTTTTCATGAGAAGTATAGTCGCGCCATGACGATCCTTGAGAGAATTCACATAGACGTGTGTGGACCTTTCTCGGTTGCTTCAACAGCAAAGCACAGGTATTATGTGATATTTGTTGATGAATTTTATTGTAAGTACTAGATCTTCTTCATGCAGAAGAAGAGCGAAACATACTCAAAGTTCTATGAGTTCAAGGCTCTGGTTGAGAAAGAGTCGAGGAAGCAGGTGAAAGCTCTAAGGAGCGATAATGGTGGTGGATACATCTCTGGTGAATTCAAATACTTCTGCAGTGCAGAAGGAATTCGAAGAGAACTCATAGCGCCTCATAACCCACAACAGAATGGGGTTGCAGAGAGAAAGAACAAAACGATCATGGGTGCTGCACAGGTGATGCTACATGATCAGGGCCTTCCCATACACTTGTGGGCTGAAGCATGCAACACTGCGGTTTATGTACAAAAATGTTGTCCTCATAGAGTACTTGGCATGAGTACACCTAAAAAGGCGTTTTCTGGTAAGAAGCCTGATATTTCTCATTTGAAGACTTTTGGCTCACCTGTTTACATTCATGTGATGAAGGATGCCAGGAAGAAGCTGGAGCTAACCACATAGGTTGGGATATTTGTGGGGTACATAGAAACACCCCACAATTATTGTGTGTATTTTCCAGACAGTTGGATTACTGTTGTGCTACGGGATATCAAATTTCATGAGGAGAAAGCCATAAAGTTGTTGCTTGAGAGGGAGCTACACTTGCATGTAGATGAGGAGCTACTTGTTCCTAAAGATGAGCCTCTGGATGTGGATCAGCCAGAAGAGGAGGTTCATGGAGTGGAAGAAACCACTCATGCAATGTCAAACATCAGAGAGAGGAAGCGCACTACAGAAGCTGAGCGACTGAATCTTGATGCAACGCAGAATGTAGGAGCGCCTACATCACAACACAAACAGAGACAATCACCTAACCGATTTACTAGACACATGGCTCTGATGTGAAAGTGTATCGTGATGGAACCATCCTCTTTTGAGGAAGTTGTGGAGGATCCCGCATGGGTAGATTTCATGGTGGAAGAGTATGATTATATTGTTAGAAACAGTGCATGGGAGATTGTCCCAAGGCCAGAACGGAAATCAGTGGTAGGTTCAATATGGATCTACAAAGTGAAGCAAGATACTGATGGGAGCGTCGAGAAGTACAAGGAAATATTTGTTGCCCAGGGCTTCTCACAGATTGAGGGGATTGACTATGAAGAAACCTTTGCACCTGTCACAAGGTATTCTTCCATAAGAACCATCCTTTCTCTCTCAGCACAGATGGGTTATCAAATTCATCAGATGTATGTGAAGACTTCATTCCTCAATGGAGTCATTGAGGAGGAGGTGTACATTGAGCAGCATGAAGGATTGGAAATCTTCAGCAGCAAGTTGTATGTGTGCAGGCTCAAAAGAGCGTTGTATGGGCTGAAACAAGCACCTCATGCTTGGTACACATTGATAAATAGTTATTTCATTGGACTTGGTTTTGCCAAGAGTGAGGCAGATCCGAACCTATACCAGATTGTGGTGGAGGGTAATTTTTTGATCATTGTGCTTTATGTAGATTATTTAATACTAACAAGTGATGAACTATTGATACACTCATGCGAGGCAGATTTTGAAAAGGAGCTTAAGATGAAGGACTTGGGCCTCCTTCTTTATTTCTTGGGATTGGAAATTTGGCAACGGAAGGGTGGACTATTTGTGTCTCAAGGAAAGTATGCCCGGGAGATACTGGAGAAGTTTCACATGCAAGGCTACAAGCCTATCGACACTCCTCTTCCTAGTGGTTGGAGGAAAGAGGATGCTACATCGGCAAAGGTAGTGGATGCCACTATTTATCGACAGTTGGTTGGTTCGCTCATGTATCTAGTCAATACACGACCGAACATATGCTATGCTGTGAACCAGCTTTCACAAGCTATGGTTAAGCCTACCAAGCTATTTTGGAAGGGAGGCAAGCATGTCCTGAGGTATCTTAGGGACACATCAGGATATGGATTGTGGTACAGACAATCGAATGAGTTGAAGCTGCATGGCTTCACAGATGCAGATTGGGCAGGGAGCCAAACAGACAAAAAGAGCACATCTAGAGGGATTTTCAGTATCGGGTCTACAAAAATTTCTTGGTACATAAGGAAATAGATATCTGTGGCACTCAGTTCAGCAGAGGCCGAGTACATGGCAGCAATTTTGGCTGCATGCAAGGTTATATGGATGGGGAAGATCCTGGTTGGATTGTTTTATTCACACATAGATCCTACTATGATATATTGTGATAATCAGAGTTGCATTAAACTCTCGATTAATCCAATATTTCATGATAGATCTAAACATATTGACATCCAGTATCATCATATTAGAGATTGTGTGCAGTGGAAGATCATGTTGCTTTCTTACATTCTTAAGGAGGATCAGGATGCAGATATTCTAACGAAGGCGCTCACGAGGAGAAAATTCGAATACCATAGAGACAGGATCAGGGTGGCAAATAATCCCTATATTGTTGAGAGGGAGTGTTGAGAATGAACAAGATGATGAGCTTAGTGAAAAGAGACGCCTTCACTAAGTGGGCCCGTAGGCTATTTTTGGCGCAAAGTCTATTCTTAGACTATGTCTATTTTTACACATGTCGATCATATTCTATGAGTTGCAGGATGCTATTTGTGGATGGTTGGTCAAGTTGGAAAAATAGATGGAATTCTATTTCTAGACATATTGGGCAGAGTCTATTTTTAGACTGCCAGTCTAAAAATAGATATGTCGAATATTATTAGCTCTGACTAATATTTGGACTCTAAACATTATATTATTCTCCTGGAGCACTTCAGTTAAGTGCACAGATGTGGCACAACAGCTGAAAGAAGGAATTACACTATTCTTAAGGGTTTAATGGAGCTAATGCATGAGGACTTTAGTTAGAACTCATGTGATAGAGTTTGGTGGAGTTATAGAAGTAGTTGGTGGATTTGTATTTAGTTTAACTCAGTTAGACTTAGTTGAGCTAGTTGTATCTAGTCTAACTGATTGATACACTAGTGAGAGTGGTGTGAATTAATTAGTTAATTAATTCACTAAATAATAACTCATTAATAAACTATAGAATACATTAGTTAACTACAGTGCATGGCAGTTTCAGTGGAGACCAGTGGAGAGATAGGTGAAAGGGCAAGATAGACTATCAGTTGTGACTATAATGATGCATTGATTGCATCCAACACTCAGTGGAGATGCCAATGAGGATTGCGCAGTGCAAGCTTGGTGAATTTGAGTTCATTCAGAGCCATTCTTCAGCAGGGATTGTGCAGTAGAGGCAGGCTAGCAGGTGGCAAAGATCGGTGCATGGATTTACAAGATCGGGCCTGATTAGTGTGTAGCGATTTTATTGTACCGAGAGCTTGATATGATCAAATTTGTATGAGGATTGTTACATGATCTCTATGAAATATATTATATACAGATAGTTGGGGTTTTTAGCTTCAGGCTTTCCCGTTAAAAAACTGTGCTAATGTGTGTGAATTTTTATTATTTCATGTGTGCATTGCAATTGATTTAATTTCCACATGTGATGATCAATGGTGGAATAGATTCTTTATTGTGCATGAAGTTAAATAATGTGTGATCAGGAGAATCTTGGATATATAACACCTAAGTTATATAATTTCTACAAGATGTACCCTTTTTGTAGAAACGCATTGAATTTCCACTTGATCTCTTTGTTTTATACAATGGAGCAATGATATATCATCCTGTTGGCCAAAACTCTGACTGGTTGTTGGGAAATATATCATATCTTGCATTTCCTATACCAACACCAAGCCAACCATCAAGAAGAAAGGCCTATACACTCATCTGCCTAGTCCCAATGAGCCATGGGAATCCATCTCCATGGAGTATATGTCTAGAATCCCTTCTACCAAGCATGGTAGTGACTGTATATTTGTGGTTGTGGAATTTTTTTCTAAGATGGCTATATTTGCGGCCTGCAAGAAGAGTATCACAATAGAGGACACTGAAATCCTCTTTGAATGAGTGTGGATACATTTTGAAATCCTGCACACCATTATATGATATTGGGATAACAAGATCCTAAGCACATTATATTCAAGCCTCTAGACACTATTGGACATCAAGCTCACAAAGTCGACATCCATCCATCCCTAGACTAATGGCTAGACGAAGTTCGTTAATACGATTATAGTGCACATACTCCACATGTACAACTCCAAGCATCCACGAACCTGGGATGACAATATTCCTTATGTGCAACACTGTTATAATAGATTTTTTCATAGCTCGATTGGTCGCAGTCCATTTCAAGTGGGTCTAGGATTTCAACCATTGTGTCAAATTGATTTTTCCATGCCTCATGTGACTACATAGACATAATTCAAACATGTATTTTCCGAAGCTGATAAAGGGACCAGATTTATTTAATGAATCCAAGACATTCGTTAGCATGTTCACAAAATCTTGGAGAAGTCAAATTCCAAGTACAAGTAGTGACATGATAAACATCTAGTTCCACACAAGCTTCAGGTGGGAGACAAAGTTTGGTTTCATTTGCAGAAAGAATGCCTTACCGAAGCCCGTTGGAAGCTCATACCACTCTGATACGGTACTTACACCATTACCAAGGATGTCAGAGATAATTATTTTAAGCTCGACATCCACCCATTCCTCGGTCTGCAACCAATTTTCAATGTGGACTGCCTTTGACCAGACTTCCCACCATTACTAGACACATCAAACATTGCAAAATATCTCACACCAACATAGTTATAACTATAGTGCATGAAACATGCCACAACTAATCATATTATGACACACACGTCAAGAACACTCACCAACAGAAGATCCAACTATATCAGGTTTTCAAAGCTGGCAAACTCTGCACCAAGGTAAGTGGCTCACCAGGGACCAAGTTCATTGGAATTTTCCCCATCTCGTGGAGGCACTCATCACAATAGAGACCATTTATTCCCAAGGGGGAGGACTGATCTAGGTGTATTTTGGTGGGCACCCATCTATTCCATTGCAATCCCCACCACTGCGTCTTTTGTTGTTTTAGTTTCCTTAATTGTAGCACAACTTATTATTTTTGCCAATTTTTCTGGTCTTGAACTTCCAGAGCCATTTTGAGGCTCTAAATGATATTTTTGGGGAAAATTGAAGAAAACATGAGTTGTTGACTTATTTTTTGCACCCTAAAGTTGTAATCCTTGGATAGATGTTTCTATTGAGGTATTGTGCGTGTAAAAAAAAAATCGTATGCCAAAGCTACGACACCGGGAAGTTGATGTACCAATTTACCCAAACAGATCCCATAGTTTTGGCACTTCATCTCCTAGGGTTAGGATTTTATATGTTTAGGGATTTTAGCTGCTTCTGAGTAATAAATATGCCTTCAAGCATCATTGTCACATAATTAAAAGATATGTAGTTGTCACATCTCTTCCTAGAGATAAGCTACCATTGCTTGAGCTAGTTTATTTCCATTCGGTTTGTAAGCTTATTTCCGTATATGATATTAATGAAATGAAGTGTTATTTCTTGTTCATCTCTGTAGTTATGGTTATATCTATAATTTTTTGCATTCTTGTTTAAGTTCATATCATTGTATCAAATAATTCATGTATATTTTTATGCTTTATGACATTTCCTTCCATATGAGCTAGAATATGCCATTAAATCAGATGCATTGCAAGGATGGTGATCCAAATAATTTTCTAAGACAATCCTTCTATCAATTCCGGTATGATCATATGCTTACAAATCTTCAGGTTCATTCTCTACCTTTCAACCAAATACTAAATATTATCTATGTAGACTGGATTCTCTTGATGAAATTCCATTACCAGTCTAACTCCTTAATGTTTAACTTTCTACTTGTCCCATGAGGAGCTCTAACTGTAGTTCAATATAGATGGGAGTATGAAAAGGATTTTTTCTTCGAATTTCACTAGTTAGGGTTGTATAGGTTTAGAGCATGTTTTTGTGTGAGCTATATTGGAGTGCTTTAAATATCCCGCCTATATTTTTTGTTTATTTGTTAATGCACGATTGCATGAATGTGTGAGTGATATAAAGAATAGAGATATCAAATTCTGATCGAGGAAGAACATAAATTAAAAGACTATTACTCTCTATTGTGACAGTTTTGAAGATTCAAAGTTGACATACATAATATTCCATTTGTACCAAGACATCATTTACCTATTATTCAGCTTCAAAAGACATAGGTGGAGAGAAATACAGATTTTTTTTCTCATAGGATGATTAACGAACTTGGGGCGTAATTTTTCAACTTTGAGCAAGTGAAAAACACATCAAAAGGTAAAAGTTTATAATTTGAGGCATAAACCATGACTAGTGTTCTTTTTGTTAAGATTGATTGAAATCATAGGTATTCGGTTCAAACATTATTGGTTTTGTTATAGAGAACAATTTGTAGAAATGTCAAATTGCATTTTCCATATATATTTTTTATTTGCTAGGATGAACATGAGTGTTTAACTCTTGCATTTGACTATGTTTATTTAACAACTTTGTAGTGTCCATAAAATGTTTTTTTTTTTTCAATCACAAAGATAATGGTTGTGCTATTGTTTTTGGGCCCATAAATATAACATTTACATAGAACCAAGACCATAGATGAGATCTTTGATGCTTCAGCCAAAAAGTGTTACAGCGGGTATCTTTGGATTTAAAAATATCTAATCATATTCATCTAATACAACTACCTAATGCATTCCAAAATGCATAGTATACAAAAGAGCTAGGATTGATGGCAAAGACATGTTACATGCAACTATGATAGAAGCATAAATAAATGTTGTGGAGCAAACCCCTCCCATTAATAAGAGTAAACAAGGACTTCAATATTACTCCCTTGTTGATTATTTTCCTTTAACATTGTCTTATGAGATGATATATAGGAATTTGAGTTTCAAGAATCTTTATTGAGAGATAAATATTTTTAATTTAGCTTATCCATCTATGTTGAACTTTTTAGAGTATGCAGTGCCAATAGTGATGAAATTAACGCCATGTTACTAGAATAGTACCAAATTAACTCTATGATCATTCCATAAGGTATTTCAAAGTTGCCTTAGGATACTTCCTTCAAACCACTCTTTGGGTCAAAACTTCATGTTATTACGAATCACCCTCACCTCGCTTTTGTGGAATTTCTGTAGGGTAAAATTAAAAAACATAGCCTACCCTTAGCAAGCAAGACTACTCAACCACATAGGTATATATGTGGTACGTGCCCCTTCCATACCAAAGTGTGATATGATTTTCAGACAAGTGTTGAATCTACCATTTATAACAAATCATTGCATCTATTTATTTATCTTTAATTGTTTTTACAAAAAGAAAACCAATAGTTTCCGCCCTTAAGGTTACTCTGTTTTCTACTACCTTGAAGAAATATGGTCAATGAAATATAAGAAATCACTTGGGTATTATCATTTATGGTGACAATGCAGATGGGTTGTGTCTTAGCGGTTGTGATAGAGTGTCACCGTGTAAAGAGTTGAGGTTCAAATGAGCGAGTTGGGGTAGATAATGCTTTTAGAGAAAAATAGAGATATCTCAGACACTCTAATGGAATGTGGCATGGTTTGATATTTAAGGTCCAATTAACATGGGTGAAATTGAAATTGCCAATTTTGACAACCTTCCATTTGACCACATAAAAAATGGTGTTATTATGCATGGATTTCTTAAATACATGAAGAACTGGTGGTCAAGTATGATGGCTCTCAAAATACTTCATAATATCAGTGGCATCATCATGAGGCCCCATTGAACTATTGAGAATGATATATTTTCTTGGCCTACGTGGTGTTGGAAAACCACATTGCCAACAACTTTGGCCTAAAATCCTTTTAGGATCTATTGAAATAAAACAATACTATAACAAATGTAACCCAAAATTTTAATTGCGTGCCTTGACAAATTCATAATTTCTGTTTAATGTAAAATGTTCCTAATTTACTTGTTCTATGTATTTTAGTACATCAAAATCAAACAAGTTTCATGTAAGTAATTTTGATTCTTATATAATAATTCTTTCTTTTTCCTTTTATAGGCGAGAGAAACTGTAACCTACAATGGGAATTCAATAAATGAATTTGTGCCTCAAATAACTTCTATTTATATTAGCTAGCATGACTTGCATCTCGGTGAAATGACAGTAAGGGAAACATTGGATTTCCTTTGGAATTTCCTCGGTGTCACGGCAAGATACGGTGAGTGTTTGCTTAATTTTCTTATGAAAGTTACAACATTTTCCCATTGAACATTGAACCTATGCTTATACATTGCTTTCGCGAGTTGTTGCAAGAACTTTCAAGACGTGAAAAGGAGATCGGCATCAAACCATATTATGATGTTGATGTCTTCAGAAAGGTAGGAATTTCAGCTAAAAAGGAGTGGTGCTATTCATTGCCTACTTAAATCTAGATGAATTTCACATTATCAATGAGTTTTTGTCTTATGTTAAAATTGGGTGTTTATTACCAAGATTTAAATCCTAAAAGACATAGTCTTCCTCCCTGGTGGGTAGTCTTACCCATTCAAGATAAAGTTATTTTGCTTTCGGAAGGAGGTCGAAAAAATTTCTTATGCTTTTTAGGCCTATAACGGACTACCTATTAAAAGTTATTCTTGGGATAAAAATGCATCGGGTTTTTAAGCCATGCAGATGATTCACATAGGTTGTTGTGTCTTTGATTTCTTCCAAATTATAGGCATGGATATTTGTGCAAACACAATGGTTGGAAAATTAGATGCGCTATGGAATATATGGAGACCAGAATAAGTGAGTTACCACAGCTGGGCTAAGAAAGAATAATTCCTTGGTATGACTGAAATTTTGCATTTTTATAATATGGTAGTTTCAAATCAAATCAAATCTTTGCATTTACAACATGTCATTAGTTGCAATTAAAGATGGTTAGATTTCACGTCATAATTAAATTTGTAATGGACCTTCTTGAATTCTACAGGTGACCTCGAGAAAGGATCAACAAAAGCATTGGGCTGTTTAAAGTTGACTATACCGTTACATACCCATCAAGGAATTTGCAGAGGCCTTTCATTCATTTCATGTTGGAAAGGATCTTTCAGAAGCCTCAAGAGTTATCCAGTATGGTGTCAGTAATATGAACATATTGAAGACTCGTTTTTCCAGAGAATGGCTTCTTATGTAGAAAAATTATTTTGTATATATATTCAAAACAACATAGGTAAGTTGGAACCTAAATGATGAGAATCCATGCCATTTTTAATTGGTTATTGGAGAAAACAAGTACGAATCCTGACAAACAAAAATGCAGATTATCGTTATAGGGGCAGTCATAATGGCCATGTTTGTACGCATGAAAATGGATCACTGAACTATGATATATTGATGGAAACTTGTACATCGGATATTTTTTCTTTAGACTAGTCCATGTAATGTTCAATGATTTCCCAAAATTACTGGTGATAGTTAGTCACCTTCCACTTTTCTACCAGCAATCGTTAGGCTTACGCTTTACCAACATCGACAGTGAGGATTCCACTCTCCTTACTAGAAGCAGGAATTTGGGTTTGTGTTACATACCATGTTATCGGTTTTGCAGCAGAGGCTGAGACGTAATTCTTATAGCCTTTGTACATAAACGAGTTTCTATATCCTTATGTCACTAAACATGGATGGAAGCAAAAGAAGTCTTACTGATTAATTAATCAACCAGTGAATAAATAATAAATTCATTCTGTAGCTATGTCTGGAAGAATGAGAACTCTGATAGATATATTTATGAATCAGTAACACCCACAAACATTCCAGTTTTGTACATATACAGTAATATGAAAAAAAAAATATTATGTTGTTATAAATAGGCATCTTCAACTAGTGTTATGTAATACATACCAAACCGAGAACTGCGAAAAAGTGAATCTCAAAAATTGCTAGCCATTTTTTTCCTGTATAGGCTCATTTTGTACCATGCTCATCATTTGAATTATTTGAAGTTGCTGTGAAATGTTGGCAACCGGCTTAATCGGAATTAGAAAATTCAGTTTACATTCTATTATCTCTTCATCGATTTCCCAATTAGAGAAAGTTAGAGGACTATAGGATAGATGGGATAGAACCAGATGAACTGGTTTAGTTATAGAGATTGAAATTTTCCTCCGAGCCCGACAATTTATGTGAAATGGTACCTTTATATACTTGGTCTTTGTTTTATTAATGTATGAATAGATAGAAGAACATAAACAAAATGTAACATCTTCCTTCACCAAATTAGCCCTATGAAAAAAAAATATTCAAGTAGGCACGTCAAGATTGTTTTAGTTATCATAACACTAAAAATATTTAATGGGTGATCAGAGAGATTTGCTTGATAATTGCAGGTTCTTTAGGCAATTCTTCTTCCTCTTTGTGATGCACCAAATGTCGTTGGGACTTTTTAAATTCATAGCTTCATTGGGTCGAAACATGATTGTCTCACAAATATTTGGATCATTTGCTTTTCTCATTGTGTTGTTTCCTGGAGGATTTGTGGTATCAAGAGGTATTTGACACTATAGTATATGCAAAGATAAATGCTTACTCAAAAGAAATATTTTTGAAATATTTTTTTATTGAAATCTTTGAGCGTTTTTACAAAAAGAACTCGAATTACAAGAGAATTTTCACCTTATTCAGATAACACAGAACATACCTAGCTACTTGATTTGAGCATAGTGCTCACCAATGTGACGTCACCAAAATGCCATATTGGTGAATGAATTTATGGCCCCCATATGGGATAAAGTAAGTGTTATCATATCCTAATAAAGTGTCGTATAATTACAATCCCAAGAAACAAATATTCAATATTTCCTTTCCTCTAACTATTTCATCTTTGTGCAACATGCCAGTAACTCCAATGAAATAGTTGGACGTGCTATCCTAGAATCTCATGGATTATTGAGTGAAGCTAAATTTTATTGGATTGGCATTGGACCATTGATTGGGTTGTACTTCTCAACATTTTGTACGTTTTTTCTTTAGTCTGGAATTTCATTATAAGGTTTGGTTTGGGCTATTGTAATTAGATAAAACAAACGCAACACACGCAACGTGAGACCGAGCTCACACAACTTATTATTAGTTCAACGACAACATTACATATTTATAGCATAGACACTCACCTAATCTTCTTAAGTTTGACGTAACAATCTTGAACTAGTGGAACTAAACTCTAATTATAAAACTCTCGTTCAACAAACCATAACCACTGCTATTTCTACATTATTCTAGATTATTCTCACATCCCCCCTTAATGGAGAAATGGATTTTCTACAACAACTAATTTACTTTTAAAAACTTCAAACTTGAGTTTACTAAGAGGCTTGGTAAACATATCAGCCATATTATCTTTGGTATTACAAAATACTAAATCAACTTCGTTTGATTCAATATTCTCTCCTACAAAGTGGTATTGCAGCTCAATGTGTTTTGATCTGGTAGGATATATTAGATTGTGTGCTAATTTGATAGCACTTTGATTATCACAATTTATGCATGTTGAACTACTTTTCTCCTCTTCGAGATCTGCAAGAATTCTCCGCAAACAAACAGCTTCAGAGGTGGCATTGGTCAAAGCTTTGTACTTAGATTCTGTTGATGATAAAGAAACAGTTGGTTGTTTCTTACTACTCCATCACACAACCCGTGATCCTATATGAAATGCATAGTGAGAGTAAGTGCAACATTAGATTCATCAGAATACATAATACCTAAATTGATTGTTCCTTTTAAGTATCGGAGAACTTTCTTTGCAGCATTCGAGTGATTTCCTGAAGGCTTAGCCATAAACTGACTAAGGATACTGACTGAGTATGCAATGTCTAGTCTACTAATGGCGAGATAGTTCAGAATTCCCACCAATTGATGATATAAAATTCCATTTTCCTCTTTAGTTCCATCTTCTTTGTACAACTTTGCATTATGTTCTAATGGAGTTGGCATAGCTTTGCAATCACTCATATTGAGATTTTTAAGAATTTCCTTTGTGTATTTACTTTGAGTGATCAATGTTTTACCAGGCTCTCTCTATACCTCAATTCCTAAACACTAAAGCAATTCACTCAGATTTTTCATTTCAAATTCCTAAGACAACTGAATTTTAATTTCTTCAATTAACATGTAAGCACTGCCTATGATAATGAGATCATCAACATATAAAGATATTAAAGAAACATTTCCTTCTTCATCTTTCTTAACATACAGGTGAGGATCATTTTTGCTTTTCACAAACCCATTCTGATGAAAGAAGGTATCAATATTTACATACCATGATCTCGGCGCTTGTTTCAAACCATATAAGGATTTTCTTAACCTGAAGACTACATGCTCCTGTCCCTGTTTGACAAACCCTTCAGGTTGAACCAGATAAACTTCTTCCTTTAAATCACCATTCAGAAAAGCAGATTTGACATCCAATTGATGTATATTACAATTATGTTTTGTAGCTAAGGAAATCAATACTCTACTTGTATTCAATTTAGCTACTGGTGCAAAAGTATCTTCATAATCAATTCCCTCATGTTTACCATATCCTTTTGCAACTAATCTCGCCTTAAATTTATCAATGCTACCATCTCCTTTAAATTTAGATTTATACAACCATTTTCTTCCAATTGGAACTTTATTTTCAGGGAGTTCAACTAATTCCCATGATTTATTTTTCATAAGAGAGTCGCATTCATCATTCATAGCATTTCTCCATTGTTCATGCTCTTTAGCTTGTTCATAATCAACTGGTTCGACAACATTCATGATATTAGACATCAAGGCATAATCTCTATACCTTGCAGGAAGCTAGGTTTGCTGGGTTGACCTTCTTGGTTCTACAATACCTATTGGATTTCCATCCATGATTCTCCTGCTTTGAGGTGAATCTTTCTCTCGTGATGAATCACTGCTATTGGATGTGCTCATGCTGCTTTCATTCTGATCTTGAACCTGTACCTGTATCTGTTCCTATTCCTGTTTAACCAAAGTATCAATTTTGACATGATCATCATTAGATATATGCCAAGCATCATTCATTGTATCAATTTTATCAGAATTCTCATGAAACACCACATCTCGACTTGCAAACAGTTTATTTGAACTAGGATCAAACAGTTTATATGTTTTCTGATCAGTGCAATACCCAATAAAAACACACTTGATTGACTTTGCATCAAGCTTTCTTCTCTTATCCTTAGGAGTATGTGCAAAGGAAGTACATCCAAATACTCTTAAATGACTAACATCAGGTTTATGACCATAAAGAATCTCAAAAGGAGTTTGAAAAGATAATTTCTTAATGGGACTTCGATTCTTCAAATAAATAGCAGTATTAATGGATTCTGCCCAGAAACCATTAGAAATGTTTTTACCCTAAAGCATACTACGAGCACACTCGACCAATGTTCTATTCCATCTCTCAGCAACACCATTTTGCTGAGGAGTATGGGGTAGTGTGAATTGTTGTTGGATCCCATGAAATTTACAATACCTGTTAAACGCTCCTAATTTATATTCACTACCCTGATCTGATCTGAGAATTTTAATGTATTTGCCTTTTTTATTTTCAATCAAAGTTCTGAATTCTTTAAAATACTCAAATACATCACCTTTTCTTCGTATGAAATAGACCCATGTATATCTAGATCTATTATCAACAAAAACAAGAAAGTAGGAAGCACGACCAAGCGACCTAGTTTACATAGGTCCACATACATCAATGTGAATTAATTCAAGTATATCATATTTTCTTTTCTCTGTATGAATGGGAAACTCCTCTCTATGCTGCTTACCAAGTGCACAAGCTTCACATGGTCAATGTTCACACTTCATTACAGGAAGACCTTCAACCATTGTTTTTATTTGCAACAATAATAAATCATTGTAATTTAGGTGCCCATACCTGTGATGCCATAAATCTACTGTTGGCGTTGCTGTGGATGTCAATGAAACATGATGCTTCATATTCACATCCAATTTATACAATCCACCAACCCTGTTACCTGTGGAAACAACCCTGCAACTATCCTAAACATCTTTCACAATACACCCCAATTTACCAAATTCCACTTTTAAATTATTATCAGTGATAGTTGAAACAGATATCAAATTATTTTTAATACCAAGAACATACATCACATCATGAATCTGTCTCATCTGTCCATTAGGTAAGTACACACTTACTATGCCATATCCTTGGACTTTATGTGACCTGTTATCTCCTAGGTAAATGTGTGTGCCATCAGTTTTCTCGTAATATTTATCATAACACTCTTTACCACAAGTCATATGAGCTGATGCACCCGAATCTATGAACCAAGCAGCCTCATCATCAATTTCAACAGATAATGCAGCATCAAAAAGAAACAATTTAAGATTTTTAAATCCATCAGTAACTGAAGTGTCTCTGTTCATGAAATTTCCATTATGCCTTTTATGTCTCTGATTTGATTCATGATTCTTTCTTCTATAACGATCTTTAGCTAGATGTCTAGGTTTTCCACAATAATCACATTCAATATTTCTCTTAACATAAGAATTAGGATGTGTCATACCTTTCTTCTTTGCTTGAAAATGGCCTTTTTTCCTGTCCCATGGTCTCCCTTAGAATGATCTTTTACCTCTTGCGATCAATGCCAAATCAGAATCATTTGAATCCAACTCAAAAAATTTCATTCTCTCTTCTTCTTGAAGAATAATTCCAGCCAATTCATCAAATGTAGGAGGCATTTGTCTAGCTGAGAGTGCTGAAATAAAGACTTTATAGTCTTGGACTAAACCCTTCAAAGAAACAGTTACTAAATCACTACTAGTCACTTTTTCACCAATGTCACCTAGCTTATCGCTTAAGTATTTAATTCTAGAAACAAAGTTGTTGATGCTTTCATTGGCTTCCATTTTGATAGATTGTAGCTTCATTTTTAAAAATAAAATGTGGTTTGCATTAGTAGTTTCATACAAACCTTTGAGAGTTTACCATGTGTGCTTTGAATATTTACAGTCCCGAATGTGAGGAATGATGTTGTCCTTTACAAACATGTGCAATAGCACTTTCACTCTCATTTCTCGCTTATCCCAATCTGGAATCGCGGTGACAGAAATAGGCTTGGGCTCATCACCATTGACAATCGTCTAGAGGTTGTATGCCTCGAGAATGGTGACCAGCTTAAACTTCCAATTGACGTAGTTTTTTCCATTAACTTTGGTGGATTCATCTAAATATGAATCGGCAAGAGGATTAGGCATTGTTTTCAACAGCAATGACCAAATTAAATTGCAAGAAATTAATTCATTGTAATGATCCTACACCAAATTCAATCTATACTCATCTTTAGATGAGCCTCACTTGAACTTATAATTTATGACATAGCTTTCACGCTTCAAAAACTGTTAAATGTTCCTAAAATTATGTGACACAAATTTTATTTAATTTCATTCCCAACGGTGGCAGCAACAGTCGACTTGGACAATGGACAGTTCACCTCTGTCTTCAATGGTGGTCAGCACACTTCAATCATTTCCACAGTTCGATTCCTTTGCACACTTCGATCCCCATGCAGCAGCTCCAAATCTGAATCTTGCTGCAGATCCGAATGTTGGTCCTCCTTACGTGGATGGGATCCACGAATAAATCCTCAATCCACGATCTGAGCTCTACCTCTTGGCCCTCCTCATGCTTAAATTTATGCTCTATCACCTTTTATAGCAGCCACGCCACTTAACACGGGTGCGAGCTCTTTACTTAATATGTGTTGTCGGGCTTCCATTTGGTCAGGGGTTTGAGGCAGAGCGATTCGTTTCGGCTGGCAGAACGAATATTAATGTCGTCCAAGCAGAACGAATGGCTCATCACACTGCTGACAGCCGGTTTGTGGAGACGTTGATTGCAACATGTTGTTGCAGGAAACAAAAAAGATGTGGAAGCGCAAGTGCTACCAAAGCACAATTGATCGGTCAGATAAATCAGCGATTGATAGCTCTGATACCAAATTAAATAAAACAAATGCAACACACACAATGTGAGACAAGGCTCACACAACTTGTTATTAGCTCAATGACAACATTACATATTTATAGCATAGGCACTCACTTAATCTTCCCAAGTTTGAGGTAACAATCCTGAACTGGTGGAACTAAACTCTAATTATAAAACTCTCATTCAAAAAACCATAACCACTCCTATTTCTACATTATTCTATATTATTCTCACAATTATTTCTCCCACCTCATATTATCTTAAGAGTGAGATATAATAAAACCTCCTCCAATTACAATTACAATTTTAGGGCAATCACACCTGTTTCTCTTTTCAACATTTTATACGTTGTTTCTTTATCGTGCCTCAACCTTAAGTCTGTAATTCCATTATAAGGTTTGGTTTGGGCTATTGTTTCTCTCACGTCATATTGTGTTAAGAGTGAGATATAATAAAACCTCCTCCAATTACAATTTTAGGGTAATCACACCATATTACATTGTAACAAGAGTATTATTTTCTTATATCATTTTTAAATTATACATTTAACTTTGTGAGTAAAATAAAATTAATTAGTAATTTAATCAAGTAATGAACACGATTTATTTTATTTTTAATAAAGAGTTATTTATAATGTGGTTTCCATAAACTCATGGTAAGAATGTCAAAAGACCCGACATAAGTCTTGAGGTATTCTATGGTAATCAATCCTACTCTCCTGAGGAGAATGGGAGGAGCTAAGAAAGTAATTACCTCTCTCATGGTTGGGAGGCTACGATAAACTTTGATTAACTTAACCAGAACACAGACAAAAGAAAATTTTTAACATGAAGTTATTAAAAATAATGTTTATTTCTGGTAAATATTAATTGCACCACATTAGCAAGGATTTTTTTTTCTTTCTTCTACAGAATGCCTAAATGGATTGAATATGACAAAGAGATTTTTTTAAATTAATTACAGTATGGTTGTGCTTTTCATAGAATGCCTTATGTTGATTATATAATGAAAGACATATAAATACATGTGTAGAGAAATTCTAAGAAAGTATAGATAGTATTTATGACAGTAAAGAATTGCAGGTTTGAATCTGTAGGAAACTATGAATTCTGTAGAATATTTAAGGTTGAAGAATGGAATGGATAGTTAGTCCATCCTTGGGGATAAACCCGAGATTAAACATTTTGTCTTATAAAGCTAGAGGAAAAAGCATACACGGACTATGGGTTGGCAAATTAAAACCAATTTTGAATGATGGTCCTGTCACTTGTAGTACCATAACTTCAAGGGATAATACTTTTAAAGAGAAATTGAACTTGTTACGCCGATAGGCGTCCCCCCTGTTGGAATTCGCCACTTTAATTATTTTGCTAATTAATTTTTTTGATGTTCCGGTCTAAATTGAAAAATGCTAGTATATTCTCGTCGTTGCCACTATATCAAATGAATGAAAATCAAAATCATAACTTCCTTGCATATCTAATTCATATGTTTAAAATTAAAATAATTTTTTACTAAATCATATTAAAATTTTACTGTGCTTTTATGTATCACCAAGTATGAGGATTAGAGAAAAATAAAGATAAATATCAAATTAAAAATAAAAATACATTGACACTTGGTTGTTGTTAACTAAAACGTGTTGCATAGGCTAAAGTATGCGTTACTTTTACGGTGGCGAGTGGCGAGAGCTACTGTAACGCTCTTGATTTAAATTTAACTTTTAGGGAGGTTTTATTTATATTAAGCATTGAAATTAAAAATATATTGAAACCTAGTTATGTTCCTCTTAATTAAGGTATGTGTTACAAGTTAAAACAATTGTGGGACGTTTTATTTATATTAAACATTTTATATTAAAGAGTGAAATTAAAAATAACATTTTAATTTAACTATAATAGTACTTTTTAAATATTTTGGTATGTAGTTTGTTTTTCTAGTTATTAGGTTTTAATATAATAAGATAAATTTTATCATTAAATTTGTATTTAGGTATTTAGTTTTTTTATTGGATTTAATCTATTATTATTATTAAGTTTTGATTAATGTAGTAAAAAACAATCTTTTCTTTATAATAATATAATGTTTTATTAAGAGCTTTACACTATTAATAATAAGTTTATTGAGTTTATAATAAGATTAGTTTTTCATAGTTTTTAAACCATAAATTAGTTTTATAATTTGTTTAATTTGATAATAAAATAGTAATAATAATATTAATAACATCAATAATTAATATTTTAATATTAATATTATTATTTTTAATTGATCAATATTAATAAATACTTAATCAATATTAATATTAATTAATATTAATGTTAATATTAATGTTAATATTAATAATATTAATAATATTAATTAATAGTATTATTTTTATAATATTGATTAATTATTTATTAATATTTGTAATGTATTAATCGTGATCAATTATCTATTAATATTATTAATATACTTAGTGTATTAGGGTAAAAGTATATATTGACCAACAAAGTTTTATTTTTTTAAGTTTTTAATTTTAGGTTATTTTATGATTTTATATATTTATACTTTATAATATTAAGTTTTTCTAAATTTTGATTTTCATATTTTTATAATATTAAGTTTTCTAATTTAGAACCCCAATATCATAAGCTCAATATTAAAAACCCTACAATAATAAAAATGACATTAATAACATTAACATTTTAATATACACTAAAAATAATATTAATAATTAGTATTTAAATAATGATGATTATAATTTATACTAAAAACTATATTAATAATAAAAATAACATTTTAATTATTATTAAGAACAGTATTATTAGTAACATTAATAATAATAATAACAATATTATTAAAAACATCATTAATACAATATTCATGATGTTTATTTAAAATCAATGTTCATGATTGTATTAATAACAATATGTTTCAAACCTGATTAAGGTTTATTAAAATTATTAATAACATTTAAATTATAACAATAATATTAATAACATTTTATTAATAATATTAATACGATTAATTACATTAATATTGTTAACATAAATCCTATTACCATTAATATTGATAAATAATATTAATAATGTTTTCTTTATAATAATAAATATGTTTTTTATTAATATTCTTTTTTTAATTATATTCATTTTAAAAATATGATGATTAATATTATGAATGATATTACTATTGATACCAATTTTTATTTTTTTTTAACTGTAATGGATATGAGATTATATTTATATAGGGAAAAGAGAGTGGGTCTTTACCGAGGTGACCCCTATTACATAGCTGATGTCCTTCAATAGCTGCTTTGGAGATATTACAATTTCAAAGGATTTGGTAGGTGCTAACCCCATTTACAATAAGCATCCCTTTCATGAGGGAGCAACCCTTGTTCACCATCCTATCTGCTACACTGTTGGAATCTCTTAGGATATGATAAAACTTGCACGTATCAAAGTATAATATGACTCTTTTCAATCTGCCCAAGTATTTTTTGAGGCCAATATTATTGAAAAAATCATCCTTGATTAGTTTTTTAATTAAAATCTCTGAATCTTCGAAGACTTGAATAGCTTTGATACCTTTTCCTCTTGCTATGAGACAAGATTTGAGAAGCCCGAGGATCTCATCTTGATTTTTAGTTTTCAGGCCAAGGCCCTAGCAAAAAGAATCACTGAGAGTCCCTTTCAAGGAATATATTACCCCACCAACAGCTGTAGCGCCAGGGTTCCCTTTGGACGCCCCGTCAAGGAAAATGGTGGTTAATTTTTGGGATTTCCACCAATTTTTGAAGATGTCGTCTAGATCTCTTTTTCTCCAATCCGAGATGTCTTTCTGGGGGATGAGGAGGTACTTTTGAGGATGAGGCTCAAGGGCTAGCCACCTCTTTTCTTCAGGCGTGAGCAGAGGATCTTCTTTGAAGTACTTCTGTTGTGCCGCTTCCAAAAGGAGAGACTTGGCCTTAGCTGCAACTTGAATCGGAGAGAGTTGTATTTCTTTAAAGATCTGTTTATTACGGGCTAGCTAGAGCTGCCAACAAACAAATTTGGGGAGGGCTATCCAAACCTTACGCCAGAAAGACTTTGGGGGAATGCGTTGAGTATAGAATGAACTCCATGTTGTAAACAGTTCAGAGACAGAGATTTGTGAAGGAAACGAAATCTGAAAGTCGTGGAGAGTTATATCCCATACCTCTTTGGCATAGAGACAATCCAGGAGAAGATGTTGGGCAGTTTCGAGAATACATCTTCATAGCGCACATCTATGTGGCCCTGCGATCTTCCTTTTTGCAAGATTGTCTCCTGTCAGTAGTTTATTGTGTGCCAAGGTCCAGAAGAAACTTTTAGTAGCGCTAGTGGCTCCCAAATCTGATGCCAGAAGGCCAGAGGGTAATTGCTGTTATTTGATCCCTGAAGTGCTCTATAGCCCGCTGCTGTAGTATAAACACTAGTCTGTCCCCATCCCCAACTATCCTTCATATAACGGTTGACCGGAGTGCCGTCTTCAAGTAGGTCTTCGAGCAAGGTCAGTTGAGCGGATAAGCGTGCAGGGACTTCGTGAAAGTCCCATCTAGCCCAATCACCATTCTCATCCCAAATGGACAGATCGGAGATACTGTTTCCCCTACTCTCTCAAGCCAATTTCTGAGATCTGCGATTTCATCGTTGTCTACCAGAGGATCACACCCCATGATGCAATCATTCCACAGATGGGTGTACTTTCCGTTTCCAGGAATCCTGTACATGAAGTTTTTAAAAAGTTTTATTCTTTTGCAACAGAGCCTCCAAACCTGCGTGCTATTAACAGAACTGTCTAATTGCATTTTCCTGAGGGCTTCATTGTCTGCGTATTTTGACCGTAAGGTGACACTGACAGGATGAGAGGGGTCGTGAATCATCCTCCATAAAATTTTACCACCCAGCGCTGTGTTTACAAGGGTGGGATCTCGGATTTGCAAGCCACCCTCTGCAATCAGCCTCTTTACCAAGTCCCAATTAACTAAATGCACCTTTTTGTCATTTCCTTTCCCACCTTGCCAGAGGAAATCCCTTAGGAGAATAGAGATCTGTTCCATTACATTCTTTGGGACAAGTAGAAAGGCTGCTTGATAAATAGGAAGAGCAGACAACTGATATTTAATAAGGATGACTTTCCCGCCCTTTGTAAGCCAATAGCCCCCCCAAGCAGAGATTTTAGTTTTAATTTTGCTGATGATGTCGTTCCAGAGGGCCCTCTTGTTCACTCCAGAGGAGATAGGCAGACCTAGGTACTCTAATCTTTCCCATTGAGCATGTCATTTGAATCCGAGGAGCTTAGATATGTGATTGATCTCTTGTTGATCAGTGTTCCAACTGAAAAAATCACTCTTACTATCATTGAAAAGAGCGCCAAAGACCCTGCAATAACTTCTCAGAACAGAGTCAAAGGCTTTCGCAATTATGATAGAAGCCCCCCCAAGGAACAGTGAGTCGTCCGCAAAGAGAGCATGGTTCAGAGGGGCTGAACCAGAGGAAGGTTTAATGCCCGGGAGGGAACCAGCAATTATTTCGGCTGAGAGTTTTCTACTGAGGGCATCCTCCATGAGGATGTATAGGAAGGGGGAGAGAGGGCATCCCTGTCTGATGCCTCTCAGTGCTTGGAAGAAATTGGTTGGATGACCATTGATGAGAGGAGCAATCCAAGGATTGTCTATACAAGCTTTTATGAGTTGGACAAATTGATGAGAGAACCCAAAAGAGAGGAGAAATTTGTAAAGGAACAATCGGTTAACTCTATCGAATGCGTTTGCCATATCCAGTTTAATCAACATACCTTTCTCTCTTCGCTATTTGCTTGAGTGAATGGTCTCTTGAACTTGAATGACGTTGTCCATAATATGCTTGCCTTCCACAAATCTGCCTTGAGAGATGGAGATCAATCTTTTGAGCAGGGGCTTAATTCGATTTGCTAATAGTTTGGATATGATTTTGTAAGATGCATTACACAACGATATAGGCCTAAATCTTGCAAAAGATTCAGGATTGGTGTCCTTTGGAACTAAAGCTAGATAGGTGGAGTTGGTTCCTCCACCTATCTTGGCTTTCTTCAAGAAGGCTCTTATCATTTTAAGAAGATCAACTTTGATAATATCCCAGCATGAATTGTAAAAATGGATTGTAAAACCGTTAGGCCTAGGTGCCTTGTCAGCTTCCATAGACCAGATTACCTTGATAATTTCCTCCTCAGATATGGGACTGCAAAGTGCTGTATTATCCTCAGGGTTGACAAGTAAATGGATATTTGAGAGGAAGTTCTTTGTTTCTTCTTCATTGACTTGATTACCATCATTGAATAGATTCCTGTAGTGAGTTTTAGTTGTGTCTTTAACCTGTTTATATCCTTTACAAACATGGCCCTCCGAAGTTTTGATTTCAGATATATGATTCCGGGACAGTCTTGCTCTATATTGTCGGTGGAAAAAAGAGGTGTTCCAATCACCCACCTTTAACCACAAACTTCTAGACTTTAATCTCCAGTATTATTCTTCAGCTCGAAAAGATTGGTAAGTGGATCGTTGTGCTTTTACTTCCTTCTCCAAGAGATCTGTTGTAATATCTTTGTTTTCCATATCAGTTTGGAGGTTTTGTAACTTCTGTACTACCTCTTTTCCTTGATTGGTAGGCGTGGGATCTGGATTTTTTATCCACTCCTTCAACGCATATTTTGTGGCGTTCAACTTTTGTTCCCAGACATAGCCAGAAGAGCCAGAGAAGGATTTAGCCCAGGAAACTTTCATAGTCTCCATGAAGCCCTCTCTCTCGATCCAAAGAGGGGTAAAACGAAAAGGAATGGGACCTAGATCTTCTTTATCTTCTACTAGGAGCTGAATTGGCTTGTGGTCCGAGGTCAGTTTGGCAGAATTTTTGTGGTAATGATCTTTTTATTCATCATAAGGGCGCTTTGAACCAGGAATCGGTCCAGGTGGGCAGAGATATGATCCGACCCAACCCGGTTATTCGAACATGTGAAAAGCCCGCGGACTAGAGTAAAGTTTAATAGATCCCAGTTCTGGGAAAGCTCCTCCACAGTGGCCAACATTGGGTCTCTAGAGCTAGAGCCTCCCCTCCTCTCTTTTGTTTTCATGACTATGTTTAAATCTCCTGCTATGATAATATTTCTTGGAGAGTGCTGCTCTAGAAAAATAGAGAGAGAGCTCTAGAAATCTTTTTTTTCTGTGTAATTTACTGGAACATAAAGATTGAAAAGGGAAATGGTCAACTTACTAGCTTTATGCTTAATCTCCGTGAAGATCCAATGATGGGATTCTTGAGATTTGAGAAGCTGGAAAGTAATTTTTGACCAGAGCGTTGCCAACCCTCCGGCAGTGCCCCTAGCACTGACTGCCTTTCCTGAACATGTATTCCACCTTGACTTGCTGATCTCTAGGAGTCCATGCCCTTCTATCTTAGTCTCTTGGAGCATGAGAATGTCTGAGGGTTCTATTTTCAAGAGGTCCTTGACTGCTTCTATTTTTGTGGGATTCCCCAGTCCTCTACAATTCCAAGAGACTAACTTCATTATTTGCTATGGAGAGGGGTGAGGCCTCCCTTTGTAGGCCTCGGTTTGGTATTACGTCCTATGGACATTTATATTGTTTCTTGAATTCCTTGGATTTTGAGTCTTTCAGCCTCTTCTTCTCTCTTTTCTTTACGGGATTTCCTTCCAGCTCTCTTAGAAGGGCGCTCAAAGGTTTCATCCTCCGAGGATTCTGAGCTTTCTACTGCTTTGTTCCTTGTGACTTCTGCATATGAGGGGTTGGATGGGCTGCCTTGGGTGGCTTCAAACTGAGTAGCTTTCCCTCCATCTTTGCTTGGGGGGGTAGTTTCTACATGCGCCATTTTCTCCTGATCTGAGACTGCTGGGTTGATCTGAGTACTTGCTGTTTCTTTTGGGATTGCTTCTTCTTCTTGGATGGGCTTGGAGCTACTTGGAACCCCTGTCGAATTGCCTTTACCTGCTCCTTTTTTTGGGTGTACTGTTTTCTGGACTAGAGTCCATTGATCCCCATTTTGTTTGTCTGGTTGCTCCTCGCCCTTTTTCTTACAGTGCTTGGCAAAGTGCCCGTGCCCATGACAGTGTCTACATTTAAAGGGGAGCTTCTCGTAGTCCAGCTCCTGTACATGCGTCCACCAAGCAGCAGTGTGTTTGATAGCTTCCGGTAACCCCTCCTCGAGGTGAAATTCAACGCAGATACGCGCACATGAGTACTGATCTTTTCTTGCAGCTTGATCTATGTATTTTCCCAACGCATTTCCGATAATCTCCAGGGTTTTTTGGTTCCAGCAGTGGAGGGGCAGATGGGGGAGCCTCACCCAAACTGGGACTGCAAATGGGATGTCCTGGGAAGGGTCAAAATCTGGGGACAATTTGTTCAGATACAATCCTTGCGGACCCATGAAATATGGGCCATTTTTTGAATATTAAGCTTCTGTCATCAGGATTGACTCCCTCTTTGATCAGAGGTTTCCAGTTTCTTTGAGTCCAGTCTTCTACTAACTTAGGAGAGGGCCAGAGGCCCATGAACTGGCTAATAAGGCCTCTTTCGGACAGGTTCAATGCCGCTTTGCGTGTCTCTTCTTCTGGAAGAGCCACAGATGGGATCGTTTCCATCTTCTTTATGAACTTCTGCTGAAACGCCGAAGGGGCTCGTTTCGGTCCAGCTGCAACCAATGCTCGAAATGCCAATACTTCAGGAGGCGGATTAGGAAGGGGGATGGAGCCCCCGCTGGGCTCCATGGGCGGCGAATGACACTGTTGGGCTGTGCGCTGGGCGCAGCAGCCACAGGGGCGAGCAGCGAGGCACCCTGCAACCCTAAATCAAGCTGAACGCAGATGGAAGGCAGAGCACGAAAAAAATTATTGATACCAATTTTAGCACTATTAATATAAATAGTATTAAGATCATTACTAATAAATAACTCTATTGGTACTAAAATTTACACTATTAATATAAATAATATTAAGACTATTAGTGATAAATAATAATATTAAGATTTGCATTGTAATCATTCTAATCAAACATGGTAAAACAAACTCAACCGTTTCCATACATGGTCAAACATTGCCATCATAGTTAATCATTGTCACTCATGGTAAAAAATACACAACCATAGCTAGCCGTATTCAACCATAGTAGCCTATGGTCAAACATGATCAACCATAGTAGTCTATTGTCAACCTTGCTCAACCATAGTAACCTACGGTCATCCTTGGTCAACCATAGTAAGCTATGATCATCCTTGGTCAACCATTGTAATCATTCTAATAAAACATGGTAAAAAAAACTCGACCATGGTCATATATGGTCAAACCTTTCCATCATAGTTAATCATTGTTACTCATTCTCGGAATAAACAACATTACTTAACCATATTTAATCATGGCTATTATTTATAATACTAACCCTAGGGTTTAATATTATTCCATTGGGTTTGTAATATTAGGGTTTAATAAACCCCAGGGTTTATACTATTAATCCAAAGGATTTATAATGTAAATCCCTTGGGTTTATAGTATTAATCCTAGGGTTTTTAATACTTTGGTTTATAATACTAATACGAGGGTTAATAATATTACATTGGGTTTATAGTGTTAGAGTTTAATAAACTCTTGGGTGTATTAATATTTTGAGTTTATAATATTAATCTCAAGCATTTATAATATGTATCCCACGTGTCCCTTGAGTTGTTTTCATCCGTTTGGTTTCTAATATTAATCCCTTCTGTTTATTAATTATTTGAGTTTATAATATTGATAATCCTTGATTTTTATTGATCCATTTGGTTTATAATATCAATTTCTTAGATTTATAATATTAGTAATCCTGATGGTTTATTAATCCCTTGGGTTTATTAATCCCTTGAGTTTCTAATATCAATAAACCCTTGGGTTAATTAATATTTTGGGTTTATAATATTAATATCAAGGATTTATAATATTAGTCTAGTGGTTTTATAATATTCAAATCCCACGGTTTATAATACTAACCCTAGGGTTTAATATTTTTCCCTTGGGTTTATAATGTTAGGGTTTAATAAACCCTTGGATTTGTTAATATTTTGGACTTATAACATTAGACCCAATGATTTATAATGTTAACCCATTGTGTTTATAATATTAATATTGTGGTTTATAATAATTTGGTTTATAATATTAACCCTAGGGTTCAAAATACTTTGGTTTATAATACCAACCCTAAGGTTTAATATTATTCCATTGGGTTTATAATGTTAGGGTTTAATAAACCATTGGGATTATTAATATATTGAGTTTATAACACTCATCCCAACGATTTATAATGTTAGTCCTTTTGGTTGATAATATGTTTGAATGTGGTCTACCATTGCCAAAATGTGGAGCCATAATCTATCATAGAAAACCCTTTGGTTTATTAGTTCTTTCGATTTATAATATTAATAATCCCTTGGGTTTATTAATCTCTTCATTTTAAAATATTGATTAGATTATCGTATATTAATTTTTTAGGTTTTTGTGTTTAAAATATTAATTCTTTGGGTTTATTAATCTCTTGTGTTATTAATATTAAACCCTTGGCCTTATTGATCCCTTAGGTTTTTAATATTTATCCCTTGGGTTCACCAATTCCTTTAGTTTATATTATTAAACCCTTTGGTTTATTAGTTTTTTTGGTTTATAATATTAATAATCCCTTTTCGTTTATTAATATCTTGAGTTTAAAATATTTATTAGAATATGGTATATTAATTTCTTAATTTTTTATGTTTAAAATATTAATTTTTAGGTTTTATTAACCTGTTGTGCTTTTAATATTAAACCCTTAACCTTATTGATCCCTTAAGTTTTTAATATCTATCCTTTGGATTCACCAATTCCTTTAGTTTATAATATTAAACCCTTTGGTTTATTAGTTCTTTTGGTTTAAAATATTAATAATTCCTTGGGTTTATTAATCTCTTCAATTTAAAATATTGATTAGATTATGGTATATTAATTTTTTAGGTTTTTATGTTTAAAATATTAATTCTTAAGGTTTATTAATCTCTTGTGTTTTTAATATTAAACCCTTGCCCTTATTGATCCCTTAGGTTTTTAATATTTATCCCTTGGGTTCACCAATTCCTTTAGTCTATAATATTAAACCCTTGGGGTTATTATTTTTTCTTGTTTATAATATTTATAATCCCTTTTGTTTATTAATCTCTTGAGTTTAAATTATTAATTATTAGGGTTTATTAATTTCTTAGGCTTTTGAGTTTAAAAATATTAATTCTTAGGGTTCATTAATCTTTGAGTTTTCTAAATCTTTGAGTTGGTAATATTAGGCATTAAATATTAGTCGTACACTTTAATATTAATGCATGGTCCAATGTCGTATTATGAAAAACATTATCTAAATATGAAAACCAACCATGGCAGACCATTTTTAATCAATGCTAGTTGTATTTGATCAAGGTCTTCCATGGTCGAATCTCACATTGCGACAAATATTGTCTCAATGTAAAAATCAACAATGGCCAACCATCGTCATTCTTCATCCAACGTCGCATTGTGACAAAAAAATTCTCAATTTTTAAATCAAGCATGCTCAACCCTACTTATTTTACGGTATAATATTTATCTAAAGGCCTTTATATACTTGAGGTTTATAATATTAATTTCTTAGCTTTAAGATTATTCCCTTGAGTTTATAATATTAATAATCATGTGATTTTATCAATCCTTTCTCTTTAAGATATAAATTTGTAGGCTTTGTTAGTCTCTTTTGTTTTTAATATTGATCCCTCCACCTTATTGATCCTTGAAGTTCTTAATATTTATCCATTGGGTTCACCAATCCCTTGGATTTGAAATATAAAACCCTTGGGTTTATTAGTTATTTTGATTTATAAAATTAATAATCCCTTTGGTTTTAAAATCTCTTGAGTTAAAAATATTAATTCTTAGGGTTTATTAATATCTTGTGTCCTTAATATTGATCCCTTATCCTTATCTATCCCTTAGGTCTTTAATATTTATCCCTTGGGTTCACCAATTCCTTTGGTTTGTAATATTAAGCCCTTGGTTTTATTACTTCTTTTGGTTTATAATATTAATAACTCCTTGGCTTTATTAATCGCTTGAGTTTAAAATATTAATTCTTATGCTTTATTAATCTCTTGAGTTTGAAATATGTATTCTTAGGGTTTATTAATTTCTTGGTTTATAATATTAATATTTATCCTTGGGTTCACTAATTCATTTAGCTTATAGTATTAAAACCTTGGGTCTATTAGTTTTTTTGGTTTATAATATTTATAATCCCTTTGGTTTATTAACCTCTTGATTTTAAATTATTAATTATTAGGGTTTATTAATTTCTTAGGATTTTTAGTTTAAAATATTAATTCTTAGTGTTTAATAATCTAAGTTTTTCTAGATATTTGGGTTGGTAATATTAGGCATTAAATATTAGTCATACACTTTAATATTATTTCATGGTGAAATTTCATATTATGAAAAACATTGTGTGAATATGAAAACCAACCATGGGAGACCATTATTAATCATCTTTATTCGTATTTGATTAAGGTCTTCCATGGTCGAATATCACATTGTGACAAAGATTGTCTCAATATGAAAATCAACCATATTTGACCATCGTCATTCTTCATCCACCGTCACATTGTGACAACAATTGTCTCAATGTTTAAATCGAGCATGCTCAATCATGTTTATTTTACGGTTTATAGTATTTATCTAAAGGTTTTTATATACTTGAGGTTTATAATATTAGTGTATTAGCTTTAATATTATTCCTTTGGGTTTATAACATTAATAATCATGTGATTTTATCCATCTTTTTTGTTTAAAATATTATTTTGTAGGCTTTCTTAACCTCTTTTGTTTTTAATATTGATCCCTTATTTTTTTAATATTTATCCCTTGGGTTCACCAATTCCTTGGGTTTGAAATATAACACCCTTGGGTTTATTGGTTATTTTGGTTTATAATATGAAGAATCACTTTGGTTTTAAAATCTCTTGAGTTAAAAATATTAATCCTTAGAGTTTATTAATTTTTTAGGTTTTTGTGTTTAAAATATAAATTCTTAGGGTTTATTAATTTCTTGTGTTCTTAATATTGATACCTTGGCCTTCTTTATCCCTTAGGTATTTAATATTTGTCCCTTGGGTTCGCCAATTCCTTTCGTTTGTAATATTAAACCCTTCGTTTTATTATTTCTTTTGGTTTATAATATTAATAACTCCTTGGGCTTATTAATCTCTTGAGTTTAAAATATTAATTCTTATGCTTTATTAATCTATTGAATTTAAAATATTAATTCTTAGGGTTTATTAATTTCTTGGTTTATAATATTAATGTTATCCCTTGGGTTCACCAATTCCTTTAGCTTATAATATTAGACCATTGTGTTTATTAGTTGTTTTGGTTTATAATATTAATAATTCCTTAGGTTTATTAATCTCTTGAGTTTAGGATATTGATTAGATTATGGTATATTAATTTTTTAGGTTTTTGTGTTTAAAATATTAATTCTTAGGGTTTATTAATCTCTTTTGTTTTTAATATTAAAACCTTGGCCTTATTTATCCCTTAAGTTTTTAATATTTATCCCTTGGGTTCACCAATTCTTTTAGTTTATAATATTAAACCCTTCGGTTTATTAGTTTTTTTGGTTTATAATGTTTATAATCCCTTTGGTTTATTAACCTCTTGAGTTTAAATTATTAGTTATTAGGGTTTATTAAACTCTCAGGTTTTCAAGTTTAAAATATCAATTCTTAGGGTTTAATAATCTTTGAGTTTTCTAAATATTTGGGTTGCTAATTTTGGGCATTAAATATTAGTCATACAGTTTAATATTAATGCATGGTCCAATGTCATATTATGAAAAACATTGTATGAATATGAAAACCAACCATGGGAGACCATTGTTAATCATCGTTATTCGTATTTGATCAAGGTCTACCATGGTTGAATGTCACATTGTGAAAAAGATTGTCTCAATATGCAAATAAACCATGGCCAGCCATTATAATTCTTCGTCCAACATCACATTGTGACAAAAATTGTCTCAATGTTTGAATCAAGCATGCTCAACCATGTTTATTTTATGGTTTATAGTATTTATCTAAAGATTTTTATATCCCTAAGGTTTATAATATTAATCTGATAGCTTTAATATTATTCGCTTGGGTTTATAATATTAATAATCATGTGATTTTATCAATCCTTTATGTTTAAGATATTAATTTTCAAGCTTTGTTAATCTCTCTTTTTTTTAATATTGATCCCTTCCACTTATTGATCCCTTAGGTTTTAATATTTATCCCTTGGGTTCACTAATTCCTTAGGTTTGAAATATAAAGCCCTTGGGTTTATTGGTTATTTTGGTTTATAATATTAATAATCCCTTTGGTTTTAAAATATCTTAAGTTAAAAATATTAATGTTTAGAGTTTACTAATTTTTTGGGTTTTTTTGTTTAAAATACTAATTCTTTGGGTTTATTAATCTTTTGTGTTCTTAATATTTATACCTTGGCCTTATTTATCCCTTAGGTCTTTAATATTTATCCCTTGGGTTCACCAATTCCTTTGGTTTGTAATATTAAACCTTTGGTTTTATTAGTTCTTTTGGTGTATAATATTAATAACTCCTTGGGTTTATTAACCTATTGAGTTTAAAGTATTAATTCTTATGCTTTATTAATCTCTTGAGTTTAGAATATTAATTCTTAAGGTTTATTAATTTCTTTGTTTATAGTATTAATATTTATCTCTCGGGTTCACTAATTCCTTAAGCTTATAATATTAAACCCTTGTGTTTATTAATTTTTTTGGTTTATAATATTAATAATCCCATGGGTTTATTAATATCTAGAGTTTAAAATATTGATTAGATTATGGTATATTAATTTTTTAGGTTATTATGTTTAAAATATTAATTCTTAAGGTTTATTAATCTCTTTTGTTTTTAATATGAAACCCTGGGTCTTATTGATCCCTTAGGTTTTTAATATTTATCCCTTGGGTTCACCAATTCCTTTAGTTTATAATATTAAACCCTTTGGTTTATTAGTTCTTTTGGTTTATAATATTAATAATTCCTTGGGTTTATTAATCTCTTGAGTTTAAAATATTGTTTAGATTATTGTATATTAATTTTTTCGGTTTTTGTGTTTAAAATATTAATCCTCAGGGTTTATTAAGCTCTTGTGTTTTTAATATTAAACCATTAGACTTATTGATCTCTTAAGTTTTTAATATTTATCCCTTGGGTTCTCCAATTCATTTAGTTTATAATATTAAACCCTTGAGTTTATTAATTTTATTGGTTTATAATATTGATAATCCCTTTGGTTTATTAATATTTTGAGTTTAAATGATTAATTATTAGGTTTTATTAACTTCTTATGATTTTGAGTTTAAAATATTAATTCTTAGGGTTTAATAATCTTTTAATTTTCTAAATATTTGGGTTGGTAATATTAGGTGTTAAATATTAGTCATACACTTTAATATTAATGCATGGTCCGATTCCATATTATGAAAAACATTGTGTGAAAATGAAAACCAACCATGGGAGACCATTGTTAATCATCGTTATTCATATTTGATAAAGGTCTTCCGTGGTCCAATGTCACATTGTGACAAAGATTGTCTTAAGATGAAAATCAACCATGGCCAACCATCGTATTCTTCGTCCACCGTCATATTGTGACAACAATTGTCTGAATGTTTAAATAGAGCATGCTCAAACATGTTTATTTTACGGTTTATAGTATTGATATAAATTTTTTTATATACTTGAGGTTTATAATATTAATCTATTAGCTTTAATATTATTCCCTTGAGTTTATAATATTAATAATAATGTGATTTTATCAATACTTTCTGTTTAAGATATTAATTTGTAGACATTGTTAATCTCTTTTGTTTTTAATATTTACCCCTTCCATTTATTGATCCCTTGGGTTTTAATATTTATCCCTTGGGTTCACCAATTCCTTGGGTTTGGAATATAAAACCCTTGTGTTTATTAGTTATTTTGGTTTATAATATTAATAATCCATTTGGTTTTAAAACCTCTTGAGTTAAAAATATTAATTCTTAGCGTTTATTAATTTTAGGTTTTTCTGTATAAAATATTAATTCTTTGCGTTTATTAATCTCTTGTGTTCTTAATATTGATCCCTTGGCCTTATTTATCCCTTAGGTCTTTAATATTTGTCCTTTGGGTTCACCAATTCCTTTGGTTTGTAATATTAAACCCTTGGTTTTATTAGTTCTTTTGGTTTATAATATTAATAAATCCTTGGGTTTATTAATCTCTTGAGTTTAATTATTAATTCTTAGGGTTAATTAATTTATTGGTTTATAATATTAATATTTATCCCTTGGGTTCACTAATTCGTTTGGTTTATAATATTAAACCATTGAGTCTATTACTTCTTTAAATGGTTTATAATATTAATAATCACTTTGGGTTTATTTATATCTTGAATTTAAAATATCAATTATTATTAGGGTTTATTAATTTCTCATGTTTTTTATTTTGAAATATTTATTCTTAAGGTTTATTACTATCTTATGTTTTTAAGATTGATCTCTTATCCTTATTGATCATGTGATTTTATCATTCATTTGTATTTAAAATATAAATTCTTAGCCTTTATTAATCTATTATCTTTTTAATATGGATCCCTTGGGCTTCTTGATCTCCTAGGTTTTTAATATTTTATCCTTGGGTTCACCAATTCCTTGGTTTTATTATTCCTTTTGGCTTATAATATTAATAATCCCTTGGGATATTGGTAAGATATATATAATTATTATAAATAGTAATAAAATAATATTATTAAGTTACATTTGAATTTTAATATAGTTTGAATTATAACTATTAATGTATTAAAAAAATTTAATAATATTTTATTATCAAATAATATATATATATATATATATATATATATATATATATATATATATATATATATATATATATATATATATATATATATATATATATATATATATATATATTAGTTTAATATATAGTATGCATATAGTTAATATTATTAATATATTTTAAGAAGATATATAAAATATATTGGTAAATACATAATGATTATTTTGGTAAAATACATATGGTGGGTGGTGGATATAGGCCTATTAGCATATATCAACCAAATTGGTGAATGTGGTTGTAAATCTATTTCATATACGCCTATCAGCGTATATCAACCACATTGGTAAATGTGATTGTGGTAGTTGTTAATAGTGTTGAGTATACAAGCAAACATAATGAAACAAATAAATGAGTGTGTTTATGATTCTATAATAACACAGTTAGTAGTATTCACAGTAGATACCAGACCAATGCAATGACAGACATATAAACACAAAAAACCTTAAGAAGGAGGTAACCATATGGGTAACACCTTGTATATATATATATATATAAACTGATCTAATACATTGAAAAGAGAACACGCGAGAGTGCAAGTGCACTACATGGGTGATTGTAGTAAACCAAGATAAGCAAACTCAAGGTATTAAAAATAACATAAAGACCAATCCATGTATGAGCTATTTTAACCAGAGAAAATTTTAAGGATGGGCGTTTATCTTAAAGTTTAAAAAATTGGCGAATCTTAGTAGTCCCCAATATGTAAATTGTAAAGAATTTTATGTCATTTTTGTAAAAATATTTACTTTTACAATCATTTTATATTACTATATATAATTTTTTGGCGATTTTAAAGGTGAAATATTTTTATACTATAAAATTTGGGCGAAACAATTCTTAAAAAAAATGGAATTTGACGAATTTTTTTTTGGAAAAAGAAGAGAAAATTAGCCCGTCTGCGAATATTAGCCCCTAACATTTTCCATGATTTTAACATTGAAATTAAACCTGCATGAATACAATGAAAAACTGAAAGGAAGAATATCGAATGGAATTTTGAATAATGATTGAAGTGAATGATTGAATGTATTTTCGTAGAAAAAAGACTTCATTGACAAAAAACCAAATATGGAAAGATAAATATAAAAGTATTCATTTACTAAATATAAACTTGTCAAGCTCTCAGAAAAATGGAAGTGATCCCGGGAAAAAACGTTTATCATAATTTCAATAAAGATAAATAGTAACACAATCTCAAGTCTTAACCACACAATATTCAAAAAAAAAGAATGAACTCTCATAGCAAGATCTATCAATTGTTACGACTAACAATATGTCCAACAGGGGCTGAACTTTCTTTCATGGTGGAAGAGCCTTAGTCGCTTCATGAAAATATATAGGAGAAAAGTTACATTTTAAACCCTCAAGCAGAGATAGTATTCTTATTTAGAACTGGAATATGAAACATTGAAGACCCCGCGGTAGTTTCCAAAAGTACCAGGAAGAGAAAAGGGTCGAATGGAAATTAGCCGACGTAGGCTACCAAATAATAACATTCTTGTTGCTGAAATTTGGGGTCTCGAAATTACCTAAAAGACAAATAGATGAGGTTAGAAGACCTGGGGTTCCATGTTAAAAAGTAATAATAAACAAGACATTAACTGTAAATTTAGAATCACAATAGAAAACCATACTTTATAGATGCAATAGGGTTTGATTTTGAATATCTGAGCAAGAAAATCATCAATCAAACCGTGATAAGAAGGCTATGGTCTAAACAAGGCATTGAAGATCAATAATCACAAAAGTGAGGGAGAAATTTGGGTTCGTCCTTAAAACCTGATGGTGTTCTAAAGAAGTGAAACTGAATTACAAACCTTATGCCAAACTCACAAGACTTCACAGGGGATGTAAGGAATTATGTTAACCCAATAATCATATTCCGCTGCGGAGAGAATTTTTTTTTAAAATAGCAAGACCCTTACCTATCTGTGGGCTGAGACAAAAGAGGGAGAAATCACCCTGTGTGCATAGTTGGAGAGCTTGAGCTCCTCTCGTAGTGACGCCAAATGAATGAGAAGTTATGGTTTGTTGGGTAATGGTTTTGACTTAACTACCAAGGAAAAGATCACAATCGTAGATCAATATATAGCACATATGGTGTATATCATCCCAAGTGTCACGCAAAATTCGATGGACATCATTAAACAATGCCACAAAGATATGAAAGAGTTAATATAAAAAGTACTAAGCTTTAAATGATATGCCATTTATACCGATACAGATATATATATCAATGTAGAATCCTATAACAAATAATTTTTGCCCAAGCCCTAGCATATCAAAAGTTTTGATATCATATGTATAAAATCCTAATACTATCACGCTCTAAATGATTAAGTCACGGATAAGATAGGTTGTAACCATATTGTAATTTATTATATAGTAATAAAAGAATCCTTTAAATTATTTTGATGATTACAATGTTTTTATAGGTAAAAAAAAATTATCCTAGTTATGTCAGATGTTATAGGTGGTATCAGAGCAACGTTCACACGCTGGGACCCAGATGGGCCACATAAATAACAATGGGTGTGTCTAAAATTGTGCATAGAAAAATAGGAAGAAGGGGATTTAAGGATATAATGAGTAGGGGGTTCGTATACCAAGCTCCTAGAGCTACAGGGTAATCTCACCCCCAACATAACCCAGAGATCAACCCGGAAATTGGGTACAGTTGAGTTCGCATCAAGAAAGCAACGGACTACTTGAAGAACAACAACGACAAACCAGATGACTTGTGGATACGATGTAACAGTTGCATGAAGAAATGGTTCGAGGAATAAGTGATAATGAGAGGTTAACGTGAGTGAAAGAGATGAGTCTTAAAAGCCTCTCAGATAGGCAAAATCAGGGTACAACCCAACCAAGCCCAGAGAGGGATACCCGAGAAGAAAGTGAACAACGAAAGCAGGCTAATGATAAGACAGAAGGAAGCCATATTCAATGAAGTTATAAAAATAGAACTTATAATGAAGTAGAGTCAGGAAATGTTTCGGATTAATAGGAGATTAAAAAACATAAAGTAGAAATGCAAGGTGAAATCCAGAAAATTAAACCTCCTACATTCGATGGAGAGGCCGACGAGGTAGCAAAGACATGGATAATTAACATGAACAAATATTTTTAAGTTTATGAATATAGCAGCAAACCCAAAGCTCGCTTGGATATTTACCAACTACAGGAGAAAGCCACATTATGGTGGGAGGAATTTAAAAATGTGCGAGGAATTAGGGACCAGAATGTGACTTGGGACGATTTCCAGTAGTATTTCAAAGATAAATACCTAATAAAGCGCTTTTAGATAAAAAACTCTAAATTTTCATGATTTGAGGTTTGGAAACTATCTATGGACAATTTGATAACTAAATTTAACTCCTTATTGAGGTATGTATTGTACCTGATGGACGAAAAGGAGAAATTACAATGATTCTTGAGTAGCTTACCTACTCACGTGAAGGATAGGATCTAATCTAAATATGGGAAAACTAGTTTTTTTGTGCTATCTCCCTCATCAGTATTAAAAAAATGTGTTGAGGATCGTTTCAAATTAACTAGTTGTGAAAGGGTTTATGTGTCAATTTTTAGTGTCTTTTATGAGAAATTTCTTGAGTTAATTAGTTGTTAAAAACACATGTACAGAAAATAAATTGTATATAAATAACACAAAGCAAACACATTACAAAATAGTTGATAATGAAGTTCACCCCTCCTGGGTTGCATCTCCATAGACCTGCTTCAATTGGCCAGGCCCTTGTTTGATTAATGGCCATATATATAGTTACATGCACCTGAGGTGCTCCAATGGATTTGCAACCTACTCCACTGGCTTCAAAATACCCGAAAACCTCAAAATAAACTCATCAAGTTCTGAAAATTATTTTCAACTGATCTAAGCATGACCTCCTCTCCTCATGGCCCTATGCTTCTTTAATATTCAAAGTAGGAAAATCACTTACATAAGTTCTCCAGCGCCTTTACAACCAGAACCATCATGCTCAGAGCATCCAAATTATCTAGGAATGACTCTTCTTGAGTAAACATTAGTTGGAATATACCAAATTTATGGCTTCCTCAATATTTCCTAGGAAAACTCCACTAAAACTGGAACATCTCCAATTATGTCTGCCAATTTCGGAGGAAGCTCTGGGTTTTGTGGCTCCTTCAACATGTTTCCATATTAAATTATAGTTTAATTAAATTTTAAGTGTGGGTTTAATGGATTCTTAGTGCATTAATCGCAATTAACAAAAATTGAAACCAACTCTAAAAATAGAAGAAAAGAGAGATCAACGCCTTATAAATAAGCCACTTCGAGGGGGAAATCACTTTGGCATTACATAAATGAACAATTCTTTGATGATACAAATGAAAAAACCTCCTTCTAGATATGGGATTCCATGGGGTCACAATATAATCCTAGCCAACCTAAGAATAATAATGTAAGGGAACAATAATAACAATATTAGGGTTACAGGGATCCCACAATAATAATAAGGGGGCTACACTAACAACAATAAAGGTCTACACTAGTAATATATGGACCTAACATGCCCCTCTCCTTCAAAATTATAATAAAGTGTTGTCCTCAACGGTTGATTCAACGGGTTATAAATTATCCACTTCGAGGGGGCAACCTCCTTTACATTACATCAATGAAAAATTCTTGGATGATACAAATGAAAAAACCTCCTTCTATATATAGGAGTCCATGGGGTCATAATATAACCCTAGCCGACCTAACAATAATAATGTAAGGGAAGAATAATAACAACATTGGGGTTACATGGGTACAACAATAACAATAAGGGGGGTACACTAATAACAATAAGGGACTACACTAGAAATATAGAGACCTAACAAGAAATCCATTCGAATTTCGGATTAGCGCTTTAATGAAACGCATATTTCATTAATTTTGGAAGTATTCACTTGATCTAGAATTTAGAACTTTAACTAGATTAAGTTTTTTCGAAATGTGGAATTATAAAATCACTTAGTTTACTAATTTTAATGTAGATATTCACCATTTTTGGTGAAAAAATTATCGTGGTAAACTATATAAAGTAAATTTATTTAAAATTGAAAAAGAAAATCTTTCACATCTTAATCTTGGATTCCTTACATTATCTCTTTTAATATTTTTTATGGTTTGTACGAAAAGCTAAGTTTGCTAAGGTTATCTTATGAAAATAATGTTCTATATGTTACTATTATCAACCCATTTAATTATAATATGACATAGTAAATATCATGTATGTGATGACAACTGAAAGATATCTGATAAATTACTATGCATCACAAAAGCTTGAATTCAAATATTAAAACCCTGCTTGATAGGGTCTTGGTAACCAAAATTCATCATATATGTGTTTAGTTACAATTATTACTAAGACAAAGTTGGCACAATTTAAAAGTCTATCAACTTTGCAACACTAGTAATATGGTTGAAGATGAAAAACCCTCTTAGATCATCCAACTTATACTCATATTGGATTTGAATTTCAAAATATTTGTGGCCTTACCAACATTCATGGTATTTTAACTAAACAAAATTATGATCATCTTGAAACACTTCTTTTAATTATTTTTTCGCATACCAATAAAATTCCAAAGAAATTTGAGTAATATCTTTATGGCTTCTTATATACCATATTTGGTCTTAGTGGATGATAATCATCATTATCACCATCATCATTACATACTATTGTAGGAAGTTTGAACCATTTTAGAGTTTACAGGAGAAAATATTTTTTTACTATCAAATTAAATGTTGAATGAGAGGAGTAGTATAATTTATTTATTATTTATTGTTTGTACTTTTGTGTTAAAAACTAAGTTAATTGAGACATACTTAATGAATAATATATTAATAAGCAAGATATATATTAAGTAGAAAGATATTTAATGACAAATTATCATAGTAATGTGTCCAATATATACCAGCATAGATCCATCTTAAATATGGATTTAACATGAGCCTAGAGGGATCAAATTATATAAGAAGAAACAAAACATTTAACCATAAAAACCTATTTTTTCTATATATAGTTATATATCAAGTTGATAACGACACGAGTTAGTTAACATAGATCTTCAAATAGTTTATTTGAATCTCTCGCTAAAATATTTTTGAAAAGTAAAAGATTTAAACATCTAATCCACACATTTTTTTTTTTTACTTCTAATTACTTTACAACATATTCATTTTTTCTTTAACTATAGTCGATATTTTTTTTATATTTATAATATATTTTTATTTTTATTTTTTTTAATTTAGAATGGCACAGAATAGAAAAAATTAAACATCCCCTCATACTAGGTTATATAATGAGCCTAGCCTCTCGGCTCAATTACTAATCATTTTAATTATCAAAATCAATCAAGAATTAGAATAGTAAAAGTAATACAATTTGATTATTTTCGAATACAAGAGGATTGAGAGAAAATTGACTAAACTATTTATTACAAATGTTTAGTTTTTATTCCTGGAGTGTTTAAGGATATTATATTGAAAAGAAGATATTGGCATTCATCTAAAACTGATATTCATTACATTATTTCTATTATCATGAATATTTATATTAATGTATCAAATGTGACTCATGAATAATAGATTTTGTAAAAAACATCTTACCTAGTATAAAGTTATTTAACAATATATTATTATTGTGTTTCTTACTATTATTGACCATCTTAAATTGACAATAACTACTTTTCCTATGTTGAGTACAAATTTATTATATTAGTAAAATGTTGGCACCACTTCAAAATCTATAAGAGGAAATATTTTGTAAGTCTAGTTGTCTTTTTCAATTATCAAAATCATGTTTTTATAAATTAGAGTGCAACAAAACAACAAATTTTATTTATATCAATTATAATAAGGAATATTAAGGAAAACTCACTTCAAACATTATTAAAAGTGTCTAACATTTTTTCATTAAGTGTTTAACTGGTTTATATTAAATAGAATACTAATTAGCTAATCCACTATTGTTTTAATAGACCGAGTTTAGAAGATGTTGTTTTTAAGTGCATTATTGAATTTGATTATGCTTATTTGATATGGTGAAAAGTCATGTTTGTCAAACAAAGCTTTGAAAAATTAAATATTTTATGGAACTATCATGTCATTTGTATCACCACATGATTACATTGAAATAATAAATAATATAAAACTTCTCCAAAAATAATATGAAGAGAATATTTGATATACAAAAAATATTGAAAAGTGTGTCTAAATGTATATTAATAGATCCTTCAAAAAAAAACTACAATCGTGAATCATATAAACCTAGTCTTAAGATATTCTCTCAAGTAGGTAAATAACAACTTCTACACGATATTTATTTATCTTGGTATTCTTGCAATGTTCTTTCTTTGGCATCCATGCCCAAACTATCGTATTAATTGGAATAGAGCCAAGTTCTATGTCATCAGGATTCGGTATCCAATATTTCTCTAAAAAATTTCCGTTGTATTTCCTTGAAATAGGCTTACGCCAATCAACCTTTACATGAATATTTTCACTTTCATTATCCCTAAATATATCTGAGATGGATTCTTCCATCCAAATCATCTGTCATGTGTCCTCATTCCCTCTCTAACTAGCAACATCTTTCCTTTCTCAACAACAATCACTGGATTGAATGTTGGATTTGGCTTGTTGCATTTGGGTCCAACATATATTGGTTCATCTATGGAATTATCAAAATCTCCATTCATAATACTTGATATTACATGGAGTGCATTATGATCAACATCAAGAATGTGCCTTGTCTTGGGCCGGAAATCCTCAGAAGATGAATCACTTCCATCTATTATTCTATGATCATTATAGATTCCATCTAATGTATCAAGAACTCTCTCCCAATAAACTACTTTATTTTTCCATTCGTTTGTAACAATTGGTGAATTCTCATTCCCGATAGTGTATTTCCACATTTTTATGTATGATGAAATCCCTTACTTTAGTTATTTTAAAAGTGCATCATTCTTTTTGGAAGCTCAGAAATATGGTTTCCCTATGGGAATTATAGGTTGGCCTTCATCATCTATATTCCAGAACTCAAATAATTTTTACCACTCAATAGCTCTAATGGATTCTTTGTACCTTAGTACCGGAATATCATTGAGTACAAGAAATTGGAAGTATTGAACATTAAGATTTCCAACTAGTGCATTTTTTCCCTCCTTGATGTATCCATTAAGGAAACTTTTGAAATCATAGACCTTGTCAATAAGTGTAGGTGGAAATATTCTGTTTTCTTCAATTATGTGTATGTATCAATCATTTCAAGTAAAGAATATATATATTTACTTTTAGTTTGGAAGACATTATTCTGTAGGTTCCATCTATGTCTTCATAGGTGTGCCCCACAGTCAAGAATACAACCTCAACAGTGCTGAAGACATCGAGTACAGTTAAAAGTTATGGAAACATGAAAATATAGTGATTCTTATTATCACTTACTGCATTGTCCAATTTTAACAACAAATGTGGAGGAAGAGGTTTAAAATCAACATTTTGACTCTTTGATCTTCCATGAGATATAAAATAATCCTTGTACACTTGAAATTTTGAGTAGATACAGGTGTTAACTAATGCATTTGTAAGTGGGTTTCTTAAAATTCCACTCTCATAAATTAGACCAACATACAAATCAATTTGTGGGTCTTCAAGGCCCCTTAAGCACTTTGCAAGGGATGTAATAGTAAATTGTGATCCCATATGTAAAAATGGTAGGGAGAAATGACCAAAGCCTCTTGTCTTATGACCGTATGTTAGCATACCTCGCAATGCCAAACCTAAATTTGTTCCTACAATAGATTTTGATTTGTCACATAGCCTTGGGATTAAATTCTTTGTTTTATCCAATTTATCATGGATAATGCTCAAATAATCCTTTGGAAACCTCTTTGACATAATTCTATGGGAGAAGTAGCAATATATTCCACACATAAAAATATTGTTATGTTTGTTCAACCTACCTCGTGCCTTTTCTTCCAACTCTTTCGTAGTCGCTGACTTCATCTGTGCTTTCAACACAATACATTCATTGCATTTACTGAATTTGGTGCTATTTGAAAATTCAAAATCTCAAAACTTATTATTCCAAATCTTGCTCATTGTTGACTGTGATATTGATAGATAATTGAGCTTTTGAAGAGCCTCATTGATCTCTTTTAACAAATAATTTTGTGTGTAAGTCGAAGGAAGAAATATTAAAGAAAAATATGTTCCATATTCTTCAGATGTGTTTGGTTTGGTGAAAAATATGAATTATCCATTACAATTTTGTGCTATTTCTATGGTTGTCGCAGTGTTTACTCGTGCTTTGCATGTGTTGGTGTTACCATGAATAGTTTTGATATGTCCATGTTGGAAATAATTCTAGTACTTATATAATGTTATTTGAGGAATATTATGTATACTATACCATTCTTTCTTAAAAATAATATTCCCATTATATCTCATGTCCTTTACATTTCTAGCAATAAGTGCTAGGCCATGGCCATGGCTCCTTGACATGACTATGTTTGACATGAGTGAATTGAAGAAAAATTCCCTAATACCATTTTTATTGATTTGTTTCATACCCCTTCTAGCACCTACAATGGCCTTCCTATCCACATGTTGAAGACAATATTTTCTATAACATACATCTGCAGCCAAAAGTCGAATTTAGTTCTCTTCATCTATTTTTGTTTGGAATTTTGAAATTTTTGTTGTAAACATAACTCATTTAATCCTTTTATATGGCCTTGTTACATGAATATAAATTGAGTTTCTATCTTTTTCATTACAAAGATACCCATCACATTTGTTTAAGGGATTGTTTTCCTCTATAACATCCCATATCGCCACTTCCTTGGGTGGCTCCTTCAACTTTTCCTTAACCCTTAATATCACACCTTTGTTTTCCACCAAATTATTTATTTTCCATCTAACCAAACAATGTATTTAATTATCTTGAATTCTGATTTCACAATTTCCATCTACCACTTCCAAAAAAATGCCAAATTTCATTTCACCTAGTGTTTCACCTTCAACAATGTCATCATCACAGACATTAAATAGCATTCCTTTGGTGATGCACATGCTTGTTCCCATGCATTCATGTGTAAGATAAACCTTTGTAAGTATGAAAATATAACCCTATCTTTGGGAATATTTATGGCATGATCATCATAGTGAGGTTGCAAATCTGATTCTAGCCAAATCTCATAAGATTCCAATGCACCCCTTAGTGTATGCTCAATTATGTTGGATGTGGTAGAGAAACATCGTGCTTTAACACCTTCTCAATTTTAACCACTATGCATCCTTGCTTTACCATATTTCCATGCACTTTATTCGCAAGCTCTGTATTGAATATGGAATCATCACCCACCTTTACTGTGTGTTGTAGAAGATATAGCTTGTCTCCAATATAAAATTTAGAAGAAGCATTTACACCTATAAACGAATGTAAATAAGTTTAGTATTTACTCAAAAAGTAATATTATACTACCAATAGCATTTGAACACATGCTTCAATATTTTGATTTACCTATTTTATGCCTCAAATCCATGATCTTCCATGGATGTATGTCCCCTTCATCAATATACTCCTCAATCAAATGTTATTGAGTGACATCAATTATCAAAATTGCAACTTAACATGCATTAAACCTTTCTCCAGCATAATAAAGTTCTAGACTCTATAGATTCGACCATTCCTAGCCCAATGACTTGATCATTAATAAGGAGATCAACATAGCCCTCCTTTTCCAAAATTATATTTTCCATTCTAGCTTGTACCAATTCTGTAAAAATAATTAGATCATAAATTGTAATTAAAAGGTTGAACCATGTAAAGTGTGAATTTATATTTTACGCAAAAACACACAAATTTAAAAAAAATTAATATAGATGCAATAATTTAAATAGTATGGTAGTCATATTGTATGTAATGAGACATTGTTCCCCACCATCTAATGCCTACTACCAAAAAGTACTTTACATGCCAATTATACAAAAAACATATATGAAGACCATGAAATTAGAGATGTAGATAGTATCATAGAATGACAAATATCAACTCATATCAAACCACCAACTTCCTATTTAACTTCAGAAATGATATTTTTATTCTTAATGCATGTGTATGAATAATAATAAGAAGAAATTTGTGGAAGTGGAAGAACCAAAACATGGTCCATTGGAAAATCTAAGAAATCCAAATACTGATGCAAAATAAGATGTATCAATTTTAGCCACGATGCATCCTTTCTTTGCCATGTTTCCATGCACTTTATGTCCAAACTATGTATTGAATATGGAGCCCTCACCCACCTTCACTCCATGTTGTAGAAGATCTACTTTGTCTCCAATAGAAAATTTAGAAGAAACATTTGCACCTATAAACGAATGTAAGTAAGGTTAGTATTTACTCAAAAAAAAAGTATTATATTGTCAATGATATTTGAACACATGTTTCAATATTTTTATTTACCTATGTTTTGCCTCAAATCCATGATATTACATGGATGTATGTCCCCTTCATCAACATCCTTCTCAATCAAATGTGGTTGAGTGACATTAATTATCAAAATTGCAACATAAGATGCATTGACCCTTTCTTCGGCATAATAAGTTCCAGGCTCTATATATTCAACCCTTCCTAGCCCAACGAATTGGTCATTAATAAGGAGATCAACATGGTCCCACTTTTCCAAAATTATATTTTCCATTCAAGCTTATACCAATTCTATAACAACAATTAAATCATAAACTGTAATTAAAATGTTGAACAATGTAAAGTGTGATTTTATGTTTTCGCAAAAACACACAACTTTCAAAAAAATAATATAGATGTAGTAATTTAAATAGTATGGTAGTCATATTGCATGCAATGAAACATTGTTCCCCACCATCTAGTGCATACTACGAAAAAGTAATTTACATGAAAATTACACAAAAAATATATATGAAGACCATGCAATTAGAAATATAGATAATACCATAGAATGAAAAATATCAGCTCATATCGAACCACCAATTTCCTATTTAACTTAAAAAATGACACTTGTGTCTTAATGCATGTGTATGAATAATGATCATATTAAATTTGTAGAATTTTAAGAACCAAAAAATGGTCCATTGGAAAATCTAATAAATTTCAAGATTGATGCTACATAAGATGTCTAAAAGCCCCATGAAAAGGTTAAATTATATCTTCAATTACTGAAGATGTTTGATGTTTGAACTCGATAATAAAAAGCCAAACTAGAGGTTTTCTTCCAAATAAAAGACTTGAATGAAAAATATCAGCTCATATCAAACCACCAAGTTCCTATTTAACTTTAGAAATGACACTTGTAGTCTTATTGCATATGTATGAATAATGATCATAAGAAATTTGTAGAAGTTGAAGAACCAAAACATGGTCCTTTGGAAAATCTAAGAAATTCCAAGATTGATGCTACATAAGATGTCTAACAGCCCCATGGAAAGGAGAAACTATATTTTCACTTAGTGAAGATGTTTGATGTTTGACCTTGATAATCAAAAGCCAAACTAAAGGTTCTCTTCCAAATAAGATTTTTGGTACTGTAAATACTAGACCATTCTCATATTTATTCTAAAAGTAAAGAAATTTCATTTTACAAATATTTAGTTCCAATGTTAGCATTCCCTACCTATATACATCTAATGACATACTATTTAGGATGGATACAAAGGGATGTTAACTTTAGGTCCTCGAAAAGTGTAGATTTGAGTTTTGCTACATTTTTATGTTGATGAGGAAGAGTATTATCTTATGCATCGAAACATTAGTGAAATTTTTTTTTGGAGTTCATAACTATACAACAAAATAAAGATAAAAAAAATACATGTTAAAAAATTGTGCTTGATACTTTCAAGTTGCATACATGTGAATTTGTAGAAAAACATAGTATACCTCAATAATACATTTATTCATAAACTTAAAAACTATACAAAGATCACATTATTCTCCATGGATCAAATACTTATGATTGGATTATTGTGTTTGTGCCAAAAGGAAATCTATACCATTATATTTACTTCAAACTCAAGCACAAATGTAGTGTCAACAACAACATATATCTATATAAAATTCTATTGCACTATCATTGATCTCCATAATTTTTTCCAAATTCAATGAAAGGGCACATCAAAATCTATAACTCAAACCATTGTGATTATAGAGAAAATTTCACCCCTAGAGCATTGGTTTCATAAGTGTAATGGTGTCTAGAAGAAATCTAGTAATCACTAGGTATCCTTCTTGCATAATCACAAATGCACTGCCAAGAAAAATATCAGAGCACTAACCTTGGTGAGGGTGAAATCTTGATAGTTTTCCTTTTGGAACAAGAAAAAATAAATCTAGTTCACTCTATAATTCCTTATAACACAAATACAAGCACATTTCCAACAATAATGTTTCATTGCGAAAAAAATCTAATGGATGCAAGATTTACTTCTATCACAAACACAAACACGTTTTCAACAATAAAATTGCAAGACGAAGGAAATTTAACACATTATAACCTTTATTTTAGCATAAAAACAAACATGTTTCTAATAAAAACATTACATTATAAAGGAAATATAATGTGTGCTAGCTTTCCTTCTATCAAAAGTAGAAGCCTAAAAACATTGTACCTGAAATGAAAGCTAACAATCAATATCATTCCTTCTACTACAAACATAAGCATATTTCTAGAAGAAACGTTACATGTTCAAATAAATCTATCACATGTAAGATTTCCTTCTAGCAAAAACATAAGCACATTTCTAAATCCACCACATTCTAAATCTCCTTCTAGCATAAATAGAATCATGTTGTTGTGAAACCAGCTCCAAAAATAGAATAAAAGAGATATCAATGTCTTAGAAAAATAAAACTATCTTAGGGAACATCCAACTAGTTGTTGAATGTCATTTGATGATACAAATCATAAACCTTTCTATATATAGGAGTCCATGGGGCCACATTTTAGACCTTTTAGTAAATAAATGTAATCCCTAGCCATCTAAAATAATAATTATGCTAATAATAACAATATAAGGAGCAGGGTACAATAATAACAATAAGGGGGTTACACTAACAAAAATAAGGGACTATACTAGTAATATAGGGACCTAAAATGCCCCTCTCCTTCAAAAAAGTGTTGTCCTCAACGCTTGAGTAGCTATGGTGCTTCTGTATAAAATTCTCATCCTCCCATATAGAATCTTCAGTAGGTAAGTTCTTCCACTTGATGAGATACTCTGAAATTGATCGATTTCGTAGCTTTCGAGTTCTTCTTTCCGTGACCGCTTCAAGTTCCAATATGATCTTTCCTTCCTCATCAAGGTCTGGCCATATTGTTTGAACAAGAATATTTTCACCTATAACCTTCTTTAAGCATGAAACATGGAAAACTGGATGCACTCATGAAGATGTAGGAAGCTCCAATTTGTATGCCATAGTACCAATATTTTGCAACACTTTGTGAGGACCATAGTAATTTGGCGATAACTTATTATCCTTCTTATCTTTCTTGAGCGACATTTTCTTGTATGGTTGTAGCTGCAAAAATACCCAGTCTCCTACATCAAAAATTCTCTCGCTGCGATGTTGATCTGCCTGTTGTTTGATTTGATTTTGTGCCAAATTCAGGTTATCCTTTAAGAGTTGGAGAACTTATTTTTGATGCTCAATGTGATCTTCCACTAATTGAACCTTCTAATTTTCACTTAAAGATGATGTGATGGACGCTGGATGATATCCATAAAGTGCCATAAATGGGGTCATTTTTGCTGCAGTATGAAAGGAAGTGTTATACAACCATTCAGTGAGAGGTAACCACTTGAACCATTGTGTTTGTTTATCAGATACAAAAAAACAAAGATATCCTTCCAAACATTTATTTACTATCTCAATTTTACCATGAGATTGAGGATGATAAGATGAGCTATGAGCTAATTGATTACCCAAACAAGAAAATAACTCCGTCCAAAAATTTCCAATAAAAATGGGATCTCTGTCGCTGAAAATAACCCTTCGATCTCCATGTAGCTTTTGAATTGTGTCCATAAATGTAGTAGCAAATGTACTTTCTTTAAATGGATGAGATAATGCAAAAAAGTGTGCATACTTGGTAAGTCTATCAACTACCACCATGATGACACTCTTTCCTTCGGACTTAGGTAAACCTATGATAAAATCGATTGAAATCTCCTCCCAAGGTTGACTTGGAATGGATAAAGGTTGTAGAAAACCCAGGGTATTTATTGTATCAAATTTATTCTGCTAGAAAACCAAACATTCTGCCACAAAATTTTGAATATCAGATTTAAGACCATCCCAAAAAAATTCTTTCTTCACCGTGTGGTATGCTTTTAAAAATCTTGAGTGTCCTCATAGAGGAGAAGTGTGCAATTCGAAAAGAATATTTTTTTTGGTTGGGAATTCTTACAAAGATATAAGCGATATTTGTACCATAAGGAATCATTTTTCCAACTAAATGTATTAGATGTACTAGGATCTTGGTGCAACTTTTGAATGAGTGTCCACACTTCTTCATCCTTCTTCCATTCGTCCCTTGCTTTGGTTATCCAATCTGGTTGGATAATAGATATGGCACAAGGAAATGCTTCCACCTCTTCATTATTTCTTAAGAGTGCATCTGCAACAACATTTAGCTTCCCTTTTTTTTATATTATTTCAAAGTCATAACCCAACATCATTGTGACCCATTTTTGTTGCTCTTCTGAAGATAGTATTTATTCCAAAAAGTGTTTAAGACTATCATTATCAATTTTTACCTTGAAGTGTCTTCCCATTAGGTAAGTTCACCATTTCTTTAGTGCATGCAGTATTGCTAACATTTCCTTCTCATAAATAGCTTTCTGTAAATACTTTCCTTCGATTGGATGAATTTCAAAAGAAATGGGTCTTCCTCCTTGCATTAAAACAACACCAATTCCATTTCCTGAGGCATCACATTCCACAATAAAGGTTTTTTTGAAATCTAGTGTAACCAAGACCAATGCTAGGCACATTGCTTATTTAAGATGTTAAAAGGCCTTAGTTTCTTCATGAGTCCATGAAAATTCATCTTTATTCAATAATGTTGTTAGAGTTGTTGCTATTCTCCCATAATTCTTGACAAACTTGTGATAATACCCTGTTAACCCAAGAAATCCTTGCAACTTCTTTATGGTTGTGGGGACTTTGCATTCCTTCATGGCTTTAATTTTGTTAGGGTCTACCTTAACACCCTCATGAGATACAATATGACCCAGATATTCCACCTCTTCCACTACAAAGAAACATTTGGATTTTTTTTCATATAATTGTTCCTCCTGCAAAAGTTTGAGCACCCTGTGAACATGTTGAACATGATCCTTCCAAGACTTGTTGTAGATCACTATATCATCATAAAATACTAGCACAATTTTTCTAAGGAAGGGTTTGAAAATGGAATTCATCAAACCTTTAAATGTAAAAGGTGCATTGGTAAGGACAAAAGGCATGACCAAAAATTCATAATGACATTCATGAGTTCGAAATATTTTTTTCAGAATATCTTCAGTCTTCATTCTAATTTGATGATATCCTGAATGAAGATCCAACTTGGTAAAATAAATTGCTCTATGTAATTCATCTAGTAATTCATAAGTCACAGGAATGGGAAATTTATATTTAATGGTGATCTTATTGAGCTCCCTATAATCCAAAAACATACGCCATGATCCATCCCTGTTGTGCACCAATACTACAGGAGCAGAGGAAGAACTTTGACTAGGTAGAATTACACCAACCTCTAACATTTCTGCAATCATACATTCAATTTCGCTCTTTTGGAGATAAGGATATCTATAAGGCCTGATATTTGGAGGAACACTTCCTGGAATAAAACGAATAGTATGATCATGATCAAAAATAGGTGGGAGTCCTTTGGGAGTTTCAAAAACCTTGAAATTATTGTCCAAGACTTTTTGGAGATCTAAAGAAATAGATGATTTTGGTGTTGGAACTTATAGTGAGAATAATTGTGCAATTACACCTTGATTTTCTTTCTTTAGAAGATTTGTCATGACATTAGAGCTTATTATCTTTCCCACTTCCTTGAAATACCTCGTAATTCGACTTCCTTTCCTTCTGAAAAAAATTCAAGAAAAGTTCTTGAAAATTAAAAGCTACCACCCCCAAAGATTGTAACCATTGTACTCCTGGTACAACATCAGCACCTCTCATAGGAATGGAAAGCATTGGAATATTCAATACATATTCCCCCATGGTTAACTTGATATTATGAAATTTTCTAGAGCAATTTATAGTTCCTCCATTTGCACCCATCACTTGACATTCTGGTGCTGGGTATAGGAAACAATTCAATTCCTTGGCTACCTTACAATGAATAAATTATGGGTACTACCTGAATCAATCAACACTATTACCTTTTTCTTCTTGATATGGCCTTCTATCTTGAGAGTTTGAGGAGTGGTAACTCCTGCCAATGTATTACACGATATGGTCAGACTCATTTCCTCCTCTTCTAGGGTTGTTTGGACGTGTATATCCTCTTATTTTGAAGATTCTTGTTCATTTTCTTCTTCCTCTTCACAATCTATGTAAAATCATTTCTTCTCAACACACTTATGACCTTTAGTGTATTTGCTATCACAACTGTAGAAAAGCCCTTTTTCTCTTTTTTCTTCCAATTGTTGTGGTGTCAACCTTGTAGGTTCTACAAATCTATGATTAGAAACACTTACCTCTTTACAGAAGTGAGCGGTAGGCTTCCCTGTCACCATAATTTTACATTCAATTTTTCTGGCCAACCTGAATGCCTTCTCCAATGAATCAGGTTCCAAAAAGTGAACTTCATGTTGGATGTTATCCTTTAAAGTACGTATGAAGAGATCAATCCTGTGTTCCTATGAAATACCATTTACCCTTATATTTAATTTTTGGAAGTCCTCAATCTACTCCCCCACTAAACCCTTTTGTTGGAGATTTATCAATTGGCTAAAGAAGGTGCTGCTCTCCGTATCCTCATAATGTGCTATCATTTCCTCTGTAAAAATTGACCAAGTGACAATTTTTTTACAGGAGAAAAGCCATCGATACCATACAAATGTATTTTGTTATAAATTTAAAGTTGCAATGCGTACCTTTTGTGTGTTTTGGACATTATTGAGATCAAAATATTGCTCCATCTGTAGTATCCATGTTATAGGATCATTTCCATCAAACTTCCTCATATCGATTTTTGGAATATGGTGGTTCTTCCCTCCAACAGTAAATTTTATGAAATCACGATTAACATTTATTTTGTTCTCATCATGAGTTTCCTCTACTATATTTTCACCATTAGGAAACATTTCTTGTATCAACTTTTCCAAACTTTTGATGTCTACTTTTAGATCCTTCTTCATGTTTTCCATGTTGTCTTTCATTTTTCATCGATCTTAGCTTCCATGCCCACTTCCATGCCATCCATCTTAGCTTCCAAACCATTCATCTTAGCTTCCATGCCTTTCTTCCAACCATCCATATTATTTTCCATGCATTTCTTCAAAACTTCCATTTCATTTTTTTTTGTTCTTTGCGAGAGCGAAATTTGTTGCACTTGCTCTTGTAATTTTGATATGTCATGTTGCCATTCGTCCTCTTCATGAGTCATACTAAAACCTTCTAAAGGATTAATTGGTGTTGAATTATTTTTAGGGTACATTTTAGAATCCAATACTGATATATATTCTACAATATGCGCTTGAAATTAATTCAACTTGATTCTTCAAATGAGACTTATGCAATTCAGAAAAAAAATACACACCTTTTACTTGCTTTTGAGGAGTTTGCTATTGAAATTGAATTATCTCTATAATTTTGGATCCTCAATATCTACAATTCAGCCATGTAGAATCCCTCTAAAGCTTCTTTCAAATGCCATAGGTCTGATCTGATTTGGATTCCTCAAGACAAAGTTATGTCCAATCTCCCACAACGACCCAATTTTGGACTGGTTCAGTAGAGCGAACTTGTATGACTTGCCATGTGTCATTGTTTCCTCCTTTGGCTCTGAAATTTATAGACTGAAAACTACAGTCTGTGTACTTGTGGCCACTTTTTACAGCATTCCAATCCGATTCTCATAGAGAGAGATATGAATATTTTCCCATGAAAAACTCTTGGAGATGAAATTCAGAAGCCTCAAACAGCTATTCCTCAGGAAATTTTGTGACGATTTTCCTCAGGATTTTGGCTTCGTACTATTAAAATTTCAGTTTCTGAACCTTTGTAGAAAAAACTTTATTATGAAAATACCATGATGACCTATTTAGGTTAAATTTAGGAGCCTGGAAAATGACCTAACTTGCACAGATCATATCTCCGAAAATATTGCAAACCAAGCTCTAAAATTATTTAAAGATTTTCCTCAGGATTTTGGCTTCACACTCTAAAAATTTTCGATTCTGAACCTTCATAGAAAAAAATTTATAGCGAAAATTCCACGCTGACCTGTTTGGAGCAACGAAACCCTAGAATCTCAAAGATCTAATACCAAATGTTGTGAAACCAGCTCCAAAAATAGAAGAAAAGAGATATCAATGCCTTAGAAATAAGCCACTTCAAGGGGGCAACCTCCAATATATTACATGAATCAACAATTCTTGTATGATACAAATTACAAAACCTCCTTTCTATATATAGGAGCCCATGGGGCCACATTGTAATCCTAGTGGGGCCACAATGTAATCCTAGCCGACCTAACAATAATAATTTAAGGTCACAATAATAACAATAAGAGGGTTACACTAACAACAATAAGGGACTATACTAGTAATATAGAGACCTAACACATGTTACTCACAAAAAAATTGCAAAGTAAAAGAAGTCTTACACATTATAGAGTTCCTTCTAGCACAAACACAATCACATTGTTAGAAACTACATTGCAGGGTGGAAGATATCTAACCTATGCTTGATTTACGTATAGCACATTTCCAACAATAACATTGTAGGGAAAACAAAATCCAATGCATGATTAATTCCTTCTAGCATAAACACACGTATATTTCCAACAATATTGCATTGCAAAAGAAATCCAATGCAAGTTATATTTCATTCTAGCACAAATACAAGCGTTGCCAACAACAATATTTCATTATGAAACAAATCTATTACATACTAGATTTTATTCTAGTACAAACACAAGGACGTTGCTAACACCACTATTGCACTGCAAAATAAATTTAGCGCATGCTAGAATTCCTGCGACCATACACAAACACATTGGCAACATCAATATTGTAGGGTAAAAGAAATCTATATCATGCTAGATTTTCTTCTATCACAAACATAAGAATATTTCCAATCACAATATTGGAAGGTGAATTAGATCTAACATGTTATTTGTACTTATATATCAAACACAAACATGTCACCAATAACAACATTGCTAGTTGAATGTAATCTAACACATGCTATATTTCCTTCTCTCGCAAACACAACAACATAACAATATGGTATGGTGAAAAAAACATACCGCATATTAGATTTTCTTCTAGCACAAACAATCATATTGTCAAAAACACCTTATGCAAGAAAAAAAATATCTAGTGTGTGGTAGATTTCCTTCTAGCACAAACACAAACACATAACATTGTAGGGGTTAAGAATCTAGCACATGCCAAATTTTGTTATAGCATGAACACAAATATATTACCAACAACATTCTAGGGAAAAAGGAATCTAGCACATGCTAGATTTCCTTTCAGCACACTCACAAGCACATTGCCAATAACATCATTGTGGTGAAGGAAATATGGTGCATACTAGATTTCCTTCTAGCACAAACAATTGAATTGCCAACAACAACATTGCAATCTGAAATAAGTCTAGTGCACACTATATTCTATTCTAACACATATACAACCACATTTTCAATAGACTTATAGAAGTGTGCAATAAATCTAATGTATGCTATATTTCCTTCTAGCACAAACACAAACACATTACGACATTTCTAGATAAAATAAATCTAGCACGTGGTAGATTTACTTCTAGCACAAACAAAAGCATATTGTCAAAAACCACATTGCAGTGAAAAAGAAATGTAGCGCATGCTAGATTTATTTCCAGCCAAAATTGAAGCATGTTGCCAATAACAACATTTCAAGGTGAAGAAAAGGTAACATGTGTTAGCTTTACTGTTAGGTCCCTATATTACTAGTATAGTCCCTTATTGTTGTTAGTGTAACCCCCTTATTGTTATTAAGGTACCCTTGTAACCCCCATATTGTTATTATTATGCCCTTAAATTATTATTGTTAGGTTGGCTAGGATTACATTGTGGCCCCACTAGGATTACATTATGGCCCTTCTGGACTCCTATATATAGAAAGGAGGTTTTGTAAATTGTATCATCCAAGAATTGTTCATTTATGTAATGTGGCTGGAGGTTGGCCCCTCAAGTGGCTTATTTATAAGGCGTTGATATCTCTTTTCTTCTATTTTGAGCCAAATTACACAAAATTTGCATCTATTTGATTCTAGGGTTTCGCTGTTCTAAACCTAAACAGTCATCGTGGCATTTTGCTATAACGCTTTTTCTACAAAGGTTCGTAATTCAAAATTTTTAGTGTGCGAAGCTGAAATCCCGGGAAAATTTTCAAAACATTTCGTATATTGGTTCACAATATTTTTGAGATATGATCTGTGGAAGGTAGTGCTTTTTCAGGCTCCTGAATTTCATCTCAAAGAGGTGATCATGGGAAAATATTCATCACTCTCTCTCTCTGAGAATCAGATTGGAGTGTCATAAAAAGTGGTCGCAATTACACGGACTATAGCTTCTTTGCTATCAATTTCAGAGCTAAAATATGAAACAATTACAAGTGGAAAGTCATACAAGTTCACTCTATTGAACTAGTCCATAATTAGGTCATTGTGGGAGATTGGACATAACTTTGCCTTGGAGTATCCAAATCAAGACAAACCTATGGCATTTGAAAGATAATTTATAGGGATCCATTTGTAAAAATATATTGATGTGCTGCAAACACAAACAGATAATCCACCTCAATATCGGGCTTCCTCAAAAGCAAGAAAAAGGTGTGTATTTTTTTTCCGAATTGCATAAGTCTTGTTTGAAGAATCAATTTGAATTTATTCCAAGGGCATATTGTAGAGTATATATCAGTATTGGGTTCTAAAAAATGCCTCGTAAAAATAATTCAACACCCATTAAGCCTTCAGAAGGCTCTACTATGACTCATGAAGATGAAGAATTGCAACATGATCTATCAAAATTACAAGAGCAAGTGCAACAAATTTCACTCTCGCAAAGAGCAACAAAAAATGAAATGGAAGTTTTGAATAAAGGCGTGGAAGTGAAGATGGACGGTTTGAAGAAAGGCATGGAAGCTAAGATGGATGGCATGGAGGTTGGCATGGAATCTAAGATGGATGACATGGAAGCTAAGATCGATGAGAAAATGGAAAACATGAAGAATTTTCTAAAATAAGACATGGAAGGTTTGACAAAGTTGATACAAGAAAGGTTTCCTAATGGTGAAAAGATAGTAGAAGAACCTCATGATGAGAACAAAATAAATGTTAATTGTGATTTCATAAACTCTAATGTTGGCGGGAAGAACCACCATATTCCAAAGATGGATATGAGGAAGTTTGATGGAAAGGATCCTGTAACTTGGATACTACAGATGGAGCAATATTTTGATCTCCATAATGTGCAAAACACACAAAAGGTACGCATTGCAACTTTACATTTAGAACAAAATACATTTGTATGGTATCGATGGCTTTGCTCCCGTAAAAAAATTGTCACTTGGTCAATTTTTACGGAGGAAATTATAGCACATTATGAGGATACAAAGAGCAACACCTTCTTTAGCCAATTGATAAATCTCAAACAAAAGGGTTTAGTGGGGCAGCACATCGAGGACTTCCAAAAATTGAATATAAGGGTAACTGATATTCCAGAGGAACACAGGATTGATCTCTTCATAGGCACTTTAAAGGATAACATCCAACATGAAGTTCGCTTTTTGGAACCTGATTCATTGGAGAAGGCATTCAGGTTGGCAAGAAAAGTTGAATGTAAAATTATGGCGACAAGGAAGCCTACCACTCAATTCTATAAAGAAGGAAGTGTTGTTACGCCTAGATTTCCACAACCTACAAGGTTGACACCACAACAATTGGAAGAAAAAAGAGCAAAAGGGATTTGCTACAGTTGTGATAGAAAATACACTAAAGGTCATAAGTGTGCTGAGAAGAAATTATTTTACATAGATTGTGAAGAGGAAGAAGAAAATGAAAAAGAAGAGGATATACACCAGGAACCAACCCTAGAAGAGGAAAAAATGAGTCCGACCATATCGTGTAATGCATTGGCAGGAATTACCACTCCTCAAACTCTCAAGATAGAAGGACATATCAAGAAGAAAAAGGTAATAGTGTTGATTGATTCAGTAGCACCCATAATTTTATTCATTGTAAGGTAGCCAAGGAATTGAATTGTTTCCTATACCCAACACCAGAATGTCAAGTGATGGTTGCAAATGGAGGAACTATAAATTTCTCTAGAAAATGCCATAATATGAAGCTAACCATGGGGGAATATGTATTGAATAGTCCAATGCTTTCCATTCCTATGGGAGGTGCTGATGTTGTACTAGGAGTACAATGGTTACAATCTTTGGGGACGGTAGCTTTTAATTTTCAAGAACTTTTTTTGAAATTCTTTTCAGAAGGAAAGGAAGTCGAACTACGGGGTATTGAAGGGAAGCCAGGAAGGATAATAAGCTCTAATGGCATGACAAAGCTTCTAAAGAAAGAACAACGAGGCGTAATTGCACAATTATGCTCACTAGAAGTTCGAACATCAAAATCATCTATTTCTGCAGATCTCCAACAAGTCTTGGACAATCATTCCAAGGTGTTTGAAACTCCCAAAGGACTCCCACCTATTCGTGATCATGATCATGCTATTCATTTGATTCCAGGAAGTGTTCTTCCAAACATCAGGCCTTATAGATATCCTTACTTCCAAAAGAGCGAAATTGAACGTATGATTGCAGAAATGTTAGAGGCGGGTATAATTCAACCTAGTCAAAGTTCTTTCTCTGCTCCTGTAGTATTGGTACACAAGAAGAATGGATCATGGCGAATGTGTCCGGATTATAGGGAGCTCAATAAGCTCACCATTAAAGACAAATTTCCCATTCCTGTGATTGATGAATTATTGGAAGAATTACATGGAGCAATTTATTTTACCAAGTTGGATCTTCGTTCAGGATATCATCAAATTAGAATGAAGACTGAAGATATTCCAAAAACAACATTTCGAACCATGAGGGTCATTATGAATTTTTGGTCATGCCTTTTGGCCTTACCAATGCACCTTCTACATTTCAAGGGTTGATGAATTCCATTTTCAAACCCTTCCTTAGAAAATTTGTGCTAGTATTTTTTGATGATATACTAATCTACAGCAGGTCTTGGAAGGATCATGTTGAACATGCTGACAGGGTGCTCAAACTATTGCAGGAGAAACAATTATATGCAAAAAAATCCAAATGTTTCTTTGGAGTACAAGAGGTGGAATATCTGGGTCATATTGTATCTCACGAGGGTGTTAAAGTAGACCCTAACAAAATTAAAGCCATTAAGGAATGGAAAGTTCCCACAACCATAAAGCAGCTGCGAGGATTTCTCGGGTTAACAGGGTATTATCGCAAGTTTGTTAAGAATTATGGGAGAATAGCAGCACCTCTAACAACATTATTGAAGAAAGATGCATTTTCATGGACTCCTGAAGCAACTAAGGCCTTTGAACATTTTAAAGAGGCAATGTGCCTAGCACCGGTCTTAGCTACTTCAGACTTCACAAAAACCTTTATTGTGGAATGTTATGCCTCAAGAAATGGAATTGGTGCAATTTTAATGCATGAAGGAAGACCCATTGCTTTTGAAAGTCGTCCAATCAAAGGAAAGTATTTACAGAAACCTATTTATGAGAAGGAAATGTTAGCAATACTGCATGCACTAAAGAAATGGTGAACTTACCTAATGGGAAGACACTTCAAGGTAAAAATTGATCATGATAGTCTTAAACACTTTTTGAAACAAAGACTATCTTCAGAAGAGCAACAAAAATGGGTCACAAAGATGTTGGGTTATGACTTTGAAATAATCTACAAAAAAGGGAAGCTAAATGTTGTTGCAGATGCACTCTCAAGAAAGAATGAAGAGGTGGAAGCATTGCTTTGTGCCATTTCTATTATCCAAATAGATTGGATAACCGAAGCAAGAGATGAATGGAAGAAGGAAAAAGATGTATGGACACTCATTCAAAAGTTGCAGCAAGATCCTAGTACATCTGATACATTTAGTTGGAAAAATGATTCCTTATGGTACAAAGATCGCTTATATCTTTTTAAGAATTCCCAACTAAAACAAAATATTCTTCTGGAATTGCACACTTCTCCTTTAGGAGGACACTCGGGATTTTTAAAAACTTACCACAGGGTGAAGAAAGAATTTTTTTGGGATGGCCTTAAATCTGATATTCAAAATTTTGTGGCGAAATGTTTGGTTTTCCAGCAGAATAAAGTGGAGACAATTAAGACCCCGGGACTTCTACAACCTTTATCCATTCCAAGTCAACGTTGGGAGGAGATTTCAATGGATTTTATCACAGGTTTACCTAAGTCCGAAGGAAAGAATGTCATCATGGTGGTAGTTGATAGACTTACCAAGTATGCACACTTGTGTGCATTATCTCATCCATTTAAAGCAAGTACAGTTGCTACTACATTTATGGATAGAATTCAAAAACTACATGGAAGCCCAAGGGTTATTGTGAGCGACAGAGATCCCATTTTTACTGGAAATTTTTGGACAAAGTTATTTTCTTGTTTGGGTACTCAATTAGCTCATAGCTCATCTTATCATCCTCAATCTGATGGTCAAACTGAGATAGTAAATAAATGTTTGGAAGGATATCTTCGTTGTTTTGTATCTGATAAACAAACACAATGGGTCAAGTGGTTACCTCTCGCCGAATGGTGGTATAACACTTCCTTCCATACTGCAGCAAAAATGACCCCATTTATGGCACTTTATGGATATCATCCACCATCGATCACATCATCTTTAAGGGAAAATTCGAAGGTTCAAGCAGTGGAAGATCACATCGAGCATCAGCAAGAAGTTCTCCAACTCTTAAAGGATAACCCGAATTTGGCACAAAATCGAATGAAACAACAGGCAGATCAACATCGTAGCGAGAGAAGTTTTGATGTAGGAGATTGGGTATTTTTACGGCTACAACCATACAAACAAATGTCCCTCAAGCAAGCAAATAAGGATAATAAATTATTGCCAAAGTACTATGGCCCTTACAAGGTGTTGCAAAAGATTGGTACTATGGCATACAAATTGGAGCTTCCTGCTTCTTCGCGAGTACATCCAGTTTTCCATGTTTCATGCTTAAAGAAGGTTATAGGTGAAAATATTCCAATTCAAACAATATTGCCAGAACTTGATGAGGAAGGAAAAATCATATTGGAACCTGAAGCAGTGATGGAAACAAGAACTCGACAGCTACGGAATCGATCAATTTCAGAGTATCTCATCAAGTGGAAGAACTTACCCACTGAAGATTCTACATGGGAGGATGAGAATTTTATACAGAAGCACCCAGAGCTACTCAAGCATTGAGGACAACACTTTTTTGAAGGAGAAGGGCATGTTAGGTCGCTATATTACTAGTATAGTCCCTTATTGTTGTTAGTGTAACCCATTTATTGTTATTATTGTACCCTTGTAACCCTCATATTGTTATTATTGAGCACTTAAATTATTATTGTTAGGTCGACTATGATTACATTGTGGCCCCACTAGGATTACATTATGGCCCGATGGACTCCTATATATAGAAAGGAGGTTTTGTAAATTGTATCATCCAAGAATTGTTCATTTATTTAATGTATTGGAGGTTGCCCCCTCGAAGTGGCTTATTTCTAAGGCATTGATGTCTCTTTTCTTCTATTTTTGGAGTTGGTTACACAACATTTACGCTTAGCACAAACACAAGCACACAACAAGATTGTAGGGTGAAAGAAATATAGCATGTTATATTTTCTTCTAACATAAACAAAAACATATTCCAATGACAAAAATGCATGGAAAAAGATATATAGAACAAATTCTATCACAAATAGAAGCACATTTCCAATAAAAACATCGCAAGGTAAAATAAATTTAATGCATGTTAGCTTTACATGTAGCACAAATACAAGAATACTATGAAGAACAAAATTTCATGCCAAAAGAAACCTAGTGCATTTCCTTCTAACACAAATGCAAGCTCATTGCCAAGGTGCAGGAATCTTGATAACAACAATATTGTAGAGAAAAATAAATCTAGCACAACTTCTAGCCCAAACACAATCACATTTCTAATAACATTTCCAAGGCTAAAGAAATATAACACGTGCTAGATTTCCTTCTATCATAAAAAACCAAATAGACCAGAACAATATTGCAACGCAAAAGAATTATAGCACGTGCTACATTTATGCATGGCACAAACACAAGCACATAACAACATTGTAGGGTGAAATAAATCTAGTATGTTAGATTTTCTTCTAGCATAAAATAAATCATATTGCCAACAACAACATTGCATGGAAAAATATATCTAGAACAACTTCTATCACAAACACAACCAAATTTCCAATAACAACATCGCAAGGTAAAATAAATTTAGTGCATGTTAGCTTTACATGTAGCACAAATACAAGCATACTACCAACAACAACATTTCATGCCAACAGAAACCTAGCGCATGCTATATTTCCTTCTAACACAAACACAAGCACATTTCCAAGGTGAAGGAAATCTAACACGTGTTACATTTCCTTCTATAATAAAAGCCAAATTGACAACAACAATATTGTAGAGCAACACAAATCTAGCAAAACTTCTATCCCAAACACAAGCACATTTCCAATAAAGTTTCCAAGGTGAAGGAAATCTAACACGTGCTAGATTTCCTTCTATCATAAACAACCAAAAATACAACAAAAATATTGCAGAATAAAATAAATATAGCATAGTTTGTACCCCAAACACAAGCATATTTCCAATAACAACATTGCAAGGTGAAATAAATTTAACGAGTGTTAGCTTTACATGTAGCACAAATACAAGCGCACTACCAACAACAACATTGCATGCAAAAATAAATATAGTGCATGCTATATTTCATTTTAACACAAACACAGGCACATTTCTAATAATAACATTCCAAGGTGAAGGAACTCTAACACATGTTATATTTCCTTCTATCATAAACAACCCAATTACCAACAATAACATTGCATTGTGAGAGCTCCTTCTAGCACGTCAATAAAAACATTGCAAGGTGAAAAAAATTTAAGGTGTGCTAGTGTTGGAAGTATTGAGAGGGGGATTGAATCAATATTTCTTTACAATTGTTATATTATGCTAGTTTCTAAATGTGTGAAAATTGTAAATGATTTCGCGGCAATTTATATTGCTACGAAATGTGTTTTAGTAGGGGCTCCGCAAAACTTTCTGGCCGACAGAAATTTATACCATAGTTCGGCCGAACTTTTGATTAAAAGTTCGGCTGAACTATTAAGTCATTAGATTTAATGAGCCGTCAGCGGAAAACATAGTTCGACCGAACTTAGATTAAAAGTTCGGCCGAACTAACGCGTCACCAATTACACAAAAACCACGCTCTGAATACAGTTCTGCAATTTTGGACTGATTAAGTTCCATGAAAGGTTGTTAATTAACTATTGAAAGTAAGACAAACATTTTAAGAATTGAATCTAATTTTAGGAAATATAACTTTTATGGAATTTCATAAACGTTTACTAATTTTAATTATTTTTCTAATAAAATCGGTGCAAACAATTTTTGAGGGTCATTGTGATTCAGTGAAATCAAAATTTTGTATCTCCCAAAATACATTGTAAAAAAAATTGAAAAAATTATGGGGCATTATATTGGTCCGTCGTCTCTAATGGGTAGCTTTTAGATTTTTAGTTTATAACTTATATGTTAAGAAATTTCTTGCGACGTGAAACATATCCAAAATACGCAGTTTTCCGTATTGGACCAATTCAAAAAAATTCTAGTAATTATGATATGCATCCATTGGCTTTGTAAGTATGATGAAACCAAAGTAGACTCTGTCTAGATTGTTGTAACACATTTTGTTTTCTCAAAAACACAAATTTTCAATGAATACAGCATTGCGTCATAACATGACTTCTTATGAATCCTTTGATTGTTAAGAAACACACACTCAAAGAAATGCTAAGCTGACATATCAAATCTGCATAAAAAAATTTCAAAAAATAAGTAATAGAAAGCTAAAAAAATTTCTCACAACTTTTTTTTATCGCAAAATGAAATTATACAGAGAAAAATTGTTATAGTTTGCAGAAAGTTGAAGAACCGAAAAAAATGAAATATTTTTCTCAAAAAAGGGCAAAAAGTGTAACCCAGCTTCACATTTTCACCCAAAACACAAGATGTGCAACAAAAAAATAATTTTATTAATGAATTTGTGGACTCTAAAACCCAAGCTCCAGCTTGTACAACAAAGTCTTTAACTCCTTAAGGGAATCAACCCTGAATAATGACTCTAATATTCAACTACAAATCCAATTTATGACAACTCCAATCATCTAGGGATCCAACCCTCTTAGTTTGCTTCAATCCCTTAAAGTGACTTCAATACTTCTTCAAGGCTCCATCAAAAACGTCAAATGCTTCTAAAAAATGTATCCAAGATAGGTTTGCAAAGTTCTCTCAAATCTACCTCTATAGAAACTTCATGTTTGCTTGAAAAAATATTTTATGGTTGCACCAACAAAACATGTCTTCATGTGTTGATCTTAAACTATGCCCCAATACTCCAACAAAACAAGTCTTTAAGTGTTGGTCTTCAACTATATAACAAGGGTGATTGTTTCAATTAAAAAACTCTTCAAGTGTTGGTCTTCAACTATGCCTCAAGAGTGATTTTTGTTTCAACAAAGGCTTGAAGAATTCTCAATTAACGTCATCATGAATGCACTCTACTGTCAACTCAAAAGATTCTCAAAGAATTTTATCATTTTATCATTCAATGAAGGTGTCTCATAGGCTCTTCATGTGTTCTTTAAATAATGTATTTCAATCTGCAAGGATTACTTTATTTTGTTTCAAATATGACTTGATATGTTGATCAAGCCTCTCAAGGTGTAATATTCCTAATGAAAAAATTAATAGTGATAACAAAAGCATGCAATAAACTGAACACAAATATTTTTCAACAAATGCCCGTAAAACATAAATGCTCCGAAGACACCAAAATGAGAAAATTTTATTATAATATTTTGCTGGAGTACGATATAAAATAGGAAATTTTCACCTAGGCTTACACAAGGCAAGCTACAAGCCTCGGGTGGATGCTTTATCAATGCCAAACTGCTGCCGAAATTTTCCCATTAGAAGGTTGCACTAGCCTTGCGATTTTAGCATTGTTGGTTGTGTTGAAACCCTGATTTGACCGCTCCTACCTACTCAGAAAATTCTAAAAAATTAGTCATGGAATCCTTGTCAAAAGCCCAAAAAAACCCAGAAAGGGTTTGCCCTATTTTTGCTTCTCCAAAAATGGCCCCAATTCCTTAACCCTCCTCTAAGTGTAGAAAAAATAAAACTGTGACTGATGCTAGAATGACTGTCCCAAAATTGCTGGAAAATTCTTCTCAGTTGCACCCCAAACCAACCCCAAGAAACCCAGCTCTTAAAATCCCTTCAGAAGCCACCCCGCAATTGTGCTTCAATAATGTTTGTTTAGTTTCTCTGTAGGATGACATAGTCTCTCCTCTGGAAAATCAGTTTCATGTTTTATATTGGATTCTACTCTTACAAATATTGTTCCTTTTTCCTAGAATTGACCAAAAATTACTTCGACAATGCTACAGCTTCGAACTCTAGTTTTTCCTCCTCAACTCTCTGCATGGCCTCCTGAACTATGTCTCAATTGGCCCATAAACCACACCACATGTGTGACCCTCTCCAATTCCCAAAAATGATGAAGAATGCTTCCTAGGGTGGTACTCAGAGTCCACTGAAGAAAGTTTGAGCTTCCTCCTTTAGAAACTCTTGTGTTGAACGACACTATGTAACTCTGCTAAACAGCTATAGCAACACTCCAATTATAAAATTATCAAAAGGCCTCAAATGTTGCTTCCGCTATCATATTTATAATTTTCTATTCATTTCCTCCATGTGGGCCCCTCAATAGGCAATTCAAACCTCTTCCCTTTCCCATACAATTTCTCTCTCCTCAAGGAGTGCATATTAGTTGGGGAGGTGGCCCCCACATTCCACTAAGGCAAACACTTCGACCCCCTTATCCTATGTTTCCTCTCCAAAATTATCTTAGGCCCCAAAAATTAGCAAAATGGAAAATTTGTGGTAGTATTGAAAAAATTATTTAGGAAGGGACATTACAGTTCTCCCCTCCCAAATGTTTCTTATCCCCAATTAACTGTAAAATTGGGCACTGCAAACTCTACTGGTTTTCCCATGTGGCATCCTCAACTAGGAAGTATTTCCACTTCACCAAGTAATCCCAGATGACCATGTTTCTTAGCTTCCTCTCCCTAGTCTCCAATATGGTCTCGAGTGTCAATATAAAGTGTCCCTCTTCATCCAATGGAGGCAACTCATTGACTATCGTAAGTTGCTTCCCCAACGCATTTTTTAGGAAAGACACATGAAATGTGTTGTGAATTCAACTCTCTGGGGGTAACTCCAACTCATAAGATACCTCTCCAACTATCCCGCTTACCCTGTACAGTGCATATAAGAATTTCTTGAGCTTTTACGCCCCTTTATGCTTGAGTGAATATTATCAGTAAGGCTACAAATGTAGGTAGACCATGTCTCTCCACCCTATCATTATCGGCATACATCTTTTGTTGATTTTTTGCTACCTGTAAGTTATCCTTAAGAACCTTGAGAATATCTTGGCTCTCTTGGACCCAATCCTTTGCCCCGAGGCCCTACTATCTCCAAATATCATGTTAGAAAAAGAAATTTCATCATAACCATAAAGTGTTCGAAAGGGAGACATACCAATCGACATGTCGTAAGTAATGTTGTAGCAGAACTCTCCCAGATGTAGGCAGTTCACACATGCCCTATATTATCTCATGCCATAATTTTGCAGGTAACCCTCGAGCCATTTTTTCACTATCTCAGTCTTCGCATCCGTTTGTGGGTAATAGTTGGTGTTGGGTATAATCTTGGTTCCCACTAGGAAAAACAACTCCTACTAGAAGGCCACCATGAATCTATTGTCCTTGTCATTGACTATGTTCTTTGGGAGCCCATGCAATCGAAACACCTCCTGAAAGAACATCTGGACCACCTATGAGGTTGAGTATCTCGATGGGATTGCAAAAAAATGGGAAAATTTGGTCAAGTGATCTATCACCACGTAGATGCAATCTCTCCCCTGTATCATCGGAAGTCTCATGATGAAGTCCATGGACACACTCTCCCACTTCCTCTCTGGAATGAGAAGAGACTATAATAGTCTGGTCAAGTGTGACAACTCTAGCTTGTTCCTATGAAAGGTTATGCCCTCTTGTACATGCCTCAGCTCGTCCCCCTTGATCTGACACCAAGAGAAACACTCACGAATGGTACAATACGTCTTTAGAAAACCTGGTTGTCTTGCAAGAGGGGAATCATGAGTTGCCTACATAAAATTCTTGATCCCAACACTAAGTATATTCGATCTTTGTAGTAGATCACATTATCCATCACCCAGAATCTATCATACACATGTGTGTAAACTAGTATCTCACAGGCATGTTTGTCCTTGGAATACTAAACCAATATTTGGGCCTTCCAATAATGCACAACGTCCATCAGAGAGAGTACTACGGGCCTCCGGGAAAGTGCATATGCCACTATGTTGTGATTTCCCTTTATGTACTTGATCTCAAATTAATAAGCCTGGAGCTTACTCACCTACTTATGTTTCCTCTCTTTCAATGTATGTTTCTCAAGGAAGAATCGATGATTGTTGTGATCACTCTTCACCTTGAACCGGTTCCCCACCAAGTACTGTCTAAATTTGGCTAAGGCTTGCAATATGGCCAACATCTCATTGTCATAAATGAATTCGCTCATGGGGTAGAAACTTTCTACTCTCAAAGGCTATGGGGTGACCTCCCTGTGTCAACATGGCCCCAAATCCCTCACCTAAAGCATCACACTCCAATACAAACGGTCGAGTGAAATCAGGTAAAGAAAAAATAGAAAAACAGCTTATGACCTTCTTGCGGCACTCAAATGCCTCATGTGCTACCTGTGCCGACTCAAAATCCCACTTCTTCCTCAAGTCTGTGAGGTGTGCTTCAAGCTTTGAGAATCCTCTTACGAATCTTCTGTAGTACGTACAAATTCCCAGGAACCCCCTTAGCTTAGTCACATTCCTGGGTATTGGCTAGTCCAAAATGGCCCTGATCTTCTCCAAGTGTACCTTCACTCTATCCTCTGTGCCAATCAGATGCCCAAGGTACAACATATATCTCAATCCAAACTCACATTTGGACATATTCGCATACAATTTTTTCTCCTCTAGTATGAGAAGTACAACCTCCAAATTTTTAAGGTGCTCCTCTCACATCCAGCTATAGATGAGTATGTCGTCAAAGAAGACTAGGACAAAGTGCCGCAAATTCCCAAGAAATACGTGGTTCATATAAGACTGAATGTAGCCAGAGCATTGGTTAGCCTGAAGGGCATCACCAAGAACTCAAAATGTCCATAATGGCAAAGAAAGGTAGTCTTGGGGATGTCCTGCTCCCTCACCTAGATCTGGTCGTACCCCTAGCATAGATCTACCTTAGAGAAGTATTTTGTAGCTCTAAGCTTGTTCATAAAATCATCAAGGTGAAAAATAGGGTGCCTGTTCTTAAATGTCTTCTTATTGAGGGCACTTTAGTCAATGCACATGCAGAGTGTCCCATCCTTCTTCTTCACCAAAACCATAGAAGAAGCGAAGGGACTCGAACAAGGCCTGATGTGCTCCAATCATAGCAGCTCTTGAATGGCCTTCTCCATATCATCTCGATAGGCTTTAGGATGCCTATACTGGGTCGTAGTAATTGCATGGACTCCCTCCTCCAACTTGATAGTGTGTTCTAACCCTTGGCTTGGTGGCCTACCCGGAGGGATATCACAAAAAAACCCCTGATGTGTCTCCAATAAGGCTTCTATGAGCATTGGCTGTAGTTGGGCCACTGTATCCAAATCCTCAACTTGACTGCCCACTCTATGTCCCCATGTCATAGATCTACATCCATTTTGTGTGTTGAAAATTTTTGGGGTTGGTAAGAGTGCATCCCCCTAAAAAATACTAGCTTCCCATATGGCCCCATAAACTCCATCTCTAAATTTTTCTAGTCAGTGGTGACCCTCCCCAATGAGTATAACCACTAGACACCCAACACCATGTTGGTCTCTGGGACACTATAAAAAAGTGATCAGTAATTGAGTAGTTCCACATCACCATAGTCAACCCGGGAGCATACTTCATGCAGTACATGGCTCGGTCTACTGGCACCAAAAATAACCCTTCAAATGTCTCCATGTGAATGCCCCTACGCTACACCATCTGGGAATCAATAAATTTGTCTGTGGTCCCACTATAATCCTGAAATGAAACTCGTTTCCCCTGAACCATCCCTCTAATCTTGACTGTCAAATTCTTTAGAACTCCTAGAAGTGAAGCAAGAACTCCCCCTGATGGGGAAAACAGCCCCCCCTCTAGGTGGTGGTGGTGGTGGTGCTCCCCCTAATGATGGTCCTCCCTCATCTCTTGGATCAAATCAAACCTCAAACTCCTCATCTAACTCACTGTTTGAATACACCTCAATGTAGTGGACCTTGCCCTTGGTGCACTTATGCCTAGGTGCCTAGGGTTCATGGCATGTAACACACAACTTCCTCCTCCTAAAGTCCCTATGAGTCTCCTCGTCAATATGAACACGTCCTCCATTCATCTAGGGTGGTCTAGTGTCTCAATTCCCTTGTGGTGCAGTGGGTCTAGTGAGGAAAAAGGCTCGGGTCTTGGGCACAACGTCAATCATATCTTCGGTGCTGGAGATAGCATCTGTCAAATATGTGGGCTTGCATCCCCTCACTGAACCACCCAATGGCTCTACTAGCCCCAACACAAATAGAATGATCAACCAGACCTTTGAAATGTCAGTCACCATCACTGGCAGTACGTGAAACTCTATAATGTATGCCTTTGCGCTGCTAGTTTGTCTCAGATGGGCTAACTCTATAAAATGTAACTTTGGGTCTTTCCTCTCAAACCTCTCCAACTGCCTTTGGGTGAACTCTATGTAAGAAGTGATGTGAATATGTCGCAAATGAAGGGTAGCAAACCAAATAGCATCGGTCTCCCGCATGGGGTTCAGGTGGAAGTATGTATCTAACTTCTCAACCCAAGCCTTGGCATCCAATTGTAGCATCAAATTTTTCCAGTGCAAGAACTCTAGTGAGGCCCTTGAGAATTATCGTTAATGCATTTTTCATAATTCTGTGTAATCGATTTTTAAAATAGTACTCTTGTGGGTATAGAAGGGAGCCTTTGTAAATATGTCAAAACTTATAATTCCATTTTTCACTTTATCTTCCCTTTTTCTTGAAGGGATAATCAGTGATCCAGATGTCAAAAACATGTTGAGCCCTCTTTCTCTTTGCAATATGGGTAAAGCCATGGCCTTTTTACTTTAATATACAACATAATTATGACTATGAAATAATGTGTAATAATGTTGCGGACCTTAATTAAGAACCAATTGTAGAACATTGATAGAGCTCATTAAGGTATCTACAACCTGAATCCTTCAAAGACCTTGGTCTTGATGTCATATTGTTTCATTAAACTAACAACACTTATGTTCCCGAAGGAGATCCGAGAATTAGGTTGATACAAAAACTCATAACTCCAAATTTTTTGGACACATTGAATTAACCAAGACATTGACAAAACAACATGACACAAACCTTGTCACAATTTGCACCCATAAGTAAATATTCCATAATGGATTTGTGAAATAAGGAGGCCTATGAGAAATGTGCAAAGGTTATGGATAAGTTGTATTTCATATTTCTCAGTGTTGGATCTCATATCTCAAAGCTCGCGGTTCATAGCTGAGTATTCCAATTCCACTTTTGACGACCACACTTTGTTTTTGAAGTTGAATCATTACCAACATGCCCTCTACTAGAGCTAGCTCTCGACATGAGTCCACAAAAAAACAAGAGGGTACTCATTACAATTGGTCAATATGAGTTTTGATGGTCACAAATGAGGTGAAAGGATGGAGAGGGGATTGGAGTGAATCATGAGGATTGTGATTAGCATATTCTCAAAGTGTTTCCCTTTGGACTTGATTTGGTGAGAACTTAGAATTCAACCTTTCAGAGCATGATGAAGGAAAAACTATGGTATAAATGAGTTCAACCACTAGTAGTATCGTGTTTAAAGCTTAAGTATTGAAGAAGGAAGCCACAATTCTTATATTTTTTGAAGGGATATGATAGTTACAATTCTTTGACTTTTAAAATTTAGAAAATATGCATATTTGATTTTGTATCAAGGAGATGTTTAGTCCCAATTTTTTTCTTTACCCAAAATTTTCCATCTCATACTCTATTCGTATACAAATTCAACCTCAGTTACTATGTCTTCAACATGGAATAATCATAATGGAAGTGATCTCATTCAATCCTTGTCTTATAATTTGCAATCTCTGTTGAGAGGAATGGAAATTCTCTGCTCCATAGACATTTTTCCAACTAAAGGTTTCTAATTATTCTTCTTTCTTTGTTTACTATAGATGAAACTCATTATCAAACACCTTGCTACAACAGAATATTTTCTTCTAGTACCATCATTATATTCTTTTAATTTTTGAAGCCCCAAAACTTCTTATATTCACATACAATTTCCCTTCACCATTTTAATCGCCTTACTCGAGTCTCTTTCTGGGATTCCATAAACATGGTTGCCATGTCTCTGTTTAAACAAATCATCAGCACCAACACTAAAAATTGGATACATACCCAATAGTTGTCGCAAATGAACAAACAACCAAGAATTACCACCTTTGCATGGTTGCAAAAAAATACCCATTCCATCTTTCCCTTCTGTATTTTGAGGCTCCATCAAACATAATCTTGAATAAGCCTCTACATATTCTCATTAATATAAAAAAATTTAAAGTGGGGTTTCTTGAGATCTTTCATTTAATACTAAATGTTGCATATCTTGATATTTGTATTTCAATACTGAGTGTTGCATTACCAAAAAACATTGTTAGAAAGACTACACCATTTCGATTTTCAAACCTCAATGCTAGGCGATATTTAACAAAAGACCCATTTATCATTGTTTTTTTGGTCAGTTGTAGGTAAACACAAGTCTCAATGTCTCATAGTTTGAGAGGTTCTTCTGAGATGATTAATGTAGCAGCAACAATGCTTTTACTCTATAACATTGACTGAATTTCAATGCATTCATTGCTAGTATATGCCTTATCAATGCATACATTTTAGAGAACAAATATAGCATCACAATTAGGCCTTTTTGCATTTATTTCAATCAATGTGAGCAAGGACTGGTTGCAATCCTTATTGATATTTTCCTCTCTCCATGCAAACCTTTAAATAGATCCCACAAGCCAATCACAATTTCAAAGCATCATATTTTCAAGCCAAAAGGAATCATTACACACAAACACACACACACACACACACACACACACACACACACACACACACACACACACACACACACACACACACACACACACACACACACACACATATATATATATATCGCAATCCATCCTGACCCAACCAACCCCTGTAATTTATTATGAACTCAAATTCAGATAAAAAATTTTACAAGTGACAAATTAACTAGTAGAAGTTTATTGTCTACCATTTTGAAAATCATAACTTGTCTTTATGATTTTCATGCAATCATCCACATAAAATTTACCAAATAGCATCTCTATCATAATGTCTTACATAATGATTCTGATTCCACGCTAAAACATATTCGTACCAGATCCAAACAGAAGGTCAAGTCACTCCCAGAAATAGCAATCCCCCTTTATGATTATAGTTATAATCACCAAAATAACACCGCCTCTCATTGAAATGATGGAAGTGGTTGGAATCCCTCACAGAAATATCTCTTAAAATAATTTTTGAGATGAACTTTATGGTAGAGTGGCAATCACCACACACTCAAAGGTTCTTAATTACCTGAATAGTTGTCCCACAGGATGTCCTAATAAGCCCAAAACCAATGGCCAGCTTTTCACTATGGTGGCAAGGAAATTGTTCCTTATGCTCCTCTTCCACATCGTTTAGTAAAAATATTATGTCAGGTACACAACCTGTTACATTCATCTCCCTAGACAATCTATACAACTCTTAAATCTATCCCTATAATATTCTCCTCTTTTAAGCATTCTAGGACATGTTCATAAGTAAGTCTAGCCTCTGGAATGTTGTTAGCTTCCAGGATCTTGAAGCATTACTCTTCTTCAAAGCCCTGGATTTTATGATGGCAGTAGAGGTAGATACCAGTGGGCATAATAGAAAACCTATGACCAGAACCAATTTTCCCTACAATCTAGCTCTAGCTACTAAAAGTCTGTAGAGGTTAGTCTGCAACAAAGGTTAAAATATTTCCCATTAATTGAAAATTTGACAGCATGGAAGATTCAAATGAAAAAGGTGAGAATAGGGGAGGACCCCTAGATTGGTTGTCAAGACAATGTTAAACTATGTAAGAAGCTAATAAGAGATCTCTATCTCTTAGGGATTTATTCCATGGAAAATGAAGCAACAAATGATCGCAGGAATATTTGATCTCATGGCTTGAAGTTAGCATGGGATTTGAAATTTGAAGGAGTAAAAACTAAGTAAAAGAACCATAGCTTAAATTCTAGTGCAATTAAAATTTTGAACAAGGTAAGCTAATTTAAATGGTCAAAAAATGAGGAATCTGACGAATGTATTTCCATAGTAGAGTACATGCTAAATATGGAATAATAAATGACGATGGAAAGATCACTGTGGTGGCACTTAGTCTGAAAGTTAGAAATTCCTCTTAAAGATAAATCTTTCTCTGGTTAACTTTCAACAACATAATTTTAATTTTGGATAATTTCCAGAAGATAAACATGTAGGAATATGTATTTTGTGTAAGACAAGTGAGGAATTCGTGGATGAATTGTTTGTTTCCTGTTTTTGGAGCTTGCCTATGGATAACCTGTAATATATTTATTTATTGAGAATTGTGAATAGAGTATAGTTCCAGTACATATGGGCACAAAGATGCTGGCAATGATGAGAAAGGTGACAGGTGACTGATTGATCCTGGATCAAATTAGACTAGCAGCCTAGTGCGAATATATAAATGGGGTGGTTATTTTTCACCTTCATTCAGTAGAATTTCTAGGAGAAATCAATCATATATTAGATTATAAATGGATGCATTAAGTAGCCATTTGAGGTTTGAGGCTGGAGAAACCATACCATTTTTTCTTTTTCCAATTGGTTCATTGATCAAACCATGATTCTAGAGGTGGTGCCATAGGAGAAATAAAAGGTGCAGAGGACTCTCACTAAATGTTTTTATTAAATGGGGCAGAGGACTCTCACTGAATGTTTTTATTCTTGGATTTTAGAAAAATCTGTAAAAATTTTCAGGACTTTACTGTTTTTTTGTGATTTAAGGTATTTAGTTATCTAGAAACATAAAGATCTTCCCAGATCTAGAGTTGAGACCAACACAAGTAGCCCATAAAATTAGGAATATTTGCGGTGGAAATTGATCTTCCTCGAAAGAGTAACCAGCCAAAATTCTAAAGGAAACAGTAACATAGCTACGACTAGGCCTGGTGTTTTTTCAATGGAGCCTGTCAAGAAGTTCCAGGTTTGTGTGGGTTGGTGTCATTCTAATATTCTATTCGTGGATTGACATCACCATTTCAAGCTAAAGTTAGCATTAGTACTTGGCACAAATAACCAAACAAAAATTTATGCTATGTGGCTCCTCTAGAAAACAACAACAGATAGGGTATAAAAAAGTTTCAAGTGTTTTGAGACTCAAAGTTGATGGTGGATTGGTCTAATAATAAGTGCACAACAGATAATTTGTTTGTTGACCCTAGGGGAGATTTTATGGTATATGTTTTGCACATATCTTTAAATATTTTAATACTTTGGAAAATCAGTTATTAAAAAAACCTTTGTTACTATAGGATGGGTCCCTTACTAAACAAGAGTTCAGGAGAGGGATATAATTATCAGCTTCTGAAAGTTTTTTGTTCTGATGTAGGGTTTGAAACCCCTAGAATTTTTTTCATATGTCTCTATGTTGCTACTACAGTACTTGTAGAACTTTGGCTGCATGTAGAAAGAGAATATCTAATTTTGTGAAGGCTTCCTTCAAGGAGACTCAGTGCGTACTATTTACAAATAGTCATAAAATAGAATTAGGGATAGTTTTAGGATTGTTTTAAAGACTGTTATTTTTGGAGCCCGAAAAGGGAAGAATGATTTATATTCTAATTTCAAACAATAATTTTTTTAATGTGTCCGTACTAGTAAATCAATGGGACTAAAACAGGACATCCATTGTAACTACATAATGGAAGTGCCTACACCTCCTATAGCTACAATATCAACAACAGAAAAATAGCTAAGTACATAGATAGAATTAAGAAAAACATAATGAATGTAGAATAAAAGTCACAAAAAGAGTGTTGATCAAAACATTCCCCAGTGGAAACCCCAAAAGTTAAAATTTCCAAATATTACCATAGCTTAGGGTTTGACAACTAGAGAAAATATACCGAGTGAAACATTATGAAATAGTTCTCACAAAATATGGATTTAACTATAAAAGGAATAATTATTCAAACATTGTAAACCATTAATGGAACTTGGCAGAGATGAGATAATTACAAATAACTGCGAGTTTTTTTTATTTTGATACTAAAGAAAGTGCAGTATATCAACTTGTCAACATTTGGGTAAGACTAGTAATCCTCTGTTCAATAGAATTTCAAAAAGCTTAGATTTTTGACTCTCGCAAGAATATTTCCCCGGGCATAGAGAGGTAGGACATGACGAAAACATAGACAATATCAAAACATAACTTACTTAGAAGCCCAATTACAAACTCGGAAGGAAACTAGATTTTTTTGATTCAAAATGAACAAGGTAAGAATAGGGGAAGAGCCCTAGATTAGTTGTAAAGGAAATTCCAAAGCTATGTAAGGAGCACTAAGAATATCCGTATCTTTGGGATTTTTTCAATGGAGATATAAGGACATCAACAATATAATTCTTCACAAAACCACAATCAGTAGGGTTGATTTTTCAATGAAACCATGTAATAAGTCCACTAGTACATAATTGTTTGTACACATAGCGGTTTTAAGAAACCAAATCCAGCTGTAATTATGATATGTTAATAAAAACTAGGTAGGAAATATTAATCTAATATCTATTATGTTATTCTTACTTACTATATAGAATTTTGACTAAACTAAATATTATTCATAGGCTTAAATAATAGGAGTCTGACTATCTTTCATGTGGGTACCTGCAACCCAAAATGTAGACCCACAGGAAAAAACACTCTCGCTTCCAAAAACCGTCCCCACTTTGCGCAACGTTAGTCTCAAGATCGCAGCAATTCAACGTTGATTTCATGGATTTGATTTATGCTAAGAAATCCCACCAACATCAACAATCAAATAGGAATTATGGTCATCATCATGGCTTTCTTGGAGCCTTCCAAGCGTTTTCATGTAATGCACATGTTTTAGAGCGGCACCTATTCCAGAAAACCAATTGGTAAGGAGGCTTTAAAAAATCCACTTGTCATTTTATTGCATATTTTATTTCAAATTTAAACCAAAAACATCATCGTAATTTTATAGAGTTACATAATCATAATATTCTTTTACTATGTTCCTGCATAAAGGGAATCAACAGGATTACTTTTATTGTCATAATATCAAATGTATGTAAGAAAAAAGTCTTTATCACTATATCCTTGCTATCCACAACATCAACTATTGTCTATTAAGGAGCATCTTCAACCACTTCCTTACCAATACAAGACATGTTGAAGCCATATACATTTTCCCAAAATGATAGACTAGTTCCACCTTTTCCAACACTAGCCACAAACATGTTAGCTATGTCCAGAAGGATTGCTCCACCAGGTTTCAGCCAACGATCACAAGCATAAATAACTAAGCTAAGCATTGATTCATAAAGCAAGCAGTATCCCATCCACTCACTCACTATCACATCTACACTTTGACTTTCAATTGCCATGCATTTATCAATATATTCTATCATGTTGTGGACTACGTAATAACTCCATGAAGTTATAATTTTTGGCATTCTCACTTTCTTCTTTGAGCATTTTATTTGCTTTTGAAACCTGAAAAGCTACAGATGTCATCTTTTCACTTGCTTCGACTACAATTACTTTTGTAGCTCATGCCTGAGTTGCAACTAAACTTAAAATCCCTGTTCCACATCCAACATACATAACCACAGCTTGCTTAAAATGAGAAGGATTGTTCAAAATAGCTACCTTGTATGCATCCATCTATACCTGATCACTAAGAATTTCCCCGTGAATTGAAAACCGACTATAAGCACCAAATTAACTCTCATCGATGCTCTTAATTTACTTTTCTGCCACATTTGCAAAAGTTACTTTGGATATTTTATCCTTTGTCTTCATAACAAAATATTGTTGAGAAGTTTTCTCTGCTATGATGACACGATTGGAAATATTATTATTTGAATTGAGATCATACACTTTTTTCTATTATTAGTTGCACCTGCACCTATAGTTTTACCCGCCTAACTCTTTGGTGCTAAGATCAGTTAGAGCTAAATCCCGAGAGTTCAACTCGGATAGTTTTGACTAAGTCATTAAAGTGAATGTGGCTCTTATTACACGCTTTCGTAGGCCATGCCAAAGCAAAATATGAAGGCATCTTCCCCGACGTGCTAAGGAATATATCTATCTCCAACACCCGTCGGGTGCATTACCTGTGATTCCGGCTACACCTCATCCCTTAGCCTACATCCAAGCGATTTTAAGACCCAATTACCGGGAAAGCAAGGTTTACCATGAAAGGTGGAAGATAAAGAATGAAAAATTATGGGTACCTTTTTTCCTCGACATACCACATAATGCAACACAATGTGTGTACATATATGTACAACGTGTGTACATATATGTTTCTTTCATTTATTCTATGCATCAGAAATTGGTTTATGGTGGGTCTAGAGCGCATTTCTAGAACCCGTAATCCACCTTGAAATCAGTCTAGGATGTTTGTGCATCTTTTGCACATATTTTAAAAATGTCCCAAAAAGTTCCCACCAACCCTAACATATCAAAACAAAAGCCTTGAGGGTGAAAAAAATATCACAAAAGAGAGGGCATACTTATGTCCTTACAAAATAGAGAAACAAACCAAACTCAAATAAAGCACTTTAACAGGCTTATATGTGTAGCTTTTCCACAATGCAGGAAGAAATGTAACATATCCACAATTCAGGCTTTTGCTAATAATTCTCTTCATTTGTGCATATGCCCTACAATAATGTGAGTGAGTGAGAAACATAATGCGAGTGAGTGGGAAACATATCATATCCCTACTTCAATAATATAGAGTATCCTTAACACCAAGTCATCTAGCCTATACCATATTTTAATGTTTCGACCATTACATCACATTTGAGGACACCATCAAGTCCCTTATCACTCAAAAATTGAAGATGCGAGACCTCATGCAAGATCTTATACCTAAAATGACCAAAATCGCTGAATTTAGCACCCTCGGGTAAATTCCCTATGTTTCACGCTACTACTAGTTTGCCACTAAGATCGTGTTTGTTTTGTTTCCCATCCCGGCGTAGCTCCACACCGGTAAAGCATCAAAACGTTTCAACTACCACAAAATTGCCGCCACCAAGGCCATTTTTTTCTTTCGGTGAAGATGCGAACCTATGCATTTGGGACTTAGAACTTTAAAAAATGGCCAAATCAAGAATTCAGCACTTCGAGTGTCAATGCCCTCGCTTCACCCACCACCAAGTTCGTTGGTTTTGCATCCAAACTAGTTTTTTCCCACACTAAACAAGCCTAAGAAAATTTCACCTACCACCGCTTTCACGAGGTCACTAGTTTTTATTCCAAAACGCTGGACTCAGACTGACAAGCCTCAAAACCGACATGGCGCTGTGTAGGCAACCAAAGCCGACAAATCACACACGGGGATGCCTTTCTTTCACTTTTTGGAAAGAAGCACTTTAGAAGGTTGTATGAGGATGGAGGCCTCCCAAGCCCAAAACTCTATAAAATCTACACTCAAGGAATCTCGTTAAACACCTTTTGGAGAGAGAAACATTTTGTTATTTGTTGTGCAAAGAACCTTTAATTGCTAGGTTAAATGTGGAAAAAATTGTTGCAAATAACTTAAGTGATTGACCATCTTTGACCCATGCCAGAAGGAAGGGATATTGTGGGTTGAAGGGCAAGGACTTGTAGAAGTCCAAGAGAAGACCAAAAATCTAAGAAAGAGGATTTAGGAAGCCACCTCTCCATTGGTAAAATCTGATTTAGTACCTCCCTTTTCTTTATCAATATAATCTATGCTTTCCTCCCCGTGGTGAATTACCTTGGGTATATGGTTGCACCTCATCCTTCGGCCTACGTCCAAGGATGCCGGGATTATTGAATTTTCATTTATAGACAATTTAGTTATATTTTAGCTCTTCATGATGGCTATGAATCTCATTCAAATTGAATATTGGTTGTACATAACCTGTATTTAGAATCAACACTTCTATTACCTATTGCAATATGAGCTCCGAGCATATTTTCATTTGAAAGTAGTTTTGTAAAAACTCTTCCCGTGATGCCCTTTGTTGCGGTTTAACTCGTAGCTTCAAAAATGCATTTCGAAAAGCTCCTCGAATTCAAAATTTCATTTATAAATCTCAATGTTCAACCAACTTATTCAAAATTAGTCATTAATTTAATATAGTCAAGACATTTTTAAAATTAGGGAGAATAAAGCAGTGTATTGTTATTCGCAATCACAGATTTAAATTTTATAAAATGAATGATTATTATTACACTTTGTAACAAATATCTGGAGATGTAAGTAAAGCCAATGCGATCTCTAGAACAAACTTAAAATTAAAAAAGTACATTCTGCAGATACTTTTGCGGAATGGCATAGTTTTTCAATAATAGCTACTTGGGAAAATCTAAAATTGATAGATGACATGGATGTAATTTAGACTCATGGTAGACAATGATGCATGGAGGGAAAATTGAAGACATATATTTCCATTCAAATGTAAGTCCACATATTTGAAAATATTGTGATGTAGGCGGATCCTAATCGTGATCTATTATGCATATTTGCTTAATATTTTTTCAAAATTATAAAGTGAATACATAAAAAAATTGTATTAAACATTAATAACGAAAATTATGTTGTGAAGCGGAGCTTGTTATCTCTCTGGTAGAATGATTATGTTCCACTTCCACAAGTTGTTATATCTATATTATAGTACCATACCAGACTAATAATTGAGGATATAAATTAGTAGAACTATCATTAGATAATACTAGGCCCTTGTTAATATTTAATAGATCAAGCAACATGGTAAGGTTTACATCTTACAAAACTTGATGAGTTGATAGGCGCTTTCAATTTGTAGGTATAAGCAAGCAAATTTTGCTTTGAAGAGATAATACTTTTTCAACCATCATATCCATTCTTTCACTTATCATATGTCGAGGGTATAGTGTTTCACTGTAATTTTTCATAGAATTTGCCGAAAAAAACTTTAATTTTCTAATCCATGAATAAGGAATCTTGGGAAAAATTTAAGCTTAGGCACATTGGTAGGAAAAAATGTTCTATAAATTGTGAGATAAGTATATACAAGACACGTTAATAAAACATATGTACTTTATTGATTAAACAAATATTAAATAGGCATCCAATCGACTTTAAGGTAGCCAATCTCCTTAAATAGGTACATAGTAATCGAATATCTAAGGATTATAAGAGATAGATTCAGTTCTTCATAATATATCTATTAGCTCCTCGCGTCCAAATAAATTATCAAAATGCCAACATACGGATTAAGCACTCCTTCCGAGGGCTGAACATAAATACATAATTATGTCCGGGCATTATTTCTTTGAATAAAACACAAATGAGGACCGAGAGAATATTAGAAATATGAGAAATGGATCAAAAATGTATTTGGAGCATGCCAAACAACTTTCAAACCATAATATAGTACTTCTCGACTTTCGTGGTTCGCACCAAAAAAATGAGAGAAAATATTTTCATTGTTATCACAAACACGAGCACCTACCGATGTCAAACAAACTTTTGGTAACAATAAGTCCTCTACCCAACCGATTTACATGATGTTTCCAATATAAGTGAATAGTGGTTTAAACCTTTTATCAAGCGAGAGTCATGAAAATCTATCCGATGTTGTAAGATATGATTAGCCTCCACTTCAGTAATCTCCACATGAAGGGATTGATTCCACATCCAACGAAATATTCCGATTCTAACATATATGAAGATGATTTATATGCCGATCAACTAATGGAAGGTGGGATGAATTTCCTCGATATGCCATAAAATTTTATTCCCTGGGGTATTCATGGGTATAAAACAAGAAAAAGTGAAGTACATGGATGTCATCGATGTAGCTCAAAATCAGCTTGAGTCATATATTTATGCAACAAACAGTTGTATAATTTGTTTTCTATCTTACACAAAGTGAATCGCGGGAATACAAACGTGAATAAAAAAATCAAATAACTCAAGAGAAATTATGTCCGAGGTCGAATACATGCTTCGGCATCATCTTCAAGTGTCACTTTTAATGATCAAAATGAATAGGAATATGAGTGAATGGATTGGAAGTCGTTATATAAATATCACGTCTAGAATGAATTACCATTCATTTGGCATTTAAATTTCGCGGTGAGAAATGGGGAAAAATGTGTTTCCAATTGTAGTTTGGAAGTTTTTTGAGGTCGGATGATGATAGGCATCGTATAAATATTTTCTAGCCAACAATATCATGGGGGAATATAGTATGAAACCAAATCCTCTTTTATATGATAATATTGAACCTCAATTGAAGAGGATAATAAATATATATGGAATTTTTAATCTGATCCACTATTGAATCTACTTTTAAATACTCATCTTAGTTTTCTCTGGGATTTACTGGATGCTGATTGCTGTGCAAACATCACATTGCCACTTAGTGCTACCGTGCTTCCTATCGAAAGGAGTTCTAGCAATATTTCTGCTAAGACTCTTATGTGGGGTTCTGCTCGAAAGCATCTTCATCCAGACATGGAACTTGGACATATTTCCCTTTTCCCTTGGCAGTGGATTTAGTTATTTTTCTTTGGATAAGAAGCTTACCCCTTTTCGTTTAAGCCAAATTGATTGAAAGGGTTGGGTCAGCTCAACTTTTAGCACATCGCACATAAAAAAATTGTGTAACTCTATTCTAGTAAGGATCTCTTAGGCTACAAATGAGTGTAAGTTTCAGGAAAGGAAAGGGAGCAAGGAGAGTTGTGCAAACGATGGTGAACTAGTGTTTTCCCTAGGTCTCAAGGTTTTTTCGACTCTAACATGTTGTAAGGACTCGTAGCATCCTTCGAGTAGTCGGAGATCGTCATGTTGATGGTTTTCTGCTAGAAACTCTCGATGTATGAACCATTGGGGGGAGGCCAGCGTGACCCCCTCCCATCCTTGTCTTCTTTTGGTGCCAGCCTAAACCTCCCGAGGTGCCCTCTCCATCGTTTCACGTGAACCCTCAGAATGTCGTGCCTCCTACTTAGTAAGCATTGGATGGCCTCAAAAGGAGAATGCTTCAGCTTTCCTCCACCGTATTCCGAAAGTGGTCGAGGGGCCCAATATTCTCTTACCCTCGCACATCGCATTAATGCTAAAATCCAATATATGAGGGACCATGCCTCGATTGGAAAATTTATCGTTATGTCCCACGGAGTAAAGCCCTTCGAGGTTGGATAGTGGCCAAATGGAAACCGAAGGGGCACATCAACCTCCAACCGTGGTATAAGGACTTCTTCAAAATTACCTTTACTTGCTTGGAAGATGGAAAAAAGGGTAATGGATGGTGGGCCTTACTTCTTCAACTCGGTGGGCTTTATGTCTCAGAACTCGTAGAACATTTCAACCCGATAAAGAAGACTTCAGCTTGGTCCCATATTTGGGTAAGACTATACTCTCTCCCCAAGATTATTGGGATAAACACATACTGGAGGATAAGAAATAGCACTAGGCAAGTTCATTAAGATTAACGATGAAAACAAATAATCAAAAAAGATACGATTTATGCCAGGATCTCGTGTGTATGTCATATCATGGAGATGCTACCCGACCTATGTCTATTGCATGGCAATTGAATGGATTCGGGCTCATAGATTATGAACATGTGCCTTTCCACAGTTTCATCGATGTCACAACCATGGGAATCTCTCTAGAGATTTCCCTCTTAATCAAAGTTTGAAGGATCCAAAAAGCTCTAATTCAAAGGATGTTGAGGGGTTTACCAAGGTTATAGGGAGACGACAACAATCCAAGAATACTAATGGAGCCCTCACCCAACAAACTACTAAAGACAAATAAAAAGTTTTGATGCTCTGAGTCTCTTGCTTCTAATGTCTGCCTTCATCAAGACAGATGGAACCTCCTCTAAGAAACCCCCATGTGGTCCTTCAGCAAAAGAAAGTCCGCAGATCATTTTTAATGCTCCAACTACTTCTTTGCCCACAGTATCCCAAGATAAGCCCAAAGATACTAACACATATGCAATAGAATAACACTATGGCCGTGGATTCTAATGAGATACTAAAGAATAAGGAGAAGTCATACTCGCATGAAAGACGGAATCCCCCTATGGAGAAGGAGGAACCGTAAAGCATTTATTATGGAGATCCGGATATTATCGCTTTAGAATATGCATGTCACCACAAGGATTTTATCTCTATTATGCAAAAAACTCCAATTTTTGGAGGACGTCCTCACGAGAGCTCACCATCTCCCAAATTTTCGTAATCGAAGAAGGGCTAAGCCAAGACTGTGGGAAAAAAATTGTTAGAGAAACCAAGAAAAGAGGGTGTCTGACGTATGACAGAGACTTGTCGTTTTGGGAAGAGAACTGATCACATTAGGGTTATAACTAACATTGACCGTGGTCTACTCCGTCCAACCCCCTAGTTCTTAATGAAGATCATACCCTCGGAATATTTGAGCTCAACGACCTCTCCAAGCATCGTCTTATCAAAAAAAGGTTAAATGAAGATAAACCCTCTCTATTCTTTATACGGAGACAAAATGTACGCTGCCCCTAGTTACCATTATGACTCGCCTATGGAAAGGTTGTAGAACTATTGTGGTTGATTCCAATGGGGCCTCAGTGGATTAGCAATGAAAACTCGAACTCACAGTTAATCCATCCGGATGAGTTTCAAGCTTTACTGTGAAACTTTATCACAAACTTATTTTCATCTTCTGAATGAACACTAGAGTGAATATTAGAAATAACTATTTGCCTCAAAGAACATTGAATAAAATCCAACTTTTGGATTCGTTGGAGTCCCTCAAACCAACCCTCGATCATCCTTTTTTGGCTTCTAGGAGAAGATTTCAATATGATCACGAATCTTGAGGAAGAAAAGGGAGACAGAGGTCGTTTAGATATGGACGACCTCATATTTAAATATTTCATCCTAAACAATAATCTTATGGATATACAGTACTAATAATGGAAATTATACCGGAACAACAAGTGGCGGCCATTAGCAAATCTCTTCAAGATTAGATAGATTCCTTATTTCAAATAATTTTCTTCTTGCTTTTGGAGGGGATATTGTCTGGTTTAACCCCGTGACGAAAATTATCTACAAACGAATTAAAGACGAAAAATAAATAATAGCGAGAGCATAAAACATAAAATAGATATACACAGATATTTTTCCCCGGATCCCAAATCGAGACCTACATCAGCTTTGATTTTTAATTGTATTCCTTTCAATGTTACGACACACATATATATACATGTCGAAGCATACATAAACCCCAATCCATTAACCCCGGATTAGAAACATAACCATAGTTCCTCGATCGGATCTACAAAACACCGGGGGCCGAAAACCATCGTCCCCCAAAACCATGTGCAAATTCATGCACAAAACCATGGGTAGGGTCCACAAGGGAAAAAAATAATCGTGGAAATAATATAACACATACCCAACATTCTCCCACTCTTGTTGTTTTCTTCCGTAGGGGGCCCACGGAGAGCTTAACATCGATCCAGCTTCGCAACACCCATTGTTTCTCTACACCAATGTAGAACTTCGAGTGCTCATAGACTTCGTCAATGCATCCGCAACATTCTTCAAAGTGTCCACCTTTACCAGGCAACACCTTTTTTATCCTCAACCATATCTCGTCACAAAGTGATATTGAACATCAATTTGCGTTGTCCTTAAATGATAAGTAGGGTTCTTAGCCAAGAAAATTTCACTTTGGCTATCACAGCCTATCCTTATAGCCCACCGCACCAACCCCATACTTGAACACAATCTCCGCAACCAAACTAGTTTCCTTGCTTTGCATGAGTGGTCGCCATGTATTTTGCCTCCGTAGTTGAAAGAGCCACTACGTAGCTATCTTTTACTCATCCAACCGACTACACCTCCAAATAGGCTAAACAGCATACCCACTTGTAGATATTCTTTGCTCCGGATCTCTAGCCCAGTCTGCATCAACAAAACCATGAATGTCCAAAACTCTTTCCAATCGTGGTCTTCCCCGGTATCACAAGCCATAATCACCGGTGCCCTGCTGCAAATATTCGAAAACCCGCTTCACCGTTGTCCAATGCTCCTTCCTTGTGTTTGACATAAACCCGCTTCAATACCCCACTACATGTGCAATGTCCGGCCCTAAGTACTGTACCATTTCATACATTAGGCTACCCAATGCACTTGCATATGTAACACGAGACATATCCTCCTCTTCTTCGTGTCTTGGGGACACCGTTCACCGTACAACTTTACACCTATAGGAATAGTAACATTCATCGGTTTACCATCCCGCACATTGAACCTCCCGCAATATAGTCTCGACATACTTCCTCCGATTTAACCAAAGCTTCCTATTTTCCCGATCTCTCTTAATTTCCATGCCCAAAATATAGTTTGCAACACCAAGATCCTTCATGTCGAATTTGGAGAACAAAGCTTGGGTCTTCAAATATTGGATAAATTTCTGTCATTTCAAATAAAACATATCATCTACACACAAGACCAAATAAATAACACGGTCACAAATTAATTTAAAATAAACATAGTGATCCTCCTTGCTTCTAGTGAAGCCAGTCCTCCTGTATATAGGTATCAAATTTCCGATACCACATCCTTGGTGACTCGCTTTTAACCCATAAAGAGACTTCTTTAACTTTCATACCAATTCTTTCTTCCCCTTCACCATAAATCCTTTCGAAAGTTGTTTCATGTAGATCTCCTCTTCCGCATCCCCATGAAGAAATGTTGTCTTCACGATCCATCTATTCTACCTTAAAAATCAAATGCAAGCAACAACATATAAAATTAATCTAATAGAAGTAACCTTGGAAACATGAGAAAAAATATCGCCAAAATCAATTGCGCGACGCCCTAGGAATAACGTTTGCTACTAATCGAGCTTTGTATTTCTCCACCTTGCCTTCTACATTCATCTTCTACTTAAACACCCATTTTCTCCCCGATGGGCTTCCTTCCATCCGGAAACTCCACCGATCCCATGCCTCATTTTTGTGCAAGGATGTCATTTCCATCAACCATGGCCTCCTTCCATAGTTTTTCCATCCTCTAAATCTATTATTTCCCAAAAGTTTCTGGGATCATCACCAGCTATAGTTAAAGCAAAATTTGAAACGAAAGCTAGATTGACTATACTTTCCGGTTGCCTTATTTCTGCTAGTCTCTCGTAATTTAGTAGATTGGTAGACCAAATGCACATGGTAACATCGTGCAGTCCCATTGGAGTCCTAGGACCTAGCCTTCCTAGACTCGTAAAGGGCTATCTCTATTATGTGGAGGATGTGAACTTGTTCGCTTTAAGTGTTTGATTTGAGGCTAGTTGTTAAGTGTAGGTTTGTTGTTTGTTTTGGGTGGGGTAAGATGATCAAGTAGGATAGATGGAGTGGAGAGGTTATAAAATCAATTGGCTCATGGAGTCTATGAATTCATTGATATCTCAATAACAAATAGGGGTATATCAATGTGACAAATATAGTGTAGTTAATGGATTTTTAAATATTATGTGTGCGTGGAAAAGGACATTAAGTTTGGGAACCAAGCTAGGGTAAAGGGTAGTTAAGAATCATTTTTCGAAATACCTATGAACGGAGAGATCTTAAATACTCGATAAGCAAAAAGATACTAGTCATGAGATAGGGCAGTACACCATTTAATCAATGACAATACTTTTAAACAAATGCACATTCAAGATATACAATCCAGTTGAACAAATAAAGTAAGACAATTTATCTAACTTCAATGATTCTACTTTCAAGATTTGAAAACATTTAAGAGAAAATAGCATTAATAAATGAAGAGGGAATGCCTAAACGTCATTCATTAAAATATAAAAAACTTTGAGGCAAAAGCTGACAAGCATATACAAAGGGCAAGATTGAAACAATAACTCTTTGGCTTAACCTAACAATCAATACATCAAAGAGATATTTCAAGACAGAAGTTTAGATAGCATCAAATAAGCGAGTGGATTACCATGAATCATGCCTAGAACTAGAATATTAATCCAATAATGAAATAGACAAGATTAGGTGGGCCTAAGGAGCAACTAATAATTCCTTAAACTAATCTAGCAGAGGAAAACATGAAGACAATAGCAGAACGTGGGAGGATTGAGGTGCCTCGAAAAAACATTTCTCATTCTATACTCTTCTGCTATTGAAATATAGAAAGATGGACATATGATAAACAAGAAAAACATGAGAAAAATAAGAGATACATCACCATTAACTAAACTTAGAATCCTGCAAGCAAGCCTTCATCATTATCAACGAGGTAAATCATCCACAAGCTCCACAACACTAAATTGTTCTTCAACTTCTAAAAACCATGTATTGCTCTCAAACACATCAAAGTCCACTATTAAAATGAATCCTCATGATTTATATAACAAGTAAAGGAGGAGAAAAACCTAATAGATCATCTAGAATTCTACCGGCTAATCGAAGTATCTCTATTTGTCCTCGAGGCCTCGCAAGGCCGAAGGCACAAAAATATCTAAAATAAATATATTTTCTGACCATTTTTAGCAATTAAATTGACCTTTAGCTCTTAAAAAGCCTCCAAAAAACTTTCAAAATGCACATTTTTACTTCTCAACCATAGGAGCGTAGCACCGTGTGTCAATTTTGAATTTGCATGCCGGAGCGTAGCACGTAAACGTAAAAAATGGGTCTTCTTAAAACAATGTTTTGAAGGCCTTCCGGATGTCGGATAAGGCTCCATGAAGGCTTGTTGGAAATCCCTTAAAGTATAATTCCCATATATATCCTTGGTTTTCTGATCTGACCTCTGAAACCTGTCCAAAAAGTGACCCCAAGACCGGTAGGAGTGCAACACATGTCCCGAAAAGCGTGTGCGTAATGGTGAAAAATTGGGTGTTTTTTACCCTTTTGGAGGACCAAAACAACTCCAATTGATCTTAAAATTGGTTAGAATTCTCCTCTCATGATGAGGAATCCAAAAATGCAAGCCTTTCCTCCTAAATATGCCCTGAAAAGAGCGTAGCACCGTGTACCGCGTTCCTAGCCTCAAATATTTGCAAAAAACAAAAAACTTGTCCAATTTCTCCAAAATTTGCGGATAAGTGTCTCATGGGTCTCTGGGAGACCTGTAGAGAAGCTTGAGACAAAATAAGAGGTCTAGCTTGTTCCTTTTCCTCCTTTAGTGCTTGGATCTCAATTTTTGGCCCTTTTGATTTCTTGCCTTGCAAATTGGTCTCTTTGTAGCATAATGCTTTAGCCATTATTCTTTGTAGATCCGAGTCTTTATCGCCTTATCTAGCTCGGCTTCAAGATTTACGTTAGCCCTCTCAAGCCATGATTCCCTATCATGTTCATTTTCTAGTGCAAGAAGTTATTGGAGAGAAAGTTGTTCCGCCTGGATCGATTCTTCTTCTCTCTACTTTGTCAATGTTTTCCTTTAGACCCATAGTTCATAGGTCTCCTTCTAGTTTGACCTTCCTCATCACAACTCTCCTCAGTAAGTGCCCATGAATTCCGCCAACTTCACCTGTGCCTTTTGAGCCTCTTTCCTGTACTCTTGAGTGTTATTTTTTCATGGATGGCTTGTTGGGCACTCATTTGCTTGTTTTTCTATCCGATAGAAGTGAATGACATCATTTTCTCTTTCTAATTCAGACTCTCCAAGTCTTAAGATCTCGCTCCCTCCTCGGATCCACAATGAAAGGTTGATCCTTTCATTGAATATCTCTCCACCCACTAAGATACTGTTACTCCCCACTCGCAAATGCTCTCTATGGACTTGCATGCTGCCAAAGGAAGAGGGATGCTCTTTGTTGATGGAAAATGATTGGCCCGATGCCAAATATGATGGAATGAAGATCACTCCCTCTACTCATCTCCCAAAGGAATGGAGACTCCCTCCCCGAAATACAATGTCGAAAGTGGTGTTGAGAAACCCTCCCCTGCAACACCTGACAACACAACTCAACCACCAATGGAGGTCAGTGGTGGAGCCGAATGGAATGCTTGGCCTCAAGCTAGAATATGGGGAAAATGAAGAACAAGCTCTTCCAAGAGCTAATCAATGGAAGAGATGGAATTCTCGACCCTGGAACACCCAAGAGTTAGCTAGCAATGCATCTCAACTAAACAGACAGAGAATTCCTTGTGTTGAGAAGATGAGAAAAAATAATAATCAAAAGCATCATATTCCAGCAAGCTCCTTTTCATTTCCGAGTTTCTATTGAGTTGCAAAGAATGCTCAATAACTCCGCATTTTGGTAAAAAATGCCAATTTGTCTAGTTTTCATCCAATCCTTTTATAGGATTGTTATATTGTATTTTTTAGGGGTTGAGACCTTCTCCCCCTTTCTTATTTGAGCTTACATTGTTGTATCATTCATGTTTATGCATTTACTATCTGCAAACATCTCCTTAGTGCTGCAGTCTTGAGTTGAGAGTAAATCATGTGCAAGAGTGTTTTCTCCATTTCTATGCACATGTCTCATTGAGACTCTTTACTTGATTTGAGTAATAGATTTCTCAAGAGTTTGTTCACATTTTCTCGACGCACATGTATTTGAAGGCCGATTTCATCTTCATGTGACATGGCTCCTTTAGAGATAATGTTGTCATTTCATTTGTTGAGCAAAGTGCTATTGTAGCCCTCTTCATCGTGCTCCTTTTTCGAAGATAGGAGACTTGTCTCAAGCTCCTAGAAGGATTTTTTTTAGTCCACTTCAGGATTTTAGCTCCAGAGGGATGTATTTGAAGGATCCAAGACCAGGGATCAAATCCTCGCCGCCTCCATTTCGGAAAATGCGTTTTCCGGGCTTGGGTTGCTAGCCAGTTTCATCTACTAGGGAATTCCACATATCCGTAGATAGAGTCCAGAAAGGGCCAAAAAGCCTCCGGATCTCACCCTTATTAAGAAGGTGACATATCCGGTAAATTTCCCCACAGCCCATCTCTCGGCATAGACTCGTGATATTCTCGAAAGAGAACATTACAATGGTATCAGAGCACTGATCTTCGGCACGGCACTCGTGCAGATCAAGCTATCGTGAGAAGTGTTGAGAAGAAAAGAAAGTCGGAAGTAGAAAAGTATGGAGAGGATGATATTACTCTCATCTCTTTTCAGATCTAAGAAGAACCTCTCCAAGGAGGTTGTGCAAGAAGCGAAAGAAGAAGCAAGAATCTCCCAATGAGTTTCAAGAAAAGAAGATCTTCCAAGCAAGATCCTCAAGATCTGTGCATGAGGAACATCCAGAATCCTCATCTTACGGATATGTGAACTTAGCCATATCATTAGAGCCTCAAAAAAATTTATTGACTCTTTCATGAAGAGGGAAAGAGAAGGAGGGAGTTTATTGAAAGTGCACTCGCCAAGGGTTAGATCTCCTTTGGGTGAAGGGTCCTCTTCTCAAGAGGGAGTCTTTACGTAAAACCTTTATGAGGTTTCAGAGAGAAAGAAGAAGACATGGGGATCCCTCCTTCAAGAGAATACCAATCTCTAAGGTTTCCTATTGAGGATGATGCATGTTCCCTCTCTAAAGAAATGGCCAGGGGTGACAGACGCGATACAGCAAGAGCACCTCTAGTACCGCATGAAGAAGAAGAAGGAGCAACTACTCCAAGGAGAGAAGCTCTTGCATTTTTGCAAGGAGTTCCTAAGAGTCTCACACAGAGATTATGGCACAATCCATGGGTAGCATGTGCCATACTTATCTGCATGGTGAGATCTTGAAGATTGCGTAGTAGACGCAGGGAAGGGCAAGCTTCAAATGGTGAGAAAAATATTTTTCCCCTCCGTGATTTCGAAACATGTTACACATAGAAGGCTGAAAGATCAATGCAAGCAAAGCAAGGACATATCAGTCCCTACATCTTCTCAGTGATCTATTCCTCTGATGTCTCCTTACTTGAAGTAATTCCACCAAGGAGTTCCCAAGATGAGCGTAAGAGAAAAGTGTTCCCTCAACCTCAGTGCATCAATGTCATCTCTTCCCAAGGGGGAAACTATCACAGACTACGGAGACTTTGGGTAAGATGCATGCTTATGAGAATCACATTTCATTTCATGGTTGCATATATTTTCTTACTTCATATTTTTAGCCCATGACTCCCAAGAGGAGGTGCTATACCATACAAGCTTCATGGCCAACTGTAGGGTCAAGATCGTTCTCAAACATGGCCACTCCCTCGATGGGCTAAGGGAGATTCTACACCATGATGGGTGTTGTATTAATGCACCAAATATAATTCTCACTTTCAGCCATGGTGAGATGAAGGGAGTAGATATGCAAGTGGCTTGTGAACCACTTACAACATTCGTATTTGATGCAGGGAAAGGGATAGCCTCTGCACCGAGTTCTTGTTGGGTGAGTTTAAACACTCCCCAAGTTTTTTGATTTTCTTGTCACATGCCTTGTATCTCAAGAGGAGGCTGCACAAGAAGAAGTTATGGGTGTTTGGGTTGACAAGGAAAAAGTATGGAAATCAGTACATGATAAGCTCCATGTCCACACATTATTTTTGCCTACAATGTATGTACATGTGTTTTTGTTTAAGATGCATTTAAAAATCTTGTATATACTTGGGCTTTGGGAGAAATTGCAATCTTCTCATGGGTTGGCATAAGGGGAGTTGTTCATATCATGATATTGATGCCCCATGCATGAGAGGAGGGATGACACATTGGGTGAATGTGTTCATGGTGGATGAGATCTCCCATATCTATTCATGCTTCAAGAGGAGGATATGAATACTGCATGGTTGATTCATCAGTGTATCTTGTTTCTTTTTACAAAGGGCCATGTATCGAAGTTATGTCATGAAGGAAGGTCTCTCACATGGAAGAAATTAGAGCATGACATGTTTTGTTTGAATCATATTAAACCAACACCCATTATCCTCCACTATTCTCAAGCTTTTTGAAGAAGCTTGTTGCAAAGCAGAAGGTGTGGGATGGCCACCTATTGTACTATGGTTTGGAGCAGCATGGGGAGTGCTTTGAAAGAGGGTTGCATTAGTGTTGTCAAATAGGCATGGGCCATGTAGAGATGGATCAGCAACATGACTCTTTGGGAGGGTCGAATCAGCCCTACTTCTTCCTTCTCTTGAGGAAGGAAATGGAAACATGCATCTCTCCCTTAGTTGGAGGAAAGATTAGTTGGTGTAGAACATGATCATGTTACACATGTTTTTATTTCTTGATTTCATGCACTCTTACACCATGTTTTTGCAGGCCAAAGTTCCAAGGAGAAATGATAATATCATGTGAGCCTCTTGGCCAACTTTGGGCTCCAAAATTTCTGATTTGAGCCACTCCCTTGAGAGGAAAAAGGGGATTTGTGTAGAAGAGAAGGGTTCTGCCCCCAAAAGCACCAAACATGCATCACACTTTCAGCCATGATGATGTGGCATGGGCAGCAAAAATGTAGGATGGCATGTGCCTCATGTGAGGACCACTTTCCATGTATTGAATATTCCATATTCCAGAGAGAGCATGGGGCAAACCATGCTTGCTTCATATGATCTATCGTGCCCTTATGGGATGAGCTAATTGCATATCATGAGAAAATTGGAGGAGCAAGACATGGATGGATTGGTGAGCACTTGGCTTTATGGAGGAAGCTTATCTTATGTTGGTGTCACCAAGGAGGAAATTTTTTCAAAGCACTCACCTTGTAGTTGCTTGAGAGGCAGAAACAAATTTTTTGAGGGGAGGACTATAATGTTCCTAATTAGCCCAAGCTAATTGGAACATTTCATTTTGTCTTAATTTTATGATACTTGATGAATAAAATATAAAGGAGGACATGAAAACTCCTTTAACTCAAGAATAAATCAGTGCCTATGAGAAAAGAGGCATATTTGAGCTACTTGAATAAAACTGCAAGTGTGAAAGGGCCAAGACCACCAAAGGAGATCCTATTTGACCAAGTCAACCAGCGCTGTCTAGGTTTGTTGAAGATTGCAACAAGAAACAGTGAAGGAGGCATCCTGAAACATCATTCCTGATCCTAGTTGGAAAGTGATCACCAAAACTAGGTGGGGCCCACACAGGTGATTTTTGTCGCAAAGTCTATTTTTAGACTATGTCTATTTAGAAATGTCGATCATATTCTATGAGTTGCGGGATGCTATTTGTGGATGGTTGGTCAAGTTGGAAAAATAGATGGACTCTCTATTTTTAAACATATTGCTGAATCTATTTTTAGATTGCAGTCTAAAAAATAGATATGTCGAATATTATTAGCTCTTAATAATATTTGGACTCTAAACATTATCTTATTCTCTTGACATTTCATAGCTAAGTGCACAGCATGTGGCATGAGATGATAGAAGGAATTACAATATTCCCGAGGGGTTAAGTGGAGCTATTGCATGGATACTTCTAGACTTAGAACTCATGTGAGAGAGTTTGGTGGAGTTGATTGAGGAAGTTAATGGAGTTGTGTTCAGCTTTAACTAATCTAAACATAGTTGAGCTAGTTGTATCTAGTCTAACTTATTGATACACTAGTGAGAGTGGTTTGAATTAATTATTAATTAATTCACCAATTATAAAATCATTAATCAACTAAAGAATACATCAAAGCTAACTTCAAGGCATGGACAAGTAATGATGGAGACCAAAGTGGAGAGATAGGTGAAAGAGCAAAGGTGATCTATCGAGTTGTGACTATAGTGATGCATGGTTTGCATCCAACACTCCCGTAGAGATGCCTTTAAAGATCTGCGTAGGAGGCTAGGTAATTTGAACTCATCAAGAGCTATTCTTCGGAGGGATTATGCGCAGTAGAGGGCGGTGCTATCAAGTGGCAGTAGATTGGAGCATGTGCTTTTGCTAGATCTAGCTTGATTAGTGTGTATCAATTGGAGATTGTACCGAGAGCTTGTGAGGAGCTTTGTATAATGATTTTTACAGTGATCTCTATGACATATATAATATACAGATAGTTGGGGGTTTTCAGCTTTAAGCTTTCCCATTACATATTGTATTCATATGTGTGAATTTTTTATGGTTTTAATGTGTGCATGCAATTGATTTTATTTCTACATGTAATGATCAATGGTAGAAGAGATTTCTATATTGTGCATGAAGTTAAAATAGTGTGTGATCGGGAGAATTCGATGAATAATATATCAGCTTATTCAAATTTCTACATGGTATCGCAGTGATATTGATAATTGGAGCAATTGCAAGCATTGAGCAATTGAGTTTTATGGCCGGTGGAATTTGAAATTGCTATAGTGATTTCTTGGTGTCAAAGTTGAGATGTCTTTCAACGGACGTGATTGAGCATGCCCTTGGAGGGCGCTCGAATCATATATTTCATGGAAGGATGGGATGGAGGCGTGCCGAATGACAATGGGTTGAAGGAGTTCATAGATGTAGAAATTCCAAAACCTACTTCTAGTGAGGCCGTCGTGACTTTCGACGCATGGAAAAAGAAGGTAGCAAGGTGTCGAAGGATTCTGCTGGAAGGGTGAAGGATCACATAGTGTCTAGCCTCTCATGGTAAATCTTCTCCATTTTTGATGTGGAAAGTTTTCGTCGCATTTTTTTCCAAAGCAAGAGCGACTCAGATGGGCTGGCACTCAAGGATAAACTCGGTGAAAAATAAAAATGGAGAAGAATGATACTCATTCCGATATACTGACAAAGTTTGTCCACCGTGGGTGGATGAGCTTGGGAGTGTAGGAGTTAGTGTGGATGATAAGGAATTGGTGAGCTTGGCTCTCCTGGGCTTCCGAAGAGTTGGTGTTCCTAATCAGACTCGTCAATGGTCGAGAGAAATTGCTGTGATGGGAGCGACTTTAGTCGGATCTTGTGTAAGAGGAGATAAGGCGGGATACTGTGGATGGATCTTCATCAAAGAATGATGATGAAGAGGATTTCACTTTAGTGCCAAATCAAGGAAGTGGGAAGGGTAAGAATAATGCTTTCAATCCAAAGTGCGGATGGTAAAGAGCGTGGACATGTCCAAAGTGAAGTGTTTTCACTATCATGAGCATGGGCATTTCGCACACATTGTCCACATAAGAAGAAGAAAAAGGTGCTGTTGGAGTTAGCCGTGAGGCTCTTACCTCACAATTTGAGCTCGGACTTCTATTGATCGCATGCATGGTGTTCAGTGCATTGAGATCGAGGTGGTATTTTGATAGTGGCGCTTCCTTTTCACATGACGAGAGATGTGGAATCTTTTCCAAGGACTTGGTGGAGAAATATCTCTAGTTGCATGTTGAGTTGGGCTGACACGGATAATACAATGCAAACTGGCAGATTGTACCATAACCTTCGTGAGGGAGTCAGTGAAACTCATTCTTTTACAAGATGAGTGCATGTTCCGTGTCTAAAGAAGAATTTAATTCTCGCCGCAATGTTAGAGGATAAAGAGTATGATGTTGTCTTTAGTGAAGGAAAGTTTTCTCTTCAAGACAAAGAAATAGACAAGTCAAGAAGGTTGGGATTTGAGCAAAGAATCTCTACGGACTTGAAGTAGATGGGATTTCTACGTAGCTTCCTACCGTTGGGAAGTGCAAGAAAGACATGCAATTGATGCTTGAGAGGGAGCAAGTTTTGCATGTCATGTAAGAGGGAAATCCCTTGGGATGTGGAGTAGCCACAAGATGAGGATCATGAAGTGGGAGAAACCACTCATGCAGGAAATTTCTCAAAGCGATGGGCAAAGGGATGTGACGTGCCTATACCACTGTGTAGAGGAGGTAAGGACATGTACGATTAATCCCAAGAGAAGATTTTCGGCGGATTCATGAGATGGTGTGGATCTCATGAATTGAACTCGGCTACAGTGCCCACAACGCAGTCAGTAGTATGATCGCTGATTGATGCAGTGCATGTGATGTTGTCGAGCACCGGGAGCGTGATCGAGCTATGATGCAGTGCAGATGCATGGGTGCAAGAGTTCAACAAACTACAGTGGGTTCCCGATGACATGTGCGCTGGTACCGAAAGCCAGGTCGAAGACTTTGATGATAGATGCATCGATCGATTGAGTTGTTTGGAGCCTGTCCGCCAGAGGATTTGCAGGAGGCAGTATGCATGGAGTCTGCATGGCGCTTGTGAAGGCCGCGTGGTGGCGAATGCATGGAGTCGCATGTCACATGCAAAGACATTCCTTTCTTGTTGAGAGGAGTATGGAAGATTGTAACAAGAAACGCGTGAAGGAGGCATCCTTAAACATCATTCCCGATCCTAGTTGGAAAGTGATCACCAAAACTAGGTGGGGCCCACACACGGTGATTTTTTTTCGCAAAGTCTATTTTTTAGACTATGTCTATTTTTTAGACACGTCGATCATATTCTATGAGTTGCGATGGATGCTATTTGTGTGATGGTTGGTCAATTTGGAAAAATATATGGACTTCTATTTTTAGACATATTATTGAATCTATTTTTAGATCGCAGCCTAAAAATAGATATGTCAGAAATATTATTAGCTCTTAATAATATTTGGACTCTAAACATTATCTTATTCTCTTGGAGAACTTCGATGGGTGCACGGATGTGGCAATGAGTCACGTAGCAGGAATTACGCTATTCCCGAGGGTTATGGAGCTATTTGCATGGATACTTCAATTAGAACTCATGTGAGAGAGTTCTGGTGGAGCTGATTGAGGAAGTTAATGGAGTTGTGTTCGGGCTTTAACTACTCTAAAACATAGTTGAGCTAGTTGTATCTATTCTAACCGATTGATACACTAGTGAGAGTGGTGTGAATTAATTATTAATTAATTCACTAATTATAAACTCATTAATCAACTAAAGAATACATCAATTAACTTCATGTGCATGACAGCTTCAAAGGGAGAGATAGGTGAAAGAGCAAGTGTGACTATCGACTGTGACTATAGTGATGCATGGTTTGCATCCAACACTCGCAGAGATGCATGAAATGATCTGCGTGAGCAAGGCTGGGGTAATTCAAACTCATCAAGAGTTATTCTTCGCTGTGGATTGCTTAGTAGAGGCGGGCTATTAGGGTGGCAAAGATTGGAGCATGTGTTTTGCTAGATATAGCTTGATTAGTGTGTAGAAATTGGAGATTGTACCGAGAGCTTGTGAGGAGCTTTGTATAATGATTTTTACATGATCTCTATGACATATATAATATATGTGATAGTTGGGGATTTTCAGCTTTAAGTCTTTCCCATTACATACCGTATTCATATGTGTGAATTTTTTATGGTTTTAATGTGTGCATGCAATTTATTTTATTTCCACATGTAATGATCAATGGTAGAAGAGATTTTGTATTGTGCATGAAGTTAAAATAGTGTGTGATCTGAGAATCTCGTGTGAATAATATATCGTTTATTCAAATTTCACACATTGAACCTCCTTGATGGACTGCGTGTTGTTCTAGAAGCGGTTTCCAAGTGTGAAAGGGGCCAAAGAGATGAAGTGGTTTAGGGTTTGCCAAGAGACCCTAATGCTATAAAAAGGAGGAGAAGGCACATGAAGAGGTTGTTGAAGTATTTTCAAATTAGAGGTTGCTTGAGCAACTCTACTTCTCTTGGTCGTTAGCTAGAAAAGGAGGATTTCCCGTTAGAATCCTCTCCCCTTCCATGGAGTAGCTCTTTGGAGGAGGATGTGCTGCATTTCTCCACTATCCAAAGATCTTGGCAAAGCTTCATCTCCATTAGCAGACGCTAGTCCCGTTGAGGGTTTTGCTATTGTCTGTGAAGTTGTAGCAGTGGTGACTCGATCCGCAAAGTTTCGATTGTTTTGAGGGATTTCTCTCGGGGAGGGTGTCTTGTGACCACCCGAAGAGGATATCCATTGTATATTCATTTAATATCTGTATATTTCACATATTTTCATATTATGTTCAAGCGCTATAGCTCTGTCTCCTTAGGGAATTGCATTATTTTCTATGTACTGTCTTCACTATTGTTAGATCTTTCATTGTACTTGCTTCCTAATGATTGAGGCTTGCCTCATCATCTTGTAGATTCATCTTGTAGCTTGCTTGATATCTATTGTAAAGATATTATATATTGTAATAATATTCATCTTCAAGCAATTTTCTGGAATTTTCCTACAGTTTCATGTATTAAAAGTCAAATCTACATCTTCTTGTTCAATATCTTTTTAAAAACTCCCAAAGGGGACTTGTACAAGAGGCCGAGTAGTTTCCAGATATAGTATGGATCTGATGTTACAGCCATAGATCTGTCATAGATCTTAACTCTATTATTTATCTTTTTGAAGCACACTTAGAGGGATGCAGTCCATTCTTTTCTGCAATTTTATAAATGCCCTGAGATGTCATTTTAGTGGATTTTTGCACTATTACTTCATGTGATTTGTTGTATGTTAATGGGAGAATATTTCATGATTCTATCTCGATGTCCTATGGCTTAATTCTGAGCCTTATGGCTGATCTCTAGTGATTACCGGGAAAAACTACGCAATTCACGTTTGTTGGGTTTTCATGTTAGAAAAGACTTTTTCTCTTTAGCCGATATTTAACTACACCGCCTTTGTGGGAGATCTGTACCCTTTGGCTATGCATGGATCTTGAAATACTATGTGCTGAAATCTCATGCATACCTTGGATCAACTGATATGTGGGAACCGCTCGACAGTAACACAAGAGTTCCTCCATTTGGATCAATAATGCCTCCAACTACCGGTAAGAATGATGATGCCTCCTTTCTTCAAGTATACGACTACTGAATATTTCTTCTCCTCCTCATGCATCTCCTGATTCATACATGGGACCCCATAGGTTAAGAACTCAGTGACTACCTTGCAAAGATGCAAGTGCCTTTCCTCTAGATGCAAGCTCCTTAGCTGCGGTAGTGACAATGGAGTTCTCTTGTCCAAAGTGACAAGATTGACATTCTCCTTTGTTTCCTTGGGAGATGTTTCTTTGTAGCTCTTATTTTTCCTCTTCTCCTCAAACTTCTTGAGATTTTCTTCAATACTCTTCAATGCTTGAAAAAAGAAGCAATGAGATCTCTTCATCAGCCATTCTCTCTGCCTTGTGATAATGGGAAGTGTATAGTTCTTCCTCTTCATCTTGAAACCCTTTACAAGTTTCTTTGCGATCTTTTTTCCTTCCTTGCTATACCCCTCACCTTATTCAAAGAAAGTGGGCATAGTGGATCTATGAGGATATCTAGGATCCTCCGGGTCTTCTTCTTTTCGCTGATAGGAAGTGCTAGGGCTTCCTTCTTCTTCTTGAGATCTCATGCGGCTCTTACTTCCACTTGCTTCTTCTCGAAACCCCTAGGAGTCTCGGTGCTTCTTCTTTCTCTCTTCTGATTTACCTCTTGGGATAGGCCCTTCTTAGATCTGAAAAATGATGAGAACAATCTCATATGCTCCATCCAACTCGTTCTCAGCTTTCGTCTTGAATTCACTGTGTATCTTGATCTCACAGTGCATGCCGTAGATCATGCTCGATACCACTCGTAATGTTCAAATGGGGAAAATTAGGCTCAGTAGGGAATATCTTAAGATATTCCATTATGGAATCACAACAATATGGAATTGCACCAATAAATCTAAACCAGTAGATATACGGTAGGGAATTTCATCGGGATGCATCACCTTCACAAGGAAGGGTGAATTCCGTGAGGCTTCCTAGCCCATTCCGGACTCGTCTATGCAAGATTGGTGAAAACACAGCAAGTGTGGGAATGACACACTCCTCTTGGATTTTTCTGCCCTTAGGAACATTAGATCTACATATCTAAAAATGGATCCAAAAGAGAAGCAAAACCAAACAAGGAAGAAGCGATAAATTCCAATCTCAGGAAAAAATCCGCAATAGGCTCAAGGAGGACGTTGTAGTGAGAAATCTAGCATTGTAACTCTTGGGATGAAGCTAATGCATCCTCCCATTCATCCCCATTAAATTGCATAGAACCAGGGGCAAGGTTTTCATTTGGATGATAACATGGTTGAGGATATCATTAGTGGGATTATATTTCCCATGCATGTCATCACTCCTACCTTGAGGAGGCCCTAGTTCGAGCAGGAGGATTTCCACCGCACCTTTTTTTCTTCCGGTTGTACACCGTTTCGCTTTGCATTCTTAGGAGGAGGCATTGAGGACGAGTTTTATTGTAGAATATCTTGAGCGACGGTGGATATTGTTGATGAGGAGGCCATAAGAGAAGAAGAGGGAGAAATTTTTTTCTCTCTATGCAGCATATGCTCAGGGACAAGCAACATGTGGGAGGGGAGGATCTAATGTTCCCAATTTTAGCTTCAAATGCTAAAATGGAACATTATAGTGGCATATTTTTATTTTGTTTAATAAAATGGGTAAGGAGACTCCGTAACCCCTTGGTGATAGGAGTGAATAACACTCCTATGAGGAAGGAGGATAAATAAGTAGTCGAAATAAAACACCTAATGGTGTGGACATGATGAGGATCACTTTGCAGTTGGCCATATTTGTGACCAATTCAACAGCCACTGCTTTAGAGGGGTGGCTTGCATTAGAAGACAACGCAGCTTTTGGAGGGAAAGCATTCAAAGTGAATGGAAACCCTAATTGTGGGGCCTATGGTGAAAGAGAGTTCATTTTCTTTATAATAAAGAAGGAGCGACTCATTTGGTTTATTCTTTGATTCGAAATTTCGTAGTGAGGCCAAGGACTTGCACGCATCCAGACTGTTTAGCAAGATTGTCAGTGCTCTTGAGAACCGGGGGGTGCTCCCGTGAGGGGGATCCCCACCTCTTCCTCATGGGAGGAGAGGATTTGAGTTGAATTTCCTCATTCCAAAGATTTGGCCAAGCTCACTCCTTCGATTTGCAATGTTATTTCGCATAGCAGAATAGTGTTTGTGAAGTAAGATGCAGAGCTAGAGGGAGCTCATAGAGTCTTTCCTTGCTTAATTTTTTCATGTTGAGGAGTGATCTCTTCATTGGAGGAACTGTAGAGAGGGATCTTGGACTTCATTTCAAATCTGGGGCATCAGGCCACTCATTCACCTAACTCCCCATCACGCGAGTCACTGGAGAAACCCGTGTTATTCCATGAGGGCGGTGTTGAGGGAGATTCTTGTGCTCTATCAGGAGGAGTGCTTGTGAGTGAAAGGGGATCAGCCCCTTTTCCTTGATAGCATTATCATAGGATGGCATCAGCATTTCAGATCAGCCATGACCTCTTACATTTGGTTTTGAGCTACTGCAGTGACAATTTGTTTGTCACTTGTGACTTTATCCGACATTTCTAGCAATCTCCATGAGATTGGCTAGAAATCCTATATTCGGGCCATTTTCTCATGTGTGGGAATTTCTTTGTATTCCTTCAGCTCTATCATCATTTTTTTATGTATTTAGCAATTTGCATCTCTCATAGATACTACGCAGTTATGGTTCTCCGTCATTACGTCGTAGCCGTGACTACTCCGACATTACATTGTATATTCATTGGAGATTGGTTCTAGAGCTTGAGGGATTTTCTCCTCATGATATTTCTATATAATATTGCTGATATAATAATAATATGATGGCTGTAGCATTTACCCTCTCATGATACATTCAGATTTGTAGAGTTTCAGATTGATGTTTTGCATATTGCTGTAATCTCTCTCATTGAGCATTGTTTTAGAGATCTAGTATGGGGAGATTTGAATAACCCATCTAGATGCGTTTCTTTGAGCTCATTTTCTGCATAGGAGTTGTATAGGGTCTATTCTAGGGCATTCCAGTTGTTTGATTGTCTTATTCTTGACAAAGATCTTCCTTATACAACGTCCTCAAGGACCTCGTAGTGTAAATTACCGAGGTGGAATATTGCATATCCATAAAGTGAAGTCCGAGAAGGGCCAGCTAGCCTCGGGGATTTCTCCCTTCTTTAGAAGGAGTCATATCCTCGTAAATGCCCCATCATCAATCTCTCGAAATGGACTTTGTGATAGCTCGCCAAAGAAGGAATTGGAATATCCGAAGATATTCCCTAACAGAGCAAGCATGTTCTCGAAAAAGGACATTACGGGGGACTCCAAGGAGGAGCATTATTTGTCAAAGGAAATTTGGTCTGCTTGGGGCCAAGAGCATAGTTGATGGTCATCCCCTTGATGGACTTGGGGGAGATTTATATTTTGGAGGACACTCTCACATGCATCATACATCACTCATTTTCTCCAAATGCATGAGGAGGATGTAAGCAAAGACAACCAGTGGTTGAGGAACCACATCTTTAGTCATTCTCTATTGCAGTTTATACTCAAGCCGCATTGTTTGTATATTAGGGATCATTGCCCCACTCACTCACTACATATGGCGACCAGCATGAATTTCATTATAGCTCTCTATGCTGCTATAGATCACACTATTTTTGGGAGCATGATTGGAAGAAGAGCATATAGGATGGATGTGTCCATTGGGGGAGAAGATCCCCATACATTTTGCACGCATGCTCTAAGGGGAGCATGAGAGATGATGTGGCCACCATAGTTCGAAAGACTTATTTCTTCTCGAGGTTGAAGAATTTCTGAAGTTGCTACAGCAACTCTATTCTCTTGGTTATTTAGCCTAAGGGAAGAGGATTTCTGCATTTAGGAATCCTCTCTTCTTCCATGGAGTAGCTCTTTGGAGGAGATTGTGATGCATCTCTCCACTATCCGGCATTATGGCCAAGCTACATCTCTATAGCAATGTGACTGCCCCGTTGAGGGTTTTGCGCTTGTTTGTGAGTTGCAAATAGTGGGTGAACTAGATCCGCAAGATGTAGTTGTTTAGAGGAGATTTCTCTTAGGAGGGTGTCTTGTGACCACCCGGGAAGAGGATCTTACTCTCATTTCACTTTTGGATCCGTAATTCTTATCTCGTTGTTGCTAGACATTTTAGAAACATTTTCAATCGACAATTAAATCTATTCCGGGAGATAGACTGAAGGGGAATTTATCGGATTTGTCACCTTCATAAAGAAGGATGAGCTCCGAGAGCTTCTCGGCCCACTATCGACTCTTGTCTGTAGAGTGTTGTCAAGGGAAAATATCCCCAAGAGGGAAACACAACAAGATTGAGGAATCTCAAGATGACCCAAAAATGAAGCTACAAATGAATATAAAGACATAAACTGGAAAATAGCGATGAATAAACATTATGCTAAAGTGTATGAAACCCTTGAGCCATTTTATTATGAAATAATGTAGCAAAATGATACAATGAACATCAAAGGAATAAGGCAATAAGCCTTCCATGAAAACATATGCCAAAATACACAATGCCTGCATCATGCGAATACCAATGAATAGGGATCAACAGAGTCATAGAAGGGAGACTAATGTACTAAGTGAAAAACAACATGGATCTGCATATATACATGGCTCATACATCATTGGGAGAGAAGATCTAAGCTCCCAATCACTACCTCAAGTCAATCCTAGAAGGATTGGTTGAAATATGCAAAATCGCAAAAATGTCGAGTTGTCGACTAACGTTGCGAAAACTCAATACATGGAATGGAATGGAGAAGGATGAATGGTTGAAGCTGATGAAGAAACCCTCTCCTTTGGAAATCTGAAGTGCAAGGCTGATCCCTACACCAAATATCTCACCCTCTCGTAATGTTTACAACACCCTCACTCGCAAATATGCTCCAACTAGAAACGCAATCTATGAGAGGGCATGTACCTGTATGCCCGATGGTAGTGGTTGGCCTCCTACCAATTATAGTGGAATAAGCTCGGAACCATCCTCACTAACCTCCGGAAGTAGAGAACCTCCTCCTCCCTAAAAAATCGAGCTTGAAATGGTGTTGTAGGAAACCTCCAACAACACTGCACAATATACCGCCATGAAACATGCCGATGTAGATGGTGAAGCTATGGCATCGAATGCTCGATTATGGGGAATTGAGTGCAATCCTTTCATGAGCTACTCAATAATGAGAGGAAATCCTAAACAGTGACTCCCTCGTGCTTGAGGGCACCGTTTAGCCTCTGCTTAAACAAGAATAGGTATCAATTTGTCCGAATAGACAAATAATCAAATGATCTAAGATAATCTCAATGGGTTGCCTTGCTTCTCTTTTTAAACTCAATGAACCTTCACCTTCATTCCTCTAGAATTTTCCTCCCTCATGGAATATTCCTCCACTAAAACTACGTTGTCCCACTTAGTTCTCTCCAACTCATGCCAACGCGGTTTGACTTGGTCAATTAGGCATTGTCCACTTACATTTTAACCCCTTTCACACATGAGGGCATGAAATCCAGACTCCATGATGATCCCTTTTCACATTATAAGGGATTTTATTCTTATTTATTACATGAATGGGTCACTTTACCCATTTTTATTCAAAAAAATAAAAATATGCAACAACAATGTTCCATTTTAGCTTGAGGCTAAAATTGGGAACATTACGTATCCTCCCCTCCCACATGTTTTCTTGTCCTCGAAGCAACTCTGCATGAGAGAACAAAATTCCTCCTCCTTCTTCTCCCTGTGGCCTCCTCATCCATGGTCCCACCACTACTCAAATATGCTGCAACAAATCTTCCCTCCAATGCTCTCTCCCAAGTATGCAAACTGAAAATGATGCTCCTCATGGAAAGATAGAAGGTGTAGTGGGAATTCTTCCTGCTTGGAATGTGGCCTCCTTAAGGTAGGAGTGATGATATGCATGGGATAATTCTGCTCCAAATGATGATCCTCTCATCCATGTTATCATCCAATGAAAATCTCAACCCCTGGTTTTCTCGCAATGTGTTGAGACTGAATGGAGAGGGTGCTTGTTCTTCTCAAGATGGTCCTCTCTCCATTTGAGTGTTCATGGGGATGCCTCTACCCTTGGGCTAAAATAATATGGCCCAAGCTACCCCATCAAGAAAAACAACCATGAAATGCCTCTCGCAAACTCTCCAAGTGGTCCCTCCCACAAGAAGGTACAAGTAGCAATGTGGAAATCATGGTTTGCCCATGGTATCTCCTGCAACATAAAACATGTATAATGGGGAGAATCATACTCCCAATGGGTTGTTCATAAAATCCTCTCCAAATAAAGCTCCTCAATAGACATACAACATCGAGAAATACATAAGGAGCAATATGCAATAGAAACAAGTTGTCAAATGACAACCCAGAGAGTGGTTCCAAATTCCACTCATGGAACCTGCAAGTGCCTCCTTGGCACCGCCCTCAAAAATCAAAGTAACAATTGTTGTACTAGCCACTTGTTTTCTACGCTACAAACATCTCATGAGATGAAATCATGGAAGTACAAATAGGTGCCAATGGTGCACACCAAGAAGTATGTGGCTTCCCCCACAACCATCACAAAAATAGCCAAAATCAAGGCTACAAGTAGTCACGCAAGTACATTATACCAAGTGCAAGAAGGGATGATCCTCCTTGATCAATATCTTGCTCATATAAAGTAAAGAGGTAAATAATGTGAAATTATACCTACTCTACAAATGTACTTGAGACCTTGAGCTGAAATGGCTCATCCGAGTGCTCTCCCTCTCATCCAATGAGTAAGGGAATGGTTTTGAAACCCTCTCCAAAAAAAATCGAGCTCGCATCTATCCATATGTTGATGTAGATCATGCTCAGAATTCCCTCCCAAGGGAACTCCTCTAGCAAGGCAAGTATGCATCCAAATGCATAGCTAGGAAGTCCTCATATGCTGCATGCAATAGTTTTCTCCTTGATACTAGAAGCCCTATTCAAGAAGAGTTTTCCATGATGATAGATGATCATATCATCTACTAAGTATCGGCCATCTCCATCAAGGCCATCCAAGAATCATGCATGCATCAAGATCCTGGGGAATACTCAACCAAATTTGAGTCCTCCATCATCCGGATCAATCCTCCACATAAAAAAGCGCTCGGTGTTCCGTAATATGGTGCTCCATCACGCCGCCGTCCACTACCTTGACATCCCCTCATGCCAAAGTCATCCTCCAAGTTGCTGCCATGCCCATCATGCAACTACTCATGCTCAAATAGAAATAATTCTTTTCGAAAATGAGCCTCCCATGAGAGGCTCGTCACCTCCAAAGAATCTCCCGATCCCTGGCAATATAAGCATGAGTGGCCTCCCTCTACTTCAATGCATGAAAGAGTCCTTCCTCAAAGGAAGTACCATCTCTCTCACCAAATCTATGGAGCGAGCCATCCCGCATCATGAAGATGCAATCCTCTATCCTTGCAAAGCAACATCTACCAATGCGAGATGACTGATGAGAGTGGGTGATGATGAAAATGAGAGAGTGTCTCCTCCTCCTTGGTCTATCCCAAACTCTCTGCGTTGTGCTAAACTCTTCCAAGGTTTCCACTTCTTGAAATCAAGGTGTGATGCCCCCCAAATGTGGACCATCCAACCTCCTCTCGTCGATCTAGTGGTATCCTTGGTGCAATGTCTCCATGCGAGTGAGACATCATCATCGAGAGATGATCGAATGTATGAATGGAGAAAGCCGTCCATGCTTCCACCGCGCTATCCAATCATCATCTTAGGTGCATCAACCTCATAAAATAGACAGTGGTGTGTGCTCTTCATCACATGATGCTAATCATCTTCCCTATCTTCTCCTTCTATCTCCATAGCTACGCACCCTCGCTACCAATGGCACGAGTGTATCATGAGTTGTGTCTTGATCTCTTCATGGGAGATCCCGGGGAATTTCTTGAAAAGACACAAGAATCCCTCTATGTGGAGCAAGAGCTCCTCTTTCCTCCGCATGAGGCATTGGATCAACTCTAGCTATATCGGCGCAGTTGCCCTCCTCCTCATCAATGCGTAGGGGAAACTTCTCCAAAATCTGATCTCCTCTTGAAAAAGAGACCCTCCATGCTCTCCTATGAAAAGAATGTGAGATGGATACCTTGCCTCCAACAAGGTGTGATGCAAGATGCCGACCTTCTCAACAATGTTCGAAGTGGATCCGAGTTTATGTTTCCTTCCCTTACATGCAAAGTCTTGGTTTGTTTCTCTCGCATGTGTTTCAGATTTTCTCCCACCAAATATTCCCATCATTGTTCCAATGAATACTGAAATAGGAAGAAGTATTTTCATCCTTGAAATAACATGACTCAAATATCCACCATGCATAGGTCTTACCTCTCAGAGTGCGCCCATGTAAATGCAGTAGCATCTCCTTTGGAAACATTGTTGTCGTCTGCAACATGGTCTTCGACTCCTCTACCCATGCTTTGGTCGAACATGTAGGTGAACCTCCGAAAGTAGATAGAATAAATCTATCTTTTCGTTGGCTCTACTTCACCTTAGACTTGCAAAAATCCATGAAGTGAGATGATCTCTGAATGCCGAATTTTGAGACTCATACTCTTTCCGAAAATCTTCAAGATTTTTCCTCTTGATCACCCCTCCTTCTTTTCCCATCTCTTCACGACAAAGTTGCACATTTGACTGCACTGTGCATCAAAGGATGTGACTACATGCTCACATTCCTCATCGGGAGACCCTAGAGTTTGTTTCTGTTTCAAACCCTTGTGGGAGATTCTTCAAATCTCTCCCTTCTCTTTTTCTTGTGCCTCCCATGAAAGCCCTAGATGGATTTAGGGAGAAGCTTAGCTAGATCATCTCCTTTCTTATTTATTCTCCTCCACAAAGTGGAGTCTTTCTCATCTTCTTAGATGGAAACTTGGTGAATATCCATAGGCTGAGCCAAGATTATGCTTTGATACCACCGTAATGTTCCTTTTTTTAGAAACATTGTCGGTCGACAAGTAAATCTAGTCCAGAGATAGACCGAAGGGGCATTTACTTTGGATTTGTCACCTTCATAAAGAAGGATGAGCTCCAGCAGGCTTCCCCGGCCCACTATCGGGCTCGTCTATAGAGTTTTTGTCAAGGGGACAATATCCCCAAGAGGGAAACACAACAAGATTGGGAATCTCTCAAGATGACCCAAAAATGCAGCCTACAGACAATATAAAGACATAAAATGGAAATAGCAAAGGTGAATAAACATTATGCCAAAGTGTATGAAACCCTTGAGCCATTTTATTATGAAATAACAGCAGCAAAATTATACAATAAACATCAAGGAATAAGGCAAGAAGCCTTCCATGAAAACATATGCCAAAATACACAATGTTGCATCATAGCAGAATACTCAATGAATAGGGATCACATGAGTCATAGGGAAAGGGAGATCTGATGTACTAAGTGAAAAAAAACATGGATCTACATATACATGGCTCATACATCATTGGGAGAGAATATCTAAGCTCCCAATCACTACCTCAAGCCAATCCTAGAAGGATTGGCTGAAATATGCAAAAACGCATAGAAAATGTCTGAGGTTGCTCGGGTAGCGACGAGCAACTCAATACATGGAATGGAATGGAGAAGGATGAATGGTTGAAGCTGATGAAGAACCCTTCTCCTTTGGAAATATGAAGTGCAAGGCTGATCCCTACGCCAAAGATCTCACCCTCCGAAATGTCCGCAACACCCTCTCACCGCAAATACGCTCCGACTCAGAACGCCCAGCTCTATGAGAGGGGCTTGTGCAGCGTAAGCGATGGTAGTGGTTGGCCTCCCTCGCCAATGATAGTGGAATAAGATCGGGAACCATCCTCACTAACCTCCCTGAAGTAGAGAACCTCCCTCCTCTCGAAATATCAGCTCGAAATGGTGTTGTAGGAAACCTCCAGCAACACCCAGAGCAACATCAGCCCACAATCGCGCGCTAGAAACCGCATCGATGTAGATGGGCTCAAGCTATGGCCCTGAATGCCTCGATTATGTGGGAATGGAGTGCAATAATTCATGAGCTACTCAAGAAGGAGAGAAAATCATAAACGAGGACTACCCTCATGCCCGAGGGCACTGTAGCTACGTGAACGAACAAGAAGCAGACAATTTGTCCGAATAGACAAATAATCAAATGATCTAAGATAATATCAATGGGCCGCTCTTGCTTCTCTTTTAAACTCTCAATGAGCCTTCACCTTCCTTCCTCTAGAAGTATCCTCCCTCATGGTATATTCCTCCACTAAAACCGCGTTGTCCCACTTAGTGCTCTCCAACTCATGCCAACGCAGTTTGGCTTGGTCAATTAGGCATTGTCCACTTGCATTTTAACCCCTTTCACACACAAGGGTGTGAAATCCAGCTCCATGATGATCCCTTTTCACATTGTAAGGGATTTTATTCATATTTATTACATGAATGGGTCACTTTACCCATTTTTATTCAACAAAATAAAAATATGCAACTATAATGTTCCATTTTAGCTTGAGGCTAAAATTGGGAACATTACAAAGGAGTTCTTGGAGATAAAGTTGTTCCGCTTGGGCTGATTCTTCTTCTCTCTACTTTGTCGATGCTTTCGTTAGACCCATAGTTCTAGGTCTCCTTCTAGTTTGACCTTCCTCATCACTACTCTCCTCATAAGTGCCCATGAATTCCGCTAACTTCATCCCGTGCCCTTTGAGCCTCTTTCCCGTACACGAGTGTTATTGTTTCATGGATGGCTTGTTGGGCACTCATTTGCTTTGTGTTGCATCCGATAGAAGTGAATGACATAATTTGCTCTTTCTAATTCAGCCTCGAAGTCTTCCACTTTTTGCTTACCTTTGTCCAATGGTTGAGTTGAAGTAGATGGAAATTTCCCTTGCCTCTTAGAGGCAACAAACACTTGCCTTGATCCTCTTTGGTAAGTGAGAGTACAAGTTTTTAACATGTTTCACTTCATCTTTGGTGATATCAAGACTACTTTCTTTGAGATGATTTTTTCACTTTCTCCCATGCTAGTATCACTACCTTGATATTCACCCTTGTCATATTCTTCCATGTCCTCTACATTGCCATATTCTTTGTTTTCATGGTTAGAGGTGTCATCATCACCTGCTTGGCGATGTTTTCATCATCTTGTCTGCCCTTTGATGCCATGGGATCATCGTCGTCGTTATTTTTGTTAGGGCTATTAGTCATTAGGATTTCTTCATTATGACCGTCATTATCCCCTTCACTATTTGACACAATGTCTTCATTATTTGCCTTACTGTGTAACTTTCGCTCTCTTGCCTCTCGCATCTTCATACTGTGATTATTGCTTGCATTTTCTCGTGGGTCACTCTCATAGGCATATTCATTGCTTTCTACATCTTTGTTATGCCTACTGTCTTTGCCCTCAAAATTTGTTTCTTCATTATCACTGATTTTTTTCATGAGCACCGTCATGATCTTCTTCTTCACCATGACTATCATTTTACACCTCATTGTGTGTGTCTATGCCTACACTCGATTTTCCCACCGTATTCACTATTTTTTCCCACTCGCAATTTTCTTCAAACTCTGTATTTTCTTGACTATTATTTTCATCTTTGTCACTGCTCCTTTTATCACTTTGCTATTGTGCTCACTTTGTTTTCTTCTTTACCTTCATTATTTGGCTCATCAAAATCTTTTCTTTGTCTCTTGGGCTATCGTTGATTTCCTCATCTTCATCTAGCTCACTGCCTTTGCCTTCTTGTTAACTTTTTGTTTCACTCCCTTTGTCACTAATTTCTTCTTCATCAACACTTTCTTTTTTGTCTTCTTCCTCATCACTTTCTTCATTTAAATTTTCCTCTCTTGTCATCACTTTCTTCATGGCTCGCCATGTTCATCTTGGTCACTGTTTTCTTCCTCTTTGTCATCACTATCTTCTTTGTTACCTTCTTCATCATTTAGCCCACTGCTTTTTATCACCGTATTCTTTTACTTTTCATCTACATCCTCTTCATTGTCCTTGGTATCTTCTCCATCATTTTCACTTTCATTTTTCCCTCCTCTTCATCACTTGTTTCTTCTCCTTAACTCGTCATGTTCCTCCTTGTCATCGCTTTCTTCATGTTCTGAGGTTTTAGGGGAAGGTGAAAGAGGAGGTTTGTTTGGGGAGATGAATCATGGGTGATGAAAACTTCCCATGGGATGCCTTGTTGCTTTAATTGGTGTAAGACAATCATCTTGATAACTTGACATTTGTTGGGATGGAGGCCTATTTTCCACAATGGATGACATGTTGTCAATACTTTTACAAAGGTAGTAGGGCGGTATGTAGCATCTTGGCCCTAGTGAAATGCATAAGTAGCCTTATATCATAGGAATAGACTCTACAAAACCTACCCTCGCAGGGTGAATTATTTCATAATGATCTTCATTAAAGGATCATATCTCGTCCAATAAATGAGAAAATGGGAAAATAGTTTTGCAATCGACTTGGCAACTTGTTTTTAAGAAGGGTTGATAATGGCTTAGGTCCGATACACTCGTTTGAACCATTTTTCTCCCATGCAAGGTATTCCAGATGGGCCATAGAGATTGCATTGGTGGTCAGCTCAAAATTCACTTCGCCTAGATGTGCCTCAGTGGTCATGGAGGTTAAAGACAAAAAATTTGGTCAATTGAGAGTGACTTTGGACTCTCTCGCACTTTCTCAGCGGAACTCATAGCATCCTACTCCTTGGAAATATGAAACTATAGTAGGAGAGGTTGTCAATTCTTTAGTGTTTACGAGCTGAAACCTATTTGCTTTCTAACCCTTCCTCTCTGTTGTTCTCTAGGCCTTTGGCCTCTCTCTGCTACTCGTCAACACTACCTTCTCTAGGCATTTTTGTCTATTACCCTTGTCTTTTGAAAACAAACCCTAACTGCGTTTGCTAGATGATATGGAGAGAGCAATTGAGATGAGAATGAGATAGGTGGTGATTGCAAATGAAGGGAGAGGAAGAATGAAGGAAAACAATTTGGGCCTCAGTGTGTTCTTAGCATGTAAATGGATGGGTGTCCTTTGAACAAGGGGAGTTGTTAGCGAGGAATTAGGTGTTTTCATCCTTCCTTATGGTTTTTCCACATTCCCTTTAAGTTTACCCTTCATATTCCTCTATATTTTTACCTTTAGATAGTATGAAAAGGTAGGTAAAAAACTCTAAATATCCCTCTAAAAACTTCACAAATTGAAGCAAATACGAGGAGCGTAGCGTGGGCAAGGTTTGAACGGACGAGTCGGGTGCCTCCTACACGACACGTCGGGTTCTCCCGCAGCACCGCACGCACAGGGGAGCGTAGCAATTGTAGTGTTGGGCAACCTCTCGTACTGAGGTTTTTGTCTTCTTGGCGACTACGGTCACGCAGCACCTTTGCACGAGGTGTCCGGGTCTTCCCGGCAGCTATTGCGAACGTCCCGGCGCATAGCGCAGGTGAACCTCAACGCGGACAGGTCAAGTTTGACCCCAGCCGCGGCGCCTCGGACGTAGGTTTGGGTGCCTCCCGCACGCCTTTTGAATGGATTAGTGCATAGCACCCGGGCTACTAGGCGGCTCGCACGCCGGCCTGGGATGAGGCCTACACACCCTTGCGCGTAGCGCACTCCTACGAGCGCGTAGCGCCCTTTTAATTTCCCATAGGGTGCACGCATAGGTGCATGCTAAAAAGTATACGGAGCGTATGCGTTTTATCCTCGCCCAAAACTTTACCGAAACCTTGAATTCCTCCTTACTCCTTTTTGCAAATGACAAAATGGTGTTTGAATGATAGACTTAGGATTTTTATTTCTTTGGGAGAAATAATTAGGATAAAAACCCACTTTTTTAATGTTTGTCTTTGGTTCTTTTATCCTTTACCTGACATTTCTTTTTCTTTTGTGCGATGATGTGTTTTTTAAGTATGAAAGATGATTCCTTGGTGGGTGATCTTAAAAATTGATTTTATTCTCCCTCACTGACTTTCTCAGAGTCATGATTAATATGTCCTCGTATAGCAACCTTAGCCTTTTTGGTCAATTTTATCATTACCTTCTTTTGGCCATTACTGCTTGTTGGTAGTGTCATAAAAGTAGTGTTTTTTATCCTTACACTTCCTTTGGAGTTTGGCACTTTTAAACCCTAAGCAATAGTACTTAGGCTCTATTTGATTTCTTATTTGAATTTTAGCTTCTTTCTCTTTTTTGTGATTATTTTGTAGACTCTGTGACTATGCTTAAGGAGTTTAAGCAACCTTCACATTGATACTCTCTACAACTTGTACTTTGCTATAGTGAAAATTGTTGTTTTGACAAGCCATAGAGGTGACCATCCGACATCATCCTTGAAAATTGTGCTTTCCATCATATGAGGTATCTCAAAAGAAATCTTTAATTTATGTTATATGATGATGTTGCATCTGTCTTTGTGATCTCTTGCATGGATCCCTTCTATCGGGCAACACGTGTTGTGCCAATTAGTTACAAAACCACTCGATACTCTTCGAATTTATCCCCTTGGTGCAAAGGTGAAATAGTGCTACCTTAACAAACCTATAAGTCATTCCCCGACATCATCTTTTAATCTCGCCTCGTTGTCACCAAGGAGGCCTCTCACTATGATTTCTTGCTCCAATGAATCTTTAATCCATGCATAGTTGTGCTTATGTACCTTTGTCTTCATGATCCTTTGTATGGGCTCTCTTGTGAGCAACACCTTATAGCCAATTGGTCATGAAACCACCGATACTCTTTGTAAACTCGGGCATGTTGTTTCTCTTCTGCTTGTGGATGTCATTGGTAGAGTTAGGTTTTGCATATGTTCTCACTGATAACCATCACAAAGCATTCATGCATCAATGCTTTAACATGGGAAAACTGTCCTTTTGCAAACTCTATGCTCACGATCTAGGAGGCCCTTCCTTGAAGGCCTTTTGACACCCTTTGGACATTCATGAGCTCACCTTATTTTTATTTGATTTCACCTTTGAGCATATCTAAACATAGTGAGTTTAGGAAACCAAAGCAATGCATAACCTAGGAGATCCTATAATGACCTATTGGATATATTTTTTGGATTGAGGTGTTTGATTTCGATCTGGAATCAAGGTTTGGAGATGTAAACGGGTTTTGACAACTCTTTATGCATTTCCACCCTAGAAAATTAAAATCTTTGATTTACCTAAAGAGCCTAGAAAGGGAAATTAAAATCACCATTGCTTGAGGCGATGGCAGAGTAGGGGAAAAAAGGTTTAGGCTACTTGGAAAACCAAGGTGTAAAGATAGAAGGCTTAGACAATCAAAAAATAGAGTGGTAAAGTCGGGAGGTGCTCAAACATAGTGAGAATTAGGGACATAATTCCATGATTTGGTCTTCGGGGAGTGATATATTGGCCATGCTTTGATAGAGTAGTAGAACAGGTGAAAAAAATTATCCTAAGAGAAATGAAGGCATTGAGATTTATCGTAACTCACAAGATTCATGAATTTTGTTTCTAAAAATATAGGACAAGAATTTAGTCATCTAAACGAGGTAAAAATTATCGATGACTAACGGTGGCTCCACTTGGGGAGGGCAGCTCCTTTTCGGAGGTGTCCGAAATTTCAGCATCTCTTGGTTTATGAAGACCAATGCCTCATCCATTGGGCATGATTTTTCTTCTTTTCTTTTGTTGTTGCCGTTTGCTGAAGTAGTGATTTTGATAATCTGAAAGCATCATTAAATCAACTTCATCTCTACCTACCCAACCTATTTTCCTAACATTTTATCTTCCTTGGGTGCACTTGAACTGCAAAACCCATTGACATATTTTCTTTTGAAAGCAAAAAACAAACTATCTACTTCTACACTTATTTCTTCGAAGAGTTTAGATTATGCTATTGAACTCTTCTTATTCTCTCGCCTGAGACTATTTGACTGTCAAGATTAAGCGACATGACGTACTTCATTCTCTAAGCTATTGACAAGAAATTTAAAGCATGAATTGAACCAGGATTAGGCAATCTAATTCATCATGAGTTGTGGCATTGAGACAAGTCTGCACACAAACAATTTTTTCATAAGAAAACAAAACTAGAAGGTGTGAGGGCTATGTTTCATCATTTGCTAATCATCCCTATCCTTCTCCTTGGTTCAGATTTAAGCATGTGGAACCGAGTATCTTTCATTCCTAATCTATTTTCTTTTGACAAGTCAAGATTAAATGATTTGACCAAAGATTCTTTCACTAACTTATCAACGATAAATTTAAAACATGTTCAACCATGATTAGGCTAGATGAACGAACAAGTCATTCTTTTTTGCACCAGTAGTGGCATTAGGATTGCACACTTTCGGTACTACTATTTTTTGGGGTATGGGGTTGTACCTTCTCTTTGAATACGCCCTCTTTTTCTATCTTTTCTACGTTTTTGTATTTTTCTCTCTATGACCTTTCATCAAACAATGGTATGTACAATGAGTGAAGGCTTAAAGCTAGAAATATTGACAAAAGTAGTGTTTTAGTGTCCTGCCATTGGGAGGGACCTCCAAATGCTCGACTCCATCCAAAACTTTCTTGTAAAAAAGAAAGCATTGTTTCCTCTAGTTGAACTGATAATGAATGGCCCTTTCCACAAGTTTTCAAACTTACCATGTTTACCTTTGTCTTCTCTCCTTGAGTCCCATTTCAAGATTTTATCTCCAACTGAGAAATCATTGTCCTTGGTCCTACGTCAAATATTTTATTTATTTTTTCTTGTACTACCCGAGTCCTTTTGTAAACCTCCTCTCTTGTTTGTTGTAAATGGATGGTTTGGTTCAGCCTCCTTTGCATGTCATTCTCTTCGATTGCACTTCTTGTAGCGCTTATCATCCCTAGGACTCCCAAATATGTTGGGAAAATGGCATCCGTGCCATACACTAGTTGATAGGGAGACATACGATTGATTTCTTGGTGGTTATTCTATCGACCCATAGTGCATGTACTAGTTTGCCATGCCACGCTTTTTTATTTTGTTCTAGGAGCTTCTTAATGATATCGACCAAGATTTTATTAGAATACTTAGCTACACCATTACCTTGAGGGTAATAAGTTTTGGAATGTCCTAATGTGATGTGATATTTATAACAAAATTCAACCATTCTTTTGGATGCAAAGGCGAGTAGCATTGTCTATGATGATCTATTTGAGGCAACCGAGATCTAGGCGAGGATATTGGTCTCAAGAAATTTGATAATGACTGAATCAGTGGCATTCCCTAGAGGGGATGGCTTCTATCCACTTGGTGAAGTAATTAGTGGCGGTGAGGATCCACTTGTGTTGGGCGAGATGAATTAGGGTGGATCTCTCCGATGAATTCTAAACCCCATTGTTGAAAAGGAGCTTCAACAATGATAGGGATGCAAAGGTAAAGGTAAGATTTTCTCTTGCCATCAAAAAATTAGGGGTGGATCTCTCCGATGAATTCTAAACCCCATTGTTGAAAAGGAGCTTCAACAATGATAGGATGCAAAGGTAAAGGTAAGATTTTCTCTTGCCATCAAAAATTTGGCACTTATGACAAGTCATGACCGCTTTGTGGGTGTCGGGGAAAAGGGTGAGCCAATAGTAGCCACTTCTAATAATTTTGTTATTTGTGGTTTTCCGATGAAAAGATGGCCCCCACACTCTCCTTCATGTAGTTCATGCATGATCTTTCCTGCATCATCCTCAAGCAAAAAACTTAAGCAATATACCAATAGACTTTTTTCCAATATAAAATTCCATCTAAAATGCGAAATTCAAAGCTTTTTTGTTTCAAGAATCTTGCTTTTGTCTTTTGATAAGGTAGGAGGATCACTAAGATAAAGCAAGTACATAAACAATATCAGCATACCAAGATGAATTAAAAAATGTTTCTTCAACATGAGGGGTTGTGCATTCTTCTTGTTCTTCTAAAGTATCAACAAAATTCATATCAAATGCTTGGAGATTTGTTTCAGCAAGTTTTGCAAGCCCTTGTCCTTTAACCAATTTAGTGGGTCCGATTTCTAAGTCATATTCTAAAATAATAGCAATCCACTTTCCTCTTTTACCATCCGGGTCCCGATTTAAAATTTCTTTGACAAAGCTGTGTGAGGAACAAAAGCTATGACATGAGAATGTAATATATAAACTCTAAAATCTTTAAATGCTTTAATCGATGCAAAGGCCCGCCTTTCCATGATGTTGTACTTCGGGGAGCATCTCTAAGGGCTTTTTTGCAAGAAGGCTATGAGTTTTTCTTGCCCCATCATGTTCTTTTGTAATAAAACAACAGACCACTGAGTATGTTCAAAGGAAAATGAGAAGATATAGAAGTATTTGGTGAAATCGAGACTTATTAGGACCCAGGTGTTTGGGTGAGCGCTTGCTTAACCAATTCAAAAGATTGTTTGGCTTCTAAAGTACACTTAACTCCTATTTCCTTTTTAAGCATGTTTGTAATATTTCTCAAAATTTCAGCCGTGTTGGGGATGAATCTTCTTAAGAAGTCGATTTTCCCCGATAAAATACTGCAATTCCTTAATGTTTTCTAGGATGGTTGATTTGAAATATGCCTTCAATCCTTTTAGGGTATATTTTTATTCCCTCTTCAGAGATGATGTGGCTCTAGGAGTTTTTCCTTCCCTGGAGACCAAACAAGTGTTTTCTCTGGGGTTCAAATATTTCCTACATTTTTTCAAAAACATTTCTCAAGTGGACTAAGTGTTCTTCATCGGTCTTAGAATAAACAGTGATGTCATCAAGGTAAATGACTATGAAGTAGCCTATGTCTTCCCGAAAAGGCTATGTCCATGGCCCTTTGGAAAGTGGGCTCGCATTCATCAAACCAAATAGCATTTTAACATACATGAATGTACCCCAAGGTGTGGTGAAGGAAGTTTTGTGCCGATCACTTGGGAATAATAGCACTTGGTTGTAACCGGGAAAAAACCATCAAGTAATGAGATTCTCTAGAGCCAACTACCTTCCCAAGTATGTGGTCCATTTTAGGTAAGGGATGGTTATCTTTCAAGGAGGACCCATTCAAATTTCTAAAGTCAATGAAAATTCTAATCTCCCAGGTCTTCTTCCTAAGCTGAGACAAGGTTGAAACCCACTCATAGTATCAAAGGGGAACTATTATCTTGGCATAATACATCTTTTAATTTCTTGTTCAACTAAAGGTAGTAAAACATGGTTTATTCTCAATTTTTTCTTGAAGGGTTTTTATTTTCTTTGAGCGGGATTTTGTGTTGAATAATGATTGTGTCATAAGATTTTAAGTCTTGATATCCCCATGCAAACACATCTTTAAACTCCTTAAAAATTTCAATATACTTCTGTTTTATGTGAGGAGGAAGGGTTTTGGAGAGTTTAATAATTTTGGGTTCCTTTATGTTTCCTATGTTGAATTATTCAACATTAGTCTCGATAGATTCTATATTTAGTTTTTTAGCCACATCATTAAAGTCGAACAATTCTTCTAATGGCGCAAGCCCTCTTGGTAATGTGTCATTTTTGCATTGTAAGACTTCCAAGTCCTTTTGGTCTAGATATTCAAACATTTCAGCCCCATGAGGATGTGTGAGCAGATTTATATCAACAAAAGAGGGAAACTCTGTTTCATGATCTTTATCTTCAGAGCAGGGAACATCTTCCTCATGTTCTAAGTTAGATTTAATCAATGCAAATTCATTCCTATATTGCAGGAAATCATCAATTTGTTCATCACCCTCAAACACCCTGCCAATGGTTAATGTTGTCGAGCATTGTAGGGACGATGTTTGACTTTGATAGGGTATTGTTCGTTTCATGTGTGGTATTTGGCAATTGTTGGCAGCGAAAGGCGAGCTCATTGGCGAGGCTATTTTGGGCTCTAGGAATGTAAGTGAGCTCATATTTCTCGAAATTTTTTAGGAGGTCTAGGGTTGCATTTTCTGTACTCTCTTAATCTTGGATTCTTGGTCGAGTATTCATCTTTGATTTGTTTAATGACAATTTCTGAATCTCCTTGGGTTGATATTTTCTTAGCTCCTAAATCTTCAAGTAAGTGAAAACCAAGGAGGAGAGCCTCATATTCTGCAATGTTATTAGTGCACTAAAATTCTAGTCTATAAGAATGGCCCTCATTTGTGTTATGTATCTAGACACTGGCTCTAAACTAGCCTTGCCACAAGATCCATCAAAGTTCATGTTCCAAAGTGTTTCTACTTCATGTTTGTCACCGAGTTGTTGTTCGAGGGCTGCTAGAGTTTTGTTTATCATTTTCTTCACTTGAGGGTGAGTGTGAGTGTTCTAGAGAGTCTATTTCTTTCTTTTCTTCTTTCACTTGTCCACCAATCTCATTTTAACTATACAAGACAAAAGAATCCAAATATGAATGAATGGAATAAACCTGGGGTGTTGTTAGGCCTCTCTAGGCTACTTACCATATACTTCATGTGGGATTCTCGATATAATCTTCTAGTTTGATTGAAGATAGGGATAGTAGCATATGACATATCCATTTGGAGTCCGCCTTGAAGTTTGGCTCCCCATGATCTAGACAAAATCATGCCATAATTTGGGGGAATGTCGCAACCACCATGTCCATAACTAGACTCTTAGCAAGTATTTACGTGATTGACACAAAGATATTTGATTAGGCCCAAACACTTGACTCTGCTCGAATCGAATGAGTACAAGTCCTTGTAAGGCTTAGTTATTTCTAGGTGTAATCTTTCCATTATTATTTTAGGCATGCGGTTGTGCGAGGCACTAGAGTCTAACATAGCATTGTGTAATATTTTGGCATGTATGTTTAGGCTAACATAGAAAGGAGGGACATCTCCTTCTTGTTATTTTCCCCTCAACTTAGGGACCAAATAATAGCTCTAGTTTGTCATCCGTTAAGTTTAGCATGTCTTTATCATTCCCTATGTTCAAAACTTTCAAAACTTGGGCCACGTACATATCCTAAGTTAACGAGTTCAATGAGAGGGTATGGTTATCTTAATTTTAGAAATCTCTCCTTCGAAATTGAAAGGTACTTGGGTTTTAGACATATTTACATCATTTTTATCAGCCATAAATATTTCTACATTCTTAATTTTCGACTACGATTTGGGGCTTTGGTCAAAAGAGTTTTCTCAAGGCCACTAGTAGAGGTACTAGGGCGACTTGTGTCACCACTTGGTTGGCTAGTTTTGTCTTTGTTAGGATTAGTTTTTCTTAGCCATGGTGTTGTTATTGTATATTGTTCTTTTAAGAATTTTTTTCGAGGGTTTTCCTAACGACGAATGTCTAAGTTGTTCTTTTTGGAGATCTCTTGGTTTTTCTTACTTCGGAGATCATATTGCTCGTGGACTTCCATTATGCCATTTTCCAATCCCAACTCGTAGTCTTTGGAATCTTCATGGCTTGTTTCATTTAGATTCAAGGAGAAGAAACATTGTTCTTCTTACGTGAGAAAAAACATCACCCTTTTTATAAGAGCTTATTAAGTTTAGATGATTTTCATCCAGGTTGTTCGAGTGTCTCTTTCCCCTTCATCTACATAGTTATCTTAGAAGGGTGGCCTGATTTGTTAATCATTTTCCCTTTGTCCGATTTGGGGTGGATCTCTTCTAAAGTTCGATTATCGGGTTTCTGTTTTGGGGATTTGGTTGGTTCTCTCTAGGAGATGATCTTTCATTTATTCTTATTATCTCCATCATTCTTTCCATGGTTCTAAGTAGGTTGTCAATCTTGGAATCATATGAGGAGGTTGAGGGCATGGTTTCATCTTTGTAGGTTACCCTATTTTCTCGATCTTAGCCTAGATCGTTTTTTCAATTAATTTGGCATCTACACTTATAGCTCCCTTTTGCATGTCTTATAAAGTTAGGGGCTCTCTTTCTCTTAGGTGATAGGCCATGTTGGGGTCAAAACCTTCGGAAATTTAGCTAAGGCTAGGCCTAGTGGGAGGGTTTAATGTTTGGTGGTAGTGCATTGTAAACACTTTTGAACCTAGTGCAATAGCCTTGGACACTTTCCCCTTGTGTTTCTTTTAAGATTTCTATATTCGGGAGAGTATGCGGAGAGGGTTTTTCTTAATCTCCCATTTTTTTATGAAAGTTTGGTAAAGGGAAGGGAGATCGTGTATGTTGTTGGGAGTTAAGTTTTTGAACCATTTTTTTAGCTTCTCCTCCTAGGCTTTGGGAAAACATCCTCATGATGTAGTCAAAAAGAATCATTTATTATATCTACATGTTGTTGGGCGAGTGGTAGATTCAATTCTAGCAAAGTGTGGGATTACGGGTGATAGTCATTAGCCAAAGGTACCAAAGGTTGCGGTAAAACCGGGGGGCATACCAAGCTTCATTGATAGGAGCTAATGGTGGATTTATAAGTGGAGGATTTGTGATATAGAGATGGAGTGGTTTGCACAGATGGAGGTGTGAATGGGTGTGGCAAAAGTACTTGGACCAACAAGCCGATTCTGAGCAAACTTGGGGTGCAAAAGAGCCAAAGTTGTGGAGAAGTTGGAAATCGGGTGGTGTGGAAGGAGAAGCTTCTCTGTCTAGGACTCGTTGCAAGTCTATGGGCTCAAGGTTGGTATGGTCAATCCTAATTTGTGACTTGGTTCTAAAAAATGTTTCTTGTGTGATGCAAGTCAAATTGGGGTCTTGCAAGGTCAGTAAGATGTTCGAGTACGGAGCTTTGCTTTATGAATGGTCCTAACGATGTAGTTAATTTTCTAGTTTTATAAGTTTGCCACAAAATCCTTTCCGGGTCATCAACTATAGTAGGAGGGTTTGGATCCTGATGAGATCCGGTACTAATTCTTCGCGAAGCCAAATTTCAAACTCAAAATTTAGAGAAGGTTTGAAAGTTTTTTGAACCTTTTCGAAAAGTTTACCTCTTTTTGTGTTTGCTAAACACGCACAGGGTGTGTGAATAAGCTTCTATACTTCTTAGGGTTGATTCGGCACAATCCTGTAGGAGTCTAGGGATACTAGTAAAGTTAGAAGGCCTACTAGAAGCTAGTGGAGTCACCAAGTGGATATTTTTTAGTTTTTTTGAAGATATGTGTCTATGGTCAACCACTAATACTGACAAGAAGCCAATCTAGGAATGTTTTTGGGTTTTTTGAGTTCTTATATGTAGCCCTAAGGTTTGCGAGAGTGTCCTATAACTGAGTCATCATTTTTCTAGGATGGTGAAACAACTAGATTCTACCCTATGGCTATTAACATGAGTTCTCTACGATTTGATAAGGTTTTCCCCGAAGTCTTAAGGGATGCTTAGATTGTCACCGACATCAAAGGTTGCATCATTATCACCATTGTGTTAGTGATAGTGATGAGTTGGCGCTAAATCAATAGATACTCTTTAACGAGGGATTCAGAGTCCTAAGGGGTATTTATATTGTCACTAACTCGGGAAGGTCCCACCGTGATCGCCATTTTGTTAGGGCCCCATGATTTAGCAGATTGGTAGACCAAATGCATAGGGTAACATCGGACCGCATTTGGAGTCCTAGGACCTAGCCTTCCCGGACTCGAGAGAGGGCTCTCTCTATTATGCGAAGGATGTGAACTTGTTCGCTTTAAGTGTTTGATTTTAGGCTAGTTGGTAAGTGTAGGTTTGTTGTTTGTTTTGGGTGGGGTAAGATGATCAAGTAGGATAGGTGGAGTGAGAGGTTATCAAATCAATTGGGCTATGGAGTCTGTGAAGTCATTGATATGTCAATAATGAATCGGGGGTACATCACGGGGAAAATCTAGTGTAGTTAATGGATCTTTAAAGTTTATGTGTGAGGTGAAACGGACATTAAGTTTGGGAAAAAAGGTAGGGAAAAGGGCAGTTAAGAATCCTTTGTCAAATACCTATGAGCGAGAGAGATATTAAATACTTGATAAGCAAAATATACTAGTTATGATATGGGGTACACCGTTTACTCAATGACAATACTTTTAAACAAATACACATTCAAGATATACAATCCAATGGAACAAATAAAGTAAAACAATTTATCTAACTTCAATGATTCTACTTTCAAGATTTGAAAACATATAAGAGACAAATAGCATAATAAATGAAGAGGGAACACCTAAACATCATTCATTAAACTATAAAGAAATTTGAGGCAAGCTCGATAAGCATATACAAAGAGGCAAGATCGAAACAAGACCTCTTTGGCTTAACCTAACAATCAATACATCAAAGAGATTTCAAGACAAAGTTTAGATAGCATCAAACAAGCGAGGGCTTACCATGAATCATGTTTGTGAACTAGAATATTAATCCAATAATGAAATAGACAAGCTTAGGTGGGCCCAAGGAGCAACTAAGAATTCCTTAAACTAACCCGAGAGGAAAACATGAAGACAATAGCAAACAAGAGGATCGAGGTGCCTCAAACAACATATCTCATCCTATACTCTTCTCGAGCTATTAGCAATATAGAAATATGTAGACATATGATAAACAAGAAAAAACATGAACAAATAAGAGATACATCACCATTAACTAAACTCGGAATCCCTGCAAGCAAGCCTTCATCATTATCAACCAAGGCAAATCATCCACAAGCTCCACAACACTAAATTGTTCTTCAACTTCTAAAAACCATGTATTGCTCTCAAACACATCAAAACCCACTATTAAAATGAATCCTCATGCTTTATATAACAAGCAAGGAGGAGAAAAACCTAATAGAGTATCTAGAATTATATTGACTAATCGGAAGTATCTCTATTTTCCTTGAGGCCTCACAGAAGGGCCCAAGGCACAAAAATATCTAAAATAAATATCTTTTCAGCCATTTTTAGCAATTAAATTTACCTTTAGGCTCTGACAAGCCTCCAAAAAACTTTCCAAACGCACATTTTGACTTGTCAACCACAATGAGCGTATGCACTGTGTGTCAATTTTGAATTTGCATGCCGGGGGAGCGTAGCATAGGAACGAGAAAAAAATGGGTCTTCTTACAGTCGATGATTTTAAAGGCCTTCCAAGATGTCGGATAAGGCTCCATGAAGGCTTGTTGGAAGAGACCTTTGAAGTCTACTTCCCATATCTATCCTTGTTTTTTCTGATCTGACCTCTAAAACCTATCCAAAAAGATAAAATTCCAAGACTGGTAGGAGAGACGAGTACGTGTCCTAAAAGCAGCAGAGAGAAGTGAAAAATTGGGTGTTTTTGACCCTTTTGGAGGACCAAAACAACTCCAATTGATCTAAAAAATTGGTGATAATTCTCCTCTCATGATGAGGAATCCAAAAAATGCAAGCCTTTCCTTCTAAAGATTCCCTAAAAAGGAGCGTAGCACCGGGTGTGTTGCGCTCCCAGCCTCAAAATTTGCAAAAAACAAAAACTTGTCCAATTTCTCCCAAATTTGGTGGATAAGTGCCTCATGGGTCTTGGGAGACCTGTAGAGAAGAGCCAAAAATACCAAGGCTAGCTTGGTCCTTTTCCTCCTTTAGTGCTTGGATTTCAATTTTGGCCCCTTTGAGTTCTTTCCTTGCAAATTGGTCTCTTTGAGCATAATGCTTAGCCATTCTTCTTTGTAGATCCAAGTCTTTATTGGCCTTCTCTAGCTTGGCTTCAAGATGTATGTTAGTCCTCACAAGCCATGATTCCCTATCATGTTCAATTTCTAGTGCAAGGAGTTCTTGGAGAGAAATTTGTTACGCTTGGGATGATTCTTCTTCTCTTCGCTTTGCCAATGCTTTCCTTAGACCCATAGTTCTAGGTCTCCTTCTAGTTTGACCTTCCTCATCACTACTCTCCTCATAAGTGCCCATGAATTCCCTGCTAACTTCGCCTCATGCACTTTGAGCCTCTTTCCGTTACACGAGTGTTCTTGTTTCATTGGTGGCTTTTTGGGCACTCATTTGCTTCTTTTTCATATGATAGAAGTGATTGACATCCTTTGCTCTTTCTAATTCGAGCCTCCAAGTCTTCCAATTTTTGCTTACCTTTGTCCAATGGTTGAGGTGAAGTAGATGGAAAGGTCCCTTTCCTCTTAGAGGCAGCAAAAACTTGCCTTGATCCTCTTTGGTAAGTGAGAGTACAAGTTTTAACATGTTTCACTTCATCTTTGGTGATATCAAGACTTCTTTATTGAGAGGCTTTTTCAATTTCTCCCATGCAAGTATCACTACCTTGATCTTCACCCTTGTCATATTCTTCCATGTCCTCTACATTGTCATCTTCTTTGTTGTCATGGTTAGAGGTGTCATCATCATTGCTTGGCACGTTTTCATCCTCTTGGCTACCCTTTGAGGTCATGGCATCACTCATTGTTACTTTTGTTAGGGCTATCAGGTCATTAGGATTTCTTCATTATGACTATCATTAGCCCTTCAATATTTAGCCCTAATGTCTTCATTATTTGGCCCATTGTCTTCACTTTCAAACTCTACCTCTTGCCTTTTGCATCTTCATTCTTTGTATTATTGCTTGCATTTTACATGAGTCATCATCGAGGCATCTTCATCGTTTTCTTCATCTTTACTATGCCTCATCGTCTTTACCCTCGGAATTTTTTTCTTCATTATCACTTGTTTTTTTCATGATCATATGTCATGATCTTCTTCTTCACCATGACTCTCATTTTTTTGCCTCATTGTGTGTGTCTATACCACACTCTGATTTTCCCATTATATTCACTATTTTTTCCCACTATAATTTTATTCAAACTACTATGCTTTTCTTGACTACTATTTTCATATTTTTCTTTCGCTCCTTTTATCATCTGCTATTGTGCTCACTATTTTTCTTCTTTACCTTCATTATTTGGCTCATCAAAATACTGCCTCTATCCTTGGGTACGTCATTGATTTCCTCATCTTCATCTAGCTCATTGCCTTTGCCTTCTTGTTCACTTTTTGTTTCACTCGCTTTGTCACTACTTTCTTCTTCATCAACACTTTTTTCTTTGTCTTCTTCCTCATCACTTTCTTCATATACATTTTCCTCGTTGTCATCACTTTCCTCATGACTTCCATGTCATCTTGGTCAACGTTTTTCTTCCTCTTTGTCATCACTATCTTCTTTGTTACCTTCTTCATCATTTAGCCCTATTGCTTTGTCATTGTCTTCTTTACTAATTTCATCGCATCCTCTTCATTTGTCCTTGGTATCTTCTCCATCATTTTCACTTTCTTCACTTTCATTTTCCTCCTTTTCATCACTTGTTTCTTCTCCTTGACTATCATTTTCTTCTTGACTATCACGTTCCTCCTTATCACTTGCTTTCTTCATGTTCACGAGGTTTTAGGGGAAGGTGAAAGAGGAGGTTTGTTTGGGGATATGATTCATGTGAAGAGGATGAATCATGGTCGGTGGAGGGTGATGGAGGGGTGTGGGAGGAGGAAGTTGAGATGATGACGGTAAACTTTGCAGGAGGAAGAGGCCGTGGGTTTGTGAAAACATCATGGGTGATGAAAACTTCCCATGGGAGGGGAGGCCTCTTTTGCACTAATGGATGACATTTGTTGGGAGGGAGGCCTCTTTTGCACAATGGATGACATTTTATCAATACTTTTACAAAGGTAGTAGGGCAAAATGTAGTAGCTTGGCCCTAGTGAAATGCATAAGTAGCCTTATGTCGTAGGAATAGACTCTAGAAAACCTACCCTCACGAAAGTGAAGTAATTCATAATGATCTTCATTAAAGGAGCAGTATGTGTCCAATAAATGAGAAAAGGGGAAAATGGTTTTGCAATCAGCTTGGCAACTTGGTTTTAAGAATGGTTGACAATGGCTTAGGTCCGGATACACCTATTTGAACCATTTTTTCTCCCATGCAAGGTATTCCAAAGTGGCCATAGAGATTGCATTGGTGGTCGGCTCAAAATTCACTCTGATCTAGATGTACTTGGTGGTCATGGAGGTTAAGGAAAAAAAAGTTTGGTCAACTGAGGGTGACTTTGGACTCTCTGCACTTTCTCACGGAACTCATAGCATCCTACTTCTTGGAAATATGACACTATAGTAGGAGAGGTTGTCAAATCTTTATTGTTTACAGGGCTCAAACCTATTTGCTTTCCCACCCTTCCTCTTTTTGTTCTCTAGGCCTTTGGCCTCTCTCACCACTGCCAACACTGCCTTCTCTAGGCATTTTGTCTTTTACCCTTGTCTTTGAAAACAAACCTTGATCCGCTTGGGAGATGATATGGAGAGGGAAAAGTGAGATGAGAATGAGATAGGGTGGTGATTGCAAATGAAGGGGAAGGAAGAATGAAGGAAAAAAATTTGGGCCTCAGATGTGCTCTTAGCATGTAAATGGATGGACGCCCTTTGAACAAGGGAGTTGTTAGCGTGGAATTAAGTGATTTCCTCCTTCCTTAGGGTTTTTCCCACATTCCCTTTAAGTTTACCCTTCATATTCCTCTATATTTGTACCTTTAGACGTGTATGCAAAGGAAGCTAAAAACTCTAAATACCTCTCAAAACTTCACAAAGTGAAGCAAATATAGGGAGCGTAGCATGGGAAAGCTTTGAACGAACGATCAGTGTGCCTCCTACATGACCTATCGGGTTCTCCTAGAAACCCCCGCACACAAATGAGCACAGCGATTGTAGCGATGGGCGAGCCTTCTTCACGAGGTGTCATGTCTTCATGGCAGCCCTACACGCACGGAGGAGCATAGTGCGGGAACCTCTACACGAGGTGTCGAGGGTCTTCCGAGGCGGGCTGCTCGAACGTCCCGAGCGCGTAGCGTGAGTGAACCTAAATGCGGGCGTGTCAGGGTTTGAACGGCGGAGTGCCTCTCGCAATCGGGGTGTCGGGTGCCTCCGCATGCCATTTGAATGGATTAGTGCGTAGCACCAGAGCTATCGGGAAGCTCCTACACATTGTCGAGTGAGGCCCGCACGCCCATACACGTAGCGCACTCCTACGGTGTGCGTAGCGCCCCTTTGTAATTTCCACGGGGGTGCATGCACCGGTGCGTCGTAAAGTCTACATGAGCGTAGCGAAGTTTTCTCTCGCCCAAAACTTTACCAAAAACCCCGAATTCCTCCCTACTCCTTTTGAAAATGACAAAATGGTGTTTGAATGATAGACTTAGGCTTTTTATACCTTTGGGAGAAATAATTTTATAATGTTTTTCTTTGGTTCTTTTTATTTTTTTACTCGACATTTCCTTTCTTTTGTGCAGGGAGGTGTTTTTAAGTATGAAATATGATTCCTTGGTGGGTGATCTTAAAAATTGACTTTATTCTCCCGTCACTAACTTTCCCGGAGGCATGATGAATCTGTCATGTACAACAACCTTAGCCTTTTGGGTCAATTTTATCATTACCTTGTTTTGGCCATTTTTCGCTGCTTGGTGGTGTCATAAAAGAAGTGTTTTTTATCCTTACACTTCCTTTGGAGTTTGGCACTTTTAAACCTCGCCGATAGTACTTAGGCTCTATTTGATTTCTTATTTGAATTTTAGCTTCTTGCTCTCTTTTTGTGATTATTTTGTAGACCCTGTGATCGTGCTTGAGGAGTTTAAGCGACCTTCACATCTGATACTCTCTACAACTTGTCCTTTGTCGTAGTGAAATTTGTTGTTTTGACAAGCCATAGAGGTGACCATCCGACATCATCCTTGAAAAAATGTGCTTTCCATCATTAAGGAGGTCTCTCAAAATAAATCTTCAATTTATGTTATGTGATGTTGTTGCATCCTTGTCTTTGTGATATCTTGCATGGATCCCTTACTCGGGAAACACCTATTGTGCCAATTAGTTACAAAACCATCGATACTCTTCAAAATTTATCCATTTGGTGCAGTGAAATAGTGCTACCTTAACAAACCTATAATTCATTCCCCGACATCATTTTTTAATCTCTCGCTTGTTGTCACCAAGGAGGCCTCTCACTATGATTTCTTGCTCCAATGAATCTTTAATCCATGCACAAGTTGTGCTTATGTACCTTTGTCTTCATGATCCTTTGTATGGGCTCTTTGTTGGCAGCACCTTATAGCCAATTGGTCATGAAACCACTAATACTCTTTGTAAACTCGTGCATGTTGTTTCTCTTCTACTATGGATGTCATTGGTGAGTTAGGCTTCGCACTTTGCATCTATTCTACTAATAACCATCATAAAGCATTCATGCATAAATGCTTTAACATGGGCAAGCTGTCCTTTTAGGGCACTCTATGCTCGATCTAGGAGGCCCTTCCTTGAAGGCCTTTTGGCACCCTTTGGACATTCATGAGCTCACCTTCTTTTCATTTGATTTCACCTTGGAGCATATGTAAACATAGTGAGTTTAGGAAACCAAAGCAATGCATAAACTAGGAGATCCTATAATGACCTATTGGGATATCTTTTTGGATTGGGTGTTTGACTAAAAACTGGAATCGTGGGTTTGGAGATGTAAACAGTGGTTTTGACAAATATTTATACATTGCCACCCTAGAAACTAAAAATCTTTGATTTACCTAAAGAGCCTAGAAAGGGAAATTAAAATCACCATTGCTTGAGGCACTTGGTGAGTAGGGGAAAAAAGGTTTAGGCTACTTGGCAAACCAAGGTGTAAATATAGAAGGCTTAGAAAATCAGAAATAGAGTGGTAAAGTCAGAGGTGGAAAACTTAGTGAGAATGAGGGACATAAGTCCATGATTTGGTCTTCTGGGGAGTGATAGATTGGCCATGCTTTGATAGAGTAGTAGAACAGATGAAAAAATTATCCTAAGGGAAATGAAGGCAATGATATTTCTCGGAACTCACAAGATTCATGAATTTTATTTCTAGAAATCTAGGACAAGAATTTAGTCATCTAAACGAGGTAAAAATTACTAATGACTACTTTCCCAAACCGATCTCCTCATAGCCGGAGTTTGTGGCTCTTCCTCTTCTGAATCTTCTTCTATTGTAGAGTCCGATTCATCCTCCTTTAGCTCAAACTCTATCTTCTTAGGTTACTTTGGTAGGACTTGATGTTTAAAAACACCTTTCACCTCTCTAAACACCACATCTCGGTTGTACACAAGTTTCCTTGTTTCGGGTTCCAAATCTTGTAACCTTTTAAACCATCCTTATACCTAATAAAGATGCACCTTTGAGATTTATTATCCAACTTGGTCCTTTTCTCCTTAAAAACATCTACATATGCATCACATCCAAATACCCTTAGATGTGAAAGAGAGGGTTTCTTACTAGTCCATACCTCATGTGGAGTCTTATCCTCCAACGCTAATTAAGGTGATATCGTTAACCAGGTAACATGCGAGTCTCCACTTCTTCCGCCTGAATTCCTTTCCTAACTCGGTACCCACTAAGCATGCTTCTTGAATTTTCCATCGCGCGTTCATGTTCATTCTTTTCGCAACTCTGTTTTGCTGAGGTGTGTATGGATTAGTCTTCTTTTGTGCTATACCACACTTCTTACATAATTCTTCAAATTCCTTCTTACAAAACTCTCCTCAACAACTTTATCTTCTTCTTTGTCTAGTTTTCCACCAGAGCCTTAAATTCTTTTAAATCATCAAAGACTTCAGATTTATTCCTCAAGAAATATATCCATGTATTCCTTGAGAATTCATCTATGAATGAAACATAGTACTACAGACTTTCCCGAGTGATGGAACCCGACACAGGTCCAAACACATCATTGTGCATAAGCTCCAATATCTTGTTTTCCCTCTTAGCACTAAAAGGGAAAACTCACCCGATTCTCGCTTCCCATATACACAATGTTCACGTAAAATCGAAATCTAGAGAGAAATTAGACATACCTTCTACCATACCATTTCTATGCAGTATTCGAAGGCCCTTCTCTCCAATATGTCGAAGCCTTTGATGCCATAGCATGGTCTTTTCTCCAGAGACCGCTAGGCTTTCCGCTCCACTTTCGGGGAACCACAAAACTATTGCACCCATCAATAATAGTGCTACCCCGAAGCTTGTACCTAGTTCCAATCCGAACTCCCCGCATTAATGCCGGTGATGCCCGAACCATCTTACGGTATCTTTCTTGAACATTGTTTTTACACCCGCATCATCCATCTTGCTTACGTAAATCAGATTGCTGGCCAATGCAAGAATATGCGAAACACCCTAGGGAAGTGTTCTAATCCTTCCACCTTGCAACTTCAACTTGAATTTTCCACGTCCGACAACTCGCCTTCCTATCATCCCCTAAGAACACATCACCACCATCATAGTTCTCATACTCGCAGAACCACTCCCCGTGGGTAGTGAAGTGAAAGGATGCACCTAATTCAATCAACCATGACTCATGATCTACATGTGTATTTGAATAAGAGGCCAAATACACATCCCCACCTTCATCCAAGGTGGTTTTTTGCCTCTCGCAGAAGAATCATCCTCGCATCCCTTTCCTTTCTCGAAGCTTTATATCTACATTCTTTTTTGTAGTGCCCTTCCTTTCCACATTTCCAAAGACACCTTTACAAACTTTCCCTGCAGATTTGGATCTCCCTCTAGATTTATATCTCCCACTTGAAACCTTATATTTGGGACCTTCCTTGTACGGACAAGGCATCTCCATTCCGGCCCCTCCATATTTCTTCTGTCTCATTTCATCCGACAAATGACAGGTCGTGACAATGTCATCAAAATTCAAGGTAGTTGTATTGCTACCTATTGCAATAACCAGATCGTCCCACGAATCTGGTATAGAACACAACAAAATGATGCACTTATCTTCATCTCGATATTTTAATATCAACGGATAATAGCAGTACTTACCATAGTATTAAAGGCATTCGGATGCTCGTCACCTAGTCTCCATCCTTCATCCTCAAGCTATACAGATTTTTCCACAGAACAATTTATTCACCGAGAGACTTAGATTGGTACAAAGTCCCTAGCTTGTCCCACAAAGTCTTCATCGTAGCTTCCCGGATATATTCAACAATACCGAATCCGGGACACACAACCGTATTGTGATCTTTGTCTTCCCGATCCAGACTTCTTCCAGTCTTCATCTAAATTTGTCATTGGTTTAGTACCCGGATCTACCATGATCCACCGATCTTTATCCACCGGAAGATCCTCCATATTGAGCTTCCACAACTCAAAACTCGAGCATTAAATTTCGCGATCTCTATCTTTCCACCGCTCACCATCTTCTTTCACCGCAAGAATCGATCCCGCAAATATCCCACCGAACAGGATTACCACAAGCCCAAGAAAAAACCCCTCGGCAAAGAAAGGTGTCCCCTTGAAGTCGAAACACCTCTCGATACCAAATGTAGGTTTTAACCCTATACAAAAATTATCTACAAACAAATCTTCAAGACAGAAAAATAAACAATAGCGAGAGCATAAAACATAAAACAGAGATATACACAAATATTTTCCCCCTGGATCCCAAATCGGGACTACCAACTTGATTTTTTCATTATATTCCTTTCAGTTGTTACAACACATATATATACATGACGAACCACACATAAACCCCAGTCCATTAACCACCCGTATTCAAACATAATCGTAGTTCCCTTGACCGAATATACAAAATACCAAGGGCCAAAAACCATCGTCCCCCCAAAACCATGGGTGGGTCCACACAGTGCGTGGCACTAATCGTGGAAATAATATAACACATACCTAATAGATATTGCAAGTTCCATTCTCCCCGCTGCAGATCGGACCACGAGCCCTATTCAGCCCTTCACTGGACCCATCCAGTGCTCCTCTCAGGGGAGGCCCTTCATATTTGAACAATTATGGTTCACCTACCCTAGCTTTAAATATCTTTTCAACACTTGGTGGACAATTTTTTCCCCCCCTATAATACCACAAAAATGCATCAATTCCAGATAAATCTCAAAGCTCTTACAAGAAAAACTTAAGGTCCGGACTCAACATGTGTTAAGGAACATCAATCATAAAGAAAACTATCCGGCTATGAACGTGTCAAATCTTCAATAGAAAATTATTAAGGAAGGTTGGTTGGAGGAAACGAATATTCTTGAAGCTCGCCTCACTCAACTTCGGCAAAAAAATCAGCATCGGGAAGAAATTTTGTGGAGGCGTAAATCTCGTATAAATTGGCTCAAGGAAGGTGAACATAATACCAAAATTCTTTCACAAATCTACCGTTCAGCATTGTATGCACAACCGAATTTCTATGTTAAAGGACGATGATGGAAATTGGTTGGAGATGCATGAAGAGATAGAGGAAGAACTTCCAACATTCTTTAAGGATACTCCCAAGGAGCCCAATATTTCCGAGAGAAGATTCCATCTACCAAATCACTTAGCATATCCCAAGAATCATCTCGGAGGAGCTAAAACAAGTTTTTCTTCTCCCTACCACCCTCCTCGAGGTTGAATCTGCGGTTTTTCAACCGCAAGATGGTAAGGTGCCGTGGTCGGATGGTTTCACTTCTAATTTCTCCCACCAATTCTAGAACATGATCAAGCTAGAGATAAGGGAATTTGTGCAGAAATATCGCAATACTAAATGGATCCTCTCGACTCTCAATGCTACTTTCCTTTCCCCTGTCTCCTAAGGAAGATAATGCATCCTCTCCAAGTAATTATGATCTATCACCCTTTGCAATTTAATATAGAAAATCATTTCAAAAAAGCATTGCTAATAGGCTCAAACCTCTTCTTTCCCCTACTTATATCACTAAACGGAGATGTGGAATGAAGACAAATTTTTGGATGGAATTATCTTCACCCACGAGATAATTCACTCTTTAAATATCACAAAGAAACCTAGAATTCTCCTAAAGCTAGACTTAGTTAAAGCCTTTAACAAGCTTAGTCGGCAATATATTAGGAAGGTTCTTCGATATTTTGGCTTCGAAAAACCCCTGGATAAGATGGATTATGTCTCTTATATATTCTACCTTCTTCTCCATCCTAGAAAATGGCTACCCTTCGGAAACTTTTATGCCCACCAAAGACATTAGGCAAGGGGATCCTTTATCCCCCCTTCCTCTTTGTCATCATGGCGGAGGGTCTTGGTCGTTCTTTGAAATAAGTTGTGCATCCTACTTCCCTCAAAGGTATTTCCTTGCATAATGAAGAGCCTCATACTCACCAACAATTTGTGTATGATAATATGCCAATGGTATACCCTTCAATCCAAGAAGCTCGCTTCTTTCAATTCTATTCTGGACACGTTCTCCCTTGCCTCCGGTACTACAATTAACGTTGGTAAATCCCAAATCTTCTTTTTCAACACACCGGCTTTAACTTAAAGGAACATTGCTCGTACTTTGGGTTTCTCTATTGCCTCTCTTCCCTCAAAATATTTGGGAGCTCCCTTGACTGATTATGCCATCAAGCATTCTTCCCGGAAAGAATTGCTTGACAAAACTAATCAACGGCTCAGCTCCCGGACTTATCGCTCTTTGAATATGGCAGGTCGTATTGTGCTAATTAAATATGTTTTGCAGTCGATTACCCTTTATCTTTTCTCCATTCTAGTTGCTCTGAAATGGGTCTTAAAAGCTATGAGGAATCCGCAAATAAATTTCCTCTAGGGAGGTAACGAGAGAAGAGGAAATGGGCGTTAGTTGAATGGACTCGATGTTTGCACTACCAAATCTCAAGTAGGATTGGGGCTCATGGATCCAAAAGTCGGCAATGAAATTATGAATGCTCACCTTTGGTGGAATTGGGTATCTAATCGAACTAGCCTTGGGCTAAATTTTGGACCTCAAAGTATGCACAGGATTAGAATCCTAGTGATTTGATTCGCTATGATCTAAACCATGGGGGCTCACCTATTTGGAACTTTTCTCAACAACATAAGAATATCATAAAACTTCAAAGATTCTGGGGAAATTCGTAATGGGAATTCAACGAGATTTTGGGAAGGTTCCCGGAAACAATTGCCCAGCCTCGCGTCCCTACTCAATTTGCCTTCTTGGAGAAATGTGTTACAACAGACAGACTTTCACAATATCGTCAATAATTTTTGGGTTCAGATGCCCCCTCTAAATTAATGGAATTGGAGTTACCCCAACTCCCCGGCTCTCGACCGGGGTATGAAAAAATCCTTCGGCTACATGGGAGCAACTCGACAAACGAAGAATAAAGGTTCAATAGGACTTCGATATCATAAAATGGGGATAAATGCCTAGAGGTTCCTTCTCTACATCGGAGGCCTATACTATCTTGTCTAGGTCGAATCGGACAACTCTTGACCTCATATGGATCAATATCTCGGAAGGCTAATATTTGGCCCAAAGTGGCTTCCTTCCTATGGCTCCTCAACAAAAAATAAATTATCACTTGGGACAATCTCATTAAGAGGGGATTCATAAGGCCCTCACGTTGCCCTCTCTATCAATCCGTGCCAAAATATTTCGACCATTTGTAGGATAATTTCCCTTTTTCCAGCTTTTCTATGGGATCGAGTCACTAGCCTATGCGTAATATCATATCGTTCTCATGGGGGACATTGTTGGTACAATTCGAAACTAGAAGGTTGACCCCTTCTCCAAAAAAAATCATTAATAGACTTTGGAAGATCATTCTAGGGTTTCTTGTCGTGACATTTGGAAGGATCTTTAAGGATCATAGTAGCTCAGTGGAGGTGGTTTGTGTTAAATTTCGTCACCACATCCAAGAAAATTTATCTCTTATCCAATGAATGGATTCTCGATCTCCCAACCTCTCGTTGCTAAAAAAACACATTTGGAATAATTGGGATTTGAGTATCTAGAAGCTCAATATCGCTCCTTCAACCGAGAAATGAAAACGTTGACCACCCCCGACTCTCGGGAGGCACCTCCATCCTACAATTTAAAACTCAATTTTGATGGGGCTTCAAAAGGCAACCCGTGGGGAAGCAGTGTTTTGCGGGGGTTTTTTAGGGACTTTTATGGGAAGATTCTCCATATTTATTTTGGTGACATAGGTTGGGATAGCAACAATGTGGTGGATCTCGAAGGTCTTTCATAGTATCCATATTGCCAAATATCTTAATCTCTTTCCTCTCTCATCATTAATATGGCCATTCTCATTCTTCATTGCTCCAATATGTCGAAGGTGTCCACAAATTGGAGCCTTGGTGTTGGTCTTAGAATATTGGCTAGTGAGTTAAGATATATCAATGCTACGACCTTTCTTCACGTTCGCAGGAAGGCTAATGCTCTAGCAGATTACTTGGCCAATAAAGGGGTAACCTCATATCTCGCTTTGCATCTCTTCCCTTACAAAAACATTAATTACAATTACCTATATTCTTCCCCGAACACAAGTGGTTCATCGGGACCCCGCAACCCCCGGATGTGGGGGGCTTAAATGCATTAATAGAGGGCTCTTAATTCCCTTGCCCTTCATGGTTTTGATGGTGGGGAATAGGAGGAGGCAGGTGGCACGACTACGGCCCCTTGCAACACAGTACCTCTTCTCCTATAATATTCCTTGGCAAGATTGTGTTAACCCTCCTCATATTTTGAGGTACGAGCATTCATTGCTCACCACCCTCATCATTATGAACAGCCTTGTTCTCCATCGGCGTCTTCATTTTCATTGGATGTGTTTGAGAATTTGCAGAGAGTTGGTTCGATTGCATCCATGGTCCGAGTTTGTGCTACATTGTGTTCTCCCTCGTTTGATTCCAACATGCCGAGACAACGTATGATTTCGAGGCAAGGGGGTTGATCGTGGTTCTAGTGGTGGTCATGATGGTCATAGGAAGAAATAAATTGAGATCTCCATGGGAAATTTCACGGAGGACATCTTGTGCCATATCCCGGCAGCTCATAGATGATCTCGGAGGCTCAAGGTATTGACTAGGATATTTCTTTGGAGGGTCGTTACTCGCATGCTTAAAACCTTTTAGCCCATGTGTCATGAGTAGAATAGCGTCAACAGGAGGTTCTTCGTTCCATAATTCTCCATGCCGCCCACTCCCTGTTCCAATCAAGGCATGTCATTAACGTTCTAGCGAGCAATGCTACGGTAGCCTTTCCAATTCGCAATCATCTAGATTCTTTGAGCTTGGCTCTCCCCGCTAAGCTTCCCCTCCCATGACGAAGGTGGATGAGCTTCTATCTAAGTGTAAGAAGCTCAAGAGGAAAGCTCTCAAGATCCCGGAAGCCCGAAGACTACTCGACCTCGGTCCGAAGCTTCCAGTCCCGAAAAGGTAAGGTTCTTCCGGCTCATTTGCCGTCCTCCTCCAACAAGCCTAAGGACTCTCTTCAAGATGGTTGTCTAATCATTAATGAACAATCGTATGGGGATTTTCATGTGGAAGTGTCTACCTAGAATTTCGGTGGGGAAATTGACACGTCTAAGAAGTCGACCAGGAAAGCCATACGACTAACCGCACCCTCCTCGTCGAAAGTTGTTGTTGTCGACCTCCCGAGCTCGAATGTTGCCGTGGAATAACTCCCGCACTTGAATGAAATCTCGAATGTTGAGAAGATTCTCAAGCCATAAGTTCTACTTCTTTAGGTGTTTGTCATTTTATGCTATAGTTGTGAACAATATTTATATTTACGTTTATAGGGATATTTTGATATGCCTTAGAGGCCCATTTTTCTCTTCTTTTTTTGTTTTTTCGATCTGGTTTCCTAGTTTTGGGCAGCATTTACATGGAAAGGTTATGATTTTGGGTTGTCGGTTTCCCCGTAGAGGGTAGCAATCCAACAAAGATATGCTTATGATGGGATATCAAATAGGGATTGGCTAGTTCCTCCGGGCCACCCCGTTCGATCTCGAATTGTATCACTATTTTTGTACTATATGGCTTTACTATTAATAGAAGTAGTCGTAATTACAAAAAAATAAAAAAAGGGATCTCTTAGGCTACGTAGAACTAGAAAAAACAACAACTATAGGCCCATTCACCTTTATCCGTATGAAAATTTTATCAACAAAAAGAAAAGAAAAAAAATTTAAATTAAATAAAAAAAATTAAAAAAATTAAAATTAAAAAATTAAAAAATTTAAAAAAAATAATAATAATAAATAAAAAAATATTCAGCTACAACAGCTTCCCAAACCAACCATATCCGACATATTAAGTAGAGATGTTTTCTTCTAATAGCATCCAATTCCCATTAAACATGGTATCAACATGACGATTCCCGAGCCTTAATTCCCTATGTAATACATTTCCCTCAATCCAAGTACTTTCTATAAACATCACCAATACCACTACAAATGCACTCACAATGTAAGTCTCCAACAGTATATTTATATAGATAAAAGATATGCTCGAGAAAAGAAAAGTTATACGTGGATTTGTTCTTGCGAGCTATGTGGTGTGTAGCGAAGAACCGAACCTACGGACCTCGTTGGTGGTCATGGGACATGATGTAAATTGTGTGAACGCAAAATAGGACTATAAGCATCCTCCAGTTCCCCTTCTTCTAAATAACCATAAAAAATTGCGGCGAGCCTCGCCTTTTTATGGGATCCATCGATTGTAGCTTCTCCTTGAAAAACGAACGAAAACATGCATTACGCATGACAAGACAGTACATTTGACCTCTTTTTCTTCATTTCTTCTTGATACGGGTGGATATTGGTGGCCACTTGCCTATTCCACTTGGGTCCCCACCATTGTCTCTTTTAGTTTTTTCGCTTTCAGCACAACTTACTATTTTTTAGTAGTTTTCGGGTCTTGAACTTCGGGAGCCATTTTAAGGCCCTAAACGACGTTTTTTCGGCACCACGCCTCCAGTGAATATGATTTTGTTTTGGAGATTCCATTCCAAAATTGATATTTGTGCTCGTAGTTGTATTCCTCGAATAGATCTTTCTAACGATGTATAATGTGCGTCAAACGGAGATAGTATGCCAAAGTTACGACCCCGTGAAGTTGAAACACTACTTTACCCAAACAGGGCCCATAGTTTTGGTGCTTCATCTCCTAGGGTTAGGTTTTTTAGATTTTTATGAATTTCCATTGTTTCTCTATAACAAATAGGCCCTCGAGCCTCATTGTAACACAATTCATAGGCTCGTAGCCGCCACATCTCTTCTCGTAGATAAGCTACCAAAGTGCTCTAGCTAGTTTGTTTCCATTCCATTTGTAAGCAAATTTCAACTCTTTGATATTAATTAAATGAAGCATTATTTCCGCCGCATCTTTGTATTTATGGTTATATGTGTATTATGTTGCGTTCCTACATAAATCTGGATCAGTGGGATCGAAATCGCTTGCTTTTTTCTCGATCCTTCTTTGCATGTCCCCAACGAGGTCTGGGGTATAAGGAGTTAGGGTTTGATCCGGTTGGACCTTTGCAATATCAGCCTTGCAAACCCCAACGGTCGCCCATGGGGGGAAAAAAAAGAAAGATGAGGGAGTAGGATATTCTATCAAAATATTGCTCGAGGAGGCCCTCGAAAAACAAAGGAACGCGATGATGGATAACTTTGCCCGGATCCTTCAATGATCGCCCCATCGGTGGTGCATATGCATCCAACAAACCACTCGGGAGGCACGAAAAAAAACCTACTCGTGAGAAAAAGGACGAGACAAAAAACCCCCTCTCGTTCCCAGCCGTACCCACTTTTAATTCTTTCCGAGACGCCATCAAGGAACAATACTATCCCGTGGGGAGCTATGAGAACAAGTACATACAATGGACCATGCTACGACAACAAAGGGATCAATATGTGCATGAGTCGACGAATTTGTTCCATACCATGCGCACAAAGTTCGAGTATCAAAGATTCGGAGAAAAATTTGGTGCTAAAGTATTGCAGCTTTTCTCGCACATATACATTCAAGAGGAAATGGAGTTCCTCGACATCTCCTCGCTTGGTACATGACCCTACCGGTTTGCTGCCAACATTGAGCATAAATTCAAATAGAAGAAGCCGGACTTTGGATCTACGAATCAAAAAGCAAGGGAAAGGTGCCCCCAAACCATAGAACAAAGGACAAATCCAACTCATGGCAGCCCAAGACAACTCCGCCAAAGCCATAAGCAAAGAACAACACCACGAAGTCAAAGAAGGACAAGGGAAAGTGGTGTGAGTTCCATAAGAGCTTCATTCACAACACAAGTGAGTGTCGGGCCAAGTAGTCACCGGTGGTCGAGATGAGGGCTTCCGAATCGTATGCATGCTCGATTCCGAATTAGAAGTCGACAAGGGGAATGACAAAGGGAAACAGATTATTGATGCGGATCCCAATGCCACCGTTGCCACTACGAAGATCCGTAAGTAGGAACCGAAGATCCAGAGGAGGAGGAGTGTCTCTTCCACTCCCTGGATGTGGGTAAAGGGTTCCCTCGCTACAGTTCATTGTCAACAATGGGAGACAAAAGAACCTCATTTCAGTAGACGATGTGAAGCATGGGCTTTCCGACCACATCACACCCACATCCATACACCATCCGGTGGCTTCACCAAGGACGGGATCTTCGTGTCGCCCAACAAGTGTCACCTTCCCTATAGCATCAAGCCCTTCGCGGATGAGGTATTATGTGACATTGATCCTCTTGATGTTTCTAATGTATTATTAGGCCAACCATACTTTTGGAAGCGACATGTTGTGTATGAGTCCCGTGCTCGCACTCGTTATTGTTACTTTGGGAAATAAGTTGTACAAGATACCAAAGGTATCACCGTCACTCGCTATCTTTTTTGGTTACTAAAAAACAATGAAGTAAGCTTATTTCCCAAACCATTAAATTTTTTTTCTCGATGATGAGCCCCCGAGGCAAGAGGAAACCTCGTGGCCATGACCTCTAGAGAGGGCTCCTCCCGCATGACAACAACAAATGGACAAGTTTTTGGAGGAGTATGGGGGACATATTCACCTCACCCGTAGGGGGTTCCTCTACACCGTCGGTCAATCACCGCATTGATCCGACCTCAAGTGAGCCAATACCCAATGGACCGATCTATCGACACTCTATTCCGGGAGAACGATGAAATCAAGAGGCGGATTCAGAGCCGCTGCAAAAAAGGTCACATCCGGCCAAGTTCATCGCCCCTATGGGAGCTCGATCGTGTTGGTACGTAAGAAGGATGGGACTTGGAGACTCGTATTGACTATTAGGCATTGAACAAGATCACTATCCGGAATAGGTACCCGATCCCATGGATTGATGACCTTCCGGACCAACTCAAAGGGGAAAAATATTTTAGCAATATCGACTTGAAGTCTAGGTATCACCAGGTACCAATCGAACCCTCTAATGTGTGGAAGACTCGCCTTCAAAGTCAAGGAGGGCCTTTTTGAATGGCTGGTCATGCCTTTTGGGTTAACGAATGCTCCCACAACCTTCATAAGGTTGATGGACGACATCTTGCAGCCATTCACCAACTCATTTGTAGTGGTGTACTTGGATGACATTATAATCTTCAACCGGACTTGGGAAGAGCACCTCCACCACATCCGACAAGTCCTCCAAACACCGCGGCAACACAAGTTGTGTGCCAATTTGGAGAAGTGCACTTTTGGCATGACCCGGGTTCAATATCCGGGGATACATTATTGATGAAATGGGGGTGCATGTGGATCCAACCAATATCCAAGTCATTCGGGATTGGGTCGGCACCAACCACTCTAACGAGCTTCGCAGCCTTTTGGGTCTTGCTAATTTCTACCATAGGTTCATGTTGGGATTCTCTCATATCACTTGGCCCCTTGAGTCAAGTCACCAAGGGAGGAGTGAAAGAAAATTTCTTTTGGTCGAATCCCAACAAAAGTCGTTCATATAATTGAAACATCACCTATGTTCTCGCCCTAGTGCTCACATTACCGGACTTTCAACAACCATTTTAGATTGAGACAGATGCCTCTCGACTATGCTATTGGGGTAGTTCTTACTCAACAGGGGGGCATCCAAGTGGCATATCATAGTGATACATTGTCCGACACAGTTCACAAGTATCCCACTTATGAAAAAGAAATGTATTCCATTAGTGCGAGCTTGTCGACAAGGGAAACATTACATTTTGAGGAAGGAAACAATCATCCATACGTACCACCGACCCCCCGCAATTCATACGGACACAAAGGAAGTTGTAGAATGATCACCATCGAAGTGGCCCACATATCTCGCAACATTTTCATTTTAACATCAAGTACAAGAAGGGTAGCACCAATAATATTGCAGACTACCTCGCCCGACCACCGATCGTGGCGCTAACCACTATTCTCGCCTCTTATGGGCAATAGACTTCGATTGGCCACTTCTCTACAAGAGCAATCCATAATTCTACCATGCATACAAGGCACTCTTGGGGGGTATGCAAGTTCCAAATTTTCACCTCCAAGATGCACTCGTTATGCCACCTAGTACACCTTTATGTTCCTTCAAGTGAGCATGCCAAGATGATATGGGAAGCACACTACAGCTCAATTCGTTGCGAATTTCAAGGTCGAGAAAACTATGACAAGATCGTAGTAAGTATTTCTATTGGTCGAACCTTCGACAGATGTCGTGAAGTAAATCGATCCCGCACCGTTTGCACCATTTCCAAACCGACCATCAAGAAGCAAGGCCTCTATACTCCACTACCTACCCCTAGTCGACCTTGGGAATCCATCTCCATGGATTACATGTCGGACCTTCCTTCTACTAAGCATGGAAATGATCGTGTTTTCGTGGTCGTCGACAAATTCTCGAAGATGGCCATTATGGCGGCCCGCAAGGAGAATATCACAATAGAAGCCACTACCAAACTCTTCTTTGAATGAGTGTGGGTGCACTTTGGGATCCCACAGCTCTATCATATCAAATTGGGATAGCATATTCCTCAACACATTTTGGTCCAACCTCCGGTCAATGATGGACACCAAACTCACCAAGTCCACAACTTTCCATCCCCCAAACCGATGGCCGGACAAAGGTCGTCAACAAGATGATTGTACACATTTTGTGCATGTAAAATTCAAAGAATACATGCACATGGGATGAGAGCCTCCCCTATTTACAACATATTTATAACCAGTGCTCTCCACATCTCAATCGGCCACGCCCCCTTTCGTGTGGGCTTGGGATTCCAAACTGCTATGTCCCATTGACATAGCCATGCCATTTGCGGCTACTCGAGCCAATTCGGCTCATGTCCAGATCCCGAAGTTGACAAAGTGAACATCTTCAACGAGCGCATTGAGCACATCCGCCAATAGGTTCATGACATATTGGGCGTAGCCAATGCTAAGTACAAGCAACCACATGATCAACATCGGGTGCCACACAACTTCCGAGTGAGCAACAAAGTGTGGCTACATTTGCGTAAGGAGCCCCTCATTGGACCCCACCGCAAGCTTCACCCGCTCCGATATGGGTCATACACCATCACAAAGCCTCGTAGGAAATAATGCCTTCGAGCTCGCATTCCACCATTCCTTGGTCTTCACCCGCATTCAATGTGGACCGCCTTCATCCCTACTTCCCACCTCTCACCGGACACCTCCGAAATTGCAAAAAAAACTCACACCAACAGAGTTAAACCCAAATTGCATGGAACAGGGCCACCACATATTATATCATGGACATGAAAATCAAGAACACTCGTCAAAAAAAAGATCCAACTGCTTTCGGGTTGTCAAAGCCGGCCAACTCCCCGCACCAAGGCAAGTGGTTCACCAAGGACCAAGTTCAGCAGAAGTTTCCTCATCTCATGGACGAACTCAACGCAATGGGGACCATTGCTTCCTAAGGTGGGAGGAATGATCCAGGGTGGATATTGGTGGCCACCCGCCTATTCCACTTGGGGCCCCACCATTGTCTCTTTCAGCTTTTTTAGTTTCAGCACAACTTACTATTTTTTAGCATTTTTTTCTGGGTCCCCGAACTTCCGAAGGCTTTTGAGGCCCTAAACGATGTTTTTTTTGGCATCGTGTCTCTAGAGAATATGATTTCATTCCATAGATTATGTTCCCGGGAATTGATATTCACTAGTCAGCTAGCTGTAGTCGAATAGATCTTTCTAACGATGTATCATGTGCGTCAAACAGAGATAGTATGCCAAAGTTACGACCCCGGGAAGTTGAAACACTAATTTACCCGAACGGGGCCCATAGTTTTGGCGCTTCATCTCCTATGGTTAGGGATTTGGATGTTTAGGGTTTTCCATTGTTTCTCTATAATAAATAATCCCTTGAGCCTCATTGTAACACGCTTTAGAGGCTTGTAGTTTCCACATCACTTCTTAGAGATAAGCTATCGCCGCTCTAGCTAGTTTGTTTCCATTCCGTCCGTAAGAAAATTTAAATTCTTTGATATTAATGAAATCAAGTGTTATTTCCACTGCATCTTTGTATTTATGGTTATATGTGTATTCTATTGCATTCCCGCATAAATCCGGATCACTTCTTCATTATTAAGAATATGTTACAATTTTAAAAGCTTTTTTTTTCCCTGCTCAAATAAAATAACAAAATGATTGTCTTCCCATTAAAATATAACTAATATTGAACACACATATAGTCATGTTTTAAACAAAATTTCACAATTTCTAATCAAATGATGCCACAAAATAAAGTCCAAACTTATTTTAATAAGACTTGCTATAGAATCATGCGACAACTAATATAAAATTAATAGAAACATAGTCAAAGATGAAATTTACATGTTGGAGTCCACATCCATTTCCTCAAAGATCCGATTTCTTTGCTTTGGGAGTCTCCGAAGCCCGGGTCCGACCTAATACGAGGCCCTTTTTAAGTCTCTCGGCATTTTTAGGGTATGGATCATCAAAATCTATGCCGGATCATCCGGGTGGTGACCTTGTATGGTCTTAACACATTTAATTTCCTTGCATTTTATTCACCGATTTGGGGTCATAAAAGCAAAGCACATGTCATCTTCAATGATGTTCATGCCTTCGGCTTCATCTTCCCCCATGGAATCTTGAACATAAATTTCAGCCTCTTGAAGTGGCTTCTAATGGTAAATGTGGTTTTAATGATATTCTATGCGAACGACTGGGGAAAAGGATATTATTCTTCCACAATGATCGATTTATTTTATGACAAAAAAACAAATAAAAAAAATAAAAGGGTAATTCTAGGAAAAAAGTTTTACCAATAAACCGTGAACCGCAGAATACCTCCCGGCGAACCAAGAAGTACGTGCAGTACAATTTCCCCCGAATGTTTTGTTTGGTGTATCACAATTTACTGTGCGGCCGACTCGGTTCACTATGGATGGATAACAACCTAAATTTCTCCTCCCAAATATACCCAAAGGTACATGGAGGCCCAAGTCCATATTATTGTTGTCTAATACAAAATCACACAAGTGAGAGCACCCCCTTATACTTTTCGTACTAGAATATCGCCCGATATACCCAAAGGTACATGGACGAGCTCGATATACTTACGTACGTGGAGTGAGGTATCACACTCGAAATGTATAGCAGCATAAATAACGACAAACTGCTATGTTTAACGACGTACGTAACACATCTCTAGCCTAGACCTTCTAAATGTTATCATTATGGTTCTAATGCTTTTTTTAGGTAAATTGATGTAAATTTTAAGTTGATCTTGTTTATCAATTTTCCTTTTGAGGTTCACCGCGTGATGTGATGGAAATTCCTAAAAATGCAAACTAAAATGATAAGCAAACTTTTTCAATTTTAGCTTTTTCAATGAAAAGCCTAACTACTTAAGGGAAAGAGAAATCAGCTTTTGAGAGAAAACAACAAAGAGTACAAACTAATATGCAACTTTCCTAACTTTTTTCCTATGAAAAACACACAATTCACTATATGCATATGCGTGTTTTTTCTTTTCAATCCCCTTAATGTGAATGCAAGAAAGGAAACTATATGCATCAAATCAACAAAAACAAATGTTTTCTTCTTTGAGAAATGAAGAATTTAACAACAATTTCTCTTTTAGGAAAAACTAAGAATGGAACTACAAATTTTCCTACATGAAACGAAGAATTTAATGACAATTTCCTTTTACGAAAACAAATGGATCTAATGCGAAATAAAATAATTTGAATTTTATTTTTTCAGAGTGATAAAGAAAAACACTTAAAGAGACATTGAAAAAAAACTTACTTTTCAATGGAGGACGAATCGAGAAAATTTATGGGTCTCTAGGAGGTATCGTACAATTGAAAACACAACAAACAAATGGTCGAGAATGATGGCAATGAAAATTTCAAATGAAATTTGGTTGTCTAAGCGGACAAGCAATCTCTAAGGGGAGACATTGCATTGCAATGCACCCCTAAGTGGGAGACAAGACATCACGTGTCTTGATCGACAGCAGTGTTGGGCATAGCGTTGATTGAAAATACAAGCTACATAACACACTTCTAATGTAATTCTTTGATTCAAAAATTCTAATAACTCGAAAGTAGATGCTATTGGGTGGATAAGCAGGGGGAAAAAACACCAAGAATCATAGGAAATTCGCCATTGGAGTCGCTAATTTGTTATGCATAATTATGATCTACGTGATAAATCAAATTCCCTAAGTGTGGTGCTAGGCACTTAGAACAATAGATTAAAGACTTTGCTATCACTTTCTCTAAGAATAAATAAACACACGGAAAGATAGAAGAACCTACTTGTGATCCAAGCGCTTCCTACTCTCCTTCTATCGCTTTTGCTATAGCCTTCAATCCAACTTAGATCGCCGGATTGATTCCCTGCAAGTATAAACAAGAGAATAGCAAAGAGATTGCAATATACGTGATGCTTCTTTATCTTACTCAGTTAAATCGATTAAACATGAAATACATATATCATTCAAGATTCCATTGCATGATAAATAGAAACATAAACAAATACATATATGGGAAAATGAACATCAATATTTATTAAAGAGTAGAAGAGAGAGGTTACAACCAATGATCGATTTGATGTCACTGAGATCCAGCTTTCATCCCAGCCTCATCACATTCAACATCTCACAAGCAACATATCACTTATTTCACTCTCTCAATTGAGAATCCAACAACATTTCTTTACCAAAATTCTTCCTTCCCTAGCACTACGATCTCTCGCTCAATTTATAGGGAAATTGAAGGTAGTTTCTCAATCAATGACTTTATAATAATAGGCAAGACATGTTTCCAAGTTTAGAGGTGTTATATGGACACTTGGATTCAAATTTTGACACAAATGGAATCTTATAGAAGGCCATGGGCATGTGGAGATTCTCGAACGATGATAATTCGCTCCCAATTGACCAACGCACTCTTGAATGTCGGGACGTGCATTGCGATGCACCCTTGAATGGAGGGAGCCGCATATGCAATGCGATTAGTCCCTTGAGAGGCAAAGATTGGTGAGATCATAAGTGATATAAAATATACTTCAAACCTTGGAAATCTCACAAATAGAAGCCATGAATCATTTTTTCTTCTCTTAGGGCATGTAGCAACTAAAATTATAGGGGATGATAGACCCTATTTCATTGGTCCTGGGGATGATGTCCAGTTTGACCAAGTCATGGGGGATGATGCCCAAATTGACCTATAATAGCAAAGCCGCAACATACATGGGTTGTTTTTATCAACATTCGATTGAAGAAGATGATGAGCATTGATGTGCAACAAAGGAATGGCTCGTTCGCTACAAAAAATGGCTCTTTGGTAGACTAAATCCTCAGCATTGGCGTGGAAAAATATTAGTATTGAGTTGCCATTATGAATGTTTCCTTGGCGATGGAAAATTGCAATGCAACAACATTTGAATCTCTTATCGATCAGAGTTCATAAATATTGCTCAAAATTCAAATTTATAGGATTGGATTAAAAACCAGGATGTTTGCGTAGATCTCGTCTTCCCGATTCTAGCGCCACAAACAATTCAAAAAATCGATGTCGTATGAGGAATATATTGCGATTCTGATCTAAATGCCAAACAAGTAAAATTGTGACAATTTGACTGTGTTTGACTGGATGCACAAATCAACAAAGTGGATGTATAGTCAACAAAAAAGAGTATATTCCTCAAAATATTCCTTTCTTAGGACCCAGCCGTTGGATGAAAAGTGTCGTGTATCTATTTGAAGTATGGGTTCAAGGATCCAATTAGAAGCCACCATGTGGCCAACCTTGAGGCCGCCGTGTGGCCCCCGAAACCGCATGTTAAAATTTTGTTGAGGTCCGAAAGGCTCGACCCCCCGCACCTCCCGCCGGCACGCATACACTCTACCATCTCGCTCTATGCATTATTTCTTAACCATATTGGATGTTGGGTTTAATTTATGTTATAGTGCATTTATATTTGGAGGTTGGGAACCGCTCGGTGGTCCCAAACCGCCGACAGTTCCATAGTATATGTCACATGGCAACATTTACCACCAGCCCAAACCACGCGAATAAGCACTATCCGACAACCTTCAACCATAGTTCTAACATTTAAAACCGCAATTATGGTATGGGGTTTCGCCTAACTCGTCTTGTAACTAACGGTTTTGGGGGTTGCACATGTGGCCACCGCCCAAACCGTGACATTTATTACACGGCTAAATCGGCAGAGGAGTTACGGGTGTGCCATTTTTGGAGGTCCCGCCTAATTTTAACTCTAGTTAACTAGATTTCTCCACTTTTAGTGGAGTTTTCCTAGGAGATACTCGGGCAAAAAGAGTAGGAGACTCAATTTTTTACCATTTTGAGTGAATGAAGAGTCATTTTTTTACTAATTGGAGCATTTTAGAGCCATTGGTGCAAAAGAAAACAGCCATTAGAGAACCGTAACTACATGTAATATCAAAATTTTGAGCATAATGAAATATGGACAAGCCATTGGGAGTTGGACCAAAGCAGATGTAGCCCAGGAGGGGTGAATTGCTTCATCATGTTTTCTATGTAAATTTTATGTGGTGACTTATTTCTATATTTTACATAGTTGTTCAAAGTGTTATTTATGCTTGTTTTATGCTTCTAATTCACTAAAAATCATCTACAAATCATGGAAAAACTCCTTAATCCTTATGCAAACTAAAGAGGAAATTATGCACATGTTTTTAAAATTGAAAGACACTTAGCACAAAGAATATGGGGCATTGTTCTCGCTACCTCCATGGCTCATCGTACCACCTCGCAAATAAAAAAAATATATGTTTGTCTCGAACTTTGCGCTCTCCTTCTCGCTCTCGGGTGCATCCGTGATGAGGGTTTTTATATGTTTGAGTGGGCGAGTTTACCAAGTGATATCTTGGCACATTAGTTGTGGGCGAAGTTAATAAGGCAGTAGGTCTGGGGGTTCCAACCCCCACCGACCCCACACGAATTGACATTTTGTTTGAACAAATGTTTTAATTTACGTTGTTTGGTTGTTGTAATTTGGAACTAGTTTGTTTGAATTTAATTTTGGGGACCTCCTCGCTTGGGGGCCGGCAGGGTTCGACCCCCCGCCGGTCCCATACTCTATTGCCTTCGAGTGGTTGTGTTGAATAAACATAAATGAGGTGGGCGGGGTTTTTCTCCATGCACCCCCGACCCAACCTCTTTACTTTTCAATACATTCGATTTGTATGTAATGAATGGGCTTCGACCAGTGGGTGTGTCTGGGGGTGTTGGCTCGCCACCCCAATTAAAATATGTGTTATATTCGTGTTATAACCATCTCGGCGGAGGTGGTGGGGTGGAAAATTTCCACCCCTATTTTTTTTAATAATTTTTTTGTTTTTTTTTAACAAATTGTACATTTTTTTAATTTAACGAAAATAAGGGTTATTGGAAAAAATTAAAGAGGCCACAATTTCGCCCATTTTCGAGAGATAAGTTCCCATGTCGGTTGACTGGTGAATTTGTGGGACACGTAAACCTAGCCCATCGCCCAAATTTGACTTGCTCTAAATTCTCTATACGGGCTCAAATTAGAGATCCATTCACACCATTGGAATCGGGCGACGAGTACTTCAAACAGAACCTAGTTCGAGAGAAATCCGACCACTTTGAATTTGACCATTTCGAGCCCTCTTGATCTCCTAAGGGTGTTTCGAGCCACCTAGATCAATCCTCCCCACCGAGGAGATTTTGGTCCACCAAAATCATGAACATAATCTGCAGTCTTCTTTGTACCTTGTTTGCACCACACGTGTCCCGAAAGGTCACCCTTCATTCTCCTTCACCTTTGTTCTTTGGAGCCATAAGTGATGAGCCGACACCGCATCCTCTGCAAAACCCGTAGTACAATATTTTGAAAATTACATGCTTAAATAAGTGACCAATCTATGACCCAAGCATTCTCCACACTTGCCACGAGTTTATAACCATACTTTGTGGTCAAGTTTACATCAAATGGAATCAATACCCCATCTATCAATACAAGGCCAAAAACATCATTGTTGCTTCATAAGTGATGGAAAACACATCATCACTTTTACATTTTAAATTACAACACATGATTTACAAAATAAGGCCAAACACACTACCAAACCTAGAAAAACCATCTCTCACTTATCAAAGTAAATGGGTCATCCCTCTCGCGGTGCATTTGCTTGTCGAACAATTGTTTCAAATGGTTCCTACACCGATACTTTGTCCTTAAGGCGTTGCTTTGGATGGAGCCTCCAACATGTGGTTCTCTCGATGGCCACTTCTGTCGCAATGACCGCAATGAGTCCGCATCCTCTAGACCTCGCTTTACCTTCTTCTTTTCCTATGGTGGAGAAGGCCTTTCATGCCTCATCCTCTTTTGTGTTGCCATTCTTTTCCAACACTTAGCAAAGAAATGGTTATGTAATCTACAAAAACTACATGTTTTTTGATGCCATGATCTATGTTCATTGTTAGCTGACATGTTTGTAATCAAAATGAACATTAGAATACTAAGACTTGTCGTACATTTTTTCGATTGTCTCTCGGTGCGATCATGGTGACGAGAGCTTGCCTCGGCTCTTTCTCTACAATGTGCTTTATCACGAGATGATGGTGAAGTGTCCCCATCATTCTCTTTCCCAAATGGTTTAAACCATGCATTGGAAGCTTTTTCACACCTTTGAATATTGTCCTTCAAGTATATCCCAAACCTCGCTAATCGAGGCCTTTGCACGACATCCAATGGTTGAATCATGCCTTGGCCATTAACACCAAGTCCTCCTCCTTTGTATCCCATCTTCATGAGGAGTCTCATGCCAGCTCTCGTAATGGGTTCTCCACATTTCCCACATAAATGATAGCATGTGAAGATGAAACTAAAGAAACATCAACATGTTTACCTCGGATGTCAATTCGTAAACGGGTGATGATGGCTTCTTCAAGCCTTTTTTGTGCTTCAACTCCTCCAAGGCCTCTTCTGCAGCCTCGTAGCTAGAGCTCCGATGATCTTCTTATCATCTTTCTCTTCTTGTAGAAGCCTCCTTAATTCAAAGCATCCTTTGCTTGAAGGCTCCGGTCGTTGCACTTCGGCTTCTTCCTAGGGTTGCTCTCTACGGCTTGCAACCGAGGTTGCATTCTCTTCTTATCCTCTTTCTCCTCTCGTAGAAGCACTTTCAATTTAGTATTATCTCGCTTGAAGGCTATGGTTGATCTCCTCATTCAAATGATGAGAATATGGTGAGGGCGATGAGTATTCACTAGAAGATGTGGATGAAACTTCGCTTTATGTTTCTTGTTTGTCTCGTCTTTCATAAGCTTCATAAATCATGTCCACCATTTGGACATATTGAGCATGGCCTCGTAGATGTATTTTCCATCCTCCATTGTTGCACATTCAATCATTTTTTCATCATCACAATTTGCATCAGCAAGAAGACCTCTCCGATACCACTTGATCTAGGTCCGTCGCCCTACATGGATTTACCCATGATCTTTTACTTTTGTGATGTTGTTAGAATTTAATTTTAAAAGAGAATAAAATAACATATATGAATGCTTAAGAAAGAGGAAGACAACCATCAACAACATAAAAAAACACGAGACGTTCATAACGAGGTTCACCCAATGTCGGCTACGTCTCCCAGGGCTCGTTGTCAAAATGGAGTAGGCCACTTCATATAGTGTTAGAAATGGGAAGATGTACATGGATTATGTTCTTTTTCATACAAGTATGTGCCCTCAACATGAGTGGCTTTTTCTCTCTATGAGAAGTTCCGCTACAGGAACTCTCACTCACAATGGACCTCCTATTAGCATGACGTACTCTCACATGAATCAAAAACAAGATCCCACAACATGCATCAAGCAAGGATCTAGAAATCATAATACATCTCACATAAAAAAAGAGGCACATGATAAAACCGCATATATCTTAACCCCTCGAAGTTGGTTGGATAAGTGGATGCTCAATTGTTGAATCTAGATGCATCGTCGAATTCATGGCATCAAGGGACATAAAATCAACTATCCACACTTGAGAATTGGACACCGTCACTCCAATATGGAAAATGGCCGAGAAATTGGAATCTCTACTCGAAACGGACATCGCCATTGGATTCCCGTTGTAGAGAGGTGTTAAATCGAATAAATTTTGTCGAAAATACACTCCAACAAGTTTTGGGCCTCAAGGAATCTTATTGATGCCCTCAAGAATCCCTAGGGCATGGTTATGCTACCTCCATGGCTCGTGGTTCCACCCGAAAAATAAAATATATATATATCGTTCTCAAACTCTACGCTCCCTTCTACTCGGGCGCATCTTCGATGAGGATTTTTTATATGTTTGAGTGGTCGATTTTACCAAGTGATACCTTGGTGCATTGGTTTAGTGGACTGAGTTGATAAGGTAGAGGTCAAGGGTTCCAACCCCACCCGAATTGACATTTTGTTTGAACAAAATTTTTAATTTACATTGTTTAGTTGTTGTAATTTTGAATGAGATTGTTTGCATTTAATTTTGGGGACCGCCTGCTTGGGGTCGACCACGTGGGTCGAGCGGGTTCAACCCCCGCCAGTCCCATACTCCGTTACCTCCGAGTGGTCGTGTGTTGAATAAACATAGATGAGGTGGGCTGGGGTCCGCTCCACGCGACCCCAACCTAACCTCTTTAATTCTCAATACATTTGATTTGTATGTAATGGATGGGCTTCGGCTGAGGAAAGTGGCAGGGGTGGTGGCCCACCACCCCTATTAAAATATGTTATATATTCATGTTATAACCGTCTGGGGGTGGCAGGGGGTGGCGACCTGCCATCCCTATTTTTTTAATAATTTCTTATTTTTTTTAAACAAATTGTACATTTTCTAATTTAACAAAAATAAGGGTTGATGGGAAAAATTAAAGAGGACACAATTTCACCTATTTTTGGGAGCTAAGTTTCCTTCCAGTTGACGAAAGTGAATTTATGGGACACTTAAACTCGGCCCACCGCCCAACTTTGACCAAAACTTTGACTTGATCTAACATGTCCATACGGGCTCGGATTCGAGATCCATTCACATTGTTGGAATCGGGGCGAAGAGTACTTCAAACTAAACCTAGTTAGAGAGAAATCGACCACTTTGAAGTTTGACCATTTCTCGAGCCCTCTTGATCTCCCGAGGGTGTCCGGAGCCAACTGGATCATTCTCTCAAGTTGTTGTGAACTATCCCACATACGAAAAAGAGTTGTATGCCTTGGTTCAAAGCGTGAATAAGTGAAAACACTATTTTATCTGAAAGGAGACCATCATTCACACAAATCACCATCCCTTGCAAGCACCTTTAGTCACATACCAAGCTTCAACAAGCACGTAATTTCGGATGGATGGGATTCTTCTAGCAGCTTTCACTTGGTAATAAAATACAAGAAGGGCACCAAAGAACAAAGTGGTCGATATGCTTTCTCACCCTCCTATTTCCGCATCTATAGTTTTGCAAAATGCTTCTTTATCTTTTGAAATTTATGTTGAACAATATGTTGATGATGATGATTTTAAGGATATTTATGCAAAAACTCAAGCATGGATCGCAGGTGGATAATTATCACTTACGTGGGAAAAATTTTGTACCACCCTGGAAAAACTTTGTATTCCCACGAATTAAAGGATACATGTAACCGAGAGGCACATACCTCTCTTGTGTCATATCAATTTGGTGTAGAAAAAACTCGTGTCATTTGTAGAGGTTTTTTTTTGGACTCACGTGAAAAATATTGTGACTTGATATGTAAAGTGATGTGTGTTATGTTCAGCTTTGCAAGCCCGCTAATATAAAATTGGGGCTCTATACACCACTCCCCTCGTTCCAAGTCGTCAATGGGAAAGTGTGCCAAAGGATTTTGTAGTATGTTTTCCTTTATCTAGGAGAGGTCATGACTATTTTTAATGTCATTGTGGATCGATTTAGAAAAAATGTGTATATTAATGCCTTGTAAGAAGCATGCCACTACGTAAAATACCGCTCATCTCTTCTTCCAATTTGTATGGGTCCATTTTGGGTTGCCCACATCCATTTTTTTTTATAGATATTCTCGCTTTCTTGGAGATTTTTGTACAAGTTTTTGAAAAATTATGGACACCAAGTTGAAGAAGAGCACGGCATTTCATCCGTGTACCAACGCAAAAAATAGAGGTTGTAAATTGCACGGTGATACACTTACTCCGAGGCTATTGTGGAAAACATCCCAAGTTGTGGGTCGAGCAGCTTCCTTATGTGAAACATGGCATACAATCGCTTAGTGCATTCATCCACTCAAAGATCATCGTTCGAGACATGCTTTGGCTATTTTCCAAAGGATCCCTTAGACATGGTCTTTGGGAAAGATGAAGATTCAAGTGGGAAATATGAAAGGGACAAAGTGCGGAATTTCTTTGAGCGAATTCATATGATTCACCAAGAAGTGTAGGAGAAATTGGAGAAAATTCAAGCTTGATACAAAGCTTGACATGATAGGCATAAATTTGATCACCAATTCCGGTGTTGGGGACAAAGTGTCGCTCCAAATTTGCAAATACAAGATGAAAGGAGAAGGAAATAAGTTGTGACCAATTCGATATGGTCCATTCATCATCTTAGAGAAGATTGGAGACAAGGCTTTTTTGTCTCAATTTTCCAACACATATGCAAACGTAATCATTGGTGAACGTTGAAAAAATTGAAGCTTTATGAGCCTCCTTTGATCATGGACACCGAAGAGCTTGGACAGGTTCCTACAAAGGGATGAATTTGCACCCTAAATACTTTGACAAGCTACAAGAGGACATCATTCTCGACGGGAAGATTAGGACTTCACGATAGGGATATGTTGAGTATCTTGATATTGGCTTCAAAGGAATGCATCCAAGTAAGGGTCGATGGATGGAAAATTTGAAAGTGAGGGAGAAATTCCCTCATTTTCCAATTAATCGAAAGTCTTTTGGTTGTCCAAAATCTCCTCGGTGGGGAGGAATGATCTAGGAGGATCCAGAAATATAAGTGGCCTTGGAAATAGCTCAAAAATAAAAGTCATCAGATGGAAAATCAACCAAGATCGGATCGCGATGCCTGCCGCCATCATTCCAACGTGTGAACAACACTCAAAATCCAATTTTGTATGCTCAAGTTATAGTTGGTCAAATTTTTTGGTCAAACTTGGCCAAGTGGCGAGCTAACAAGGCAACAAATTGACGGGAAACCTTGGTGCATGGAATCCAACTACTAGACGGCGAATTTTTCGCCTACTTAATTTTCCCGTGATCCTTATTTTCCAGAGGCAAAAATTTTATCCATGTTGGTATTAAAAAAATAAAAAATATTAAAAATAGGGGTGTGTGCTACCACCCCTCCCACGTAATATATTAAATATATATTATACAAAAATTCAAATCGGGGTGGTGGGTTGCCACCCTCGCCACACCCCATGGTACCACATATATATATTACATATATGGGTGGGTGGGCCACCTCTAGCGGACCCGCCCCCGATCCAGTCAATATCGGTGGCCGCCAACCTATTCCATTTGGACCCGCGACATCAATTCTTACAGACTTTTTGTTAGTATGAATTCTTTGTCGAAGCGTACGTAAAAAGAACCACTTTAGCTACGCATAACTAATAGCCCTAACAACAATAATGGCCGCAAAACATCTTCGAGATCTGCAATTAGTAGTTAAAGTGCTCGCAACAAACAGATCTATAAATGGAGAGATATTAAGCGTAGAAAGTAAAGAGTTTGCTCCATGCATCCAACGGACAAGACAAGAACACAATTTTTTGAATGAATTTTTTATATTACTGTGGCACCGGGAGGAAACAAGAAGGTGTATCCAGTATCTCCTCAATGGGATGGGTTCTTTGTAGTCCTCAAGACTTCGCATCTAAGCTTTCTCTTGTAGATGTAGAAAACCCAATGTAGAAGGTAGAGCTCAATGGGAGCAACAATGGCAGTAAAATGAGACCGAGTGTATAGATCCGTAGTGATCTAGTATGCAACAAAAAGGTGAAGAATGATGGGGAAAACTCCTCCTATTTATAACAAAATATTGGGTCCTTCTAGATCTTGGTGCATGATTAAAATAATGTTAATCACATCTAGATCCACCTCTATGGAATATTTTATTATTATTTGTTGGAGGGAAAGGGTGTTTGACTTGGGTCAAATCCCTTGATTAGTGAAAAATAAATAAATAAATGATTTATTTATCTTTTTAAGGAAGTGGTTGGGATATAATCAAATAAATAATGATTTATTTGATTAATGGTGGTTGATTTGGTCATATTTAACAAGGAATATTATTAAATAATTATTCCTAGAAAATAATAAGATAACTATGGGTTTATCTCATTAATTTCTTTGTTTTTGGGTTAAACATGACCTGGGAATAATAATTAAATTATGGTTTAATTAATTATTCCTTTTGGGGTTTCCTAATTAATCATAGTGAAAGCGCTTTACTTGGGGTAAAACCGGTCTTACATGGTGTACTTGGGTCCATCTAATGATGAAAAGTTAGATGACCAAAAAATGGTGTAACTGATTGCCCCCTAACAGTGCGAGTGTCGGGAGCAAATCGTATGACCGAAGTACGTTGTAAGAAGACAATCACTAGACAACAAAAGGGTATGTCGAGAGAGAAATATGAGGTAGATAGTGTGTCGAAGGACTAGACCGAGGAGACGAGACTGACATGTGCAACAAGTCTCTCATGAGAGGGTACTGTAGGCCGAAGGCGCTGGGGAGGCATACCTATGCCCGCCGTGACAAAGTACAAAAGAATAGTGTGTCCAAAGTGAACAAGGGACCGAACCATAGAATACACACTGCATAATCAAGAGCCGTATAAAAATACAATGAATAGTCTCACATACATGTCGTGCCCTGGGATAACACGTGACTAGTACAATATCATCTCGAGTACATGAGATAAATACAACCCCAAATGCCCCCGTAAATGGGGAAGGGCTCACAAAATCCGACTGTACATGCAAATCATGAGGTGCCGCAAGTGGCTAAGGCCAACATCATCAAAATCCGGGAGCGGCATCAAAGGCCGCAATGAAGAGGTCATCCGGGCATGTGGGGGCTACCCGTGTGGCCACCCCCTCATGAGGGCCGAGACATCTCACACGCCCGGAATCATCAAGAGCCGTCAGCTCGGGTCACCGGACCGTCCAGCATACGAATCTCGATCATGCTCGAAAGGAGCTCGGAGAAGCAATCAAGTCAAAGGGAGGTAAGAAATCCCCCCCGCCCGATCCGAGGCACCGAACAAAAATGGAAGCCGGAACCAAGGTACACCGCCCTCTAGACCTTGCTTCGGAATAAAATGTGCCGAGGTCGAAAGAAGGAGGTCCGCCTTAGGTGAGGTAATGAGAGATCCTCAACTAAGGCACGAGAGAAGAGCAATAGAGCGACGGACGCACCGACACTAATGATGATGGTGGAAATGGGAAGGATGGAGTGGCGAATGGACGACTTTCCTTGTTAGAGCATAAAGGGCATGAATGACATGGCAAACGATCGACACAATATCGAAAGGGACAGAGGACAAGTAATGTAAGGGCATGAGATGCGACACAAGAGAGGAACCAAGCAAAAAAGAATGGAGGGCTATAGTATGGTGTAAAAGGATGCAGGATAGACTCCATGAATGCAATGATGACTCAACTCTGATGCTCTAAGCAAGGGCGACTAGATAGTGCCGCCACACAATAAAGGCCCCAATGGGGGGTCATAGAAGCATGAGTACAAGGTGGGTACTCATGACTTTAAAATCAACACGAACATGGACAAGTAAGGGGGCGATATGGTGCCCCTCAAGTACAAGTGTCGTAAGTGAGGAAATTCGATTTTAAGGAGCGGTGAAGTGATCCTTCGTGGAAAAATGTGTCCAGGTGAAGTATCAAATCACCAAAAACTAAGGAAAACCCATTTGAGAGCTCGGTGAGATCTATCTGAGCGGTGTCGACGGTCTCGTCGAACTGCTACGTGTGGTCGCAGCTATGCCGAAAGAAGAAACAGAGGGTTCTCTTTTAATGAGGCTGGTTTTCTCCTCCAAAATCATTCATTTGCTATTGTTGCCGTGGTGAATGTGGAGAGGAGAGAAGGCCCCTAAATCTTGCGGCGAACGTAGCGGGACAAATCGACCGTTGGATTCGAGATCTGTCGCTGGAGGCGAGAGTGCCTAACCTTGCTCTTTCGCATTTTGATGGATTACATTTGCGCTGAGGGCCCAAAACCCCCGTAAATGCCCCTCCTTCATCTCTATGGCCGGGCCGCACTTTTTTGGGGCAAAAAGTACGACCCGGGATCGTCGCGTATTAGGGCAACAAGTGCGACCCGGGTCTCGAAAATGCAGTAAAACCGCGACTCGGGAGATAAGGGGGTTTGGTGTCGTTTTTATGGCCGGGAGTTGGATCGTGGTGTGTGGTTATGGTGTTCCCCGATCCGTACTCGACAAAAAGAATGTGGTTGGGTGCAGTATGGCGCAGTTGCGGGTCAACTCGGGAGGGAGAGGGATCCGGGAACACTTTCGGGACAAGAGATCCAGGCGGATCGTGGCGTTCGTCGTCGTATTGGCTGGATATAGGGGCATATGGTGCCCTCTCGGATGTGTGAGGGGAAAGTGGTGCCCCCTAGAATGTATGGGGGGGGCATATGGTGCCCCCATTTTTGGATTTTGTTTGTAACATGCTATGGGCATGTCGGATGGATATATATGGGGGGCGTATGGTGCCCTGCTTTGTGGAACATGCTATGGGCACGTGTAAGTATATGTATGGGGGGCGTATGGTGCCCCCTGCTGTTTTGGAACATGCTATGGGCATGTCGTATGTATCGTAGTAGATGGACTCATCAATATATGGTGTGCGACACATATTATGGATATGCATCGTCTTTTGATGGTTGATTTAATGTTATTGTCTTGTATGACTTCGGGTGTGATAAATGCCAATCTAGAACATGGTTTGCAATACTATCTCACGTAGTGATTTTGGTCTTCGGGTACATGGTTGAAAGTGATGGTTTCAAACGCACGCATTAAGACTTTCACTCGTAAATAGCGTCCGAACAAAGACAGGGTTATGCACACGATAAACACCATTTAGTTGCATTACAAGAAGCAGTGGAATCCAAACGAACGTGCAGATGACGGATGCGATGCAACAAGGCATCGAGCTACTAGGGCCACGCACCGCATCATATTCTGCCTCGATTGTTGGTGGCAGTAACCAATGCATACCCCGTTAGACTGAACGAGGTCATGCAAGGGGGTGAAAATGGCCCACCCTCCCGCCGAGGCAAGATTCCCGGAGTAGCGACTTGCACCGTCGGCGTAACCGATAAAGGGTGTGACTGGGTCCCGCAAAATGGTGTGACAAGACAATAAATGAGGGGATGAAAGGAAATGATGGCAGCGTGAGGGCACGTAAGTCACCGAGCAAGAATGGCGTGGGGGAAAGGGCAGGATGATCAAGGCTCACACAAGGTGATGTATGAGAGCTATCGAAAACATGGCGAGGACTCCTGCCACTTGAGGTCAACTGAGACACAAGTGGAGTGATCTCGGTATCAACGGACACAATGGGGGAAGGTCAGCAGACGGCTAGGCTCCGGTGTGTCGCGCAGGAGGATAGGTAAAGAATGGTGACCGTAGACTCCGTCATCCGAACATCGATGTGGATCGGAGCGGGGGATCCTCGTGCCGGCCTAAAGCATACCGCGCGAGAATGGGAGAGGCGATTGATTTTGTTCAACCTCATACTCGCGATCACCTCAAGGGGAGGCGCGGTAATGTGTCGTGAGGACAATAATGGGAGTAGTGGTTGATGGACACCGCACAAAGCACAAGGCTTGTTGGTAGCGGAGAGTCTCGGCGTTCTGGGGACTGTCGAAGAAGGAGTGGGAGTTTCAGGGGACCGTAGTGTTCGGAACGCGAAGTTTACCATGGGTCTGACACGAGGTAACTCTGATAAAGCGATGGGTGGCATGACCAATGACATCACATAAGGCACAAGGCTTTGGGGGTGGAGAAGGAGCCGGTTGGTCGTGGTGGTTTGGTCTTTGGTTGCCCCCTCGCGGGCTTTGCCTTGCTTCCCGGGAGCCGACCCAACAGAGAAGGGTCCTCGTGGAGGTGCCGGGGGCATGGGTGGCTGTGGAGGAAGCGAGGGGGACTGTCTTCAACCGGTGTCAAAGCCATGTAAGGTTTGGGGTGACCGTGGGGGTGGCGGGCCGGGGGTCAAGGTACCAAACCTAATACCCAAGGTCAAGTTAGGGAGAGAAAGGGTGGCCATGATGGGGGACTGGAATATACACCGGGAGGGGGAGCCAAGAAGGGGATCCGGCCCTGAGACAGGTAATGACCGGGAGGTACGGCGCCAAGATGGTTAAGGCCGTGGGGGACCGAGCTCGGAGGATAAAGAGGTTCCGCACCAGCCGTAGGGGAGGGCCGAGAAGAGGAGGTCCGGGCCGGGCTGAGATGGATGGCTAGGAGCGGGTTGCGGAGGGCGGGGAGGAGGGTGCGGGCTAGCCGAGGCGGTGCCGTTTATGGGCAGCTCCGAGACGATCGCATCATGCAAACATTCGACAAGCCGGGGATCGCAGTCAGGAGGGGGAGGAAGGTGAGGAAAAAGTTCCAAGTGTGGTGGAATCTTTATGACGCCTTGTGAGACACCGGTCAAAGAATCGACGGCTTGCTTGTTGGCTACGTAAGAGATGGTCGTCTCGAGGCTGATGGAGACGGCGGCTCATGATACGATAGCCGGTCAATGGTGACTATCTTTCCATTATGTGAAAGACATCTTGCGGAAGACCGCGGATGGGACAGCAGACATGGCATGTGTAGCTTCGCCTAACAGAATGTTGTAGTTCAGTAGGGGCGTCAATGACTTCGACATCAACGCAAACAGCCTACCGGCGAGGGTGATGGGACAGCTACGAAACGAAAGCCAATAGGGCGGGAGGCATGACCATCCCACGCTCGAAGGGTGATCGTGGAAGGGGCCAACTCGTGGATCCGAGTCAGCTTCCAAACCCGAAGCTTTGACATCACACAGTGGATGCCCCCTCTATCAATTATACACCGAACGCGCGATGCTCCTCGATTTTGATCGGGATTTGGAAAGCAACGGAAGGAGGAAGAGGAGGGTGGTCCGATTGGAGTGGCGTCGAAAACAATCATTTGGTCATCGTGCAGGATCAACAGCGCGCACGGCGTATGCAGTAGAGCCTTCCGTTGGGAAGGGCACGACCGGAGGAGTTCCAGATGTGGAAATGGCAAAGCAGGGATTGTGCCAAATCATCTACTATATCGCAGATGATTGGGCGGCTCGACGTAAGCGCATTTCGGCGTAATGGACCCTTTGGAATCTTGGGGTGAACCTCAACTTTGGGTTGAGGGATGTGTAAGGGGCCACCGGGTGTCGAAAGAGGCTCAGAGAACCCGAAGATGGAGGCTCCTGGAGCGATCGGAAACGAGCAGAGGCTTGGGGTACTCGGCGAGACCGAGTTTGAAGGTGAAGGTCGACGAAGGGGACGAACACCGGAGCGCATCATAAGGATCCGGTAGTCGCAGGAACCGTAAATGGACGAGGGTGTGGTCGCATGGCCGTCGGGGGTTGGGTAGCCGTGAATCCTCGTTGAGGGAAAGGATCGTGATCACACCGCGGGGTAGTGGCCACATTGGGAGGAGCGTGAGGGAGGCGTGTTGTCCGCGCAATGTGGCTTGAGACTCCCACATCCGTCGCATCCGGGGTAAGAGAGGACAATCGTGAGTGTAGTGACCGTAATCACCGCAACACGAACGGGCTTGTTTTTGCGAAGCGTCCCGTCCCGCCCGCGGGATGCCCCGAGGGCCGGTTGCTAGTGTTAGGGTCCATACCGTAACTGGGTCCTCAGCTACGGGGGCAGATGGGTTCCGGTGCGCCTCTCCGCCTTCTTTGAGAAGAAGGGGGGAAATGAACGCACCCCGCCGTGCAAATACTTGCCCCCGGAGGGGGTTGTAAGGGTCGCATGCGTGGTGAGGAGGCAAGGGAGGCTGAAGCGCATATGCCGGAGGAGTTGACGCACTGATGTCGCGGATAAAAGTAAGGGTTGGGTTGCAGCATTGAGGTAAGCAGGAGGTTGGGCAAAAGGAGGAGGCATGCCGTATCCGGATACATGTTGCCGGGAGGGGGCGAGCAGTGCTAGAGGTGCCGGCTCCCTCCCCGAGGGAGGCCATGGCTCATAGGAGGGTGAGCAGAGGGGTGAGAAAGAGATCCAACAATACCATCGGCGCGAATGAGATGCCCCCCGGGCGTTAGCGCCACCGGCCCGGGGGATGTCGGGGAGAACGGTATAAACACAACCAGATTGAGCGTAGATCGGGGTCATATTTTAAAGCCATTTGGAGGGCTGGCTTCTTCGGATCGAGGAAAGTGAGAGCGACATCTTTGCCGATGGGAGATGGGAGGGTGCGAAGGAACCGTCCATGTAAACCCGATCTTCAAAGGGAGGGGCTGGCATAGCTCAGTGCTTCGTCGCCATTCCTCGAACATGCGTAAAGGCGAGGGCGTGTGGAAGAGGATTGCTTAAATGAAGTCAAGAGCTCCGTACTGGTCGAGATCGGAGTGAGCCGGAAGTACGACAAGAAGGCTTGGGCAAGAGTCTCGAACGTGGTATGGGAGGAAGTGGCCTCGTTTGACATACCATTTAGAAGCTTCACCGCGTAAGTGTGCGTTGGAACAAACGAAGACTAGATGGGAGTCATCGGTAATGGAGTTGGAGGAACACCATATGTGGAAAAGACCTGACGTGATTGGTTGGGTTCGCCATTAAGGCCCTCAAACTTAGGGATATCAGAGGGTAGCTTGGTGGGCATAGCTGCCGTGGTATTATGGTGAATGGGGTCATTAATCAACCGATGGAAATCGGGGAGGCCGAGGCTCTGCAATGTACACAAGCAGTACGTAGGGTGGCCGAGTAGTGGCTGTGATCGCTCCGCTAGAAGTAGGGCGCGGCATTGGGGCCGGGAGAACCGCTAGCATTGAGGCCCCCGGTCCATACATGGTGAAGGTAAAAGGGGGAGAACCTGAGAGGGAGAAGGGGGACCCGATGAATCGTGAGAGAGAGCTCCGTGAGTGCGGACTCGAAGGTGGATCGGCTCGACGACGGCGGGCAAGTGAGTGTCGATCAACCGAAATCGAGGATGAAGGCCAAGAAGTCTCGGAAAGACGCCTTGGGGGCGCAATGATGACAGGAAGAAGGAAACCGACAAGGGCGAAAGGACGAATCAAGAAGGTCAAAGGGCGCATAAGGTGCAAAGGGTGACAATTGATTTTAGAGTCTTTGCCAAAACAAGTGTAAAACTGTGCACTTCTTCACTTAGGGTCAGAGTGTGGTGTGCGTTAATTTTAATTTTTAAACCCTTTCCGTTGTTGAGAGCAAAAAAGTGTGCAACGTAGCTGAAAATAAACCCTACAGAGAATGCAATAAAAAATGTTGAAATAAGCATAACAATGTCCTACATATGCATCTATCAAACCCAAGAAAGTGGGTCTCTCAAAAACTATGCCGAAAAGAAAGGAAAAACTATGGAAACACACACAAAGGAAGCTCACCGTGATCTAGGGTCAAAGGGGACAGAGATCCCGGAGGATAAAGCCGCAGACAGTGGGTGCAGTATCACGCGCCAAGAGACAGAAAGGCAAGGTGGTCGTGGAAAAAGGGAAATCATCAAAAGGTCTGGGGGCAAGGCAGTAGGCCTTTAGAGGAGGTCCAAACAAAACGACAAGAGGTGATTTGAAAGGAAAAGAGGTCGGATTTCAATGGATCTCGAAGTGAGGTCACAGATCTCGAAAAAGAGGCCGAAGCTCGAAACCGAACGCTACAAACATACAGAAACTCTTCTACAAAAAGTGGAGGGTACTAAAAGCCCCAAGGGCCGGGTTCCCACTTAGATGAGTAAACAGATCAGTATCTTGGTCAAGGCGGGCCGAGACAGTAGGTCGGAAAACCCCGGAGCAGTGCCGCAGCAGAACCTGTAAAAATTACGAAAAAAAATGCCGAAAAAAGGGCGAGTGTCGGTGTTCCGACTCGATCCGAGTTGAGGTCAGCAGGAAACGAGGCCAAAAGGGTGCGTCCAGTGTCGCAGGGTTTTGGGCCAAAAAGTGCGACTCCCGTTCCGGTCGCTTTCTGCGGCAAAGATTTTCTCAAAATTGCCTTCTCGTAGTGCCGGGTGTCGCTTACCTCGCGCAATAGGGCCGAAACACACTCAAGTTAGAAATTTTAGGTTTTTAGGTTTTATGTAGAGAAAAATGACATGAAAAGAGAAAAAACTAAGAGCTAAAAAGAAGTTCTAGGGTCACGAAGTAGCGCGGATATGCAGAATATGAAAACGACAGCAGTCAGTAATTTAAAACCCGGTGGAGTCGCCATTTGTTAGTATGAATTCCTTTTGTCGAAGCGTACGAAAAAGAACCACTTTAGCTACGCATAACTAATAGCCCTAACAACAATAATGGCCGCAAAACATCTTCGCATCCTGCAATTAGTAGTTAAAGTGCTGCAACAAACAAACATCTACAAATGGAGAGATATTAAGCAAGAAAGTAAAGAGTTTGCTCCATGCATCCAACATGACAAGACAAGAACACGATTTTTTGAATGAATTTTTTATATTACGTGGCACCCGGGAGGAAACAAGAAGGTGTATCCAGCATCTCCTCAATGGGATGGGTTCTTTGTAGTCCTCGCAAAGACTCTCGCATCTAAGCTTTCTCTCTCTTGTAGATGTAGAAAACCCAATGTAGAAGGTAGAGCTCAATGGGAGCAACAATGGCGAGAAAATGAGACCGAGTGTATAGATCCGAGTGATCTAGTATGCAACAAAAGGTGAAGAATGATGGGGAAAACCCTCCTATTTATAACAAAATATTGGGTCCTTCTAGATCTTGGTGCATGATTAAAATAATGTTAATCACATCTAGATCCACCTCTATGGAATATTTGTATTATTTGTTGGAGGGAAAGGGTGTTTGACTTGGGTCAAATCCCTTGATTAGTGAAAAAATAAATAAATAAATGATTTATTTATCTTTTTAAGGAAGTGGTTGGATATAATCAAATAAATAATGATTTATTTGATTAATGGTGAGTTGATTTGGTCATATTTAACAAGGAATATTATTAAATAATTATTCCTAGAAAATAATAAGATAACTATGGGTTTATCTCATTAATTTCTTTGTTTTTTGGGTTAAAACATGACTCGGGAATAATAATTAAATTATGGTTTAATTAATTATTCCTTTTTTGGAGTTTCCTAATTAATCATAGTGAAAGCGCTTACTTGTAAAACTGTCTTACATGGTGTACTTGTTCCATCTAATGATGAAAAGTTAGATGACCAAAAAATGGTGTAATAAACTTTTCACTTCCAAAGACGTCCGCCAACAAAGTCCGCGACATCCGGAAGCTCCCAATACCAAGTTCACACTTCTCCATGGAGGAACTTAACGCAATGGGGACCATTGCTTCCTAAGGGAGGAGGAATGATCTAGGTGGATATTGGGGGCCACCTGCCTATTCCACTTGGGCCCCCACCATTGTCTCTTTCAGTTTTTCAGTTTCGGCATAACTTACTATTTTTAGCAGCTTTTCTGGTCCTGAACTTCCGGAGCCGTTTTGAGCCTCAAAATTGTGCTTTTCTTTCAATTTCATTTTACCTCATTTTCCTTTGTCCATTGCCATCCTAGACCCAATTGATCAATGAATATAGTTAAAATTACTTCTAGAATGATTTACATGACTGACTTGCTAAGTTTTGTGATTTTTTCCATTGTAAAGAATTTTGATCGGAACTAGCTGCAGAATGCAGACATTCCATAGCTAACCGGCGATTCTACAGCTGCCTTCACGTTTGAGTATGTTCCAGGTGGCCTCTCAAGAAAAACCGCATATGGGCATAATCGACGTCATGTCTACATGGTTCATTGCTCATCATGGAGGAAGAAATGAATTATGGGTACGGTTTTGGAACGTGGGAACACATTTAGGAAAGCAGACTTCTATTAGGACTGTCTCAGTCTAGATGTCTTTTTCCTCTTCACGCAGCCACTTCAAGAGTCCTAATGTGATTCCGATAAGGAAAGACAGTGTTCCTGAATTGTTGCAAGTCTTGTTATGTGCATTTGCTTTATAAACACTTGGGAAACCGAGAGCTATGTTAGATTTGATGTTAGATTTTCTGCTAGATTTTGTTTAGACTCTGTGCTACATTTCTGAAGACGCAGAGTGTTATGTTCAAGTTCTTTCATCTTTAATGAAGCAGACAGTGTTGTTGTGAAGGCGTTGATTTAATTTGGAGTTGAATTCCGTCAGGTGGTAGAGGGCCCCTGCCTCTTGCACGGACTTATTTTGCATAAATTAGATAAGTCTTCTAGCTGCCTTTACGTTTTGAATTTGAATTAATAGTTGTTTTAATTAGCTACCGTAGTTGTACTCATTCTAACTCTTCCACAAGAAGAAGCTCTTCCAAAAGACTATAATGATGAATGGGAAATGACTATAGTATTGTAGGATTAGAAGTTGAATTCATAGTTGTTTTTAATTAGCTACTGTAGTTGTACTCATTCTAACTCTTCCACAAGAAGAAAGCTCTTCCAAAATATTATAATGATGAATGGGAAATGGCTATAGTACTGTAGGATTTAGTTGTAATTTTTGTTGTTCACTATCATAGTTACACTTGTTCTAATCACTCTTCCACAAGAAGAAACTCTTCCAATAAATTCTTAAGGAGTCCAAGACATGACCGTGATAATGAATGATTTAGTTGTGTGTTTGCACTAAGCACCATCTCTGTTCTTGCTCTTAAATGCTTGTCCAAAATATCATAATGATGAGTGGGATATGGATATGATGTCTTAGTTTTTCATTGCTTTCAGCCTTTACATTTGCATTTGCACTCAATTACACAATCAGAATTGTTCTAACTCTTCCAAAAGAAGGAACTCTTCCAAAATATCAACAATGATGGACAAACAGACTGTATAATTTCATATAATAATGCATGATAGTATAGTTAGGATACTCCGGAGTTTCATTGCACTTAATTCATGATTCAGTTATTTTATTTTGGGTTTGATAATGACTTGTAGTTTAACACTATTTTAGGTTAGTGACACCTTAGGTTTGGTTGTAGTTCAACTCATTGCATTTGCACTCCACATTCAATTGTTATTCACTGCACATTAGATTATTTCAGTTGTTAGGATTAACAAAATAGCCTTCATTATTCACAAACCTCTTCTTGTTCTAAAATCCATAATTGATCTATAACCATATGAACAGAAGACAACATCATTTTAAGGCCTGAAGTACCTCTGCAATTTCCTCATCATTTCATAAACAGAGTTCTCCCTCAAAAGACTACTTTGAAAAAGAAATCAATAACTCTTGAGTAAAGGTTTTGTGACATTCAATTAAATTGCAGAATAGAACTAGGAACTAGTCCTAGAATAGAAGATCTTAGGATGGTATCAATGTTTTTCCTCCAAATCTATTTCAAATCTCTAATTAAGGACAAAAATGTTGCATCATTGTAAGATTAGTTGTTTAACTGTTTAGTTAGAGGATTTGCATACTTAGTGATCATTTCTCAAGTTTAGTTTGTGTTTTGAATTATTTGTTTGAAAGTCATTATCAAGCTTTGCTTTTATTTAGTCATAGTTTAGATTCAGCTTCAGTGTTTCCAATTGCATTTGCCATTTTTTATCCATCAATTAGGTTTAACTCTGTTTTTAATCATCAGCTCATTTCCATCAACTTTCTAGGCATTTTCCTTGTGAACATAAAACCACCAAAAGACCAAAAACATCATAAATCACCACAAAAGACCAAAAACATCACAAAACACTACACACAACGCATTAGGAAACAAGCACCTAGGTACATACAGTACACTTCACTTCAGCAGTTTACCAACCCCGGTTGACAATTAAATGAGCTCAATTTAGGAGACTAGATTGAGACCAAACATTTTGGCGCCGTTGCCGGGGAAGTGAAAACTAGGTAACCTTTGTTTCTTAGCATCCAAAAAAAAATTTATGCGTAGGGAGAGAGATTCAAGGGGAAGATTTATAAGCAGCAGAGGCAGAAGTTTGATTTCTAGAACACCACTTGTTTCATCTAGATCCAGAGCTAGTACACCTTCAACTCAAACCCATCTTCCATCCTCCCTTGATCCTGGACTTCTAGAAGATCTAAGGTCAACTATTCCATTAGAGAAACCTTCCACTTCATCCACTAAACCTTCCACAGAAGAAGATATAAAGACTCCTAGTAGGGATACAAATCTTTCCATTTCCACAAGAGAGTCAACCATGGCAGAAGAAGGAGGAGGAGGAGTTTTTAATGGAGAAAACATACTATTTGGAGGAAGAGGTAGAGGTAGAGGTGCAAATGGAGGAAGAGGTAGAATAGGAAGCTCTTTTGGGTTCCCTATACTTGATGAAGAAACCAATACAACCATGAAAAAAATTTCACCCTCTGTCCTTCCAAACTTCTATGGACTTAAAACTGAAGATCCTGAAACTTTCTTATTCGAATTTGAAGTGTTGTGTAGGACTTATGACTACCTACAAGATGCTCAAAAATTGAAATTATTTCCTTCAACTTTGAAGGGAGCAGCATTGAAGTGGTTTATGAGCCTAATCAGTAGTTCTATTAGAACATGGGAAGATATGAAACAAGCATTTCTAGAGAGATACTTGGATTATTGTATGTCGGTTAATCATAAGGAAGAAGTGTTCAAGATGTTACAAAAAGAAGATGAAAACTTAGAATATTTGTTGGAAAGATTTAATTACAACATCAAAAGGGAAAAAATGGAAAATCTAGATCAAGACACCTTAAAAGCTCTTTTGTTGAAAACAATTAGGGATGAATGGTTTGATATCCTTAACATGATGGGAAAAGGGGATATATCACAACTCACATTACCTGAAATATCTGAGTTATGTATTAACCTTTCAAGAGGGAAATCTAAAACTGTCAAAGGTCCAAGAGATCCCGCTCTTGCAAGGGCAAGTAAATCTGCTTCTGGGACAGTAAGTAGATCAGAAATAGGACACATGCTTGATGAATTTAAATCTGACATCTTAGGGAGTCTTAGTGAACAAATAGACACCCTTAAGATACAAAACAAGCAGAAGGTTGAATCTGATGCTTTGGCAATCTTTTGTCCCAAATGCAGAAAGAAACATGCCCTAAGAGAGTGTCCTTTGGATGTAAAAGTTATAGAAACCTGTGTCATTTGTTCTGAGAAACATGAGACCAAGAATTGTCCTTCTCTTCCTGGTCTCAAGGCTGTTTTTCAGGAAGAAAATCCTACAGATTCCACAGAGTCTCTTAATTTTGTATCTAGAAGACCTTGGCAGGGACCTCAGACACAAGGATTCCATGATCAAATGTATAATCAACCTCCACCTTGGAATTCTTGGCAGCAACCTTGGCCCCAATTTCAAAATCAATCTCAATATTGGGCACAAGGAACACAAAGTCCCTATGGAAGATACTCTCCATACTATCAGTATCCACCATCCTATCCACCATATCCACATTTTTATCCTCAAAATCCTCAACAACATCATCAGAACCAACCACATCAAAATCAACCACTTCCATTACCATTCCCTCAAAAATCCAATCAATTGCCATCTCAACCCATATCAAACCCCAATAATAAAAACCCTCAGAATACATACATGATAGAAGGTCAACAGTTTCCAACTTATTTAATTACTCCTCTAGACCTTAGTGATGTTCAACTTAGGTCTGGAAGGATACTTGAGAAGAAGAAACCTTATGTGATCATACAAGAACAAGATAATTCTGAGGAAGACTCTCTACGGGTGAATAAAAGTCTTGAAGAGGACATATCCTTTCAAGACCCACACATTGAAAAACTAAAACAAAAAGATCCAATAAATCCAACTCCTATATTAGAGCAACCATCCACATCTACTTCTATACCTCCCTTTCCGGAAAGATTACAAATTGATAGAGGTGTAGAAAAACAGATCATGGTGACTAATTATGATTTCTTAGATGAATTGAGAAATGTTTGCATTAAAATTCCATTATTGCAAGCCATCAAGGAAATCCCAATTTTAGCCAAAACAATAAAGGAGTTGAGTATGAAGACAACAAGAAAAAGAATAAGAGAAACTAAGAAAATTCAACTGGTAGGACAAATAGCAGACATTATGATGGGCAAGATTGCTATTCCAAAGTATCTTGACCCAGGAAATCCAGTTGTCAAAATTCACATCAATGGAATTGAAATTCAAAACACACTCATTGATTTAGGAGCAGCAATAAATATCATGAGTAGACACATCATGGACAAACTGAAACTTCCTAATCTTCTCTTTACACCCACACTATTACAATTAGCAGATAGATCTGTGATCAAACCAGATGGGGTAATAGAAGACATTCCAATGTCCCTAGATTCCTGGGAGTACCCTGTGGATTTCATGATCCTAACTCCTAAGAATAATCTAGGAGGCCATCCTGTTATATTAGGAAGACCTTGGTTGGCTACAGCTGATGCTTTTATTAGTTGTAGGTCCGGTGATATGTATATTTCTGATGGTAGTTCAACTAAGAGATTCACTTTATATCCTCCAGCTAGGACAATTACAGATCTAGATGACACTCAATGGATAGAGGATGAAGAATATTTACAACCACTCTTCACAATTTCAGAAATTAGTGAAGATAATCAAATTCCGAATACTCTAGAAAACTTTGAATCCTCTCCAGAACACAAACATGAATCATTTCAAGAGGGATCCAATATTGAGTTTTTGTCATCTAGGCAGATGTCTCTTCATTCTATGGACAAATTTGGCAGCTCCACAAGTGAAATTTTTCCAGGCAAAACTTTGAACATAAACAAGAACCTAGAAAAATCTCAACAAGAAGAGTTAGTCAAAGTATTACAGAGACATTCTTCTGCATATGCATGGGAATACACCGACATGAAAGGGATAAGCCCCAAGACTTGTACTCATCACATCTATATAGAGGCAAATTGCAAACCAATCAGACAACCTCAAAGACGGATGAATCCAAATCTTAGGGAAATTGTTAAGGAAGAATTGCAAAAATTGTTAAATGTTAATTTCATCTATCCTATTTCAGATAGTTAGTGGGTTTCTCCTTTGGTAATTGTGCCAAAGAAAAATGGAAAATGGAGGGTGTGTTTTGACTACCGAGAATTGAATAAAGCTACTCTTAAAGACCATTTTCCTTTACCTTTCATAGATCAAGTATTAGATACATTAGCTGGCAAAAAGTACTTTTCATTCCTAGATGGGTTTAGTGGTTACAATCAAATCCAAGTAGCACTTGAAGACCAATATAAAACCACATTTACCTGTCCTTGGGGTACCTATGCCTACAGAGTATTGCCATTTGGATTATGCAATGCACCTGCAACATTCCAAAGGGCAGTATTAGGAATTTTTTCGGATCTAATACATGACTGTGTAGAGGTGTACATGGATGATTTCATAGTTTATGGGGATACATTTGAAGAGGCTTTAGAAAACTTAGAAAAAGTCTTAAAAAGATGTCAAGAAGCAAACCTTTCACTTAGTCATGAAAAATGTTTTATGATGTTTACTGAAGGTATTGTTTTAGGGCACCACATTTTAGGAGACAGGATTAGAGTTGATGAGGTAAAAGTTGAAGTCATTTCTAACCTATCCATTCCAAGTTGTCAAAGAGATGTTAGAAGTTTTCTAGGATTTACAGGGTATTATCGGAGATTTATAGAAAACTTCACCAAAATAGCATCTCCTCTCTTCAAATTACTCACCAAAGATCGTGAATTTAAGTGGACTTCTGATTGCCAGTTAGCTTTTGAAACCCTGAAAACCAAAATTTCTGAAGCACCTATATTAAGGGGACCTAACTGGAAGTTACCTTTTCATATCTCGATAGATGCTTCCGATACAGCTCTAGGAGCAGTATTGGGACAAAAATATTTAATTCCCTATGCCATCTATTATATCAGTAAAAATTTGACTCCTGCAGAGTTAAACTATACTGTAACTGAAAAAGAGTTTTTAGCTGTTGTTCATGCCATAAACAAATTTAGACACTATATAACAGGTTATGAAACTTTTGTTCACACTGATCATTCTGCAATTATATACTTAATGAACAAATCAATCACTAATAGCAGAGTTATAAGATGGTTGTTGCTCTTACAAGAATTCAACATTACTATTCTAGATAGGCCTGGAAAACAAAACACAGTGGCTGATTTCCTATCTAGAATCCAAAATATCAAAGATGACACTCCGGTTGAAGATCAATTTCCTGATGAATATCTTTTTGCAATCTCTACTCAAACTCCATGGTTTGCCGATATTGCTAATTATTTAGTTTCAGGAAAATTTTCTTCAATTATGAATGCAAGGGATAAAAGAAAAATCATTAATGATAGTGAAAATTATTCATGGGTCGCTAATGAGTTGTACAAGACAGGTCCAGATTTGATCATTAGAAGGTGTGTTCGTGAAGATGAGATGCCTGAGATTCTCAAGGCATGTCATGATGAACCTTGTGGCGGACACTTTGCAGATAAGAGAACAGCTTATAAGATCCTTAACTTAGGATATTATTGGCCATCCTTGTTTAAAGATGCTAAGGAGTATGTCAAAAGATGTGACAGTTGCCAAAGGGTAGGGAAACCTTCTCCTTCAGGTGAGATGCCATTACAACCTCAGGTACACATTGAACCTTTTGAAAAATGGGCTTTGGATTTTGTAGGACCTATTAGTCTTCCATCAAGACAAAAGAAATACATATTAGTTTGCACTGATTATGTTACTAAATGGGTAGAAGCTAAACCATTACTTGTTGCTAATGAATCATCTGTAGTTAATTTTCTTTTTGAGGATATTTTTACTCGTTTTGGTGTCCCAAGGGAAACTGTTACAGATCAAGGAGCTCAATTTACATCAAGGCTAGTGGAGCAAATGATGGAAAAGTATAAGATCAGACATAGAAAAACAACTCCTTATCATCCACAAGCAAATGGCCAAGTGGAATCTACCAATAAAGTCATTGAAGGAATCCTAACAAAGACTGTTCATCTACATAGAAGAGATTGGGTAGATAGGCTTCTTGAAGCCTTGTGGGCCTATAGAACTACATGGAGAAACACAATAGGCCATACTCCTTATGAGCTTGTTTATGGAAAGCAAGTTTTGTTTCCCATAGAGTTCCAAATTCAAACCTTCAAGATGGCAGTTCAGCTAGGACTTGATCTAACGGAGGCACAGAAGCATAGACTGGAGCAAATTAATGAATTGGATGAGATCAGACAAGATGCAGTTCAGAAAACAAGTCTAGTCCAACAGCAAAGGGCTAGATGTCATGACAAGTACATCAAAGAGAAGAAATTTAAAGAGGGTGATTGGGCTCTCTTGTTTGATTCAAAATTGAAGGATTTTCAAGGGAAATTTCAGACACATTGGCTTGGGCCATATGAAATTGTTCGAATTTTTGATAATGGGGCAGTAAAAATCAGAACTATAGATGAGGAAGAGGTCACTTTTCTTGTGAATGGTCATAGACTGAAGCTATACCACAAGCCACTCTCAAGAGAAGAGTTTGTCAAGAAGTTCCAAGAAGACAATGATGTGAAGTTAATGAAGAAGAGTCTCTCTTCTTCATCAACTTGATTAAATTTTCTGAAGCATTTCTCAACTAAAAATAAAAATAAAAAATAAAAATAAAATAAAGGTATAAACATGAAAACCAATCATTGATTGGCATGTTTATACAAAAAAGATAGGGTGAAAATCAGAGTCTCTCTGACACTCTAACTTTTCCCATTTTTGTTTTTACAAGCAGCTGTTACAAAAAATCATAAGTTCAGATCCATAGTGCTTATGATCCATTTCATTTCATTTCACTCCATTCACTTATTCATCCATACTCCATTTCATTCCACCATTCATATTTCACTCCATTCTACATTTCATTCATCTCATTCCATCCTCCATCCATCTCATTTTCATGTCAAAATACAAAATTTGATGTCTTGCTGTAAGTGAATAAAACATGTCATGAATTGCAGCACAGTCCTTATGTTCTTTCACTCCATTTCATAAACTGAATCCATTCCATTTCATCATCCACTTCATACATATCATAATCCATCATCCATCTTCATTCATAACATATAACATTTCACCCATATTCCAAAAACACTCCATTTTCATGATCAAAGTGCTCTACAGGAACATTCTGCAGCTGATCAGCCTTTCTGCAACCAGACAGTATTTCTGCAGCTACAAACCCTGAAGGCATCAATCAGCAGACATTAGAATTGCAACAAAGTGACCCAGTGTATCCATGAATCAAAAGCATCAAGAAAATTATGAAGACTCTTCCAAAGGGGAACAAGAAGACAAAGATTACAAAAATCAAAATGAAAGCAGAGGTAACAAGTTTAAATTATAATGGCATTTCATAAAAGTTTAGCATAGTTTTAGTTATGGATTGTTCGAAAAGGTTGTTTTAATTATTTTTATTGATCAAGACCAATAAACCCTCCACAGACTTTGGATTAAAATCTCCCATTTCAAATTTCATGCCCGATATCATTTAAGCAGTTAAAATGGTCGAGGTATTTGAATTCTTCACGTCTCTTAACCAAATCATTCAATGATGATTCTCTTTGCCGTTGTAAAAATCTCCACCGTCTCTTCAATCATTAATTCATTCCCTCCACCTCACTCCACTACTTCATTCCGTGACCACTGCCATCACTCCATTCTGTAGCCGGCATTTCATTCCGTAGACAGAGATATTCTTATCACCGAGAGCAGAGCCAAAGGATATCAGTTTGAATAGCATTAAGCATTGTAAACTCAGAGCAGAGAAAAAGGGTAAATTCAGAGGTATAGCAGTGTGAGAATTTGAAGCCATTTGATTCCGTGGGCAGACAAAGTATCACTGTGGGCAGAGATTGAGCATTTTCACTATAAACACAGAAGTGTAATAGTGTGGAGTTTGAAGTCTTTTGTCACTAGAAGACAGAGGTGTTACAGTGTTGAATTCGAAACCATTTGCTACCAAGAGCCAGAGGTATTGCAGTGAAGAAGTTGAAGCCAGTTGTCACTGTCAAATAGAGACATATCAGTCCAAAGTTCAATTGTCAATAGAGGCATATCAGCCCGAAGTTTTGAAGCTGTTGCCACTATTAATCAGAGGTATGTCATTCCAAAGTTTGAAGCCATTTCCATTCAAAACTTAAAGCCATTTCAATCCGAAAGTGAAAGTCATTGTTTTTGTGGGTAGAAGAGTGTTAATTTGAACATTGAAGAAGCAATCATGGGTTTCATTGTAAGGACTGAACCAGTGGGTTCAAAATATTTAGAAGGCTACCCTCAATGCAAAGAATTGTTACAACAAATAGGATGGCTTCAATTTTTGGAGAAATTTAATGGCTTCCACAAGGAAGTCACTAAAACATTTGCAAGATCATTTCAAGGAACCGAAGTTGAAGTGGGAGATGTCAAAATTACTGTCACTGAAGTTTTCATTGCAGAGGCTACAGGGTTGCTCAGAACTGGAGAGAGATGGTTCAAAAATAGAGAATTCCACAATGACTCCTGGAAACAAATTTTAAAAACACCAGGTATGGATGTTACTGTATTTAAGAAAGGAATTCTCAGTTCTGCATTGAAAAATAAATGGAGAAACATACTACTTCTTCTGCAAAAATTTATTACATGTGAGGGTAGATATGGAACATTTTATGTCTACCACATTAGACCGATAATGCATTTTCTGGGGGAAGACTTAAACCTACCATATTTCTTGCTTCAAAGTCTGAAGAAGATGGCTTCCTGTGTCCAAAGAAGAGTTCAATTTTTAGAGACAACCCTATATCATCATGGTTTGGTCAAAATTCTGATTGAACATCATCTAGCTAAAACAAATGATACATGGGATGATTTCTTAATAAGAAATCATTTTGAAGAAGCAAAAGAACCATCACCTGAACCACAGCCTACAAAGAGAAGTAGGAAATGGAGGGCTTCAAAAGTTGAAATTGACAAACCAGTCCAAGAGAGCAGTGAGGAAATCATTTTAGAGAAGTTGACCCAAATAAAGAGGCAACTTAAGGAAGAAAAGGTAATCAAGAAATCTGCCATGGAGAAAGGAGAAGGATCTTCTCAGCCTAGAAGAAGCCACAGATTAAAGGGGAAACTGAAGAAAACACTAATCAAGCAAACAGGGGTAATCAATATAGAAGATGAAGAAACATCCATTGAAGAGGATGTTGAAGAAGATTTTTATGAGGGAACCCCTGAAGTTGACCCTGCTCAACAGGAAATTTATGACTATGTGGAAACTTTGAGAGGAGAGCTTCAGAAAGAAGAGAGAGAACCCCCAGTCCTCCACTGTCTGAAATAGATATATTAAGAAGGGATAGGTATGAGTTGGAATTTCTGAATAGACACATCAAAAACGAAAATGAAATTCTCAAGGATCAAATCAAGCTCAAAACTGATATGAACTCAACCTTATCCCTGCATATAGACAAAGTGGAGAAGACCAATGAGAAGTTGAAGACAAGGAACAAAAAGCTAATTAGGGCACTCACCAACCTAAGGTTCAAACTTGTTATCAGAAAACCCAGAAGATCTCTAGCTTCCAGACAAAGGAGAAGGAGAGGATTAGATGTCCTTGCAGAAGCCTCTGAGTTCATAGGATAATTTGCATGAGGACATGCAAAGAGACAGCAGTGGGGGTATGTTGAGCCTCAAAATTGTGCTTTCTTTCACCTCATTTTACCTCATTTTCCCTTTTCCATTGCTATCCTAGACCCAACTGATCAATGAATATAGTTAAAATTACTTCTAGAATGATTTACATGACTGACTTGCTAAGTTTTGTGATTTTTGCCATTGTAAAGCATTTTGACCGGAACTAGCTGCAGAATGCAGACATTCCATAGCTAACCGGCGATTCTGCAGCTGCCTTCACGTTTGAGTATGTTCCAGGTGGCCTCTCAAGGAAAACCGCATATGGGCATAATCCACGTCATGTCTACATGGTTTGTTGCTCATCATGGAGGAAGAAACGAATTCTGGGTACGGTTTTGGAACGTGGGAACACATTTAGGAAAGCAAACTTCTATTAGGACTGTCTCAGTCCAGATGTCTTTTTCCTCTTCACGCAGCCACTTCAAGAGTCCTAATGTGATTCCGATAAGGAAAGACAATGTTCCTGAATTGTTGCAAGTCTTGTTATGTGCATTTTCTTTATAAACACTTGGGAAACCGAGAGCTATGTTAGATTTGATGTTAGATTTTATGCTAGATTTTGTTTAGACTCTGTGCTACATTTCTGAAGACGCAAAGTGTTATGTTCGAGTTCTTTCATCTTTAATGAAGCATACAGTGTTGTTGTGAAGGCGTTGATTTAATTTGGAGTTGAATTCCGTCAGGTGGTAGAGGGCCCCTGCCTCTTGCACGGATTTATTTTGCGTAAATTAGATAAGTCTTCTAGCTGCCTTTACGTTTTGAATTTGAATTAATAGTTGTTTTAATTAGCTACCGTAGTTGTACTCATTCTAACTCTTCCACAAGAAGAAGCTCTTCCAAAAGACTATAATGATGAATGGGAAATGACCATAGTATTGTAGGATTAGGAGTTGAATTCATAGTTGTTTTTAATTAGCTACTATAGTTATATTCATTCTAACTCTTCCACAAGAAGAAATTCTTCCAAAAGATTATAATGATGAATGGAAAATGGCTATAGTACTGTAGGATTTAGTTGTAATTTTTGTTGTTCACTATCACAGTTACACTTGTTCTAGTCACTCTTCCACAAGAAGAAACTCTTCCAAGAAATTCTTAAGAAGTTCAAGACATGACCGTGATAATGAATGATTTAGTTGTGTGTTTGTACTAAGTATCATCTATGTTCTTGCTCTTAAACGCTTGCCCAAGACATCATAATGACGAGTAGGATATGGATATGATATCTTAGTTTTTCATTTGCTTTCAGTCCTTTATGTTTGCATTTGCACTCAATTACATAGTCATAATTGTTCTAGCTCTTCCAAAAGAAGGAATTATTCCAAAATATCAATAATGATGGACAAACAGATTGTGTAATTTCATAGAATAATGCATGATAGCATAGTTAGGATGCTCCGGAGTTTCATTGCACTTAATTCATGATTCAGTTATTTTATTTTGGGTTTGATAATGACTTGTAGTTTAACACTGTTTTAGGCTAGTGACATCTTAGGTTTGGTTGTAGTTCAACTCATTGCATTTGCACTCCACATTCAGTTGTCATTCACTGCACATTAGATTACTTCAGTTGTTAAGATTAACAAAACAGCCTTCATTATTTACAAACCTCTTCTTGTTCTAAAATCCATAATTGATCTATAACCATATGAACAGAAGACAACATCATTTTAAGGCCTGAAGTACCTCTGCAATTTCCTTATCATTTCATAAACAGAGCCCTCCCTCAAAAGACTACTTTGAAAAGAAATCAATAACTCTTGAGTAAGGTCTTGTGACATTCAATTAAATTGCAGAATAGAGTTAGAAACTAGTCCTAGAATAGAAGATCTTAGGATGGTATCAATATTTTTCCTCCAAATCTGTTTCAAATCTCTAATCAAGGACAAAATGTTGCATCATTGTAAGATTAGTTGTTTAACTGTTTAGTTAGAGGATTTTCATACTTAGTGATCATTTCTCAAGTTTAGTTTGTGTTTTGAATTATTTGTTTGAAAGTCATTATCAAGCTTTGCTTTTATTTAGTCATAGTTTAGATTCAGCTTCAGTGTTTCCAATTGCATTTGCCATTTGTTATCCATCAATTAGGTTTAACTCTATTTTTAATCATCAGCTCATTTCCATCAACTTTCTAGGCATTTTCCTTGTGAACATAAAACCACCAAAAGACCAAAAACATCATAAATCACCACAAAAGACCAAAAACATCACAAAACACTACACACAACGCATTAGGAAACAAACACCTAGGTACATACAGTACACTTCACTTCAAATAGCCTTCACAAAAATCTTTTACCACAATTGAATGAGCCCGCTTAGGAGACTAGAATGAGACCAAATGGCCCATTTTGGGGCCTTAATGATCCAGGTGGATATTGGTGGCCACCCACCTATTCCATTTGAACCCCCACCATCAGTTCTTTCAGTTTTCAAGTTGCAACAAAACTTACTATTTTTAGCAGTTTTTCGGGTCCTGAACTTCCGGAGCTGTTTTGAGGCCCTAAATGACATTTTTTTTGGGAAAACGGAGAGCAAAATTGCTCGTTCAAAAATTTTACTCCTCGGATAGATCTTTATAACGAGCTATTGAGCGCGTCAAAACGAGATCAGATGCCAAATTTTATGTCCCTAGGAAGTTGAAACACCAATTTACCCAAACGGGGCCCACAGCTTTGGCGCTCATCTCCTAGGGTTGGGTTTTTGGGACGTTTCATATTCGACATTGTTTCTCAACAATAAATAGGCCCCACGACCTCATTGTAACACGAGTCGGAGGGTCGGTAGCCGTCTCATCTCTTCTCATGGATACGCTTCAGCGCACTTAGCTCAGCTATTTTCCATTATGTCTATAATAGGCCTTCGAGCCTCAATGTAACACAGTTCAAAGTCCTGCGTACACCACATCTCTTCTCAGAGATACGCTACCAGCACCCTAGCTTGTTTCCATTATGTTTGTAAGCTTATTTCAGTCATTCTTTTATTAATAAAATGAAGCATTATTTTCATTGCGTCTCTGTGTTTATGGTTATATCTATATTCTATTGCATTCCTGCATAAAATCTAGATCACACCCAACCCCCGCCAGGAGTCATATATTATCAACCTGTCATGCCCAACAACGATACGCCATGTGTCAACACCACCAGGGTTGGCGGGGCTTGAACCCGCCTAGCCAGCCTGACCAGCCTGCCTCTTGGGTGGCACCAACTACATTAATACAAAAATATATATGCACCAAATTTTTAAACTTAATGCATCATCCATATGGGGAGCGATGGGGTTGGAACCCCCGACCTCCCCGCTCCCAACATAGTGCCTTTACCAATGGGAAAACGGCCCCACTTGGAAATGTTCGCCTACCATATTATTTAAAAATCTCACTCATTTTCCCAACGTGGCAGAGTGGTGGAGGAGCGACAAAAGCCTGAGTGACCCTAGGGTGTGGAACCCTGAGTTAGGGTGGAAAATTTTATATTGATTTTGCATGATTTCGCAACACAAATCCATTGGTGACGTTTGTTTCTCCATCCAAGCTCTCATTTTTAGGTCATCATCTAGATTGGAGGTATAAGGGCCATTTTTGTAAAGTTTCTTGTAATTTATTTCTTTGATGCCACTTAATTAAAGAAGGCCTCCCCACTGTCGTGCAGGGCCCGGAGATGTAGCCCACATTGGGTGAACTCTGTAATCAAATAGTTGTTTCTTTGATATCATGTTTTCTTATGTTTTTCCACTTCTTTTCATGTGGTTTAAGTGAATTGGTTGATATGATATGTTATATGTAATTCTGAATGCATCCTTTAAGTTAAAGATATTGGACCATTACTAGTTTCCAATCCATGCTTCTGGATTTCAAATAGACTTTGCTTGGATTTATGCCTGAATAAATAACTAGCACGAGGTTCATGTTGATTTTGTATTTGCAAAACTGGTGAACTTTGCAATATCATTGCATTCCCCTCCTCTTTCCTTTCTTGGGATATGAAAATATTTTCATTTTCAGCCTTTTAGGTGCTCATTTCAACTCTAAAGCTTTTGAGGGTATCCATCCAGTTAGCGGAATTTTATTTTAACCTCTTTTCAACTAAATATTTTCCTTGGTTAGGATGGGCTCAGTCCATGTTATACTATACCATTCTACTACTTATTCCTTTGTTTTATTTTGTCACACACACACACGCACACATTTGTTAGCTAAATTGGACATAAACATATTAATCGGAGCCTTGGCATGACATCACCAAGCATGTTGACCTAAATTTGTTCACACAACCAACACTCATGCCAGTTACATATTTCAGGAAAACAAAAAAAAAAATAAGAATCCATCTTAGTTAGAAATAACATCAACTACATGTTTAAATCAACATTCATATAATAATTTAATCTAATCATCCATTAAAATTAAATTTTATTCTATGCATGTGAGCCCCTTCAAGTCCAGTGTTGAACCTTGGCTCTGATTCAATCTGTAACACCTCCCACCTCCTTAAATCATCCCAGGTTGTGGGAGTATTACTTGTTTTTTAACCTAATCTCCAAGGTTTGTTATGAATATGGGGTTGCAACAACCTCCTTTCTTGAAGTCTTTAGATCCTAAAACTAATGGTATAATTATGTGAAGTTTTTCGAGAGATTTCTCACGATATAAATTTTATCTCAATTCAATACCAAGGTAAATAGTTATGCCCCTTATAAATTTAGCCCATTTAAGAGGCCACATCAATAAGAGGGATCTACCTGGCACCCACGTGGCCCCACCTAGCCCACATGGTGCCTGACCACCACCATGTGGAATCCACCATGAACCCATGCCATCGTAGATTTGGTTTCTTGGCATATCAACATGTTTGTGGTCTTTTCGAAGGCTGGTATTGGCCCATCAGCATTAGGTCCATTGTCACCGAGCTTATCGACACCATGCATATCATACATCTACTTTAACTTTTCCAATTCCTGACGGCCCTATGTGGCACCCATGTCACATAAGTAATAGAACATCCTTTATCTTCCCCATTGTTGCATTTCTAGTGTGACCTTTATTATAGTCGGTATTCCTTGAAACTACTTCCCCTAGTACCATATTTCCTATGATCACCACCCCAATACCATGTTCCATGGGATCACCACTTTGGTACCATGTTCCCTGGGACCACCACCTCCATATCATGTTCCCCAGGACAACTTCCCCGATACCATACCTCCTTGGGATCGCTTTCCTTAGGTATCATTTCCTTGGGTTGGTATTGCATCTTCATAGGGTCGATATTATTAAAACAATAATTAAACATTGTAATTAAATGGATTATTGACTAATCGTAAGCATACCATTCAACGGATTTCTACAAATAAACATATTATCTCAAGGACTCTTATCACTTAATTAATTCAATGAAATGTATAATAAACTACCATCATTTATCATTTGTGCAACTTGCAATCTATTTAAACTTATTTAAAGGCCTTTCATTATCAATTCACCAAACATGAACACAAAACTTCTCATAATTAAAAAAGAAGAGTTGTTGCCTATCTATTAGACATTAATAATTCTTTGAATAAATTAAGCTACCATGTTCAAAAGCCATGCTTTGAAATAAGATATGGCATAAACACGTTTTCTCATACCAATCATGAACTAAATATTGAGCAACATAGCCCAGACATTCATTAACATTCGTAGACATAATAAAACTCATACCAGTTGTAAGTAAAGCATTGAACATAATGATTCATGATTCAATTATATAAATGTAATATACTTATTTGTTTGACTCAAATTGGTTGGCAATTGAAGGAGGGACTTCCACTCTCCACCCAACCATAGACCGGCTACATTGCAACTTTCTCGTATTCAAAACCCCTAATCTAGATCCAATGTTTAAGGAATGCTTATTTAGGTAATTCATTCCAAAGGCTTGGTTAAATACTCAGAAGATGCAGCCCACTATCCAGGCAGTTTATCAATTTCTCTCTAATAACAAGCACCAAGGTGATTTATTAGCTATTCTTAGCAATAATAACCACAATAACACACTTTTTACTCTAATTTAATTCACATGGATTCACCCAAGATTCATATGGGGTATTACTCAGTCTCAGGAGTTGGAATCCATTATCCAGGTGGTTTATCAACTACACGACAAGAACTACAGTGACCCGGAATTCCTTTTTCTAGGTATTTTATTATCTATACAAAACGCACCACATTAATTCAGTCATACAATGAACCTCTCATTGTCTGCATAGGCTTAGACAACACAGTATATTGGCCTCAGACAATTCATGAGGATTTCACCCAAAATTCACAAAGGTTTAACTCTTGCATAGGGCTCTGCATAAGAACTTAGGCATCATTACGTCGTCTACTAACAAATCCATACCACTTCCATGCTCCAATGATTTATATATTCAGGTAATTCTTCTACTAAATCACATTTCAATTTTTCAAATCAACGTGTTTCGAACCATTGAGTGTGGTTCATCATCGATACTTAGATGAACCAAACTCAGTGGTTCGAAATGCGTCAATTTGAAAAATTGAAATGTGATTTACCAGAATAATTACCTGAAAAATCATTATTAATCACAGGAGTTTACACTCTTAGACTTATAATATATTATTTTATATTGACTTGACTCAGCTAGTCGACCAAGTCGACTAACCCCTCCAACAGTATGTAAAACAAATGGATATCGTGTGATGTAATGTCTAAATTTATTGATAGCACGTATAATGGTGAGAAATTATCTTTTTTTTGTCAAGTAATTCTATTTCGCTAGTGAAAGGTTCTTGTTGATGAAATAAATTATGTACAGGTCATTATTTTCATGTTTTCATAGCACAACTCCATTGGAAGTGTCTTATGTGTATGTGGATATATGGAATGGAAGGGAGCAATTAGGCCCTCTCAATATAGGATCTTACAAGAGATGGAGTTTAACATCTTTAAAGGCATGCTTACAGCTATATGTCCAAAAAAATCATAATTTTTGTTAAGTAATGCAAACAACGGATGAGCTATATGTGATCAGTATTCAATAAAATGACAATAGTATCCAGCATGTCCTAGGAAACTTCATAAATATTTATGAAAACACAGAATAGGTAGGTCAAGTATCACCTTTATTTTAATTGAATCCAAATGTATTCCTTTCTCTGAGATATGGTACCATGGTGCAATTCCATCTGTTAGCATTACGAAACATTTTTCATTTCTAAGAGAAACATTATTTTATTTACATTGTATTAAGGTTTTTTCCAAATTGGCAAGTGCTTCATCGAATCATCACCATAAGCTATGAAATAATCCATATATATTTCCATGCAACCATGAACAAGATCACAAAAAATTTCAATCACATATTTTTGGAATATGTCTAGAGCATTACATAACCCAAATTATAACACACAATAGGAAAATGTCACCAATGGACGAGTGTTTTTTATCTTGGTATTCCAGAGGAATTTGGATCTGTTTATATCCGTTAAATCCATCAAGAAAGGAGAAATACTTATTCCCTACAAGTGTATCCAAGACTTTGTCAATAAATGGAATAGGTAAGTGATTCTTGTGTGTCGCCTTATTTAGCACTCTATAGTTTATGCACATTCTCAAATTTCCATTCTTTTTGGGAACTATGACTAAGGGTGAGACTCATTGAATATCAAAAATTAGGTAATTGAAATCAATTATTGGAACTTCTTTTACAATATCTCTTGTTGCAAGGTTCATCTTATGTTGAGGTTATCTAATGGGTCACGATCCTTCCTTGATATAAATATGGTGTGTACACAAATTTGGATGGATCCCTTTAATGTTTTCATAATACCATGCAAAATCATCACTAAGATTTTGCAATAGTTTGACCAACCGATCTTTTTTCTATGGTGTTAACCCTCGTTTGATTTTCAAGGTTTTCCTAGGGCTTATTTTGATGGTTTCTATGGGTGAAATTTGGTCTTCCTCAATTGAGGACTTGTGTGGGTAATGAAGCACTAGTCAAAGCTAGAGAGGATTGTACCTTAGGCTGCATAAAATGCTCAAGGGTATGATTGTTTGTAAATGAAGAGGAGGAGGCAATGAAATCATTGATTTCATCATCCTATATTTTATCTCCAAAAACAAGATATTGGTCTATGCTAAGTATTGATGGGATACTTCCTCTTCATCACTATCTTACCCATCTTCTGAAAGAGGTGCTTCATAATCTACATTGGGTTTAACAGGTAGATATAAAGTCAATTGTTTGTGGAAGTGTTATGCGAGATTGTCATGATCCCAGACTTGCATCTAATATAAGCATATGTTGTGGCCAACCATAATCATACAACGATAATAGGATATCCCCCCAAAGAATAATTAGGTTGGAGGACCATGAAATCAGCAAGATAATCTCGAGAATCTACAGATGTCAACACATATTCTAGGATCCCTTCTAGCTTAGTAGTAGATCTATTGGCTAATTGAAGTACAATGGGAGTCTGTTTAAGTCCTAAAAATCATAATGGATCCATGGTTTCTTGCGTCATTACATTGCTAGCAGCACCCATGTTAATCAATGTGTTTGGAATAATAGTATCATTCATTTGTACATCAACTAATAAGATGCCAAGATCAGAGTATTTCACTATGAGGACACCTCCCATCATCCAAATCCATTAGTTTTCTGTTGACATGAATGGTTTAGGGATATTTCCTTTTATGATTGGGTTTCCTCAAATAAAGTTCTATTACTAACTTATAATAGATCGGTACATCATTGATTCCTTCGAATAGTGGAATGTTAACACAAACATTCTTGAGTTCTCATAAGAAATTGAATTTGGGTTGGGTTAAATGTTTCTCTAAATTCAACCTTTCAGGATAAGGTGGTCCTTGAGTCCCAGGGTTCTCAAGTTTGGACCCCAATGGTTCTAAAATGTTTCTTTCTTTGGTTCTTCATTTGAAATTTCCTCATTAAGGTATTTAATATGTACTGGAGGTGTTGTTTGGCTAGTGTTTTCCTTGATCAAAGGTGGATGCCATGGTAATCCATGGAAGAAATAACATTAGTAAGGTATGTTTCCGTCCCAATAGCTTTTGATAGTTGAGTGGGCCCAATTTTATTTGGGTTAGTAACAGTTTGTGCAAGTAATTGAGGTCGTGGAGGGGTAGATGTAGGTGCTTACCCAAGTGGATAAGGGAGAAGTTGCATGGGTGGCTTCAAGGAGGGTTTTTGAGGCCCTCCGTACATTGGTTTTCTCCATCCTTGTTGCCAAAAATGTTGAGGAGGAGGGGCCATCCATGGTTGAGAGGCTAAGCTTCATGGTTTAGAAGAGTATTTAATAGAAGGATTAGACCAATAAGAAGTGAAATACAAATATGGGTCTTGAATCATACATTGTGCTTTTTAGGACCATGGTAATTTATGGGCCACAAAGAAAAGTTTCTCTAGTTCCTCTACTTCGGTTACACTAAAAACTATCATCCTGACATTTTTCTATGAGTATGAGCTCATTGACACTCATACTTACCTCCTCTGCAAGTCTTACAACCTTTGTTCCTCATTCCAAGCCCTAAAAATGTAAAAAAAACCCTTAAAACTAAAAAAAAGCCTTGGGTACGCAGTTAATATGAGACTTACCTGTGTTCCTAGCTAGGGTACGCAGGTAATGTGAAGAGGAACTGCGTTCTAGAACGCAATTTTCCAGTGTTATGCCTGCAGAACCCCTATAAGATCAAAAAAACGTGAAATTAAACTGAAAAAGTTGAATTTTGGTCAATTCTGGAAGGTTCTAGATGAGATTTTTTGGGGATGAGTACGCTTTAGTAAGGTGCATGTATCCCACACCTTAAGGAACTAATCCCTTGATGAGAGGAGCCTATCCCTTTGAAGGAGGGTTCTATCCCTTTAAAGGTGGAATCCTAACCTCCTCATCTGCTCTATAAAAGGAGGCATTGGGTAGCCTCAAAGGGTTAAGAAAACTAATGGAGGATTGAAGAAGTTAAGTTAAGATTTTTGAGTTGAAGTGATGTTGAGATTTAGACTTATTTCTGCTAAGCTTTTGAGAGGAAAGATCACATACCTCTTTTTGCTCCTGAAGGAAGAGTGCAAGACTTATCAAAGTAGAGGAGATTCCTGCTTCGGACCCTGGGAAGACCTTTCGAACATCAAGGCTAAGGTTGTAAGGTTCTTCTGTATATTTTAAGATTAATACAATCAAGTTCTGTTTTTCTCAATAAATTGTCGTTCGATTTTTTATTTTAATAAGCTGTCGTTTGATCATTTATTTCATAGATTCCTTGATCACTATGATAGGTATGTTTTATAATTATTTGTTATACAGGTGCTATTGATATTTTCTTGTTTGTGATTTCATATCAAACGAAAGATGATACTTTCTTGTGACAAAAGGGCCCTTGTTGCGACGAAGGATTATTGATGCAATGGAAGCACTGCGACCGCAAATAAGCATTTGGATCTAAGGTAGGATCGACACCTTCATAGCATTTATTTGTAAAATGAATATACTTAGAGAAAGACAAACTTAGTTGTTCGTTTGTTGCTAGATTGTCTTCTGACACTAGGGAGATCGGTCTTGTCCGCAAGAACGATTTATCCGGCCAACAACTTCTTGATACACAAATTTCATCGCTAACAGAGAGGGATAACTTCTTGTAGAATTTTCTTTACTACAAATGGAAATCCATCGGGAACTCCTTCATTGGATGATTTCTTCTACATTTCGAGCAAAAAATTGTGAGTGTTAGTTTTGCCTTGTCTTTCTTTTTCTTCACCTACAAAGTATCTATTTGAGAAATCAATGTGCTCAAGAGATCGATTTTTAAGTTCTCTAATAGATTACCAATTTATACTCTAATAACACCTCCACCAGTAGTCTTATCTATCCTAGCTAATGTGTCTCTAGGTCCCCTATGTAATTTGGATGTTCCTCTGGAATATTGTAGAAATAGTTCTACAATCTCTTCAAATTCTTGTTGTGAAATATCTCCTTCACTCATAATGTTCAGGAGTTCAATTCAATTATCTCCAATTCCTTGTATTAGCAACATTCAAAGTGTTTTTGAAGCTAAATTCGTTTGTTTTGACCACTGCAAATCACAATGAAATCCCTCAACATTATTCTTTGAGGCTTTCATCCTTGTATTGATTCATTTAGAAGATTTCCTCTCTTCATTCATTTTCTTTGCAATAGTCTTGATATTTCTTTAGAAGCTTCTCCTTTTTTTATGCCCATGTGTTGATTCTCCTTTCCTCCAAACCCATAAACTAGCGTGAAAATGCCCCCTTGAGAGTGACAGGGAATACATTTAGCTTTGATGCATCTGAAACATAGTCATAACTCTTACAAAGGACATTGAATTCAAAAATAAATGTGTTTGGGTCTTCCTTTGAGAGATTGTGAAAATCAGGAAGTGTTGAGTGCAAGATGTCCTTCATTTTTTCTTGCTCTCCAGATTCCTTGATGGGGAATTTGAAGGATGAGATTTTCTCCTCCTTAATTTCAGATTCCATCTTCTCTAGGATTTTTTCCTCTTCTTACAATGGAGTCCTGGGAGATTCATACAACTTCAGTTATGTATGGATCTACTCGCTAGATAAGTCTCCTGGAAACAAAGTAGCAAAAGAAGGTTGCAAACATTTCGCTTCCACTTCAAAGGATTCATTTCTCCATTTTGCCAATGAAATTATTGTAAGCGTTAAATAATGTGGTTGATTGTGCCCTCCTTCACTCGAACCTACACTATTAGTATGGGGGGGATTTTTGACAAATATGCCAAGTTGGTCTCTACTCCTAGGCATCTAAAAAGTCATTTTGTAAATTGATGAAAAAATAAAAGTTCAAAATAATTAAGCTTTGAAAAAGAGAAATATGAAAAGAAACAAGTCATTAGGGGAATTTTGAGGTCTAAAATTGGCCTCCTAAGGAAATAATAAAATAATAGCTAAACTAATAAAATAATATTTATGAATTTTCAATTCACTTTTTGCATCACAATCCATGTAACCATAGTTAAATTCAATTTAAAAGTTGTACCAAAATAAAATTAATAAAAAGATTGTATTGATGTGACTATAAATAAGAATGAGATTTTCAAGAAAAAGTCATTATCATTGAACAACTAATGCATTTTTCCTTTGTACTTAAATAACTTAAAAAAATATATAAATATAAATTTATAAATTCTTAATTATATTATATGCTATTAATTAAAATTTATATTATTTAAATTGTATAATAACATGTAATGAATATACTATATAAAAATAATATAATATAATAAATGTATAGGAATATGCTTTCATACGTCACCACTAATTAAAGCACACCACTCTTTTGTTGTAAAGTAAAGCACTCTTGCAGGAAAGTAAATCACACTTGCATGAAAGGAAAGTAAACGCACTAGCGACTATGTGGTGACTTTCTCCAACTTAATAATATTATTGTTTGATGTAACAATTTATGCAGTAGCACATGCTTAAGATGTAATGAATGGCACACAAATAACTTGGAAATAAATTGTAGACATCAAGATACTAGATTCACACAACTCTCAATAGTTAAACTGCTATTGTGCTAAAAACAGAGCAAAATAAACCTACATTCTAGTTGTAGCAATAGGAGTTGCAGTAATAATGGAAATTCCCAGAAGCATACGAATTTGTATGAAATTAATTAGTCAATTGAACCATAGAGCTAATACCTAAATTGTATAACCTGGAGTTGCAACAATAATTTGTCAGTGGAATTGCAACATAAGAACTATCATAATTGCAACAAAGGAAAATAATGGAGTTGCAAGAAAAGGAAAATAACAAAATTCCAGTAAAGGATAACTCACTAAAAATTAACATAAATGTGAATATTGCCCATATGGTAACGCTACAGCAGTACCATGCTAAGGAGGGGGCCCTACCTCCTTAGGCAAGGTATTATTAAATATTAAATTCACTCAATCATGAAAATACCATCGAACAATTGGATCAAATGAGTCTTTTTATTGCAGTAAATGCATAAATTACACAATACACTTTTACAATAATTTTTCTTCCCCCATAGGCTTTGAGAGAACTCAGGTATTTATACAAAATGACATTATCTAAATTGAGTGAAATGTCAAATAGACAACTTGGGAGAATTGGGCAGCTCATCCTTTTATAGTGGTATTTTCATAATTTGATATTTTTTGAACAAACATTGACTCAGATTAGCTAGGCATTGTTGGTAGGTGAGTTTTCCTCATTAATTGATCACCCAATTTCCTCCATTATCTTTCATCCTGAGAAACATATGTTGAATGTATAGTTGGAGCATTAACTAAAGAGTTGGCGAGATATTCCAAAGTTGCAGCATGAAATCTGAGCAATTCAATAATTGCAGTAGCTTCATTAGGTCACTGGTGAGTTGCAACATGGTTATATTTGCAAGTAGTAGTGTTGGAGTTGCAACAATGTATGCTACAGTTGGAGATATATTAATTGTGTTCTACAACCAGAGTTGCAATGACATAAGGGAGTCACAACACTTGCACCCATCTAGTCAGAGGAGTTGCAACATTTGTTTGTTGGCTAGCAGCACCTATTGCAGCCTCTATAGGGAATTGCAACACCTAGGTTGTAGTTGGATTTGTAGCAATGTAGAGGAGTTACAACCACTAACCATTTCCCCTGTCTAACAAGGTTAATGTTTGGTAAATTATTTGTCTTTAATTTACTTCATTAAATGGCAACCAAGGTTCGTGTACTTGTGAAATGTATGAGCACTATATATTCTAGGATTTATTCTAAGCATAAAACTAATTGCCAAAGTTAATAAAACCAAATATAAATGAACTACAAATTAGAAACTAATAACGCACCTGTTCTTTCTATCCAGATTTCAAATTAATTAAATTAAGCTTTTCAAAGTAGAAAGCTATCTAATATTGCAAATATTACTTAAAAGGAATGCTGGAAAAAAAAATAAAAAATAAAAAATAAACAAAAATCCTAATGCTACAACTGCAGAAGTAAATTGATTATGCACTAAGTACTAAAAAGAAATAAGAAAACTAAATTCAAATCACATCAAATGTAATCTAATTGCTATGAGAAAGAACTGATGACAAAATATTAATCTATGAAAATTAAATTTCTTTTAAAAGGAAATGACAATGAAATAGAGATAATGAGAATCAAAATCTAACTCAAGAGAGATTACTAGTGTGTGTGTTAAATTCCAAATTTTATTTCCAATTTTAACATAACAAAACACGAAAATGACTAGCGACTAACATATTTGAAACTTTGAAAGCTACCATGACTTATCTAAGACTATCATGAAACGATAAAAAGTATGACTAACCAAAGATGCATTGAATTGTTAGATATTTTTGGTATTTTCACTTTTTATGAGTACTCGGAAACAACGATAAATTAACCAGAAATTCAAACTATAATAAAAATGATCTTTTGAGAAAAACGTGAACTAAATTAATTCAAAACTTGAAATGAAAACCTCACAGCTCGCAGGGGGGCCTCCTAGAGTGCAAGATCAGTTATCAATCAAGACTTCACGCATGCATTGAAGAGATAACATAAACTTAGATTAAAGGAATAGAGTATCAATATGTCCTCGAGAGGATTATAACAACAATAATTATCACCACTTCATAATTGTGTTCTCAATCTCAGTCATTCTTATTTATATAGGAAATACAAATAGTTTTAGAATAGTTTTAAGTCGATAAATCATAAACAACTTGAAACCTATGAGATCGCTACCTTAATATTCCTTGTCTCGTTATGACTTGTTGTTATATTATGACTTGTTATTGTAAAATCAATTCATACGATATTTCATATATCTTCAGCTAAGTATCTTGCTCGCTTGATTCTATGTCTTTAGTGTGAAACTGTGACACACAATCCCCTAGTTTGACCCAGCCTTTGACTTTCAAATTCCCCATTTTTTTTGGCTTGTCAATTAATGCAATGGGTGGATAACTGTAAGGAAGCCAAATGTCATCTTCTAATATTCTTCTTTCCTCTTCTGCAACACTACAACCTATTGAACAATGAACTCTATTGTAGAACTAGATGTTAGCTGCAGAATGTACAAAATTTGGTAATTGCAAGATACTTTTGTCACAATTTCATTAAAAATAGAGAAATTAAATATGGGTGTTTTAGTACCTTGTGGATTTGATCTTTGACCTTGATATGCTGGGATTTTAAATAAAAATGACAAAAAGGTGGAAAATGATAGCAAAAAGGGTGGTCAAAAGAGACATTCTTAGACTTCAACGTCCTCCCACATTGAAGGATTTGCATGTCCTCAGCAAAAAAACTTCAAAATTTATTCATGTCCTCTTCTTGCAATGAATGATTTAAGATGCTTGTACAAGTACATCCAGGCTAGTACTTCTTTTCTTCTTGATTTCAAACATAACTCTTGCTTTCTTCATAATAATTCTTCTTTGTGGCCCTTTGACCTTGTTTTTGAGACACTTATTTTGACCCTTAAGATTCATGTTTGTTTTATACCAGTGACTAAGGTGTAGCAAGATGTTGTCATTCTGAGTCCTTAATATTTCATTTTGAACTTAATATGCTTCATTTTCCTGAGTCAAATGTTTATTAAGGACTTCTAATTCAAAGACATCGTGCTTCAGTTTTTCTTCAACGTTATGTTCATGTTTTGTACTTGATTTTGTTGTTGAAGTTTCCCCTATTTGATATTGAGATGACTTTGATTTCTGTTGTGCCTTCTACTCTAGAGATTCTACATAGTCGTAGATTTCTTGTTGTACTGGGTCAATTTCTTGGGTTTTCCTTGTTGAACCTCCTACTACACTGGAAATTGGATTTGAAATTGGACTTTCAATTCGGGGAGGAGTATGAAATCCTTCATTTTCAAGGCCTACTATTTATAGTGGTTGAGGATTTGCTAGTTTTGAAACTCTTTTACTCCTCCTTAGACTAGTCTCTGAGCTTTTGATCTTATTTTTTCTTATTCTACTGCCCTCTGTTTACTTTTCTTGTTCAAATAGTGGTTGGCTCGAGCTAGCTTCTTTTCTTTTAAGGCCTTGTTTATCACATATGTTTTTTAATTTTTCAATAAACTAAGACAGAGGAGTATTGTACTCCAGTGGGTCTTCTGAAATTCTATTAACATTTTCCTCTTGATTTTCTTCTTCTTGAACTTTATCTTTTCCAAGACTAGGGTTTAATCTTCTTCTACTCTGTTGGACCCTACTGTTTGGTTCAGATTCTGGGGCTTCTATAAAATGATTTCTTACTCATAAATCTTGCAATTTATCCCATTTCAGTTTCAAATGTGATTCTAACAAAATTTTGATAAGCCCATGATGATACAAAGAGTTATCTATAGACCTTAATTCTCTTTGAATACTAGAATCCAATTTTCTCAAACTTTGCAATAATAATTAGGGTAAACTGATTTCGAAACCATCAACAAAGAGCATCATAAACCTAATATGATCAACAAACATTGTTTTGAATCTTCCTTCACATGCTATGAATTTCTAGAGTACTAACAGTAGATTATGTCATTTTCCTTTTAATGCAGCCATAGGAATGCCTTTCTTGAAAATAGATAAATCTATACCTAGTTCCTTTAAGAAATGGATCCATACATTGTATTTGATTTTCCAGTTTTTAAACCAGCACTCCCCATTCCTTGGTAAGTGTGTTTCTTCAGCTATACTTGACTCTATAAGGATGAGCTTAGTATCTCCAATTTCAGCCTCATCTCCATCAAATGCCCAAGCGAATGATTTAGTAACCACTGGTTCATATCCATTAAATATCTCGAAGAAATGATGCCAACCCACTTGTTGTAATTGTTCCTTAACTCTAGAATAAGCTTGGAGAAATTTTACATCGTTTGGTTCATATCAGACAAACATACCCAATATCGTGTAGAGAAGGTATCGGCCTCGTAATTCTCTTTTCGACTATGAAACAGAGGTAAAAATGAAGAACAAAGGCTTTGGAATGAGAAATGAATATGGAGCGGAGTTAAAATGATGGTGAGGTAAGGTAAGGTATGAAGGAATTTGTGTTCTGTCCAACTTGTCGTTACACAATTTTCCAGATCTGCGTAAAAATGACTAGTGTTATGCGTTGATTTATTAATCATATGTTGATGTGACAAGTGTGTAGTGATGGGGAATTAAGGTCATAATGGTAAAAGATTTATGAGATCTTCAATCCTTTAATAACACATCCATAATTTAAAACCTAAGTTTTGAAATGAAACATAACTCAAGTAATATTACATACCTTAATATTTCTTTTGATACCCTTTTGCTGTTGAATTTGATTTTTGTTGCAGAACTACGAATTGGTTTTAGAATGATGGGAATTATGTCTGTCATATTGTGGATCTCTTGGAGATGACTTTCCTTATTGTTGATAGCTGATCACCTGAAAATTTGAGGAAAAAGAGGGATAAAAGAAAATGGGATGAAATAAAAATGAAATATGAAAACCTTGACTACCAAAAAAGTCTTGGTTTTCAATCAAGATTTTCTATATTAACATGCCAACGAAGTTGGTTTTCACATTTATACTCTCTTTTTTTACTGCAGAGGAATTACAATGAAGTTGAAGAATGAGGAGAAGATTATCCTTTCTTGATCAACTTTAATTCAGAATTGTCTCATAAATATCTAACAAATTATTCCCTTGTCAGTGGTTTATGATACAATTTCAACCTATGACCATTAACAGGGAATGTAATTTTTTCATCATCAATAGTCTTAATTTTCACTGCTCCATTGTCAAAAATAGTATCAATCTCATAAGAACCAAGTAAATGAGTTCGAAAATTTCCTGGGAAATCTTTGAACTTGGAATAAAAAAGAAGTGCCCAGTAACCTTGTTTTAATTTTTTATCTTTGATGAACTTTTCATTCCATTTTGATCTTTGTTGTTGCACTATGCTAGTCCCGTGGATAAAATCTTGTTGAATTTCATCTAACTCATTCAATTGTGCTAACCTTTGATTCTGAGCATCTGACAGGTCAAGGCCCAATTTAGCAATTGTTCTGTAGGTCTTCACTTGGAACTCAATTGGAAATAAAACTTGTTTCCCATAGACAAGCTCATAAGGAATATGCCCAGTTATGTTTGTCCAAGTGGTCTGATATGCCCATAATGCTTCTGGGAGTTTTTCTGCCCAATCCTTTCTATGCAGATGCACAGTTTTGGTAAGAATTTCTTCAAGAACCTTGTTAGTAGATTCCACCTGCCCATTGGCTTATGGATTATATGGAGTGTAATTCTTATGTTTGATTTTTTACTGCTCCATAATATTTTTTACCAACTTGGACATGAATTGGGTACCCTGATCTGTTAGAATTTCTCTTGAAACGCTAAAATGAGTAAAAATATCTTCAAAAATAAATGAAACTACAACATTTTCAGTAGCAAATAAAAGAAGCTTAGCTTCTACCCATTTTGTGACATAATATGTGCAAACAAGTATGTACCTTTTCTATCTAAATGGAGGATTTATTAGTCCTATAAAATCTAAATCCCAATTCTCAAAAGGTTCCACGAGTACTTGAGGTTGTAGAGGCATTTCATCTGATGGTACTGGATTTCCCATTCTCTGAAAACTCGCAGATATTTTGACATACTCCTTGCAATATTTGAAAATAGATGGCCAATAATATCCCAACAGAAGGATTTTATATGTAGTCCTTTAATCATCAAAATGTCTTCCACATGGTTCATCATGGCAGGCTTTTAAAATGTCTAGTACTTCATCTTCTCAGACACATCTTCGAATGATCAAATCAGGTCTAGTTTTGTACAATTCTCCATATATTCAAGAATAAGATGCATTGGTTTTGATAACTTTTTTCTTTTCTCTTGCTCACAATTGGGGTGGAAATTTCCCTGTAGCTAAAGAATTAGCAATATCTGCAAACCAAGCCAATTTAGTAGATACTACAAAAATATATTCATGAGAAAAATTGTCTTTTACAGGAACATCAACATTATCATTTTTCATTCTGGAAAGGAAATCAACAATTGTGTTTTCTTTTCCATGTCTATCAAGAATAGTAAATTGAATTCTTTTAAAAGTAACAACCATCTTGTAATTCTTTCATTAGTAACTAGTTTATTCATTAAATATCTAATGGTGGAATGATCTATGTGAATAAAAGTTTTATAACCATTAATGTAATGACGAAATTTATTTATGGCATGTACAACAGCTATAAACCCTTTTTCAGTTACAGTATAATTTAACTCTACAGGAGTTAAATTTTTACTTGTGTAATAAATGACATAAGGAGTTGGATATTTTTGTCCCAATACAACTCCTAAAGTTTTTTCTGAAGCATCTGTAGATATATGAAAAGGGAGAGACCAATTAGGTCCTCTTAAAATTGGTGCTTTTGTTATTATTTTTTTCAATGTTTCAAAAATTTTTTGACAATCAGGATTCCATGCAAATTCACACTCTTTTGTGAGCAGTTTAAAAAGTGGAGAGGATATCTTTGTGAATTTTTATATGAACCTCCTATAGTATCCAGTGAATCAGAGAAAAATTCCCACATCTTTTTGACATACAAGAATTGAAATTTTGGAAATAACTTCTACTTTACACGTGTCTACCTTAATTCCATCTCCTAAAATATGGTGTCCTAAAACAATGCCTTCATTAAACATCATAAACCATTTTTCATGACTTAATGAAAGGTTTGCTTATTTACATCTAACAATAACTTTTACCAAATTTCCCATGGCTTCTTCAAAGGAATCACCATACGTAATAAACTCATCCATGTATACGTATACACAATCATGTATTAGATCAGAAAAAATTCCTAAGACTGCTCTTTGGAATGTGGTAGGGGCATTACATAATCCAAAAGGAAGTAACCTATAGGCATATGTTCCCTAAAGACATGTAAAAGTAGTTTTTTCTTGATCTTCTGGTTTGATTATATCCACTAAAACCATCTAAAAATGAAAAATACTTCTTTCCTGACAAGGTATTTAATACTTGATAAATAAAAGGTAATGGAAATTGATCTTTTAAAGTGCCTTTGTTTAATTCTCTGTAGTCAATTCATACTCTCCATTTTCCATTCTTCTTTGAGACAATTACTAATTGTGACACCCATTGACTATCTGATATTGAATAAATAAAATTCACATTTAGTATTTTTTGCAATTCCTCCTTAACAATTTTCCTTAAATTTGGATTCATTCTTCTTTGAGGTTGCCTAACCAGTTTGACATTTTCTTGAATATAAATGTGATGCATAAAAGTTTTAGGATCAAGTCCTTTGATATCAGTATATTCCCATGCATAAGCAAAGGAATGTTTCTGTAGCATCATTATTATTTTTTTCTTTTGAAGTTCTTCCAGGTTATTGTTAATATTTAATGTTTTACCTGGAAATACTTCTACTTGAGAATTGCCAAATTTTTCCATAGAATTTAAAACAATTTGATATGATGATAAACTTTCAATATTACATTGTTCCTGAAAACTTTTATCTTTTTCACAATAAGAAGAAGAATCATTATTATTCATCAAAATGATTAATCGATTTTCTTCATCTAATTGAGAAAAAATATAAAATAATTGCATATTATCAAAGTCTTCATCTTCATCATCTATCCATATTTCAGTTTTTACTTTGGTTATAGTTTTTGCAGGAGGATACAATGTGAAATTTTTAGTGGAATTTCCATCAGATATATACATGTCTCCTTATCTATAGCTTATAAATGCATTAATTGTAGCTAGCTAAGGTATGCCTAAGATTAATGGATGGCCTCCTAAATTGTTCTTGGGAGTTAAGAACATAAAATCTACAGGATACTCCCAAGAATCTAAAGAAACAGACACATCTTCTAATACTCCATCTGGTTTAATAACGTATCTATCAGCTAATTGTAATAATGTTGGAGTATATTGAAGATTTGGAAGTTTAAGTTGATCCATAGTTTGTTTACTCATGATATTAATGGTTGCTCCTAAATCATTTATAGTATTTGGAATATCAATACAATTGATGTGAATCTTTACAATGGGGCTCCTTGGATCTAAATATTTTTGAACAATAGTCTTCTCCATCATAATGTCAGTAACTTTTCCTACCAATTGAATCTTTTTAATGTTTTTTCTTTTTCTTCCTGGTTTTCTGATACATAACTCCTTGATGGTTTTTGCAAATGTTGGTATTTCCTTTATTGCTTGAAGTAAAGAAATTTTAATGCAAACATTCTTAAGTTCATATAACATGTCATAATCTGGCAAGACAATCTGCCTCTCTACTCCTTTATCAATTGTAAGTCTCTCAAGAAATGTTGGTTCTTGTAAGGAGATAGAAGGTTTCCCTATTAGAGGAACTGTAGGGGCTTCTTTAATTTGATCATCCTTTGATTGTGTAGGAATGTATTCCCTTAGAGGAGTACATTCTCGATTAAGACTTTCATCTTTCTCATGAATCTCATCCTCTTTAGATTCCTTGAGGATAATTATTGGTGCCTTCTTTTGTAAAACTCTACTAGATCTAAGTTGAACATCCGATTAGACCTAGTGTAATCATAAAAGCTTGAAAATTTTATCCTTTGACATTATAAATAGCTTGTTGGTTTTTATTATTTAGGTTGGGAAGTGGTTGAGAATGCAATTGATTTAGCTTTTGTGGAAATGGCAATGAAAGTTTTTGGTTTGGATTTTGAAATTGAGAAGGTTGAACAGGCTGAGGAAAATATTGCAGTGGGAAAGAAGAATAAGGTTGTTGGAATTGAGGATATTGGGGATACTTTCCATAAGGATTTTTCCAACCTTGTGCCCAAGATAGATTTTGAGGTTGTTGTGGCCAAGGTTTCCAAGGCATAGGTGTAGTCTAGTTATTGTGTGGTTGTGTATATGTGTGAGTGTTGAAACCTTGAGTCATATTTGGTTGTGAATTTTTCCATGGTATTTTAGCAATAAAACAAAGAAATTCAGCTTGGCTTGGCCCTGCTTCCTGTTTATAAATAGCTTTAAGACCAGGTATCAAAGGAAATTCCTTCGTATAATGATTTTTTGCACATATGACACAAATTTCTACACTATCAAGGGGGCATTCTTTTAAGGCATGTTTCTTTCTACATCTTGGACAAAAGATAGATAATGTAACATTTTCAGCTTTTTGCTTGTTTTGTATTTTAAGGGTATCTATTTGTTCACTAAGACTCCCTAAAAAATATGTTTTGAAGTTGTCAAGCAAATTACCTATTTCAACTCTACTTATTGTCCTAGTTGTAGATTTATTAATCTAGACATAACAGGGTCTCTTGGATTTTTCCCGGTACAAGCCTTACCTCTTGAAATATGTGTACATAGTTCACAGATGTCTCTAAATGAAAGCTGAGAAACGTCTCCTTTGCTGATTAAATTGAGGAGATCAATCCACTCATCTCTAATAGATTTCAGCAAAAGAGCTTTCAAAGTTTCATCATCTAAATTATGCATCTTATCCCTTTTGACATTATAGGAAAATATTTCAACTAAATCTTCAAGATTTTCATCCTCTTTTTGCATCATCCTAAAGAGTTCATATTTAAGGTTATGGGGTAAACAATAATCTTTATATTTGTCTAAGAACACATTTTTTGTTTCTTCCCATGTTCTGATAGTATGTGTACCTAATCCCATAAACCATTTAACTGTGTCATCTTTAAGAGTAGCTAGAAACAATTTTAATTTTTGAGAATCAAGAAAGTAATCATAAGATATACACAAGACTTCAAACTCAAAAATAAATGTCTCAAGATCATCATGCCTTAATCCATGGAAATTAGGGAGGATAGAGGGTGAGATATTCTTCATTGTTGACGTGGAATCATCATCAAAGATGGGAAATCTGAAAGGCTTTGGTTCTCCTCTACCACCTCCTGCCCCTCTTCCTCCACCTCCTCCTCTATCTCCTCCTCTGCCTCTTCCACCTCCAATCCTAAGTTCACCATTCACATTATGTACTTCTCCTTCTCCTTCTCCCACCATTGTAGATTCTTCAGAGCTAATATAAGGTTCACGATTAGATTGTATAGCTCTTCTTCTGGTTTGTCTACTAATGGAATATTAAAATAAGTTCCTTCTTCTTCTTCACTAGGTACTTCTAGTTCGTATCCTACAAATTGTTCTCCAGTTTAAGAGAGAAAAAACACTCCTTCTGTTGGGGATGTAGGTTCTTCAACTACAACTTCGGTAGAAGAAGTTGGTGAATTATATGTTGGATCTCGGATCTAAGCGCCTCTGGAAGTCTATGTTTGCCTGCCAATAATGGAATGATAGTATCGGTGGATGGTGTGGCACTACGAGGTCTTGGTGGGGTGAGTGGTGATGTTGGAATCAAACTCCTACCTCTACTTACAAATATACCCCTAGGATCTCTTTCCCTATGCATAAATATGTTTTATCATTTTTCAATTTTATTCAAATGAAAAGACTCCTAAATAATATACAGGCTTAAATCCTATATACACTTCCCCAGCAACGATGCCAAAATGTTTGGTAAATTATTTGTCTTTAATTTACTTCATTAAATTTCAACTAATGTTTGTGTACTTTTTAAATGTATGTGCACTATATATGTTAGGATTTATTCTAAGCACAAAACTAATTGCAAAAGTTAATAAAACCAAATATAAAATTAACTACAAATTAGAAACTAATAACGCATATGTTCTTTCTATCCACAGTTCAAATTAATTAAATTGAGATTTTCAAAGTAGAGAGTTATCTAATATTGCAAAGATTACTTAAAAGGAATGCTAGAGAAAGAAAGCAAGACATAACAGAAAAATAGCCTAATGCTACTGTTGCGGAATTAAATTGATTCTGCACTAAGTACTGAAAACAAATCTACAAACAAAACTGAAATCAAATCAAATATAATCCAATTGTTATGAGAAATAATTGATGAAAAAATATTAATCTCTGAAAAGTAAATTTATTTTAAAAGGAAATGTCAATGAAATAGAGATAACAAGAATGAAAATCTAACTCAAGAGATATTACTAGTGTCTGTATTAACTTCCAAATTGTATTTCCAATTTTAACATAACGGAACTCGAAAATGAATAGTGACTAACATAATTGAAACTTTGAAAGCTACCATAAATTATCTAAGACTATCATGAAATGATAAAATGCTAAGTATGAGTGACCAAAGATGCACTGAATTGTTAGCTCTTTTTAGTATTTTCCCTTTTTTATGAGTACTCTGAAACAACGAAAAATTAACCAGAAATGAAAACTACAATAAAAATGATCTTCTGAGAAAAACGTGAACTAAATTAATTCAAAACTTGAATGAAAACCTCACAGCTTGCAGGGGACCCTCCTGGAGTGCATGATCAATTATCAGTCAAGACTTCACGCATGCATTGAAAAGATAACAAAAAATTAGATTAAAGGAACATAATATCAATATGTCCTCGAGAGGATTATAATAACAGTGACTGTCACCACTTCAAAATTGTGTTCTCAGTATCAGTCTCTGTTATTTATACAGGAAATACAAACAGTTTTAGAAGAGTATTAAGCTGATAAATCATAAACAACTTGACACCTATGAGATCGTTATCTTAAGAGTCCTTGTCTTGTTATGACTTGCTATTGTAAAAGCAAGTCATATGAGATTGTGTATTTCTTCGGCTAAGTATCTCGATCGCTTGATTCTCTGTCTTCAGTGCCAGCAACCGTGACATGCAATCCCCTAGTTTGACCTAGCCTTTAACTTTCAAATTCCTCATTATGTTTGGCTTGTCAGGTAATGCCAGTGGGTGGGTAACCATAAGGAAGTCAAATGTCATCTTCTGACAGTCTTCTTTCCTCTTCTTGAGCACTGCAACCTATTGAACAACGAACTTTGTTGCAGAACCGAATGTTACCTCACAAAATGTACAAAATTCGGTAATTGCAAGATACTTTTGTCACAATTTCATTAAAAACATAGAAATTAAATATGGATGTTTTAGTACCTTTTGGATTTGATCTTTAACCTTGATATGCTAGGATTTTAGAGAAAAATGACAAAAAGGTGGACACTAATAGCAAAAAGGGTTGTAAAAAAGAGACATTCTTAGATTTCAACAATTAATATAAAGAGTGACAATTTCACAACATAAGGTATCAGAATGAATATAAAAGTGTCATAAAAAAGATTATCTATACCTTCACCAAAAATAGGGTTGTCATGAATAAAAAAGGCATAAGGATGGAGTGAAAAGTGGAAAAATGACATGAAAAAGGTTTTGGACATGTGTTGAAAATGTGTCAATTTAGGCACCCATCAGTAAGGCACATGGTCCTCCTCACAAGATATTGAGGCATGTGCCTATAGTTCCAAGGATTCAAAGGCTCTTTCATTGCAAGTAATTAATTGTGTTGCAAGGGTAGCATGCCTCACACATAATTGATACATGGATTATGCAAATCTTCACATGGGTCCTCACAAGATATTGAGGCACGTGCCTATAATTCCAAGGATTTGAGCTCTTTCATTGCAAATAATTAATCGTATTGCAATGGTAGCAGGCCTCACATAGAATTGAGACATGGCCTATGCCTATAATTCCAAGGATTCAAAGGCTATTTCCTTGCAAATGATTAATCGTGTTGCAAGCGTAGCATGCCTTGCATAGAATTGAGGCATGGGTTATGCAAATATTGGTTGATTCAATAATCATGTAGCATATAAAGCATATATAACCAAATAAATTCAAAGAAAAAATACTTAAATTTCGATTAAGAATAGCCATGAATGGATTTGAATTTCATTCCCTCCAAAACACCAACTATTATGTTTAGCCAATGACAGTTATTGCACAGAGAGGTGCTCTACAACCCAATATAGGGGATATGTGTAAGCATTATGTAAGAAAGTATGTCAACATTTTTAAATAATGGAAGCTCAATATATTTTTGAATTTATAAGACAATCTTTAAAACCATTCTAGATTAAATATTATAAGAGGATGGATCTAGGTCAATTCAATAATCCAACCACTGCTCCAACGGGTTTCTCCTTCATGCCCACAACACTCTTAACGGATTGATCAACACAAGGGCCAAAGTTTTGGTTCTTATCCGAACTTCCAATGCAGAGTTATTATTTGTGTTTTCTCGATGATCAACAATTTGGGCGAGTACCAGACAAAACGAAGAACAAGTCAAAAGAAGCATGTGGATAATACAACTACGGAGACTCAGGCCATTCACCGGAGGATTTCGTAAGTATGCGGCACCTAGAAGTGAGACCAAGCCCACTGACAAGAAGATGAATTCATAGAGCCCTATCTTTGTAACAAATAATAATAAATTAGGTTTAGGGTTACCAATAAGTTTATATAACATTATAGATTAGCCGAGAACGGCGAAGAATCTTTCACTTTCCATGTCCATAAATGTATGTATTGTGCTCATCCATCTCCATTTCAAATAAAAAAGTGGAGAGTAGGATCTTGAAGGACCTATATGAAAGTGCATGCTAATAATAATAATAATGGTCAATTAGAAATCATATTGCTTATTTAGGTCAATTTAGCAATCAAATTCTAAAATTGTATTTTTAGTAGGTCAAATTACAGTTTATGTTTGAGACAATTTTCAGAAGTGAATTCATTCATGCTTTCTGTCAATCTATTCATTCATCACAGTTCCTTTCGTTTGTTAATTCAAATTTAACGTTTGCTACTTGTAACCCTCTCTTTGTAGATGGTTGTTTTTAAAAGTTGTTTAGGGTTTTAGAAAGGGGATTTTACGAGTTGGAAAGGCCAAAATGGATTTGTTTTCAACCCTTTGACATGGTGTTAACTGTGATTGAATTTACCCTTGGCAGGTTCTTCGCTCATTGTTATATGTAGATGTTATATTCATGATATTATATCATATTGTTAGGTTCTTATCTCGTCATTATGTATGATTTCCTAATAAAACATGGTGTGCCTTCCCATTAAGAAATCAAATCAACATACAATCTAACTATTGTAACCAAGATGAGGTGAGGCTATTAAACTATCGAAACAAATTCAAATTCTAGATGGTTCTGGATATAGTTATTTCATTTTCTTCTTTATTTTAATTTAATTTAATCAATTTTTTATTTATTTAAAATTATATATTTCATTATGTAAATAATAAATTTAACTTCTCTTAATGGTTATTTCCTACTCTACATTTTAAAATTTATTATAATGGTTTGCGGAACTTTTTACTGCACAAACCCAACTGTAAAGGGCACACCCAACCACATACCATTCCAATTCTTCAACTACCACAATGTTTAGTTACTAAATACAATTTATCGTAACATTAAGTGACCTCTCCTTATTTATTTATTATTAAGTTTAAATTTTACACTATTTACAAAGTAGTTGTGTTTAACCTTCGTGATTGTTTTAGCTTTTCCAGTGATTTAACTTTTTCGTTGTTAAGATTCATGATAAGAAGTTTAACTTCCACCAGTTTTGAAGGTTAATTCATTGTAATCGACATTTCTTTTTCTTTCTTTCTTTCTTTTTTTTTATTTAATATTTTTTAATTGCATTTTTTATATAAATATATATATATATAATATTTTAAATTAAATTTAAATATTATTTTTAAGTCATAATTTATTTTTAAATAGCCAAAATACTTGAGAAATTTTTCACTAGGTGTAATATAAAAAATAATATTTATTTTTGTTAAGACATCTTGAAAATTATTTTTCATTTTGTTTTTTTCAATTTAATATTGATTAAGGGTTATATAATGAAATATAATATTATTGTTATAAGAGCCTCTGCCTATTTTTCCTTGGAAAAATGAGGAAAGAACCTTATGGATTGATATCCCCAAGGCTCATGTCATTTCTAAACAAATTTGGAGGTTATTTTCCATGTAGAAGGTAAAGATGACCTCTTTACCTTAGGAGGGTTGCAGGGAAACAACCATAGTTAAGCACGAATACGAGTAAGAAGTTGCTTCTATTTAGAGTTGTTTTAATTATTATTATTTTTTGGGTTAAATATGAATTTGAATTTAAATGGGTGGTTTTAATTAATCATATGTTTTTTGGTTTTTTCCAGCTGAAGTCTAAATATATAATTGTTAATGAGATTATTAATGTTAATGAGATTATTAATTTTGGTTGTATAACTATATAAATGGATTCAACACCTTACAATTTTTTCGAGTAAATTAAATTTGTATTTTTACCAATAAGTAAAATTAGTTAAATAATATACTAAAAAAAAATGTAAAATACTTAAATTACCACTTGAAATTTTGTTATCACTCATTAGTCTTAACATTTTCATTGATAGGGTCTTACTTATCGCTCACCTAGCTTCTATGTTGTTTCATAGTTAAATTCATGAAATCTATAAAAAAAAACACATGTCGTAAGGTTTACCCTAAGTCTAAACCTACCTTGAGCCTTATCATATCAGTCAAATCCATCCCATATCATTTAGTTTTCACTCCCATGCGTTCAAATTAAAAAATAATCCACTTGTCAGTTTTTCACCGTTTCGTAGCGAATTGTATGGCAAAACAGTAGATTTCGCTTAACTGTTTTTGCTACGAAACTGGGTTTTTTTGCAGAAAATGAGAGAGCAGTGTGAGATTTCAAGTTTTCGATGGCTAAAGACAGAGGTGAGGTTAGAAAATTAGTTATCATAATCACTAAGCATGCAAGATCTTATTTTATGTAATCATTGCCTTTTGTGGTCACATGTGTCATCATTCTCCCTCAAGTTGTCAAATTACTTTTTAAACCTTGTCCCTAAGCTTCTCTTTTTCATGTCCAAAATCTTGCTTGTAAAGCATCTCAGTGTCACTTTTGGAGAGTTGGTTCACCACGCAAAACAGGTTGTTGTCTAGTTTTGATTCTGCAGGTGTCACAAGCAAGGAGGCAGCAAGAGTATAAAGAAGCAATGGCATTGAAGAAGAAAGTAAACAAAGGAGGTTATTGTGTGAGGTACGAGCCTATGGATTTGAAATTGTTGAATGAAGATCCCAATGCTATGGAGGCCTTCAGGAAGGTTGGTTGCCTACAGTTTTGTCAGAAGCTGCAAGGTTTTCATACCCAGATATCCAAAGACTTTATAGCAAATTTCACAGGGACGGCCTCAAAGGTTGGTGTATTGAACCTCACAGCGTCACCTGATGCTATCTCTCCAGCTACAAAAATACCCAGAGGTGGTGAAAAACACAAGGAAAAGAAATTTGTGGTTACAGTCTGAGAGAAAAAAGAGGTCAAAGAGTTGGAAGACCAAATGGACATGATCCAAGAATAATTGAGGAAAAGAGGGTTGAAGATTAGATTGGTAGATGAACCTGAGGTACAACCTGTTGTTGCTGAAGATAAAATACCCAAGGACTGGAGGGTTGATCTAAAATACTTTTGATTAATTTTACAACTTGCAGGTAACACCAATCTCGGTTTAGAAGCCAATTTTTTTAAGAAAATTTCCAAATCTGCACTTTCAACCCAATCAAGCACTTTCGTAGTGAGGTCCAGGCTTGAGGGCCGAAATTCGCTACAAAATTTCTATAGTGTTTTTTATTTAAAAGATCAGTTTTGATCGAGATACAAGAAGGTAAATCGATGGTATTTAGTTATTATGACTTGAAAAACAGAGGAGGTAGAAAAGGAGGTTAAATAGCAAAAGTAGACATGCTACTACAAAACCGCCTAAGGTTACTCTATTTTTGCAGCGAAATATTTTTTGAGAGTTTTGAAGGTTTGAATAGCATGTGGAAGGAAAACCAGCCACCTGGAGACATCCAAGCAGATAGTGGGCCATCCCAACAAAGATTCAAGACTCGACAGAAGTGTCACTCATCCTGCTCAACATGAAGACAAGAATTAAAGTGGTGTTTATCTTTTCCTAAAAAATAGGATTGTTGTTTCCTAAATCTAGTGGGTGCATTTATGTTTCAGTGATGGTGAATTCCACTCGAACATAAGATCCTTATCATGTAATTGTTCCACTATGGAAGAAATGAATGTAATAAATATAAAAATAGAGTCCTATTAGAAGTATAAGTCTTTTAGAGACTAGTTGTATTTTTCGTTTCCAAGAAAGTAGTTTATAGTTATGATAGGTGTCAAGGTCATAGTTCGATGATCTAGCCAGCTGGGAAGATCCTATGTAATCAACAAAGGTATTTTTATAGACAGGAGATCGAATGAGAAGAGTTTGGGAGATGATTACTTGACACTACCACTGTTGTAATTTTTTAATATCGGTAATCTACAGTTGCAGCAACTATTTTAGACCTGAGATTCCTCTCTGTATTCTAATGTATGTTTGTTGTATCATTCTTTTACTTTGTCTCCAGTATTCTAGTTGTATAATCACTTGGAATTCATGATTACATGCTCTGACTTCCTGTATACACCTAGTCTGTTGTAAATGTCATGTTTTATTAGTTTGCTTATGTATAATCACTTGGAATTCATGGTGACATGCTCCAAGTTCATGTATACATATAGCTTGTTGTTTTGTCCTTCATGTATGGTTTAATAAGAATACAATTGCCTCAGCTTCCATGAGATAAGTTGACTTGTGACCGAGTTTTCATATTGACTCCATAAACCCAATGGTAGTTATTTCCTTACATCTTTCACCTACACAAAAACATATTCAATCCAATTCAGAGTTAGCTATCTTCTTTCAATTTATTCATTGAATATCCTTTATCCTTTTGAGAGAGTCCTCTCAGACTGGAAAGGCTAATTTCTAGTTGCAAGTGGTTTTAAATAGTTACTCCAAGTTGACCATTGAAGTAGCCCATCAGGACTCAATTTGGTGATAACAAATTCAATTACTACACAACTATATATGAGAATATATTCCACATTTTAAATCAATAAAAAAGATTGAAAACATTTTTTAATATGTAAATTATATTTTAAAAGAAAATTTGATAAAATTATTTTAAATATAAAATAGAGAGTAATTTATGCACACATATCATAATAGGTTTAGATCAATGCATCCCTTCATATTATAATTCACCCTAGATTAAATTCATAATCACTATTATGAAACAAGCTTATTGGATCTACATGTATATTGAATTATGCATGTTTCTATTAAATTCATAATAGAAACTATTATGAAACCAACCTGTTGGATTTACATGTAAAAGAGGGATAATGCAAATTTATCATTAAAACCCTAGATTTATAGAGATGGAGAGCATTTTTTCTTTTTTTTTGTAAGCTTGGTAGGACTACATCTTCATCATGTCTAATATATCACCCCGATCGGGGTGGGGAATTGAACCAGTGACTTCACATCAACGAGTGCCTTAACAGGGCATTCGATCACCGTCTATCCAAGACCCCATGGAATTTTTGGTAAGCTTGGAAGGACTACATCTTCATCATGTCCAATTTATCACCCCAATCGGGGTGGGGAATTGAACCAGTGAGTTCACACCAAGGAGTGTCTTAACAGAGCACCCGATCACCGTCTATCCAAGACCCTATGGACAATATGGAGAGCACTCTAATCAATTATAGAGACTATTAATAACTTTAATGATGAAATAGAATTTTTAATGCAAAGTGACAATGTAGCAGTGTTGAATGATAGAAAATGTGAATAATAATAATGCATCCAATTACAAATAGTCTTCATTGTGATCATTCTCAAACAATTTTCTTCTTTTATTCTTATTCTCACACCTATCAGTTTTTCCATCTTTTCATATGTATCATATGAAAAGGGCAATTGAAATCATAGACCATTCAAATATTTAACTCGAGCTATTGTAGTAAATTCCATACCTTGTCTCTATTGCTCTCCACTATTAATAGGGAAAGAGAGAAAAGAGATAGGTTGGTTTCATAATAATGATCAATGAATTTAAAGAATTATGGGAAGGGATACATGTGTATGATGTAGCAAGATCCATCCCAATGGAGAGGGATTTTACATACTTGAGCACTATACACATAGAAAATATACATATCAATACACATGTGAAATATACATCTCATCAAAATCAATAAACATGTCATTTATACATCTAAAATCAAATATACATCAATCAATATACATGTTAAGTACAATTTTTGGCTAGGTCCACCACTAGAGCTAAAGGCGTCAATGCCTCTGCCATTAAAGGCAAGAGGTCTATCAGGACCCATGCTAAATAATGATAATGAAAGTAGAGTATGATATATGTCTCCATCAAGAGGTATCTCACCTCATATGACCATGGCTTGTAAAATATCACAAATAGCTATTGTTGGAGATGTAACAAATGTGGAGGACGATGGGGGATTATTTTGGGAATCATTGGAATTTGGTGTAGTTGGTGACACTTTTGGAGGAGCAAGAGGAGGTGGATCGATGGATGGACTAGCTGATGATGCATGTGGCAGTGGAGGAGGAGGTGGATAGTCTATTTGTTGGTGCATGAGGAGGAGGAGGTGGTGTTGGATCGATGGATGGTCAAGGTATTAACACATGTGGATGAGGACAAGGAGATGTTAGTTAGTTTAATGGAGGCCTAGGTGGTGGAGAATCATGTGGTGGAAGAGGATGAGATGATGTGAGTAAGTTTAGTGAAGGAATAGGTGGTGGAGAATCATGCTATGGAGGAGGATGAGGGGATGTTGGTCAATCTGGTGTAGGACCAAGTGGTAGAGAATTAAGAGGTGGAGGATTAGGAGCATTATTTTCAGATAATGATCCCAATGAATCGAAATGGCATCATCCCTCAACCTCTGAATGAGGTTTATGGCATTGAAAACATGATGCATTAATGATGTTATTTCATGAGGAAGGCTCACCCATGTATCTCAGAAAACACTTGATATTGTAAGATTTGTAAGACATGCAATAGTAGCACTACCTACCTAGCAATTAGAGAATACATGTGACCTACCACATAAGGTTAGACCTTACAATTGACCTACATGATAAACTATTTCCATGTACTATAGGTTATTGATATGCCTCATCCATCTCCTAATCCTATTCGGAAGTCTTGTCCCAAACATATGTACCAATTTTTTCAAAATAATAGATAATAACAATAAGATAATTAAAACATGTTACAATAAATTGCATGTTATTTAAAAAGAGTAAAAAATATGCAACTAGATTTATCAAAACATAAAAATAATATTATCTCGACCATATGGTGGCTCGACCAAAGTAAATAGGATATTTAGACATCCTATCCAGTTGATCCCCATTGTTATCACAGGAAAATCGGACAAGAAAAGATGACATTATTAAATGTTAAGCAGGAATATTTTCAGGGCTGAGGCACATTAGAGGATCTGAAAAAAATTTAAAATATGTAAGGTCAAGAAGAAAAATCAAATTGCGCACCAAATACTTAGGCAAAATGTGCCTTTGCGCGCATTTTTATTCGATAAGTGCGGCTTTCCCTCGATAAGCCACGCGGTCCTGGGAGTGGTGGAAGTCACTTTCCGGGACCACTTGTCACACTCTAGGAGATGATCCCATACTTGAGGCCGCCCAAGGACAGCCGCCTAAGCCACCTTGGTACCTTAAGGGAGCACAAAAAGGAATCAACCCTCTCCCTTGGGTCACCATCCACCAATGTACCAAGAGAGGGAAGGAGAATTTGAATTCATCTATAAAAGGCCACCAAGAGATGAGCAAAGGGAGAGCACATTGCTATGCTAGCCAAATTTCCCATGAGCAATCCCGTAGTGTGCAATCCAGAGCAGAAGTAGAGAGAGGATTTGATTTTTGGCCATCCAACAACTTCAATCCTTTGGAGTAAAGAGAGATATGTTGCACCAGCAGCTAGAAGGTAAAAACATCCTTTCATTAGGTCTTAGAACTCCATAGTTCTAAGGGCCCTTTGGTAAGAGTGTAACGTAGTATCTTTCTTCCTAACATTGAGCAATAAGAGGGGACTTTGATTCCACTGTTTGCATTATTGTTACATTTGACTCTTTATGAGATTTTGTTATTATGTTTAGTTTTGTTGTGTTTTCTCTCTATATATGCATACTATACCATGATTTAGTGTGTTCATTATTTTATAGCATATTCACTAACCTGCTAACCATTTTGTTTTTCTGCCCGTGACCAAATCTTAGAGGTGACGACCACTCCTCCTAAGAAATTGTGGATTGGTACACTTGTCCACCAAAACCACAACCACAGGATCTGTTGAGCTCCAAAGATGTTCTTTCTTCCACCACATTCCACTCCATTTCCTTTGTCCATTACTAATTCTGAGGCTCAAATGATTAATATAATTATTCAAATTACTTTAGAATGGATATCATATTCTTGCTATGTTTTTATGATTTTGTCATTTGTAGTACTTTTTGAGACTAGATCTAGCCTCTTGAATACGGTGATACTGTAGCTAGTTCTGAATGTGATACTTCCATGTGTGTCTACAGCAGGGATTCCGGGTGTCATCTTGGAAAAAAACACATATAGGTATTCCACATCATTTCACTCATCATTTGTTTCCCACGAGCTAAACCCCAGTGCATGGTGGTTATGTCGTGGGAACTCAAACTAGGAGATAGACTCCTAATAGGACAAGGACAGTCCAGATGTCCTTAATCATGTTACGAGACCACCATCAGAGTCCTAGTTTTGGTTTTTATTTGGAAATAAAATTATCCCTAGGATATCTCAAGATAGTTATGTAATTTTTGATTATAAATATGGCTCGGGAAACCGAGGGACAAGGTTAGATTTTGTGATTGATTGCTAGATTTCAGAAGTCCAAAAACACTCTGTTTTGAAGTAATTTCTCTCTAATGCAAGAAGTATCACTTTATTGAAAGCACTGAGTCAATCTTGAAGTAGATTTTGCGTGCTACTCCGGTGGTAGAGGGCCCCTGCCTCCTGAGCAGCCTTGTTTATACGGTTTAGATAAGTATTTTAGTCTCATTTTTCATTTCTAGCTTAAGCACGTTTCTGAAGTTTATGTTTCATGCTTGTTTACATTGATCATCACAGCTAGACTTACTCTTATAAACTCTTCCAAAATATCATCACGATGAATAAGGCATAGTTGTGGTGTTGTAGGTTCTAGTTGCATTTCCTTTCGAATTTTATGATTTATGCTTGTTTACACTAAGTGTCATAGCCGGTCTTACTCCTACAAACTCTTCCAAAACATCATTAACAATGAATAAGAAACAACTGTGGTATCTTAGATTTTAATTGTATTTGTTTTCAAATCTTATGTTTATGTTCAATTGCATTGAATAATACAGCCAGAATTGTTTTTACAAACTCTTCCAAAATATCATTCACATTGAACAAGATGGGCTGTAGAATTCCAATAGACTAGTTGCATGTTAGTTTAGTCATAACACTCCGGAGGATAATTTCATTTAGTTCAGCTCTGTCACTACATTTCAAAGTTTGATAATGGCATTTTAATTTAACTCTGTTCACTATACTTCAAGTAGATTAGTAGCATTCTAGTTTAGTCTTAGCTCACTGTATTAGCATTCCAGTTTAGTTGTTATCCATTGCAATTTAAATTGTATTAGTTGTTAAATTTAGATACCACGGTCTTCATTATTTACAAAAACTTCTTTTGTTCCAACCTCATATTAATACATAATCATGTGGACAGAAGCTAGTATCAGTCTAAGGCCTGGAGTATTTTGCAACCTTTTTACCATTTCACAAATAAGTATTTTCTCAAGGACTATTCTAAAAAGAAACCTATAACTTTTGAGTAAGGCCTAATGGTGCTAAATTGAGTTGCAAAACAGAATTATAAGTTAGTTTAGAGTAAAAATCTTATTGTGCTACAAATGTTATTTTCCAAATATGTTCCAATGAACCTTTAATCATGGATGAGATGTTGTAACATTGTAAGTTGATTGTTTATTTAGGAGAACTTCATTCACACTTAACTTGTCCATTTATCAAGCTCTTCCAACACATCTTTAATGAATGAATTGGATAAGTTCAAGTTCATGTTGTGATTTATTTCCTTGCAATGAAGTCATTATCAAGCTTTGCATTTGTTGTTTGCCAGCCATAGTTTAGGCTTTGTTCTGTTTTAGTATTTGCATTTGTTGTTTGCCATCCATAGTTTAGGCCTTGTTTTGCATTAATAGCTTCTTTTCACCAGCATTTAGTTCTTTCCCTTTTCAAACATAAGACCATAAAACCAAAAACATCAGAAAACACTAAACACAACGTAGTGAGAAACAAATACCTAGGCACATATAGTGCACCACACTTCAGCAGTTTACCAACCCTGGTTGACAATTAATGAACTCAACTTAGGAACACTAGGTTGAGCACAAACATTTTGGCGCCGTTGCCGAGGAAGTGTAACTAGGTAACCTTGTTTCTTAACTTCCAAAAACAATGATATGTGTAGAGAGAGAGACTCAAGGGGTAGATTCATAAGAAGCAGAAGTTTGATTCCTAGAACACCACTTGTTTCATCAAGACCTAGAGCCAGCACACCTCCAACTCAGACCCACATTCAATCCTTTACTGATCCTAGACTTCCAGAAGACTTAAGATCAGATATTCCATTAGAAAGACCTTCCACTTCATCCATTGAACCTGTCTTAGAAGAAGATTCAAGGACCCTTGCTAGAGACACAAACTTTTCCACTTCCACAGAAGAATCAACTATGGCAGAAGAAGGGGGAGGAGGAGTCTTTAATGGAGAACACACACTATTTGGAGGGGGTAGAGGTAGAGGTAGAGGAGAAGGAGGTAGAGGTGCAGAAGGAGAAGGAGGCAGAGGAAGAGGTAGAAGAGAAATGGGAAGCTCTTTTAGGTTTCCTATAGTAGATGAAGAAACCAATGCAACTATGAAAAACATTTCACCCTCTGTCCTTCCAAACTTTTATGGACTTAAAACTGAAGATCCTGAAACCTTCCTATTTGAATTTGAAGTCCTATGTAGAAATTATGACTACTTACAAGATGCTCAAAAAATTAAACTATTTCCTTCAACATTGAAAGGAGCAGCATTGAAGTGGTTTATGAGTTTGATCAACAGTTCTATTAGGACATGGGAAGACATGAAACAAGCATTTCTAGAAAGGTATTTGGATTATTGTATGCTAGTCAATCATAAGGAGGAAGTGTTTAAGATGATACAAAAAGAAGATGAAAACCTGGAAGATTTGTTGGAGAGATTTCATTTGTCGGAGAGATTTCATTACAACATCAAAAGAGCAAAAATGGAAAACTTAGACCAAGACACCTTAAAAGCTCTCTTGTTGAAGAAAATTAGGGATGAATGGTTGGATATCCTTAACATGATGGGAAAAGGGGATATATCTCAGCTCACATTACCTGAAATATCTGAGTTATGTATCAACCTTTCAAGAGGGAAATCTAAAACTGTGAAAGGACCAAGAGACCCTGCTCTTGCAAGGGTAAGTAAGTCTGCTTCTGGGACAGTAAGTAGGGCAGAGATAGGGCATATGATTGATGAATTCAAATCTGACATCTTAGGGAGTCTTAGTGAACAAATAGACACCCTTAAGTTACAAAACAAGCAAAAAGTTGAATCTGATGCTTTAGCAATCTTTTGTCCCAAATGTAGAAAGAAGCATGCCTTGAGAGAATGTCCTTTGGATGCAAAAGTTGTAGAGACCTGTGTAATTTGTTCAGAAAAACATGAGACCAAGAGTTGTCCTTCACTTCCTAGTCTTAAAGCTATCTTTCAAGAAGATACTCCTACAAGTTCCACAGAATCTCTCAATTTTGTCTCTAGAAGACCTTGGCAAGGACCTCAAACACAAGGATTTCATGATCAAATGTATAATCAACCCCCACCAAATTGGAATTCTTGGCAGCAACCTTGGCCCCAATTTCAAAATCAATCTCAAGCTTGGGCACAAGGAGCACAAAATCCCTATGGAAGATACTCCCATTACTATCAATATCCACCATCCTATCCACCATACCCACATTTTCCTCCTCAAAATCCTCATCCTCAAAATCCACAACATCAAAATCAACCACTCCCCTTACCATTTCCTCAGAAATCAAATCAGTTACCTGCTCAACCCATACCAAACCCCAACAATAAAAATCCTCAGAACACATACATGATAGAAGGCCAACAGTTTCCAACTTATTTAATTACTCCTCTAGACCTTAGTGATGTTCAACTTAGGTCTAGAAGAATACTTGAAAAGAGGAAACCTTCTGTGATCATACAAGAACAAGATAACTCTGAGGAAGATTCTCTACGGGAAAATAAAAGTCTTGAAAAAGACACATCTTTTCAGGACCCAAACATTGAAAAATCAAAACAAAAAGAACCAATAATTTCAACTCCTGTATTAGAGCAGCCATCAACATCCACTCCTATACCTACCTTTCCAGAAAGATTACAAATTGATAGAGGTGTAGAAAAACAAATTATGGTGCCTAATTATGATTTCCTAGATGAGCTAAGAAATGTATGTATTAAGATTCCATTATTACAAGCTATCAAAGAAATTCCAATTTTAGCAAAGACAACAAAGGAGTTGAGCATGAAGAAAACAAGAAAAATAATAAGAGAAACAAAGAAAATTCAACTGGCAGGAAAAATAGCAGATATCATGATGGGTAAGATTGCTATTCCAAAGTATCTAGACCAAGGAAATCTAGTTGTTAAAATTCACATCAATGGAATTGAGATCCAAAATACACTCATTGATTTAGGAGCAGCAATCAATATCATGAGTAGACAAATCATGGATAAACTGAAACTTCCTAATCTTCTCTTTACACCCACATTATTATAATTAGCAGACAGATCTGTGATCAAACCTGATGGGGTAATAGAAGACATTCCAGTGTCCCTAGATTCTTGGGAGTACCCTGTGGATTTCATGATCCTAACTCCTAAGAATAATCTAGGAGGGCATCCAATTATATTAGGAAGACCTTGATTAGCTACAGCTGATGCTTTCATTAGTTGTAGATCCGATGATATGTACAACTCTGATGGTAGTTCAACTAAGAAATTCACTTTGTATCCTCCAGCAAGGACAATTACAGATTTAAATGATACTCAATGGATAGAGGATGAAGAAGACTTACAACATCTCTTCACAATTTCAGAAATTAGTGAAGATAGTCAAATTCTGAATACTTTAGAAAACTTTGAATCCTCTTCGGAACATAAACATGAACAATTTCAAGAAGAATCCAACATTGAGTTTTTGTCATCAAGACAGATGTCTCTTCATTCTATGGATAAATTTGGCAGCTCTACAAGTGAGATATTTCCAGGCAGAACTTTAAACATAAACAAGAACCTAGAAAAATCTCAACAAGAAGAGCTAGTCAAAATTTTACAGAGACATTCTTCTACATATGCATGGGAGTACACTGATATGAAAGGGACAAGCCCCAAGACTTGCACTCATCACATCTACATAGAGGAAAATTTTAAACCAATCAGACAACCTCAAAGACGGATGAATCCAAATCTTAGGGAGATTGTTAAAGAAGAATTGCAGAAATTGTTGAATGTCAACTTTATCTATCCTATTTCAGATAGTCAGTGGGTTTCTCCTTTGGTAATTGTGCCAAAGAAAAATGGTAAATGGAGAGTATGTATTGACTACCGAGAATTAAACAAAGCTACTCTTAAAGATCATTTTCCCCTACCTTTCATAGATCAGGTATTAGATACCTTAGCTGGCAAAAAGTACTTCTCATTCCTAGATGGGTTTAGTGGTTATAATCAAATTCAAGTAGCACTTGAGGACCAAGACAAAACCACATTTACCTGTCCTTGGGATACCTATGCTTACCAAGTATTTCCATTTGGATTATGCAATGCACCTGCAACATTTCAAAGGGAAGTATTAGGAATTTTTTCAGATCTAATACATGATTGTGTAGAGGTATATATGGATGATTTCACAGTTTATGGAAACACATTTGAAGAAGCCTTAGTAAACTTGGAAAAAGTCTTAAAAAGATGTAAAGAAGAAAATTTTTCACTTAGTCATGAGAAGTGTTTTATGATGTTTACTGAAGGAATTGTTTTAGGACATCACATTTCAGGGGAGGGGATTAGAGTTGATGAGTCAAAAGTTGAAGTCATCTCTAACTTATCTATTCCAAGTTGTCAAAAAGATGTTAGGAGTTTTCTTGGATTTACAGGATATTATCGAAGATTTATAGACAACCTCACTAAGATAGCATCTCCACTCTTCAAATTACTTACCAAAGACTGTGAATTCAAATGGAATTCTGATTGCCAGTTAGCCTTTGAGACCCTGAAAACAAAAATTTCTGAAGCACCTATTTTAAGGGGACCTAACTGGAAGTTACCTTTTCATATTTCAACAGATGCCTCAGATACAACTCTAGGAGCAATATTGGGACAAAAAGACCTGATTCCTTATGCCATCTACTATACCAGTAAAAATTTGACTCCTGCAGAGTTAAACTATACTGTAACTGAAAAAGAGTTTTTAGCTGTTGTTCATGCCATAAACAAATTCAGACACTATATAACAGGCTATGAAACTTTTGTTCACACTGATCATTCCGCAATTAGATACTTAATGAACAAATCAATTACTAATGGCAGAGTCATAAGATGGTTATTGCTTTTACAAGAATTCAACATTACCATTCTAGATAGGCCTGGAAAACAAAACACAGTAGCTGACTTCCTATCTAGACTCCAAAACATCAAAGATGACACTCCAGTTGAAGATCAATTTCCTGATGAATATCTTTTTGCAATTTCTACCCAAACTCCTTGGTTTGCTGACATTGCTAATTATTTAGTTTCAGAAAAATTTCCTTCAATAATGAATGCAAGAGATAAAAGAAAAATCATTTATGACAGTGCAAAATATTCATGGGTTGCTAATGAGTTGTACAAGACAGGTCCAGATTTGATCATTAGGAGATGTGTTCGGGAAGATGAGATGCCCGAGATTCTCAAAGCATGTCATGATGAACCTTGTGGCGGACACTTTGCTGATAAGAGGACAGCCTATAAGATCCTTCATTTAGGATATTATTGGCCATCCTTGTTTAAAGATGTTAAAGAGTATGTCAAAAGGTGTGACAGTTGCCAAAGGGTAGGAAAACCTTCTCCTTCAGGTGAGATGCCATTACAACCTCAAGTACATATTGAACCTTTTGAAAAATGGGCTTTGGATTTTGTAGGACCTATTAGTCCTCCATCAAGACAAAAGAGATATATATTAGTTTGCACTGATTATGTTACCAAATGGGTAGAGGCCAAGCCATTACTTTTTTCTACTAAAGCATCTGTAGTTAATTTTCTTTTTAAGGATATTTTTACTTGTTTTGGTGTCCCAAGGGAAATTGTTACAGATAAAGGAGCTCAATTCACATCAAGGCTAGTGGAACAAATGATGAAGAGGTACAAAATCAGACACAAAAAATCTACTCCCTATCATCCACAAGAAAATGGTCAAGTGGAATCTACTAATAAGGTTATTGAAGAGATCTTAACAAAGACTGTCCATTTACATCGAAAATATTAGGTAGATAGGCTTCCTGAAGCCTTGTGGGCCTATAGAACTACATGGAGAAGCAAAACAGACCATACTCCTTATGAACTTGTTTATAGAAAGCAAGTTTTGTTTCCCTTAGAGTTCCAGATTCAAACTTTCAAAATGGAAGTTCAGCTAGGAGTTGATCTAACAGAGGCACAAAAGCACAGATTGGAGCAGATTAATGAATTGGATGAGATCCAGACAAGATGCAGTTCAGAAAACAAGTCTAGTCCAACAACAAAGGACTAGATGGAATGACAAGTACATCAAGGAAAAGAAGTTCAAGGAAGGTGACTGGGCTCTCTTGTTTGATTCAAAGTTCAAGGATTTTCAAGGTAAATTCCAAACACATTGGTTTGGGCCACATGAAATTATAAGAATTTTTGACAATGGAGCAATAAAAATCAGGACAATAGATGAAGAAGAGGTCACTTTTCTTGTGAATGGTCATAGATTGAAGCTGTATCATAAGCCACTCTTAAAAGAAGAATTTGTCAAGAAATTCCAGGAAAGCAGTGATATAAAGTTAATGAAGAAGAATTTTTCTTCTTCATCAACTTAAGTGAATTTTCTGAAGTCACTTTATTGAAAAAAAAAAAAGTATAAACATTAAAACCAATCACTGATTGGCATGTTTATACAGAAAAGGTGGAGTGAAAATCAGAATCTTTCTGACACTCTAGCTTTTCAAATCTGTTCTTTCTGCAAGTAGTTATTACAAAATTATAAGTGCAGATTCATTTCATTTATGGTCCATCTCATTTTCCATTTCATTCATTCATCCATACTCCATTTCATTCATTCATCCACACTTCATTCACTTCACTCCATGCTCCACCTCATTTTCATTCCAGATTTTTATAGTTTGATGTTTTTCTGCAATTGAATAATACATATCATGAATTGCAGACCACTTCTCATACTTCACTCCATTTCATAAGATGTGATCCATTCCACTCCATTACTCACTTCAGTCATATCCCATTACACCATATTTTATTATCCATCCTCAATCATTCCATACAACATTCCACTCATGCTCCAAACCATTCCATTTCATGTTTCAAGTTCTCTATAGGTACATTCTGCAATCAATCAGACATTCTGCAGCCAGTCAGACATTCTGCAGCCAGACAGACATTCTACAGCCAGAGATCCTGAAGGCACTGTCTAGTAATCACCTGATCTGCAATAAAATGATCCTGCATATCCATGACAACAAGCAAAATCAAGAAGGTTATGAAGACTCAAAAATTAATGATTTTCAGGAGAGAACAAAGCATATGAAGAACACAAAAAAAAAATCAGAGGAAAGGCAAAGGTAAAAGTTCTGATTATAATGACATATCATGAAAGATTTTAGTATAGTTAAGTTATGAATAATTCAAAAAGTTGTTTTAATTAATTTTGTTGATCATGCCTAACCAACCTCCCGCAAGAAATTTGGATAAAACTCCTTTTATTCCACCATTTCAAATCCCATATTCGATCATCATTTAATCTAAACGGTTAAAGTGCTGAAGTGATTGGATTAGTCATGTCACTAGGCCAAAGCATTTAATGATGATTTCGAATTCGTTACAAAATATCTCCGCGGTCTTTTCTGCCATGATATCTTTCAACTCATATACATCATCCTCACCTCATTATATTCATTCCGCAATCACTCCATATCATTCTTTCCCGTAGCCAACTCTTAACCATTTCAGTCTGTAAAACAGAGGAAACATCTGTGGGGCAAAAACATCTCTGTAACAGCCGTTGTCACCGTGAACAGAGGAGCAACAATTTGAAGGTTGGAAAGCGGAGTTATGGGTCTTATAGTGAGGACTGAACCGGTTAGCACTAAGTACTTGGAAGGTTATCCTCAAGTCAGAGAAATGTTACAACAAGCAGGGTGGTTGCAATTCTTTGAAAAATTCAGTGGGTTTCACAAAGAGGTGACCAAAACGTTTGCGAGATCCTTCAAAGGAACTGAGGTCGAGATAGGAGATATTAAATTCACCATTACAGAAGCTTCCATTGCAGAAGCAACCGAATTGCCTAGACAAGAAGAAAGATGGTTCAAGAATAGAGAATTTCATAACGAAGCATGGAAGCAGATACTCAAGTCACCAGGTATGGATGTTACCATTTTTAAAAAGGGTATCCCTAGCTCTGCACTAAAGAACAAATGGAGGAACATGTTGCTTATCTTGCAAAAATTCATCTCTTGTGAAGGAAGAACTTTCTATGTCTATCATATTCGGTTGATAATGCATTTTCTAGAAGAAGAACTTAATTTGCCCTTTTTCTTGCTTCAAAGTTTAAAGAAAATGGCCTCAAGTGTTCAAAAGAGAATTCAATTTCTGGAAACAACCTTATACCACCATGGTTTAGTCAAAATTTTGATTGAACATCATTTGAACAAAATGGGAGATAATTGGGAAGACTTCTTAGTGAAAAATCACTTTGAGGAACCCAAGGAATATCCACCTGAAGACAAACCTACAAAAAGAAGCAGAAGATGGAAAACCTCCAAAACTGAAACTGGTAAAACAATACAAGAAAGCAGTGAAGAAATGATTTCTGAGAAATTGACTCAGATTAAGAAGCAGCTGAAGAAAGAGAGGATAATAAGAAAATTTGCTAGAGAGAAAGGAGAAGGGCCATCTCAACCGAGAAGGAGCCACAAACTTAGAGGGATACTAAAGAAAACAAAGGTTAAAAAAACTGGAGTCATAAACATAGAGGACGAAGAAACACCTACTGAGGAGGAATTTGATGAAGAAGTTCCAGAAATTGACCCAACACAGCAAGAAATTTACAACTATGTTGAAACATTAGAGAGGAGTTGAAACATTAGAGAGGAGAGCTTCAGAATTTAGAGACAGAACCCCTAGCCCACCAAAGTCTGAAATTGATATGCTAAGAAGAGATAGGTATGAGTTAGAAGTACTCAATAGGCATATCAAGAATGAGAATGAAATTCTGAGAGAGCAGGTTAAACTCAAAACTGATATGAATTCAACTCTGTCTCTACAAATGCAAAAGTTGTATAAGGCCAGTGAAAATTTGAAGAAGAGAAATAAAAAGTTAACCAGGGCACTCACAAATTTGAGATTTAAGTTAGTCATAAGAAAGCCCAGAAGGCCTTTGACTACCAGGCAAAGCAGAAGAAGAGGGTTGGATGTCCTTACAGAGGTCTCAGAGTTCATGGAATAGTTGCATGAGGACATGTAAGAACCTAGCAGTGGGGGTATGTTGAGCTCCAAAGATGTTCTTTCTTCCACCACATTCCACTCCATTTCCTTTGTCCATTACTAATTACAGGCTCAAATGATCAATAGAATTAGTTAAAATTGCTTTAAGAATGAATATCATGACTAACTTGCTATGTTTTTATGATTTTGTCATTGTAGTAATTTTTGAACTAGATCTAGCTACAGAATGCAGACATTCTGTAGCTAGTTGTCGATTTTGCAGCTGTCTTCATGTTTACGCAGGTTCCAGGTGTCATCTTGGAGAAAAACACATATGGGCATATTCCACATCATTCCCTCATCATTTGTTGCTCTCCACGAAGTTTAAACGGAATTCTGTAGGCGGTTATGTACGTGGGAATGTTGACACCTAATCCTATGGATGGGTGTGCACATGTATTTTTGTATATTATTTATTATTAGGAAATAAGGAAGGCCAAGAGTCATTGGGAGCTGAATCCCAATAGCCTCACTTCCCATCTATATAAGCATGTACATTCTTAAGCTAATATACATTGCAGTTTTGAGGAGTTACCTCCTGGTTTGACATGGTATCAGAGCCAGCTCCACATTTGGCATTTCTGCCCTGTGGTGTAACTCCCTACCCTTTGCTCAGTCAATATTTTTAATAGTTTTTGCTGCTCATTAACTGCTAGACTGTTATTCTGCATTTTTTTTCCCTATTTAGCACTGACATTTGCAGCTCCAGCTCCTGCAGACTGCAGGCTCTGTCAATCTGCAAATTGCGGGCTCTGCCATTCCAGCAGTCCTGCAACTCTGTCTTCTGCAGATTCAAGTTCAATTTTTTTATGTAACGCCCTTTTTGGGCCTCCTCATTCATCCCTACGCTCCATTCACTCACACCTCCCTCCTCACCTCCCTCACTCCATTCCCTCAACTTTGCGCCCCCTCCCAACGCCTCCCTCAGCGCTCTCCCTACATTCCTCACACTTCCCTCACGCATACACCATCGACTGTTGTTCCATATATAATACAGCGTTTTGGTTCAATACAGCTCGGCCATATTGCAGCGCTCCTCCATATCTTCCATATAATCACATATTGCAGCGCTCCTCCATATCTTCCCAACGCTCCACTCTCTCTCGCTGCCTGCATACACCTCCCTCTGCGCCCTACGCCCTCCCCTCACTCGATCCCTCCTTTGCATTACAGCGCTCTGTCATAACTTGTGTATATATCACGTTAACACAGCTCTACAACGCGTCCAGCGTTGACACCACCCTGCGTTGTATATCGTTTCATTAAATAATATAACGTTTGATATATTATAACACTCCACTCCTCCACTCGTTTCATTACATAACGCTGTACGCCCCTTCTCCTTTTTCAATACACAAGACGCTGTGTTAAAACGCTATCATATGCGTTATACGCTGTCTCTCCCTCTATTATACTCAAACGTTATACGCTGTCTCTCCCTCTGCGTTTATACAGTTGTGTCTCCCTCTATTATACTCAAACGATGTGCTTTATGATATATCACCACGCTATTATACTCAAACGCTGTGCTTTATGATATATCACCACGCTGTCATATACCTCGCCGATATATATTGTCATATTACCATCATGAAAACGATGTGTGTTTTGTTATACGCCTCTCCATATGCGTTGGTATTACCACATTCGACCATACAACCCACTCACTGTATTTAAAACGTTGTGCATTATTGTATATTTAAACACTGTGTTTCATTATTATCATGGTATGCGTTGGTATGCGCCCCTCCCAGTGCTGACCGCCCACCTACCATAATCATTACGCCCTTTCCACTCCTCTTATATCGCCCCCCCCCCCCCCCCCCCATCACCATTTCATATAATTCCTTTTATAATTCCCATTCCTTTTATACATTTCGCCGTTCCATTCCATATCATTTTTTTTCACATACAATTTTTCCCCAAACAAAAAAAAATACATTTTTTTTTTATGCAGAATCAGTTTATAGCAAAGAGTCTTTGTTTAAAATTCAGTCTTCAGCAAAAGTTTTCTGAGCAGATTTAGTTTCCAGAAAGAGTTTTTAAACTCAGAAAAATTTTTCCAGCAAGAGTTTTTGCCCCTTTATTTGAAATATTTCAAGAGTTCGAAGTTTTTATAGCAGAATTTGTTTCCTCTTCAGAAGATTTTTTTCCAGCAGTCTAATGCATTCTCTCATCTCAATTGTTGGGATAGTTCTCTCCGGCAAAGAGAACTATCTTGAATGGTCGCGGAAAATTAAACACACACTCATTTTTAATGAGCTGTGGAAAGGAATCTGTGAAGGACAAGCAGAAAATCCACCAGAGAAGCCCACTTCAGACAAAGAGCTTGCCATCTGGGAAAACAAGAATTGCAAGGCTTATGCCTTGATTGCAGCCTCAGTGAGTGAAGAGGTGAGTCGCCATATCTCATCATTCTCAAATGCCTATGAAGCCTTGAAGAAACTAAAAGAACTCTATGACTCACATTCAAAATTAGAAAATGTTCAATTGATGGTTAAGCTGTTCAGTCTTGAAATGAAGAATGATGATCCCCTTGCTTTAGCTTCAGAAATAAGATCTATAATGCATGACATTCAAAACACTTGTGTAAAAATGGACATACCTCTCATAGCATATGTTAAGGCATTATATCCGACTTACTCACATTATCTTGAGTCTTTGCAAGCAAGTGGAAATCTTGAGCATATCACCTTTGATAAACTTGAGCAGAAGTTTGCAGAAAGAGAGAAAGCTTTTGGGAAGATGACAGTCCCTTCATCTTCCGAAGAAGCTGCATACTTGGCACATAGAGAAAAGAGTCATACTCCAGATTCATCCAGAGGAAGAGGTGGCAGAAGAGGAAGAGGAAGAAGGAACTTCACAGAAAGGGGGGCAGACAAGCTGACAAATCCAATCTTCATTGCACACGGTGCAATAGAGATGGACATGATGCATCCAAATGCAGAACACCATGGAACAAAATTGAGCAGCACAGAAATCAAGACAAAGGTAAAACAAATGACAAAGACAAAGGTAAAGCACCTGAATCCGCTCACTATGTTCTAGCACATTGTAACAATGGAGTAACTGAAAACCTCTTTGATGTTTCATTTACTTCATGGAGAGATGATTGGTTGCTAGATTCAGGAGCAACATGTCACATGACATTTAGAAAAGATTTTTTTGAAGATTTCACCGACAAAGTTGATGGAGCAGTATATTTCGCAGATAAATCCAAACTCAAGCCATCAGGGCTTGGCACAGTCAGGCTTAAACTGCCTGGTCTTCCTGATCATATCCTACATGAGGTTCTATACCTCCCGGAGTTGAAGAGAAACTTGTTGTCCTTGATTGAAATCCGGCAGCAAGGACACTCAGTTCACTTGTTTGATGGCAAGGCAGAGGTCAGATCAGCATCATATCACTCACTTGTCATGGAGGGAATAGAAGAAGGGAGACTTTTGAAGCTGAAAGGTTCATCTGCTCATGCTCAAAACTTTGCATTCAGTTCATATCATGATGAAGGTACATTTCCATCAAGTCTTTTATGGCATGCTAGATTTGGACACTTAAATTATGACAGCCTTCGTTTGTTGAAGAAAATGGTGTTGATGGACTGCCTACAATTCCTAGAAAACCTAAGGAATGTGATGCATGTATTCTAGGAAAGCATAGCAAACAGCCATTTCATGATTCACACTCAAGAGCACATAGGAAACTTGAACTTGTTCATTCAGATTTATGTGGCCCTATGCTTATTGCTTCTGCAAATGGAAACAAATACATGATGACATTTATTGATGACTATACCAGAATGTGTTGGATTTACTTACTGAAGAATAAGTCTGATGCTTTTCAAACTTTCAAGAATTTTCATGCATGGATTGAAAATGATGCACAAACACATATTGGCTCTATACGTACTGATAATGGAAAAGAATACACTTCAAACGAATTTGAAAATTATCTTCGTCAACATGGAATCAAACATCAAACAACTGTGCCATATAATCCACAACAGAACGGTGTAGCCGAAAGAATGAACAGAACCATTTTAAATATGGTCCGCTCCATGTTATTTTTCAAGAATGTAAAATTGATGTTTTGGGCTGATGCAGTTCTATGTGCTGTTTACATAAAGAATAGGTGTCCTTCAAGTTCAATTAGAAACAAAACTCCTTTTGAAATGTGGCATGGCCACATTCCTTCTGTAAAGCATTTCAGGGTCTTTGGGTCCACCTGTTATGCCTTGATACCCAAGGGTCAAAGGAACAAACTTGGTGCTAGAAGCAGAAAATGTATCTTCTTGGGGTACTCCAATACCCCCAAAGGATATCGTCTCTATGATGAAGCAAATAAGAAGTTTGTGATAGCAAGAGATGTCATATTTCTTGAATCATCCAAGAGTGACAAGGTTGTTGAGCGGCAACTTGATCGCCTGGATAGATTCACACATGCAAAGTCTTTCAAAGAATTTGATAATGTGATTCCACACCTTGAAGGGGGATTCCGATATTGAATCAAACTGTGGAATCATTTCCTGAACCACACTCTCCCCCACATGAAGAAACAACCACGGATGACACATTGGATGATGTGATTGACAGAATTGGGAGATTGAATCTTGAATCAATCCCAACTCGGTCAAGTGACCAGCCAGGGCCATCTCAGAAAGGTCCCCCCAAATGGCTGACAAAGACACTGGAGGATGTTCATCCTGATGAGGTTGGAAAAACAGGAACAAGAAGTTCCACTCAAGAGATCGAAGGTGATGTAGATAATTCTGATTCCCCCGTTGATATGGATATTGCTTATAACCGTGAATCGAGTTTGTCTACGTATCATGAACCAATCCCTTCAAAGAAGCCGCTTCTCATGATGAATGGAAAGAAGCGATGCGGTATGAGCATGATGCCTTGATAAAGAATGGCACTCAGAAGGTTGATCTCAGCTTTTGGAACGAAACCAATTACCGTGGCGGGTCTACAAGAACAAGTACAAAGTGCATTTCGCCACTTCGACAAGCAAGGCCGTTTGTGGCAAAAGGATTCGCACAGAAGGAAGGAATTGATTATGAAGAAACGTTTGCTCCTTACGCAAATGGACCATCCGCATTTCCTTTGCCTTAAAGTGTACCGTGAGTGGCTGGAAATTCCATCGATGGATGTAAAAACAGCCTTCTTGAATGGAGATCTGAAGGAGAAAGTTTATATGTCCCAGCGAGAAGGATTTGTGATAAAGGGTCAAGAACACAAAGTTTGCAAACTTGTGAAATCCTTGTATGGCCTCAAGCAAGCACCACGAGCCTGGTATGAGAAGTCGACCGAGCATCTTCTGAAACTTGATTTCAAACACTTTGATCTTGATGATGCAACTTTGTTTGTTAAGAAAGTTGGAAAAACAGTTGTATATCTTGTGGTATATGTAGATGATCTTTTGATAACAGGAAACAATGAGAGCTATATTACATCCATGAAGAAAGAGTTGAAGAAAGGTTTTGAAATGATTGATTTGGGTCATGTTCATTACTATTTGGGTATTGAAGTAATTCAACATCCTAAATTCATCTTTCTTTCTCAGAAGAAGTACATTGGAGATCTCTTGAACAAATTTGGCATGGATGATTGTAAACCCTTAGGCACTCCAATGGAACAAAACTTGAAGCTCACATCCGTTGAAGGGAAGGAATTTGAGGATGCAACTAAGTATAGACAGCTTGTAGGAAGTCTTATCTATCTGACCACCACCAGACCTGACATCTCATTTGCTGTTGGAATCCTCTCAAGGTTCATGCAAAAACCTTGTGAAGGACATTGGTCTGCTGCAGAAAGAGTACTAAGGTACTTGAAGGGGACTCAAGACTTTGGACTCAAATATACACAGAAGTACTCATCTTCGACCGACTCTCCTATTCGTACTTGATGGTGACAAAGAACAAGTTCGTCATAAAAGTCATACCTATGAGTCTTGGATCAGGAGCTGTCTCATGGAGATCACGCAAACAGTCAGTTCCAGCAGATTCCACGACCGAGGCAGAATATGTGGCAGCAGCTGAAGCAACAAAGGACATTGTGTGGCTCCGGAAAATCCTGGAAGATTTGCAGATGAAATGCATGTGTTCCACCCACTCATGATCGACAACACTTCGCAATAAAGTTGGCCGAAGAACCCAAAGTTCCATGATCGAACAAAGTACATCAATACAAAGTACCATCTCATTCGATATCATGTTCAAGCCAAACGCATCCATCTACATCATTGTTCCACACAAATGAGAATACCGTCGTACATCTTCACCAAAGCACTTGGAAGAGAAAAGTTTGAAAATTTCGTATCGATGCTTGACTCACCAACATCCCTTCGGACATGGGGAATGCCGACACCGCATCCTAATACGGGTGTGCAATTGTATTTTTGTATATTATTTATTATTAGGAAATAAGGAAGGCCAAGAGTCATTGGGAGCTGAATCCCAATAGCCTCACTTCCCATCTATATAAGCATGTACATTCTTCAGCTAATACACAATTCCAGTTTTGAGGAGTTACCTCCTGGTTTGACAGGGAACTCAAACTAGGAGAGAGACTCCTAATAGGACAAGGACAGTCCAGATGTCCTTAATTCTATTACGTGACCACCATCAGAGTCCTAGTTTGGTTTTTATTTGGAAAGACAATTATCCCTAGGATATCTCAAGACAATTATGTAATTTTTGATTATAAATATGGCTCGGGAAACCGAGGGACAAGGTTAGATTTTGTGATTGATTGCTAGATTTCAGAAGTCCGAAAACACTCTGTTTTGAAGTAATTTCTCTCTAATGCAAGGAGTATCACTTTATTGAAAGCACTGAGTCAATATTGAAGAAGATTTTGCGTGCTACTCCGGTGGTAGAGGGCCCCTGCCTCCTGTGCAGCCTTGTTTATACGGTTTAGATAAGTATTTAGTCTCGTTTTTTTCATTTCTAGCTTAAGCACGTTCCTGAAGTTTATGTTGCATGCTTGTTTACATTGATCATCACAGCTAGACTTACTCTTATAAACTCTTCCAAAATATCATCACAATGAATAAGGCGTAGCTGTGGCGTTGTAGGTTTTAGTTGCATTTTCTTTCGAATTTTAAGATTTATGCTTGTTTACACTAAGTGTCACAGCCGGTCTTACTCCTACAAACTCTTCGAAAACATCATTAACAATGAATAAGAAACTGCTGTGGTATCTTAGATTTTAATTGTATTTGTTTTCAAATCTTATGTTTATGTTCAATTGCATTGAATAATACAGCCAGAATTGTTTTTACAAACTCTTCCAAAATATCATTCACATTGAACAAGATGGGCTGTATAATTCCAATAGACTAGTTGCATGTTAGTTTAGTCATAACACTCCGGAGGATAATTTCATTTAGTTCAGCTCTGTCACTACATTTCAAAGTTTGATAATGGAATTTTAATTTAACTCTGTTCACTGTACTTCAAGTAGATTAGTAGCATTCTAGTTTAGTCTTAGCTCACTGTATTAGCATTCCACTTTAGTTGTTATCCATTGCATTTTAAATTGTATTAGTTGTTAAATTTAGATACCACGGTCTTCATTATTTACAAAAAATTCTTTTGTTCCAACCTCATTGTTGAGGAGGTAAATCCCCTCTGCGGACAGAGGCGATCCCTACTAGCCCAGCAGGGGTCTAGCAACAATCACAAAATGTTATAGCGCAAGTTCCTAGTTACGGATAAAAGACCAAGGATGGAGGCCTACCTGGAGTCCAATGCTATGATCCGTAGAAGAAAGCGTTCCTGTTCCTCAGCCTCGGCAGATCACGATCCCTCCACGATCTCCGCGGATGGACACCTGCACATGCAAGAAACAACACGAATACAAGCATAAAATCCAGAATACGCAACTAGATATCAATCAGAAAGGATATAACTCATATTAACATAAGGGAAAACAGAGTGGAACCATAACCATAATCATTCATTAAATAACAATCGAAAGAGAGTACAACCAATGTTCTGACACCATGATCTCCTTCAAAAGGGTCCCCAGTCGTTCACGTCTCGCAAAGCTCGCCAGGGAAAGGGAAAACCTCTCTTGAGTCTCTCGACGATAGTCTCCTTACTTGAGTCGGCCTTAAGGGAAGAAAGAGGGCTCTTACAGCACAAAGGCTCTTGGGAATTAGGAGATTCAAAGCTTAGGCACCTCAAGACTAGCTTGCAATGGCAAGAGGCAAGCTTTTATAGATGGGGAAGGAGGGAGTTGGGATCCCTATTATTGTGGGATTGGCCCTATCATGAAGGAAGGTTCCATGAAAGGTGGAAAACCACTTCCCTTCCATAGAACTCCCATAGCCAAACCTCCCAACTCAAGATAGGCAATGGTTTCTGAGTTGGTTGAAACACAACTTCCGCAATCTTTATTTAAAAAACACTCCTTAAATTGGCTGGCGCGACTGCTGCTCTGGGACAGAGTGCCAGTTGGCTCGGCCTCTTTGCAGGATTTTCCTCATTGGCGCGAGTGATGAACTGGCTGCCCGCGCCAATGCAAAAGGAGATGCTTTCATGATTTTTTGCAAGGAGATGTCTTTAGGGCAATTGAAGCTCATGTTTAGAGGGATGCATTGATGATAATTTCAAGGCATGACATTGCTCACAGGTCACATAATGGGTCCTCCATTGTGCGGGACGGGGAATGGTAGGGACGGTGACAAATTATTGTGTAACACTCATATTAATACATAATCATCTGGACAGAAGCTAGTATCAGTCTAAGACCTGGAGTATTTTGCAACCTTTTTACCATTTCACAAATAAGCCTTTTCTCAAGGAATATTCTAAAAATAAACCTATAACTTTTGAGTAAGGCCTAATGGTGCTAAATTGAGTTGCAAAACAGAATTAGAAGTTAGTTTAGAGTAAAAATCTTATTGTGCTACAAATGTTCTTTTCCAAATATGTTGCAATGAACCTTTAATCATGGATGAGATGTTGTAACATTGTAAGTTGATTGTTTATTTAGGAGAATTTCATTCCCACTTAACTTGTCCATTTATCAAGCTCTTCCAACACATCTTTAATGAATGAATTGGATAAGTTCAAGCTCATGTTGTGATTTATTTCCTTGCAATGAAGTCATTATCAAGCTTTGCATTTGTTGTTTGCCAGCCATAGTTTAGGCTTTGTTCTGTTTTAGTATTTGCATTTGTTGTTTGCCATCCATAGTTTAGGCCTTGTTCTGCTTTAATATATCCAATAGCTTCTTTTCACCAGCATTTAGTTCTTTCCCTTTTCAAACATAAAACCATAAAACCAAAAACATCAGAAAACACTAAACACAACGTAGTGAGAAACAAATACCTAGGCACATATAGTGCACCACACTTCAGCAGCTTACCAACCCTGGTTGACAATTAATGAACTCAATTTAGGAACACTAGGTTGAGCACAAACAATGATTTAGTTGAAAAATATTTGAGTGTGGGAGACATATACAAGATCCCTGTGAGGTCTTATATATTCCATGTTTTTAATACAAGCAAGCCAGAGAGGCTTCAACTAACTAGTATTCTTGCTAGAACTTTGGAGAGAAGAACTAGGCATATGATGGAAAACCAATCCCAAGTTAGGAACATTGTCCACAAATTTATTTGGTATGTTTGTTGCTACTTTGATTTATTTCATATAAGAAAAAAATAATTGCTTTGATTCCTGTGCAGAAGTAATTTGCTCTTCCCAGTCTTTCACCATTTGCTCAGACTCAGTAAGTTGTTCTTGCATGTGTTCAAGTTTCTCTTTGGTTGCAGCCAGTGGAGTTTCTAGATTAGTATTTTTGGTCTCCAATAGCACAAGATCCTTCTCTATATCTGATTTATGTGAAGCTATAGCTCCTAATTCATACTCTCATTACTGCTTTGATTCATGTGCAGAAGCAAGTTGCACTTTCAGGTTTGCCACCATTTGTTCAGACTCAGTGAGTTGGCCTTGTATGCATTCAAGTTTTTGTGTGAGCCATGATATTCTCTGGATGATATTCATGAGTCTTTAATTGCATAAACTCCTCCTCTAAATCTTCATATTTGTGTATATGTGTCTTCAACTCAAATTCCAATGCTTCTTTTCCAACTTGAATGTTATTAAGCTTCTGAAGTATGTTTTAGCCAAGATATTCTCTAGATTATCTTTGTGGGTATTCAATTGCATAAACTCCTCCTTTACATTTGCATATCTGTGTACATGGATCTTCAACTCAGATTCCAATGTTTATTTTTCAGCTTGAATGCTATTAATCTTCCGAATTATGTTTTAGCCAAGATATTCTCTAGATTGTCTTTCTGGATCTTCAATTGCAGAAACTCCTCCTTTAAATTTGCACCTCTGTGTACACAGGTCTTCAACTCAGATTCCAATGTTGTTTTTTCAACTTGAATTCTATTAAGCTTCTGAATTATGCGAAAATTTCCATTCAACAGGGGAGATTGATAGTTTTTATTACTTTCTTGTCCCAAAATACTATCTTTACTAGACCAATTATTGTGCAAACTAAACCAGATCGTGTCAAAAGTTTGAATTTCGAAGTCAGTGGCTTCATTTTGTGAAATTTATCATAATCATGTGTAGAACTTGTCCTAACTAGGGAAAGGAAAGTTACTAGTTCAGTAATCAACTGTACAATTGTTGTTTTTACAAGTAAAAACCGATCCACCTTTTCATGCATAGCAAATGGCATCGAATGTCATGAATGTTGCATCATATATTTTCGTGCAGCTTTCATCAAACCACCTCATGATTATTAATGGGAAACACTAAGCTCCTCTCTCTCACATGGGCCCACTAAGCTCAGCTCTTACATGGCTATACGATGGCATTCACATGATAATGATATGATAAAAGAAAAATATCAGCATTCTTATTTCAATCCTAGATTTAGGAAATATTTTAGATATTACTAATAGTAGTAAGGCCAATTTGTTTACTTGACCTTGTTGTTGACCATTGAATTTTGAAATATTCAAAATACAGATATATTTAAAATATACTCCCAAAATAAATTCAAGAGTAAAATACATACACTTCAATTCATATTCAATTCTCTCTACCCATTCTCATTGTAATCCACATTTCTCTTTGTTCACCGCCATTGAGCTGCAGTGCGCCCTTCGATTCAGCAACTTCGTCTAGAGGTATAATTGGTTTCAAGATCAATTAATTTTTTCTCTACTCATCCATTTAACTGAAAATTGATCAACAAATTTCGGAATTTTGGCATCTAGCTTATGAACTTCAGAAGCTATGAGTTGTGTATTTCTAGGTCGTTGAGTTATACATTGTACGAATTTGACAACAATGGAAATAGTAGTTGCCAAATCTACTTTAATAACACAAATTTTACTTCCAGAATCAGAAAGAGAAGTTGATTCTACATTCATTAAAGGTCTACTACAAACATAAGGATCAATTTCACTTTCATCAACTACTATTCCATTTGTTACATCCTCTGATGCTTTCACAACGACTGTTGCATTTGTTACATCCTCTGATACCCTAAGAAAGTCTGCACCCTCAGCTTCAGTATCGAGGATTACATCGAGCCTATCTTGAAGACTAACTAAAGCAAATTCATTCAAAACATTTTTATCTTGTAAAGGAGTTAGTTTTTTGAACAAATCAAAGCATTCCCAATTGGCGGTTAGAAGATCCAACTCTCTTTGTGCGAGAATTTCTTCCAAAGAATCATTCTCCTCTTGAACAGATGAAGCACTTAAACCTCCTACAACATTCTTCCCAGTCAATTTATCTTCTTTTTCTATTCCTGTCTCACTGAATCTAGCAGAAGGCATGGAGGCAATTTCTCCATCTAAAGAAAATCACCCATCAAGTCAACCTTGGGTGCATCACTAAGATTTTTGAATTTACCATTTTTTTGTCTTTTCTAAACCGATCCAGTTCTGCAATCAGTGCTGAGGCCCATGGCTTTACACTAGGATCACTATCATTCCCATCTTCAGAAATTAAGGTCATGCTTGGTGAATTGCTTGTACTCCCACTTCTTGGTCCTTCTAAATCCAACTTGAGAGTAAGTTTATGTCATTGTTCAACCAAGGATTCTAACTTTTCCACAACACTAGAAAGTTTTCCAGTGGTTCTAGCAGGAGATCGCTGACTTCAACCTGTGACGGCACAACGGGCAAGTGGTGTGGGCATGGATCCATGTATCCACGCATTCCACGTGAAACACATGTTTGCATTTGGGGATCACTCTCAAGATCTTCGACTGTTGAAACATGATGAGACAAACCACACATTTTATCCTCTCCTTCGTGCCATTCAGGGAGTCAAAAACATGTTGAGACAAACTGCGCATTCTAGCCCCTCCCTCATGCCATTCAGGGACGTGAATTTTAATATAGGAAGGGATTCCACTACCGCACAATCGACTCCTGAAACCCTTGGTATGGTCATGGGAAGAGATGACCCTATTTCATCTCCTGCATTAATGTTTCACTTGTAGTGTTTATCATAGAGGAGGAGTAGAAACGTGAGAGTAAACATCATGAGGAGAAGGCCGACTACTACTACAATGCTGGGACAAAACCAGTTTCATATGTACCACTCAATAGGTATATCAATTAAAACTTAAATGCACATTATGTGGACACGTTTAAAATATTGTGTCGAAGACTACGAATCTCTACAGTGCCACCTAATAGAACCTTATAATAAAAAACGCCTTTGACGTAATTAGATAGAGTCCCTATCATTCGTTTTGAGCTAAGATCAAACTCTTGTTTTTTAGTATGAACTATGTTATCACTCTCAATTTTTCAAATTTTTTTTATAGGGTCATCATAAGCTTCACCTTGTATCATTAGGTTAGATCATTCATTTGATGAAAAAATCACTTAATCATGTTTATTATAGCTCATAGACACTTCATTAGTCTTGTCATTAGGGTCATTTCCACAATAATCCACCTTGGGTTCACTTGCATAGTCATCAAATTTAAAAAAATAGCCACCTGTCTACTTTTTCATAGTTTCGTAGTGAATACAGTGCAAAATAGGCAGATTTCGCTACGAAACTACCTAACAATTTCGTAGCGAATCTGAGGATTTCTCTGTTTTTTGACTTTTTGAGCAGTCAACTTCAAGGGCAGTTTCTGGGCAAACAGAGAAGCATTTTAAGAAACTGAGAGAGGTTATTTTCAAGAACATATCAAATAACATTAACCTCTTTCAATTTTCTCAAAGATGCTACAAATTGGGAGATTCAGAGATGTATTTCAGCTCTATTTTTAGAATGTGTTTTTTTCCTGTTTGATACATGTTTTTCAAATGTGATTCCCGGACACCTGGATATGTTTTTCAAAAAACCAGGAGAGGTTTTTATTCAGAACGAAATGACCTACAAAAAAATCCTTAAGTTTTACAACAAATATCAAGGATATGTAGATAGGAGCTCATCTCCGAACCCTATTTGTTTAGAAAAGACAGTCATTTTATTAGTAAATAAACTTGCTAAAGGTGAAAAAGATGTTTTTTGAAGAGGGTAAGAAGCATTTTGAACCAATTTTGCCTTATCATCCCCCATAAGATCAATTTTAAGACCTACAGGTGAAATTTTGAAGAAAAATTGAGAATTTTGAATTTTTCTGCAAAGTGAGGCAGTTTTGTAGCGAGCTCCAGGCTTGAGGGCCGAAATTCGCTACAAAAATTCTGTAGGATGTTTTTTACTTAAAAATCAATTTTGATGGAGATTCAAGGAGGGGAAAAAATTGTATTTAGCTCATTAGCCCAAGGAAGATCCTCCAATAGTCAGAAAGGTCAAAGGTTGTGCAAAAGGTGGATTTTGGAGTTTGCTATGAAATGAGCACTACTAAATTTTCTGTACATGACTGTTTTAGCAGTCAAATTCAAGTTTGATTTCTGACCAAATGAAAAAATATTTTGGAAATATGAAAGATTTTTTTCTTCATCACAGGCCCAACTACAAAAACCTCTCTCAGTTTCTGAAAATCCATCAGGGTTTGGAAATTATACTCTCATCTTTGAAGCCTATTTTTCAGAATTTTCACTAACCAGCTTTGTGAAAAAATTGTAAAATTCGACTTGGAGGAGGTCCAACTCAGCATCCACGTGGAATAATGACACATCAACACTCTAGTACACTCAGAAAATTAGTTGGTTGCAGTTTATAAGGGTTATTAAATTGATTTGTTGAACTATTAATGAAATAAGAGTCATTTTTGTATTCAAACTCTGCAAAACAGAAATATCCCTAGGAAGTCTCCAAGTGATGGAATCATGTTTGAAATAGGTCTCTGAGGTGGGAATTCGAGGTGAGCAAGGTGGAAAATCATTGGTATGAGTCCTCACTCTATAAATGAGAGAGTTTTAGAGTTAGAAAGGGTTGAGAGATGTTATGTATGTACTACTATTGTAATATGTGGCTATCAATAATATACTTTTGCAGCAGCTTGTTTCTGACACAAGATTCATTGTATGTTATTATCTATGCTTGTTTATCTCAGTACTTTTGATATTTGTGCAGTGGTTCATGTGTAATCACTTGTAATTCAGAATGTGCTCTAACTTCCTGTACGCATGTAGTTTGTTGCTTTGTCCTTCATGTGTGATTTGATAAGAATATAAGTGCCTTGGCTTCCATGACATTTGTTGTTTTGTAATTGAGACTTACACTGACTCCATGCCCAAGGGTAGTGATTCCTTGCATCATTCACCTAATTTGAACACATAAAAACCCAAATAATAAACCATCAGAGTTGGCCATATGCTTTTAAACTTCATTGAAAATCATTTATTCTTCCTTTGAGAGAGCCCTCTCATACTGGATAGGCTAATTTCCAGTTGCAAGTGGTCTGAAATAGTTACTCCAAGTTGACCATTGAAGCAGCCCAACAAGACTCAATTTGGTGATAACAAACTATTTTTTTTCTAGATTCTTGTTTTTTCCTTCCTTTTCAGGAGATGCCTTAAAGTGTTTTAGCATCACCGTTGTCGTTTGATGTACTTTTGAGTCCCACTGACTTAAATTGGTCATAATTTATCTTTTTCCCTGTAGATTGGATTGAATATATGCATTCATTTATGAATACATGAGTGTGTTTAAAGTTCTAAACACATAACACATACAAACTCACACACACACACACACACACACACACACACACACACACACACACACACACACACATGTTTGTGTGTGTGTGTGTGTGTGTGCGTGCATGAAAACACATACATATATGTGTTAAATATAAATATCTAATATATCAAACTAAGTCTAACTAAGTCTATATTTTAATATACATGTAGCTTTTTTTCTTATTACCGGGTATTTTGAGAATTGTTGTTTCAAACTTTGATAAGCTTTAAAATTTCAAGTAAAATGGATAAAAATGGACACTTAACATAAATTACCTTTCACATCTTGTTATACAGAACAAATGTAGCATTAATATTTATACATTTTGACAAAGTTAGGTCAACCCCGAAAATGTGAAAGAATAACATAACCTAGAATAACAAAAATTTTTTTTTTTTCAAAAGAAACGAGTAACTTAACTAACTGGGGAAGAAGGTCAAAATTTAATTCTTGAAGATATTAGGTATATTTCTTAGATTTCATGTACTTAAAGGCACTTAATATCGGCGATGCACAAAGGGTCAAGTGGCTATCAAGTTTTCCTTGGAAGGTAAAGAGGCTCATGGGTCAACTTAATAGCAAACTACACCAACATGCACCAACCTGACCTTTCATTATTAGGCGATTGAATGAATGTATATAGACTTCTCAGTCTACTGAGAACTATCTTCCACAAGCTTTTCAAATTAAGCATGTAACTTTTGAGGACAACGATTTTACAGTGCCCTCATGGGACAGTGGGGTGGTTGGTTCATTGGGGTGTTATCCCCTCCACCCAGTTTCAAATCCCATGAGGGGGCACCTTTGGCCCGTTATGATAAGTCTCAAGGCTCAAAGAGTGGCTCCCACTTTTCCATGGAGTCTCGACTCTTGCTAAGTCATAATTTATGGTATATCTCGCTTGTGGGATATTAGATATACTCTTGATGTTATAGTGGTAGCCGCTAGGTTCGATCTTGGGCCTCGCCTAGATTAGTCCAACAAGTTACTAATTCACCATGGATTAAAAAAAAAACTTCCAAGGATTGTATGATCTCCTTGGGATTAAATAGTTGTGTAGAATGTTAAAATTCTAGTGTTTTAAAATTTTCATATACTTTTTAGGGGACGTAGGTGAAGGGGAAAAAATAAGCTACAAATAGGAATTAGGCAATGCAACAAATGAGGCAGAGGCCTTAACACTACTCCAAGGGCTAAAAATCCTGGACTCAAGTTGCACCAAGAATACAATTGTCATTGGGGATTTTTCTATAGTTATCAAACTCATGAACAACTTGAACACCCCATCCAATGGGAAACTTGTCAGGCTCATTGCATTATGATGAATTCAAAAGGAAGCTCTTCGCACTGAAAATGTGAAGTGTTATCATGCATTGAGAGAACGTAATAGCTAGGCAGTAACACCAATATAGCCTCCCAATTGAATGAATGAACACTCAAAAAAATGGGGAGTTAGCATCCCACCCTATACCATAGGTTTTCTATGAAGTCCAACAATGAATGTACATTCTCCTCGTTGCTTTTATGAGGGTGGGATATAGAATATAGTTGAGAGCACAATGTTATGGGCACTTTTCCCATAATAGTTTCACACTCTCAATTTTTCTATGTGAAACTGACTTGGATTTGGAATGGATTCTTGATGATCTCTTGCACTTTCTTTTGAATCCTTGGGATTGGAAAGGAAATGGATGGTTATTTTTTTTGTTTATTTTCCAATGTCTCGAGATTTTCTGTGTTGATGTTCTGTGCAACTCTGGAAAGGCTAATGATAACCTTATACTCTTGACTTTCGGTTGTTTTGATATTGGGCATTTTACCTTTGAGTAGGTTGGTTGGAACACATAACTTGGCTACATCTGGTTGTCCTCATTTTGGTAAGTCTGGTTGGAAACACCTGGAATCATAGGAACATGAATAGCCCTAAATATATGAGAATCAAATATGGAAAATTCATATAATTTACCAGGGGATGCACAAACATGAGGAATTTATCAATGGAAATAGGACTTCGATCTTTTATTTTACAACCAAATTTCATGGCAAAGAACAAATCTACAATACTCAAAATGCAGTGATGATGGAAACTCTTCTTCAACAAAAGAGACAAATTCAGGGATTAGAAGAAGAATGGTATTTTCTCCATAATAGGTCTATAATTTAGAGAAAGATTCACAATAAGAAACTCCCAACCTAAAAATGTCTTTGGGTTCTATTCGAGGAGATCCAAAAGAAGTGGAAACAGTCCACCAAATGTTGGAAGACATGGGTGTGTAAAACCAAGAATTGCAAGCCGCTAATATTGGCCAGGACGAAGCACATAAAAAGCATGTTTTCCAATAGTCTCAATTTTATTCATTCTATATTGAATAGTACTGGTCTTAGGTATCTTCTTCAAATTTTATACTATTAGGAACTTTTTGAAATCCTCCACGAAAGATAACATTATTTTTTTCTGCATCATGTTAATGTTTGTAGCGGCAGACAGGTACTTCTGCATAGGCTAAGTGTCAAGCATGCATGAGTCAATGAAAACCTTCCTAGGAGCTTGCTCATGTTGATTGAGTATCTATTATGAATTTTTTTCCTAAATCTAACTTAAGAAAAGCACATTGATTAATGTTGGTTATTGGACTAAGGTTTTCTAATGAAAAGTGAATTATTCAATTTAGTGATCTAGATCTAATTTCAATTGTTGATCTCAAGTGGGTTACGATTTAGCCCTAGACTTATATCACTTTGGAGATTAGATTTTGAGATCTAACTGAATGAAGAATTATAAAGACAACCTAAGGGAAGGAGGAAGACACAAGAATTGCAAGTGATTTGCAAATTTAAGAGAGATATTTTCTCAAGTGAGGAGTGAGAGAATTAAGGCTAAAGTGAAGAAAAAGTTTGTAGCTGAAATTCTAAAGAAGGGACCACAATGGAGCTAGAGGTCATACAATTGCCTAAGCACCAGAATTTTACAAAGGGATGCAAAGTGTGAATGATATCATCTCTAAGGAGTGCACAAGGAATGTCGCATGTGCAAGAGGCTCATCACACAAGTTGCACGTGCGAGGGCTAAGGAAATCCAAAGCCACACTTGTGAGTGGAGGTCAACTTTTGGAGGGTCACACAAGTGAAAAAGGAGTAAAAAAAAAGGGCATATCAAATTTTCCTAGAGCTGAGTTTTCCAGGTTTCATTTCCTGTAATTTTTTTATATTTCTCTATGGGCCATTTTCTTTGTAAGGAAGCATGTTAGACATTGGATAAAGCAGTACCCCCCCCAGTGTGTTTCGTAACATGCGCTTAAACGCCTCTCGTGGATCGATTAACTCTAGTGATGCTTCTGTTTACTAACACCTACTAGTTTTGGCGTAATGGAAATCATGATTCTAACAAGTGGTATCAGTGCCAAAGGTCTCGAGTTTGAATCACACTCGGCTCATACTGCAGGGGAGATTGTTGGACATTGGATAAGCCAACACTTCTCGTGTGTTAAACAACATGTTTTTAAGCACCTCTTGTGGATCCATTAACTCTGGCGATGCGTCCGTTTACCAACACCTTTGGTTTTTGGTGTAATGGAAATCATGATTCCAACAAAAGCCCTTATTTATGGCATCATCTAACCATTATACATTTTGGAGTTTTTGGCAAAGATTTAGCGAATTATTTTTTGGTAAAATCTTGATCTTTGTTATTTAAAATGGGTTTTTGACTGCATATATGGATTCGACACCCTAAAATTTTAAAAAAACCCTGGGGCACTTGCATTATGCAGAGTTCGCAACTCAAACTTGTAATTCCAATAAATCTATGATGGATTCTGGAAAAATTAGACTGAAAAATATGTCTTAAAATCTCCAAAATGTATAATAGATAGACTACAACCTTATTTATTATGAGAAATAAAAGTAAAGGATAAATTGGAGGGTTTTTGTTCTTAGTTGTGTGACTGATTTTCTACTTGTGCTTCTACTACCAATTTTATAGTTAAAATATCAGTGTATTTTTATTTAGAAATTTCATAAAATAATTTAATGGGTTAAATAAATTTATGGGTCATAAAAATTGCTTGGGAAATGAGATCTCGTATTCAGGAAATTAACACATCAAACTTTTGCAATATAATTATTCTGATCATATGTCGAATTATGGACCATATGAAAATATCTCTTTTGTATTACTACATTGACCACTACAGCTGCAACAACTTTCTAATACAAATCATAATCATTTTGGTTATAAAAATTAAAAGAATAAAAAAAACATATGCTTTTGAAGCACTTCTTGTCACTTGTATCCTACAAAACATTAATCTCGTTGGAGTTATGTTAAAATTGGAAACTAGGGCCAAACTCCACCTTGGATAACTCATATGATGGAGATGATATTTTTATTGGATTTCTCTTTCCGGGAGGTGCAAGATTGATCTAAATATCATCTTGTTTGAATGAGTAGAAGTGTGGTTTTGAATTTAATTCTCACACATGTGAAAATTATCAAGGTTGGCCAGAAGTCTAATGTAAGCTCATGAAGCCCCAATATATGTGTCTCCACTCCTCAACGAATTGTATAAATAAGAGAGGCATTTTCCTCATTTTAGACATCATCACTCAATACATCTTTCACTCTCCTCTCATCAATGGTTCGTACATCAAAGGACCAGCTTCTCTTCACAACATTGACCAAGGTTAACCGAAAATTTTAGTCGGAAATTTAAAAATATATTTTTGGGCTAATTGCAGGGCGTGGAATAGTGTTGACAAAGGGTCAAAACCCCATATTTGACTTCGATTTTCACGCAGAAATTTCGATTTATTGAGGCCGCATCCTTTGGCACTCATACCGAAGCATTTGGAGCAGGTTGGCTTGTGTTGACCGCGAACCCTTTGACCGCAACGTTGAATCTGTGTTAATTGAGTTTGACCAATACTTTCAACACTATTTTGGGTTGAATTTGACTATTTTTGGAGGCCGAATTGACTAGGTTTGATCGAGCTGATTTGGAGGAGTATTTCTACTGGTTTGACCAATGTTGACTTTCTGGTTAGGGCATCCTGTTGACTGTTGTTTGACTGAACTGTTTTGACAGTGATTGGGAAAGTGAAATTTTGTATGATGTATTCTCTCCCTCTACTGAACTTTGGAAGAATAATAAGAATATTTGATCAAAGGGTTTTCCCCACATTAGGGTTTTTCCCTGGAATTCACCAAATATTGTGTCCTTTTGTCTTGGCTTGTCTTCTTCTTATTGCTTATGTTATATCTATATTTACTATCAATGTTAATGCGATTTCTAATCTATAAATTGATATTGGGCTAATTAAATTTCTCAAAAGCATAGAAAATACCATTGTTAACTAAAATTAACATAGTATCAAATCCCAGGTGAAGACAAATCCCAAGCAAGAGTGAGAAAAGAAATCACTGAGATTTGTTGGACAAGGACAAGATTCAATGGTCTCCTCATCTTTCTTCAAATTTGATGGCAAGCTCAATGATAAGACTGATTATCATGCATGGAATATGTCCCTTGATTTGACTTTGGAAGAGATTGATGTTATGGATTATGTGCAAGGAAAGATTGTTGAACCTCCTTCAAATGCACCGGTTGCCACTAAGACGAAGTACAAGAAAGGTGAAGTCAAAGCTAAGAAGATCATCAGGGATACTATTCAAAAACATTTGGTTGCTTACATTTATGAATTGGGGACATCTAAGGAGATGTACGACAAATTGGTTAGCATGTTCAAAGCTAGCTGTTATCATCAATAACAAATAGGTTGGTTAAGGATGTCATTTTGAGTTAATTCAAGCGTGTTGGTCAAATAAATTCATGAAAATTGATAAAATTTCATGAATGGTCTATAGTCTTAAAGGGTCAAAGTGTTTTTGTGTCATGTAACTAAGGTCTTGTCATAGGAAAAATTCAAAAATTTGCATACATTAGGTTAAATAACTCATTTTTGAAATTTGTCACCTTTTAACTGAGTCCGCAACGATTTCTGTGCAAAACAGGTTGTTTTCACTACAGACTCACATGGCAGTTCTTTAGTGAATCTGCCAACTTTCTAACGGAATTAGCTATGAACTCCTGTTTTTCTGCATTGGTTAAGGGATCGATGAGTTGTCAGTTTGACAATAGTTGGTGGTAAAATTTACCATCACATGCTTACCTGTTATGAATAATTATTTAGTGCATGCCATGCTTGGTCATCATTATTGTTACACGTCATTTTGTCACCATGATATTTGAATGTCATTATGGGTCTATCACCATCCATATTATGCTCCCTTAAAGGTAAAAAGTATCCATGTTCCTGAACCAAGTCTTGGAAATTGGAGAAAATATTTTTAAAACCTTTAAAATATTACCTACGCTCTTTTTGTGACCATTACCTACGCATGCGCTGATACTTCATCTATTAGCCGCGACGATCACTGCTTTATTCGCCACTAAAACCTGCGCACCCCCGTAAAAAGGAAGTAAACATGAAAAGGTAACTTCTAGAAGCCTAGTTGGTCGAATATTCTCCCATCTGGAAGCCTCTAGAGTAGCGTCAGTTAGAGCTTTATCCCTCTACTCATGGAGCTTATCCTTTGGCCAAAGGAACCCAAATCCCTTCACGGGAGGAACTCATCCCTCCCTTGATGGATCTGAAACTACCTCAATCTCTCTATAAATTGAGTTGAAGTTTCAGGTTGAAGAGTAGATTCTAAACTGGAGAGAGTTCATAGAGGTCATAAGATTTTGAATTAGTAAGTTGTTGCTTGCACATTTAAGATCAAACCTTTGTGCACAAGAATTCATGTTGGTCATTCTAGAGGGGAAAGCTTGCCAAAACCAAGGAAACGATTGCGCAAACACATGGGAGAAATATGTACAACATCAAGGCTCAGGTTGTAAGATTGTTCTTTTTTTTTATTTCTGATAATATATATGGATCTCTTTTTCTCATTTTCTTGTTTCTGAATTCATAGAAATTATGTCAATACTTAGACTCCTTGATCACGAAGTTGAACTAGTATTTATGATTATTGTATACTGCAGGTGATTTGATCTTTTGTGTTGTTTGTAGTTGCAGGTTCTTCTCGGCATCGAAGAATTGCTTTGGAGAGAAAGGAAAAAGAAAACATAGAACGTGTAACACCTCTCACTTCAATTTTTTATTTTTTGTTTTATTATTATTATTATTATTATTTTAATATTTCTGTCAGACTTTGACGATATATGATTTATATTCTTAACTATGTCGTTTCTATGCCATCATAATTAAGATTCTTGTATAATTTATAGCCATCCTAATTAAATTCTTTTTCCAAAAACGTATTATGCAACCATGTCTAAATTTTAACCTTGGTCCTATTCCACTTAGGACTAATGCATTGGAATGGTTTTTATCCTACCGAGGACTTGGACATATTTATTATACATTTATAATTTCATTGTACTTATTCTTCTTTACAGGGCCTCTTTATAATATAAATGAGATCCCTCACTCATTATATATATTTATCATTACGCATTCCTATCATTCCTCCCTAATTTTGATGTTTCACCCCAAACTTCTACCAACATCAACCTCAAAAATATTATAATGATTCCTTACTAATTCTTTCGACTCACTCAATCAACGTGTAACTTAGTTACTGTTCTATTTGTTCATAGTCAAAATAATGTAAGTATTCATTCGCAAGTTAGCATTGTTCATCAATTTGGTTCGTTGGTGTAATAATCATCATAATTGATAATGTCAGTAATGGACTTTTCGTGTACTAACTCTTTTTCGATATTAATACTCCTCGATCTAACCCTCCCTTGTCATATCGATTTCCCTACCCTACAACTATTAGTCTTCGTGCGAAGTTGAACCATTAAATTTGTTATTAACTCAATGGTTGAGCCCGAGAAGTGATGGTTTCGATGTGGTTACAATTTATTAATGCAATTGCCCGTAATTGGTTTTGGACTTCTCACCTAACGTTTGAAACTACCCTTCTTGGCTGTCAGCATCTGTTCATATCAGCTAGAGTATTAGTTGAGTAGATGTGACTGCTTGTCCTTTCGATTGGGAATTAAATGGTTACAGTACTAATCACATGGCTCAAATCTATTTTTCAATACGCAGTTTTTGGGTTTCCCCATGCCATTGAATTTCAGTATGTATGTATCCGAGGTTAATCATTGATATAATTACACGTGGATGACGGAGATAATTAACTTCCTAGGGTTTCTGTTTGACATAAACCCTCTCATCTTTTGATGTGTTTTTCATTGTTGCGCGGCGACTTTGCTCAAACATTCCTCAGCTCTTCTTCACACATGACGAAAGGTGTAGCAAAGGCCAGAACGCTTCTGCTTAATCCAGGTAATCCAATTTATTCTATTTCCCAACTAATGTATATTGATATTTTTCTCAGGTCGCATTGTATGCGTTTTCTGTAAACTTTTAGTTTCCACTGGTTTAATTGCTTATGTTACTATCGACCAGAGTTTAGGATTAATTTATCATTCCTATTAGTTCATTCTCGTGGTCATTTGTTAATGAACCCTGCATTACTGCATTTTGAGTGTTTTTCAATTTATTTTCTCACAGAAGTTCGAATGGAATCTTCGGTTTAATCTTTCTCATATTAACGAAATTTATAATGTACCTCCATTATTATGGAGTTCTGTGTTACCATTACTCTCTGCGTGACGTCTTTTATTCTCGACCTTGAGAAGGATTTCTGGCCCTACTTCGGTAGAGGCAACAAGTTTATTTGCCCATAATCCTTGTGAGAATAAATTTTACCCTTAAGTTTGGAACCCATGTAACTGTTTCTAGTTTCGTATGGAAAATATGCTTCCCATCTTTTCTCCTCTGGCGTTTCCATGGCTTTTGTGGAAAACGCAGATCAGTAACATCCTCAGCGTTTTTGAGTATTCAATTCCCTATTTTAGAAAGGATACATCTTAGATTACTCCCTAGTTCAGATCTTGGAGCCTTAAGGTGTTGTTGGAGTATATGAATTCGAGATTCGGAACTATCTCTCCGTGTTTTTCTTGGTACGAATACTTCGTTCCTCTAGTGCAACTTATAATTTCACATATTGACAAACTGGGTTTGTTTAATAATGACTTTGATAGTTTTTCGATGTATATATATTTTTGTTAAATTCCTAACCCCAGATTTAAACCTGTCACTGGGCTTAGACACTCTGGGAGTTGGATCTAAACAGACTTTGTCCATACAACCATACAGATTTTAGGATTAATATTGTAGCAAAATCTGTTAAATGTATGGGCCTTTTTCTAAATCACCACGCCTAATGCAAATTAAACATATGTGTATTCCACAAATTAAACTTAAGCAATTTCACATTAATCTTAGCTCTTCCCTAATCAGGTGTTAAGCATTCCACATGAAAATGTACAATCAAACAGTCCATTTCTAGTTTAGTGGGCATACCAATTTGCTCTGACTAGTTTCCACCCAACTGTAAAGTTCTCTCTTCGTAACTCACCCCCAAGCAGAGACCTTAGCTCCAGTGATAGAAAATCGTTTGTCTATCTTGCAACAACTTATTTAAGCTTTGCTTTCCCTAGCCCGTTTCCATTTACTGCTTCCAGTAAATTCAAGATGCTTTCTTCTTGTTTTGCCTAGGATTTCCCTTTGTTTCTTCCACAGAAGTACTTTAAAAGCTGTCTTTTCCGCTTTTCCAACTTTTTCCACATCTTCCCAATACTTTCCTCTTTATTGGGGAAATTAGATATTTATCTCCAAATCTATTTTTTTTAGTAACTTGTTTTATTTCTTCCAAGGATTTCTGGAAGGTGTGGGAAAGTCTTATCACTTTATCCATCCTCATGGATTAGGTTTTTTAGATCTCAATTCTCAATCTAGTCATTGCACACATAATTTTCCATTTTATTTTATTAAATAAAAATAAAATAAATCCACATAATAGTTCTCCATTGGGGTCCACTTTCCCCTTTGGATTTGTTCAATTATCAAATTAAAAACATAGAAACTCGGGGTATTACAGAACGTCTCTGTTGAAAGGTAGGAGCATAAATTCCTTATTTCAAAGTTCTAATAATATAGAATGTGAATAATTTAGAGAAAGAGGCATTCAATGGTTGTTTGTTTCTAGTTACCTGTTAGGGTACTAGGGAGATCACTCTTGTCTGCAAGAGGTATTAATCCACAAAACAAATTGACGACTCCACTGGGGAAAGACAAGTTTAGTTTTTCTTTGGTTTTGTTTGGAAAGACAAATTTAGTTTTTCTTTGGTTTTGTTTGGTTTGACATTCTAGCTTTCTTAGTTTGACTTCTTTGAGTGTGGTAATATTATTTGAAGTTTTAGGAAGCTTGTACTTTTTGAGTCCAAAAGTCCTTCAACTTTCTCTTAGATAGAAATTCATCGAAATAAAGAGTTTCATTTTCATATTGATGCATTTAGAGTATTTTGCGTTAGGTCACAATATCATCAAGTTTCATCTCCATACCCCCCTGCATAAATAACAACCAAATCAATACAACGCTAAATAAAATCAATCTATATATTTTTTACATTTTCTAGGGCTCATTCCACCAATTTAGTTTAGGTTAGTGCTTTGGAATAGGTTGTAATTAACGTTCCAAAGCAGATAAAACAAACAAGTAGCATCTTGTGGTAAGGAAATCCAATTGTTGCATTTGTGCTCTGAGAAACTCTTCTTAAAAGAGTCAAGCACGAGGTCATGTCAGATCCAGTGAGGTAATCCTACCTACTTCATTAGCGAAGATAAAAGATGTGGACATAATACAAATGGTATACCTTGGATTAACCATTGTCAAGGAGCCATGGGGTTGAGCTTTGATACTCTACCCTTGCAAGTATATCAGATCGTAGACTGTTCCTCTTGGTACAATTGTCTTAGTTGGTGACCTTAGTGACCATAATCTTTAGGATTTTTCCCAAGGTGACGGTGGAGGGAAGGTCCCATTGTACCTAAAGAAGGCGTTGACTAGACTCACTTGGACTTTTTGAAGGGTATTATTCACTTCAAGATGGCATAGTGAAGTTACTTGCACTTGTCTGTTTCATTAAGCAGGTCGTTAGGGTAACTGTTCCAACCGCCATTTTTCCACTTTAAATTCCACAACGTTGGATTTCATCACCAACTAGTGTTTTTATTGTGTAAACGTATTGTTTGTGTATGGCTTGTCTCTTAGATTTTGTAGGCGCGTGTTCATTTGTTTGATTTTTAGAGACCTTAGGTGTATTCTTTTGAATTTTTTTGATTTTGTTTGTTAAAAAGATTAACTGTGGCTGAATTACCGAGACATTCATGTAGAATGCAGGGGAAACCCCCTGAATATACACCCAGTCAATTAGAAAAAAATAAAATTGAAAGAGTTCAACAATCAGGAACCGGGTCTACTAAAAAAGGAGAAGCATCATTGTAATACATCCTGATTTCGAAGTTAATCAACCTCAGATAACTGAAAAATATCAAGAGCAACCAAAAATTTCTGAAGTAATTATAGTTGAATATGTTACTGGTGAGTTGTCAAATATGCAACTCACTGAACCTGAAATATTTGAGCCTAGATCCGGTTCCACTTTGTTTGAGTCACCTTTGGATCTCATAGCCTCGACTCCTAGTCGTCCTTGTTCACCTCGAGTGAAACTTCTCATCATTGAGAATATTCCTCCTGGCCTAATTAACATTGAAGAGATATATGACGTGGAAGAAGAGATTACACTTCCTTCTCGTCAAGAATATTTAGATCTAAGATTTAGTGAACCGATTTACCCTTTGATTCTATTTAGACCGGATCCTTGGTACCATCAATTTACCTATTTTCTACACAGCTCTGGTTACACTCAGTCACCACGCCGTATACCATTCTATTCTTTACCCAGAGTTAGTGACATGGTTTCTCAAAGCATCTCTACTAAGTCATCAATGTTTTCTTCATCACCAGAAACTTTTTTCTATGGTTGTCCTTATGTTGCTGCTGGGTACCACTCACTTTCTAGCACTTTCTCAGGAGCATTTCCATTCTCCGAAACTTCTACCATGTCAACTGGTTTGTATGAATCTACCACCGAACCTTTGACAACGGAACACGTCTATATGTTTTTCGGGAATATCCATCAAGTTGGCTCACAAGGTGGCTATATAGCGCCTGGGGGGGAAAAACCTCTTCAAGGGAAAAAATATTTTCAAGGGCAACAACATTTCCAAGGGCAACATCTTTTTCAAGAGAATCCATCCTTTCAAGGAGGAAAACCTTATACTGGAAATAATCTTCCGGTTGTAGGGAAAAATATTCATGGTAATTATCAAACTTATGTTCCAATCCATCAAACTGGTTATGGTCAACCTTATGCATCGCAACCTTCAGTGGGAACTACTTACCCAAGGATAAATACTATGTGGAACCCTTTGTTTAATCAACAGTCTTTGCAACTTACCTTGCAAGTACCTTATAATCAACTTGCTCAGCCAACTGGACAATTTGGTTTTACCCAAGTCTAACGACATGTTCAAGGTGTGCTTAAAATTACCCCACAGGTATCTATGCCAAGTAGTCAGAAAGCTGGTTCGAGTACTCCTAGTACTCATATCCAGCCTGTTGCACAAACTTCTATTCAACAACCAAGTACACCTATCTCGGGAGTTTCTCAAACCCCTATTGTTACAGCCCTTCAAAAGACAACACCAATTGTTACACAAGAAATTACTCAGATTACTACTCATAAAATTGGACCTACAACTCAATATATTCCTCAAACCTCTATAGGACAACCTAGTGCAACAACGGTACAAACAATTTTTCCTTTTATAGGTCAACCTTTTCAAGGTCATTTTGTTCAAAGTCAGCCATTTCAAGGGAAATTTCAATATGGACAATTGGGACAAAATCCAGTTTACCAGAGCAAACCATACCCTGGTGATACATATCAAATACCAGCTCAACCTCAGTTTGGTATGTCTAACCCTAGATACCCTAGAGGTATACCAATTCTAACTGCTCAGGCTATCCCAGGTTATCTTGGATATCCTCCTCCAGGTAATGGTATTGTCCCTCAAGGTTATCAGTTTGCTCAGCAGGACCCTAACCGACGGGTACCATTTATTGCAACTTTAGATTTACTGGACTTCTCTCGGCTAACAAATGATCCAATTTAATATCTTTTGTTTTGGCTAGCAATACCTACTAATTTTCCCAGTGACATTCCAAAGTTTGAAGGAAAATAAGGAGAAGACGCCTCGAATCATGTGATGAATTATCATTTGTGGTGTGTGTTATTGCCTAAATCTACCTCAGGCTGAAAGAAGGCAGAGTTCAGGGTAACATCATACCACGCTCAGTCTGGTAGCTAGCCCTACCAGAACAGGAGAGGGCTCTCTTCGGGTCAATCTCAGCGATAAGTAATCAATAGGGCTTGAGATGACTGAAATGAAACTTTGCTGACCAAAAGACCATCCATGACTATGAATGAATGTAAAATTGACTTTGATGAATTTTGATGAACTTTAATGATCAGTCACAAACCAGCAGATACATGACATGAGGGAAAATGAGAGACAAGACCCTTCCATCAGATAATCTATGCTTCTAATGGAATGCAACTGATTGGATGAATGAGACACCTAAAATGAAATGCAACAAAGGGTTTTTGATCTCTAACGGAGGTATGACTATACCGACTCTAACATTGGCTCCAATGGGGATGGTAGCTCCTTGGAGGTGCTAAGAACTACAGATTTCTGGAAGAGTAGGCAGTGCCTTCATCCATTGGGCTATGGAGTCCATTATTTCGAAAAATCCACACAAGACTTTTGACTCAATTTATTTGACTGAAAATTTGACTCAAACCGACTCAAACTTTGACACTGAAATGACTGAACAAAACCGACTCGACAAACTCAAACTAAAACTGCAATCCATCTTCAGAATTATAGCCTTCACTTCGGGCCCCAAACTGAAGAAAATATCACAGTGCACAGTTGCGATGAAACTGAAATAAATGGTATGTACAATGACAGTGTAATCAGCAGAAAACATCTTAGAAATGGTACCGCTTGAGCAGCCGACCATTGACCGGCCCTCCTGGACAATCTTCCCCGTTCATCTCCTTCAGAAGAAAAGCGTTTTGACCTCGATATGCAGCAATTTTAAATGGTCCTTTCTAGAGATTTTCGAACTTACCGTGCTTACCTTTGTCCTCATTTCTAGCATCCCATTTCAGCACCACTTCTTCCAATTGAAATTTGTCCGCCTTTGCTTTCCTGTCATACATTTTCTTGATTCTCTCCTGTAGCTTGAATGTGTTTTGAAAAAATTCTTCCCTCGTATGCTGCAAATGGATCATTTGATTTATTCTTCACTGCATATGATCTTCTTCACTGCCAGCTTCCTGTAGAAGTTTTACCACCGGAACTGCGAGAGAGGTAGGAAACACTGTATCAACTCCATAAACTAACTCAAAGGGGGACATACCAATGGATTTCTTCTAACTCACCCGATCAACCCATAATGCATTGACTAGCTTCTTATGCCAACTCTTCTTGTTTATTTCCAACAACTTTTTAATGATATTGACCAAAGATTTGTGGGAAGACTCAGCCAATTCGTTGCCTTGTGGATGATAGGCGGTTGAATTCCCCAAAATGATTTTATACTTGTCACAAAACTCAATCATCCTTTTTGATTTGAAAGCTGCTGTGTTGTCAGGGATCAACTTATTCGGGCAACCAAAACGAGACAAAATGTTATTCTCAAGGAAAGAAATTATTACCGAATTCATAGCTTTCCTGGTGGGAACTACTTCAATCCATTTCGTGAAATAATCTGTCGCTGTTAGGATCCATCTATGCTGACCCGAAGAAGCAGGATGAATTTCACCAATGAAATCCAAACCCCACTGCTGAAACAGGGCACTTACCTCAATGGGCTTAAGCGGCAAAGGCTGTAATTTCGGTCTTCCTTCAAAAATCTGACCCTCATGGTAGCTTTTAACCATCTTATACACATCAGCAAACAATTTCGGCCAATAGTATCCCGCTCTCAAAATCTTATTGGCCGTTGTTTTCCAAAAAAGGTGACCGCCACAATCTCCTTTGTGAAAATCCTCCATAACCCGCTTTGCTTCTTCTTCCACCAAATAGTTCAGCAAAACACCACCGGGATCTTTCCAATAAAGTGAATTATTCAGAACACAAAACTTAGCAGCCTTCAACTTCAGAGTTCTACTTTTGTTTCTAGCCATGCCGGGTGGTGGTGACAAATTTTGAAGCACATATACAATATCTAAACACCAAGGAGATGTTACAAAAATTTCTGATACCTGAACTGATGAACATTCCTCATTATCTTCAAACATAGTAGTGATAAGATTGATGTCCAAAGCATGAAAATTCGATTCAGCCATTAACCTTGCCAGCCCTTGTCCTTTAATAAGCTTGGCGGGCTTTATCTCCACATCATACTCCAACAAGGCTGCAATCCATCTGCCCCGTCTCCCTTCCGGATCTGTTTGCACCAAAACATCGTTTATAGCAGCATTAGGAACATAAGCAATAATATGAGAATGCAGAATATATACTCGAATATCTTTTAATGCCTTCACAAGAGCAAGAGCTTGCTTTTCAATTATGTTATATTTTAGGGCTACATCTATTATAGTACGGCTGAAAAAAGCAATTGGTTTCTCATGTCCTTCTCTTTTCTGCATTAATACTGCTACCATAGTATGCTCTGAAGCAAAAGAAAACAAAATAAAATCCTGAGTGCAATCCAGGCTGATCAAAACAGGAGCTGATGAAAGAACCAAATTCACTAAATTAAAAGACTTTACCGCCTCTTCACTCCACTTTACTACACTATCCTTCTTAAGCATGTCTGTAATCTCTCTTAGATGTTCAGCAAGGTTAGGTACAAAGCGGCGTAAAAAATTCATCTTACCATTAAAAGACTGAATCTCCTTCTTATTTCGGGGAAGATCAATTTTCTGAATTACTTCAACTCGAGCTAGGTCAATACGGATGCCATATTTTGAAATAATGTGACCGAGAAGTTTTCCCTCATCCATGGCAAACAAACTTTTCTTCGGACTGAGTGACACACCATACTTTCTACATCGCTGAAAAAAAACTTTCAAATGGTAAAGATGCTCTTCATCAGAATTGGAAAAGACTGTCAAATCATCAAGATATACAACTAAGAAAACATCTTTCTCATTCGCAAATGCCATATCCATTGCACGTTGAAATGTCGCACCAACATTCTTTAAACCGAAAGGCATTTTGGCATATTGGAAAGTTCCCCACGGAGTGGTGAACGCAGTTTTGTCTCTATCATCCTCATGGACCAAAATTTGGTTATACCCAGAATAACCATCGAGTAGTGACATACGAGATGCTCCAACTACTCGCTACACAATGTGATCCATTTTGGGCAATGGATAATTGTCTTTCAAAGAAACCTTGTTCAAATTCCAAAAATCAATGCACAAACGAATCTCACCTGTCTTCTTGCGAATGGGCACCAAATTAGATATCCAATCTGAAAATCTTATAGGAACAATGATACCAGCCTTGTAGAGTCGATTCACCTCCTTTTCAATGGAGGGCAGCAACTTCGGATTTATCCTTCTCAACTTCTGCTTGAAGGGCTTCTGATTTGGCTTAATAGGAATGGTGTGCTGAATTATATTGGTATCATACGTCTTTAAATCTAAATAATCCCAAGCAAAAGCATCAGCAAAAGAAGACAACAAACTCACATATTTCGCTTTTACCTTTGGTGGCAATGATTTGGATAACTTCACCATATTTGGATTCTCAGCTGTTCCAATGTTCACGTCTTCAACTCCCTTTTCAGTTGGCCGCAAGGTTGGCTTTCTAGCTAAGTCATCTTGATCAAAGAGCTCTTCTAAATGTATCAAACCCTTAGGAATGACATTAATTTTCAGCTGCAACACTTCCATCTAATTTATTTGCACGTCAGCCTCACCATCATCATGTTCTGTGTCAATCGAAGTATCTTTGAACTTACCTTTGTTCTGCAGAAATTCATCAATCTCATCATCATCTTGGAATACTTGCCAAAACCTTTGATTATCCGGGACAGTTGGACGATGTTTCACATGGGTCTCGAACTTATTACTTGAGTTCATTGGGATCTTCAAATTACTAGCTGCCTTAGCAAGAGCATCCGCAATACCATTCTGAATGTGAGGGATACAAGTCAAAGTATAGTTTGAAAATAACTTCAATATATCAAGAACAACATTTCGATAAGCCCGCATCCGAGGATGCTTAGCTTGATACTTACCCTTCACTTGCTTATTTACCAACTCGGAGTCGCCATAGACTGCAATTCTCTTAGCATTCAACTTCCTAAGTATTTTCAGACCAACAATCAAGGATTCGTATTCTGCCTCATTATTCGAACAATCAAATGCTAATTTGTATGAACAAACTCTCACATTACTAGGTACCTTGTTTGGGGCGGAAAAAGGACTACGTACCCAACTACCGATTCCGGCACCATCACTCCCAAAGGCACCATCTGTAGAAATTTGAATAATAGCTGAATTATTCACCGAGATTATCCTGATTACACACTATTTAAGCTTCGTGCATAATACATAGCCTCTTCTACAATTGATCATCAATATGCAGAAATAGAAAGCAGTCGCATGCACTCATTAAAACATAATCAGGCACACATATCAACACAGGATGTAATGGGGAAAGCAATAGCTGAAAACCCCCAACTATCTGTATATTATAATGATAGAGAACATGTAACAATACATAGCACAATACTCCTCACAAGTACTCAGTACTATCTCCAAAAAGTTACACACAAACTAACTGAGATTTGAACAAGTCATGGGTTCAAATCTCCTCCACAAGTCTGCCTTCCTCTACTGCGCAATCCAAGTTGATTAATGATGAGATCCAAGTTCGAATCCCACTAGCTCCAACTATGCAATCCTCATTGGCAATCTCCATCAATGTGCGTGCAAATCTCATGCACAATCATGGTCACAACTGATAGTCACACTCACCCTTTCACCCACCTCTAACACTGGTCTCCACTGAACTGTCCATGCATTGTAGTTAACTGATGTGTTCTTTAGTTTATTTATGAGTTAATAATTAGTGAATTAATTAATAATTAATTCACACCACTCATCACTAGTGTATTTTTCAGTTAGACTAAATACAACTAGTTCAACTAAGTTAAACAGAACACAACTCCACCAACTGTCTCATCAACTCCACCAAACTCTGCCACATGAGTTCTAACTGAAGTCAACCATGCAATAGCTCAACTAACCCTTAGGAAAAGTGTATTTCCTTCTGTGAGCTGCATGTGCCACATCCAAGCATCAAACTGAAGTGCTCCAAGAGGATAAGATAATGTTTATAGTCTAAATATTATTAAGGGTTAATAATATTTGACTGTTATATTTTTAGCCCGGCAGTCTAAAAATAGAAACCACCCAATGTCTAAAAATAGAGGTCCATATATTTTTACCAGCTCGACCAATCATCCATAAATAGCATCCTGCAACTCATAGACCATGATCCCTATGTCTAAAAATAGACATAGTCTAAAAATAGACTTTGCGCCAAAAATAGCCTGCGGGCCCACTTAGTGAAGGCGACATAATTTCACTAAGCTCCATCATCTTGTTTCATTTTCAACACTCCCTCTCAACAAGATATGGATTATCTGCAACCCCTATCCTGCCTCTGTGGTATTCGAATTTGCTCCTGGTGAGCGCCTTCGTCAAGATATCAGCATCCTGATCCTCCGTGGGAATGTATGAAAGTAACATGATTCTCCGCTGCACACAATCTATGATATGATGGTACCTGATGTCGATGTGTTTGGATCTATCATGAAATAATGGATTAGCCGAGAGTTTAATGCAACTCTGGTTATCACAATAAATCACAGTAGGCTCCAAGTGTGACCCGAACAACCCGACCAGAATCTTCCTCATCCATATGGCCTCGCATGCAGCCAAGCTTGCTGCCATATACTCAGCCTCTGCTGAACTGAGTGCCACGGATCTTTGCTTCTTGCTGTACCAAGAAACTGTTGTCGAATCGATACTGAAGATCCCTCCAGATGTGCTCTTTCTGTTCGTTGGGCTCCCTGCCCAATCTGCATCCGTGAAGCCACAAAGCTTCACCTCATCCTCCTGTCTGTACCACAAGCCATATCCCGATGTGCCTCTAAGATAACACAATACATGCTTGCCTGCCTTCCATAAGAGCTTGGTAGGCTTAACCATAGCTTGTGAAAGCTGGTTAACAGCATAGCATATATCGGGTCGTGTATTGACCAGATACATAAGCGACCCCACCAACTGTCGATAAACAGTGGCATCCACTACCTCCGCTGAAGTAGCATCCTCCTTCCTCCAACCTTCAAGAAGAGGAGTATCAACAGGCTTGCAGCCATGCATGTTGAACTTCTCCAGTATCTCCCGGGCATACTTACCCTGAGAAACAAATAGTCCATCACTGCGCTGCCAAATTTCCAATCGCAGGAAATAATGAAGGAGGGCCAAGTCCTTCATCTCAAACTCTCTAGCAAGATCCTCCTTACATGAAAGTATCAACAGCTCATCACCCGTCAAAATCAGATCATCTACATACATTACAATGATTAGCAACTTCCCCTCCACCACAATCTGGTACAGGTTAGGATCCGCCTCACTCTTGGAGAATCCAAATCCGGTGAAATAACTGTCTATTCGTGTGTACCAAGCACGAGGTGCTTGTTTCAACCCATACAATGCTCTCTTGAGTCTGCACACATGCGACTCACTGCTGAAGATCTCGAAACCTTCGGTCTGCTCTATGTACACCTCCTCCTTAATGACTCCGTTGAGGAACGCAGTCTTCACATCCATCTGATGGATGTGCCACCCCATCTGCGCTGAGAGAGCTAGGATCGTCCGTATGGAAGAATTCCTTGCGACAGGTGCAAAGGTCTCCTCATAATCGATCCCCTCTATCTGTGAGAAGCCTCGGGCAACAAATCTTGCCTTGTACTTCTCCACACTCCCGTCAGCCGCCTGCTTCACTTTGTAGATCCATCGCGAACCCACCATTGATTTCCCCTCCGGTCGCGGGACAATCTCCCATGCACTGTTTCTGACAATCGAATCATACTCTTCCACCATGGCATCTACCCATGCGGGGTCCTCCACAGCTTCCTCGAAAGAGGATGGCTCTGTCACAACACATTTGCTCATAAGAGCCATGTATCCAGTGTACCGGTCCGGTGACTGTCTCTATCTGCGCTGTGCTGTAGGTGGTCCTACAATCTTCTCTGCATCTTGAGCCAGTCGCTCAGCTTATGTAGTGCGCTTGCGCCCTCTGATGGTTGGCACTGCATGAGTGGTTTCTTCCACTCCATGAACTTCCTCTTGTGGCTGATCCACATCTTGAAGCTCATCCTTAGGAACTATTAGCTCCTCATCTGCATGCAAGTGTGGCTCCCTCTCAAGCGAACACTGCATGGCTTTCTCCTCCTGAAATTTGATATCCCGCCGCACAACAGTCTTGCGACTGTCTGGAAAATACACACGATAGTTGTGGGGTGTATCAGTGTACCCCACAAATATTCCAACCTCTGCGGTCAAATCCAGCTTCTTCCTGGCATCCTTTGTCACATGCATGTAGACAGGTGAAACAAAAATCCTCAAATGGGAAATGTTAGGTCTCTTACCAGAAAACGCCTCCTCTGGTGTACTCATGCCAAGTATCTTGTGAGGACAACGGTTCTGCACATATACTGCAGTATTGCATGCCTCTGCCCACAAGTGAAGGGGTAGGCCCTGGTCATGCAACATCGCTCGTGCAACACCCATGATCGTTTTGTTCTTCCGCTAAGCAACCCCATTCTGCTGTGGGTTATGGGGTGATATGAGCTCTCTCCGAATTCCTTCTGCGCTGCAAAAGTCCTTGAATTCAGCAGAGATGAATTCACCACCATTGTCGCTCCTAAGAGCCTTCACATGCTTCCCCGATTCCTTCTCAACCAGCGCCTTGAACTCATAGAACTTTGAGTATGTCTCGCTCTTCTTCTGCATGAAGAAGATCCAGCACTTCCGAGAATAATCATCAACAAAGATCACATAGTACCTGTGCTTTGCTGTCAAAGCTACTGAGAAAGGTCCACACACGTCTGTGTGAATTCTCTCAAGGATCGTCGTGGCGCGATTATCCTTCTCGTGAAAGGTGGCTTTCACAAATTTTCCCAAGGTACACCCCTTGCACTGATCTGACTGCGCAAGAGTGCCCTTAGGAAGCCCAGTAGAAATCTGTTGCAGTATCTTCAAAGCTCCATGGTGAAGGTGGCCCAATCTCCGGTGCCACAGCTCGCCATCATCCTGGCTCACCACTCCTTCCGCCTTGCATGCCATTTTTGCGCAGCCATCTACTTGCAGCTGATAAAGGTTCTTGACTCGAACCCCTATCTTCCGGGTTTCTCCAGTTGTCTTGCTACGCAGGAAATCCTTTCCCTTGCTGAAGACAACATCATATCCCTTGTCTTCTAACATCGCCACAGAGATAAGATTCTTCTTCAATCCTGGAACATGCATCACTTCCTTCAATACGAAGGGTTTACCAGACTCCCTCTCAAAGGAAATGGTACCGATACCAGTCGCACTGTATCTACCATCATCGCCCATCTCGATGTGCACTCCAGGATCTTTCTCATCCAGATCAGAAAACAGATCTCGATCTCCAGTCATGTGAAAAGATGCACCACTGTCCAAGAACCATACTGATCCCATCACACTTGAGACCAAGCATGCGATCAGCGAAAAATCCAGCTCAAACTATGAGGCTAAGGCCTCTCCCGCTACAGATCCAACAACTTGCTTATTTTTCTTCTTCTGCGGACAATTTGTGGCATAATGTCCGTGCTGGTGACAGTGAAAGCACTTCACCTTCGACATGTCCTGCTTCTTGCCTTTCGCACCGGAATGAGAAGCTTTCTTGCTCTTCCCCTTCTTTGCTTTGGCAGCCAAAGTGCAATTTTCTTCATCAGATGCCTTTGATGAAGATCCGTCTCTGGTATTCCGCCTTATCTCCTCTTGCACAAGATCCGACCAAAGTCGCTCCCATCCTGGCAATTTCTCCCGACCATTAACAGAATCCTGATAGGCATGCCAACTCTTCGGAAGACCAAGGAGAGCGAAGCTCACCAATTCCTCATCATCAACAGTCACCCCCACACTTCACAGCTCATCCCTGCATTGGATGAACTTCGTGAGGTACTTGGGCATACTATCTCCTTTCTCCATCTTTATGTGTCTGAGTTTATCCTTGAGCGCCAACTTCCTCTGGTCGCTCTTGCTTTGGAATAAATCTGTCAATGCTTTCCACATCAAGTATGGAGAATATTTTCCATGCATGCTGGATACAATGTGATCCTTCACGCCCTCCAACAGAATCCTTCGACATTTCACCATCTTCTTTTGCCAAGCCTCAACTTGAGCAGCATCAGTAGGCTTTGGGATCTCAGCTTCTATGAACTCCTTCAGCCCGTTATCATCTAATACCGCCTCCATCCGGTCCTTCCATGCAACATAATTTGAACTGCCCTCAAGGGCATATTCCAGTCGCAATCCGTTGAAAGACATTTTGACTTCGACACCAAGAAAACTGCTCCAAATTCGAATTCCAAATTCTGCTGCAAATTCGAATTCCACCAGCTCAAAACTCAACCTCTTTCGATCTAATGTGAGAACAAATTACTTCTAGCACAGAGATCGACTGTAGGGGCATTTACTGGATATATCACCTTTCAAAGAAAGGATGGATCCAGAGGCTACCTGGCCCGTTACAGACTCTGTCTACCGAAATAATTGTAATCACTGTAATAGATCCGATGATCAATTATGCTCTGATACCATGTAGAAACTTGAATAATTTGCTGAATTATTCACAGAGATTATCCTAATTACACAATATTAAAGCTTCATGCATAATACATAACCTCTTCTACAATTGATCATCAATATGCGGAAATAGAAAGCAGTCACATGCGCTCATTAAAACATAATCAAGCACACATATCAACACAGGATGTAATGGGGAAAGCAATAGCTGAAAACCCCCAACTATCTGTATATTATAATGATAGAGAACATGTAACAATACATAGCACAATACTCCTCACAAGTACTTAGTACTATCTCCAAAAAGTTACACACAAACTAACTGAGATTTGAACAAGTCATGTGTTCAAATCTCCTCCACAAGTCTGCCTGCCTCTACTGCGCAATCCAAGTTGATTAATGATGAGATCCAAGTTCGAATCCCACTAGCTCCAACTGCGCAATCCTCATTGGAAATCTCCATCAATGTGTGTGCAAATCTCATGCACAATCATGGTCACAACTGATAGTCACACTCACCCTTTCACCCACCTCTAACACTGGTCTCCACTGAACTGTCCATGCATTGCAGTTAACTAATGTGTTCTTTAGTTGATTTATGAGTTAATAATTAGTGAATTAATTAATAATTAATTCACACCACTCATCACTAGTGTATTTTCCAGTTAGACTAAATACAACTAGTTCAACTAAGTTAAACAGAACACAACTCCACCAACTGTCTCATCAACTCCACCAAACTCTGCCACATGAGTTCTAACTGAATTCAACCATGCAATAGCTCAACTAACCCTTATGAAAAGTGTATTTCCTTCTGTTAGCTGCATGTGCCACATCCAAGCATCAAACTGAAGTGCTCCAAGAGGATAAGATAATGTTTATAGTCTAAATATTATTAAGGGTTAATAATATTTGACTGTTCTATTTTTAGCCTGGCAGTCTAAAAATAAAAATTGCCCAATGTCTAAAAATAGAGGTCCATATATTTTTACCAACTCGACCAATCATCCACAAATAGCATCCTGCAACTCATAGACCATGATCCCTATGTCTAAAAATAGACTTTGCGCCAAAAATAGCCTGCGGGCCCACTTAGTGAAGGCGACTTCATTTCACTAAGCTCCATCATCTTGTTGCATTTTCAACACCATCGAAATCCATAGTCCATAAACCTTCTTCATCTTCTTGTTGCTTTTGGGAGGCTGATTGCTCAGCGGAACTCTCAAGTTCTTGTCTCTCTTTCATCAAAACTTCTCTGAAATTTTCTGTAATCTCTGGAATTTCCTTTGCTTCAACTAACTGACTATCTATATCATTGAAACTATCTGAATACAAAACAAAAGACTCTAAATCTGTATGTACATAATTTACCGGATGATTTACCAGTTTCTCCTTGCTGGTGATCATATACTTCATCTTCTGTTCCCGATATAGTCTTCTCATCTGACCGAACACAGGAATGGTAGCATAGGAGAAATAAAGTTGCAATGTTCCCTTCAATTTTTCTCCCCAAGATCTGGAAAGAAGCATGCCAAATCTTGGAGGAATGTCTGCCACAACCACGTCCATCAAAAAATTCTTGGCCGGAATCTCATCTAAACTTACCATTAAATCCTTAATAAGCCCAATGCATCTTACTCTGCTGGAATCAAAAGAATACAGATCATGATATTTCCGAGTGATGTCCAATCCTAATTTCTCCATAATCGCCTTCGGCATGAGATTGTGAGAAGCTCCAGAATCAAACATGGCATTATGTAACACAAAATCATGCAATCTAAGGCTGATATAAAAAGGCGGCACATCACTATCGGGAGACTCACCATCCAATGCTGGTCCAAATATCAACTCAGGTTGATCATCTTCCACATTCAGCATATCAGACATTGGATCGAAATTCAAAATTTTCGATACTTGACCCTTGTAGCTGCTATTTCTCATTAACTCAGTCAAAGGAATGGAAACTTTCAACTTAGCAATCTCACTTTCTAAGTTAAAATATGAAGTCTTTTCTACCTATTTGGCTGGAGCATCCTTATTTTTAGCTTTCTCCCTCGATACAATTGGCTGATTTGATCTTTCATTTGCTAATGGAGTCTTGCTTGTACTAGGATTAGCTACATCTTTTCCCTTCTTCTGTGCAATGGGTGTATCATTCTTTGATGCTGAAACTTCTTTTCTCTTTTGGATTGGGTTGATAGGCACATCTCTGTTTCTAAGTGAATATTTTTTCTACTGGGCAGACAAAGCATTCATATGACCTCTCTGATACTCATCTGACTCTTCTTCAAGAGTTGTCTCATTTTCCAAGATAAAATCCTCATCCTTTTGTACAGCTAAACTTTCTGCAAACTTCTCCTCTTCAGTGATAAAGGTTGGCATGTCATCAGGTGTAAAAAAGGTGATTTTCTTCTCCTATTACATTATCTTCGTCATCTAATTCTGGGCCAACAAAATTCTGCTGTAAAGGAGTCTTTAGCTTCTGTTGTGCTGGCGGTTCTGGTGCTCACTACTCTCGTTGTTTGATCCTGAATTGAGGTTGCTGCTATCCACGAAAATTGGGATTTATGATTTGTGGTTCGGGCTTATCAAGTGTCATTCTTTCAAACATCTTTTCCACTTTGCGAAGTAGTTGCTCTGAAGTAGAAGCTTCTTCTTTTATTGCGACTTTCTTCTCTGCTTTCAATCTAGCTCTCTTGTCATTCAAATTCGCCTTAACACTCACTGCAATTTTCTGCATGTCCTCCAGGGTGGGCAGATCTCTTTCTCGTAATGAATAGGTCATGTCTGGATCAAAACCATCGGGAAACTTAAGCAAAGCTGACTTCTTAGATGGCCTCAAATCATTAGGAATTGCATTATAAACCGCATTAAATCTAATAATATAGTCTTGGACGGACTCACCAGCATTGCGTTTGATCTTGGTATATTCAGAAGTGATTTGAAGAGGGTCTTTCTTTACTTCCCAATGATCTAAAAATTGTCTCTGCAGCTCGGCCAATGTAGCAATACTTCTAGGTTGCAAAGCTCTGAACCACTTTCGTACCTCACCACCAAAAGTTTGCACAAACAATCTCATAGTCACATTTTCTTCATCAATTTCATGAATATCAAAGAAGTCTGCCATTCTATCAATATGCTGCTGAGCAGGAACACTTTGAGGAGTGCCATCAAACAATGGGATCTTACTTTGATAATCAGTGGGCATAACATCCAAGTTTGGAGGCAAGACAAGGGGTGCAAATCTAGTGGCCATTGCTCTTGGTGGATTTATAATCTGTCTTGGAGAAACAGGAGGAGTAGGAGCAGTAGATGTACGAGGTATGTGGTGGGGATGGAGGAGAAAATACTGCAGATTGTTGATCAGAATTAGATGGTTGCACGGGAATAGTAGGAATGAAAGGAGGCTGGGTATAAACTTGTGAGTCAGAAATAACTGCTGATGGACCAAGAGTTTCAGAAGCAGATTCGATAAACTCAGGAATATTTGTTGCAACAATGGAGTTTTGAATGTTCAAGATGTAACTATCAATGGATCTATTAGCTTGTTCGATCTGAAGATACTTGATAAAATTGGGGTTTATGACAGTAGAACCAGTAGCAATTTCAGATTTAGTTTCAAACAACGACAACTCAAATTGATCATCAAACTCAATATCTTCAAGGAATTCAAATACAGTAGGGCATGAATGAGATTTGAAAAGAGGGATCACGGGACTTTCTCTACGAAGGATTCTTGAAATCAAATTGATATTCTCATACACTGGAGGTGGATCGGGATCCGAATTTGCTCTAGTATGTCTTCTGGAAGCCAGTGTGTTGGATTAATTTCAAAAATCAAAGGGACAAAACCAACTTGTTCAGCCTATCAAATTCTAGACTCATCACCTAAAAGTCCAGAACGATTTGATATACCGGGGTAATTCACAAGTCAAGTGTCACGTTCACAAGCTAGACCAGAGATTGACGGAAGCAACATTTATCTACTTCCGCTAATGCAAAGCAAAAGTGTTTCGAAGGCTACCTGGCATAACTTCAGGCTCCGTCTGTAGCTTATGAAACAAATAACACCAACAAGCAAACCATTTTCTTCCCCATTATGGTTGCCACTATGTTATTTCCTAAATCTACCTCAGGCTGAAAGAAGGCAGAGTTCAGGGTAACATCATACCACGCTCAGGCTGGTAGCTAGCCCTACCAGAACATGAGAGGGCTCTCTCCGGGTCAATCTCAACGATAAGTAATCAATAGGGCTTGAGATGACTGAAATGAAACTTTGCTGACCAAAAGACCATCCATGACTATGAATGACTGTAAAATTGACTTTGATGAATTTTGATGAACTTTAATGATCAGACACAAACCAACAGATACATGACATGAGGGAAAATGAGAGACAAGACCCTTCCGTCAGATAATCTATGCTTCTAATGGAATGCAACTGATTGGATGAATGAGACACCTAAAATGAAATGCAACAAAGAGTTTTTGATCTTTGACGGAGGTATGACTATACCGACTCTAACAGTGTGCATCCAATTCCTTAATCGATGATTCGTTTCGTTTGAGAATTTTTCAAAGAAATTTGATCGGCTTAGCCGCAAATTGGTACATTGAGTTACCACGAGGCTCTTTCAACAATTTCAATGCTTTAGCAACAACCTTCCTGACTCATTTTTACTTGTTAGTCTATTATGATAATGACACGAAAATTTTGACTTCGTTAAAACATAATACATCTACGTACATTTTAGATCACATACACGAATGGAGAGATAGACGTCGCTTAGTCAAAGTTTTCATTCTGGATCAAATTTTGGCTGAATGGTTAATTAAATCATTACTTCCTAATATTACTGAAGATGTAGCTAAGGGAGGGATTGTAACAGAAGAGCATGTCATAGCTCAAGCTCAGTACCTGGACCTTGTTTACACATAATATGGTACTTTGTATGAAAAATTCATGATTTACCATGCCCAGGTCAACTCACTGCAACTCCTTCCAGTTCTCATGCCACAGATGGTGTAATTGGTACAATTAATACGACAAAAATTAAGAAGAAATGATCTAAATATACTTCTCCAATCATTTACCAAATTCACCTAAAGGAGATCCTTCCCTAGAAACTTCTATCGAGATTCACATTGTAGACTCATCTACAACAAAAACTAAATCCAGAAATAAGAATAAGGGGAAGAGTAAAAATAAACAAAAAACTTATCCCAAAGAGAAAGCATAAAAAACCGAACCATTAGACGAAAAACAGAAACCTCGTTATCCTTGTTTTATCTATGATGAGGATCACTACACCAAAGAGTGCCCACATCGGGTCGAGGTATCCAAATTTGTCAAAGGTTCACCCACACCTGTTGTCCTTAATTATCCTTTTCCATTGCAAGATATAAAAATGATTGTATCTTCTTCCAATTCACCAACGGATATCCTTATGATGTCCCAGGTCATGGTTGCAACGTGATCTCAAGACTATGGATCTAAGAGTCCTGTAAATAAAAAGGAAACTAAATAATCTAGTCAACCTCCAATATCAACTCCTTTGGTTTCTGAACCATTAAAAATCGAGAAACCTAATCCTAATTTAGTGATTAAACCGCCTACCAAAGGTGTACTTCGAAAATCGGCTTTCAACCCACATGCACGAGCCGCTCAGAATTACAACATTGTTGAATATTTGGCCATATCCCCTTCAGCAATGTCGGCCCTCAAAGTGCTGAAATCTTGTCCAGCTCAGAGGATATTACTATTATCATCTATAGGAGCGATTTATCCTCAAGACTCAAATCTCATTGTCTTTGATCTCGAGAACTTTATACCTAGACTCCCACATCAAATGGATTTTCAAATTCCAGTTTTAGTCAAATCTAGGAGAATTTTTCGCACTGTAATTGATGAGGGAGCATCTACGTGAAATATGTCCTTAGCTTGTTGGAAAAGCCTTGGTTCTCTAACAATCAACCAGTCACCGATGATTCTTAAAGCCTTTGATGGAAGAGGTTTTCACCCATTCGGAATACTCCAAGATCTGCCTATAGAGGTAGAAGGAAAAACCGTAACACTTGAGGTGGAATTTTTCAATGCCCCTCTTGATTACAACCTTATTTTGGGTCGAAGTTGGTCTTATGCTATGATATGAAAATGGAAGTACTTGAAAATGTGTGCAAGGTATTCATTTCCATTAATTAAATGTGTGCAAAATTCACCAAGTCTAGCTGATTAAACAACTACTTAGATCTATTCTAGAGATTGACTGTAGGGGCATTTATTGGATATGTCACCTTTGATAAAAGGATGAGATCCAAAGTGTTATAGCATCATTTCTCACCTTCACATGATTCATGATTTCTTTGATGGTTTTGGGCACCCATTCCTACAGACTTGGACAAATTCACTAAAAAACAGTGTAAAAATCCCCATACGCGACTATGCTCGTACTTTTCCGCGTGTATACGCGAGTCCAGCTAGACTTTTCCGCATATGCCATTAAAAATGATTAAAAAATATATAATTATTTCCTATTTTCGGGCTGGGTTGATGGTTACTCAGGTAGTTCAACCACCCCAGCACGTGGCCAACTGTTTCCAACTGTTGAAACTACTTGGAGGGAGTATAAAAACCCCTCATGTGTATGGCCTAAGGGAGAGAGAGAATTTATTGATATTATACTCTGTTGGTATTCCCTATCCAAGTCCGATTCCCCGTGCCTCCTGCACTTTCCCAGTTCATTATAGGAAACCCTTGTTTCCTTGAGATACACATCCCTTTATATGTTATCTCGTATGCACCAGTTTGGAAGGAGTCTTAGCGAGGCAAGGGCTAGACGGATCCGGATGACGGTCTGCGAAGGCCGTGGAAGGATCAGGTGATCTCTCCACTCGTTACTTTTGTACATGCTATTTATAATACAGAAGTACCATGCTGTTCCCAAAATAAACGTGTTAGTGTATGCTTTTATGTATGAGAATATTTGTTATACAAGCATTCATTATGATTTATTTAATGTTTTATATGAATCTCACTGACATTTAGAGTAGATATATGCTGTACAACCAGTTCTTTGTGCTTGTTTCTTCTTGTCTTTCAGGTTAAGAAGGAAGGACGGTTGCTGGGGGTTTGAACCCTGCGGGATCTTCTTCAACCGTAGGACCTACGGGTAACTTTCTCATTCTACTCTATTTAGTTTTTCTAAACGTGCATGGTTGTGTGAGTCCTTCTTAAGTAGCATGCCCCTGCTATGTGGAGGTTGTAACCCAACGAACCTCTTGGGTGATATTTCCCAAAACAGAACTGGCGACTCCGCTGGGGATCACATTCTTGTAATTCTCCTGTTGGGTGGCTTCAGCTGTTTGATAGGATTCTGACAGTTTTATCTTTCATTTGCAGTCGAGTTTATTTTGTTTCAGTCAGTCTGAAGTCCTGGTTTCATTTCCAGGCTTGTCCTTTTTGTTTTTTTCATCATTTACCTCTACATACGCGCTTTTTTCTACACACAGTCATGTATACACGCGATTTTGTCTAAAGGGGCCCGCGTATACACGAGTTTCCCTTAGCACAGACGCGTATGCACGCTGGTTGCATAACTGTGAAGTAGCGTATACCTAGGCAGATTTTGAATTTTTGGGTTTCTTGACTTTTTGGTCCTTTCTGGCTGTGGAGACCTGTTTCTACAGTGTCTCTGTACTCTCTGGATTGTAAAGGAAGTGGTTTCTTGTCTTTTCTCTCTTTCGTTTGATTGAAAACTAGTCTTTTTGGCAAAGTGTTGTTTCTGGTGCTGGCACTTCTGGATTGAGTTCCAAGATCGCTTTCTGAGCATTCTTGGCTGTTTTGCTTTATCATAACAGAGAGCTCCTGCTCACTTACTTGCTCCTATCTTTGTGTTGTGCTTCGCATTGCGATTTTTGCTTCGTTTTTTATTGGTTTTCTTGAGTTCCATAGGCTAGGTTTTGTTGCAACTTTTGAAGAGCTTTTCTAGCTTCTTTGGAGTTTTTGTTTGCAACGAGTTTGCACTATTTGTCTAGGCTGAGTGGCTGAGTTTTCTGGTCTTCTTTTGCTCTTATTGATCTTGCTACGAGTTAGCCTTATAAGGCTTGGGAGCATTCTTGAAGTTTGTGCTTGAAATTCGGTCTTGTTTGGTTTGGATTTTCATAGTTGTGCTTGGTCTTTTCGAGCTCTTTCTTTATAAAACAAAAAAGCTCAAAAAACATTTGCTTTGCTTTTTGTTTTTGCATTTCAAAGGCTTAAAAAAACATTTTCACTTGTTATTTGCTTTTGTTGTTGCATTTTCATTTTCGTTTGCTATAACTTTTTAAGCTTTTGTGAGGTTTCTTGCTTTTAGTTTTTGGCTTGATTTTGAGGAGGAGTTGTCATTTGATTTCTTCTTCTTGTTTTTAAGTGTTCTTGGTGTCCTCATTTTAAGAGTTCTTGATTTCGAGAACTAGCTTTTTGGGCAACCAAAGAAGAGTTAAAACTGAAGGACTTTTTGGGAATTTCACTCTGCTTTAAGAGATTTGCATCTTAGGATTTACATGCTTGTAGTGATTTGCATTAGGTGCATTTAAATCATTTAGTCAATTTATTATTTTTTGTGAGTGTGAGTTTTCTATTTGAAAAGAAAAAAATTACAATTTTTAGTCTCGTAGAACCTGTATAGAGATTGCTCTTCATCGAAAGACAAAGAACTGCATTTGCATGTAGTTAAGTTTTTATTAATTTCTTTTGCGTCAAAACACCATACGTTTCATCTCCATATCCTTATGACTTAACATAACAGCCATTAAAATAAGCGATTTAATCTAAAATCAACTAGCAATTTTTCTAAGTGTCAATCACCAACTAGCTAGGTTGTAGGGCCATGGAATAGGTGAGTGGAGAGTTAACTCTCCAAGGCAGCTCAAACAAACATAGAAGTTGATTAATTGAGTGAAATCCAACTCCGTTAGGTGGACCGGGAAAGCTCTCATCCAAGAGTCAAGCGCGAGGGGAAGTGAAGGTTGAGAAGAGGGATACCCCCCCTCCGATTAGCTGAATCTGACCTCAAGACCGTTCCGCCCGGCTTCTGACACGGATTGGTGCCCATATTTGCCACTCCTAGGTTCCACACAGGTGACTGCGGGGGGGAATACCCGTGGTACCTGAGGCAGACGTCGCATCACTTTCAGCAGTACTTCTGGGGGGTGCCCTTGCGAAGCTTGGGTGCTTGAGCCGGCAAAGGCTGTCGTTAGGAGGTCGGCGTAACTGTTTCTGATACCTTCGCTAGTTGTTATGGGCCCTAATCATCCCAGACTGCTTTCGGGAGGTCCTATATTTCGCTTTCCTGTATTTTGGTGTCCGGTCCTCATCACCCGGAGCGGAAATACTTGGAGGTTGTTTGCTTGATTGTATCTCAGGGATTTTTCTTATAGTGAGTGCTCTTTGCTCCTATCTTGCCTAGCTTTTCACTTTTTTGAGTCTAATTTAAAATCTATAAAAGTGGCTGATCAAGCGCCTCGACGATCGAGGAGAATCCGGGGGTTATCTCCCGAGAGTCCAGAGCCTTCTTCGAGAAGGCGTAGGAGTGATTTAGCAGGTGGTTACCACCCTGTGGCGTCTAACGCAGTGGAGAGAGATCCTCCACAAGGGTCTGAAGGTTTCATAGCTGATTCTGGTGTCGGCCCCGAGAGGAGCGTTCCGCTCACCTTGCGAGTTTTGTTTCCTCAGGAAGAAGATTTTCAAATCGAAGACGTACCTGAGCCTCCTGCTACAGGTCCATCTCCTCTTCCTCCTGATTATCCGTTCGTTGTTCAGTACATTGGGCCTGAGTCAGAGAGACCGGGAGATCTTTTGTATCATTCTTATCTTTCGATGGCCACGACTGGGAACGCGGCTTCTACCGTGAGTGCTGCAGGCATTCAGACTCCTGATTCTATTGAAGCAGGGGGCACTATTGCTTCATCTTCAATTGCTTCTAGTGCTGCTGTGTTTGGCTCTGGTTTCACCCAGGCACATGCTTCTCATTCTAGTCCCTTCTGTTCAGGGATGCCCTCTAGTGGGAATCCGTCTTTTTCCTTTTCCCCTGGTGCAGCTGGATCTACGCCCATGTCTAACATGGCTAGTGGGTCAGCTTCGTTTCAGGGTTTCCCCTTTGGGACTTGGCATATTCCTAGTTCCAATCCTTCTTTAGGGTCATTTCCGTTTACGTCCCAGACCCAGAGTTTCAACCCTTGGTCTGGGGGGCAAAGTTCGACTACTTTTATGGGATGGAATCCTGTCTTTACTACAGCGGGGGCAGGGAATCAGTTTTACGCAGGTCATCAAGGGAATGATTCTTTCCCCTCATCGAGTGCTTATCAGTCATTTTCTCCTCTGTCTAATGCTTGGAACCCCTATCAGGGGCTCTCCTCTTCAATTAATACTTCAGCTGGGGGAACTGGTCTGGGCTTTGGTAACTCGTCGTGGGGAGGAGTTTCTTATCCGTTTTCTACGAGTCCTTTCTGGCAACCTGGTGCCTCATCAAATCTAGACAATTCTTTTCAGAATGTTGGGAATCCATCCCATCAAGGGTGGAATCCTCAGGCTCCGCCTCGCTTACCTTTTCTGGCAACGTTAAACTTTCCAGATTTGTCGAAGTTGACTAATGACCCAATCCGTTATAGTCCGGGGTGGCCTCCGGTCCCGAACAAACTTCCTTCAGAAATTCCAAAGTTTGAAGGTAAGAATGGAGAGGATCCGGCGGACCACATCACCACTTTCCACTTATGGTGCTCTTCGAACTCCCTGATCGATGATTCGATTAGGTTGAGATTATTTCAACGCACCCTAACTGGAAATGCTGCAAAATGGTATATCGAGCTCACTGGGGGCAGTTTCGCTAAATTTGGGGAACTGGCTGTCACATTTCTAAACCATTTTCAGTTGCCTGTCAGATATGAGGCTGGGACCAAACTCCTGGCTAATTTTAAGCAGGATGAGGCAACTCACATTTCTGATCACATTCAGGAATGGAGGAGAAGGAAGAGGATTATCAAAGCTCATATTCCAGGTGAATTCCTTCTCGAGTGGTTTTTGCAGTCTCTGCAGTCAGATATTTCAAAAGATGTATCCCTATCTGGGGTATTTTCGGAGGAGCAGGCCATTTTTAGGGCCCAGCAGTTAGAACTGATCTATTCTCAGTCTAGGGTACTTTATAAGTATTTGCCCAATGCTCCTCACTCCAAATTATATTTTTTGAAAACTAAACCTGGTCCGCATGGTGACGGGCTCGTCGGATCGGTCAATAGTGGTGCAGCCAGCCTGCTTTCTCAACTACAGCAGTTGTCTTTACAATCTGCTCCTTCTAGCCAGGCTGTGTCTGCTGATTCATCACCTTCCCAGTCTTTGTCCATAAATGCTGTCCAAACTTCTGATCCCAAAGGAAATCAACAATCCGATCGGAAGAAGAAGGGACAAAATAACAAGAAGAAGGGCAAGAACGGGAAGGGCAATGCAAATAAAACCAACGAGCGTGTTGGTGAGGGTCAAAAGGAGAAAAAGAAAGTGAAGTTTCCATGCAAGCTTTGTGCTGGAGACCATCTCACGCACCTTTGCCCTAAAATTCAGGATGCTCAGTGCTTGTTAGCTCAGCAGGGTTCTTCTAGTTCCTAGGCTGTGTTAAAAAACCCTTTTCCCCAAGGGCAGCAATTAGTTGTTGGCGCGAACCAAAATCCTGGGGCTTCCTCTGGGGGCACCCAGGAAGGGGAAATTCCATCGAACATTTTTATGATGAGTGCTCACGCGGATATCGCTACGAGATCCCGTGACTATGGTGGAGAAGAGTCTTCAAAAGCTAAGGAAGTTCCTGATGCTACTGAGCCGCTTCACATCACGAAGCCTACTGTTGAGTCTATGCCTCGAATGCCAAAAGAATCTTCTAAGTGGTCAACGATTAATCCGAATGCGAGGGCTGCCCAGAACTACTCGATTGTAGAAGATCTGGCGCAGAGTCCTTGTGCTATGTCAGCTTTAGAGGTACTCCAGTCTTGTCCGACTCAGCGCAGTGCTTTGCTCACTGCCATTGGGGCTATTGATCTGAAAAATTCTCTTCTGATTACTTTTGATATGAATAATTTTAAGAAGAGACTTCCTCATCACATGGCTTTCCATATTAAATCGTCGTATCGGAAGTGCAATATCTTTCAAACGGTCGTTGATGAGGGTGCTTCCACATGCGTGATGTCTCTCGCATGCTGGAAGACACTTGGATCTCCCAAAGCTGTTCCATCTAGCACTGTTCTTACTGCGTTCGATGGTCATTCTCACAGACCCCATGGTATTGTCCCGACTTTGCCCATCTGTGTTGGGGGCAAAACTGTCAACATAGAGGTTGAGGTAGTGGATGCAGCCTTGGACTACAACCTTCTGTTGGGGAGGAATTGGATTTATGAGATGGATGCCATTGCATCCTCATTATTTCAAATTGTATGTTCCCCCCACGAAGGGAGGATCGTTACAGTGGATCAACTGGACTGTCCTCCTGTAGACCTGAATGCGTCTTCTGACTCATCTGTTCCTAAGTTGGACAATACTAAGGCGCCTGTTGAGAATCTAGGAGTTGGAATGTATTCTTCCCTGATGGGTAATTTCTATCTTCCTCCTCCTACAGTGCATATTAATGCTATTTCATCCTCCAAGGTTCCCCTTCGAAGAGAGTTCTTTGGAACTCATTATTTTTCGGACCCTTGGACCTTACCTTCCCCTACTGCCACATTAGCAGAAGGTTAAGTGGGTGGAATGGCATTTCCGATTTCTACAGCTGAGATTGCATATCAGTCTATTGTTGACACTGCAGAATCCGTTCCATCTTCTCTTTCACCGGAAGAGTTGGATGGTGATGTGGCCCCAGCTTGGACGCTTAGTTCTTCTTCGGCCCAGGATTTCCTTGATACCACTCTTCCATCTGAAGAGGTAATCCTGGAAGCCATGACTGGTATAGATAGACCGTGGGATGATTTGCATCATCGGTCTTACTTCCTACCTGACTTAAGCGAAGTTGAAACAAGTTTTCCAAGTCCTCAGCCTCCTGGACCTGTTCACCCAGTCTGGAACCCTTTAGCACCAGCACAGGTTTATGCTGAAGGGAACATGGCTGTGATCTCTCCTACTATCCTAGTGAACATTTCCAGGGATCCCAATATTATCAAGAATGTCTTCATTGGAGCTGAATGTTCCCATGAAGAGGTTCAAATTTACACCGAGCTCTTCAAAGAGTATAGGGATGTATTTGCTTGGTCTTATGAGGAAATGCCTGGCATAGACCCATCTATCGTCCAGCATGAGATCAAGACGTATGAAAATGCTAAACCAGTCAGGCAAAAACTTCGTCTGGTCAATCCTAGGAAGGCAGCAGCTATCAAAGCTGAAGTTGAAACGCTGCTTAAGGCGAGATTCATTTTCCCAGTTCCTCTGACTGAATGGGTTTCAAACCCCATTCCTGTAGATAAAAAGCAAGGAATGATTCGAGTGTGCATCGATTTCAGAGACCTAAATAAAGCATGTCCTAAAGACAATTACCCCACACCATTCATCGATCAGATCATTGATGAGTGTGCCGGTAACGAGATTTTCTCCTTCATGGACAGTTTCTCCGGATATAATCAAATTACTATCCGTCCTGAAGATCAACATAAGACTACATTTATTTGTCCCTGGGGTACATTTGCATACAAGAAAATGCCTTTTGGTCTTAAAAATGCTGGGGCTACCTTTCAGCGGGCCATGTCTTACGCCTTCCACGACATCAAGAAGATTATCGAGGCATACTTAGATGATCTAGCTGCTCATTCTCGAAAGAGGATGGATCATCCCGGTCACCTCCGGCAAATATTTGAAAGATGTCGTTTTTATAAAATTCGTTTGAATCCGAACAAGTGCGTTTTCGCGGTAACATCCGGTCGACTGTTGGGATTTATTGTGTCTAGGGAAGGGATAAGGGTAGATCCCTTCAAGGTTGAGGCAATACTTCGGTTGCCTCCCCCGTCTTCAATCCGTCAGCTTCAAAGTCTCCAAGGGAAGTCTAATTTTCTTCGGAGGTTTATCGTCAACTATGCTGAGATTACAAAGGGATATATGAGACTGTTAAAGAAAGGAGTTCCTTTTCTTTGGGATGACTACGCTCAACGCTCATTTGATGCCTTGAAAAAGGCATTGACCTCTGCTCCTTTACTGAGTCCACCTGATTATAGCAGAGATTTTCTTTTGTATCTGGAAACAGCAGAATCTACCATCGGTATGGTTCTGGTTCAGGAAGATGATGCTCTTGCAGAGCATGTTATTTACTACCTTAGTCGAGGACTGGTAGAACCTGAACTGCGATACACTCCGATAGAAAAATTAGCCTTAGCAGCAGTTCATGCTGTGCAGCGACTCCGGCATTACATTATTCTTCGCAAAACTTATGTCTTGGCAGATGCTAATCCATTTCAATTTGTCCTCAGCAGGCAAGTGATTGGGGGCAAATATAATAGATGGATTGTGATTTTACAGGAATTTGATCTTGAGTTCATGTCTGCCAAATCCAAGAAGTCATTAGTTTTTGCGGAATTGATCTCCGAGTTGCCCTGTGGAGAGGAGATGATCTATGATGAGTCATTTCCGGACGAACACTTGTTTCTTATCTCTCCACAGGATCCTTGGTACGGGGATATCATTGTGTATCTCCAGACTGCGAAGTTTCCCTCTACTTTTTCGAAATATGGGCGCCGTAAGCTGCGTCACTTAGCCAAGAATTATCTGATTATTGGTGATGCTTTATACCGTCGAGGAGTTGATTCAATCCTAAGACGTTGCTTAACTTTCGAAGAAGCTGAGGCTGTGCTCAATGATTCTCACAGTGGAGCTTGTGGGGGTCATTTATCTGGGCTTGCTACAGCCCAAAAGATTTTGTGTGCTGGATACTTTTGGCCCTCGATTTTCAAAGATTGTATTGAATCGGTCAAGAAGTGTCATCCGTGTCAGGTTTATACTTGAAAAATGTGCGCTCATCCAGCTCCGCTTTTTCCAGTCGTTACTGTCGGACCCTTTACAAAGTGGGGTTTTGATTATACTACTTGTAACCCACCTTCGGCAAAATGTCACAAGTACATTATCGTAGCAGTAGACTACTTTACGAAGTGGGTCGAGGCTATGCCTACTTTTGGGAACGATGGTGAGACTGCAGCTTTGTTCCTTTTCAACCAAGTTATCACTCGTTTTGGTATACCTAGAGAGATTGTCACTGACCATGGCAGTCATTTTCAGAATAGTATGATGGCTGAGTTGGCTCTCAAATTGGGTTTCCGGCAAGAGCATTCATCTCCATATTATCCTCGGGCCAATGGGCAAGTGGAAGCCGTGAATAAATCCTTGAAGACAATTCTTCAAAGGACAATTGATAAACATAGATCCAACTGGCATATTATGCTATATCCTGCACTTTGGGCATACAGGACGTCAGTGAAAACTGCAACTGGCTTTACTCCGTTTCAGCTAGTGCACGGGGTTGAATCCGTATTTCCTATTGAATGCGAGATTCCTTCTCTTAAATTAGCTGTTGAACTTCTTCCTGACACTTCTAGTCTGGCAGAACGGCTTCTTCATCTGGAACATCTCGATGAGCAGCGTCGAGATGTCGCCACGATGAATGAAGCGCATAAAAACCGAGTAAAAGTTCAGTACGATAAGGCGGTCAAGCCTAGGGTCTTTTCGGAAGGTGACCTTGTTTTGGTCTATGCCCAAGAAAAAGATGCCCTGGGGGCAGGCAAGTTTAAGTCTATCTGGTATGGCCCCTATATCGTTAAAAATGTCCTTAAGAAAGGAGCGTATACCTTGGTTGATTTCGAAGGGAACGAGTTGCCGGAGCCCCGAAATGGGCTCTATTTGAAGAAGTATTATGCCTAGGCTTTGGCCTGGCATTTTGCTTTTGTATATAGTAGTTTTTGTTTTGTACATATCTGATTGATTTTCGATTTTTGATGAGGTGGTGATGTTTTTTGATCTGCTTTGGCAGGTTGTGTTGGATGTCATGAGTCATTTCGGTTTCGCCGATGGTGCTAGTAGACACACCTGGAACTTAGCTTCCGCGGCTTGGGTGCTTCATTATCCTTCCGGTCAGCTGTTGGTATCAAGAGGGGTCTGCATTGGTCCTGCTTCCAATAACGTAGCAGAATACACTGCAGTCATTCATCTACTCTGGGAGGCAATATCTTTGGGTGTTGATTCGTTGGTAGTTTTCTTGGACTCCCAGCTGGTGGTGTCGCAGTTGAACAACACTTATCGGGTACGAGATCCATTTTTATTACGATTGTTCTTGAGGGTACGTTTGTTACAAAGGTCATTTCAATTTTTAACGTTCATTCATATTCCTTGAGCTGACAATTGGTTTGCTGACTCATTAGCTAATCAAGCATTAGATTGGCACATTAATCATTCCATACAATAAATTTTTAATTATCAAAAACATCATACATTTGATACATTTATCACATCACATCAAATATCGCTGTATATATATCATCGGAGTGTCAAAAAACTTTACAAAATTTGGATCCATAATCTCATACAAAACTTGGGCTTATGCCCCATCATGTTCAGTCTCAAAAAGAATATACAGTCATCTAATATATAATATCTGTCTACTCCTGAGGTCCCTGCCCAGAAGTCGTGTTCCTATAGAACGTAACTGCAGTGGCAACTCGGCGAAATAGTCTAACCCAGTCTCGGGGCACTCCTACCACCTGTCTCTGGATGGATTCCGGTAGATACTCCACAGCAGCCATAGGGATTTGGCGGGTTAATCCCTCCAAGTTTCTCTGCACGGCCTGGAGAGTCCTATCTGAATCCACAGTATCCGCTTCGCCTCTGCGGCGCTTATGGCGTGGTAGGCCCTCAGGACGAACTGGTCCAACATCTGAAACATGATCATTTTTAATTGTCAGTTATTATGAATCCAATCAAAAACATGTTTGTTTTTCATTTTTTCATACATATTTGAAAAAATCCAAAAAAAAAATCATATAAGTCAAAAAAAAATTTGCAAACTTACCGACTCCTCCCCATGCCGTGCCTGGTGGAAGAACTAGATCCGGATCTCCACGAAAGTCCATCCCGGCATAGGGATAGTCGTCCACTATGATGATTTGTTCTCCCCACCAAAGGAAGAACTCATCATCCCATGTGGTCCGGGGTACCTCACTACCCCCCAGTCTCTTCATCATGTCTGCCCAACGGGCAATTCTTGGGTCCCGCAGGCTACTGATAATAGAGATAACTTTGGGTCTCAAAGCTAGAATCTTCTCAAAGAAGAATGTTGTCAAAATTGTACCATAGCCAAAGTGTTTAGTCTTTGCTTGGTGAATGGAGGTCAACTGTTGTTTCATGTTCAGTAAAAGGGCTGTGCACCAATCATAAACATGAGTCAAACACTCTACAGCTATGCTCATTTGCGTCCTGGACGCCTGATGTAGAGAGGCGGATCCTGCCACTCTGCTGATGGTGAAAAGGAGGATTTTCATGTGCAAATCCCTCACATATTTAATGGCAATCTGCGTTCCAACCTTTTTGGAACCCGGTATGCAATACACGTGGACATAGTCTTCCACGGTTAACCCCCCCAACGGCTTCCCGTGCAAGTCTACTGGTTCTCCCCTCTGGGAGAGTCCAGTAATGAAATATATGTCTTCCACTTCAATGCGTATTGGCATCTGATCAATAATGAAGCAATCCTGATCTGGTTCCCAGTAATTTACGAGCATTTCTAGCAACCGCACATTGCTTTTCATATTTGGCATCTTGAAGAATTTGAACAATCCGCAATTCCGAAGGATATTTTGCGCTGCGCGATCCTGCATGACCTCTTGGTCTATTGCGCTATGCTCAAGTTCCCTCCATGAGATTGTCATCTTGTCAAATTTCATCAAATTATGCATTAGCCATGCTTTTTTGCATTCGGACCTGCGCATACGCGGCTTTTCCTTTGCACAGTCGCGTGTATACGCGAGTTTCCTTTAATGAACCCGCGTATGCGCAAGTCCGTATATTTTAGCAAGGATTTTAAAGATAAAAATCACTTAATTTTAAATTCCAAACAGACAAAATGAATAAACATGATGATTTAGGAGCCTACCTGAAGTTTCGGCGCGTTTCGACGGTCGGTTGTTCCTGATTTGACGAAAGAAGTTTTTTTCTCCAGAGCACTTTTTTCCAAATCAGCAATGCAATAATGAACCAAATATGAGGTAATTTGTCTATTTATGGCTAAAAAATTGAAAATTTTCGCAAAAATTCCTTATGCTTATTTTTTCGATCTATCTTAAGCTGCATAACCCGGTTGCTTGGAAGTGCCCAGTTTGGTATGTTTTCAGGTACATTTTGACGATTTTGAGTTTTTTCTCGGTTTTTTATCCATGATTTCCGACTCTTCACGGCAGGTATATGATCTTCACTGGCATATAGGTTAGAGAAATCACTTTCCGTTGCATCTTGCATACTAGCCTCCATACTGATCACTTGCCTTAGGGTCGATCCCATCAGGTTATGAGTATTACACCCATTTCACTCGCCGATTATTTAATCATGACTTGATGGTAGAGCCTTCCTTTACATGGGCTTCCTAGTTAGTTCCTCGCTATCACTTGTTGCCCATGCTGCTTTTTATGTAGGCTCGGGAGTCCTCTTTAGTCCCGCCATGTCTTATGTGCTGAAGCTTCATTCTTCTTCTTCATCACTTATCATTTTTCCGGCTTTTACCCTAGAGGCTCCCTGGTGTCGTTAAGTTGTATTATTGCATTGCATATTGGCTACTTGTTTATCCTGGCCTTTAGCCGGCTTCATTTGGACTCGATGTTTAATCCAACTTTTGACCTTGAATTTCTGTACAAGTTAACCATTGCATGCACTTAGCTATCACGACTTGACACCTTTGTACCCATGGATGGAACGTTCCTCTGAGTATCACTGACCAGTTTTTGCCACCTTGCATTGAGCATAGGATTGTTCCAATCCCAGGAACTAGTGCATCTGTTTTCTTGATACTCGTTCTATCCATTGTACCATAGCATTATTTTATTCTTTTTCAGGCTTATTATATGAAAAAGACAAAAAATCAAATATAACAAAAAGAGCGGGAACGGGATGTATCTTCGTTATTTTGATGGCAGTACAGAGTCAGTTTGTCGCCCTTGAACAAAGCACATATACTTATATATATTTTCTTCATTTGGGATGGTTCTAGTTTTGACCTAGGTTCAGCCTTTACCATGTTTCACTTGTCAGTTCTCCCCCGGTTGGTTATCTCTTCCAATCATATGGAGAGTTTGTTTTGCCTCCTGCATCACAAACTTATATAGTGTCACTTTTTACTGCCATGGTCATCACGAGTCGTGATTTTGTTCAAGGGAAGTTTAACCTGAGTCGGCCATTCTGCGGTGTCTCTTGACTCATTATTCAGTCGGCCTTCCCGGTCTTCTCAGTATCATGTTCTATCACATCAGATGTTTTGGTCTTCTGCTCGTGCTGGTTTGAGAAGGTCCCCATTGACTTCTTGCCGGCGGGTTTGTCTCTTATCGACTACGACACATTGCTCTGAGAGCAAACCTAGAGCCACACCTTGGGCCTATTTCCATCATTGATAGGTGACCTCGTGCTTAGCATTTGATCATCATCATGGGTCTTTGACTGAGTGGTTTCCCCTGTGTTCAACGTCAGCACACATTATCACACTTGGGATTCGTGCAGTACCTGGATTTCCATTTGACTCTATCGGTGGATTTCTCGCCTCTGTGTCAGCTTTCATTATTGGTTGGTTCAGAGGGTTTCTTCCGTGCGCTAGCTTCATCTTGTGCACGTCGGAAACGTACTTCGGTTTTGGTTCCATCACTCTACTTCGTCCAATTCCTTCCAAATCTTGGCCTGCGGGTTACACTCGCGCTGGACTGATGTGGGATGCCTTAATGCCTTCCTTCCAGCAGATCTTTTCCCATCGACTCCGACTCATTGCTCGGGGAACAAGATCTAGAGTCTTTTTGTCAGTACCTTAGGGTTTGCAGTCATCAGTGGCAGACTCTTCGCTATCGACAGTGGGGATTCATCATTGCCTCCTCATTGGTAGATTCTTTCAAGTGTTCGACTTCAACTCATTCATTCGCACTTGTCAGATTGTACTGGGGCACCTTGACACTCATTATCATTATCGGTGGGTTGTCTCGCGTTGGTTAACGGGATACATCAATGCCCGGTAATCCAACGATTTCTCACATGGTCGACTTCAGTTCATTTATTCCCATTGTGTAGAATTGTGCCATAGTGATCGGTGAAGACCTCGGGTTGCATCAGCATTTCTCGGTTCACTGTTGACAGTCCTTTCAGTTTCTGCCAGTGTTGTCGTCCACCCTTATATGTTGCAGTTCAGCACAGCAGCATTTTATATGTTGGTCCCCGAGTTGCGTGATTGTACCGTTTGATCCACCACTTATGATCCGGTACTTGGAGATTCAGTTACTTATTTGATCAGACATCCAGTTGCACCATCTTTGATCAGCTTTCTATATGTGATACTTGGACATTGATTCAGACTTACACTTCCGGGCCATGCTCAGATGATTCATTGTGTATTTTCAGTTCAGCTATACTTGTATACATGTTGGATCTATTCACTACTTTCTATATGATGTATTTTTGACTGAGCATGGGTATGCCCGCCTCAGCATGAGTTGACTCTCTTTTTTCTTTCATTGGTTTTTGGCAGAATGAAATCTGGTGAAGTCCACTCTTGTCCTTGCGAAGTTCTTTCTATGTGCATAATACATTTCGGCCATCATGTACCCCTTCTGACCCCATATATTAGGGGGCATCTGTTATAGCATCATTTCTCACCTTCACATGATTCATGATTTCTTTGATGGTTTTGGGCACCCATTCCTATAGACTTGGACAAATTCACTAAAAAACAGTGTAAAAATCCCCATACGCGACTATGCCCATACTTTTCCGCATGTATACACGAGTCCAACTAGACTTTTCCACGTATGCCATTAAAAATGATTAAAAAATATATAATTATTCCCTATTTTCGGGCTGGGTTGATGGTTACTCAGGTAGTTCAACCACCCCAGCACGTGGCCAACTGTTTCCAACTGTTGAAACTACTTGGAGGGAGTATAAAAACCCCTCATGTGTATGGCCTAAAGGAGAGAGAGAATTATTGATATTATACTCTGTTGGTATTCCCTATCCAAGTCTGATTCCTCGTGCCTCCTACACTTTCCCAGTTCATTATATGAAACCCTTGTTTCCTTGAGATGCTCATCTCCCTATATGTCATCTCGTATGCACCAGTTTGGAAGGAGTCTTAGCGAGGCAAGGGCTGGACGGATCCGGACGACGGTCTGCTCGAAGGCCGTGGAAGGATCAAGTGATCTCTCCACTCGTTACTTTTGTACATGCTATTTATAATACAGAAGTACCATGCTGTTCCCGAAATAAACCTGTTAGTGTATGCTTATATGTATGTGGAAATTTTTATTTAAGCATTCATTATGATTTATTTAATGTTTTATATGAATCTCACTAACATTTAGAGTAGATATATGATGTACAACCAGTCCTTTGTGCTTGTTTCTTCTTGTCTTTCAGGTTAAGAAGGAAGGACGGTTGCTGGGGGTTTGAACCCTGCGGGATCTTCTTCAACCATAGGACCTACGGGTAACTTTCTCATTCTACTCTATTTAGTTTTTCTGAACGTGCATGATTGTGTGAGTCCTTCTTAAGTAGCATGCCCCTGCTCTGTGGAGGTTGTAACCCAACGAACCTCTAGGGTGATATTCCCCGAAACAGGGGGTGCCATGAAAACCTTTTGGAGCCTTGTCTCCCCTCCCCCTAGCACCCCCGAAGCTAAAAATGGATGTAAATTTTTATTGTAAAATATTGTAATTTTGTAGCCAATCTGGGCGTTTCATTAGGTAGATGATATAACGATAGAATTTATGTTTAATTTAGGGTTTTTTTTCCCTAGAAAGAAACCCCTCTATTTTATGAGGGAATTGTATTGCGGCTATGTATTATAAGTATATTCTGAGTGAGAAATAGAAAGGGGGACTGTATGACAGAGTAGATGATATTACAACAAATCTGTTGCAGATTGTGTCTCCTCATTTTACTGGATAATAAAACAGAAGGACTCATTGTTTCCATGGATGTAGCCCAAGTTGGGTGAACCACATATATTTGTGTCTCTCTTGTTTTATATGTTATTTGTGTGTTTTTGTTTCAACCTTATGCATATTTTATGTGTTCCATTCCTATGTAATATATAATTTTCTAACAAATGGTATGAGAGCCGAAGGTTTATTTGGCTGATAAACTCGCAGGAAAGAAGGGTTCTTGGTTCGAGTGGGAGAAATGGAGGAAAATGGTAAGTTTAGGGTAGATAAATTTAATGACAAAAACTACCCATTGTGGAAGATGCAGATGGAACATTATATGTATCAAAAATATCTATACCTACCATTGAGTGGAAAAAAAATGAAGTCGTCGAGTATGATAGACGAAGAATCGGATATTCTCGACAGAAAGTCACTTGGAACAATACAGTTGTGCTTGGCGGTGTCAGTAGGCTTCAGTGTTTAGAAGGAAATGATAACATAGGGTGTAATGACAGTATTGTCAAAAATATATGAAAAGACCTCAAACTCAAATAAGGTATTTCTTATGAAACATTTATTTAATATGAAGATTTCAAAAGGTGGATCTATTCCTGATCATTTAAATGAATTTAATACATTTACCAGTTAGTTAAGTTATGTAGGGGTAAAATTTGATGACAAAGTTAGGGCTTTGTTATTTCTATGCTCATTTCTAAAAAATTGGAATGTTTTATCTGGAACTAGTACTTAAATTTTTTATGATGTTTTCCATGCTATCCTTAGCAAGGAAATGCGACAGGAAAATTTTGTTGACACATCGGGTAATGCTTTGAGTGTAGAGAATAGGGGAAGAAAAATGGAAAGAGAAAATATCTCAAGATATCACAGTAAATCAAGGAAAGGCATATCCAATTCAAGATCAGAGATAGTGTGCTTGAAATGAGTCAAGAAAGGACACCTAAAGAAATACTGTAAGTCTTGGAAGGGAAGACAAGGAGACGCACAACAAGAAAAAAATCATGATGCAAATGTGCCAGGTGATGTGTTACAATATGATTTAATTATTTATTTAGAAAATTTTATTGATGCATTGGTGGTAGATTAATGGGCCTCATTCTATGCCACACCTGATAACAAACATTTTCATGACTATGTTCAAGGAGATTCTAGATAGATTCATCTTGGTGATGATAAACCCTATAAAATCATTGGAATTGGTAAAGTTCTTGTAAAAAGCATAATGGAAAACAATGTCTACTAAAGTAGGTAAGGCATATTCCAGATCTAAAGAAAAAAATGATTTCAACTGGGTAGTTAGGTTGTGAAGGTTGTGTGACAACTTTTACAGATAAAACCTGGAAGGTGACTAAAAGAGGCTCGGTAATAGAAAAAGGAGAAAAGGTTGGTATATTGTATTTATGAAATGGTATTTATAATTGTGTTAATTCTTTAAACTCCATAGGAGGAGATGCAAAATTATGGAATTATAGGCTCAGACACATGAGTGAGAAGGGGATGAAAATTATTCACTCAAGAAATTTGTTGCCAGGTTTGAAGAATATTTATTCAGATTTCTGTGAGAATTTTGTTTATGGAGAATAGAAGAGAGTAATATTTCTTAGATTTGGGAAAAAAAAGGAAAGAGAAAAATTAGAGCTTGTGCATAAAAATGTATGGGGACCTACTGAGGTATCATCTCTCGGTGGCTCTCATTATTATGTTACTTTCATTCATGATGCAACTAGAAAAACTTGGATTAATTGTATTCATAATAAGTCTAATGTATTTGATACTTTAAATAAATGGAAATATTTGGTTGAGATTGAGACAAGAAATAAATTGAAGTGCCTCATATTATAAAATGGAGGTGAGTATTGCAACAAAGAGTTTGATAGGTACTGTCCAGTGCATGGAATGCACAGAGAGAAGACAGTTCCAAAAACACCACAGGAAAATGGTGTGTCAGAAAGGATGAACATGACAATCATGGAGCATGAAAGGTGCATGAGATTGCATGCTGTTGGGAAAAATACTGAGAGGGGGGTGAATCAATATTTACAACATATTCAAAACTTTTACTTTTTCTTGCTTCTAAAACCCATACGCTACCTTTTCTGAAACAGACTCGCGTATATACGCGGATACCCTTTACGAAACTCGCGTATACACAGATATCTACTTATGTCATCATTCCATCAATCAATCATCAGATGTTTAATAAACAGTAAGCATGTGCAGTAAGAACAGAATAAGCCAGCACACAAAGCATCACACATGAACACCAGGATTTTTAGGTGGAAACCCAAATCGGGAGAAAACCACCGCTGCAGTTGCTCAGCCTTCAATATTTTATTATAGAGAAAACATCTTACAACATATGTGCCGGCGCAGACTTGACCAGCACGCAGGCACCCACCTGCGCTCGTTTACCAGCCTCTCCTGGAAGGGAGCTCCAACCCCCTGACTCGTTTACCAGCCTCTCCTGGAAGGGAGCTACGACCCCCCGATCTCGTTTACCAACCTCACCTGGAAGGGAGCTACAACCCCCTGACTGAAGGCTACAACTCTCAGCACCACCTTGGACCACGCTTCATCAATTTTCACACTGGATCCAACCGCTTCAATAGAACACAACTTGCAGGCCACAATTCATCATATTTCCAGACCGAACCCTTTCCATACTTTTAAGCACAAACATACATCATCAACAGATACATACCAATTCAGACAACCCAGATCAGATAGCAGTAATACAGCAGAACAGATCAGATTTTTCATACCCTAGTTTGCATACGCGCTTTCACTTCACTGATGTAGCGTATATACGCGCTTCCGTCCACACGAACCAGCGTATACCTCTGTATGTATTTTATTGCGCATACGTGCTTTCTCTTCAGCGAAGCTGCGTATATACGCGCTTCCACTACGGCGAAGTAGCGTATAGATCTTCAATCATTATGGAGCAACATACTTCTTCAGATCAGATATTCAGTTCAGATTTACCGTTTCACTTCAGACAGATGTTCGCCTAGATGTTCGCCTCATCACAGATCTAAGCCTTCCATAATCAGATCTAGCAAATATAAGTGCAATGCAGATCTAGATCCCCTTCTTCATCATTGGTGCATCATACATTCAGATTTATCATTCAAGTGTAACCATTTCCATTCAGATATACTTCAGAGAGAAGTATTCATTCAAGCTCAGACATCTTGCACCCACACACATCATTTGCACAATGAATTTCTTCTCCTTATATATGTTTACCCTTTGTCAATACCATGAGCCCATTTTTCAATACCATGGGCCAAACCAATACCATGAGCCCAAAACTACACTAGACGGGGTCAATTAGGCGGATCATTGCCCAATACAATGGGTCAATACCATGGTGATTACCCCTGGTTTTGCACTTTTAGAGCGCTTTGGCCCATACGCGACTTGGCACGTTATTTTCTGCGTGCATACGCGACTTCCCTTAGACAGATCCGCGTATACCTAGAGACATACTCTTTTCATCAAGATTTAGCACATGCTGACTTCTTTTCTTCACTGCCTTCTGTACACACTTTAGATACATCATATTTAGCTCATCAAGAACATATTCTAGCAAGCACAACTTCATCAAGAAGTTGTCATCATCTTCATCAAGTGGGTTTCCTTTCAAGGACAACTCTTAGCATCATATCACATCAGATTTACATCATTTACCAAGTCCATCAAGTCAAGAATAACTTCATCAGGTGGATTGCCATCAAGGACAACACAAGTCAATACTTCCATGTCTTCATCTTCATTCAGTGGGTTGCCATCAAGGACAACACTCTGCATCATATTTCCAACACATGCATGGTTGCCTTTACAATTTTGGGTAGATGTTGTAGATACTATTGTTTATCTAATAAACAGAGGGCCTTGAAATTCCTTGGATGGTGATATTTCAGAGGAGGCATGGACAGGTAAAACGGTAAACTAATCATTTTGAAATCATTTTGGTTGTGAGGCCTTTAGTCATATTAATAAACAAAATAGAACAAATCTTGAGGAAACATCAAAGAAATTTACCTTAATTATATATGGTGTTAATGATTTTGGTTATCACTTACATGATTATGAAAATCACAACATCATTACGAGAAGAGATGTAATATTCAATGAAAAGGTCTTGTATAAGAATGAGTTGCGGGAAAAGAAACAGGAAAAATAAAACAAAAAATAAGCAGTTCTTGATGAGATCACATAAAAATTAAAGGTGCATAATAATAATCAATAGCCACAAAAACAACAACCACCACAACATCAAAAAACACCTCAAACACCTAAAAGTGGTGTTAGGATATCTATCAAGATAAGTAGACCCCCTGAACAATAGTCTCCTTCAATATATTATGTATTGTTGATTGATTCTGGTGAACCCTAATGTTATGAAGAAGAAATGAGGGTATAAACAAGGAAAAAGTGGGATCTAGCCATGAAAGAAGAGATTGAGTCCTTAATACATATCCAGAATTGGGAGTTAGTGAGGTTTCCTGCAGGTAAAAAAACATTGCAGAATAAGTATTTTTATAGGTTGAAGGAAGAAGAAGGAGGAAAAAAGAGGCACATAGCTATACTTGTGGTGAATGGGTTTGCAAAGAAGAAAGGTATTGACTTTGATGAAATATTTTCTCCTGTTGTTAAAATCACTTCAATCATAACTATTTTAAGTCTTGTAGCAGCGAAAGATTTGCATCTTGAACAGTTAGATGTAAAGAAAACCTTTCTCCATGGATATTTTGGAGGAAGAGATATATATGAAGAAACCACAAGGGTATGAGGTCAATGGGAAGAAAAAATGAGTGTGTAGGTTGAAGAAGAGCTTGTATGGCTTAAGACAAGCTACGAGGCAGTGGTATCTAAAATCTGATAGGTTTATGTCTGAACAAGGTTATACTAGATGTCACTTTGATCATTGTGTTTATCTAAAAAAGAAAAATGATGGAAGCTATATTATATTATTATTGTATGTAGATGAAATTCTTGTTGCATGGTCTAACATGCATGAAATAAATGTGCTCAAAGGAAAATTGGCAAATTCATTTGCAATGAAGGATTTAGGAGCAACAAAATAAATCCTTGGTCTGAGAATAACTAGAGACAAGTATACTCGCAAATTAAAATTGTCTGGGAATGAGTACATACAAAACATGTTGAAAAGATTTAATATGCAGAATGAAAAATCAGTTACTACACATTTTACTATCCATTTCAAACTTAGTAAGGAGATGTGCCCCAAGACCCAAGAAGAAATAGATTATATGTCTAAAGTTCCATATGCATCAGTATTTGAAAGCTTAATGTATGCAATGATTTTCACAAGGCCTGATATTACACATGCAGTGGGAGTTGTAAGTGGGTACATAAGAAATCCAGGAACATAATAGTGGATGGCAGTGAAATGGATTCAAAAATATTTGAGAGGTACCAAAAATCTAGAATTATTCTTTGGTGGTTCAAACATTACTCTAGGAGGATATTTTGATGCAGATCTGATAGGTGATAGAGATAATAGGTGGAGAACTACACGGTATGTATTTAATGTAGATGGAAAAATTTTCAGTTGGGTTTCGAAATTGTAAATTTTTGTTGCACTTTCAACAACAAAAGAACATTATGCTGCTGCTACAGAGGTTTTTGGATAAATTAGGTAAGAAGCAGGAAATGGGAAGGTTATACAGTGATATCCAGATTGTCTCTCATATTGAAAATAACTTAACATTTCATTCCATAACAAAACACATACATCTCAAGTACCATTTCATAGGGTGAGTGTTGGAAGATGGAGAGTTGAACCTAGAAAAGATAGACACTAGCGAGAATCCTGCAAATATGTTAAAAAAATTTGCAACCAAGAAGAAACTGAGATTTTGATTAGTTTCAATTAGTCTTCAAGTATGATGATGAAGATGAGAAATATCTAGGTCCAAAGTGGAGTCATTATCCAAAAAAATAAGTAACAGTGGAGTTGCTACAATCAATCTCCAAGTGGGAGATTGTTGGGTTTGGAGCCTGATTATCTTCTTTCTTTAGATGTATCATCATGTTGAGCCCTTGTTCTTAATGGGGTAGCAACACCGCTGGTAATTTTATCACTATCAGGGGGGTCCAGAGGGGGTGAATATGACCTTTTGGACCCCCCCGGCAGGCGTTTCGGGGGCAACACCCCCAAAGCTAAAAACATCTATAAAATTTCCTTGTAAAATATTGTAATGTCGTAGCCAGTATGGACCATTCACTAGGCAGATGACATGAAAATATAAGTTATTTTTAATATATGGTTTTTTTTCCCTAGAAGGAAACCCCTCCGCTATGTGTATATTCTAAGTGAAAAATAGAAAGGGGGACTATATGTGAGAGTAGATGATATTATAGCGGATCTACTGCAGGTTGTGTCTCTTCATTTTTCTAGATAATAAAAGGAAAGGAATTGTTATTTCCATGGACGTAGCCCAAGTTGGGTGAAAAACATATATCTTTTTCTCCCTTGTTTTATATGTTATTTCTGTGTCTGTGTTTCTACATATTTTATGTGTTCCGTTTCTCTGTAATATATAATTTTCTAAAATTTCATTGGTTGTTTTCGCATTGGGTAAATACCATAATCAACTGTGGTAAGAGAGGTAAATGTTTTGTTTCTTGTTGTACCTTTGTTTCGTTTATTTCATGTTAATTTTATGTCTTTTTAATTTGTCGAGTCGCACCACTATAACAATTAAATTTTCTGATCTCGTGCTCAGTCCTATTTTGTCGGTTGTACTATTGATTTTATGTTGCATTAGAGAAATTTTGAGGTCTAAAATGTGCCTCCTAAGGAATATTATAAAATATTATTGGAAATAATAAAATAAGATTACGTTACCTCATCAATTTTTGGAGGGAAAAAATAAAAAAATTACTTTTTCAACTCATATTCACCACTTATATCCCTATGATTTTTCTCAAATTTCAAGTAGGAGTACTCGTTAGATGTGGAATTTAATTTTTCATCCAAGGAGTACCCATGTTTCATACTTTTGATGGACCCTATTTTGTAGTTTTTGTGTAGTAGGGTGCATTCAAAGTATGCAACATGGGTACTCCTTGGATGCAAAATTAAATTATGCATCCAATTAGTGTTCTCTCTTGGAATTTGACTAAAATCATAGGCCGGATAGGTTGAAAATATGAGTTTGAGAAGTAGTGTTTTTATTTGTTATTTTTTTATTATTATATATTTTTACCTTTTTAATCCAAAAATGGTGAGTCATCCCCCATGGTTGACATCATCATATTGAATCTTATTGGTTCTTATAAAGTTTGTTTTTGTTGTACATTTTTGTTTTGAGGCCCATTTTTTACCTCAAAATTTCTCTAATGATATTGTGTCAAGTTAGTTTTCGTTATTAGCATCATGTGTTGGGATTTGAATCTCAATAATAATAAGGTTTCAAATATCATTTTGATCTAGTCAGTATTTTCATTTAATGTCCAACGAGCCAGTTAATTATCAAATTATACAGGTTATCCTATAAGTATGGGGAGTTGAAGTAATGTCCTTCATTCTTTTCTGACTCTTAATTTAGTCTTATGCCCTAGATTCCATGTCTATAACTTCCACTTCCAAATTATGCCAATGTCCCCTTATGTGTTCTATCTATTATTGCAAGAATTTTAGTATGGGTCAAAGCGATAAGTATGCCATCCCTTTTGATTTCTATGATTCTCGTATTGAGCCTCTCAATAACCTATTGGGAAAATACGAAAAAGCCATGTTAGCAGAACATGATTCTTTTGATTTTGATTTGTTTATAGCCTTTAAAACAGAGGTTTATATGGATTTTTCCTTGACCCCATCAACTGATATTACTCCAAAAATTAATTCTAACTTTCAGTTACTACACAGATCAATTTTTACCAAGCTATGAGATAAAATAGTGTTCTAAACCACTCGTAAGGTCACGTGATGTACCGAGCTTCTAATTAGCTGAATCCATAATGGATCCTTATTATTGGATAAAGAATACACAATACATGTACATCAGAATCTAACATGCACTAGTACAAAATGGCTAATTAGTTCTTAAAAAAACGACTAAAATTTTCATATAAACGACTATTTTTCAATCGGTGACCAATAGTAGCCAATTTACAGTATCTTATAACGCGACCAAATTTTGGTTGTTTTTAGCTTAGTCATTAATTGGTTATCTCAATTTTGTTGTCTAGTTTTATATTTGGTCATTAATTTAGTCACGGATTTAGTCATTAATTTAGTCATTCATTTTATCATTAATTTAGTCATTGATTTAATCATTGATTTAGTCATTAATTGTCACAATTAATGACGAAATATACAACAAAATATATTACTATATGTTCACCCGAGAAAACCAATAAATGACCAAAGAAATATGACCAAAATGTTGGTTGTGTTATAAGATATTGTAAATTAGCTACTAATAGTCATATATATGCAAATTTTAGTCATAATTTGAAACCAATTAATGACCGAAGAAATATAACTAAATTTTAGTCGTGTTATAAGATATTGTAAATTAGCTACTAATAGTCATATATATGCAAAATTTAGTCATCATTTGTAGCCATAAATTTATCATTTGTAGTAGTCATTTATTCATTATATAGATGACTAATTTAGTAGTTTATATTCATTTCATTTACTTTCATTAATAATCATTATAAATGACTAATTTAGTCATATATTCATTTTATTTGTGTTCATCATTAATCAATAGAAACTACTAATTTAGTAGTTTTAAATTGATTTTGTGTTCATTATTAATTAACATAAATTAATTTGTATGATTTAAAAAATGTCATACAATGTGCATGTTCATCTAATATGAAAACACAAAGTCGCATATTTTAATTACAATACTAAACAATATCAAGTGAAACTATAATAATTCAACCACATAAATTATATTATATGAAATGTTAAAGTATTACAATATGATTTTCCAATTTAATATTGGTTGGACTACAATTTACACATGATATGGTGTTTCATCACTTTAAAACATTACCATTGTGTTTTCAAGGCATTGCAAGTGAATTCACCAACTTTGAAGACTTGACCATCGGGCTTTATATGCGTGTCTTATGCGGGATATTGGCTCTGAAAGTATCACCGGACTAGTTCTCTTCTCTTTCTTTTTTCATTTGTCATTGCAATGTTATTGCTCCCCTGTTTTTTCAATTCATGATTCTTACCATCAATACTGAGTTCATTTTCTGAAAACAAAATAAGATACAATGCAGAGTGTAAAACATGAAATACAACGAACACTATATTATAAAATAAATTAGACTATAAATAATTTATACAAGATATAGCTCAACATCAGCAATGTCAAATCCATTTTTCCCAATACAAGTAAGAATCTCGAACAAATTTTCTTCATTGGGCGATAATTGCCACTATAATGTGTCCATATAACCTATAAAATCAAAGAAAATAAAATATCATCGTATACAGAAAAGAACACCTTAGTAACTTAATATTCAACTTTCAAGGAAAGCTTAAGAACAATCATGTCAACTAAGTTATATGCTAAAAATATCAAGCTATAGATAGATTGTGAAAACAAATAATCTAAGGTGTGATGCTTAATATTTGTCATTTTATTCACAACAACATTTCATTTTATAACACATGACCTTAGTCAAGTATATAAACATGTACTCAAATAACAACATGAAAGTAACTATTTTTTATAGTCATGAAAATATTTGAACACAAAATAGCTATAATAATTCCAATCAATATACAGTAATACTGATTTCATCTTCAATATTTGGTTGTTGTTTAAAAAAAAAGGACATGGTACTAAGTATTTTAAATTTCATATTTAAAATACAAAAAAAAAATCAAAAGAAACGTCCAAAATACAATCAAACAATAAATAGATGATATCATGGAATGCAAATTGCAATTATAAAAAAAAAATTTACCTGTCCACCGATGTCGTGTCTGGCATTCCTAAAACATTTGCTTGCCCAAAATAACCATGAGGTGAAATAATCAAAACATTAAAAACCGTAGAAATTCCTACTAGAAACATTTCCAAATTTGATGGCTTGGGTGTCTAAGCGATCTCTAACAGCGAATGCAACATATCCAAGATGTGATATGCATCGTCTCCATATCCTTTTTCCAATCACATTTCCTATAACCTACCCACAGTAGAGTGAAGTAACAATCAAACAAAGACATTGACATTTGTTTTTATCTTTTATATCTATAAAATTTGAATCTGATTTGTTTCATGAACATATTAATTCATATTTAAAGCTTTCCTGACATATAAGAAAGAATCAATCAAATAGGACATCAGAAAAATTGACCTCAATGAGGTCCTCAAACAATTTCTACAATATCATTATTTTTCTTATTCTGATATATTGGGTAGAAAAAAGAACATATCTACAAAATAGAAATTCATATATTACTTATGATCAAAATTTGTATATGGTGTATTCTTAAGCATTTTTTTAAGATGTTACTCCGCCTTTACCAAAGTGAATTGTAGCTTGGTTAAACTGCGTATCCTTTCATTCAACATCAATTTCTGCAAAATAAATGTCACACATTATTCTTTCATATTTCTCAACATGTTGCATATGATAAATTGAAAGTCGCATAAAACCAAGAGAAAACCCTTTTCTAACCAAAATAAACAGACAAACGATGGCTCTAATAAAAATTCATTATAATATTAGAAAATGAAAAGAGAGTGGAACATTTTTATTTTTTGAATTTGCCTTTTTTTTTATGAAAGTGCTCAAGCTTCAAGAACCAAAAATTGTGAGGGAAGTTGTAAATGTGAAAAAATTTATGTTGACCTAATTTGTAGACTTCTTCAAAATGATGTGAATGATGCCATTTTTGAATGTGGTAAATCTCATAATAAGAAATGGCATGTATTCTAATAAATTACATTGCAATTACTACCATGGGCCTACACTGGTTATAGGTCCTTAGTATGTTAATCTTGATGATGAAAGAGAGATGGCAACGATAAGTATGGGTGGTCCTAGTTTGTATGGTGGATATCTTCAAACCAAGGTCATCATCTCAATGAACCTAGGTTCTGACATGGTAAACCTAGATCTGGTCTTCACCCAATTTCATTCCATCATAATTTGTCAAGACTCAAGAGGACATAATGGTCCTTCAACTTATAATAGGGTTGCTTTTGAGGTTAAAAATAAATCTTATGCAAATCAAATAGATTTTTGGGCTCCAGGAGATATGGATGATTTAAATGATAACAATTATATGTTTTTTTCCAAAGATTAAAATGTAAGGATAAATTTTGTGGATTTTGTTAATAAATAGATGAGAGAAATCATCCAAGAGGAGAATCTATTGGTCATTTTGATTAAATAAATACTTGGAGATAATAAGACTATTTAGGTTCAAATCAAATATGGTGTTAATTCTTGTAGCTCCTCATTTTTTGGTAGTTTTTAATATAGGAATTTTAGTTCTTCAAGGGTGGGGTCCTTCAGCATAATTTCATCTATCTTGGTCATATCACCCAAAAGAAAAACATAATCAATAGAGAGTAAATATGTCAAGTTTAAGGAAAATCCTATTTGTATAGTTTTCAAGCTTATAGTTCTTTTTTACTCTATTATAACTCTGTTGAGACCACCTACTCTACATTTAAAATGGCAAAGGAGACATTAGTCATACCTACCCATGGTTTCTTATAGGCATGATAGAAGAATGGGCTGAGCCATTAATTATAATTGCACATATATTGAGGAAAGACAATTCATTATCTTGTTAACCAATTGCACATTGAACCCTATATGGATGAGTATCCCTAAATAAAGCCAATTTTCTATATCAAATGCCTTGGAAAGACAAACTAACATTGCTTGTAATTTTTTGGTTCATGCTATAAATTCTTTCATGGGAAACACCTATTCCATAATGGATTTGTTTCCCAGGAAGGATGAAAAATTATTCTAATGACATGGAATCAGCTTAGTGGATTTTGACCCTACATGAACAAGGAACTTAGGAGCCTTGGGTGCATGAACAGTAGCATCCTCCAATGAAAATAGTATAGTGTCCAACTTAGAAACATCAAAATTATATATAGTTATAATTTATAATCGAAAATGACCATAGATTGTAGCACTACCTCAATAAATTCAAACTTGAATAAGAACAAATAGAAAATTTCACATCACGCTTCAGTAAGTTGTCTTTAATTTAGCAATATAGGCTCAGACTTGCATAAATGTGTAAGTAGATTCCACAGAATATCAATTTCAACATCTCTCCTGAGAAAATAATCTAATATCCAAAGTAAAACCATAGTTGAATGGAACAATGGTGCCTTAAGGTCATCTACACAAAAAGTTGCCTCCTTCAAATCTCTCACACTGGATGGTATGTCATGCAAAATTAAGAAAAAGTCAGAGAAACTTGTTGACTTCTATAAAAGATGTAGTGAAAATGCATGGAATATTTGTAAAGGAATGCACCTGTAATATTCTTTGATTTCCATTAAAACCTTTTTCCTAAGTTAAACCTCAATGAGTTTTGAACTCAAAGTTATTTGAGAAGAATGTTCCTACAATTGAAATTCAACATTTGTAGTCTTCCCACCTCTGTCACCTAATGAGTATTAATTCTTAAACTCTCTTATTTCATTATCCAAAACATTTATTTCTTGGACACGTTATTTTTCAAATAAACGCTTTTCCACAGCATAAGTCCTTGTCAAAATTTCATCCCTCATACCAACTGGCATCCGATCAGAACTGCAACCTGAAATCAAACCTGCACATGTTCGTCTACTCAGGATGTGAATGGTGGAATATCTACTAGAGAAATCTTATCATATGGTAGAGGCTGAGCCCTCCCTCTTATTCCCTTTCGCACTTCATATCGATTCTATGATATATGAATTGTGGGTAGAGAAGGCTGTGGAGGAGGAATCAAACCCTTCAGCGCGCTCACTAGTCCAACTTATCGAAGCGGTCCTTGCACATAAGGCCCTCTAGGAAGGATGACATTCATACTCATTTGTGTTGCACATGTATTTCTTGAAAATCCAATATTATAACCTTGTCCAGGTTGAAACACAATAGAGGAACCACTAAGATCAGCATATCATAGACATCAACAAAAGCATCCACCGGCTTGGCCCATCTATCATCATCCAAACTAGCCATATTTCTCCCATGAAATTCAAGTATATAATTCCCACTCAGCTACTTTTCAAGTCCTCTTGCAGTGCTTTCTAATGCATCAACCTCTCCTACATGACTCGCAAGTGCTTGGGAATTTCCAAGTCAATAATGTTTGGACAAATTTAAAAATGATTTAGTAGATATTTGCATTGATCCTTGATTTTCAACAAAAAATCTCTGGAGCACTTTCTATCTCCTAAACATTCAATAACTAAAATAACTACTTGATTCATAGAAGTTGAAAGCTCGACTGCATCTTCCCAATCATCCATTTCTTTCAGAACTCGCTTCTCAGGCTCTTTTGAAGAAGTCTTACTCTTGAAAACATTGGTTAATATTTTGGATGGTTCTGGAAGGTTCACATCTTCCTCCTTCTCATCTTCAACCTTATAAAAATTATATAAATCCCAGTGAGAGTTGCAAAATTTATCTTACTGGAAAAATCCATCTTTTTCTTCTTCGTGTTGACAACTACTACCTCGGCAGCATCACCAATATTTACAACACTATTCTTCGCAAAAACATTGGAAGAAATTTAATTCTTCTTTTCTATCGATCTAGCTACTAAATCTCACTTTCCTTCACTTTCAACAGGAAAATATGACACCTGAAGTTGAGGAGACATTTCATAAATATCACTATTAGTGGTGGATACTTGACCCTATCTTGTGTGTCAATTGCCTTCACATTGGCAGTTGAACCTTCCCCAAGTACTTTGGCACTATCATGGTTAACCCTACCTTTGTTTCTATATCCAGAAGATTGTTTGCAGTCAACAACTTTGTTACGAGATATAAAACCTAGTTTTTCCTCCAAAATAGCCATATCAACTTTAGTGAGGATTGTTGTAACATCTGATTGTAATTCCCATTCAAACACCTTTCTTGTATTTGTTGTTGACGGCTCAGATACAACTAACACTTCACCCTTTTTCTATTTGAGAAAATTTTGATCAATAACCATTGTTCCATTTTCATGTGTAACCAACTAAGATGCCAAGCTACTCTCATGCATTCCATTGATTTTTCTCTCCTCAGCATGAAAACTAGCCTTTTCTTTTCCAATGACAGAATTGGAAAAATAAGTCAGCTCTTTGTTTATGTTAGCATTAGGTGAACTTGAAAAATTAGATGGGGAATCAGAAATCACAACAGTCCCATGATTAGGATGGAGAACATTTCCAAGATCTTGCTTCTCTCCAATTACAGAATTAACAAAATTATTGTTGCAGCTTTGTCTAGCATTATCGCTTGTTGATTCAGATTGTTTATTCTTCACATTTCTATGTTTTGAATATGATTTAATGCCATCCTCACTGCATGTTGGACTCTTCAATGTTCCTACAAGAACATTATTGTTATCAAAACTCATATCTTCTACTGCTTTCTTTACTACTCCATCATCCTTTGTAGAAAACTCTATAACTAGCTTAAAAGTTTCTATTTTTCCTTCATATCCCTCACCAGAGCTTCCCAAAGATGAAGACATATTAGAAATGATCAATTCACTCATGGATTCTAAATCTTGTAAAGGTTCCAAGGTTCCCCTGGAAATATCCCTTTCGGTGATCTCATCTATCGATGATGAAACTCATGATATCCTTAACGAGGGAGTGTCCACAACATTAACCATGTTTCTTGATGACTTATTTGGAAATAGTATCTTTTCACGTTTTTTGGAATTGCTAAATGAATGACAAGGATGGGCTACAAAATCAGGGTTTGGTAGTGAAGAATGCAGAACTGTTTCTATAGCTAGGTTAGAATTAGCCCCTCCATCAACAACTTTAATTGTCTTATGTAGGGTTGTCATTAAAGCAGTTGTTGAGGTAGATGATGAAGTCTGACTCAAAATTAGCTCCTCCACCTACCTGTGAGAACCACTAAGTTTAGACTCCTATGAAACCACCTCTCCTTTTGACTCCCTTTCCATATTTGAAGAGCTTCCTACCAATGACACATGTTGTTGCATATGCTAATTTTTAGGCTTGTGCTCATATTTTGTCATCTTATTTGAACATTTATTTGTTGAAATACTTGCTTTTTTTTTAGATATGTTTTTCTGCTTTTTACTAGTATGATGATCTAATCTAGACTCAAGTGCAGAAACTACAGAACAATTTGAAACTGTACCATGAGAGAGATCACATGTTGTCATAGTAGGCATGTTCACTGGTGACAATTTAACTCCATCTGCTTTATCTATAGTCAATACTTTAAATGGAGGATTGATTGAAAACTGTAAACTACAATTATCTTTGTTGTTGAAAAATGAAACTACAAGAGAACTTGATTGATTGACAAGAAATTCTGGAAAGAAGTTTGTCTTTACATCTAGAACTTGAATTGGAGCCAAAGTGGTTTCAATATATCTAGCATCTCCCCAGAATGGATTGTAGACAATTTATTTTGTCTTGTTAGTGGGCGTGAATCATTTGATATGTTGCTTTTGTCTTTAAATGTTGATGAAAAGTAGATAAAATGTTACCATATGACCCAACTAGCATCGATGAGTAGAAACTCATTGGGCATGAACCACTTAAAGAAACAAAACCTGAAAGTAGAGCTTTGTATCTAGGCAAACCTGCTAATGGAGGAATGGAATCTTTAATTTATGACACAACATCAAATATTAGAGCAATGAAAAAAAATCATTATGGAAATAAATATGAAAAACCAACATGAAAGAATATAACCCATAACCGACATTCTCCCACTTGTTGTTTTCTTTCCATAGGGGGCCATAGGAGAGCTGAGTCATTACCCCAGCTTTGCAACACCCATTTTTTCTCTACACCAAGAGAAATTTTGAGTGCTCACAGACTTTGTCAATGCATATTCAACATTCTTCAAAGTGTCCACCTTTAACAGCAACACCCTTTTAGCCTCAACCATATATCTCACAAAGTGATATTGAACATTAATGTGCTTTGTCTTTGAATGATAAGAAGGTTTCTTAGCCAAGAAAATTGCACTTTGGCTATCACAGTCTATCCTTATAGCTTGCTGCACCAACCCCATACTTGAACACAATCTCTGCAATCAAACTGGTTCCTTGCTTGCATGAGTGGCTACTATATGTTCTACCTCTATAGTTGAAAGGGCCACTACAGACTGTATTTTACTCATCCAATTGACTGCACCTCCAAATAGGCTAAACACATACCCACTTGTAGATCTTTTTTGGTCCAGATCTCCAGCCTATTCTGCATCAACAAAACCACGAATGTCCAACACTCTTTCCAATCTTGGTCTTCCCTGGTAGCACAATCCATAATCACTAGTTCCACGCAAATATCTAAAAACCCACTTCACTGTTGTCCAATGCTCCTTCCTTGGGTTTGACATGTACCTGCTCAATACTCCCATAGAATTTGCAATGTATGGTCTAGTACAGACCATTGCATACGTCAGCCTACCCACTGAACTTGCATATGGAAGATAGGACATATCCTCCTCTTCTTCTTGTGTCTTGGGACACTGTTCAGCAAACAGATTTACACCTATAGGAATCAGAACATTCACCGGTTTACTATCCTGCATATTGAACCTCTGCAATATAGTCTCGACATACTTCCTCTGGTTTAACCGAAGCTTCCTCTTTGCCCAATCTCTCCTAATTTCCATGCCCAAAATATAGTTTGCAACACCAAGATCCTTCATGTCGAATTGGAAGAGTAGTTGGATATTCAAATCTTGGATAATTTCTTTGTTATTTCCAATCAACAACATATCATCCACATACAAGACCAAATAAATAGCACGGTCACCAATTAATTTAAAGTAAACATAGTGATCCTCCTTGCTTCTGGTGAAGCCAAGTCCCCGTATATAGGTATCAAATTTCTGATACCATATCCTTGGTATTTTTTAACCCATACAGAGACTTCTTTAACCTGCATACCAGTTATTTCTTCCCCTTCACCATAAAGCCTTCAGGTTGTTTCATGTAGATATCCTCTTCCAGATACCCGTGAAGAAATGTTGTCTTCACATCCATCTATTCTACCACAAAATAAAATGTAGCAGCAACAGATAAATGTAATCTAATAGAAGTAACTTTGGAAACAGGAGAAAAAATATCACCAAAATCAATTCCCGGCACATGGGAATAACGTTTTTCTACCAACCGAGCATTTTATTTCTCCACCTTGCCTTCTACATTCATATTCTTCTTAAACACCCATTTTCTCCCGATGGGATTCCTTCCAGCCAGTAACTCCACCAGATCCCATGCTTCATTTTTATGTAAGGATGCCATTTCATCAACCATGGCCTCCTTCGAGAGTTTTCCATCCTCTGAATCTACTGCCTCCTTGACGGTTATGGGATCATCATCAGTTATAGTTAAAGCAAAATTTGAACAGAAAGCATATGGACTATACCTTTTTGGTTGTCTTCTTTCGCGAACTGATCTTCTCACAGCTGGAGTTTGTGGCTCTTCCTCTTTCGAGTCTTCTTTTGTCGTAGAGTCTAATTCATCCTCCTTTATGATGCAGGGGCATTAGACACTAGCCAATAATGTAGGAAGTTTTTTCCACATGATGTGGCTACGAGGGTTCGAAATCATCTAAATTGTAACAGCCAGGTGTCAATACCTCAGCTGACTGTATTATTAGATTAGTCAGAGTTGTAGGAGTCGAATAGTTCGGTTAGCCATCTGTCATATTTCAGTTAGTTGAATTATTGTAATTAGACTTTTGATTTTCTAAACGGTCCTCACAGAGGAACCAAAGAGTCACATCGTAATGTATATAAATTGTACTCCTCGGATGTACTGAGAGAGAGAAGAGAAGGAAAAGAGAGATTTCTGAAATAAAACTCTGTGTGTTCGCAATTGCTTCCAGTTAAATAATCTCAGTATGCATTTGGCCATAGAATTGTCTTGAATCCTTAATTGTGAAGAAATTGTATAATTGTGAGGCGGTTGAACTCCGTGGATGTATAATTATCGAATTAAACTACTGTATAGATTCTACATATCTCTGTATATTGTTTTGTCAAGATTATCCGAACAACCCTGTGAATTAGACCCGCCGCAGGTGAGGCCTGTGTAGAGAATCCATGGTCATGAACACAGTTTAAATAGTAGAACTCCCGAGATAGATTCGTTTCTATCGGAACCCTGACTGAAGATTAGACGTGGGTTAAGGAATCAAATAATAGCGTAACCCAACTTAACCTTTGGTTAATCATTGTACCAAAATCGTGAACGGAATTGACGAAACCACCCCGCCATATCGCATTGCCTTTCGGGGATAAGCGGTATTTCCTGGTTGGGAAGCGATTCCATAGAGCGTTCGACACGTGGTGAGGTGGACCCAAAAAATACCACTGTTTTTGCGCGCCATTCCACGTTAAAGTTCGTATAAGGATGCCGAGCGATATCATGGGCCGTCGTTGATCTAGGAAGGAGCCATCGGATAGTGATCCTTTGATAAAGATGCGCAGAAGATAACCAGGTGCGGTACTAGCATTTTATTGGGCCATTGATTATGTATGTGGGGCCAGAACCAAAGGTCTATTTAAAAATTCATTTATTCAAAAGATTTGGTTATTAATATAAAGTTCAATTATATAATTTAATTGCCAAAGGTTGTAGATAATGTGTGTTTATGAAATTCCTTGAATTTGAAAAATAAAACTCAAAGAAATTAGAGAAGGCCACATGGAAATAAATGAAGCTAACGGAAGGGAAAATGCTGACAGAACAATTGCATTAGAAAATCTCTCCTTAGGGGTCGAATTTCAGTTTTGTTGTCATCATTTGTGGTATCAAAGATGTTGTTTTGAGTTTTTTTGCTGACATGGCAATCCGAGTTGGTAGAGGTGCTCGCAGAAGGAGGCCTGTTGCCAATGCAGAGGTTTTGGGGATGTTACAGAGGGTCGAGGCCAGAATGGATGCCATAGAACGAAGACAGCCCAGAGATCCTAAAGACATCAGTGAACCTGAAATAGAAGAAGCGGAAGAAAATGTTGAGGTTCCTCCTGACATGAGGCTCCTCAGAACTATTCTGGGGTCTGCAGTTAAGCCCAGAATTGAAGTGTCGAGTTATGTAGGGGGACTGAACCCAGAGGAGCTGGTGGACTGGATAAATGAAATGAACAAGTTCTTTGATTATGAAGAAATAATTGAAGATAAAAAGGTCAAGTTTGCAGTGACAAAGTTAAAAGGACATGCTACACTTTGGTGGGATGGAGTGCAGGCAGAAAGAAGGAGAGTTGGAAAGAAACCTATCAAGAGCTAGAACAGAATGATGGCTAAATTAAAAGGTAAATTATTGCCTAGTGATTAGCAGCTGACATTGTATAGGAAAATGTAGAACCTAAGACAGAGGTTGCTGACAGTAAAAGAATACACAGAGGAATTCTATAGAGTAAGCATAAGAGCTGGGCAATTTCAGAACACACCAAAGAAGATTGCCAGATATGTGAATGGTCTCAAGCTAGAGATTCAAGATGAGATTGGTCTCCTGTCTCCTAAGACAGTGGAAGAGGCCTACCAGATGGCCCTGAAAGCAGAGGAGAAACTCCTGAGGAATCAGTCTGCCAAGAAGAGAGGTATTTTCCGTGGAAAGGGAAGTCAGGGTGGTAAAGGAAAGCTTACTACACCCAGGGATGGAGCTAACAGTAGCTCACCTCAGAATGCATCTACAGAGGATGATGCAAGGGGAAAAAGGGGTTCTTACAGAGGAAAAGGAACAGGAGGCCGAGACAGAGGCAGAGCTAGAGAGTTGAGGTGTTATATATGTTAGCAAGTGGGACATAAGCACTATGAGTGTCTAGAGAATGTGGGTGCTGGTCCAAGAACTGTTGTTGTTGCTCGGGCTGGAGAAGAGGCAGAAATTGAAGAAGAAATTCTACCAGAGAGGGGAGAGTCCTTAGTGGTGAACAAGGTCCTGTTGAAGCAACCCAAAGAGGCCACTGAGCCTGCACAAAGGAAGAGTTTATTTAGGAGCATACGCAAAGTCCAAGGAAAATGTTTCCAGCTAGTCATTGATAGTGGCAGCACAGACAATCTGGTTTCCACTGAGGTGATAGAAAAGTTGAAGTTGAAGACAAGGGAGCATCCAACTCCCTACAGGGTGTCCTGGCTGCATAAAGGGCACCAGCTGGTTGTAAAGGAACAGTGTGAGATAGAGCTACAAATGGGAAAATGCCAAGATAAGGTCCTGTGTGATGTAATGCCCATGGATGTGTGTCATATACTACTGGGTAGACCTTGGCAATTTGACAGAGCAGCAGTGCATGATGGCAAGAAGAACAATCACAAGTTCTTCAAAGATGAGGTATACCAGACATTGATACCCATGGAAGAAGGAGAGCCATCCAGCAGAGTAATTGATCCAAAGACCTTGTTTATGAGCGGGAAGGAATATTTGCAGCAGATAGAAGAAGAAGAGGTACGTTTTGCTTTAGTTTGCAAACCCAAAGTAGTTCTTACTTCTACAAATATTTCTGATTTTCCAGTAGAAATCCAAGAGATGTTAGATGATTATTGTGACATTATTGTGGATGATTTACCTGATGAGCTACCACTTGTGAGAAATATCAGCCATCAGATAGATTTTATCCCTGGCTCAAATCTTCCAAATAAGGCAACCTACACAATGACTCCCACAGAAAATGAGGAAATCAGGAGACAAGTACAGGAATTGGTGGACAAGGGACTGATAAGAGAAAGTTTGAGTCCATGTGCAGTACTAGTAGTATTGAGCCCAAAGAAAGATGGGGGCTGGAGAATGTGTACTGATTCCATAGCAATCAATAAGATCACAATCAGGTATAGATTCCCTTTGCCCAGAGTTGAGGATTTAATGGACTGTTTGAGTGGTGCTAAATATTTTTCAAAGATAGATTTAAAAAGTGGATACCATCAGGTTAGAATAAGAGAGGGTGATGAGTGGAAAACTGCCTTTAAAACAAATGAAGGACTGTATGAATGGATGGTAATGCCTTTTGGGTTGTCAAATGTACCTAGCACTTTTATGAGACTTATGAATGAAGTATTGAAAGAATTCATTGGTAAATTTGTGATAGTGTATCTGGATGATATATTAGTTTTTAGCATAACTAAAGAATAACATTTAAGGCATATTAATCATGTCTTGAAAAAGCTGCACCAAGAGAAAATGCTGATAAATTTAAAGAAATTTTCATTCATGAAGGAAGAGTTGGTGTATTTGGGTTTTTTTGTTTCTGCAAAATGATTGAAGATGGACCCAGAAAAGGTTAAGGCAATTGTGGAGTGGCCTTCACCCAGGAATGTCTTTGAGGTAAGGAGTTTCCATGGACTTGCTAGTTTCTACAGAAAGTTTATAAGGAACTCCAGTAAGATCAATGCACCCATAATTGAGACAATAAAGAAGAGCAAACAACCTTTTAAGTGGACTGCTAAAGCAGAAAGAAATTTTAAACTTTTGAAGTAAAAGATAACTGAGAAGCCTGTTTTGATTCTGCCTGATTTTACTAAACCATTTCAAGTGAAATGTGATGCCAGCGGAGAAGCCATTGGAGCTGTGTTGAGTCAGGATGATAGGCCTGTGGCATATTTCAGTGAAAAGATGAATGACACCAGGAGAAATTATTCCTCTTATGAGAAGGAATTCTATGCAATTGTTCAGGCATTGAAAAACTGGAGACATTATTTGATGTCCAGGGAATTTGTATTGTATTCCGACAATCATGCTTTGTAGTATATTGTACAGCAGCCCAAGTTGAATCATAAGCATGCCAAATGGGTTGAGTATCTCCAAGGTTTTAATTTTTTTTTGAAACATATAAGTGGCCAAGGAGGCACATGCTTTTTTAAGAAACTAATTTTGAAGTTGTAAGGTTTGATTTTCTCAAAGAATTGTACAAAATAGATTCAGATTTTAAGGAAGCATTTGAGGCATGTTGTAACCCTGTTTTAATAGATAGAAGCCAGTGCCTGGATTATTTCTTGCAGTAGGACTTACTGTTCAGAAGAAACCAACTGTGCGTACCAAAATGTTCCATGAGAGAAAATTTGATCAAAGAGAAGCATAGTGGTGGACTTGCTGGGCACTTTGGTACTAATAAAACCTATGAGTAGCTGATTCACTTCTATTACTAGCCTAGGATGAGAACAGAAGTTGATAAGTTTGTAAAGAATTGCAAAATCTGTCAATATGCTAAAGGAAGGAGCCAGAATGCAGGATTGTACACTCCCTTGCCTATTCCAAAAAGGCCTTGGGACATGGTGAGTATGGATTTTGTTGTAGGATTTCCCAAGACTCAGAGAGGGAATGCTGCAATCTTTGTGGTGGTGGAAAGATTCTCCAAAATGGCACATTTTAATCCATGCTATAAAACTAGTGATGCCACCCATGTTGCTAACTTGTTTTTCAAAGAAGTTGTTAGATTGCATGGGTTTCCCAAGAGCATTGTTTTAGATAGAGACACCAGATTTGTGGGTAATTTTTGGAGGACACTATGGAATAAACTTGGTACCAAACTGAGTTTCGGCTCAGCTTATCATCCCCATACTGATGGACAAACTGAGGTAGTGAACAGGAGTCTGGGAAATTTTTTGAGAAGTCTTGCAGGAGAAACAATGTTACCGATGAAATAGGTAACCGCAATGTTATCTGCTTTTTTTTGGTAGCATAAAAAGCACCCGATTTTGAAAAGTGGTGATGCAGAATCACCATTTTTTTTTTGGTGCAAATTTTTGACACTCTAAAATTTTTATTTATGAAGTATGAATATTTGTTTTAAAATGTTAGTGATTTTCATGCTAATTTTGAAATGTATTGATGCAGCATCGATTTTTTTTTTTTTTTTTTTTTTAGAGCGGTGATTTTCATGTTAATTTTGAAACGTATTGATGCTGCATCAACCTTTTTTTTTTAGAGCAGTGATTTTCATGCGAATTTTGAAACGTATTGATGCTGCATCAACCTTTTTTTTTAGAGCAGTGATTTTCATGCTAATTTTGAAACGTATTGATGCTGCATCAACCTTTTTTTTTTAGAGTGGTGATTTTCATGTTGGTAATAAAACACAAAACTTAGATAAAAAATATATATATATATATAAACAATAAAAAAACCAATAAAAATGTAAAAAAAAACAAAAATAGCTCATAAAAATAAAAAATTTAAACAAAAATAAATAAATAAAACAAAAATATTTGAAAATTATATCAAAGGAAATGACAAAATTTGAAGAAAAAAAACACATAATTTAAAGAAAAAAAACAAAAATTGACCAAAAAATTTAAAAAAAAAAAAAATCAAAAACATTTCCTTCTAACTTATTAAAAAAAACAATGTATTTAAAAAATATATATATATTTAAAAAATTAAAATTAAAATAATTAAAATTACAAAATTAAAATTTAGAAAAAAAAAATTAAAAAAAAAAATTTAAATTTAAAAATTTAAATTAAAAAAAATAATAATAATAAGGAAAAAAATACAAATTTTAAAATTTACAAAAAAAACAAATTAAAAAAAAACAATTAAAATTGAAAAAGAAAAAGAAAATAAAAAAATTATTAACCAAAAAAAAAAACCTATCATTAAAAAACAAAAAAATGAAAAAAACAACGTGCAAATAATTAAAAAACAAATATACATAGATTTAGTGTTTTTTTTTTTTTTTTTAATGAAACCATTTATAGATTTTAAAAATGAAAAACTAAATAAACGAAAAAATTAAGAAAAACAATTAAATTAAATTAAAATTTAAAAATTTTAATAAATAAATTTTAAATTTTAAATTTAAAAAAATAATTATTCTATAATATTAAATATAAAAAAAATAAACAAATTGAATTTAAAATAAAAGAATTGAATTAAAAAAATAATTTTAAATTTTTTGAAATTCAAAATTTTTTAAAAAAAATCAAATTAAAATAAAAATATTAAAAATTAAAAAAAAATCAAATCAAATAAAAAATAGATGTATATATATATTAAAAATTAAAAAAAAAAAGAATTTTATTTAAAATAAAAATATTAAATTAAAAAAAAAATTAATTTTTTGAAAAAAAAAAATATTTTTTGAAATTAAAAAAAAAAAATTAAAAATTAAAAAAAATCAATTAAATTTTTTTTTTTTTAAATCAATTAAAAAACAAATTGGTGGTGGTCGGGGCGCGGCCCGCCCGCTGAGCGGCGGTGGCAGGCCGGGCTACGCCACGGGGGCGGCCCAGCGGGCCTCCCGCCCCCCGACCACCACCAATTTGTTTTTTAATTGATTTTTTTTCAATTTTTTTTTTTTTTTTAATTTGTTTTTTTTTAATTGATTTTTTTTAATTTTTTTTTTTTTTAAATTTCAAAATATTAATTTTTTTTTTTTAATTATTTAAAATAAAATTTGTTTTGTTTTAATTTTTTTTTATTTTATTATTTTTTTGTTTTAAATTTATTATTATTTTTTTTTTGTTAATAATTTTTATTAAATTTTGCCATTCTTTTTATTTAATTGATTTTTTTTTTTTTTTTAATTTCATAATTTTTCTTTGTTATTAACTTTTACGGTTAGTTTTTTTAATATAATTTTATAAAATTCAATAAATTTTATATATATTTTTTTAATTTATTTGGATTTAAAATTTTTTTTTAAATGTTTTACTTTTTTATTATTATTTTTTTGTTAATTACATAATTTTTTTATATTTTTTTATTTCAATTAAAATTGTGTATTTAAAATTAGATTTTTTTCTTAATGAAACTTAATTTTTTTAAATTATTTTTTTTTTAATGTTTTTTTTATTTAATATTTTTTTCTTTTTTTTCAATTTTCCATGTTTAATTGATTTTTAAAGTTTTTAAAGTTTTTCGTTTAACAATATTTTTTTCTTTTCTTTTATATTTAAATTTTTTTTTTCTTTCAAAATTTATTTGTTTATTCATTTATTTATTAAAATTTAATATTTTTCTTTTTAAATTTAATTTGTTATTTTAATATTAACCTTTTTTTTTTAATTTAATAAAATTTGATGTATATACCTATTTTAATTTAAGTTCATATATATATATTTTATTTTTTATAATTTAAATTTAATTTATTTTTTATAGTTTATTTGTTTTTTTAATATATATTGTTTTAAATTTAATATTTTCATTGTATTTTATTTTTATTTTTTATTTTTAATTAATTTTTCTTTTTTTTTTCCTTTTAATTCGAATAGTGTTTTTTTTTTTTTTTTTGAATTTTTAAATTTATTAAAATTTAATATATTTCCTTAAATTTAATTATTTGTTTTAATTTTTTTTTTTCTTTTTTAAATTTAATAAGCATTTTCTTTTTCTTTTTTAAATTTAATTTCCATATTTTATTTTTTATAATTTCCTTCTTTTTTTAAATTGTTTTTTTTTTTAAATTTAATATTTTTATTTTGTTTTTATTTTTATTTTTTAATTTCTATATTTTTTTAAATTTTAATCTTAATTTTTTTTGGTTTA